>CM033711.1:44664480-45992346 GCA_019671005.1 Hibiscus mutabilis | reverse complement strand
TCGGATATGTAATTATTGGAATAATTGTTGGAGACTCAAATGGTGGATATGCGAGCATGATAACTTATATGTTGTTCTATATCTCCATGAATCTAGGAACTTTTGCTTGCATTGTATTATTTGGCCTATGTACCGGAAGATGGCCTTGGGAAGCCTGTATGTTTGTAGCCATTAAAGTTTCTTTTCACATAGTTAGGTTTTGAAGTTGTTCCTTTTCCAAAGCTTGGTTTCCTAACTTTGTTCAAAGAAGCTTTAAGATCACCTACTTCTTCTTTTTGGTGATCATCATGGACCTTTGAAAGTAGGTTATGCAAGTCTTGGTTTTTCTTTTCAAAATCCTTTTGTTTTGCTTGCATTTCCACAACCTTCATTTCAAGTTCCATATTAGTTTTGGAAAAAGAATCATTTTGGATTTTTGAATCCGAAATCGTTTTCTTGTTTTTCAAAAGAGATTCTTTATACTTCAAAACTAATTCATCATAAACCTCTTGCAACTCATCATAAGCTTCTTGAAGCTCATCAAATGTAAAATGAAATTGGATGAGTTTGAGGTTACCTTAGGATCATTTTCTAATGCCATGAGACAAAGGTTTGCTACTTCTCGCTCCTCCTCTCGGATGAATCCTCATCACTCCAAGTAGCAACATGAGCCTTGAGCTTCTTCTTCTTCTTGAAGCTCTTCTTCTTTAGTTGGGGACAATCGAGCTTGATGTGTCCTGAATTCTTGCACTCATAACAAACAATTTGATCATTCTCTTCCTCATTTTTCTTGTTCTTGAAACTCTCTCTCTGTTGGAACTTTCTTCCCCGATTGGATTTCATGAACCTTGTGAATCTCTTGGCTAGCATAACCATTTCTTCATCTTCACTAGAATCGATCTCCTATTGTGAAGCTTTGAGAGCAATTTTTATCTTCTTCTTCTCTATTTTTTTTCTTCTCCATTTTCTTCTCTTCATTCTTCTTCTCTTTCTTTCTTCATGATCTTATAAGTGAGAAGAGACCCCAAGAGAGCATCAAGCTTCAAGGTCTTGAGATCCCTGGTTTCGATGCTGACGATCTTCTTTCCGTCCCATAACTCGAGAAGAGAATAGATAAGCTTTCGAACAAGCTTGTCTTCCAAAATGATTTCTTCATAGCCTTTAAGCCCATTGACGATGACGGAGAATCGATCAAACATCTTGGTGATGTCTTCATCTGGTTCTCTTTTGAAGTTCTCATAGCTTAGATTAAGGAGTCTGATCTTGGTCTTCTTTACTTTGTTAGTGCCCTCGTATGTAACTTCTAGCTCTGTAACAACGGAGTCGCCACTGGTCCCTTTTATTGTATTAGGCAAACCGGAAACCTAAAAACAAACTAGAGATTACGAAATCTCAAGAGTTCGGGGGCACAATTACGTGTGGGGAAGGATTAACACCCCCACTACGCCCGTAAGAACGACGCTTACTTGATCACTTGTATTTTGCCTATAACCCGAGTGCATGCATGCAAAGGTTAATACAAAAATCCACAGAGTTCTAAAATTGGCTCGAACTCGCTCACGGCTGAGAAAATTTGAATCAATTTGGACGCAAAGGGATTTAGGTGTTAATTCTTAAAATTTGATAAGAAAAGTTAAATGGCTTTATTTGATAAGAAAATTTGTTTCTCCGGAGAGGTAGAAACAAAATAGCTGGCGTGTCATTCCTCAGCGGCAATGAGTCCAAAAGACCTATTTCTTTAGAGTGGCAGAAACAAATCACATAACTGATGTTTCTTCTATGTTTCCCCGAAGAGGTAGAAACAAATTGTTGTATCATTCTGAAGCAGCAATGATTTGAATCGAACAACTGGCAATGATTTCAAAGAACTCGTTCCTCCAGAGCGGCAAAAACGAAGCAAATGATACGTCATTCTGGAGCGATAATGACCTCAAAAGACCTGTTTCTTTAGGGTGGCAGAAACAAACCACATAACTAATGTATCTTCCAATGACATGTTTCTCCGGAGCGGTAGAAACAAATTGTTGTATCATTCCGAAGCGGCAATGTTTCCAAAGATCTCTTTCCTCTAAAGCGGCAGAAACAAAGCTGTTGTGCCATTTCGGAGCGACAATGACTTCAAAAGACCTGTTTCTTCACATAACTGATGAATCTTCCAAAAACATGTTTCTCCGGAGTGGTAGAAATGAAAAGCTGGCGCGTCATTCCAAAGCGGCAATGACTACCAGGCCAGGTCGAGCTTATCATTGTAGTTAATACATCTCCATAGAAACATATGTGGGATGCTTTGGCTTGCCAACATTAATGCATGGAAAATCATCAGAATATTGCAATTGCATATTACTATGATTGGCAAAATAATCATAGACAGTCATCTGCTTCATCATTCTCATTCTTAGCACCTCTTTGCTTTCTGGAGAACGCCCATACTTGTTCATTTAACCCAGTAATCTTGTACTCCAAATGAGTCAGATATTTTTGGATGTCAAGGCTTACTTCCACCTTAAAAGTTTCGAAATGATATTCTTTCCAGCAAGGCACATTTCCACCTTGAAAGTCTCAGAATGACATTCTTTTCAGCAGGGATCATTTCCACCTTGAAGGTCTCAGAATGACATTCTTTTCAGCAAGGCACATTTCCACCTTGAAAGTCTCAGAATGACATTCTTTTCAACAAAGCACATTTCCACCTTGAAAGTCCCAGAATGACATTCTTTTCAGCAAGGCACATTTTTACCTTGAAAGTCTCAGAATGACATTCTTTTCAGCAAGGCTCATTTCTACCTTGAAAGTCTTGGGATGATATTCTTTGCAATGATGTCCCTTGTTCATAAGGTCTTGCCCCAATATGCATGAAATTCTATGCTTATGCAAATGACGTGATTAGAGTCAGAATAATGAAATGCATTAAAATTCTTGTTTCTTCTTTAAGTCATGTTCAGAGAAATGTTCAAAAATCTTTTATGTTGTATGAATGCGAATCCATAGGTTCCCATTTCAATGTGCCAAAAAAAGGGTCAAAAGAAAAGCTCTAGAGATTGAAAGGTGATCAACAAGAGGAGGAACAAAGTTTCCAAACATCAATGACCAAAGTGTTATGAGTCGATCCCTCGACAACTTTTTCGGATGCCCCTTCTGCCAAGAATTCTTCACGGGTCAAACAATCCTGCCTCCTCACATTCAAGCTACCCTTTACGGGTTTTCACCTTGAATCAATCTCATTTCCAAGACGGCCTTTTTGGTTTTCGTCTTGGATTCTCCTTTTTCTTTTTTTCTTTTTTTTCTTCTTTTTTTCCTTTTTTTTCTTTTTTCTTTTTCTCTTTAAGCGTAAAAGCGTTTGACCGAATCTGAGTTTACGAGATTTTCTAGCTCACCCCCGTCCATCTCAGCTATAATTAAGGCTCCTCCAGAAAATGCCTTGGATACAACATAGGGCCCTTCCCAGTTAGGTGCCCACTTTCCTCGAGAATCTTTTTGGATTGACAACTTCTTTCTTAGAACAAGATCACCCTCTTGGAATTCTCTCGGGTGAACTTTCTTATTGTAAGCTCTCATCATTCTCCTTTGGTACATTTGGCCATGGCGAATTGGTTTCAGCCTCTTTTCTTCAATTAGGTTCAGCTGATCATAACGTGACTAAATCCATTCCGCCTCATCCAATTATGCTTCCATCAAAACGCGAAGTGAGGGAATCTCGACTTCAATTGGTATCACAGTTTCCATGCCATAGACAAAGGAAAAAGGTGTTTCCTCTGTAGATGTTTGTATGGCCGTTCGGTAGGCATATAGTGCAAATAACAACTTTTCATGCCAATCCTTGTGAGTGTCCGTCATTTTGGAGACTATTTTCTTGATATTTTTGTTAGCAGCTTCTACAACCCCATTCATCTTTGGATGATGTCACTGAATTATGATGTTTAATTTAGAATTGCTTACAAATTACAGCTATCATCTTATTGTTCAAATTTGAAGCATTGTCAGTGATAATGCTCTCGGGCAGTCCATAACGGTAGATAATCTCCCTCTTGAGGAACTTATAAACGGTGGATCTGGTGACATTTGCATATGATGCCGCCTCAACCTATTTGGTGAAGTAGTCAAGGACCACCCAAATACTTCTATGTCCATTGGAGGCTTTGGGGTAAATTTGTCCAATCACATCTATGCCCCATCTCGAGAATGGCCACGGTGAGGTCATCACATGAAGAGATTGTGGCGGAGCATGTATCTTATCAGAATAGATATGACATTTATGGCATTTTCGGGCATAATTAATGCAGTCTCCCTCCGTGGTAGACCAGTAATAGCCTAGTCGCATGACTCGCCTAGCCATGGCAAACCCATTAGGATGAGTTGCGCACACTCCTTCATAAACTTCCTCAAGAATCAATTGGGCCTCTTTGGCGCTTACACGTCTCAACAGGACCTGATCTCGGCTCTTTTTATACAAGGTTTCTCCATCCAAAACATACCCTGCAGCCATTCTTCGAAGGGTTCTCTTGTCATTCTCTGTTGCTTGAGCTGGATACTCTTGAAACTTGATGTACTGTGATATGTCATGATACCATGGGAGACTATCCTCCTCATCTTCTATATTGTAACAATGCGCAGGTAGTTCTGAAACCTGGATTTGTATTGGCATCATTTTTGCATCTTCACTTGCTTTAAAGGTTACTGACAACGTGGCCAACGCGTCTACCATTTGATTTTCTTCTCTCGAGAGGTAGTTGAAGGTGACTTCCTCAAATTCTTTGATCAATTCAAGGACTAGCTTATGATACTCAATTAAATTTGAATCTTTTATCTCTCATTCTCCACGAATTTGATAGATGACCAGGGCTGAGTCCCCGTAGACTTTGAGGGCCCTGATCTTCTTCTCTATGGCCGCGCGCAATCCCATGATGCAGGCCTCATAGTCTGCCATATTGTTGGTGCAGAAAAACTTCAGGCGGCTGGTGTATGAGTAATGATCACCCTGATGGGAAATCAAGACTGCCCCAATACCATGGCCCAAGGTATTAGAAGCTCCATTAAAATTAAAAATCCATAGGTTATCTTTAGCTGTAATAAACATCAAGTGTTCATCAGGGAAGTCAAACTCCAATGCTTCGTAATCACATGTGGCGCGGTTTGCCAGAAAGTCTGCTATAGCACTTCATTTTACTACCTTTTGACTACCGTATTGGATGTCAAATTCTGTTAGCAGCATTTTCCAGCGAGCATCTCTTCTCGATAAAGCCGGTGCTTCCATCATAAATTTTAATGGATCGAGCTTAGATATCAACCATGTGGTGTGGTATAAAAGGTACTGCCTGAGCCTTTTTGATGCCCAAACCAAGGCACAGCACATCTTTTCAATATGGGGATACCTCGATTCACAATCTGTGAACTTCTTACTTAAGCAATAGATTGCCCTTTCTTTTTGACCCGTCTCATCATGCTGCCCTAACATGCATCCCAATAAATTCTCCTGTGTGGTCAAATATAGGATTAAGGGCCTTATTGGGATTGGTGGCACTAATACCGGTGGATTCATTAACTGTTTATTAATTTTCTCAAAAGCTATTTGGCACTCTTCATTCCACCCTCTGAGATTTTCCTTCTTGAGTAGTCTGAACATTGGACTGCATTTTTCTATCAGTTGGGAGATGAACCTGGCAATATAATTGAGTCTGCCTAAGAAACCCCAGACCTCTTTTTGTGTTCGCCGAGGAGGAAGTTGTTGTATTGCTTTCGCTTTGTCAGGGTCCACCTCTATCCATTTCTCGCTTACTACGAAGCCTAAAAGTTTTCCTGAAGTTACTCCAAATGTGCACTTTGTGGGATTGAGATTCAATTGGAACTCTCTCAACCTCTTGAAAAGCTTTTCCAAGTTTAGGATGTGTTCCTCCTCTGTTCAGGACATGGCAATCATGTCATCTACATGTACCTTGATTTCTCGATGAATCATATCATGGAACAAGTTCACCATGGTTCTTTGATAAGTTGCCCCGGCATTCTTTAATCCGAACGGTATTACCTTGTAGCAGAAAGTGCCCCATTGTGTTACAAACATGGTTTTCTCCATGTCCGCAGGGCACATCTTAATTTGGTTGTAGCCTAAGAATTTGTCTATGAATGAAAACAATGAATGTCCAACAGTATTGTCTACTATAGTATCAATATGTGGGAGCGGGAAATTGTCCTTCGGGCTTGCACAATTTAGGTCCTTATAGTCGACACACATACGAACCTTTCCATCCTTCTTTGGGACTGGCACAATGTTAGCCACCCATTCCGGGAACCGAGATTCTTGCAAGAAATCGGCGTCATACTACTTTTTACCTCATCCTTAATCTTCAAAAGCATGTCTGTCTTTATTCTTCGTAATTTTTGCTTCACGGGTCGACATCCTGGCTTTATCGGCAGGCGATAAACCACGATGTCTGTATCGAAACCTGGCATGTCCTGGTATGACCAGGCAAACACGTCTTTAAAATTTTGCAAAAGCTTGACCAAACTTTGTCGAGTCTCTGCAATGATCGTAGCGACAATCTTCACTTCGCGCATTTCCTCTTCGGTTCCGAGGTTCACAATTTCTAGCCGCTCTTTGTGGGGAACAATCTGCCTCTCCTCACTTTTCATCAGTCAGAGTATATCCTCTGAGATATCGGCCTCCCCCTCAACATCAAGATCTTTCAATCCTTCTAGGCATATGGGCTGTTCGAAATTAACTTGCGATTCGGGCTCAATATCACTTATGTCATTAATATCTAGAGACCTGTAAAGAATAGGAATATATCGATATTTGGGCAAAAGAAGAAAAGGAAAGAAAAAAGAATGAAATGTTTTGCTCTTTGATGCACGAGGTTTGAAAACAAAAATGTATTTTATTGAAATGGAAGCCATAAGGATTTAGCATGTGCCCTTTTACATAAGTGATCCCCTACTGTTTTCGGGCTAAGAACAGGGGGTTAGTTTTGAAAATTACTCTGAAAGTGACTTAAAAACTACAGGAAGTTCTTCTGCAGTCCGATTATTAAGCTCGTCACATGGGCAAATCATTGACCGATATCTGCCCTCTTCTCCTCGTTCTTTCAATATCGCATTAATGCTCATCTTGCCAAACATATCTGCGATCTCATCCTGAGTTAAGCCAGGGTTTACAAACCCCCTGATGTAAAGGTACAATTAAGGGGTGGAAATGTCATTGGATCCCATACGAAGTCATCCCCTTTGAGTCTGCTCTTCCTTCTTTCTTGATTCTTTATTATGGCGGCTCTTCTCTGAGCCGCATTGTGCTTAAATCCCAATCCAAATTTGTCCTTCTTCTCAACAATAGTCACCGGGTACTACCTACCTTGGTGATATTTCCCAAATCTTTTGCATGCTTCAGCACCTTTTCCTAAAGTTTCTCTCACTTGCATCTTTGCGCACTTGGACAAGCCTGGCCTTCGAATCCTGCTCCCCTCAGCAACAAAAGTCGCACCCACGAATTCTAATGACCTAAAGAAGCATTCTATTGCCCCTGCATCAACCTCGATATAAGGAGCTTCAGCCGTCACTGAGGCAATGATGTCTTCTTCTGCACCAACAGTTATCAATTACCCTTCGACCATGAATTTTAGCTTTTGGTCTAACGTGGACGAGACTGCTCCAGCGGTATGAATCCAAGGATGCCCTAGGAGACAACTATAGGTTGGTCGAATGTCCATTACCACGAAGTCGACCTCAAATGTAGACGGCCCAATCTGTAGGGGACTTCTATCTTTCCCAACACCTCTCTTTGCGTGCCATCGAATGCTCGGACTGTGTTCTGATAATCTTTTATATGTGACTCATCTATCAGTAGTTTCTTCAATGTAGCTATAGGCAGAACATTTAAAGCCGAACCATTGTCTATAATGACCCCTAGCAGCATGTGTCCTTTGCAACGAGTGGTAATGTGAAGAGCTTTACACAAGCCCCTTCCTCCTTCTGGGATCTCCTCATTGCTAAAAGAGATAAAATTATCAACAATAATATTTCCCACCAACATATCCATCTTGTCAGTGGTTATTTCCTTTGGTACAAAGGTTTGGTTGAAAACCCTGAGTAATGTTTCCCGGTGTCCTTCCAAACTTAGCAACAATGATAGCATTGATATGCATGCTGAGAGATTATGCAGCTGTTCCACTACACTATATTCGACGTGCTTAAGAATCTTAAGAAATTCTTGTGCCTCAAATTCTTTCACAGGTTCTAGTATCTCATCCGGGCGACCTTCATAAAAGTTATTTCCAGACTCCTTGTTCAGAGAATTTTTCCTTTGAGTAGCATCTCGATCTTCCCCAGCTGGTGGTACGTAACATCTTCCACTTCTCTTAAAATGGCCTATTTCATTAATCATTCCTTCTTTGACCTCAGCATGCCCTGGGCCTTCTGATGTCACGGTGGTGCATGCATAATTCCAAGGTACTCTTCTACTATCATCGTAGGAAAAGGGTGTTGGTGCTCTTATCACCAATCGTGGGGTTGCCTTATTTGTTCCTTCGCCAGCTTTCACCTTGGTTCTAATGACCAAGGGCTTAATCTCAGCAAGACTCCTTATCGGAGATTCATCTGACGCACATATTTCATGTACATCACTCGTGCCCTTCCTTGTGAAGAATTCTACTTCACCGCTATTTATCTTGTTCTGAACCAGCTGCCTGAATTCTGAACACCGTTGAATTTCATGACCCTCCTTCCCATGATACTTGCAATAGGGCTCATTTCCTGAGGTTTGTGCCTCAACATTCTCGACCAATATTCCAGCTTTCTTCATTTTTGAATACACCCACCATAATAGGGTTATAACATCATCCACTCGCATCTTCACCTGCTTACCTTCCTCCTCCCATACGGCATTCACCTTTGTACCTTGATGGTTGGAAAGAGGTTTTCCTTTGTCCTCCACAGCTTCGAATGATAACATTTCTATTTTTTGCAGATTCTCTACTACCTTCTTAAAAGCTATGCAATTCTCAATTGTATGTCCTGTGATTCTAGCATGGTATTCGCATTTCGCGTTTGGTCATACCACCGAGGATATGGTGGTAACATCGTGGTAAGATGTTGAGGTACCACCAACATAGACTCAACCAGCTGCAGAAATAATTCTGCGTAAGTTACTGGTATAGGGGTAAAGCTGAGCTTGTTCGATTGATTCCTTGTTTCGAGCCTGCATGGATTCTGTGCCACTGAGCCTATATTAGCCGCATTGGCTTGTTAATCACTACCTCTATAGAGAAATTCTGATTATATGACGAAGTAATGTTCACTTTTTTTCTCGCTTCCTATAGGGCTTCTTTGGTTCTCCTCCATCAAGTTTTCCATTCTTTATGGCCACTAGAATTAGTTCGCCATTCATCAACATATCAGCGAAGCTTTTGGTCGCGTGATTTATCATTTAGTCATAAAAATGCCCCTTCAGTGTTTCCACAAACATGGGCGTGATTTTTTTTCCAACAACGGCGGCTGGACCTGCACCTCTACATCCCGCCACCTTTGAGAGTACAGGCAGAAACTTTCATTTTTTCTTTGTTCCATTCCTTGCATGACCATTATGCTTGGGACCATATCCGTCACGTGCTTATACTACTCGACAAAGACTTGTGACAGATCCAACCATGTCCTTATACTGGTTCGGTTTAATTGGGTATACCAGCGTGCTGCTGATCCAGACAAACTGTCCTGGAAGCAGTGTATGTGTAGTTTTTCATTGTCCAAATAATACAACATCTTCATGCAGTACATTGTCAAATGTGTGAAGGACACGTGGTTCTGTCGTATTTTTCAAAATCTGGTGTTTTAAATTTTGGGGGTATGACCAAGTCTGTCACTAGGCTGAGATCTCTAGCATCTAAGCCTCGATGAATATCGATTCCCTGTAGGGCCTTCACTATTCCTTTAAGCTTTTCACAGTGTTCTTCCAGTTTCTTATCCAAGCGGCTCCGGCTTGCCAGCTCATCGAGGTCAGGTACCTCAAAGTCTTGCTCATCACCTTGACCTGCCCCAAACTCTACCAGGTCATTAATCGAGGTCCTAGGGATGTGAACCTGAACCTTCCCCTTGAGGGCCTCGTGTGAGGGTGTTGTTTTCCTTGCCTCTTTAAGGGCCTTAAGAGTTTCAAGGTCCTTTCCGAGTATAGCTGCTATCTGTAGCATAGTAGTCTCTTGAGCGTTGGTGATCTCGTTCTTCAGATCACCTTCGATCTTCTCTAGCTTATCTTGTGTTCCCTTCAAACCGGCTTCTATGGCAGACATTTTGTTTTCCATATCCATTCTATGAACTTGAGAGTGAGTTCCGTACGGGTGCGTAATTTTGTCAAATGCATTTGAACTTCCCATAGTTAATTATTTATTTTAATGCAGGGTGTCATATGAATGCAAATGCAAAAGACCAATGGTATTCCGAAATATAGTGCACTTCATAGATCATAAAGCTCTGAGTACACATTATTCAAAACTAAAAAGAAACAAACTCCTATTCTGCTATTTTGAGCCATTTGGGTGCTGGTGGCTCAACTCCTCCTTTCGACGTTGTTTCCTTCTGAACCCTACAAAAGAAAAGACTGATCTGTCGATACTACTCCACCGCCTCATCCAGGAAATCCAACAGGTGCTGTCCATCCTTTCCTACTGGGAGGAATCTCGATCTCATATCCCTAGCATGATTCTTCATTTCCTGAGCTTTAGAAACTGCCTTCTGAATCTGGCACTTCAGATGATCAATATAAAAATGTCGGCCCAAGCATGCTACATTTAAAGCTTGCTTAGTATCAACCCATTGAATCTTCTCATAATCCCAATCATCAATGAGAGTGTGGATATTATCTTTATGCGCCTGCAGCTGTTTCTTCAAGTCTTTGATACCCAAACGGAGTAGTTCAGCTTCAACTCCCTTGGCCTCCTCTTCCTTCAGCCTTTCTTAGAACTCATGATTCTGACCGCGGTGTTTTCTGAGGCTTCACCGAGCCTCTAAATTTTGCTCCTCCAAATGTCGCTTCTCTTTGGTGAGTTACTCTACTTTTTCCTTCTATTTTTGGGCTTCACGCTGCCATTCTTTCAACTCTTTTTTCATCCTCTCTAACTGTGCCCTTTCTTCTTCTGAAGTCTTGGAAATACCCACTCGTGCCTCTCGAGCCTTCAAATAATTGTTCTCCTGTGTTAACTCTTGCATGTCTCACAGGTAGATTTCCTGGTTTACCAATAAAATCTTCACTTTTTTCTGATAACCTTCTCGTTCAACCTGTCCTGCGAGAATTTCACTTTCAAGCTTAGTCACCCTGTCCCATAGCTTCCCTTTCTCATTCTCAAAATCCTACTTGTAGATTTCCAGCTCAGTAAGTGGGATGCCAGGCTGTGGATTTTCTGATGGATTATCCAAAATCGGTACGCCTATGTTATCAACTCACTGCTTTCTCCAACTGGCGTACTTGGGTATAACACCGGCAAATAGTGCTACCTCCATTCGGAATATCTGCTTCCATTCTCTAGCTAACTTTGTAACTCGTCTTGTGGAATTAACTTCTTTGTATGAGAAATCCTCCTCTCGTAATCCATGGGTAACGGGAATGAAGTGTCGTGAGTTGTACTGGCATTGTACGAGCAAAGGGGCATAGCTGGTAGCTCCACATAAGCCTATGAGGGGTACCCACTCTAACTTTCCGCATTTGCATAAGATAGGTACTGGGTACATCCACGGAGCTCTCCACGTCACATCAGTATTAGTGAGATTTTTGAAGAAGATTACCCACTGTTCCTGCTTTCCATTTTGAAGCCACTGCTTCCTAGTGATCTCTTTGTTCAGAACCAGATCCCTGGATGTGGGATGCCTGCTTATCTTCTCCCTATCCTAGAAGTGACTTCACAACCACAGGTAAAGAAGTTGTGAGCACCCAGTGAAGCGTCCCCTTCTTTGGGTTCGATAAAAATTCAGGGACCTAAAGGTTTATGATAGGATAGCCGGGACCGGATTCACATTTTTTTAGGCTAGCAGATCCACCAAGGTTATCTCAATGTGCCCCAGAACTTTAGGAAATACTACTAACCCATAAATAGCCAAGGTGGGCAAGTCGAGGACTCTTTCGTGCTTTACGTCTTTCATGATTTGGGCATAAATGAATTCCCATATGAAGCAAGGGCTTCTGTTCTTCTCAGCTATGTGGGCATCTATCTCTTCAACATCTAAACCAGCAAGCTTGGCAAGTTTCTTCTGATACCCCGAGTTTTTCTCATTCAAGTATATTTTGTCAAGCTTCTGCAAGTCTAGACACAACAGGACCATGTACTCCTCAATGGTGAGAGTCATATCCCCTTGACTGAAGACGGAACAACGATAAGCCAGATCCCAGAAGTGGACGATTGCCAGCAACATCAATTCGTCTACTTCCACCCTGACCAAAAAGGCTATATCCCCATATCTTTGGGCAAACACAGCTCGATCTTGAGCTTCCAGGCTTTCCCATACAATAATTAACCCAGATAGATGATTACGTGGCAAACCCATGTACACCTGTCTTGGAAGATCAATGGTGGTTCCCTTCTGTACGCTATCTCCATGTCGGCGTTAAAGCTCTGTGGACTCACTTCGAACCTCTATGCTCGAGCGGAGGACTCCAGAACTGGACAATGCGACCCGAATACTCATGATCTTTGACCGAACAATATTTCGGAATACCAACTGGATGCAATGTGATGTATGCTCTAAAAGAATCAAAAAAGGTGTTAGTATGCATAAATAATGAGATAAAACACATGATAAAATTCAAAAAGTAAAACAATAAACAGAAAGCAAAACCTATGGCTTCACAGGGTTTAATAGGGTGGACTAAAACATACATTCATGTGGGTTTGGATCTAGAAAGGTTCTCGAACCGCCCTTATCCCCTCATCCAAGGTGGATAAGACGTTTGATTCTAGCCCATCATAGGCGTGCGAATCAAACACGACTTGAGGGGATGCATTTCTGTTATGCCCGTGCGGAGGGTTGCTCACGAAAGCATAAGTACCCTGGACCCCGGAAGGCTTTCACTAGCCCATACGGAGGGTTACTCACAAAGGCATAGCTATTTTCTTCCACTTAAGTTTGATAAAGCCCGGGTAGAAGGCTTATGTTGCGATGCAAACAGTTTAAAGCACCAAGAAAATGTACACAAAATGCAACGGATTACTAAGGAAAATAACTTGTGATCAAGTAAAAGTTGTGCCCTCTTAAACAAACCCCAGCGGAGTCGCCAAGCTGTAACAACGGAGTCGCCACTGGTCCCTTTCATTGTATTAGGCAGACTGGAAACCTAAAAACAAACCAGAGATTACGAAATCTCAAGAGTTCGGGGGCACGGTTACGTGTGGGGAAGGATTAGCACCCCCACGACGCCCCTAAGAACGACGCTTACTTGATCACTTGTATTTTCCCTATAACCCGAATGCATGCATGCAAAGGTTAATACAAAAATCCATGGAGTTCTAGAATTGGCTCGAACTCGCTCACGACTGAGAAAATTTGAATCAATTTAGACGCAAAGGGATTAAGGTATTAATCCTTAAAATTCGATAATGTACTTTCGCATAGGAGTCTCGACCGTTCCCACAACGGCTAAGGGAAGACCGAATTAACCCTAATTGAAAGTACATCTCGTTTTCATGGTGCAAGAAAGCCTTTTCTTATGATATTTTATTCGCCTGATTTTATTTTGTTTCTGATCCTACAATGCCAATTATTAAGTGATTAAGGTGACTAAACTTAAAAGGCTCTATCTGATAAATTTTAATTAAAGATATATTTAGTGACCTAAAGAAATTACCAAATTAGATTACAAACATATTATGTAAAAGAGGAACCTAGGCTTAAGGGAACGTATACTAAACATTATTAAATTAATGAATTAATATAACCCTACATATATTATTTAACCAAGAATTTGTCTTAAGAAGTGGGTAAACTCTAACTAGATTATTAAAGGTCAATTTAATTATATTCTTTACATTTTTTTAAATTTGTGATCAAAGGAACCAATTAAGCACCAAACGGACTAAATTGAAGCGAAATCAAAACTGAAGAATGAAATTAAAACAAGAAAAAGGACTAAAGTGTAAGGAATGCAAACAGAAGGGCCGAAGTAGAAGGCGGAGCAAAGAACGGCGCGGGTCGAGCTTCTTCGCAGGTCGGATTCGGGCTGTTCCACGGGTCTCACTCCTCTGAAGACATTCAAATGTGTTCTTCACAAGACAAAGAATATCGCCGCAATTTCTAGATCTCAGTGGTGGTCCGCGGTGCTCCATCGCATTGACCGCCCTGGCCTTCGGCCGGCAGAGAATCTCTGACAACGTCCTTTCTTCGTTTCGGCTTCTAAATCTGATGGCTGCGACAGCTCGACCTTCCGACGGCAGCTTCAACCTCCCAAATCGGTAAAACTCGCGCCCCTCTTTTTTCTTTTTCAAACTGAAACCTAGAATGTATATGCGAAAGGGAAAATTTAGGTATAAAGTACCTTTGATCTTGACTGAAATTGCTTCTGTAATTTGATTTCTCTTGAATCGTGTGTTTACATGAATGAATCGGTGGCTTTTTATAGCCATCACAATGGGATTTATACAAGGAATTAAAAGCCCTAATATCTAAAGATCTTTGTTGCCCGATTTGGTGTTGATTTTTGCCATACATGCTTAATCCGATTTTGATCTAATTTGGATAATTCCTTGCCTTGTTTGCTTTGAATTTGATTCGGATGACTTGAGTCCCTAATTTCTTGCCATGTTTGTTTGATTTGGTTACTGATTCTTTTTCTTTTCTTGCATGACACGTTCGAACGAGGAGCAAATCCCCAGCGTACGGCAGCGGCGGTGATATAGAATGGCTGCAGTCTGGTCGGGGAAGATGAAAGGCCAGCGGAAGCCCAAAGGTCAAGCGCGTGCCTGCCACGTGCGAGTGGCGATCCTGGTGACGTCCTCCTGTGTGATCAAGACCTTCAGATCCTTCTTGGATCCAACGGTGATGGGGTGTGAGGCGCCATGTCTGAAGGGGCTAGGGCTTCAGACGCTAATCGGGACCATTGGATCAAAGAATGAGCCAACGGTAATAAGGGATAGCGGCTCAAGATCTTTAGGATCTAGGGTTTTTTTGTGTTTAGCCATATTGGGCTTGTAAAGTGGGTTTACATGCCCTTTTTTAATGAATGGACCGAATTATTGGGTTTTTATTCTTTGTTTATGGATTCTAATATATAATCAAATGAAATAACATATACCATATATTTTGGATATCAACACTTAAATCAGTGAGGGCGGGATAAAATAGGTGACTACAAGCTCATCTCATATCTCTTTTGCATTTGTGCAAGAAGACATCTTGGCATACTCGTCCAGTCCAAGAGCGCAAAAGAGTATATGCATGGCTTTGTCATTGATTTGCATGTAATCACACTAATATATCAAAAATGCTTTATTCTTTCTTTTAACAATGCATCTCTTTTTTCTTCGGTATATACATAGTTCATTGCATCCCTTATGTGTTACATACATACATACACACACACACATACATACACACATATATACACACACACACACACATACATACATACATACATACACACATACACACATGCATACATGCATACATACATACACACACATACATACATACATACATACACACACACATACATACACGCACACACACATAAATACATACATACATACATACATACATACATACATACACACATACATACATACATACACATACACACATACATACACGCACACATACACACATACATACATACATGCATACATACATACATACATACATACATACATACATACATACATACATACATACATACATACATACATACATACATACATACATACATACATACAGACATACAGATGCACACACACACACACACATCGTTCTATTTTATCTCATATTGACTCGATAGAATACTCACCTCAGTGTGTGCGCGCGTGGCACATTATGTTTTCATATCTGACCCATTCTATTTTAGATGTGATATCTTGAAAATTGTTGTTATTCTGATCGGTGGAAGATACATATATCCATGCGCCACCCCCAGTCGATCCCTATTTGATTTTTACTTTTTTCAATATTTTTAACATTTTTAAAAGCAAGTAGTCTACAAACATAATTTCTCGAAAAATATTTAAACATGAAATAGAATATTTTCTATAATTCTCTGAATATAAAAGGTGAAACAAAAGAACTATTAGGATGAACAATCAATGCGAGATGGCTAAGAGGGGGTGAATTGGCAATTTAAAAAATTGGTGGAAGCAAATAAAAATGACACAAGAGAATTTAGAGTGGTTCAACCTTCTCGATAACTTTTACATCCACTACCTTAGCTATCCACACTAAGAATTTCTCAATTTCATTAGATTTATTTTTCTTTTGAGGCTCAAGGATATAACCTTACAACTCCCTTAAGGTTTATACTCTAAAACCTTATGAACTCTCACAAAGAGAAATACAAATGAAGCAAACTGAAAATCTCTCACAAGGTACAATGCTTGCACAATTCTAGGCTCACTAAAACCCTAATACTTGAATAAAAGAAATACAATAAGGATCACTCAAGTGGGTTACAAGATATGACTCTAAAAGCTCAAAGATTGTTAGATGCATGCTTGAATTCTTTAGACTTGTTGAATAGTAGTTGAAGAAGCTTTTGGAGGCTTGATTTTATACCCTTTCTTTGATTTTTAACCGTTTGGGTAGTTGGGATATTGAATATAGTTGTTGGGCTACATTTTCCTGCAATAAATGATGCCTGCCAACCAGAGGTATCAGTATTCAAGCACTCGTATTGGTACCTTCTGTAAGAGGAAATAACCGTTGCAACAAAGGGGTATCAATACGCGGGAAGCCGTATCGATACAGATTGAGTATTTTACAAAGGGTATCGGTACGATCAAGGTCTTATCGATACCAATTTTATTCACTGGAATCCTTGAAATTTTTACACAAAAACGTGTATCGATACGCCTCTAAGGGTATGGTACAAGACCAAACACTTAGAAAAACTTTGGGGTTCAACGTTTTGACTTAGAACTTATTTTAAGTTCGAATCCTTGTCAATTTGTGAGTCTTTAAAAATTTATTCCTTTTTATAAATTAGTCTTTGTTGTATCAAAATCAAATATAGGTTTATCAAAAACAATGCTTTTATATTACATTTTATCTTTTTAATAGTTATATATGTACAAGGATAAAATAGTAACTTCATATTTTGAGGTGCGACGGAGCGAAAAAGTCATCTCATTTTTCTATATTTGTGGAGTTTGGTGAAAGAGTTTGAGGGGTCAACTTAAAACTTTAAAAAAATTAGAGGTTTAAACTATTTTTTTAAAAAAAAAACTAAAGGTTTAATTTACATTTTTTTCAAAAAATGGGGTTCAACTAAAATTTTTGAAATTTTTTAGAGGCTTAATGAGAACTTTTAGAATTATGGGAGGAGATTTAATTAAAAATTCAATTGAATTAAAACTTAGGACTAAATAAGTAAATAACTCTATATATTTTTTAGTATAAAAAATTAAGAAGTGTCACATCCCAAAGTACCATATAAATCCGTCACTGTGATGAATCATTATCAGAATAGGTGATCAGAGAAAATATTCTTATTTGAATTATTTCGTTTTTGAAGAATAATAGTAAGTCCAACAAGTTAAGAATATGAGCATGGGTTCTGAAAATGTGTAACGCCCCGGAAAATGGGCTAGAAGATTCGGGTAAATTATCGTAATCGGGTTTGAATTTTGAATTAGGCTTTGGCTAATTAACTAATTCCAAAAAATAAATTGGGTAATTAAACTAATTTTCGATAAATTTATAGTGACAAGTATTCGTTAAAAATATATTTAATGAGTTTAGAAAAGGATGACATTGAGTTTGGGGTATTTTTAAAGAAGTTGTGTAATATTAATTAAATGGTGACTATTTTACAAAATGTTGTAAAATATTATTAATGGCATTTTGTAAAAATAATTAAAGTGGTGGTTTTATGACATTATTTGACCCATTTATTAAATAAGAATTTTACTATCTATTTCCTATTAGAATTTGACGACGGTTATTATTTTCTCTAAAAAGAAAGCTATGTCTAAACTTATCTTTCTTTTTCTCTCAAGATTCTCCCAAACATCATTTTAGTTTTCTTGGATTTTCTTATCCAATTTTTATTCATTTTCTTCCTAAACTATTTCTAATCAATGGCCACACAAGAGGTTTTGATTTCTCTCATCTTGTTCCATGGATTTCACGTTGGAAGATTGGAGGAGCAATCTTCATTTTCAATTTTCAATTTATTTGGGTAAGCTTTGATTTTCTAATGATCTCTTAATTATTTTGTGTTGATTTTCTATCAATTTTATTGTCTTTTGATGTTAAAATAAATTTTAATGGATTGATTTAATTTTTAGATGCTAAAGAGTGAATTATGATTTGATAGATGAAATCTAAATATTTTAATTGGATTATGAGTTATTCTTGTGGGTTAAATATAATCTAATATCAATTTTGTGAAATTAATTCCGGAATTAATCAAATTGGTTAATTTTAGATTTAGATTCTTGATTTGGGAGTTTGGTAGATGGTTGATTGAATTTTTGGATCACATAGTAGAGTTCTCTTTATGTGCTTGATGGATTGTTTGTAACGAATTGTTGAGTTAAAAAAAAGAGTTAGGAGGGGTTCGAATGAGGGCTGGGCGTGCGAAAGAGAGGCGCAGGAGCAGGGCAGTGCCGCTGCTGTCTTTCGCGGGTGCTGCAGCCCACCCCTGAGCTTGCGCATGTGAAGCACCTGTTGGTGCTGTGTAAAAGAAAAGTATATATTAGGGAAATATATACATATTAATTGTAAAGGAATTAGGAGCAGTAGGGGGAATAAATGTTAAAAAATTATAAGGATTTGAATTGGTTTCCAGTGGTGTGTGAAAAAAAAAATAAGGTGGGAAACGATTCCCTGTTACGAGTCTGTGTAAGGAAATAGGCTTGTTGGGGAAATATGATGGTTCGAGTAGTTGTGGTTCAATTTGTGTAATAGGGTATTTTCATAAAGTGACTATTTTTAGTGTGGTCCAATTTATAATAATCCTTGCATTTTCTTATGAAAAATGGCGAGTGTTCGGACGTGTTTCGGTTAGGCATCAAGAAGTAGGCGTCGAGGCTTTGGTACCAAGGCGAAAGCAAGTTGGTGAGTGGAAACGTGGTTTATAGCTTTAAAAAGGTTTGAAAGTGATTTATGAGAGTTTAGATTGAGCTTGAAACGCCAATCTAGGCTCGATGGTGACATTTTCTCTCGGATTTCGGTTTTTCCATGGTTTTAATGATATCATGCTCATGTTTTGATTATGATTTTGTTACCTACTGTTTAATGCATGTTTTCATATGTGAAATATGATGAGATTTATCCCATGAAATAGAATTGCTATGGCAATGAGATATTTTATGCTTTTGAAAAGCTTTGCATTGTTTAATGTATGAGATTTGGGATATGGAAATGGTTTTGATGATGCTAAGGTGGATTCCAAGACAAACATATTCAAAGGGTATAGTTACGGTATTAATAATGTTTGTAATAAGGCAATGTGGGTAGAATATTGGGATGAATTGTTTCATCTTGGGAAATGATAACTTGATTGATATATTATGTTAGAAGTTGGTTGTATTTAATGATTAACATGTTAGTTTGTTTCAATGTTTTGTTTCCTCCATAGTTATGATCAAATGATTTAAATGGTTTAAATAATGATTGGGTTGTATACTTGTGTTCAATGAGTGCCTAGGGTCATATGCTTTAATTCCTTAATTATTCTTAGCCTATGTTGAAGTCTTGACCATTTGGTGTTTAATGGATAATGATTTATCTTGTTAGGAAGTATGCCTCTACAATATTTGTATAAATATGAATTGTGATGATTAATTGGTATGTAATTATTTGAGCTTACGTGTTTAATGGTGATATAATATTGGAAGCATGATTAATGTTGTTAGTAAATATGTGGAAAAGTTGTGTTGGAATTCAAATTCCCAAAATGCAGTAAGTGCAGCCCGTGTATTGTAATGGTTGGTGGTTACTTCGATTATCGGATTTTACTAAGTTTTGGATTCTTTACATCTCGGTCACTGTATGTTGTTGCATCAATTGAATAGGTAAACGATGTCCGTTTGACATGAGATTTTGTAAGAATGTTTACAATGTACCTAATTGCTGTGAGAAGATGTTTAAAACGTGTTGGACCCTGTATCTTGGCTGTTTTACGATTTAGTCCTTAATTTCGTATTTTATTAAATTGGATGCTTATTTGTTATCCGTTGGAGCTGAAATTTGACATGCTACCATGAAATATGATCAATTAACAATTGGTAACCTGAAACTTGGGTAAGCCTCTGTAATTATATAAGTTTACATTTTGATCCCTAATAGCTCACGTTTGTAATTGAGTGCCTTATCGATGCTTGAACCAAATAAAAATTGAACCGCTGCTTGTATGAACACTTTGGGTCTTAATAATGCATCTAGGCAAGTTAAAAGAAAAAAATGGACTGTAATTTGAGTATCATAATTCGGGTTTGCTTCGGCAAACCTAATGTGATCTTTTTGGATTCGGGTCTAATAACTAGACCGGGTCAAGGGGTTACAAAATGTATATAGAAATGAATGCCACACATAAAACCAAAAAGTCTGTAAATCTATATAATATGCTGAAAATGGATATTGAAAGCTATAGTTTCTTGGCATCAACGTTGGATTTGAAGCATGTAATAATATTATTCAACTTTTTCAGAGACAAAATTAACAACAAATATGATATACACATGTAATAAACTAATAATATTATCCCAAAGTATCATATAAATCTGTCTCGTCTCATTTAAAGCTTGTTGTAAATTTTAATTTATACAAGCTTGTTAATTTTAAGGTTTATGGTGTTAGTTTAGGGTTTAGTGGGTTAGGTTGTTGGGTTTAGAGTTTAGGATTTAGACTTTAGGGTTTAGGACTTATGCTTGGTTTATATTTTAGGTTTTTAAGTTTAAGAATTTAGATTTTATATTTAACAAATTAAAAAATTAGTACATTGTATTTTTGAGTAGCTCGCGAGCTTTTCGAGTCAAATATCGAATAGCTCGACTCAGCTAATTAAAAATTTGAATCGAATTTGATCTCAAATCAAATATTAACCGAATTTTAACTGAGTCAAACTCAAATAACTCGCGGTCTGTCTAAATCTCATTTACAGACCTATATGAGCCCATGATCCCCTAAACTATTAAACTCGCACTTACCTCCTATACATCAGCGGCCTCTATTTAATTCTCCATTGCATGGAATTCCACTATTAATGGAACCGTGACTAATAAATTATCAACCACATTAGAAAAAAAACTAAAGTTATTTAGACTTAGAGAAACTTCCTTGCTTGTTTTCTCACCGACAAAATTAATATTTATTTAGGAAAGAAAATTAGTCTGCCAACAGGGTCTTGATTGAAAATTATAAAATATATATATTTTGAGATGAGTCTAATATATGCGATACATACCGCTTAACAGTGAACACCACTAATATTATATATCGTTAAGCATTAATAGTTTTTTTAATAATTTTTAAACTAATATTAAAATTTTCAAAGACTTAATATACAATTAATCATATTTTAAAATAAAATTTAAGTTATAACTCTTCCATCTTTTGTCTTCAATCCCTAAGCAAGACACCATATTTCCTAATTTAAAAAAGTTGGAGTTTGAGCTTAATATCAATAACAAATTTATTGTGAGAAAATCCAGATTCAATCCACAGCCGCTACACAAGGAGAAGGTGAAGAGGCAGGGTGGAGATTCTATTGTGAGCGGTTTTGTCTTCTCTCTTCGGTGGTTTTCGTTTAGATTTCGAGGAGTCCTAAATGGAGGCTGATATTTTATTTGGCTTTGATTGGGGCTCTGCTTGTAACACCCTCGACTCGAATTTTACGTTTGAGTTTCAAGTCTAATCTTAAATTATAAAATTTTACAATTAGATTTAGCTCAAACAAGATATTTTTAAAACATTTAGATTTAATATTTAAAAATATAAATAAACAATTTAAATAGTTACAAAAGAGTTCACCTTTAATTTAAAATATTTAAACATTTGACTTGGTTAATACAATTTCAAAAGTAAGAGTTACAGACTCGACCACGTAAGGTCCTATGAATACATAGCCCTCTAAACAAAAGTACTATACTCTAGAACACCCCACATGCTAGAATCTCGTACAGATGATGCTCTTTGATCTGACGATCAACCTACGCATGAAAACAATGATTCCGAGCGCTAAGCTTACAAAGCTCAGTGGTACACATCTACTCTACTATACTTCATGCTAATCATAAACATAAGAATGCAAGCTAGTATGAGCAATAAGGAGAGATAAATAAACACGTGGCGCTACCACTAGTCGTCTAAACACATACTCTCATTATAGCAATCATCATACATGACACACGATGCCTAATCATACTCGGGATCTCACCATATCATTCGAGCAAAAGCACACAAGTCATAACCACAAACTTGGAGTGAGGCTCGGTGCCACACAGCCTCGGAAACGTACACTCTCTCTAGGTGAGGCCCGGTGTCACACAACCTCAGGAACGTACACCTACACTCGGCATCTCTCCTCGAGTGTCTTCGAATGAGGCCCAATGTCACACAACGTCGGGAACGTACATTCGGTGCCTCTAATCATGGTGTTGCAACACACACACACACACACTCTCTCTCTCTGAGTATTCGTATCTCATCAATCAAAGGGGACTCAACCGACCAAGTATCTAAACCGCACATAACATTGACACGATTACCATACAACACACTACACTGGCACGATTACCATAACTCTGTGGTCTATATCAATTATCAAGTCACCCAATTAAGTTTACCATCTTACTAATACATTAAAGAAATGTACATTAATATCATTATTAATTATCTCATTAACCCATATTAGCCATTAACACCCCGCATCAATTTTCATCTTTTAATAGCATTATAGATTATTTCGTTTAGTGGGTATTGGTACTCGAATACGAGTATCGATACGGTACCCCTGGGTACCGGTGCTCACGTGCGTATCAATACTAATATAGCTTACTAGAAATCCTTAATTTCCACAAGTACCAGTACGGGTCAACCCGTACCAATATGACCCCCAATCGTGTACCGGTATGGCCAAAGCTTGTATCGATACCCTATTCTCTGGTTCGCACAATTTCCTAAAATTACGATATTACCATGCTTTATTCGTTCCCTAAAGTTTATGAAAGTCATTAGGGTTTGTTTACTAATGCATTTAACCAATTATTAGTAATTACCGGCTTCATAACCATTTAATCGAGTATTTATCCCTTAAGCATAACTTCTATCAAATCACGTCAATCCATTCGAACAAGCATACAATGCATACAATTATCAACCAAATCAATCGATCATCAAATAATCATGCGACATCTCAAATGACCCTAAAACAATCTCTAAAGCCTCTACGAGTCTCATCATATTTACAACATCATATTTGCAACATCATCATGCATTTCATAAATATCGAGTCTCATACTATCGACCTCCACACATGCATATTTATCATCAACCTAATTTGCACATACTAACCTTAAGCGATTATCGATAAATCCATACTCGAGCTCTGCAAACGCTCCCCTTGATCTGGTATTCAAGCCCAAACAATCCTCATAATTATACAAATACTACAAATATTAATTAAACTCATTCATTAACTAATCCATAAGGTCAAACGTGTAAAAACAGCTTACTAAGTTCGAATTTGGCAAAACAAACCACGCCAACAGACTCAGAACGTCAAGAAGCCCCCGAGTAGGGTCCCTCAAAAAAAGTCAACGCCGATCAACAATGACAGCGGGGACGGTCAACGGCAGTACCGCGACGGCTGGCTCGGCTCGAAGGGCGCTTGGCAGACCAGCTCGTCCTCCAGCTTAGGTCAGCTTGGCTCGACTCAACAGCTGGCCCAAACGGCTCATCCCAAATCGGTTATAGCTGCCCAAGCAGCTGAGCTTTGCCCACGCGCAGGGGCGGTGCGTGCGGCTGCTCCTGGTGGCCGAACGGTGATGGCAATCGCCCAGATCGACTGTCTTGACGCTAGTGAGCACGGTGGTGGCCTCTGTTTTTCTTTTTGAGCGCTCTAACCCTCTCAACTCAACAACTTAAAACTTTTCTTCTCTCACCCCCTCCAACGGTAACTTCAATGACGACGACGCTATTACCGACGAACTCGTCTCGACGAGATGAACATAATAACGGTGAAAGTGTTGACAACGAACGGTTTGATCTTCATAATCAAAGTTTAAAACTCTTCCTTTTACTTTCTCTTCATTTTTCTATTTTCTCTCTCATATTTACTTTTTTTTCTCCAACTTAATATTTCCTCATTTTCTCGTATCCTCGTTCTTTTAAAATTCAAACTTTTCCCACCAATATTATGAGCCCAACTTAATATTTTTTATTAGGCTTCTAAAATTTGGATCGAGTTGAAATAATAACCGCTTTGTTGGTTGTTTCTTGCATGATTCTCTTCTTCTTTAGACAAAGACTGAATCTCGTGTTCCCGACTACTTCGGTGCGTTTAAGACAGAAAATAATAACAAATTTTAAAAAAAGTTTTTGATCATTTCAACTGCAAATGAAAGACGACTGGAAAATTACAAATAAATCTGAACTTAAAAATTTTATTGAATAATCTGCTAAATTTGTGAAAGCCACTCCCGCGATTAGGTTTTAATTAACGAGAGAACTCAACGTTGATTTTGGGATGTGATTTGATGGTGGGTTGAGATTGTTGTATTGGCCTGTTTAGTTGAATATTTTAAATATTAAAAAATTCTTGTTGTTGATATTTAATTTTATTTTTAAAAATATGATTAATTATTGCATGTTAAGTCATTAAGAATTTTAATATTAATTTAAAAATTATTAAAGAAATAATAATATTTAATAGTATATAGCACTAGTAGTGTTCAGTGGTGTGCGTCGTCCGTTCTAAATTTCTTTTATATTTTAATAAACAAATCATATAAAAAAATATTACACAACTATTCTTTAAAAATCTAAATTACTAAATATAAAACCCTAAATCTAAAACACAAATCTTAAACCTTAAATTATAATTTGTATCCTAAATTTTAAACTCTAAATCAGAAATATAAACTTTAAACCTTAAATTTAACAAATTTATTTGTATTAAATTATTTTCTTAAAATAAAAATTTGATCGGCTAAATCCAGGGGACCAAAGCACTTAACAGCCTCTCAGTATCTAGTTTTCAGTCTAAATGGGAATTATATTAAAGTTTCTCTCGGATGAATCCAATCCCCATTATAATGAATATCAAAGGCCATCTTGAATAAAAAAATCAAAGGCAGTGATATACTGGAAATTCAATTACTAATTGGATTTGGATATTATCATATGAATGACTTCAGCAGGGGAAATCTCCAACAGTTTAACAAACAAAAAGATTGTGAAATTAACATCTCAAATCCTACGATCCCCCCACCCCCACCTCAAAGAATCATAAAATTCAAGAAAATAGAATCCTGATTCTCGGCAACTACAGGATTTTTTTTCTTGATTTCAGGGTTTTATTTGGTGTTTGCAGTGCCTAATTTGTGGAACAAGCCATGTTATGAGATAGGTTGAAATTGGTGGTGGTGGTGGAAAATACCTGTAAAGCATTTCCTTTTTTTAAAAAAAAGCAAATCATTTCTTTTTCAACAATAAATTGACTGGCTTTCTACAAATTTGATAAATATATATAACCTCAATTAATTTTATATTAATTTATTATTATTGGATAAATGAAATAAATTAATGACATTTATTTTTTTCTTTAATTTTTTTATTTTTATATTTTAATCTTATTCATTCATTTTACTTCTCAATAATACTGATAAATAAATAAAACTAATTAAATTTTATATAAAATAAGTTAATCCTATCTCCATATACAATTAAAAACGATATTTCTTAGAGCCTCAAAGATGTATTTACATCAGAAATGAAAAAAGATTTTTGAATAGTAAAAATATATATTTGTCATCATAATCAAATAATTAAAAGGTTTTGAAAAAATCAATTAAAGGAACCTTTAAATTTAATAATTTGTGTATTATATTCCTTTATAAAAACCATTCCTTTATAAAAACCATTCCTTTATAAATATTTTGCAAAAAAATTTCTTTTTATTTTACATTATTCTAAAATTGGAAAAATTTCATGGGAAACATCATTTTAAAAGAGAAAGAAAGTTTTGGCCGGAGAAGGCACGGAAGCCGGCGGAACCACCCTCCCCTGCCACCTCCTCCTCCTCCTCCGGCTCAGCCGCAAACTGAAATCTCCGCCAACCGTTACGTCTTTGCCGCCGCAACGCCTTACCCGCCCCAATACCCGAACACCAACCCACCCCAGTACTATCAGTACCCAGGGTACTACGCTCACCAGCCGCCCGTACAGTTGCCGCTCCCGGCGCACTACGATCATAATCATCAACAACAACATCGGGGTGGGCCCCACATAGAGCCTGCTAATTGGGGTCGGTATGCTTATGGACCGATGATGCCACCGCCGCCGGTGCCGTATATAGAGCATCAGAAGGCGGTTACGATAAAGAACGACGTTAATTTGAAGAAAGAAACTTTGAAATTCGAAGCTGATGAGCTGAACCCCGGGAAGTTCTTGGTTTCTTTCACGTTTGATGCTACTGTTGCTGGAAGGTATAAAAATTCAGTCTCTTTGTTTTAAATTTTTTCATGTTTTGCCATCTACGAGAATCTAATGGTTGTAGCTATGAATATTGAGTTACTTTTTATTGAAATTTTGCTCCTCGGATATAATTTATATGATTATTGTTAAACTTGTTTTGAGAGCTCGAGATTTAAATTATGTCAAAATGGATCATTAGTGTATTGCACTTGGAGAGGTATGCTTTTTGTAGAGGGGTTAAGGTTTGGTAACTGATTTTAAGAATAGAAATCATTTGGACTTCAATGAAACTTTATCGGGTATTTCTTGGTTCATTTTCAGTATTGATTTTGTAGATTCTCTGCTACATTTGGAGGTTTTAAGGTTGCCTTGTTTATATGGGGTTTGAATGTAAAGAATTCGGTTGCCTGTATGTTTTGAGGTCTCTTCCACTCCGTGTGTAACAGTTGAAGCCCGGATTTTTTTTACTTGGTAGAGAAAATGGCAATAGGTTTACGACAGGGCTCGAATGATGGTGATATTCCTTTATCCTTTTAAATTATACCTCATTCGAATCAGATATGAAGACTTATGAAGTAGAGTAAAATGATTGAGAAGATAGTACCGAGCTTTAGAATTGAGGAACTTGTGAGTATAGAAAAAGAAAACCCGAATGATGTTCAACTCAACGTACGTTGCAAACTTGTAGGTGGTAACTTTCTTGTAGAAATGTACTGATGCATTTGATATTATCATTAGTTTGCACATTGGAGGTTTTACCAATAGTTCAGTATTGTTATACTCTGATCCATTGATCTAACAATATATTATTTTGATGTATTTTTCGTTTCTCTATCATCATGAGAAACTGCACATACATGTAGCCCTTAAACACAAGATTTTTCCTTTTTCTACTTAGAATTGGTTTTCTGCATTGAGGTTTAGTGTCTGTACTTTCAGATTTGCCAGTTTTTATGTGAATCGCTTTTTGTGTCTGATTTTATCTCTTAACAAAATATAGTACTTGGTTTGTTCTGCAAACAGGATAACTGTTATTTTCTTTGCAAAAGAAAGTGGAGACTGTAATCTGACAGCAATGAAGGAAAGTATTCTACCCCCAGTGATTGTACCTTTCGAACAAGGTCTAGGACAGAAGTTTAGATTTCCCTCAGGAACAGGGATCGATTTCTCTATGTTTAAGGAATCGGAATTACTCAAAGTAGATGATGCGGATATCTATCATCTGGCTGTGAAAGCAGAGGCATTGCCTCTCAGCCAGAATGTGCCAGATGGAAACCAAGAATCAGGAGCCATGAATTCTCAGATAACTCAGGCAGTGTTCGAGAAGGAAAAGGGTGAATACCAGACGAGAGTAGTGAAACAGATTCTGTGGGTGAACGGGATGAGGTATGAACTGCAAGAAATATATGGGATTGGAAATTCAGTTGACAATGATGTTGATGCAAATGATAGTGGAAAAGAATGCGTTATTTGCCTTTCGGAACCTCGGGACACAACTGTTCTTCCCTGCAGACACATGGTAAACTCAAGCCACTTTTTCTTTTGTCTTCATTAATTCACCTCCATTCCGTTTTCCCCTTTGTTTGGTCTTTGCAATATTGATTGAATAGACAAGAAAACAAAGGGCCAACACTCAATAAATAAATCCTGTAGTAACAACTTAATGGATATTGAAAATCTTCATAATTTTTCAAATAGTAAACTCCTTTCCACTCACGGAAATGGTCGGTATGACCAATTTTTAGTTTAGGGAGTTTTTGGTTATAGTCAATGGTTGATGAAATATTTTGTTGCACATAATGCAGTGCATGTGCAGCTCTAATGCAAAGGTTTTGAGATGCCAGACGAATCGATGCCCAATCTGTAGGCAACCGGTTGAGAGGCTGTTGGAGATAAAGGTCAACAATGACATTGATGAATGAGATGGGAACATGTTTCTTGAACTATCTTCCTGTATAGTAAGTACTTTGTTGTTATATTTATGTCAAGCCTTTCTAATAATCAAATCAGGAAGTTATAATCAATTACATTACATTAAATGGTATGAAAAAAATATTTATATTTGTAACTCCCATACAATATATCCAGTCATATAGATACCATCTTGTTTGATGGGACTTCAAAAATATGTATAATTTTTTTCCAGTTCTATTTTTATTTATATTTTTTAGACGTTAAAGTATAAATTAAACACAAAATTTAAAAATATAATTAATATTAAATAAAGTATCAATCCATTTAAATTAAATCAGTCTATTTATATTTATTTAACCCACTAGAATATTACGACAAGGCTCGTTATAGGCCTAATCTGATAACCAAAACTAATCGCCCTCTTTTTATTGCGCAACCAGCTAAGGGTTGCTAGATCAAATTCGATCTGACGGTCCACATTATATAAGAGAGTCCCTTTGGATGTCGCTTGGGATACATGCTTTCTCGTCTATCTCCCCACGTGCACGTGCAGCAGACTGCTCAAGACCATTTAACTCTTACGTGCCATGGGTCTTCATCTGATGTTACCACGTTATCTTCTAAGAGCTATTGGGCCGTCCACTCCAGGCGATATTTTTGCTATTGGATCAGATATGATTCAACGGACCAAATCAAGTTTGACTGTGAGACTGTCTCCTTTCATTTCATTGTTGTTACGTGGCATGATAGACAGTGTTTTTTTTCGCGGATCAAGGACGCCGTCCTTCTATCGACTCTCTCGACCACCATGAGAGCGCAAAAAAATATAGATCAGTTAAAGATCATTATCTATGTAAATAAAAAGAGAGATATAAAAATAATGTAAAAATTTTTATAATGAATTTAAATCATTAATAAAAAAATTCAGAAGATACTCTTTTTTTCTCTCTCTCGTATATCAAGCATAAATAAAAGAAGGAAATAACTAGAGTTAAAGTTTACCTTTAAACCATTTAAGTTTCAACTATCTTAGGGTGCTCTAACGATGGATGCACTTTTGTCCAGTGATAAGCCCTCGACTTTTAGAGCTCATTGAGGTAAACAGGATGGCTAGAGTTTCTAAAAAAGGTCTCGAATTTTTAAAATACAAAAAAAAAGAAGATTTGTTTTTGAAAAAACCAAGCGCAAATTTTCTGTTTAAAAAGATAAAAAAAATTTAAATGTTTTCGAGATTCACCGGCGTCGATGAGTGACGGCCTGTGCGACGGTTTACGGAGGCTGACTTTTAAAATATAAAAAAAGTAATAGTTTTTTGAGATTTCAGATGAACGCACAACTGTATTCATTTATTATTTTCAGAGAGTTTAGGGAGGGTTTATTTGATTTGTTTTTGTAAATGGGGAAATGAAGGCTGTTGTCTTTGTTTGATATTTATACCCATGTCTACAAATGGTTTATTTAAATTTTTAAATCTTTCCGTGTTTCTAAAGTTGCATTCGCAGTCATTTTGTGTTTTGAAATCCCCTCCGCCATCACTGAGATTTTCAAACAATTTTCAATCTCGTTCCTTTTTTAAATTTAATCCATTTCTTGGGGGCCTAGTACCCCTTTTGACCCCTTAAATTCACATTTTTATTTTAATTTGGTCCCTTTTCATGATTTAATTCGGTCTTTTGGGTGGTAAAATTGCACATTTGGCCCTTGTTATCATGCATCATTTAAATTCCAACATTATTTTTAATTTAATTTAACTTAATTTTAGACTTTTTTGTTTATTCGTTGATATTCACATGGTTAATATTTGATGGTTTGCATTCTTATTTTGGTCTCCTATATATGTGCACGCTCGTATGTATAATATATAGTTATATGTCGATGCTTAGTTTTATGCATTTATTTGTACACACACACATATATATATATATATATATATATATGTATGCGTTTATATGCTATATACTGTATAAACTGTTTGTGATATATATATATATATATATATATATTACCGTATCTTTATATGTAACATATGTTCTATGTCTATATATATATATATATATATAAACACGTGTATAGTTGTTCTTTATTCATTTTACTTTATTTATGCTCACCATTTGTTTATGTTGACGTCATTTTAATTTATTCATGAATATTGAATTGTCATATTTATTTATCTCACTAGTTTAGTTTAGTTCTCGAGGCCTCAATATCCTAGTAGGAGTATCGTCCTGAGTCTTCGAGTGTTATCTCCTTTGACTATCGTAGGTTGCGAGTTAGTTTATTTTCGAATCGTATGACCATGCTTTCATGCATATTTAGGGATTAAAAATTAAATTAGGTCGAATTTATTTTTTCCTTAGTAAATGTGATACGGACCCTTAGGTACCGATTTTCGGGCGTGGTGGAGGTGCGAACCCTTCCCCACACGTAACCGACTCCTGAACTTAGTAAATCTCTAGTTTTATTTTTTCCGGCATTCGGTCTACATAATCCAAGTGACTAGTGACAACTCCCATTATTTTATTTAAAATAAGAGCTTTTAAAATTTCCCCTAAATCATTTTTTCAAAGCGAGGGAACACTTCGAATTTTAAAATTAGTCGCTACAGCATGGTGATTCCGCTGGGGACCAAATTTTTTGTTCTTCAAAAACAAAAAGAGAGTCAAGCCTTAGTTCGAGTTTGTATTGTATTTATTAAAAAAATAAATTTGATTTAATTTAATAATTAATCCCTAACGTTGTTTGTTTACCATTTTATTTTATACGATGTCTAATATTAATATCATTCATGCATGAGCTTTCTTCTCGAGTTTCGTCATTGTCAAGTGGGAGTGATTACTTTGCCTTGTGGGGTGTTCACCTCCGTATGGTGTTGTAATTCACTTTCAGGATTCGATCCTTATATTTCATGAGGTCTACGCCCCGTATGGTATATAGGCTGTATCACCTGAATTGATGTCTTAGTGACAGTTCATGTACCCTTTATTTAGAACCTAATCGCATATAGTAAACCGTAGAGCTCACCTTTTAGAGTCATGCTGGAACTCTGTCCATTTAGCAGTAACCCTGTTAGGCATTGTTTGGTTTATTTATGCCTTTGTTTGCTATATATTGCCATGTATGCACTTTAAATTGCTTTAATTTATCGTTTGGTTTATTTTTGTCATTTAATTTATTTAGTCCATTTATTCGATTATTCCCGTACTAACTTCATTTTTTGTGTTTCTTTTTCTTTCCTTTTGCATTTAATATTTGTTCATATCATGACATACCATAGGTGTTGATTCAAGTACAGTTCCATATTAGGAGACCGTCATAATAGGAGAGACGTTCGATAGTACAAAGAATGATAATGCTATGGTCTATGGTTGGTCCAAGCGGAAGAAGTTAGAAAGAGGAGATAGTTTGGTTGTGGGACACGTGCCAGAAGTAGCCACTCACACTCGGTTTGTTTTTACCCAAAGTGAGATGTCCGAATTCAAAGAAATTTGAAGGCGATGGGATTCAGAGATTAGATTTATCTTTCAGCGAGAATACGATACATAGCCCTCCTTTTTGGATGTCAAAGTGGACCAGTAACTATTTTGGGCCATCACACAATTTTGGAATCTGAGGTATAGTTGTTTCACCTTCAGCAAAGTAGACATGACCCCTACTCTTAATGAGTACTCAACTTTGCTTCACTGTCTGGAGCTCCAAGAGGCTTATAGCCCCCATTATTTTTGTTATAACTTAATTGTTACCGAAATAATTGGAGAATGTCTCCGAGGCAAGATCGTGAAAAAAAGGGAGTAAGAGAAAAATCGAGACTAGTCTAAAGTTTTGAATGGCGACGAGTGTGTAAATGACCTATATTGTATACCCTCTTTACTTGTTTTTTGCGTGTTTTCAAGCTAATTTAGTGCATCTAGGAGCAGATTGCATATAGTTTGAATGTAGTTAGGGAGTTACACTATTTGCACTTAAATTATATATATTTTGGTGCTTTTATAGGAAATGTAGTGTTTTGTGGTGTATGTGTAGGATGTTGGAGGAATGCTGGAGTGAAATGATGGTAGATCCGTTGGCTGAAGTTGACTAAGCAAGAAGGGGTGGAGAGGAATATACTTTAGACCCACGTGGACTTTTTCCTAGATATGGAACATTAAAAGATAGTGGGAAATCAATGAGCCTCTTTTATGAGGTCATGCACTTTAGGGTTATGAAACCCTAGTTCCACCGCCTATAAAATGGAGACTTGGACGATAATTCAAAAGGGAGCGCGATTACAAGCAACACTCCTAGTCTTTAGCTTTCGGAGAACAACAGAGTTAAAGTCAGAGGAATCTCCTAATGACTGACACCATCGAGAGAGGCTGAAGGAGTTGGAGACCTACAACAACGGTTGAATAGCACGGAGGAAGATCGTCGAGGATGCTTATCCCTTTTCTATCCCTTTCTTGATAATCTGTCGTACTTTTATTATTTTATTATGGATGTTTTAGGCTCAGACATGAGCTAAATAATTTAGTTGAGTTTATTGCTTCCTAGGATTTTATGTTTTGATTTCTTTATTTTAATGTTGTAGTTTGTTTCTCTTTATCAATTTTGTTCATCGTTCTTCATCCATAGTTAAGAGCTATCGAGAGAGGCCTTTTACATCCTGGGATCGAGCAAGAGCATGGTTGAAGACTTGTTCCACAAGATCTATTACATCCTGGGATGACTTGTGCAGCAAGTTTCTGCACATATATGATCCACCAAACGTGCATAATCAGAAGTGAAGTGACATTATCTCATTCACACAGCATGATGATGATACCATGTATGAATGTTGGGACAGATACAAAGACATGCTACGTAAGTGCTCGATCCTTGGATTCCATGATTGGCTACAAGTTATGACGTTCTATAATGGTGTTAATGCACCTACAAGCATGATGATTGACTCTTCAGCCAATGGAATTTTGCTTGACAAAGATCCTAAATAGGCTTTCGAGACACTTGACCAGATAGACAATAACGACTACCAATTCCTAAGAGGGAGATTGAAGCCAAGCCCTAAAGCTTCTAGAACAATCCAGTTGGACGATTCCTAAAGTGTAGCGGCTCAGCTCTTCACCATCACCAACCTACTCAAGAACATGCAGCTGACATCCAATGTCTGAGAGGCTAAGGTAATTCACTATACGTGTGAGCACTGTGATGAGGAACACCAGTCAAATGAATGCCCCCAACAATAAGAATCTGGATGCTACGTAGGGAACACCAACCACAACAACAATCCCTGCTCCAACACCAACAACCCAAGGTGGTGACAACATCCAAATTTTGGTTGGGGAAGCAACACAAGTAATTTAGAAGCATGACAGAATTCCACAACAGAACCTCATAGATTCAAACAAAAGACTTAAAGGCAAAACAAGAGTTCTTTTGATAATACCTATCAAAATTTTATGGAAACTGCACGAGTTATTATGTAGGATCAGGTAGCACACTTAAAGAAACATAGTAACATGCTCACAACGCAAGTTTCCATGTTGCAAAACCAGCAATTGATCATGCAAAACAACACCGCTTTGTTATGGACCTAGGAAACACAAGTTGGGCAAATTGCCCAAGTATTGAAGATGCGACCGCAAGGAGGATTACCTAATGATATTGAAGTCACTAAAGCTTTTAATGCAGAGGTTATCGTGTTGATTCCACTCCAAGAAAGCCATCCACTGATGCTCCTGCACCCAAGAAAACAACTCCTGTGTCTGATACAGTGAGAGACCATGTTACTGATGGCAAGGATGACAAGACTTCGGATGCTGTTGCATCTAATAAACCACACGAAGAGCCCAAACCACCACCTATATTTCCTAGTGATTGAAGGCTAAAAAAGAAGATGTCTAGTTTCAGAAGTTTTTGGATATAATCAAACAATTGCACATCAATGTCCTATTCTTGGAGGCCATTGATCAAATGCCTATATACGTGAAGTTTCAAAAAGAGTGGGTGAAGTTGAAACTGTAGCTACAGCTGTAACACCCCGACCCAAAATCGACCCATCAAAATTTCTATTTAAAACCAAAAGTTTAGCAATTTCCAAATCATCCATAAAATTTATGTACTTAAATAAGAATTTAAATAAATTTACAAAAAGGAGCTCCAAGTTTAAAACACCATATTACAAAATAACATTTTAAATAGAGTTACAAATTCAACAGTGGTAAGGTCCTATGAATACATCAACCCAAACTAAAATAACAAGTATTGTACTCTGGACCGCTCATCGATGTGCTCATCCAAAAGATGACATGTGAACCTACACACGGAAAAACCACACATCCGCATGCTGAGCTAACAAAGCTTAGTGGTTCATTTTACTCTGCTATAATTCGTGATTAACATAAAATAAGCATGCAAGATAAATATAGTCAATAGAGCATAGATAAGGTTTTCACTATCTATGAGATATCTTCTACCCTACACTAGCTAGAGTTCATAGATCACCTATCTCAAGGCATCATTAATTCTATAACAAGCCTTACATAATTCACAAGCTTTACCATACCCGAGGTCATATTGCCTATCGAGATACTCAAGCTCACACATCCCATCGAGTTAATATAAGTCGTACCCTGATTACTCAGCCATCGAGTGCATAAGCTATCATCTATAACATCCAAACACGTACATAAGTACATCCATACATCATCTATATAATGGCCAACGATGCCCTACTATACTCGTGCTCACACAGCTATCGGGTTACCCGTGTTCACACAGTCGTCAGGTCAATAGACCATATCCAGATCACCATAGCCATGGATACGTCCTAGACGTACTTGGATCACATTAGCCATAAGTAGTCATTACCTAAGGTCACTCAGCCAATCAGGTTACTCGAGCTCACTCAGCCTATCGAGTTAATCCCTTATCCGAATCACCATAGCCATGGATAGGTTCTAACCAGACCCAGATCACTCAGCTCGTGGGTATGTCGAATGTACTTAATCACTTAGCCCAAATTATACATCCCTTTATATAAGCACCGTAGTACTGACTCTAAGATATCTGGATTCATTTTCATCAACCATAAGATAATACATGCTCCCGAGCATTCATACACCTCACCAAGAGGTAAATGGCACCAAGCCAAGCCATTCAACAAATGCTCCAAGGTATGACACTAACCATCACAGTTATCATGAGTCATCATTTATCAAGTTGATACACGTTATTCTCATATATGAGGGTTAAACCTCAGTTTCTCAATTTTACAATTCATTTTAGTACCTTAAAAGCCCATGGGATCATAGCCCTCGAATTATCAACCCCTTGAACTCAACTTTATATTTTTTGGGCAGATTGTCTAGGTAGTACCGATAACCACTTGGGGTATCGATACGCCCTTCTAGGTACCGATACCACCGATTCTTGGCTTCACATGATGAGGTTGACCGCTGACCCCGTACCGATACACAAATCTCGCGTATCGATGCTTAACTTATGAAAAATAGGGTGTAAACCAACACCTCGTACCGTTACCCAAATTCCGTACCGATATGCCAATCGATATAGATATGGCTCCAAGCGTACCGATGCCGATTTAAGCTATTGGAATTTTAATGAAACAGTGGGTACAAATACCCACCTTAAGCGTATCAATACCCCCTGTAACGTTTTGCCAGTGTTCATCAATTATAACACAGGGTATCGGTACGGGCTCCCCGCGTACCGATACCGAAGCCTAGAAATGGCTTCCAAAGCTCGAGATATCAGTCCCCAAGCCCTTAACATGTAACCTTAGCCCTCCATAACTTATTCCTACATCTTTTGGGAGATAATTAGGATGATTTGCTACCACTTTTACACATTATTAATAATTAATCCAAAATTCACCATTAAAGGCTCTAAGCTACTTTAACACCAAAGCTAGAAACCTTAACCGCAATATCAAGAAAGGCAATTACTTTAGGATATGCAAGAATCAAGGAGTTAGAAATATACTAACCTTAAGCAACAAATCCAGATTTGCTTCACACACTCAAAATCCTCAACTTCTTCTCCTTAGATCAAACTTGAATAAACCCAAATCACCTCATTTCCAACACAAACACATGAAAATTGTAGCAATACTTGAACCCAAGATTTATCAAGAATCTACTACGAATTTATACCCTTCAAAAACAAAGAAAGGCTTTCTACAAGCTTTAAACCATCGAAAACCCATAAATGAAATCCTTACCTTTCCACCACAAAACTATGCTTTTCTTGAAGCTTATGGAGAGGAGATTTACATACTAAAATCTTGTTTCTTTATTGGAAGAAATGATGCATAAATGTGGGATTTTAAGATTTAAAATCAAGCTAGAAAAAATGGTGGGACGAGTGGAAGAAGAAAGATGAAGGAAAAATGGTGGTCTTGTTTCCCTTAATCCCACGTGGAGAAAAAGGAAATAAAGGGGAGATCAACCTACTTTATTTAAAAGTGGTATAGTTACCCTATAAACCCCCAACTTCCATCCTTGCTACCATTTTGTCACCACCCAAGCTCATGAAGCCAATTTCTCATCCAAAAAGGCCCAAACTTGGCCCAATGGGTCCATTTACTCCAACCAACACAAAGGTCCATAACCTGGGTCAACACCCAAATGTTGACTTGGAAATTGGGGTTGTTACAACTCTCCTTGCCTAAAAAGAAATTTTTTCCTCAAAATTTAAACGAATGGAGGAGGTGCAACAATCTTAAATCCATCCAATTCCCAACCCGCATAGTTCACTTTTATTATGAAATTTCTTCACCAAACTTCTTTAGCCAAAGCTCACAACACTGGACTACTCAACACTTTTCTCATGAATTCCTAACGATTCATTTCGAACAATCAAGCCACACGCACATCAAACTCTAAAGCAAAACAACATATGATAACCTCAAACGATATTGTCCAAATATCAACTCAAGAAATTACTGTGGATGTAACACCCTAAATTTGGGCCTAGGAGTTAGCCGGGTAGACTAGATGGTTCGGGTAAACCAAATTAGGCGGTTGGGACTAGTTTTGGGAATTAATTCAAATTAAATAGTTTTTGGTCAAAATAAAATATAGAAAAATAGTTTAAAATATTATAATGATATATTGAGGTTTTTGGTTTGGCAAGTAGAGATTGCTGGGATTATAGATGCTAAATGTTGCATTAATCCTCTGTTGTTATGTGGATAAAATAGGGGAGATTGATTCTTCATATTTGGGAGAGGTTTCGATAGCTTCAGATGCTTGATTTCGGTTCAACAAGTAGAGCTTGGTGTTGACGGTGAGTGGAAACGTGGTTTTTAGCTTTCTAAGTTTGAAAGTGAGTTTGGGAGTTTATATTGAGCTTGAAATGTTGATCTAAGCTCAGAAGTAAGTGTGGAAGATTTCACTCTCGATTTTCAGTTCCTATTGCTTTATTAAACCCATTCTCATGCTTTTGAAGATAGATTTGTTTACATACGGTTATATGCATGATTTAGAAATGAGAAATGTTGCAAATGACTTTATTTTGATGATACATGTGTTTAGAAAATGCTATGCAACATGTTTTAGAAGAATTGCCTAAATACATAATTTTAATGTATTTGAGAAGCCGTGGTAGAAAATGGTTTGAATGATGTATATGAAAAACAGTAAGGTATCTTGATTTAAAAGTGTATATTGGCAAGTGGCGAATGGTTAAATTGTTATCGGATATAATTGGTCGACCATAGGGTTTAAAGTGCACTATAATAAGTCACCTTATGTGGGTTAGAGGTAGCTCCTCCATGGGAACCATAACGGTTGAAGTAGAATAGATAGAATTCTCCCACTGGTGGAACTTTACATCATGACCATTGAGGTGGTAATTGATCTGATGCTCCAACATATATGCATGTAGAGTGTGGTAGAGACGCGACCCGTAAATCTGTGTATCCGATGTGTTTTTGCAAATAGAAATAGTTTTGTTTTGGGTCACTTCAAATGCCAATATATGAGATTTAATGTATCATGATTCATGAATCGAATTTGTATAATATGGTTTGTACATTAGATGCTCTTTAAGCTTTGCTATTAGAGGAACAAGCATGCGAAGGCTTAAATTGAGGTTTGCTTGAAATTTGTAGCGATGTCCCTCTTGCTAAAAAAGAAAGTGTTTTTTATTTGTTTGGAAAATATTTTCTTCCGCGTGGGATTTTACAAAACCCGTATTTTGTTTCGAAAATGGAGTCGCCACTGGCCACTTAGGTAGGCCGGACACCGTAAAAACCAGAGATTTTAAAATGTCGGTTCGGGAGTCGGTTACGGATGGGGAAGGATTAGCACCCCCACACAACCCAAAACTGGTACTTTAATAATTACCGCTTTATTAATTTCAAACTTTCCGGATTAAAGTGACGATTAGATTAAAATTTGGTTATATGTGCGAGTAAATTTTAAAGGCCCCGTTATTCGAGAGTAAACGCCCTACCACTATCACTACGCCTGATACTGGCCCCGTTTACGCTCGAATAAAAGGGCACCGCATTGACAAAATATATATTCGTTATGCAAACTTAAAAAACATGGCAAATATAAATAAATATATTGCGATAAAAATATGAATAAATACTAATATAATAAAATACTAATATAACATAAATAAAATACTAATCTAAAACATACATACATAACTATTAATTTAACACATAAATAGAAACAAATCTAACATAAATAAAATACTAATCTAAAATATACATACATAAATATTAATCTAACTCATAAATAAATCTAACATAAATAAAATATTAATTTAAAACATACTAATCTAAAACATAGATAAACATACAAATTAAAAACACAATTTTAAATTAACTACTACTTCATTAAATCATAAAAATTACAACATAAATAAAAAGGAAAAAAAATATACCTAACTAGGAGTTCGAATGAAGAACCCCGACTGAACCCCACCGAGATCTACCACGACCTCTCCAAAAATATTAACTAGACCGGACCTAAAATAGGACCCCGATCGAACCGACTAGGACCGAGGGGACTGCCCCTTGGCCCTGGGGTAGCCGAGAGCACTGCTCTCTTATTTGGCCACCCCAGCCGATTGGATTCTTCATTTCCAATTGCCCCTGCCTATTTATAGGCAAAATCAAAAGGGGTGGGGATATTTGGGGTGACGTGGAGCAACATGCTCCACGCATTTTTTCCCTTTTTTTAAATTATTATTATTATTATTTTTATTTTTTTATTAATTTTATATTAATAATATTACTATTACAACAATACTAAAATACTAAAACCAGGACAAAAATGAGTGATTACAGTTGCCCCTCTTTGCTTGTTCTTGTGAAACGAGAACAAAGCAAAGATCAAAAGTACTCATTTTTGTTTTATCTAGTTGAACTTCTCTCCTTTTGACGCGTGTCTTCCGTCTTTGGTAGATCTTCTTTCTCTTCGGCGTAGGTCTTTTTTCTTGTCTTGATTTATCTACCTTGTCACTTTAGGGAAGCAAAGCCTTCAAAATGGGGGTTGTTTGTTGGGGAAGCCAAACCGAGTTCCACTTGCTACATTTTTGATAATAAGCTAATACTTAAAGAGAGTTCGACCCAGCTGCAACACTGTAGCGATGTCTTTTTTTTTTTCTTATCGCTAAATAAAAACGAGGATTTTTTAAAGGTGTTTGAAAGGTGTTTGTGATTTTTAAAAATATTTATTCCGTGGGGTTTACAAAAACCTCATAAAAATGGAGTCGCCACCGGCCACTTAGGTAGGCCGGACACCATAAAACCAGAGATTCAAAAAGACAGGGTTCGGGAGTCGGTTACGGATGGGGAAGGATTAGCACCCCCACACCGCCCAAAAATTGGTACTTTAATAATTGCCGCTTTATTAATATTGGATTTTTCGGATTAGAGTGACGATTATTTTAAATTTCGGTCATAATTGCGAATATATTTTAAGGGTCCCGTTACCCGAGAATAAACGCCCAACCACAATCACTACGCTTGATACTGGCCCCGTTTACGCTCGGATAAAAGGACTCCGCATTAACAAGTTATATCTTGATATGCAATCTTAGTGGCAAAAACGTAAAACATGGCAAAATATTTAACATAATAAATATTGACATACCAGAATACTAATTTAACATGAATGATATTTTAGACTAAAACATGTATATATATACATATTATTCTAAATAATAGATAATAACAACTTTAACAAAACAGAATAACAAGGTAGGAATAATTAAGTATATAGACGAACAAATATTAAAAGGATATACATGCTATTAATAAAACACATTTCAACATATATGAACAATATATTATACATGAAAGAAAGCACATTAACACGTAACCTAAAAACCAAGGAAACATGCAATACGTACAAAATACAAAACATGCTTTTTACGAATCAACTTGAACATAACATGCTTCAATACGAATAATCAGGTAAAAAACATGAATGTCATACTTAACACATATATATACATATAAACATAAAATACGAGTCATATACGAGGACATAAAATAAAATGATATCAATATATATACGATTATAATACGAACAATAATATTTACAAAGAAAACAGGACTGAAATGAAAGAAAAACGAAAGTCAGTGGCAGAAATTAAAGAACAATAATATGTAATTTGGGGACGAAATTGCGAAACAAACAAAACCTAAAAGGACCAGAATTGTAATTAGACCAAAGGGCAGACCCAAAATGAAAAATTCAAAAACGCGGGATGGTTAGGGGTGTAATTTTACCATCCAGAAACTGATTCAGTGTAATTTAGGGACTAGATTGTAATCTTTTGAAAAATCAGGGGGACTGGAACTGTGATTATACCATGCGGCAAGATAAAAATGAAAATATTGAAAACGCGGTGGGATTTAGTGTGTAATTTACCCATTTAGCAAAATAAAAACAACTATAAAAGCCCCCATTTAAGGCCGAAATCAAAATTTTGGCCATTTGTTTCATTTTCTAGTTTTTCAGAGTCTTTTGTTCTTCGTTTTCTCTCGTCTGTTCTTATAATACCCAGAATCCGGCGGTCGGCCGCCGTGTTCTCCGCCGCCGGCCGCCGCTAACCGGCGCCGGCGTGACTCCAAAATACAACAAAACGACCCCCCTTTCGTCCTCGATAAGAATCCTATGTTGGATTCAGAGGATATACCTTTATTCACCCTAGATCTAGGAAATACGAAACGAAAAAAATATCTTTTAAACCAAAATAAAACGACCAGGGGTTTTCCTCTCCCTTAGTTCACTATATCAGGCTTGGAGAAGCCGAAAGGCTTATCACTTAAGGAAAAGAAGACCCACAAAACAGAGATGGTAAGACGACTCTCTTCTTTTTGTTTCTGTTTTTTCTTTCTTTCGTATATGCATGTAAAAAACAAGTAAGAAAAGTACCACTGGACTTGCGTTGCTTCTTTTTTGTATTTCTGAAAAAACTTGTTACAATACTCTCTGTTTTTTTTGTTTTTTGTTTCCCCCTTTTTTTTTCATCCTCGTTACAAAAGTTCCTGTTTCATATATATTATTGCCCCTGTTTTTTGGTTGCAAGTTGCATCTTCCTTTTTTCAGATCTGAACTGACACTTTGCTTGTTGTCTTTGGCATAATCTGAACGCGGGGACTGAATATCGGCGCGGTGGCAGTATGGACGTTCTGCCAGCGGCCAGACGCATTTTCGGCCGTTAGATCTGATCTGATCTAACGGTCGAGATGGCTTGAAGAACGATCGGCCTGGATGAAGCCTCGATTTGATGAGACGGCTTCAGATTTTGCCACGTGGAGCTCCGCAATCGAGGAGTCAGAACGCGTGGATCTTACGCGCGCGTGAGATATTAAAGCGTCTGCGCGTGGACCACATGCGCGCGTGGCACTCGAACAGTCCATACGTGTGGAACACGCGCCTGGCAGATATTTTTGACCTCGGTTGCATCGTGGCCGTTGGATCAGATCTTGATCCAACGGCCCACAGTTACCTGCACATTGTAATTAGATAGGATTTAGATTTGGGCCAAACGGGCCTTGTAGTTGAAGTTGTAATTGGACTTGGACTTCATGTTTATTTGGGTTTAATATATTTAATTTTCTCATTTTACCAGCCCAATAATTTTAATAATAATAATATAATTATAACAACAATACATATACATGATACAAACCTATACTTATACAAGTATAACATATTGGCATACATACATATAATCCAGCCCATAATTATCATAACATCTATATATGTTAATCATATACGCTCATACTCTAAATATATACGCGACACATATTCATCATTAATACGTATACATGCAAATAATATAATGTACATGCACACACCACACTTTATATATATATATTAGTAACATTCATGCATATAATGAACATATAATATAATACTAATATGTATTTACAGGTAAAAAATGAGTGATTACAGTTGCCCCTCTTTGCTTGTTCTCATGGAATGGGAAACAAAGCAAAGATTCATAAGCACTCATTTTTATCAGACTTCCCTGTTTGTAGCTCTGGAAAAACGAGTTCTTTTGGACATCTCCGATCTTCCTTGGCTGAATCTTTAGGCTCGTAAGTTCTTCCTATATAGAGCTTCGTCACCTTCCGATCTTGGAGCTACAGGATCTTCCTATATAGAACCCTTCACTTCGAGACTGTAGAGCTTGGAGTCCTTCCTATATAGAACTCTTCGCCTTCAACGCTGGTTTCTCCTATATAAAACCTTTTGCGTCGCTGATGGATTTTTCCGACTGGGAGTTCTTTTTGAGATTTTAGATTTAGGATTCTCTTTCTATGGAACCTTCCACTGGGGCTTGAAAATGCAGGTTCCCTTTTTTTTTTTACGAGGTCATGTTGCCATTTTTGGACCTACGCTACTAAGATCGCCGCATCATGCCCGAAGGACTTACCGATGACCCAAGGATTTAACACCACGCTCGAAAGACTTATCGATGACCCAAAGGATTTAACATCGTGCCCGGAAGGACTTACCGATGACCCAAGGATTTAATATTCGGATCGACGCCGACATGGCTGTTATTTTATGGGGACTCACGCCGATATGTCGCCACATCATGCCCGAAGGACTTATCGATGACCCGAAGGATTTAACACCACGCTCGAAAGACTTATCGATGACCGAAGGATTTAACATCGTGCCCGAAGGACTTACCGATGACCCAAGGATTTAATATCTAGATCCGACGCCGACATGGGTCGTTGTTTTATGGGGACTCACGCCGATATGCCGCCACATCATGCCCGAAGGACTTACTGATGACCCGGAAGGATTTAACATCATGCTCGAAAGACTTACCGACGGCCCGAAGGACTTAACATCGTGCTCGAAGGACTTACCGGCGACCCAAGGATTTAAATATCTGGATCGACGCCGACATGGCTGTTGTTTTATGGGGACTCGCGCCGATATGCCGCCACATCATGCCCGAAGGACTTACCGATGACCAAGGATTTAACACCACGCTCGAAAGACTTACCGATGGCCCGAAGGACTTAACATCGCACGAAGGACTTACCGATGACCCAAGGATTTAATATCGGATCGACGCCGACATGGCTGTTGTTTTATGGGGACTCACGCCGATATGCTGCCACATCATGCCCGAAGGACTTATTGATGACCAAGGATTTAACACCACGCTCGAAAGACTTACCGATGGCCCGAAGGACTTAACATCGTGCCCGGAAGGACTTACCGATGACCCGAAGGATTTAATATCTGGATCTGACGCCGACATGGCTATTGTTTTATGGGGACTCACGCTGATATGCTGCCACATCATGCCCGAAGGACTTATTGACGACCCGAAGGATTTAACATCATGCTCGAAAGACTTACTGATGACCCGAAGGATTTAACATCATGCCCGAAGGACTTACCGATGACCAAGGATTTAATATCTGGATCGACGCCGACATAGCATTTGTTGTTTTATGGACTTTGTAAATTCTTCGATAATTCTTCAAATACCTGTTTAGGAACAAGCAAAATTGACATGCCCCTATCTATATGATGCATGTAATGTTATGATTTCTTTCTCCTCTTTTTCTTTTTCTTTGTTAGTCTTATGTCCTGAAAAGTTATTCTTCTGATTTCTCTATTTCCTTTCCTTTTGCGGTATGCTCAATTTTGATCTTCATTTTGTCAAATTTTGCTCAATGGGCATCTGCTCTTGTTCGTTTGCACGAGCACCGCCTTTCTTCTTTCGGGTTTTTTCGCCGCTTCACCAACAAACGCTATATCATGCGTGTGCAGAGATTCTTACTATTCTTTCTGCTCAGATTGCCCCATTTGATCGTGCTCGGCTATCTTCCAGTTCTTTTGACCCAACATTTCGAGTATTTGTTAATTTCGTCATCGGGTGAGCAAAATGCTTCTTAACCTCAATCTTCTTGTTGTCTCTTGACGGACACCATTCATCGATCTCTGTGCTTTAATTCTTTGGAGACTCAATGTTTACTTTTTACCGTTCCCTCACTTTGTAAGCTCATTCTTGTCATGTTTCGTCCTTCATTTTCTTGAACCAAACAAGGCATAGTGGCTGGAATTCACTTCTTGTTCTTGAGCTGTCTGACACCTATACCTCTGATATCATCTTCATTCTATGCATTGTGATGTCATTTCTGGTTAGGGGCTTCATAGTATCCGCCTCCTTGTGTTCTGGATCTTACCCCTGAAGTAATATATGGAAATTTTTGTTGCTTTAACTTGTCAATTTGCTGATTGGTGTTCCACTAAAGGGTATCATTTAGATTAACATACAAGATTCTGAAAACACAGCATAGGAGCTCTGGATATCATGTGCTAGAGTGGCTTAGATTCAACCATTTGGTAATTCAAAGATGTGAAGTCTTCCCTGGTGACTCGGTTCATCCTCATGATTACCACGTTGCTGCAGAGTACTACTCTTTCTCAATTCTCATTATCCACTCTGCCCCCAAAAGGGTTGGCTTGTATAACCACTTGAACACAGAAATATTACTCTAGGAATAGAGTTCTGGGTGGTGCAGGTCTTAATTTTACCCATGATATTGCCTATTTTCTTTTTTGGTTTTTTTTGGTTTTTTTTTATCATTATGTGAGGAAATCAATTCGTCACAGTCCTTTGTCTTGAGGACAACGATGGAGCAAACAACACTGCCCCAAGTTACTCGGCATAGTCACGATTTGAAAATATTACCATCACTCATGAAGCTAAGGTTTCTTGAATTGGATGATATATCTCCACCCTATCGCTTCAGCGGAGTGCCTCAAAATTTCCATACTCTTATCCGAACAAGCCTATTACCAGGTTTCGAACATAGGAGTACTTTTTATTATTATTTTCATTTCTTTATTTTCGTTTCTTTTTTCTTTCTTTTCTTTTTCTCTTCCTTTTTTGTTTATTTTTTACTTTACTACCTAGAAGATTATACCTAGAGTTTCAATTTCAAGCAACTCTACATGGTTGACATTTAGAGCTTTTTTATCCTTGAATATCATCGAAAGAGTAATAATCTCGCTTTGCTGACCAGAGTCCGGTGGGGAAGATCACACATCATCGTTATCACGACATCTATCTAATGTCACATCTTGCAATTGATATCCAGTGTCCTACAACGACGAGAAAATATCTATGTGCTTTCAAAAACATTATATGTTAAGCGAAATGTGTCCTTTATTGAAAATAAAAACCAACAAACATGCCCCACCACAAAAGATCTTTGCCACATGGGGGCCATATAGAGTTGATCCCTTGTATTACTTCAGGAAGGTATTTTAATGTAGAGACATCTCTGGCTTCTTCAGTACTATGTAGATTTGCTTCTCATCCTTGGTCTTCCACTGCTTGATCAGCTCTTGTGTCAGGGTTCCATCATTGACCAGCTTCTTGATTTCCTCCAATAAAGGTCTACATTTTCTGGTGGGATGCCCCGGTGCCCCCATATGGAATTCGCATGCGCTACTCGAGTCAAAACTATGGGCATACAGATCAGGTGCACTCTTCATCGGCCTAGGAACAAGATAGTGACCCTCTACCAGATGAGGCCAAATGTCTGAGATAGATGTTCCAAACACTTCCAAATTTGCGCTCGTCCGAGGGATTTTCCTTGATGACCCCGATTTGTCAGTCTGTCTCCTTCTTTTACGGCCACGCGAACCCTGGAGATGACACTCATTTACGTCTCCATCCTTATCTATCTTATCTTCGATTGGGTCCTTAGACTTAGACCCCAATTTTCCTTCTTTGAATGCGTATTCTATTCTTTCTCCAATCGTCATGAAATCTTCGAATTTGTTTCTCGATTTCTCCAACATCACATCGAAGAAGGGAGAGGGAAGCGTTGTATGAAGTAGGGGAGTCAACTCTTCTTCCGCTATAGGGGGCTGGACTTGGGTCGCCAGACATCGCCACCTTAATGCATATTCCCTAAAGCTTTCATTTGGCCTCATTTTCTCATTCTGAAGAAATTGTCGACAGGGTGCTAAATCTAAAGCATATTTGTATTGATCCAAGAAGGCATTAACGAGGTCACCCCATGACCTAACTTGATTTCTATTCAAACGGTTATACCACACTGCTGCTGGTCCCGTCAGGCTATCATGGAAATGGTAGATCAACAATTCTTCGTTCTTCAGGTATCCTTCCATTTTTCTACAAAACATGGTTAAGTGAATCTCCGGGCAGCTGGTTCCGTCATACTGCGCAAATCCGGGAACCTTGAAATCCGGAGGAATGACCAAATCAGGGACTAGGCAAAGTTCCCTCGTGTTAAAAGCATTTATCTTCTCTTTCTTCTTAAGCTCTTTCTCGATTTTTTCTTCTAACTGGTCAAGCCTCGACTCTTCAATTCGTTCCATTTTCCGATTAATTCTGCCATCGAACCCCATGTATTAAATGATGGAGTGCCATGCGATGATAAAATAATGCAAAAGATGCGATGCAAATGCAATGCATGAATGCAATAAAGCATTGATTCCGCAAGTGATTTGTCCTTATAGAACATCTTTCATTCAGACCAAGAGGTTTCATTACATCCGGTATTAGGGTTTTACAGATATTGGTGAGCCCTGGCACCTAATGTCTTGACCTCATTCAATAGTCCCGTCAGTTTTCCTTCGCGGTCCAATGCTGGATCCATATTCTGGCTTATTGGTGCTGCTGCATCGGCTAAATCTGCTACCTGTTGAGCTACTTGTCGGGCTTGAGTCATAACCATCTTCATGTCTTGGTCTTTCTCCCGTATTGTTTGCTCGGCCTTTTGTAGCTTAACGGTCATTGCCCCAGCACGGATCTCACTGGTATGTAAAGCAGTCTCGAGCCTCACTATCTGTTCTTTGAGTGCTGTGTTTTCCATTTGGAAGGCTTGTGATTCATTCCTTTCCTGGTGTAGACTTGATTTTAGGATATCTTCCATGGCCAGACTGCTTTCCAACTCATTTTGGATAAAGTTGCGTTGGCCCTCAGCTTCTTCCAACTTCTTTGATAATGATCTGATTTTATTCTTACTATTCTTGCATTTCTGCTTCCAGCGTTCTGAACCGTTCCTCAGCTGAATTATATCATTGACCCACTCTTCCACGGTGTCACCCAGACCGAAACTCTTGAATTCAAAGTGCAGCTTCTGGTGTTCGTCTTGTACGCTTTTTAATTTCATGCTCAAATTATGCCTCTCATGCTCGAGCTGGTCGCGCTTGTGTGCGAATTCATCTTCTGAGACACTTTTATTCTTGACTCCTAATTTTATCCCGCTTGAGTGACCCACTTCTGTGTTATCCAAACCTTGGGCTCGGTATTGACCTTCCTTTGACTTTGCCCCTCGGGCAACGGCTGGCTGGCTGAAGAATCGGGGTTGTCCGTCTTCGAAATCCAAAATTCCCATTCTGATAAGATCTCAAACTCTGTCCTTCAGGGCCCTACAATTTTCAGTGTGATGACTCGAATCGCCTATGTGGTAGCTGCACCAGACACGACGGTTGTAATCTTTCGGATAAGGAGGTTTTCTTGGCATAGACTTTACTGGCATGATAAGGTTCCCTTCGACAAGCAACAGAAGTAACTCGGCGTATTTCATGGGTATTGGATAATGTCTTCTGATGTCATTAGATTCTCGAACTTCCCCTGGTTTTGCCTCTGTTCCCTGGGTATCTTCCCCAGATGTGCTACTTGTCTGCTTCTTGAGATTGATCACAAAGGGATTTGATTTGTCATATTTAATGGTGTTGTCTATTTTGACATTCTGACCATTTTGTTCCATATTCTGCTCCCTGATCGAATCTTTTCTGAGTTCGACAGGCTGCTTGCCTTTCATCATGGCATTCATCTGGTCCATCATCTCGGACATCTGCTTCTAGTTCTTGTATTTCATCTTGTTTGTCACCAGGATTGACGCTGCTTACCGAATCTGTTCTGGTGTCCTTGAATGGTTCTTCCTCGGTTGTCCCCGGTCTAGTCTCGGGATGGAGTTTTGGGATTGGACCCCCTTCCTTCAGGTCAAAGAACCTTTGGTCCATCATGAACAATCTTCTATTAAGAGAAATCACTCGGGAATCAATACCTTGTCTAATGCGAATGCAATGGTATGCAAAAACAAAGCAAAAGAACACAAGTCAGTACCAGACAAAAAAATGATAAGTACATAATAAAAGGGCAAATTAAATGCGATAAGCAAACAAGACAATCCTATTTACATTCCATCTAAGACATCTAGGTTATCCGCATGGCTCTAACAGGGTGGATTTCTATGTGTTCTCTACATGCAGTTTTGGTTCTAGGAGGTACCCAAATTGTCCTCGCTATCCTCTACTAAGAGTAGCAAGGCCCCCGATCATCACCCATTATAGGCTCCTTTCAACTGGGTTCAATTCAGGGGGACCCATTCGCTTATGCCCGTACGAAGGAACGATATCCTTACGAAAGCATAAGGTACTCGAGCCCCGAAGGTACTTGCTAGGCCCATACGGGAGAACGATATCTCCACGAAAGCATTAGCGTTTTCCCCCCACTTAAAAAGACGGGTTTATATGCCATATTTTAAATGCGTTAAAATAAACGCGCAATTATGACCAAATGTTAATTTAATAGGCACTTTAATCCGGAATTTCCAATATTAGTAAAGCGGTAATTATTTGAAAAAGCTCGACTCTCATTTGTTTTTGAAAAACAAAAATATTCCCCAGCGGAGTCGCCATCTGTAGCGATGTCTTTTTTTTTTCTCATCGCTAAATAAAAACGAGGATTTTTGAAAGGTGTTTGAAAGGTGTTTGTGATTTTTAAAAATATTTATTCCGTGGGGTTTACAAAAACCTCATAAAAATGGAGTCGCCACCGGCCACTTAGGTAGGCCGGACACCATAAAACTAGAGATTCAAAAAGACAGGGTTCGGGAGTCGGTTACGGATGGGGAAGGATTAGCACCCCCACACCGCCCAAAAATTGGTACATTAATAATTGCCGCTTTATTAATATTGGATTTTCCGAATTAGAGTGACGATTATTTTAAATTTCGGTCATAATTGCGAATATATTTTAAGGTCCCGTTATCGAGAATAAACGCGCTAAACCACTATCACTACGCTTGATACTCGGCCCCGTTTACGCTCGGATAAAAGGACTCGCATTCACAAGTTATATCTTGATATGCAATCTTAGTGGCAAAAACGTAAAACATGGCAAAATATTTAACATAATAAATATTGACATACCGTAATACTAATTTAACATGAATGATATTTTAGACTAAAACATGTATATATATACATATTATTCTAAATAATAGATAATAACAACTTTAACAAAAAAATGAATAACAAGGTAGGAATAATTAAGTATATAGACGAACAAATATTAAAAGGATATACATGCTATTAATAAAACACATTTCAACATATATGAACAATATATTATACATGAAAGAAAGCACATTAACACGTAACCTAAAAACCAAGGAAACATGCAATACGTACAAAATACAAAACATGCTTTTTACGAATCAACTAGAACATAACATGCTTCAATACGAATAATCAGGTAAAAAACATGAATGTCATACTTAACACATATATATACATATAAACATAAAATACGAGTCATATACGAGGGACATAAAATAAAATGATATCAATATATATACGATTATAATACGAACAATAATATTTACAAAGAAAACATGACTGAAATGAAAGAAAAACGAAAGTCAGTGGCAGAAATTAAAGAACAATAATATGTAATTTGGGGACGAAATTGCGAAACAAACAAAACCTAAAAGGACCAGAATTGTAATTAGACCAAGGGGCATACCCAAAATGAAAAATTCAAAAACGCGGGATGGTTAGGGGTGTAATTTTACCATCCAGAAACTGATTTAGTGTAATTTAGGGACTAGATTGTAATCTTTTGAAAAATCAGGGGGACTGGAACTGTGATTATACCATGCGGCAAGATAAAAATGAAAATATTGAAAACGCGGTGGGATTTAGTGTGTAATTTACCCATTTAGCAAAATAAAAACAACTATAAAAGCCCCCTTTAAGGCCGAAATCAAAATTTTGGCCATTTGTTTCATTTTCTGGTTTTTCAGAGTCTTTTGTTCTTCGTTTTCTCTCGTCTGTTCTTATAATACCCAGAATCCGGCGGTCGGCCGCCGTGTTCTTCGCCGCCGGCCGCCGCTAACCGGCGCCGGCGTGACTCCAAAATACACCAAAACGACCCCCCTTTCGTCCTCGATAAGAATCCTAGGTTGGATTCAGAGGATATACCTTTATTCGCCCTAGATCTAGGAAATACGAAACGAAAAAAATATATCTTTTAAACCAAAATAAAACGACCAGGGGTTTTCCTCTCCTTTAGTTCACCATATCAGGCTTGGAGAAGCCGAAAGGCTTATCACTTAAGGAAAAGAAGACCCACAAAATAGAGATGGTAAGACGACTCTCTTCTTTTTGTTTCTGTTTTTTCTTTCTTTCGTATATGCATGTAAAAAACAAGTAAGAAAAGTACCACTGGACTTGCGTTGCTTCTTTTTTGTATTTCTGAAAAAACTTGTTACAATACTCTCTGTTTTTTTTGTTTTTTGTTTCCCTTTTTTTTCATCCTCGTTACAAAAGTTCCTGTTTCATATATATTATTGCCCCTGTTTTTTGGTTGCAAGTTGCATCTTCCTTTTTTCAGATCTGAACTGACACTTTGCTTGTTGTCTTTGGCATAATCTGAACGCGGGGACTGAATATCGGCGCGGTGGCGGTATGAACCTGCTTTGTAAGGTGCTAGATCGACCATCTTCGTTGTATTTAATAGGGCAACCCGAGGATTAGTTTTATTATTCTGAAAATGAATGCATGCAAAATGTGTCCTAAATCGATGCAATGCAAAATTATGATGATGTTGTGCAATGCTGCAGGTGAAATCAATGCGATGAGAATAAAATGAAATGAGTTAGTACCAAATAAAACGATTAAATAAAACAAATAAAAATAGAGTAATAAAAAATTGTACATAAACAAGAAATAAGGCACCAGAGCCTAAATAGGGTGACCATTAATCGGGCAGAGTTTCATATGGCTCTAAAGGGTTGGCTCCTACGGCTCACTATATGCAGTTTTGGTGCTAAGAGGTACCCGAATTGTCCTTGCTATCCTTTACTAAGAGTAGCAAGGCCCCCGGTCATCACCCATTATAGGCTCCTTTCAACCAGGTTCAATTCAGGGGGACCCATTCACTTATGTCTGCACGAAGGAACGATATCCTTACGAAAGCATAAGGTACTCGAGCCCCGAAGGTACTTGCTAGGCCTACACGGGAGAACGATATCTCCACGAAAGCATTAGCGTTTCCCCCTACTTACAAAATACGGGTTTATATGCCATATTTTAAATGCGTTAAAATAAACGCGCAATTATAACCGAATATTAGTTTAATAGTCACTTTAATCCGAAATTTCCGATATTAATAAAGTGGTAATTATTTAAAAAAAGCTCGACTCTCATTTGTTTTTGAAAAACAAAAATGTCCCCAACGGAGTCGCCATCTGTAGCGATGTCCCTCTCGCTAAAAAAGAAAGTGTTTTTTATTTGTTTGGAAAATATTTTCTTCCGCGTGGGATTTTATAAAACCCGTATTTTGTTTCGAAAATGGAGTCGCCACCGGCCACTTAGGTAAGCCGGACACCGTAAAAACCAGAGATTTTAAAATGTCGGGTTCGGGAGTCGGTTACAGATGGGGAAGGATTAACACCCCCACACCGCCCAAAATTGGTACTTTAATAATTACCGCTTTATTAATTTCAAACTTTCCAGATTAAAGTGACGATTAGATTAAAATTTGGTTATATGTGCGAGTAAACTTTCCGGATCAATTTGTGGTAGTGTTAATTGATGATATTCTTGTGTACTCACATACCGAGAGAGATCATGATAGGCATTTACGAATTGTGTTGCAAATCTTGTTGGATAATTAGCTTTATGCTAAATTGAGCAAATGCGAGTTTTGGATTAAGGAGGTAGTCTTTCTTGGTCATGTTGTTTTAGCCAAGGGTACTCGTGTGGATCCGTAGAAGATTGAAGTAGTTGTGAATTGGAAACAACCTAAGTTGGTGACGGAGGTTTGTAGTTTCTTCAGTTTGGAAGGTTATTATCGTCGCTTTATGGATAGTTTCTCAAAGATTGCTACTCCTTTGACGAAGTTGTTGCAAAAGGATGTTCGCTTTGAGTAGACAGAAACTAGACAACAAGCTTTTGAGAAGTTGAAGGAAGCATTGACGAAGCTCCAATCTTGATTCAACCTGAATCGGGAAAAAGAGTTTTGTGATCTATAGTGATGCGTCTTATGTTGGTTTGGGTGCGTGTTGATGCAAGATGGGAGAGTTGTGGCTTATGCATCTAGGTATTTGAAGGTACACGAGCGTAATTATTCGACGCATGATATTGAGCTTGTTGTTGTGGTTTTTGCATTGAAGATTTGGAGGCATTATCTTTACGGTGAAAAGTGTGTTGTGTACATGGATCATAAGAGCTTGAAATATCTGATGTCACAAAAGGAGTTGAATCTTAGGCAACGTAGATTGATGGAGTAGCTTAAGGATTACGATTTGATGATTGAGTATCATCTAAGAAAGGCTAATGTTGTGGTCGATGCCTTGAGTAGGAAAGTTATGGTGGAGTTGAGGGCCATGTTTGTGCGATTGAGTGTTTTGCCAAACGGAGGTTTGTTAGCCGAGTTGCAAGTTAATCCATCATTAATGCAAATAATTAAAGAGAAGCAATTGTGTGATGATTCGTTGGTACCGTATGTTGAGGACATATCGAAGGGTAATCCAACAGATTTTGGTTTTAGTGATGATGGCGTTTTTTACTTTAAGGGTAGAATAGTTGTGCCAAAGGATGATGAGTTGAGGTACACTATTTTGACTGAAGCATATTCTAGTCCCTTTTCTATGCATCCGGGTAGTACAAAGATGTATCAGGATTTGAAGAAAGAATACTTTTGGGTTGGTTTGAAAAAGGATGTAGCGGATTTTGTTGCTAAGTGCATGGTGTGTCAGCGCATTAAGGCTGAGCATAAATTTCCTTCCGGGTTATTAAAATCGTTGAGGATATCGAAATGGAAGTGGAAGAGAATTTCCATGGATTTTTTGTCGGGGTTGCCTTTGAAGCCATCAAAGAAGAATTCTATTTGGGAAATTATGGATCGTTTTATAAAGTTGTTTATTTCCTAGCTGTGCATACGACGTATACGCTAGATAAGCTAGTAGATTTGTATGTTGTAGAAATTGTGAGGTTGCATGGGGTGCCTAAGTCTATTGTATCAGATAGGGATCTGCGTTTTACAATGAGGTTTTGGGAGCGTTTGCACCGAGCCTTGGGTACACGGTTGAACTTCAGTACTTCGTATCATCCTCAAACGGATGGCCAGTTTGAACGCGTTATCCAGGTGTTGTAGGATATGTTGTGGTGTTGTATAATTGATTTTCAAGGATCGTGGGAGAAGCAATTGTCGTTGGTGGAGTTTGCTTATAATAATAGTTATCAAGCAAGTATTCAAATGGCACCGTATGAAGCTTTGTATGGAAGAAAGTGTCGTACGCCTCTTTGTTGGGCTGAGGTGGGGGAAAAGTATATCTCCTTGCCGGATATGTTGAAAGACACTAATGAAAAAGTAAAGCTTATTAGTGATCGGTTGAAAGTGGCTTCGAATTGAAAGAAATCCTATGCGGATTTGAGGCGTAAGGAAGTGGAATATGCGGTTGGTGACAAAGTGTTTCTAAAGGTATTGCCTTGGAAAAAAGTGATGAGATTTGGGCGGAAGGGCAAGTTGAGTCTGAGGTTTATTGGACCCTATGAAGTGTTGGAACGTGTTGGCCCGATTGCTTATAGATTGAGGTTACGTCCGGAGTTGGAGAAAATACATGATGTTTTTCATGTATCGATGCTTCGGAGATATATATCGGGTCCATTGCATGTGATGCCTATAGAGGAGATCAAGTTGAATTTGAATTTGACGTATGATGAGGAACCGATGAAAATCTTAGATGCTAGCAGCAAGGTTCTTTGTGGTAAGGCCATTGAATTGGTTAAGGTGTTGTGGCGACACCAAGGTGTTGAGGAAGCCACGTGGGAAAGAGAGGAGGACATGAAGAAGCAGTTTCCTTATCTTTTTTCGCTAGGTAAATTTCAAGGATGAAATTTTTTAAGTGGGGGAGAGTTGTGTCACCCTGAATTTGGGCATAGGAGTTAGCCGAGTAGACTAGATGGTTCGGGTAAACCGAATTAGGTAGTTCGAACTAGTTTGGAGAATTAATTCAAATTAAATAGTTTTTGGTCAAAATAAAATATGGAAAAATAGTTTAAAATATTATAATGATATATCGAGGTTTTTGGTAAACTTAATTTGGTAAAATAAATTGGAATTAAGTGACATTTTGAGCTGGTGATTAAAATGTAAAGTTTTCAAAGTTGTTTTGGTGACTAAAATGTAAAAGGGTCAAAACTTAGAATCTTTAAGGAGCTAATATACTAATGTTTTTTAACAGATTTTCTCCTTAATTTGGGTTATTTTAAATGATTTTTAAATAGTTTATTAAATAAAAATAAAAAGGATTTAATTAAAATGAGTTTTAAGCCTTAAATCATTTTCTTACATAACTACCTTTTCTATCAACTTTTTCTCTTCACTTTCTCATTAGCCAAACTATCTCTGTAACACCCCTTCTAGGCCTGGTCGAGAACCAGGTCGGAGGGTGCTATTGGTGACTGTACGGTGATCGGTGCGATGAATTTCATATAATGGTTAACACTTAATCAATTTTATACTTTTCAAAACATTACCGAATATACATATTAGCTCAATTTTATCCTATAAGGGACAATGATTAATTGATTAGGGCTAATTTATAGCTTCTATAAGTTTTAAGGACTTACAAAAATTCTCAGTTTCACTTTTAACTTTCATTGACCATTGCCTGTTTCGATACAGTTGGGGCATATCGGTACAGGTTAACTAGGGTTGACCTGTTTCGAAACACCCTAAGATCATATCGATGCAATTAAATGCCCAAACCTTACTGCCAAAACCTGTATCGATACACTTTATACCTGTATCGATACACTATAGTTAACTCATGCTTTCTCAGGCCAAATATGCAAGGTCGTATCGATACAGCTTGACCTGTATCGGTACGCCTTGCACTGTAATGTCAAATTTTGTCTGATTTTTAGTCTATTTGACCTAGCAATCAATGCCCAAATGCAATGAAACTTTACCGACAATATTTCCATACTATAATCTACTTGCATGCCAAATTTTAGAGTTATTCGAATCCATTTACCAGGTTTTCACCTTTAGGAGTCAACTTGCATTTTTAGTCACTTTTAGCATCACTTAAAAGTCATTTTAGGACCATTTAGCCTTATACAAAGCATAGGCAATACATACATATCTAAAGTTCCATGAGTGACTATTCTAGCTACTTTGCCACCGTTCTAGGAGTTTAAAAGGACAAAGTACTTTACTCTAGCTTGCTTGTGACTTGTCAATCTCCTGACTTCTCCGATCTCGATCCAACAACTTGGTCAACCTGAAATGTATGAGATGAAATGCATTAGGCATAATTTGCCTAGTGAGCTAGTCACAACTAAAACACTGTAACAATGAAATGCATTCCAAATCGTATCTTAACAATAACAATACAATGAATCAATAGTAGCAATACAATGGTCATGTTCAATAACATTAAGTCCATAATTCAATAATAACCCTTGGATCGATTCAGAATAGTGGATATGCGAATTCCTATGCCTCACCAAATCAATGAATGGTCTAGTCCATCCGCCTCGCCAATATGACCAACATCATAATACATCCCTCTGCCTCGCCAAATCTATAGCATGCCCAAGGACCGTAGTCCACCCGTACACTGAGCTCATGAATTCTATGGTATGTCAATTGTATCCAAAGTCCTTTCAAATCCAAGTTCCGGTGACATTATCAATGATCGGTGTTCAATAGCAATGACAATACTCAATATATTCAATGATTTTATCAATGAACAATGTTTCAATATCAATGCCCTATAACAATATCAATGACATTAGCAATATTTCAATGATCCTAATGACGATATGAATAGCTAGTGATTCATTTGCAATGTTTCGATGATAATAACAATGTCAACACCAATAATCCATGATAATGGCAACGTCAATGCTCTATAATCAATATCCTATATTTCCATGATTCAATGATGATGGCAATGTTAATGACATTAACAATACTCAATAACAATGATGATATCTATGTTCAATGTTTATTAACAATGACAATGCTCAATACTCGATGCGATAACTTACCGATGCTTACCACAATATTCGCTAAGCGGTTCGATGCTAACCTAGCTTGAGATTACTCTCAAATCCTCCATGGATTTTAGTGATTGTTTGGGGGATTAAGCTTACCCGATCAATAGCAATGATTTGATATCGATAAATCAAAGAAATCTTAAGCTTTTCTAACCTCAACAATGGAGGTGCTTGCTTGGAGGAAGATGAAGATGAAGATGAAGATGAAGATGAAGGAGAGGTGTTAGCTTGGTTTAAGAATCGGTTAAGGCTAGAATTTCTATCCATCTTTCTTTCTTTTACTCCTATTATAATTAGGAGATTTCCTTTGGGTGAAGGAATCCCTCTAGATAATCCCACGTATATGGGATTATAATTGAGGAGGGGCTAATCTCAAGGTTAGTCCCTAAAGTCTTAATGCTCTATACTTTTGCCCCCAAACTTTTAATTTCTATAATTTAGCCACTAAAAGATTTTCAATACATTCAATAAGGTCCTTAAACAATAATTTGACTCAATTGGAGTCCAATATCGATACAATTGACCTTGCGGTCAAATTCAATACAATATTTAGACCTTTTCAATGTAGGATTTTCGATTGCCATAACTCATTTCTGACTAAACCGAATTTTGGGGTGTTACAATCTCTTTCACTCAAAAATGATTGGGAATCAACTCTTTTGATTTCCCTTTTGATTTTCTCAATTTATCTTGGATTTGTACTTCAAATGTTACTTGATTTCTTGAAGATTTCAATCAAAACATGCCAATTAAGGGGGAAGTCATCCATTAGAGGTGAATTTCATTTCTCTCCTCTAATCTAAGGTTCTTTATTGAAATTCCTAAGTTCTTGACTCTTTCAATATGTTTTTTTAATGTGCTTTGATGATTTAATTATGGAAAATTTGTTTAATCAAGGTTTAATTGATGGGATTTGGTGATTTACGAATTTGATCTATTTTGAGAGGTTCTTGATTGGTTTTAATCATGATTTAGATGTTTAATAATGTTAAGTTGATGGTTTTGACAAAGGAATACCAAAATTATGTGAATCCCTAGTTATTTAGGTTATTTTAGGTTTTTGAGGGTTTGTGGTGGTTTAATGTTTTCTGGAGGTATAAGTTTGATAGTAGGAAGTTTTTGGATGTTGATTGTTGATAATAAATGGTTTAGATTGTTAGGTTTTTGATTTGTTATGTTTGGAGAAAGGTTGATGTTATTTTTGGTTGTTTCGGATAGCGATTGATGGAATATAGTGAGGATCAGAGGTTGCTGGGATTATAGATGCAAACTGTTGCATTAAGCCTCTATTGTTATGTGGATAAAATAGGGGAGATTGATTCTTCATCTTTGGGCAAGGTTTCGATAGCTCTGGATGCTTGATTTCAGTTTGGCAAGTAGAGCTTGGTGTTAACGATGAGTGGAAACATGGTTTTCAGCTTTCTAAGGTTTGAAAGTGATTTTAGGAGATTAGATTGAGCTTGAAATGCTAATCTAAGCTCGAATGTAAGTATGAAAGATTTCACTCTTAGTTTTCGATTCATATTGCTTTATTAAACTCATGCTCATGCTTTTGAATATAGATTTGTTTACCTACTATTATATGCATGATTTAGAAATGAGAAATGTTGTAAATGACTTTATTTTGATGATACATGTGTTTAGAAAATGCTATGCAACATGTTTTAGAAGAATTGGCTAAATACACGATTTTATTGTATTGGAGAAGCCGTGGTAGAAAATGGTTTGAATGATGCATATGAAAAACAATAAGGTATCTTGATTTAAAAGTGTATATTGGCAAGTGGCGAATGGTTAAATTGTTATTGGATAAAATTGGTCGACCATAGGGTTTAAAGTGCACTATAATAAGTCACCTCATGTGGGTTAGAGGTAGCTCCCCCATGGGAACCACAACGGTTAAGGTAGAATAAATTGAATTCTCCCGCTGTGGATCTTTACACCATGACCGTTGAGGTGGTAATTGTTCCGATGCTCCGGCATGTATGTATGTAGAGTGTGGTAGAGACACCACCTATAAATCCGTGTATCTAATGTGTTTTTGCAAATAGAAATGGTTTTGTTTTGGGTCACTTCAAATGCCAATATATGAGATTTAATGTATCATGATTCATGAATAGAATTTGTATAATATGGTTTATACATGAGATGCTCTTTAATTTTTGCTATTAGAGGCAGATAAATAAGGTTTACAAGGCAGCAAGTGAGTAAGAAAGGAATCCCAAGGCTTAAGACTTTCACAAGTATGATTTTCAAAAATAGATAAGTAGTAATAATGGCAATGGGGGCTTTATGTTGTTTGGGAGTATGTTTTATTAAACCCCATGTTGAAGCAAGTTTTATTTGGTGGTTTGAACTTGTAAATAGCATGTAAATGGCCTTTACATGTTTGGTTTTTGCCTTATAATGGATTTTGGATTGTTGATGAATTGATTGCTTAGGAAGCATGCCTATAGAGATGCACTTTGGTCTTGTTGCTATAATGAAGCATGATTTGAGGATCTATGTTGTGTCTAAGTCCCTTAAATGGTTGTAAATATGCTAGAGGATTGCTAGGTTACCTTCGGATGCTTAAATGTATGAAAAACTAGGGGAATTTGACATTTCAGCCCCGAGCGTACCAAACGCGAGGCAGCGTACCGGTAAGTATGCCCAATCTAGGCCAAGTGTTTCGATATGCGAGGAGGCATACCGGTACAATGCTTAGTCACTAGAAATCTGGGAAATGTTGAGATTGAGGAATACTGATACACCTTCTAGCGTACCGATACGCTTGGTAGTTTTATTGGTTAAATGGAATCTGAGGTTTGCTTTTGTTACATTTTGGTCCCTATTTGAGTAGCATGCAATTGGTTGAGTTGGAAGTGTTATTCAAGTTGTAATTTCAACAGCAAGCATGTAATATGTTTAATTAATGATTGGTAAATCCAATTTGACTTAAGTCCTCATAATTATCTATTTTTACAAAATAGTTCTAAAATGCGTATTCGTAGAATCAGATGTCAAACCGATGTCCGTTCGAGTCGAGATTTCACTCGCTGCTCGTATTATCACCTTAGTTTAATAATTGCAATTAGAAAAGATAAAAGAAAAAAATGGTCGTTTATGAAGGTGAACCTATCCAAGTTTGTTTTGGTAAACCAATGTATCTCGCTCAGTTCGGTCTTGCAACTAGACCGAGTCAAAGGGTTACACTCGATGAGCTTTATCTTGGTTAACAATCCTTTCGATCATCATCCATGGTTCAAAACTCTTGAATGTGACGATTCAAAACAATCCAAGAAGCATGATGGTTCAGATGAGCCCAAAGGAGGAATCCAAAGGACTAGTGCCTTTTCAACCAAGGAGAACATTTGGAAGTGTCCTTTGACACAACCAATAAATGAGGCGATTCGTGCTAACCCCATTTTTAGAAACTCTCATTTTGTTTTTTAGAAAAAGCCAAGGGCGAAAGAACTAAAAGTGGATAGAGACGTACTCATTAGTGCCACAACAAAGTGTCCAAATCCTTTCAATTTGAGGACAAATCGCCTAAAAGAAGGGGATGATGATAAAATCTAGCCTTGGCATCTTTTTATCTCTAATTAATGGGATGAAAGAAAAGGGAGTTTTTACATTCCTTGCACATCTTTTAGTTATTTATATCAATTACCTTATGCATGGCATACTTAGTCTTAGTATATTACATCACATGCCTTATAATGATTTTTTTATACTTTACATTATGTATTTCCTACTTAGGAGCAAAATAATACTCATTAGTCCCTATACTATGCATGATACTTAACCACCATGACCATTTCCTTAAACCACATCTTTATTTAAGTCATCTGAGTCTGTTTGCATGCATTGCATCTTTTACTTGAATGATGCATCATTACTTAGTTATTTTAGCATCTTTTTGCATTGCATCCTTATACTTAATCAAACATCATATTTGCATCGTAATTTTAAGCTCATTGCAGCTTGCACATTGTTTTATTATTCTTTAGGTAATAAGGGCGAACGCATAAGCTCGGATTAGCTTAAAGACTCAATGGTGGCTCATGGCAGCTCAAGAACAAAGGGGAGACTTACAAAGGAGCTCACCAACTTAAAGGCCTAACTCTCCTAGCTAAAGTCAGCTTGTGAAAGCTCAAAACAAAGCAAAGATTGAGCTACCTCACTTAGCTAGCTAGCTCAGCTCAATCCAGCTCACACCAAGCTCAACCAGCTCACTTTAGCTCCACCTACACATGTCAGCTCAACACCCAAAGGTCATGTCCCCTCCAAAGGAACATGTCCTTAGCCTTTTTGGAGGGAAATGAGAATGGGCGGCAACGAGCATTGGAGGAAAGCCTTTTGAGCGCCCAAACAAAGTGGAGGGAGACACTAAGGAGGCTGAATCATCACAAGGGCCTTGGAGGGAGTTACGACCATCCTTGGAGGGAGACTTAAAGCCTAGCCGAATAGATTCAAGGCCATTCGGCCAAACCCCTTCATTTTCTATAAATTTATATTGTACTTGCATTTGTAAAATCCCATTCATTCTGTAAAAGTTATCTTGTGAGAATTTTCTCTCTTTTAGTTTTTAATTCAACTTTATCGACTTACCAAGTACTTAGTACTTGAGGCGTCAACCCTTCTTCTATTCACCTTGATACTTCTTGTTCTTTTGGTTTAATATACCTTAAGGGTCAAAGTCCTTTCTACCATCCCTTAAAGAATAATATAAGGTTTGGGGCTAAGATTTATATAGCTTTGTTTCTTCCTTCAATTCTTTAAGATACTATCATTCTTCCTTCACCAATTCCATCACTAATATCTACCACCACCATCCGCCCAAACACTTAACCAAATCTGCCCATTTCCTTTATTCTTTCGTACCACAAACATCACCATCCAAACCCTCTCATTTCAAAGCCTAATTTACTTTGCAGGTTGCTTGCTTCCTTCTTAGATCTGACAATCAAAGGGGCTGCCTTCAACAACACAAAGCAAGGCGTTAACCGTCATAGAAGCCTTTATATCAAAAATTGAGGGATTCCAACAACATTTTGAGCTTATCGGCTAGAAAATTCAATAGGCATATGCACAATATCATTTCTCTAATTCAGATTCGAGGCTGAAACTGATTAATTAATCTTGCACTTTCTTCAGCTAAGGCATCAAAAAGGATCTATGCGTTGTCTTTTTTGTTTGAATCAAAAGAACCCCAAATTCATGTTGAATATTATAATTTAAACATAACATTTTATGATTAGGTGTGACCCTTCATGAACCTTTTAGTGATTAGGCGTAACTCTTTATAAACCTATATTAATGAATGGATGTAACTATTCATCATGAATAGATGTGACCTTGCATGATGAATATATGTAAATGAAGAGATGTGATTATTTCAATAGTCGCCTACAATCCCTATATAAAATATTGTAAGTGATGAAGCAAAGCGATTGTATTCCAAGAAATTGCAAAGTGTATTTTGAAGTGCATTGGTATATTTTCTCTCTCAAAAGATTGTGTTATTTCACTTCCATATTCCAACAAAGTGATATCACGAGCTTGGTCTGATAGTAAGAGAAGATGACCAACATTGGTATGATTTCATTTCAATATCCTCGTCTTACAAAAGACAATTATGAAAATTGATGTCTACGTATGAAGGCTTTACTTGGGGCACAAAATAGGTATGTGCCTCTTGAGTGATTTCTTTGCATCTTTTGGACTCATCATGTCCTTTGGTGAAAATACTTGTCTTTTGGACTCCTTTTTTGCTTGAATCAACACAACCGTTGGTAAGGGCACTTGTCCTTTTGGAATCATCATGTTGCTTGGCAAAGGTACTAATCCCTTGAACCTCTCATTGGTGCTGAGTTGTAATATCATGTCCCTTGGTGTAGGAACATGTCTTTTGGGTCTCACCTTTGAAATTGTCATGATTATTGGTAAAGGTAATGTCAACTCCCTTAATCTTTGTACCTTTCCAAATGATTGCCTTAGAGCGAATGAAGAGTCCTTGTTCTTTTTCCTTCCAACAATGATTTAGGAACAAAGCAATGTCATCAGACTTTAGTGCTCTAATAAATGGAACATATTCTCCCATCTTTCGGTGCAATTCCTTTTCAAACCTATGTCCTCTTTCATTTTCCACAATCACAACCATAATAGTAGAAAAGAAAATTGGATTCAAAAGAGTAGAGAAAGCAAACCCATTAATGTGTATGGATGGTTGATGCTTGATGTACTCCATGGAAAACGTTATTGATTCATTAAAACATGAATGATGTTGGATCATCTTCATCACTGGAAATGCACTTGGAATGTCAACGAACACATCTCTTGGAGCTTCAAGTGACATTTCTTTTGGAACGTCAAGGATCATGTCTGGTGGATCACTACAAGTCACATCCATTGGTTCTTTAAAGGACATATTTTTTGAATCATCAATTTGAAAAGATACGTCTTCTGGAATATCCTGCAAAACAAAAGAGGGAATAGAAAAAGTAGGGTTAGATAAAATCTATATTTCTTTCTCCTCTTCTTTTCCAATCTCATTTTTTTCATTTTCAACTCCAACAGTTTATTTTTCTTCAAAATGATCTTCTACATTCGAACTCTCTTCGATTTTCTCCTTCATGCCTTCAATGCTTTCCTTAAGGTGGTTTTGATCTTGAAGCACCTAGTTCGGCAATAAAGGTGTCAATGTAATCTTCTTGCCTTCATATGGGAAAGTGTATCGGTTGGTGAATCCATTATGGACTGCTCGTCTATCGTATTGCCACGGCCTTCCCAATATATCATGCATTCGGCTATCACTACACATCTTATTTCATATTGTTTATATTACATATTAAGTAAAGAAACATGCATGCTTTAACTATTATTAAACCAAATCTTTCCTTTAAGTATTCATAGGCATTATTATTCCGTATACTTATGCATCTTTATTTTAACATGCATTTCGGTCTTATACTTGTTATCATGCATCATTTAGTTCACATACATTTATATACATTCTCCTCAATCTTTATATTTATTTCTATGCATCATATGTTTACATACATTCATTTCAGCCTTATACACATAATATGCAACCATTAAATATCATTATATTTATGTATTTGGTGTTTTTTTTTGTAGGAAACATTAAAGCATATGACGAGGGATTAAAGGGTAGCTTGGCATCAGCTCATTCAGCCCACAATTGCTCAAATCAGCTTGAAAATGACTCAAGGCAAAGATAGCTCCAATTCAGCTCCTAACAACTCCAATAGCACGAGACACTCAAGAAAGAATCAAGTAAGCCTAATTTTTGTATTTTTGTTTTTTGATCATCAAAGAAAGAAAAAAACAAAGCAAAAATCACAATTCCATAATCCTCAAGGAATTCGAAAAAAGAAGAAGAAAAAAGAAAAAGAATTAGAAAAGCACAAGGTGGTGAAGGAAAGCACAAGATAAACAAGCAACCGACTCAGAGAAGTTCCTCAAGTTTGATTGTTCACGATTGGTTTGTAAGTGAAGTTTTGTGGTAACGAATTGTCTTTCTTTTTATTTCAATTCTTTCCTTTATTTATTTCCTTTTTTTCTTTTAATTTCTTACCTTTAGGCCTATTTCTTTTCTTTAACCTTTATTTCCTTTTCAATTCCTAGCCTAACCATTTATTTTTGTAGCCCAAATGCCATAAAATCAAACAAAAGTTTGACAGGTTTAAGTTAGTTCTTTCAAGAACTTGTGTCGAGAGATAGAACAGTAAAAGGCAGAGAGTTGTGAGCACAGAAGGGGATGTAAAAGCCAAATTCGTAGAGTGAAACACGAGTGATTTGAATGACATCTTTCTTCCTTGGAGTGCACTTGTGAGGTTTTTGTGAGTGCACGGTGAGGTTTATTTTTTTCTTTTATTTTGACTAACCATGTCACAAGATTCTTTCAACAATCCATCAACCTCAAGAGGAGGAGAAAATAAAATCCAAGATGTGCCAGATGATCTACAATGTTCAAACGTTTTCAGACACATTGCCATGTTCAAGGCAAAGTGTGCTTCATTGTCACAAATGGTGGGAGTTGTACCAATATTATAACACACCGAAATCTGGCCTAGTCAGAATTGGGTTCCGTCGATCAGAAACCCTTTATAAAAAATGTTCAAATATTGTATTGATGCTGACCACAAGGTCAATTATATCGGTATTAGACTCTAGTTGAGTTGAATTATTATTTAAGGATCTTATTTAAAGTATTGTAAACCTTTTAGTGGCTAAATTATAGAAATTGGAAGTTCGGGGTACAAGTATAGTCTACCGAGAGTTGAGGGACTAACCTTGCGATTAGCCCCTCCTTTATTATAATTCCAATACGTGAGATAACTGGGAGAGCTTCCTTCATTGAAAGGAAAGCTTCTCAATTAAAAAAACATATGAATAGCTGTTGCGTGTAATAAGTGCTACGCAAATATGCAAGTATACACGTCGCAAGTAATAAAGTGATACGAGTATCGAGTATCGTCTCCACAGGGATTGGTTTGGGCCACTTTCTTAAGTTACTGCACTATGAAAATAAAAACACAATTGATAATAAGAGTTGATTTTAACAAGTAAAGTAAAAGCAATAAACTAAAAGAATAGATGAAAGAAAAAGAGAGAATAGGCCAGGTTATCGTGAGTTGAGGTGTGATAGCCGATTGGATCATCTTGGTAAAAGAGTGGAAGGGCAACTCATTTGCCGTGGCAACTTGCACAACGGGGTTGCCTTGGCAACTAATCGATGGTTGCCTGGGCAACTAGCTGGGTAACTACTTGGGCATCTGGGCAGCAACTTCAAGGTTCGACGGAGCGTTCTTCAATGGTTTCTTCTTATCCCTAAGTCGAAACTCTAGCTACTTGTGCATGCCTTGATAATACATCCCTGTGTGAATCAAGGGTGAACAACAACCAGTCTTGCGCTCCTCTTAGCCGTTGAAATCCTTAACTTATTCCTAAGCCGGATTAATCTTCACCATCAATAGATTGAATAAAGACCATACTCATTCGTTTCTTGAATCTAACTCTCCCGATATTAGATAAATAAATGAAGTTATGCGATCCTCTCCCAATTCACTCACAAACAAGAATAAGAACCAAGAATGAGTAAACCTTGAATTGAAAGTGCAAACTCTTATTACCTAAACAAAATCCAATTGTTTTTCACAACAACAAAACACAATAACCCTAACCAATCAAGTTAGTTCATGGTTGGGTTCAAAAGATATACAAAGAATAATCCCCAAACCATGAATCTAATGGAAGCAAAGAAGAAGAAGAAGAAATCGAACTCTCTCCCCTTGCTCTCTTGTCGAAATTTCTCTCCTCTTGCCCTATGGAGTTGTCAAAATTTTCCCTCCTCTTGCTCTCTATTGATTGTCGAAATCTCCTTCCTATTTATAGGGCTAGGGTAAAGTCCTTCTTTGAGGAGGAAGTTAAGTTGGAATTAAATTATCTTTAAAGAATATAATTCTTTATTATAATTGTATCCCTACTAGAACTTCTCCTATCTTCTTGGAATTTAATTCTTCTTTAATCTCTGCATGGAAATCAAATTCCTTTGGGTTTGGGCTTTGCTCCACGTCATCGTGGGCTTGTATAGTCATCAATTTCGACTGCCATATCACCTTTGCTCTTGTCGATAATTGCCATGGCAACTGGCTCGGCGTCTCCTTCATGTATTGCCCTGGCAACTGGCTCGGCATATCCTTCATGCATTGCCCTGGCAACTAGCTCTAGCCTTGCTTTGGCAAGTGATACTGCATATACACACAAAACACACCAAAGCAACATCTTTTCCCACAAAAACTACCAAGTTATGTAATCAAGCTCAACGATGGAAGGAAACATGGATTAATGCATGAATGACTAATTATGCAACTAATATGAGCTTAAGTCTAACAATAATATGAGTAAAAAGGGTAATAAAAATAGTACTTTTGAACACTTATCACACCCCCAAACTCGAACTATTGCTTGTCCTCAAGCAATGCAAACTAATAATTACCTGCCAAGACTTTAATCATCAAAGACATGCTTCAAACTTGAATTCAAACCTCGGAACCGTTGCACAAAGTATGATCACCTTTTAATTTTTTGGATCTCACAAAAATTACTCGGAACCAAACTATAATGCTCGTGACAATGTGTGTGCATAGTTGTGTACAAGTTGATTTTCAAGATTCTATGTGAACAATAGGCTTTTATCAATTTAATTATTGGGGCATTTATTTTTATTTTCACTAGAGCCAATTTCGGGCACCTCTAGCAAAGTAAGCAATTTCTCATTTTATTTTAGTCGACTAGAGCCAATTTCGGGCACCTCTAGCGATTCTTTAATGTGCATTAACTACTAGAGCCAGTTTCGGGCACCTCTAGCAAGAAAGAGCAATTACTACTAGAGCCAGTTTTGGGAACCTCTAGCAAGAAATTAACTTTTAATTTTCAATTTTAAATTTACCCTAATTTTAAGCAACCTAAGTTCACTAAGTTTCTTTCAATCAACAAGCCACAACCGTGTAAAAAAAAATTCAGCATCATAGTAAAATTCTAAGTTCTTTTCATGTAATCCTAAAATTAAAGGTTCTTTCAATTAAGTGCAGTGGCAAAAATTCATCATTGGATATTCAACAAGTCTTAAGCAATTAAATCAAATTAAAGTCATGGCAAGTAACATATGCAACCTATATGTGATTGCTAAAGATGAATGCAACTAAACATGAAACTAACTAGAAACCAACACCCCCCAAACTCGAGAGAAGCATTGTCCTCAATGCACGTAAAAGTGAAACAAAATTTAAAAGAAACTAAATGAAATGAGTTAGTCAGAGAGGTCGTCACCTCGAGTGATGAGTTTCCTTCGTGCCGTTTGCTTTATTCAATTTCCGGTCAGTGGTTGAATGCTTGTGGCTGGTACCGCGTGAATAGCATTGCCTTGATTTGATCCATGTTTGTCGATGCAAGTTTACTTGCATGTGCATCAGTAGTTGCCGAAGCCATTGTTGTTTCCTGGGCATCGCCAGTTTCTGTTGTGGTTGCTGTGGCAAGTAGTCGGTAGTAAATTTCCTTATCATGGTGGTTGTGAGTCTTGTTGTGGAAAAGAAAACCTAGAAACTAAAGATAATGAAGAAAAATAAAATATATCCTAAAAAATAAAGAGAAAAAAATAATCGAAAATAATAGAACAAAATAGTTCGAAAAATAAAAATATAGAAAAATAAAAATAAAATATCAAAATGAGAGCATGCTCATGCATCTCCTAAGGTGTCAACTTCTTTGTTACGTTCTACATGGCCACCGTTGTAGTGCTTCAATCTCTGTCCGTTAACTTCGGATTCATGTTCTTCGGTAATGGACTTGATTATCACGACACTATGAGAGAATGGTTTGACAACTTTGAATGGTCCCGATCGTCTTGATTTTAGCTTTCCCAGGAAAAGTATTAGCCGAGAATTGAATAAGAGAACTAGTTGCCCTGACATGAATTGTCGTGGCAATAGTTTCTTGTCGTGCCATTGCTTTGTTTTCTCCTTGTAGATTTGTGCATTGTTATAGGCGAGTGCACGAAATTCTTCTATCTCGTTGAGGTACAACAAACGCTTTTGTCCGGCACTTTCCTAATCCATATTCGCAGTCTTGATTGCCCATTGGTTTGTAGGTGATATTGCCTGTCCTCTGGAAACGATCAGATTGCTTGTAAAACTCTTGGCCATCTTTGTACAGTGTTGGCCAATACAAACTAGATTGAAAAACTTTGGCCGCGGTACGGGTTCCTCCAGAATGTCCTCTATAGGGTGAAGAATGCATTGTCAGAGTACATTCTGTTGCTCCTCTTCAGGGACACATCGGCGTATAACCTGATCTGCACATTGTTTAAACAAAAGAGGCTCGTCCCAAAAGTAATGCTTAGCATCATGGCAGAACCGCTTCTTCCCTTGGTGAGTAAGGCCATAAGGTAAAATACCACAAACAAGGAAATTAAGTAAATCCGCGTACCAGGGTATTGCCGAGGCATGTGCTATCGTGGTGACTTCTCCCAAGATTGCCGAGTTGTGTGTGTCTAGAGTTGTCGAGGCATACGCGTCCATGGTTGCCGAGGCATGCGTATCAGTGGTTGCCGTGGGATCGAGGGTTGCCAAGGCATGTGCATCCATGGTTGCCGAGGCGTTAGGGGTTGCCGAGGCGTGCACGTCCATGGTTGCCGAGGCGTGCGTATCAGGAGCTGCTGCGGTGTCGAGGGTTGCCGAGGCATGCGCATCCATGGTTGCCGAGGCATCAAGGGTTGCTGCGGCATTGAGGGTTTCTGAGGCAAGCTTTTCCTTTAGGGTTTCGAATGCTTGGGCGCAAGAATCATCAAAATTGAAGACTTTATCTTGGTGAGGGTAGTCTTTCGATCACGTCCACCTTAGCTTTGTCTACTTTAATTTTCTTGGATGGAATCTTGTGGCCGAGCACTATTCCTTCATCTACCATAAGATGGCACTTCTCCCAATTGAGGACTAAATCGGTTTCTTCACATCTTGCCAACACATTCTCTAAATTGTCGAGGCAACTGTTGAAGTCACTACCAAAAACGGAAAAATCATCCATGAAGATCTCAAGGAAGTTTTCGAACATGTCTGAAAAGAGTGCCAACATGTATCTTCTAATGTTAGTGCATATATGAGAAAACTTGAGTATGGTCGTTTTCGATACTTCTTATAGTCCATCCGCACCCTCCATTGGGTGACAATATTGCCCAAAAAGAGTTTGGCCAATGTGCTTGCCACTACTCCCTTTTGCGTTACCATGGTGGAGGTGTCTTTCTTCTTTGTTCGCTTGTAGTCCATGTATATTCTCCACCTTGCTACTATTCCTGAAGGCACAAATATATTAATAGGAAAAATTATATCCATTCTCAACCATTCAATTACCTCATTCTTGTCGACTTCTATCGTGGTTGGATGTAGCCTTTGTTGTCGTGGCAATTGCTGCTCAAGCCAATTGCTGTGGCAATCAGTTGTCAAATTTTGCTTTAAGTCAAGGGAAGAACCAATTTTCTGAAAAGCTTTACGAATCCAAACACCGTTTTCTTTTAGCCTCTCAAAAATCTCCATCAGTAGAGATTTCGATGGCTTTAAATCTACCAACATCGGTTCCTCAAGACTTACCTGCAATGGACGAGGTGAATTTTTAAAGAATTCAAAAGGTTCAACCATTACCTGCTCATATTCCATTGGCAAAGTATTATCATCTCGTTGATCTTGCATGTGGTCGTGTAATTGCCGTGGCAATTGTAGATGAGAGCAATCTACAGATTCCTACTTCAACATCAACGTTGTAACCTTATGGGCATCAGGTTCCTCAAAATTTGCTGTAGTATTGTTGTTCTCAGCTTCACTGAGTGTTGTCGCGGCATTGCTCTGTTCAGGCTCCTCAATCATTGCCGAGGCAATTTGTTGTTCAAGCTCATCATGTGTTGGGCAGTCTCTCTCATTAGCATCCTCTTGACTTTGAGGTTCTAGTTGTTCCTCACACATCGGAGAGATTTCTTTGCATTGCTCGTTATCCTCTTGCCTTGGGACGTCAGTATCCCTAGGAATGAATTCTTGGTGCATGTTATCCATGACATATGTGGATCTCCCCAATTGATCTTCTGAATCCCCTAAGGTTGCATCCCACTGAACTATCCTCGTATCCATTGATTTTGATAGCTCTCGAATCTCTTCAATTGATCCGTCAAGTCTAGCCAAGGAAGCTAGTAACGTTTCCTCCAAGGAATTGGAATGCTCTTCAATTGATGGCATATTTGTTGCTACGGCAAAATTGTTATGGTAAATTTTTTTTTGAGCTTTTGACCATACCACGAAGAATTTTGCTGCTGGTTCCCTCTATAGTCCTCCATGTAGTTATATGCACCGAAAATGTGAGGGCAATTTTCAAACACATGATGTTCTCCACACATAGCACAAGATTTTTCCATGGTATAAGTTCTTTGGGCTTTTCTCGGTTGGTATAGGTAATCATCAAAGGGTGCAAGAAACTCTTGATTGGATTGATTCATATCTTCCAACATCATCTCTCGAATAGATCGGCTTTTATTTCCCGACATGTTGATGTCCCTTAACTGGTAGCACACCTAATTTTTTTTGATAAACAAACAAAAAGAAAAGTTAGTAAAACTAAGAGAAAAAAAATGCAATAACAAAAACAACTAACACCAATTGCCAATCCCCGGCAACGACGCCAAAAACTTGTTGCATGTAATAAGTGTTACGCAAATGTGCAAGTATACACGTCGCAAGTAATAAAGTGATACGAGTATCGAGTATCGTCTCCACAGGGATTGGTTTGGGCCACTTTGCTTAAGTTACTGCACTGTGAAAATAAAAACACAATTGATAATAAGAGTTAATTTTAACGAGTAAAGTAAAAGCAATAAACTAAAAGAATAGATGAAAGAAAAAGAGAGAATAAGCCAGGTTATCATGAGTTGAGGTGTGATAGCCGATTGGATCGTCTTGGTAAAAGAGTGCAAGGGCAACTCAGTTGCCGTCGCAACTTGCACAGCGGGGTTGCCTTGGCAACTAATCGATGGTTGCCTGGGCAACTAGCTGGGCAACTACTTGGGCATCTGGGCAGCAACTTCAAGGTTCGGCGGAGCGTTCTTCAATGGTTTCTTCTTATCCCTAAGTCGAAACTCTAGCTACTTGTGCATGCCTTGATAATACATCACTGCGTGAATCAAGGGTGAACAACAACCAATCTTGCGCTCCTCTTAGCCGTTGAAATCCTTAACTTATTCCTAAGCCGGATTAATCTTCACCATCAATAGATTGAATAAAGACCATACTCATTCGTTTCTTGAATCTAACTCTCCCGATATTAGATAAATAGATGAAGTTACGAGATCCTCTCCCAATTCACTCGCAAACAAGAATAAGAACCAAGAATGAGTAAACCTTGAATTGAAAGTGCAAACTCTTATTACCTAAACAAAATCCAATTGTTTTTCACAACAACAAAACACAATAACCCTAACCAATCAAGTTAGTTCATGGTTGGGTTCAAAAGATATACAAAGAATAATCCCCAAACCATGAATCTAATGGAAGCAAAGAAAAAGAAGAAGAAATCAAACTCTCTCCCCTTGCTCTCTTGTCAAAATTTCTCTCCTCTTGCCCTACGGAGTTGTCGAAATTTTCCCTCCTCTTGCTCTCTATTGATAGTCGAAATCTCCTTCCTATTTATAGGTCTAGGGAAAAGTCCTTCTTTGAGGAGGAAGTTAAGTTGGAATTAAATTATCTTTAAAGAATATAATTCTTTATTATAATTGTATCCCTACTAGAACTTCTCCTATCTTCTTGGAATTTAATTCTTCTTTAATCTCTGCATGGAAATCAAATTCCTTTGGGTTTGGGCTTTGCTCCACGTCATCTTGGGCTTGTATAGTCATCAATTTCGACTACCATATCACCTTTTCTCTTGTTGACAATTGCCATGGCAACTGGCTCGGCGTCTCCTTCATGTATTGCCCTGGCAACTGGCTCGGCATATCCTTCATGCATTGCCCTGGCAACTAGCTCTAGCCTTGCTTTGGCAAGTGATCCTGCATATACATACAAAACACACCAAAGCAGTATCTTTTCCCACAAAAACTACCAAGTTATGTAATCAAGCTCAACGATGGAAGGAAACATGGATTAATACATGAATGACTAATTATGCAACTAATATTAGCTTAAGTCTAACAATAATATGAGTAAAAAGGGTAATAAAAATAGTACTTTTGAACACTTATCAATAGCTAAAGTGCGAAACCCTTTTAAGCAAGAACCTCACCAAGCTATCATCTCCTACCTAAGCAAGCACCTCTATTGGAGCTTAATTTCAAGCTTGTCTTTTCTTTGATATATTATTATTGAATAATTGCTATAGATTAGGTAAGCTAAAATCCCCAAACAATCATTGAATTCCATGGATACATCAAGCTTAATCTCAAAGTTAGGGGTTGAGCATCCATGGCTAATTTATAGATATTGCTTCTATTTAGCTTAGATGTCGATTTTGATATCGTTATTTTGATTATGATATCGTAATATTATTTTTAATGAAATCCCTATTAATTTCCTAGTTCAAGAAATCGACAAGGAGCATTCATCGACCTTACCAAAGACTAGGAACAAAGGGGTTGTCATCCGAGAACCGTAGAAGCATCAGATTATTGAGGTGAGTGTAATCGGAGTCTCGGGATTAGGCTAGGCACCTTTCTCAACTTCATCGTTAATAGAATTGTCATTGCTAACTCTGTTGTTAAGGATTATTGCATCAAATCACTTATCGAACATTATGGTAAGTTATCACATTGAGTATTGAGCATTGTCAATGTCATCGTCATTGTTATTGAACATCAGGCATTGATATCACTATTGTCATTGAGTATTGTTATTGCCAATACCATCGCCATCATTATTGAATCATGGAGGTATAGGGTATTGATGTAGAGCACTGACATAGCATTGGTATAGCCATTGTCATTAATCATTGTTGTTAACGTCGTTATTGCTATCAAAACATTGTATAAGAACCATCCACTATTGATATTGTCATTGAGATCATTGAAATATTATTATTGACATAGATACTATTATTTGACATTGATATTGAATCATTATTTATTGATAAAGCTATCGAACACATTGAATATTGTTATTACTATTGAATATCGATCATTGAAATTGTCACCGAACCTTGGATTTGAAGAAAATTGGATACAATTGGCATGCCATAGAATTCATGAGCTTAGTGTGCGGGTGGACTACGGTCCTAGGGCTATGGCCTATATTGATTTGGCAAGGCGGAGAGATGTGTTGTGATATTGGTCATATTGGCGAGGCAGAGGGACTAGACCATTCATTGATTTGGCGAGGTGTAAGAACTCATGTATCCATTATCCAGAATCGATCCAAGGGTTATTGTTAAAATATGGAACATTGTTGATGAATATGATCATTGCATAGTTGTTGATAGTTCATTGTATTGTTATTGTCATCGCTTGAATTGCCATGCATTAGTACGTTATTGCTATCATTTGAGTACCTCACTATGCAATATATGCCTAATGCATTGCATCTCATTCATTTCAGTTAAGAGATTTACCGTTGGAGATCAAAGAAGTTGAAGCGTTGGACAAGTCACTAGCAAGCTAAAGTAATGTATATCGACCCTATGAATTCCTAAATGGTGGCAAAGTACTTGAACTCGTCAAATAGGGCTCTTTTGGTATGTATGTTATGTGTTTATGGTGTAATAGTGTTTAATTCCCTAGTGACCCTTTTGGAATGGCATTAAAGTGACTAACATGATATATTTGGCTCTAAAAGTTGAAATCATGGTAAATGAATTTGAATGATCATAAAATTTGTCATGCAAGTGGTTTATGGCCTAGAATTTGTGTGCAAAATTTCTTTGCATTTGGATATTGTTTGGTAGGTTAAATTGAATAAAAACCAGCAAAAATTTGTCATTACAGGGCTAGGCGTATCGATACGGTTGATGGCGTACCGATACGGCCTTGCATATTTGGTCAGGTCAACATTTGGTCAAAGGTGGCGTATTGATACGGATTTTGGCTACTGGAATTTGGGATCAAAAAATGGTATTGATACGGGGTACAAGCGTATCGATATGTGGCCAACGCGGTCAACCAGTATCGGTACGGCCTCAACTGTATCGATACGAGTCTCTTACCCTTGATACTGGAAATTGGAATTTAGGCTTGGCGTTCCGATATGGCCCAAGTGTATCAGTATGGTGTTAGTTAAATTAGTTAAAAGCCATGGCAAACAGTTTTGCATTGTTTACAAAGATGTCACTATATCTTGTATAGTTTAATTGGAAGGGGCAAATGAATTTTGATTAACATGAAAATTTGCATGGTTGATATTTACATGTTTAATTTCATTGTAGTAAGCCCAATTTCAAAGAATGATCTCTGTAATAACAACTTTACGATTGGGTCCCTAAAACATGGATTGGTTTAAAGTAGGTCCTAATTGAGCAATCGTAAACTCGTAATGGATTAGTGGAACTATCTATTGAATAATATGGGATTAAGAGTCTAAGAATATTGTCTTTTGTTTGAAATTATCGCACTGATCACTGTAAGGTTCATCGGTAGCATTCTCCCACCCAATTCTCGACTAGGCCGGGTAGGGGGTGTTACATTTGTGATATCAGAGCTAGAGTTTAGTCGATTCTAGGACTAAACCGAAGCTTATTGTATTGTCATTGTGTTACTTTGCCACCTAGGAGTTATATAATGTGTATATCGTGACTTGTTGACTAATCCAATCTTCGTATATTATAGATATGTCCGGAACCAATGAAGCTCACATAGATGAGCCCGCTACCGGCTCCTCGACATGGTGAGGAGGTAAGGTGGGGAGATCCTATGAATGCACCTAATCCCCCACCTCAGAACGTCAGGCCAGAGCTGCCTATTGCACAGGCAAAGTGTTATCGAAACATGGTTGACATGTTCAAGCAATTCATGGCATCTATGAAGGCCGAGACGGTGGTACAACCAACCCTACCAGTTGTCCAATATGCTCGAGCCCCTATTAATAAGCTAGTCTCGTTTCGGGCATATACTTTTACCAGTCAAGATGATAATAATCCTGAGGTCGCTGAGTACTGGCAGGACAACACGTTGAGGATTTTGAACAAGTAATTGCAGTGTTTCGATGAACACAAGTTGGAGTGCACCCTTGCATTGTTAATCGATGAATCACTTTAGTGGTGGGAGACCACTATTCTCTTTGTTCTTGAAGGAACTGTCACTTGGGAGTTCTTTCTCCAAGAATTCCGAAAGAAATATGTTAGTGAATACTACCTTGCAGAGAGGCGTAGTATATTCCTTCACTTGAAGCAAGGCCATCGACCCATCGAGTAGTACATCCATGATTTTTGCAAATACTGCCGATATGGTGCAGAGTACGTCAAGAAGGAGGAAGACAAATGTAGGATGTTCATTGTTGGGTTTAATGATGAGTTGTGCCCTGTGTTCACTACTTTGGGCATCACTGACTTCCAGGATCTCGTAAACTGAGTTAAGGCCACCGAAGCTACATAGAGGGCACAAAGATCAGGTAAGTCCAGCAAGGCAGAAAAGAAGTTCTGAGATGATTCTCGACCTCCCAAGTGGAACAAGAAGAACAAACACCAAGGTCCCAAGTAGAACATGTACTCACAACCTTCATGATCTAGGAACATTGAGAAACCACAGACTGTAACGTAATCTTTTGTTAAGACGACCTCAATTGAGAGCACTGGATGCTTCAATCGAAGTTTACAGAATACAGATTGCAACTACTGCCAAAAATGACACTCGGCGAGTCAGTGTCGTAAACAGACTGGAGCGTGTTTCTATTGTGGTGAACAAGACCATTTTATCCGTGATTGATCCCTTGGTGAAACCAAGACTATGGCTACATCAGCAAGTACTGCAACCCCTACTCAGTTCTTCTGAGGTAAGGGGTCAAGACAAGGTTTGTGAGGAGCTACAAGGAGACCCAATGGCTCTTGCAAGGCACCGAGTACGCAATAATCCAAGACTCTTGCTCAGATGTACCATGTGAGAAGCATGGAGGAGAAAGATGAGCCTGATGTCATTGCAGGTATCATTGAACTATACACCCAACCTTTATATGCATTGATTGACCCTGGCTCTACAGATTCCTTTATAAGTATTGAACTGGCTAAAAAGTATGGAATGACTAGTGAACCTATGGCATCGAGAATCTCTGCAACTAACCCACTTGGTGATTGTGTCACTATAAGCCTTATTTGTAAGAATTTTCCTTTGGTCATTCAAGGGATTACTTTCACGGCTGACCTATTGGCTCTACCGATCCATGAGTTTGATATGATACTAGGTCTAGATTGGCTTAGCGAGCATCAAGCGTGGGCGGATTGTGATAAAAGAAGATTGTATCTCCGAGGCATTGGTAAGGAGAGCATTGTGTTGATGAATTCAAGAAATCCTTCCTTATATGCTTTGACAATAGAAGCTAAGGATGGGCCACAACTATAGGATGTTGACGCTGTGTGCGAATTTCCTAATGTCTTTCCTGATGAACTCTTGGGTTTAACCCCAACTTGTGAGGTAGAATTTGGTATCGACTTGCAACCTGGAACTGCTTTAGTATCCATTGCACCATATCGAATGGCAGTTGTTAGCTAAAGGAGTTGAAAGTTTTGATTCAAGATTTGCTTGATAAAGGTTTTATTCGACCGAGTTCCTCGCCTTGAGGAGCTCTGGTCCTCTTTGTGAAGAAGAAGGATGGTTCCATGAGACTATGTATCGATTACCGGTAGTTGAATAAGGTGACCATCAAGAACAAATACTCATTGCCAATGATTGATGACCTATTTGATCAGCTCAAGGATGTCACTGTGTTTTCCAAGATCGATTTAAGGTATGGTTATTACTAAATGAGAGTTAAAGAATGTGATGTTCCTAAAACCCCTTCCGTACGAGATACAATCACTATGAATTCTTGGTGATGCCATTTGGGTTAACCAAAGCACCAGCAACTTTCATGGACCTAATGAATCAGGTTTTTGGACCTACATTGACAAACTCGTGGTGGAATTCATTGATGATATCCTAATCCATTCCAAAAATACAGCGGAGCATCGTGATCATCTTCGTATCCTACTTCAAACCCTCTGTGAGAAGCAGTTATTTGCCAAGTTCTCAAAATATGAGTTTTGGCTTACTGAAGTTGTCTTCCTTGGGCACATTGTGTTGGCTTCAGGTATCTAAGTAGACCAGAAGAAGATTCGAGCCATTCTTGATTGGCATCTACCAAAGAACATTGGCGAGGTAAGAAGTTTTCTTGGTCTTGCTGGCTACTATAGGAGATTCGTCAAGGGATTTTTGATGATAGCAGCCCTTCTGACTAAGTTACTGAGAAAAGAAGCTCCATTCGTTTGGATTGTGGATCAACAAAGGAGCTTCAATCAATTGAAACAAGTTTTTACTTATGCACCAGTCCTAACTAAACCTGAGTCAGGAAAGGACTACATAGTTTATAGTGATGCATCACATCTTGGGTTAGGATGTGTATTGATGCAAGAAGGCAAGGTCATTGCATATGCATCGAGATAGCTCAAGCCACACGAGATGAATTATCCTACTTATGGTCTAGAGTTGGATGCAGTTATCTTTTCGTTGAAAATTTGGAGACATTATCTCTACGGAGAGAAATGTTACCTCTTTACCAATCATAAAAGCCTCAAATATCTCTTGACCCAAAAGGAGTTGAATCTTCAACAACAGAGATGGATGGAACTCCTCAAGGATTGTGATCTTGTCATTAACTACCATCCAGGCAAGGCCAATGTTGTAGCTGATGCACTCACCCGCAAACTTCTTCCTGGTAAGTATTGTTATTGATCCTCAAGTTTAATGTGATGATTTGTGCACCGACTCATTACAAGTCGTTGTGTTGTAGCTCCTCAAGCTATCAACACCCACTTCCATCTTAGGAAGCATCGCTGCTTTGTAGCTGAACTTTAAGTTCAGTCTACCATTATATCGAGAATTCAAGCATTGCAAAAGGAAGACTCTAAGCTTCGGACTATCATTTCTAAGTTGCAAGATAACCCTGATTTTAGAGTAAATTTTGAAGGGCTCTTATGTTTTCATGATCGGGTCAATGTACCTGATGATGAGTCTCTTTGCATCGATATCCTTAAGGAAGCTCATTCGAGTTCTTTCTCTTTTCACCTGGGGCCGGTAAAGATGTACAAGGACCTACGGGAGCTTTATTGGTGGCCGGGCATGAAGCAAGCCATAGTTGAGTTCGTGTCCAAGTGTCTTATGTGTCAGTGTGTTAAAGCTAAACATCGTGTTCCTACTGGCTTATTACAACCTACTGATCTACCGCAATGGAAGTGGGAGAAGATCACTATGAACTTTTTTAGTGGTTTACCTTTAACTCCTACTAAGCACGATGCCATTTGGGTCGTCATAGATCGTTTAACCAAGTCAACACATTTCTTACCGGTTCGAATGGACTACACTCTTCCGAAGTTGGTTGATTTGTATATTAAGGAAGTCATTCGACTCTATGGAGTACCTCAGTCTATCATTTCCGACCAAGATCCACGATTTGCATCTCAGTTCTGAAAGTCGTTACAAGGAGCTCTAGGTACCAGGGTTAATCTTAGCACTGCTTTTTACCCTCAGTCCGATGGCCAGTCGGAAAGGGTAATCCAAGTTTTGGAAGATATTCTTCGAGCATGCATCGTTGATTTTGATGGATCATGGGAAAAATCCCTACCCCTCATTGAATTTTCCTACAACAATAGCTACCAAGCTTCTATCAAGACGGCATCGTATGAAGCATTGTATGAGAGGCGTTGTTGAACTCCCTCATGCTGGTCTGAGCTTAGTGAAGGCAAGATGTTGGGCCTTGATTTAATTCAGGAAACCAAAGAACAGATTGCCATTATCCATGACCGTTTGAAAGCAGCCTTTGACCGAAAAAAGGCCTACGCTGATCTTAAGTGTAGGGATATTCAATACGAAGTTGGTGAGAGAGCTTTCCTCAAGGTTTCACCATGGAAGAAAGTTTTGAGGTTTGGTAAGAGGGGGAAATTGAGTCCTTGATTTATTGGCCCTTTCAAGGTTACTAAAAATGTTGGCCCTATGGCTTATCGCTTATTGTTGCCCTAAAAAATGAGTAAAATCCATGATGTGTTTCATGTATCTATGCTTCGAAAGTATCGTCCTGATCCCTCGCACATCATTGAGCCTGAATCTGTGGAAATTCAATCAACTTATCCTATGAAGAAGAACTAGTTCAGATTCTTGCAAGGGAAGTCAAGAGACTTCGCAATAAGACTATTCCATTAGTCAAGGTGCTTTGGAAGAGACACACCGTTGAGGAAGCAACCTGGGAGCTGGAGGAAACAATGCGAAAGCAATATCCTCATTTCTTCGATCCAGGTAAAAATTCAAGGATGAATTTTTCTTAACGGGGAGAGTTGTAACACCTTGAAATACGGCCTATTCGGAATTGGGTTTCGTTGATCAGAAACCCTCTTTCAAAAATGTTCAAATATTATATTAATTCTGACCACAAGGTCAATTGTATCGGTATTGGACTCTAGTTGAGTCGAATTATTGTTTAAGGATCTTACTGAAAGTATTTGAAATCTTTTAGTGGCTAAATTATAGAAATTGGAAGTTTGGGGGTACAAGTATAGTCTAACGAGGGTTGAGGGACTAACCTTGTGATTAACCCCTTCTCTATTATAATTCCCATACGTGGGATAACCGGGAGAGCTTCCTTCATTGAAAGGAAAGCTTCTCAATTAAAAAAACATATGAATAGCTAAATTTTGGAAAGCTTACCCAAAACCCCTCTAAGCAAGCACCTCACCAAGCTATCGTCTCTTACCTAAGCAAGCACCTCCATTGGAGCTTAATTTCAAGATTGTATTTTCTTCGATTTATTGTTATGGAATCATTTCTATCGATCATGTAAGCTATAATCCCCAAACAATCATTGAATTCCATGGATACATCAAGCTTAATCTCAAAGTTAGGGTTTGAGCATCCATGGCTAATTTATAGATATTGCATCTATCAAGCTTAGATGTCGATTTTGAGATCGTTATTTTGATTATGATATCATAATATTGTTTTTAATTAAAACCCTATTGATTTCCTAGTATAAGAAATCGACAAGGAGCATCCATCATCCTCACCAAGGACTAGGAACAAAGGGGTTGTTATCCGAGAACCGTAGAAGCATTGGATTATCAAGGTGAGTGTAGTCAGAGTCTCGGGATTAGGCTAGGTGACTTTCCCGACTTTATCATTAATAGAATTGTCATTGCTAACTCTGTTGTTAAGGATTATTGCATCGAATCACTTATCGGACATTATGGTAAGTATTGGTAAGTTATCACATCGAGTATTGAGCATTGTCAATGTCAATGTCATCGTTATTGTTATTGAACATCGGACATAGATATCGTTGTTGTCATTGAGTATTGTTATTGCCATTATCATCTCCATCATTATTGAATCATGGAGGTATATGGTATTGGTGTAGAGAATTGACATGACATAGTCATTGGTATAGCCATTTTCATTGATCATTGTTGTTAACGTCGTTATTGCTATCGAAACATTGTATAAGAACCATCGGCTATTGATACTGTCATTGAGATCATTGAAATACTGCTATTAACATAGATACTATTATTGGACATTGATATTGAATCATTATTTATTGATAAAGCTATTGAACAAATTGAATATTGTTATTGCTATTGAATACTAATCATTGAAATTGTCACCGGACCTTGGATTTGAAGGACATTGGATACAATTGGAATGCCATAGAATTCATGAGCTCAGTGCACGGGTGGACTATGGTCCTAGGGCTATGGCCTATATTGATTTGGCGAGGCAGATAGATGTGTTGTGATATTGGTCATATTGGCGAGGCGGAGGGACTAGACCATTCCTTGACTTGGCGAGGCGTAGGAATTCACGTATCCATTATTCGGAATCGATCCAAGGGTTTTTGTTAAAATATGGAACATTGTTGATGAATATGATCATTTCATAGCTGTTGATAGTTCATTGTATTGTTATTGTCATCGCTTGAATTGCCATGCATTAGTACGTTATTGCTATCATTTGACTACCTCACTAGGAAATATATGCCTAATGCATTGCATCTCATCCATTTCAGGTTAAGAGATTTACCGTTGGAGATCGGAGAAGTTGAAGCATTGGACAAGTCACTAGCAAGCTAAAGTAATGTATATCGACCCTATGAACTCCTAGAATGGTGGAAAAGTACTTGAACCAGTCAAATATGGCTCTTTTGGTATGTATGTTATGTGCTTGTGGTGTAATAGTGTTTAATGCCCTAGTGACCCTTTTGGATTGGCATAAAAGCGACTAAATGTAACATCTTAACCCAGGCCTAAAGGAAACTAAGGCTAACATGTTAACAAAGAGCATAAACTGAATTAGAAATGGTTATGAAGCATTCAAACAAGGTAGATGTTCAAGATTTCTTAGAACTCAAGAAAGCATTCGAAACAATTATTCACTTAGAACAAAGTTAAAGTTGATTTCAATTTTTACTTATCTAGATGTTTTCGACTTAACCTATGTGATACATGATCCAGACAAGTATATGGAGGTTCAAATATAACTTTCTTGCATTACAAGTTATTCACAATCAATGTAACTTTAAAATCCTTTAAACAATTCTTTCAATGCATACATAACATATCCCTAGAAGTACAAGTTTAAACCAAACACATTCAATGTAATCAAACAATCATATCATAACAATCAAGAGTTCACCATGCCAAGATTCGAGACAACTAATTAAGTAAAAAGCTTTGTCATTTTGAAATGGACCTAAATACTATGAGTTAGGTTCTTTAATGGATTTTAGGCTCATTTCTCTTTATAATCCGCGTGTGACGATCATCCTAGATATATATATATATATTTAACACTTAAAGATAGCTTAAATTATCTAACAAAGTCACCCATCACACAAACCATCGAGAAACCATAAGATTTACCTTCTATTCGAATGACCTTAAATAGTTTTACAGGCCCAAAAGTATCAAACCCAAACATAAGTACAACCAAAATGCCACCATCCTAGGAGTCCTTACGATAACAAGAAAACCTACTTGTTAAGAGACAATAAGTAAGCATATGCTTAGTGAGCAAGTTTAAAGCCTAGCATTAACATATAATTCAACTCCAATAATCTCCTTAAGATGTAATCAATCGATCATCTACATATTATATAGTTCTCCATTAAAACATGAATAGTTTCTTTTACAAACTCATATTCGATTTCCATAGCAACTTATAACTTCACAACTTGTAAAGATAAACATTCATTTGAATTCATCAGTATCTCACTCATGGATTTCAATTATTCTTAAAGGCAAGCTTAACAAGATAATTCTTTCAATTACTTAATATCTTTGTACAATATTCTTAGATCTCAATTAGAGTCTATCATCATATAATAAGTCTTTCTTAGTTGACAAGATTTCTTAGTTCATAAGATTCATCAAACTTTCTTTCATATTATCAATTATCATAGCCTTGTGACTCCACTGTCTGGTCTAGATACACGAGTCCCCCAACCAATTGTCGCCCGTATAACACTTGGTACTCGCAGTGCCGGTCAATCCCTCCTACTGTTGCCAAGTGACCACATACACATCCCTTCTACCGTCGCCCATTAGGGACCAATGTCCTGGACTGTAGTCCCACCCTGACACTAAGCTCTATGGACTTTATGCCATGCCAACTATATCCACGACCGACCTGAGATCAAGGCTTTCATTTATCATCATTATATTCAATGCTTTAACATGAGCTCAAAACAATTCAAATTTGCACAACATTGTGCCGTTGCCCTAATATTAATCATTAGGGTCTTAACATTCACATTTAGAGACCAAGTCTCACTTTCACATTCATAGGCCCAAGGCCGAACACATTTTAGCTCATCAACTACTCTCTTGCATTGAATTTTTTTATATAACCTTCGGTTATATGCTCAATCAAATTTAACTCATTCACATTTAATTTCATACTCGCAAGATTTTACACATAGGTTACTTTGTCCATTCGACCTAGTCAAGGTCTAACATGGCAATTCAATCAATTTGAGCATGCCTCAAAGTTCATGGCATAAACAAGTATTTCCAAGTAATACTTATCTCCAAGTTTGCATTATAGTAGCATAAACCAGCCAATCATTCTAATTTTTAAAGCATGACAATTAAGTACAATGCTCGAAAGGGTTGCGATTTGCTTCAGAGACTTTAAACTTTACTCACAAGTTTCTCCGAGCTACAGACGATCCCGGATTACAATTCCTTTTTGCCTATCGACTGTTTGATCTATGTTGTCCCTTTTATCTTCAATTTCTTCACGATCTAACAATTCACATATTTTTGCCATTAGACACATATCAACATTCAATTTCACATTCCACACACAATTCAGGGCCATTTATCCTTGTATTTCAATTCATAAGTCACTAATGTAATTACATTATTATCGAGCCTATGTTCAAAATCACATAATTACATCCTTACAATCATTCAAACACATGTAACTAAAAATCTAGCTTATAATCAATATCATTGCAACTCAATTATCAAGTTACTATTTAGCTCCAAAATAGGGCAGGATCGAAAATTGTTTCCCATAGATTAGAGTAGTCCTTAATTAACTTATATGTCCACTACAATAGTTTAGTATGCAGCCGAGTTGGTTACAATATCCTACCATTCCTTCTTTCAAAAGAACAGCCCCATACTCAATTTTAATAGCCTTATAATTCACTAAATGAAAGCGAAACAGTCCCATAACTACTTAATTGTATAAATTCTGTTTTTCACATTGTTACAACTTATCAATTATTCGATTCCAAAAGATCTGTTTTGAGACTCATTTACCAATTCGATCAACTATACAATCAATTACTCTCACTACAACAAGAATTACCAAAATCACAACAATTTGTTCGATACAATTTTTAGCATGTTCTAATATATCAAAGCAATCTATATTTGGCTTGCAATACATCTTGACATTAGAGAGAAGCATTCAATCCTTCCAATTTCATTAATCAACCAAGCATATTGGAACAATTCATAAACTATCCAACTATTGCCATCTTCAAAAGTCTCATATTATCCATCCAAAATCATAGTTTCAAAATCAAGATTCTCATACATTCATCACTCGAATCAATTATCAAGCATATAATCAAATCAAGATCAAACATGCAAATTCAATAAGAAAACAAGTGTTACCTTCCTAAATGTACCAACTAGACTTAGATTGATCCCTAATCGAAGCTCAATCCCATGTTTTATTAAGCTTTCTCACTCTTTAACTCTCTCTCCTTAATTGGTTTTGGTGTAGACAAATGATAAAGATGCTTAGCTCAAGTGACCGAGTAAGCAAGCTTAGATGGACATGTGGATTGTCCCCCACTTTATTTTGATTTACCATGCAATGCTTGAATCATACAGGTTACATTTTTTAGTCATTTAACTTAAGCCTCCAAACTTTCAATTTTACACTAATTAACCCCTTTCAAAAATTTATGGAGCTTAATAATAGATTGTTTTCAAATCAATTGAATCACTTATACCTTTTAATTCATACATTGAGGGTATTACATTCCTCCCCCTTAAAGTAAATTTGTCCCCGAGTTTACTTGTAAGAAAAAGAGGCGAGTATTGATCTCTCATAGTTGCTTTCGGTTCCCATGTAGCTTCTTCCATCTTGGGATTTCTCATAGTACTTTAACTAATGGCACCATCTTTTTGCGTAATCTTTTAACCTCTCTATCCAAAATTTGAACATGTTCTTCTTCATATAATAAAACAGGATTAAGTTCAACTTCATCAGGCTCCAGAATATGTGATGGATCTGATCTGCATCTTCTTAACATCGATACGTGAAAGACATTGTGAATTCTATCAAATTTCTTGGGAAGTGCCAATATCTATGCAACTGGTCCAATTCATTCTATGATCTCAAATTGTCCAATGAAACAGGGACTCAATTTCCCCTTCTTCCGAAATCTGAGAATTTTCCTCTAAGGAGATACTTTCAAGAACACTCGATCCCCCACTTCATGTTGAACATCCCTTCTCTTAAAATCAGTATATGCTTTCTATCTGTCAAAAGTTTCTTTCAATCTATCATGTATAATTCGAACTTGATTTTCAGTTTCCCGAAGCAAATTAGGTCCTAAGACCTTGTTTTCACCTAATTCAGACCAACATAAAGGAGTCCTACATTTTCTCCCATATAAAGCTTCGAATGGTGCCATTTTAATAGAGCCTTGGTAACTATTATTATAGGCAAATTCGACCAATGATAGGGACTTTTCCCAATCCTTTCCAAAGTCAATCACACAAGCTCTAAGCATATCTTCAAGCACTTGGATTACTCTTTTAGACTGCCCATCAGATTGTGGATGGAAAACAGTACTAAGGTTGGTTTTTGTCCCTAAAGCCCTTTGTAAGGAACCCCAAAACCTAGAAGTAAAATTAGAATCCCGATCTAAAATAGTGGAAGTAGGAACGCCGTGGAGACGCATTATTTCTTTGATATAGATATTAGCTAACATCTCCAGGTTCATATTCATTCGAACAACAATGAAATGAGCTGATTTAGAAAATCTATCAACTATCACCCAAACAACATCATTCTTTCTTGGTGACAGAGGCAGCCTGGTTACAAAATCCATAGTTATACGTCCCTACTTCCACTGGGGTACTTCCAAAGGTTGAAGTAATCCCGAAGGTACTTGACGTTCAGCTTTGATTCTTTGACAACTCAAGCATTTGGATACGTATTTAGTGATGTCAGATTTCATCTTAGGCCACCAGTAGACTTAACAGAGCCAAGATGATTAAAAAAAGGGCTGTTATGGGCTTCTCGAAACATTTCCTCCTTCAAAGTATTATCATTAGGCACACAAATTTGGTTTCTGAAATAAAGGAGACCATTCGACCTAAGGTGGAAATCATAATTTGTGGGTGAGTCAAGCTCGTTCACAATCTTTTATAGCTCGAGATCAACTTGTTGGAGATTCTTAATTCTCGTATTTAATTCAGATTGGATCTGAAGTTCGGCCAACTATTTATGATTCATTTGTAATCTGAAATGAGCATTGATTGTAGAAGGGGATACAAAAATAATGAATCATTTTAGACACCAAGCTTGGAGGGTTTCGTATAGACAAGGTCTTGATATAACAAATTTTAAGCTTTTAGGATCTTACTAGAAGAACGTTTTTGACTGAGTGCATCAGCCACAACGTTCGCTTTCCCCGGATGACAATCGATAACCAAGTCATAATCTTTGATTAACTCCATCCATCTCCTTTGCCTTAAGTTTAAGTCCTTCTGGGTCAAAAGGCATTTTAAACTTTTGTGATCTCTAAAAGGATGACATCTTTCCCCGTATAAGTAATGTCTCTAGACTTTTATAGCAAAAAAACTGCAGCCAATTCCAAGTCATGTGTTGGGTAATTCAATTCATGTAGATTTAATTGCCGAGAAGCATAAGCAACTACATTGTCATATTGCATTAGAACACACCCTAAACCGAGGTGGGAAGCATCACTAAAAACTGTAAAATCTTTCCCCGATTCAGGTTGAATTAAAAAAGGATCTTGAGTGAGGACCTGCTTCAATTGATCAAAGCTTCTTTGCTGACCTTCTGACCATTCAAAATGTATACCCTTCCTAAGAAGTTGAGTTAAAGGGGCGGCCATGATTGAAAATCCTTTAACAAATCTTCTATAATATCCAACCAACCCGAGAAAGCTTCTAACTTCTCTAATATTTTTGGTGGTTTCCAATCCACAATGGACTGGATTTTCTTCGAGTCAACTTTTATACCTTCAGCCGATATTACATAGCCAAGGAAAGACACTTCCGAGAGCCAAAATTCACATTTGTTAAATTTAGCATATAATTGCTTGGCCTAAAGAGTTTGCAAAACAATTCTCAAATGATATGAATGTTCTTCCATACTCTTTGAATAGAGAAGAATATCATCTATGAAGACTACAACAAACTTGTCTAAATAAGGTTTGAAAACCCGATTCATGTGGTCCATAAAGGCTGCAGGGGCATTAGTTAAGCCTAAAGGCATTACTAGAAATTCATAGTGACCATAACGGGCTCAGAAAGCAGTTTTTGGCACATCGGCTTCCTTGACTTTCATTTGATAATATCCCGAACGCAGATCAATCTTAGAGAATACAATAGCACATTTTAAATTATCAATCTATTCTTGGCAAAGGATATTTGTTCTTGATGGTGAGCTGATTTAACTGCTTGTAATCTATACAGAGTCTCATAGACCCATCCTTTTTCTTCACAAATAAAACTGCGGCTCCCCAAGGTGATGAGCTTGGTCTGATGAAGCCTTTGTCTTGCAGTTCTTGTAATTGACTCTTAAGTTCTTTGAGTTCAATCTGGGCCATACGACAGGGTGTAATAGAAATTGGTATTGAGCAGGTTGAACTTTGATTATGAATTCCATTTCTCTTGTTGGAGGTAATCTCGGCAATTCCTCAAGAAACACATCAAGAAATTTGGACACAGTTAAAATGGATTCAAAAGACAAATTGGATTTATTCAATTGAGATATTGGTGCAAACATGGTCAGTCGTTTGAATGGAAACATGGTCAGTCGTTTGAAAGGTTCCTTGCTTAGCAAGGCAATTAAATTCTTTCCTAAACCCAAAAGATACAATCTTTTCTTGGTACAATCTATCCAAGCCTTATGTTTACCCAACCAATCTAAGCCCAATATGAGATCAAAATCAGAGAAGGACACGACTAAAAGATCAGCAGTGAACGGTATACCTTGTACAAATAAAGGGTAATTTTTACATATTTGATTTACTATCACTCTATCTCCTAAAGGATTTGTGGCCATGAGATCACTATTTGTGGGTTCAATTTTTAAATTAATCTTTTCAATCATAGAAGAACTTATAAAGGAATGGGTTGAACCCGAATCAAAAAAGCATATGCACGATGTGTGTCCAAAAAGATTGTACCTGTAATTACATCGGGTGATCCTTCCTCTTCACGCCCTTGAATATGGTAAACTTTAGCAGGTGCCCGAGACTTTTGGTAAGTAGCATAGGATCCTTGGCCTTTATTCCTTCCATAGTTTCCAGAATGGGCTTGTTTTGACCCTTTTCCTTTTGGTGAAGGATTCTGATTGGAACCTCTGAACACATGGGAGGGCATTTTTATTTGGGTTTTGGGGACAATCTTTGATGAAGTGTGTAGTCTCCCCACACAAATAACAAGCATTAGATTGCTTTCTGCATATTCCCGAATGATGTTTCTGACAAATGTTACAAGTTGGAAATTGAATTTCTCTTCCAGGATTTCCAGTGCTGTTAACCGATACTGATGGTGCAGAATTTTTACCCATGGATTAACGTTTGGGAATAAAATTGCCCCTGGAGAAGTTACTAAAATTGGTAGAATTTCCTCCATGGTACGTCTGCTTCTTATTATGCCAATATGGCTTATGATCATCACGGTGTCTTTTATCACCTTTTTATTAGTTCCCTTTCTTTTTCTCTGAGGTCTCCATTTTAGCCTCAGTGGCTAACACCCGATTGACTAAATCTTGGAAATCTGTAATCCTGAGAGCAGTAGACATCGGACTTAACTCATCGTTGAGGCGATCAATGAACATTCTACACTTCTCCTCTTCTTTCTTAATAAATTCAAACCCATATTTGCAATACTTACAGAACTTACTAACGTATTGCTCAACTGGTTTACTTCATTGCTTCAGATACAAGAATTGCTTCATATGTTCATCAAGGTATTGGTCACTAATGTATCTCTTTTAGAAATTTTTGAGGAAGAATTCCCAGGTGATAGCTTCAGTCGGGGCCACGAGAATCGTAGTCTCCCACCAGCTAAGTGCTTCCTCAGCCAAAAGGGCCACCGCACACTTCGACTTATGTTTGTCTGAGCATTGTAACTGTTTAGTCAAAACCTTCACTATCGATTCTAGCTAGAATTCAACTTCTTCAAGTTTTTCTTCATTGGCTCCAGTAAAGGTATAAGCTCGATATTGAGCTAACTTGTCAATTGGAGATCTTTTCGGTACTACTACCAGTGGATTGAGAGGAGTTGGGGGATTTTGTCTCATAGAGACGATCATTTGGTCAAACATTTCGTTTAAACTGGAGAAGCATTCCCGTTGAATGGGATGAATCGCAGGAGCTTCTTGCCGAACTTGTTGAGGCTCAGCAACCTTTGGAGGTTCTTGATTCATCCTCACGCTTCCTCTTTCATTGGAGGAGCCTGTTGGGCTTTCATTATCCTTTCCAAACCTTGTTTCAGACATTCTAATATAAGAAGAGAAGGAGTTTGATCATATATAAGTCACAGTAGACTAAAGAGAAGGAACTTGATCAGATATAAGTCACAATAGACTAACTCCTAGGTGGCATTAAAACAATCAATACAATACAATACTACAACTTAGCCTTAAGATCAAGCAACCATAGCTCTGATACCAAAATGTAACATTCCCAACCTAGACTTAAAGGAAACTAAGGCTAACATGTTAACAAAGAGCATAAATTGACTTAGAAATGGTTATGAAGCATTCAAACAAGGTAGATGTTCAAGATTTCTTAGAACTCAATAAAACATTCGAATCAATTATTCACTCAGACCATAGTTAAAGTTGATTTCAATTTTTACTTATCTAGATGTTTTTGACTTAACCTATGTGATACATGATCTAGACAAGTATATGGAGGTTCAAATAAAACTTTCTTGCATTACAAGTTATTCACAATCAATGTAACTTTAATATCCTTTAACCAATTCTTTCATTGCATACATAACATGTCCCTAGAAGTACAAGTGTAAACCAAACACATTCAATGTAGTCAAACAATCATATCATAACAATCAAGAGTTCACCATACCAAGTTTCAAGACAACTAATTAAGTAAAAAGATTTGTCATTTTGAAATGGACCTAAATACTATGAGTTAGGTTCTTTAATGGATTTTAGGCTCATTTCTCTTTATAATCCACGTGTGACGATCATCCTAGATATATATATTTTTAACACTTAAAGATAGATTAAATTATCGAACAAAGTCACCCATCACACCAACCATCGAGCAACCATAAGATTTACCTTCTATTCGAATGACCTTAAATAGTTATACATGCCCAAAAGTATCAAACACAAAAATAAGTACAACCAAAATGCCACCATCCTAGGAGTCTTTACGATAACAACAAAACCTACTTGTTAAGGATAGTGTGACTTGACCAAGCTCCAAGCAAAAAGAGTCTTCAGTACTATCCTGTCATGTAGTGAAGAGACAATAAGTAAGCATATGATTAGTGAGCAAGTTTAAAGCCTAGCATTAACATATAATTCAACTCCAATAATCTCCTTAAGAAGTAATCAATCAATCATCTACATATTACATAGTTCTCCATTAAAACATGAATAGTTTCTTTTACAAACTCATATTCGATTTCCATAGCAACTTATACATCATAACTTGTAAAGATAAACATTCATTTGAATTCATCAGTATCTCATTCATGGATTTCAATTATTCTTAAGGGCAAGCTTAACAAGATAATTCTTTCAATTACTTAATATCATTGTACAATATTCTTAGATCTCAATTAGAGTTGATCATCATATAATAAGTCTTTCTTAGTCGACAAGATTTATTAGTTTATAAGATTCATCAAACTTTCTTTCATATTATCAATTATCATAGCCTTGTGACTCCACTGTCTGGTCTAGATACACGAGTCCCCCAACCAATTGTCGCCCGTATAACATTTGGTACTCGCAGTGCCAGTCAATCCCTCCTACTGTTGCCAAGTGACCACATACACATCCCTCCTACCGTGGCCCATTAGGGACCAATGTCCTGGACTGTAGTCCCACCCTGACACTAAGCTCTATGGACTTTATGCCATGCCAACTATATCCACGACCGACCTGAGATCAAGGCTTTTATTTATCATCATTATATTCAATGCTTTAACATGAGCTCAAAACAATTCAAATTTGCACAACATTGTGCCGTTGCCCTAATATTAATCATTAGGGTCTTAACATTCACATTTAGAGACCAAGTCTCACTTTCACATTCATAAGCCCAAGGCCAAACACATTTTAGCTCATCAACTACTCTCTTGCATTGAATTTTTTTAATATAACCTTCGGTTATAATCAATATGTATGCTTAATCAAATTTAACTCATTCACATTTAAGTTCATACTCGCAAGATTTTACACATAGGTTACTTTGTCCATTCGACCTAGTCAAGGTTTAACATGGCAATTCAATCAATTTGAGCATGCCTTAAAGTTCATGGCATAAACATGTATTTCCAAGTAATACTTACCTCATCTCCAAGTTTGCATTATAGTAGCATAAACCAACCAATCATTCTGATTTTTAAAGCATGACAATTAAGTACAATGCTCGGAAGGGTTGTGATTCCCTTTCGAGACTTTAAACTTTACTCACATGTTTCTTCGTGCTACAGACGATCCCAGATTCCAATTCCCTTTTGCCTATCGACTGTTTGATCTATGTTTTCCCTTTTATCTTCAATTTCTTCATGATCTAACAATTCACATATTTTTCCATTAGACACATATCAACATTCAATTTCACATTCCACACACAATTCAAGGTCATTTATCCTTGTATTTCAATTCATAAGTCACTAATGTACTTACATTATTATCGAGCCTATGTTCAAAATCACATAATTACATCCTTACAATCATTCAAACACATGAATCTAAAAATCTAGCTTATAATCAATTTTATTGCAACTCAATTATCAAGTTACTATTTAGCTCCAAAACAGGGTAGGTTCAAAAATTGTTTCCCATAGATTAAAGCAGTCCTTAATTAACTTATATGTCCACTACAATAGCTTAGTATGCTGCCTACTTGGTTACAATATCCTATTGTTGACTCTCAGGGAGATATGTAAAATGAATGCTAGCAAAAGGTATAAATGGTATGTATTTGGGCAAGATAAGTTGTGCCAAGAGTCTTTTGCGTGCAAGTATACATGGTCGACAAGTAATACATCTTGGTAAGCTGAGTATCGATCCTAGAGAGATTACCTTAGAATTTGATTGTTTAGTTTGCTACTTGTTTTGGAAGAAAAGATTGTAGTTTAAAAGAGTTGATTTTAAAACTAAGAAAATAAAATAAAATAAAACCAAAGTGAAATGTTTGCTAGAAAGGTGTTTTCAAATGAATAATGATTGTTGGCAAGGAATGCCTGGTTCAAACGTGGTTCTTGCCAGCCTTTATTGACAAAATTGTCTTGGCATTGGTTGCCGAGCAGATTCAAAAATAGCAAAGCCTCTCTCGATTGTCATTGCCCTAAACTGGCGAAGTAAAAACCCTATATCTCTGTAGTGTATGTTTTCCTTAAACCAATTTGATTTAGAAACCAATCTATACTCCGTGGGGGTAGATTTCACTTCCAAAGTAAGTTCATCTAGTTAAATGACTTCTCTCAAAGCTTCTCTCCCAAGTGTTCTGTAACTTGATCATTGCCAACACAAGTCTGTTAAGATATTGGAAGGCAATAAGCTAACTGTGCCAAAAGCTGAATTATTATAAAGGAACTAAGGCATAAAATCCAACGTTTAAAACCAAAACATCCCCCCACCAACTATTAAATTAGTTCATGGTGTGGGGGTTAACCAACAAACGTTTTTAACATTACCATTATAATAAAAACTAAAGAAAATCAACTTCTGCCAAGGGAATAGGCAGAGGGGTCTCTTGATGCAGCCTTCCACGCCAGGCTGTCGACCAAGAAGTTGAACCACCCTTCCTCAGTTGCACCAACTGTCACTCACCGCTTCAACACCTTGCTCTGACCACCTCTCGTCTCCTCTTTTCGATTGTTTTCTTTTTTTTTCTTCCCCTTTTTCAAATGCTTGTGTAATACCCAAAACCCGGCCTAGAATTGTGATCCAAATTCGAAAGCTAAATAATTTGTTTGGATCTATCATTTATGAATTAATTGGATGGATTAGGAGTTTTCTTTAAAATACAATTGATACTTATTATATTAAAAATAAGAGTCAAGGGCCAATTCGAATGAGAATTAAAGACTAGAAGCATAATTGGAAGGTTAGAAATGTAAGCATGCAAAATTTATTAGTTTGCATGTAAAATTAAGAATAGCTTAGGACATAAACACATGTTAACAACTATTGAAGACATGTGTCTAGGACGGATGACTCATGGTTATGGATGGTAAAGATGAATCAAGCATTGTCTTCTTGCTTGAGAAAAAAAGAAAAATCGAGAGTTAGGGAGAAAGAGAGAGAAGAGAGAAAGCTTGAGTGATAGCCATGGAATCCATGAGAGCTTAAATAGATTAGGGCTAAATTGAGTTAGAATTCAAATTGAGGAAGGTAAATTTCTTAATTTCTCTTTTTGATTAATCTGATTTTGAATGATAGATTGTAGATAATTTTGTAGTTATGAAATTGTTGAGTTTATAGGGGCATTCGAATGAGCATGGGTCTAGAATTGGTCATTTCTTGAATTGTATTCTATTAATTGGATTGTTATGATATGTATGCTAGTAGGATTGATTTGATGAGTATATTAATGGGATTTTTTTGATTTGTAAACATACACATGTGGACTAATTTTTTATGAGATAATATAGACATATGAAGCTGCCCTGATTTGTGCTTGTAGAGTAAGGGACTGTTTTGTTAAGATATACTATATATATATGGATTGGTTTGGAACATGGTTAGAAAAACATAGGAAAACAAAATGGAATTTCACATATATGAATCCTGAAGAGCTAATTTGATGCCTAAGAAGATGTATATAAGTTACTGTCGAGATTTTTATGTTTAAACACGTGAATATATGAAATGGTACATATGGTGATCATATGTGTAAAAACAGGGCATGAAATGTAAATACATGAACTTGGGAGCTATCTTATACATGTATGAGAGTGAATATAAGTTAGATTAACATGTTAGAACTTTTATCTAGGTGAATAATGAAGCTTAAATCAAGCCTAGTGAAATCTGCCCAGAAAACTCTGTTCTGGGCAGTAACTTTGAAAAATCACCATAAATTGTATAAATGGAATTTAAGGTTGAAAATTTTATGGATAGTACCTTAACATGTATAAATTCATTAGGAGGAAACAAACTTAATTCTGGATTGAAGAATGAATTGTAGAGAAGGAACACTAGGGATAGTGCAAACTGTCCACTGTTGTAAATTGCCCTATCTTTAAGTTAAAAACTGTATTAATTGGAAAAGAATTAAAATGCAAGGCCTATATGGTTAGAAATAAAATTAAGTTAGCTTTCGAACGGTGTAAACCAATTGAAATTCTGACATACAAAATGAAAGTTATGCATGTTTAAGTGAACAGAGTACATGATGCCTGATAGCAGCAGTTTAGGTAATTGTACACAGTTTTGTATACAGTTTGGTAAACTGTTTTGCAAACAGTTTTGGGACAGTTTAATTGCTGCCCTGTTTTGCCTTAATATGGAATGTAGGCAGTTTGGTAATGTGTATAAAGGTGTGTATATGAATGTGCTGTCTGTTTTATGCATGTAATGTATTAACATTGTTGCATTGATAAGTAATTGTGTAAATATATTGGACTGCTTGAGATAGATAATTATCATACTCAATGTACCTTGTTTAACATGTGTTCACTTGTATGGATTGTTAGAGCAAGGAGTAAACCTTGTGGAGGAAAAAAGGAGTGGCTAAACTTGTGGCAAACACAAAGGAAATTGGATACAAGACAAATAAACTAGCTTGGAGTATTGTGAGTGTAGTTATTGTGGAATTAGGACTTAGGTCCTAACCAAATATATATATATATATATATATATATATAAATATATATTTTCTTGCTACTGATATGCAATGATAACGAGTTTAATTTAAATTGAATATGAATAACCAGGGAAGATTGGACTAAACTGAAATTGTGTTTAAGTGATAGCATGAAAATTGATAAATTAATTAGAAAGAAAAGTGAAAATGAATGTACGAATCCATGCCTTGGATTGACCTAATCGAATGCTTACTACTTGAAAAGCTTGTCACTTGAAGTGCTTGAAATGCTTGCTAATCGAAATGCTTGAATCCTTGTACTTGAAACGTGACCTATTCGAAATGCTTGATTCCGTGTCTGCCAACAAATGCTTGGCACTTATCTGGTTCTTTTGTGCCCGCAACATCTGGCATTCACCTTGGCATTCCTAATTACGTCCCTGCGTCCTGCGTCTATTCCTCCTGCCATTCCACCTGCCAACCTGTGCAAAGGCCACTAAAAACAACCCACTGAACTTTCAATTCAGCCAATAACTTGCCATGCTTCTTAAGCCGAAAATGAGCATTCAAATGTCTCGGAGAAGGAATAGGCTTCCGACTAAGGGCATCTACCATGACATTGGCTTTACCAGGATGGTAATCAGTAACCAAGTCATAGTCCTTCAAAAGTTCCATCCACCGACGTTGACAAAGATTCAACTCATTTTGAGTTAAGAGATACTTCAGGCTTTTATGATCAGTGTACAAGTAGTACTTCTCACCGTAAAGATAGTGCCTCCATATTTTTAGGGCAAACATAACAACAAGTAGCTCCAGATCATGTGTCAGGTAGTTTAGCTGATTCGATTTAAGTTGACGTGAGACATAGGCTATGACTTTTCCCTCTTGCATTAGTACACGGCCTAATCCCAAGTGGGATGCATCACTGTACACAATGAAGTCCTTGCCCAACTCAAATTGCACCAAAATAGGGGCATGTGTTAGAACTTGCTTAAGTTGATCAAAACACCTTTGTTGTTCCTCGATCCACACAAAAGGAGTTTCTTTACGGAGAAGCTTCGTCAAGGGTGCAACAATCATCGAGAACCCTTTAACGAATCTATGGTAGTAGCCTGCAAGGCCCAGAAAAACTATGAACTTCTCCAACATTCTTTGGAGGGATCCAATCAAGAACTACTTGAATCTTCTTTGGATCAACTTGAATTACCATAGAAGAAATCACGTGTCCTAGAATGGATACTTCAGACAACCAGAACTCACATTTACTAAACTTAGCATACAACTATTTCTCCTAGAGAGTCTGAAGTACAATTCAGTGGTGTTCTTCATGAGTGGCAGTGTCTTTAGAATAGATCAGGATGTCGTCTATGAAAACAACCATGAATTTATCTAGATAGGGCTAGAACACGCGATTCATCAGGTTCATGAAGGCTGCAGGTGCATTTGTAAGCCCAAAAGGCATTACCAGGAATTTGTTGTGGCCATATCTAGTTTGGAAGGCAGTTTTTGGGATGTCAGACTCCTTCACTAACATTTGATAGTATTCGGATCGTAAGTCTATCTTAGAGAATACAGAAGCACACTTCCACTGATCGAAGAGATCATCGATCATTGGTGATGGATATTTATTCTTGATCGTTACTTTATTCAACTGGCAGTAGTCAATGCATAGACACATCGACCCATCTTTCTTCTTAACAAACAAAACTGGTGCTCCCCAAGGTGAGGAACTCGGTTCGATAAATCCTTTGTCCAAAAGATCTTGGATTTGGGCCTTCAACTCCTTTAATTCAACTAGAGCCATCCTATATAGAGCAATGGAGACTGGTGTAATCCCCGGTTGCACTTCGATTTCGAATTCTACTTCTCAGGTAGGAGGGAGTCCTAAAAGTTCATCGAGAAACACATCAAGGAATTCCTTCACCACCGGTACATCTTCGAGCTTTGTATATTCTTTGGACTCCATAGCACACACGATAACTTTATTAGGCTCGGGTTTGGTTTTCATCAAAGTTATGCTTTCCTTGTGGAGTCCGCAGAGGTATAGCTTCTTCTTTGAACAGTCTACCCAGGTTTGTTGTTAAGCTAGCTAATCAAGGCCTAGGATAAGATCAAACTCATGGAAAGGAAAGGCTATCATATTGGCCAAAAATGGGATCCCTTGGATCCTCAGAGGACAGGCTTTACAAATCAACCGTATAACCACACTATCTCCTAGTGGGTTAGAGACAACTATCTTAAAAGTGACTGATTCAAGTTCTAGAGCATACTTCCAATCAATGGTTCGCTAATAAAAGAATGCGTAGAGCCTGGATCTACCAAGGCATACACAAGATCAGAACATAATTCCACCATACTTGCTATCACATCAGGATCATCCTCCTATTCTCGACCTCAAATGTGGTACAACTGGGCTAAAGCCTAGGGGTCACGCCCAATTGAAGGAGAATTTGGGTTGCAAGGTCTCCACGTTGAACTAGACCGCAATTGTTTCACTCCTCTTCCCTTAGCAGAATTATTCTAAGAAGCCACAGAGGTAGGGGCATTCAGGTTCTACGGACATTGTCTGATAAAGTGACCAGCTTCACCACAAAGGTAGCAATATCTGATCAGTCTACGACACGGCCTAAGATGCCTATTCTGACAGAAGTTGCAAAAAGAAATCCGTGAACCCCTCCCTGAACCACTCATGCTATCAACCAAAGATGTACGAGCAACAAATGTTCACATTCTACATTTTTTTCCTTCTCTTATGGGTGGCATATGATCTCTAAACTATATCTCGAGTACTTGTAGAAATCATGTATGTACTGTTCCACAGGTCTTATTCCTTGTCTCAGATGAAGGAACTTTTTACGTCTTTCAACGATATAGTAATCACTGATATACTTCTTGCGGAACTTCTAAAAGAAGAAGTCCCACGTAAGTGTCATAGTATCCCACCATCTCTGAGCCTCTTTAGAAATCAATGCCCGAGCATACTCCAGCTTGTGTTCGTCATGACACTTCATTTGCTTATTCGGGACTTTAAGAGTGTTTTCCAGTCAGTACTCTGCTACTCTATGATTTTCTTGTTCCTGGCCGGTGAAGGTGTAGACCGAGTATTGTTTGAGCTTGTCGATAGGAGCTCTCAAAACAGATGAGGACGTTTCAACGTGCTGAGGTGGTTGCTCTTGCCTGAGAGACATGACCACCTACTTGATCATCTCAGCCATGGACGTCAAATACTCCTGCTGAGCAGGAGGTATCGGAGGAGGATTAGGTGGGTTATTCTGCCCCACCTATTCAGGTCGAGTTTCAACTATAAGATTGTCCTTCTGTGTCGAGGATGAGCCGGGATGTGGTTATATTGCAACACGTCTATCGTTAGGTGCAGACATCCTTAAGTCTAATCAAACAGAAGGGGTTAAATCGTGTTAGTTGCAAGTCACGAATAACATACACAAATAAACTCCTAGGTAGCATATGCACATACAGACTCATGATAAGCCTCAGTTTACTCCTAGAATCGACTAAACTCTGGCTTTGATACCACAAATGTAACACCTCCCTCCCGACCTAGTTGAGAACTGGGTCGGAAAGTGTTACCGAAAGACATATTCAGATATCAGAAGCTTAATCGGAGTTCGAATCTTATTCAGAATATCTTATTAATCTCTTTAAGACATCAACTAACTTATTAACAACCTACTCAAATTGGGGTCAATTTTAAACTTTCTCAAACTTAGAGACCAAACTGTAAATTTTACAAATTAGGGGTCCTTAACTGAAATTCATGTTATCAATATGAAATTTAACTTTCTAATTATTAGTTTGCAAAATTTCATTGCGAACCGAGGCCGTTTACCTACCCAATTAAACCATACAATATTTAGTGACCATTTGTAAATTATTCAAAACTGTGTTCAAAGCCTTTTAACAGAATTAACTACCTCCGTATCGATACACCTTGGGTCCGTATCGATACGGATACACATAATTCACATCTTCATTTGAATTTGTCAAATCCTGTATCGATACGCCATCACCCGTATCGATACATGTTGACAGTGTTGACTCTGTTCATTAGACCTGTTTCGATACAACTAAGCCTGTATCGATACGCGTTGACCAAGGTTGACTCGTTTCGATACACCCTAAGGCCGTATCAATACAATTTATTTCCTAGACCTTACTGCCAAGATCCGTATCGATACACCCCTTGGTGTATTGATACGCTCTGTTTTACCAAGTCAAAATATGCAAGGTCGTATCGATATAGCTTGACTTGTATCAATACATTTGTGCTGTAATAACTGATTTTATTTAACCTGTTGAACGATGTCCAAATACAATGAAATTTTACCAGCAAGTTTTAAATAAACATTTCTAATGGCATACAAAATTTTAGAGCATTTCGAATCCATTTACTAAGTTTTTACCTTTTAGTACCTTAAAGCCAAAGTTAACTAGTTTTACCATTTTACAACCATACCAAAATGCACATCTACCCCTTAGACACACATAGGCCATTACACACACATCAGAATAGACAAATATAACATGTCTAAGCCTTATGCCACCTTACTAGGAGTCCAAACAAAATGTAAGTATACATGGGGTTGACGAGGGTGACTTGCAACTGCGACCACACGATCAAAGCTCAGATTTCTTCAAGTTCCTGAAATGCATGAGACACATGAACGTTAGGCTTACATAGCCTAGTGAGGTAGTTATAACAAATGCTAACAAGTTCTTTAATGACATGCATAACATTTAAGCATGCTTGAATGACATATACATAACATTAACATATACAATTCATGCTTAACATCAACATATAGTAATTTCATATATTAAATGCTAGTTTTTAATCGAATTAACCAATTAAACGATGTCCAAACTATACCAAATTTTACCAACAAGCTACTAATCAATAATTCTAATAGCATACAAAATTTTAGAGCATTTTGAATCCATTTACTAAGTTTTTACCTTTTAGTACCTTAAAGCCAAAGTTAACTAGTTTTACCATTTTACAACCATACCAAAATGCACATCTACCCCTTAGACACACTTAGATCATTACACACACATCAGAATAGACAAATATATCATGTCTAAGCTTTATGCCCCTTACTTGGAGTTCAAACAAAATGTAAGCATAGTGGGGTTGACGGAGTGACTTAAAACTACAACCACACGATCGAAGCTCAAATTTCTTCAAGATCCTGAAATACATGAGACACACGAATGTTAGGCTTGCATAGCATAGTGAGGTGGTTATAACAAATGCTAACAAGTTCTTTAATGACATGTATAACATGTAAGCATGCTTGAATGAAATATACATAACATTAACATATACAATTCATGCTTGACATCAACATATAGTAATTTCACATATTAAATACAAAACACATATTCTTCATTTTCCCCTTGGACATAGCAACCAATGGATACCATAAATGTAACACCTCCTTCCCGGCCTAGTTGAGAACTGAGTCGAAAAGTGTTACTAGAAGACATATTCAGAGATCAAAAGCTTAACCAGAGTTCAGAATCTTTTTTAGAACATCTTATTAATCTCTTTAAGACTTATCAAACTAACTTATTAACAACTTACTCAAATTGGGGTCAATTTTAATATATTTCAAACATAGGGACTAAACTATAAATTTTACAAATTAGGGGTCTTTAACTAAAATTCATTTTATTAATCTTAAATTTAACTTTCTAATTATTAGACTGTGAAATATCATTACAAACCAAGGTCGTTTACCTACCCAATTAGATCATACAATATTTAGTGACCATTTTGTAAATTATTCAAAACTATATTCAAAGCCTTTTAACATAATTAACTACCTTCGTATCGATACACCTTGGGTCCGTATCAATACGGATATGCACATATTTAATTTAGTCTTGAGTGATTAAGGCCCTATATCGATACCACCGAGGTTGTATCGATATAGGTTGACCCAAGTTGACCTTGCTTATCAGACCTGTTTCGATACAAGCTAAGCCTTGTATCGATATAGGTTGACCGACATTGACTGTTTAGATACACCCTACGGCTATATCGATACCATTTATTTCCTAGACCTTCGCCAAAGTCTGCATCGATACACCCCTTAGCGTATCGATATGCCCTGTTTTACCAAGTCCAAATATGCAAGGTCGATCGATACTGATTTTGACTCTGTATCGATACACATGTAATGTAATGAAAGATTTTAGCTAGTTTTTAATCGAATTAACCAATTAAACGATGTCCAAACTATACCAAATTTTACCAACAAGCTACTAATCAATAATTCTAATAGCATACAAAATTTTAGAGCATTTTGAATCCATTTACTAAGTTTTTACCTTTTAGTACCTTAAAGCCAAAGTTAACTAGTTTTACCATTTTACAACCATACCAAAATGCACATCTACCCTTAGACACACTTAGATCATTACACACACATCAGAATAGACAAATATATCATGTCTAAGCTTTATGCCCCTTACTTGGAGTTCAAACAAAATGTAAGCATAGTGGGGTTGACGGAGTGACTTAAAACTACAACCACACGATCGAAGCTCAAATTTCTTCAAGATCCTGAAATACATGAGACACACGAATGTTAGGCTTGCATAGCATAGTGAGGTGGTTATAACAAATGCTAACAAGTTCTTTAATGACATGTATAACATGTAAGCATGCTTGAATGAAATATACATAACATTAACATATACAATTCATGCTTGACATCAACATATAGTAATTTCACATATTAAATACAAAACACATATTCTTCGTTTTCCCCTTGGACATAGCAACCAATGGATACCATAAATGTAACACCTCCTTCCCGGCCTAGTTGAGAACTGAGTCGAAAAGTGTTACTAGAAGACATATTCAGAGATCAAAAGCTTAACCAGAGTTCATAATCTTATTTAGAACATCTTATTAATCTCTTTAAGACTTATCAAACTAACTTATTAACAACTTACTCAAATTGGGGTCAATTTTAAAATATTTCAAACATAGGGACTAAACTATAAATTTTACAAATTAGGGGTCTTTAACTAAAAATCATTTTATTAATCTTAAATTTAACTTTCTAATTATTAGACTGTGAAATATCATTACAAACCAAGGTCGTTTACCTACCCAATTAGATCATACAATATTTAGTGACCATTTTGTAAATTATTCAAAACTATATTCAAAGCCTTTTAACATAATTAACTACCTTCGTATCGATACACCTTGGGTCCGTATCAATACGGATATGCACATATTTAATTTAGTCTTGAGTGATTAAGGCCCTATATCGATACCACTGAGGTTGTATCGATATAGGTTGACCCAAGTTGACCTTGCTTAACAGACCCTGTTTCGATACAGCTAAGCCTGTATCGATATAGGTTGACCGACATTGACTGTTTAGATACACCCTACGGCTATATCGATACCATTTATTTCCTAGACCTTACTGCCAAAGTCTGCATCGATACACCCCCTTAGCGTATCGATATGCCCTGTTTTACCAAGTCCAAATATGCGAGGCCGTATCGATACAGCTTGACCTGTATCGATACACATGTAATGTAATGAAAGATTTTAGCTAGTTTTTAATCGAATTAACCAATTAAACGATGTCCAAACTTTACCAAATTTTACCAACAAGCTACTAATCAATAATTCTAATAGCATACAAAATTTTAGAGCATTTTGAATCCATTTACTAAGTTTTTACCTTTTAGTACCTTAAAGCCAAAGTTAACTAGTTGTACCATTTTACAACCATACCAAAATGCACATCTACCCCTTAGACACACTTAGATCATTACACACACATCAGAATAGACAAATATATCATGTCTAAGCCTTATGCCCCTTACTAGGAGTTCAAACAAAATGTAAGCATAGATGGGGTTGACGGAGTGACTTACAACTGCAACCACACGATCGAAGCTCAAATTTCTTCAAGATCCTGAAATACATGAGACACACGAATGTTAGGCTTGCATAGCATAGTGAGGTGGTTATAACAAATGCTAACAAGTTCTTTAATGACATGTATAACATGTAAGCATGCTTGAATGAAATATACATAACATTAACATATACAATTCATGCTTGACATCAACATATAGTAATTTCACATATTAAATACAAAACACATATTCTTCATTTTCCCCTTGGACATAGCAACCAATGGATACCATAAATGTAACACCTCCTTTAGGCCTAGTTGAGAATCGAGTGAAAAGTGTTACTAGAAGACATATTCAGAGATCAAAAGCTTAACCAGAGTTCATAATCTTATTTAGAACATCTTATTAATCTCTTTAAGACTTATCAAACTAACTTATTAACAACTTACTCAAATTGGGGTCAATTTTAAAATATTTCAAACATAGGGACTAAACTGTAACTTTTACAAATTAGGGGTCTTTAACTAAAATTCATTTTATTAATCTTAAAATTAACTTTCTAATTATTAGACTGTGAAATATCATTACAAACCAAGGTCGTTTACCTACCCAATTAGATCATACAATATTTAGTGACCATTTTGTAAATTATTCAAAACTATATTCAAAGCCTTTTAACATAATTAACTACCTTCGTATCGATACACCTTGGGTCTGTATCAATACGGATATGCACATATTTAATTTAGTCTTGAGTGATTAAAGCCCTATATCGATACCACTGAGGTTGTATCGATATAGGTTGACCCAAGTTGACCTTGCTTAACAGACCCTGTTTCAATACAGTTAAGCCTGTATCGATATAGGTGGACCGACATTGACTGTTTAGATACACCCTACGGCTATATCGATACCATTCATTTCCTAGACCTTACTGCCAAAGTCTGCATCGATACACCCCCTTAGCGTATCGATATGCCCTGTTTTACCAAGTCCAAATATGCAAGGCCGTATCGATACAGCTTGACCTGTATCGATACACATGTAATGTAATGAAAGATTTTAGCTAGTTTTTAATCGAATTAACCAATTAAACGATGTCCAAACTTTACCAAATTTTACCAACAAGCTACTAATCAATAATTCTAATAGCATACAAAATTTTAGAGCATTTTGAATCCATTTACTAAGTTTTTACCTTTTAGTACCTTAAAGCCAAAGTTAACTAGTTTTACCATTTTACAACCATACCAAAATGCACATCTACCCCTTAGATCATTACACACACATCAGAATAGACAAATATATCATGTCTAAGCCTTATGCCCCTTACTAGGAGTTCAAACAAAATGTAAGCATAGATGGGGTTGACGGAGTGACTTACAACTGCAACCACACGATCGAAGCTCAAATTTCTTCAAGATCCTGAAATACATGAGACACACGAATGTTAGGCTTACATAGCATAGTGAGGTGGTTATAACAAATGCTAACAAGTTCTTTAATGACATGTATAACTTGTAAGCATGCTTGAATGAAATATACATAACATTAACATATACAATTCATGCTTGACATCAACATATAGTAATTTCATATATTAAATACAAAACACATATTCTTCATTTTCCCCTTGGACATAGCAACCAATGGATACCATAAATGTAACACCTCCTTCCCGGCCTAGTTGAGAACTGAGTCGAAAAGTGTTACTAGAAGACATATTCAGAGATCAAAAGCTTAACCAGAGTTCAGAATCTTATTTAGAATATCTTATTAATCTCTTTAAGACTTAACAAACTAACTTATTAACAACTTACTCAAATTGGGGTCAATTTTAAAATATTTCAAACATAGGGACTAAACTGTAAATTTTACAAATTAGAGGTCTTTGACTAAAATTCATTTTATTAATCTTAAATTTAACTTTCTAATTATTAGACTGTGAAATTTCATTACAAACAAGGTCGTTTACCTACCCAATTAGACCATACAATATTTAGTGACCATTTTGTAAATTATTCAAAACTATATTCAAAGCCTTTTAACATAATTAACTACCTTCGTATCGATACACCTTGGGCCCGTATCAATACAGATATGCACATATTTAATTTAGGCTTGAGTGATTAAGGCCCTATATCGATACCACTGAGGTTGTATCGATATAGGTTGACCCAAGTTGACCTTGCTTAACAGACCCTGTTTCGATACAGCTAAGCCTGTATCGATATAGGTTGACCGACATTGACTGTTTAGATACACCCTACGGCTATATTGATACCATTCATTTCCTAGACCTTACTGCCAAAGTCTGCATCGATACACCCCCTTAGCGTATCGATATGCCCTGTTTTACCAAGTCCAAATATGCAAGGCCGTATCGATACAGCTTGACCTGTATTGATACACATGTAATGTAATGAAAGATTTTAGCTAGTTTTTAATCGAATTAACCAATTAAACGATGTCCAAACTTTACCAAATTTTACCAACAAGCTACTAATCAATAATTCTAATAGCATACAAAATTTTAGAGCATTTTGAATCCATTTACTAAGTTCTTACCTTTTAGTACCTTAAAGCCAAAGTTAACTAGTTTTACCATTTTACTACCATACCAAAATGCACATCTACCCCTTAGACACACTTAGGTCATTACACACACATCAGAATAGACAAATATATCATGTCTAAGCCTTATGCTCCTTACTAGGAGTTCAAACAAAATGTAAGCATAGATGGGGTTGACGGAGTGACTTGCAACTGCAACCACACGATCGAAGCTCAAATTTCTTCAAGATCCTGAAATACATGAGACACACGAATGTTAGGCTTACATAGCATAGTGAGGTGGTTATAACAAATGCTAACAAGTTCTTTAATGACATGTATAACATATAAGCATACTTGAATGAAATATACATAACATTAACATATACAATTCATGCTTGACATCAACATATAGTAATTTCATATATTAAATACAAAATACATATTCTTCATTTTCCCCTTGGACGTAACAACCAATGGATATGTGGATTCCCCTGTACGTCACACATACCGGAAGTAGGCCTTAGCCTTGAGCCATAGCTCTAGAGTCCCTTACACAATCCAATCTTTTCTCCCTATATATAGGCCATAGCCCGGACCATAGTTGATACGAATCTGGTTGTATGATGGCCGAATTGTTATCCAAGTTTGCCCGATCGTGATTCAAGTAAGAGTTTTAAATTGGTTGTGTGGATGACAGGTGTAGGGAAATAGAAATGCAACAAGTGGTGCGGTATGAACAAAGAAGGAACCAACACTAAATAGTGTAGACTCGTTCCTTAAGAGTTCTTAGCCGTGTATTGGGTAGAAGGATATACGGATTGTGACCCACTAGTTATAGAAACTAGGAACCAGCAATATAATGAAAATGGAAGGGGAAATAATGAAACAAGAACAATCTTGTAAGCTGATAAAGTTCAGTAAAAACTTTAAAGGAGGAACACTCTCAAGTATAATATAAGCCAAAAAGTTGATTACAATAGAAAATGGATGCCTATTTATAGGAGCATAATGGCTGAATTGAATAGGAAACAAAGGAATTAAAAGCTCATAAAGTTGGTGTTAAAGGTCTAATAAAGTGTCGGTTGTCCCATCTCTAATAGGCAGTCGAAAAGCTTAGTGTTGAAGGATGAATGTAGACATACATATCGTCAACATGGAAGAAACCCTTGAGCTACCAAGCTTGGTGAAGTGTCATTCATTCTCATTTAAAAGATGATAAAGAAGCTTTAATTGTGTGTCTTCTTTGAGTTCAAAACTGATCAGTTTTAAGGGATGATAAAGTAGCTATTAAGTAGTGTTTAAGTAGCTCTTTAAGTGGTGTTTTAAGAGCTCTTGAATTCCTTGTAACTTTGTTGTAATCGACAACCCTCTTTCAAGTGTCTTCAAGTGGTGTAAATCTTCTTGAATGCTTTGTCAACTTGGAAAAACATGACCAGCCATCTATCCATGCTTAGACCTTAACTGAAACACATTAAACCATCCATTAGAAACAACTTATTTATTAAAAAGAAAGCAAATGCCAAAACATTTTTAATGAGCTAGTTAAATTAATAGAACTAGTTACATTGAATTAACTAGTTTAATTAAATAACTCACACACTAAATGAATTCACAAACATAAGAAAACTAACATGCTTTAATTAAACTGTCATGCATTAATTAAACTAACAACTTAAATAACCAACATGCTTAAATGTTTTAAACAAGCATAAATGAATCAGATTGTTTAATGAACATTAAGCCTTATTTATTCATGCACATATGCTAAAATTAAAAATAAAAAACTTAGAGAAACTCATGCAAAATCATGCACGAGTAGGATGCTGCATTGTTCAATCAAAGTTGTTGTTTCCTCCTTCAACTTCAAGCTTTGACTAAACAAATTTCCCATAGCTTCTTGGAACTTCTTGGCCCTAGAACGAGCCATAGGCCCACTAGGAAATTCCTCTGGGTCTTTGCTAGTTGTGATCACATCAGTCCTTCCCTCTTGAAAACGATTTGTCCACAAATCGTCACCTACATCAAAAGGAGATAAATCAGCTATATTGAAAGTTGCATTGACATTATACTTACCTGGGAGGTCTAGTTGGTAGGCATTGTCATTGACACGCTTGATCACTTGAAAAGGACCATCCCCTCTAGGCATCAATTTTGATTTGCGTTGGCCTGGAAACCTTTCCTTTCTCATGTGCAGCCAAACCCAATCTTCGGGTTCAAAGGTAACTCGCTTTTGGCCTTTGTTAGCTTGCTACTTGTATTGTTTCGTTCTTTTCTCAATATTGTCCCGCACTTGTTGATGGAGCTTCTTGACAAATTCAGCTTTATTTCTTCCATCTTTATTCATAATGTGTTCAGTGGGCAAAGTTAATAAATCTAGTGGAGTTAAGGGATTGAAACCATACACTACTTCTAATGGTGACATTTTAGTGGAGGAATGTATGGACCGGTTGTAAGCAAAATCCATGTGTGGTTTCCTCCTATGTCCTCAAATTCTTTTTGATAATTGTCCTTAACAACATGGCCAATACCCAGTTCACCACTTCAGTTTGACCATCCGTTTGCGGATGACAAGTTGTGGAAAATAGCAACTTGGTTCCAATCTTGCTCCATAGTGTCTTCCAAAATGGCTTAAGAACTTCACATCTCAGCCGGATACAATAGTCCTTGGAACTCCATGCAATCTCATGATTTCCCAGAAAAATAAATTAGCAACATGTGAAGCATCATTAGTCACAAGGAATAAAATGGGCCATTTTAGAAAAACGATCCACTACTACAAAGATGGAGTCTTTGTTATTCTTCGTATGTGGCAGCCCAAGTACAAAATCCATGGATACATCCATCCAAGGTGCATTTGGGATAGGTAATGGAGTGTATAAGCCATGGGGCTTCACTTTTGACTTGGCCTTTCGACATGTGATGCAACGCTCACATAACCTTTCAACACCTCGTCTCATCTTTGGCCAATATAAGTGCTCTTGAAGCATGCTTAAGGTCTTGGCTACTCCAAAATGTCTTATTAGTCCACCATGTGCTTCCTTGAGGAGCAACTCTCGAATGGATCCTTGTGGGATGCAAAGCTTCCCTTCCTTGAATAGGTATCCATTATCCCTACAAAACTTATCATGTGCACCTTTCTCACAAACTTTATATATTTCAGCAAAATCATGGTGAGACTCATATAATTCCTTAATGAAAGCAAAACCCAAAAACTTAGAGTTTAAAGTGTTAAGAAGGGCATACCTGCATGATATTGCATCAACAACGATGTTTTCCTTACCCTTTTATACTTGATCACTTAGGGAAAATCTTCAAGAAACTCTACCCACTTGGTGTGCCTCTTATTTAACTTATGTTGTCCCCTATTGTGCTTTAATACCTCATGATTAGTATGAATGATAAACTCTTTTGACCAAAGGTAGTTCTACCATGTTTTTAAAGCCCGAATTAGTGCATGTATTTCTTTATCATAGGTTGGGTAATTGAGTGTAGCTCCACTCAACTTCTCGCTGAAGTAGGCTATAGGGCGTTGTTGCGCGTAATAAGTGCTACGTAAATGTGCAAGTATACACATCGCAAGTTATAGTATAAAAGATATCGTCTCCACAGGGATTGGTGCCACTTCAAGAATCTAGTCTCTTGCACTGTAAAAAGTAAAAACACAAATAAAAGATTATAGGAGTTTAACTAATAACTAATCTAGAAAGCGATAAAGTAAAAGAAAAGATGAATTCAAATGAGAGAGAAATAGGCCAGGTTATCGTGAGTTGAGGTGTGATAGCCGATTGGATCGTTTTGGTAAAATAGTGCACGGGCAACTCAGTTGCCGTGGCAACTTGCACAACGGGGTTGCCTTGGCAACTAATCGATGGTTGCCTGGGCAACTACTTGGGCGTCTGGGCAGCAACCTTCAAGGTTCGGCAGAGCGTTCTTCAATGGTTTCTTCTTATCCCTAAGTCGAAACTCTAGCTACTTGTGCATGCCTTGATAATACATCCCTGCGTGAATCAAGGGTGAACAACAACCAATATTGCGCTCCTCTTAGCCGTCGAAATCCTTAACTTATTCCTAAGCCGGATTAATCTTCACCATCAATAGATTGAATAAAGATCATATTCATTCGTTTCTTGAATCTAACTCTCCTGATATTAGATAAATAGATGAAATCACGAGATCCTCTCCCAATTCACTCGCAAACAATAATAAGAACCAAGAATGAATAAACCTTGAAAAAGAAAAGTGCAAACTCTTATTACCTAAACAAAAACCTATAGTTTCTCACAACCACAAAACACAATAACCATAGCCAAGTAGATTTAGTTCATGGCTAGGTTCCAAAGAAACACAAGATAAACAATCCCTAGCATGAACCCAATCGAACAAGAAAGAAAAGGATGAAGAAGGAGGCTTGTCAAAATCCTCATTGCCCTAGATGCTTGTCGAAAATTCTCTCCTCTTGCCCTCCTTGGACTTGTCAAAATTCCCCTATTGCTCTCTCCCCTTGGATTGTCGAAATCTCCTTGCTATTTATAGGGCTAGGCCAAAGTCCTTCTTTGAGGAGGAGTTTAAGTTGGAATTAAATTATTTTTAAAGAATATAATTCCTTATTATAATTGTATTCCTACTATAACTTCTCCTATCTTCTTAGAATTTAATTCTTCTTTAATCTCTGCATGGAAATCAAATTCCTTTGGGTTTGGGCTTTGCTCCACGTCATCTTGGGCTTGTCTAGTCATCATTTTCGACTACCATATCACCTTTACTCTTGTCGACAATTGCCATGGCAACTGGCTCGGCGTCTCCTTCATGCATTGCCCTGGCAACTAGCTCGGCGTCTCCTTCATGCATTGCCCTGGCAACTAGCTCGGCATTGCTTTGGCAAGTGATCCTGCACATACACACACAAAGCACACCAAAGCAGCATCTTTTCCATAAAAACTACCAAGTTATGTAATCAAGCTCAACGATTGAAGGAAACATGGATTAATGCATGAATAGCTAATTATGCAACTAATATGAGCCTAAGTCTAACAATAATATGAGTAAAAAGGGTAAGAAAAATAGTACTTTTGAACACTTATCACACCCCCAAACTCGAACTATTGCTTGTCCTCAAGCAATGCAAACTCAGAATTACCTGCCAAGACTTCAATTTTCACAACTTAGCTTTGAACTTGATTTCAATTCTCTGAACCGGGGCACAAAGTATGATTGGCTTTTTATTTTTCGAAAAACTTAGAAATTACTCGGAATCAAACTATAATGCTTGTGAGTGTGTGGGGAGTTGTGTGCAAGTTGATTTTTCGGATTCTATGCAAACAAGAGGTTTTCAAATTACTTCATTGGGTTCTTTTTAACATGTTTGAACTAGAGCCAGTGTTGGGCACCTCTAGTGTTTTGTTTTTAGTTAAGTTAATCTAATCGACTAGAGCCGGTTTCGGGCACCTCTAGTTAAAATTTTTTTTAACACATCCTAGAGCCAGTTTCGGGCACCTCTAGTGATCAATTTTTTTAGCACATGCTAGAGACAATTTCGGGCACCTCTAGCATTCATCCAATTTTTATTCTAATCCCCCAATTTGTTAATTATCAACCTAAGTTCACTAGAATTCCTTAAATCAATCAAACCACAAGTTCATCAAATTTAGCATCATAGTAAAATTCTAAGTTTTTCCATGGTTATCCTAGAATAAAAATTCTATCAATTAAGTGCATTGGCAAAGTCATCATCGGATATTCATCAAATCTAAGCAATTCTTGTTCCAATTAAAGGCATGGCAAGCAATTTATGTATCCTAAATGTAATACTTAACATTAATGTAACTAAACATGGTAACTACTAATAGCAACCCCCCAAACTTGAGTGAGGCATTGTCCTCAATGCATGCATAAAATTAACGAAAAATAAAAATAAAAATGCATACGAGGACTTACTCCGAGAGTTCGTCATCGTAGATGATTAGTTTCCTTTTGGTCGGTGTCTTGATTCTCTTACTTGAACGCGATGGTTGTTTTCTTGTTGCCGGGATGTCTTTAGCTTTGGTTGCCGTGGCATCTTCAGGGTTGGTTGTCGGGGCAAGGATCTCGACAGTAAATTTCCTTAGCATAGTAGTTGTGAGTCTTGTTGTGAAAAAGAAAATAAAGAAAACCTAAAAACTAAAGATAATGAAGAAAAATAAAATATCTCCTAAAAATAAAAATGAAAAGAAAAAGAAAAAGAAAATATTGAAAGGAGAGCATGCTCATGCATCTTCTAAGTTGACCACTTCCTTGTTACGTTCCACATGGGCACCATTGTAGTGCTTCAATCTTTGTCCATTAACTTTGAATTCATGGTTGTCAGAGATGGACTTGATTATCACGGCACCATGGGAGAATGGTTTGATGACTTTGAATGGTCCCGACCATCTTGATTTTAGCTTTCCCGGGAAAAGTTTTAGCCGAGAATTGAATAGGAGAACTAGTTGCCATGGCGTGAATTGCAGTGGCAATAGTTTCTTGTCATGCCATCGCTTTGTTTTCTCCTTGTAGATTCGTGCATTGTTATAGGCGAGTGCACGAAATTCTTCTATCTCGTTGAGATCCATCAAACACTTTTTTCCGGCACTTTTCCAATCCATATTCACAGTCTTGATTGCCCAGTACGCCTTGTGCTCGATTTCCACCGGTAGATGACATGTTTTACCATAGACAAGTCGAAAGGGGGACATACCTAAGGGTGTTTTGAATGCAGTGCGATATGCCCAAAGTGCGTCATCTAGTCTTAATGACCAATCCTTCATTGAGGGATTTACAACTTTCTCGAGTATTCCCTTCAACTCCCGGTTGGAAATTTCTGCTTGCCCGTTGGTTTGTGGGTGATATGCCGTGGCGATCTTGTGTGATATGCCGAAGCGTTGCAACATCTTGGCAATTAGTCTGTTGTCAAAATGCTTGCCTTCGTCACTGATAATTGCTCTCGGCATCCCAAACCGTGTAAATATGTTTTTCTGCAAGAATCTTTGCACGGTCTTGGAATCGTTGTTGGGAACTACAGCTGCCTCAACCCATTTAGACACGTAGTCGACGGTAAGTAGAATGTAGAGGTTGCCGAATGAATATGGGAAAGGTCCCATGAAATTGATCCCCCACACATCGAACAATTCCACCTCGATGATGTTCTGGAGTGGCATCTCATGTCGTCTATAGATATTGCCCATCCTCTGGCAACGATCATATTGCTTGTAAAAGTCTTGGGCATCTTTGTACAATGTTGGCCAATACAAACCGGATTGCAAAACTTTGGCCGCGGTACGAGTTCCTCCAAAATGTCCTCCATAGGGTGAAGAATGGCATTGTTGGAGTATATTCTGTTGCTCTTCTTCAGGGACACATCGGCGTATAACCTGATATGCATATTGTTTAAACAAAAGAGGCTCGTCCCAAAAGTAATGCTTAGCATCATGGCGGAACCGCTTCTTCCCTTGGTGAGTAATGCCATAAGGAAAAATACCACAAACAAGGAAGTTAACTAAATCCGTGTACCAGGGTATTGCCGAGGCATGTGCTGTCGTGGCGACTGCTCCCAAAATTGCCGAGGCGTGTGCGTCAAAGGCTGCTGCGGCATCGAGAGTTGCCGAGGCGTGTGCATCCATGGTTGCCGAAGCGTCGTGGGTTGCCGAGGCGTCTAGGGTTGCCGAGGCATCGAGGGGCAACTAAAATTTGTTCATCCGGGAATGCATCGCATATCTCTAGATTCGCGTCCTCCTTCATATTGTGTTCCAAACGTGATAAGTGATCGGCCACTTGATTTTTTGTTCCTTTCATGTCCTTAATTTCAATATCAAATTCTTGTAAAAGTAATATCCAACGAATCAAACGAGGTTTATCATCCTTTTTAGCAAATAAGTATTTGATTGCCGAATGGTCTTTATGAACAATTACCTTTGTACCAATTAAATAGGATCGGAACTTGTCAAATGCGAAAACTACAGCTAGTAACATTTTCTCCGTTGTTGTGTAATTCACTTGAGCACCATTAAGAGTTTTACTAGCGTAGTATATCACATGGAAGGTCTTACCTGTGCGTTGGCCTAGGACTGCTCCTACCGCGAAATCACTTGCATCACACATGAGCTCAAAAGGTAGCGTCCAATCTGGTGGAACGATAATGGGTGCCGAGGCAAGATTTTTCTTTAGGGTTTCGAATGCTTGAGTGCAAGAATCATCAAAATCGAAGACTTTATCCTGTTCAAGCAGATTACACAAGGGTTTAGTGATTTTAGAAAAATTATGAATGAACCTCCTGTAAAAACCTGCATGTCCGAGAAAACTTTGAATTCCTTTAACCGAATTTGGTGGGGGTAATCTCTCGATCACGTCCACCTTGGCTTTGTCTACTTCAATTCCCTTGGATGAAATCTTGTGGCCGAGCACTATTCCTTCATCTACCATAAAATGGCATTTCTCCCAATTGAGGACTAAATCCGTTTCTTCGCATCTTGCCAACACCCTCTCTAAATTGCCGAGACAGCCATCGAAGTCATTACCAAAAATCGAAAAATCATCCATGAAGATCTCAAGGAAGTCTTCGACCATGTCTGAAAAGAGTGCCATCATGCATCTTTGGAAGGTTGCCGGGGCGTTACACAATCCGAACGGCATCCTTCGGAAGGCATAAGTACCGTATGGGCATGTGGAGGTTGTATTTTCTTGATCTTCTGGTGCTATGGCAATCTGATTGTAACCTGAATAACCATCAAGAAAACAATAAAAGGGTTTACCTGCAAGACGGTCAAGCATTTGATCAATAAAGGGTAATGGGAAGTGATCTTTCCTAGTAGCTTTGTTTAGCTTTCGATAGTCCATACAAACCCTCCAACCGGTCACAGTCATGGCTGGGATAAGTTCATTATTTTCATTGCTTACCACTGTTATACCTTCCTTTTTCGGTACACATTGTACCGGACTTACCCACGTACTATCGGAGATAGGGTATATAATGCCAGCGTCAAGCCACTTTATGATTTCTTTCATTACAACCCCTTTCATGGCATGATTCAGTCTCCTCTGGGCCTCAATTGAAGGTTTGTAATCATCTTCCAACAAGATCTTGTGCATGCACACCGCTGGGCTAATTCCCTTCAAGTCGGCAATTGTCCACCCTATTGCCTTTTTGTGTAGCTTCAACATCTTGATCAGCTTCTTTTCCTGCTCAGGCTGTAACTTAGAAGAAATAATCACAGGCAATGTATTATCAGTCCCTAAGTATACATATTTTAGTTGCTCTAGCAATTGTTTCAACTCAAGAATTGGTGGTTGTTCAATAGAGGGTTTTTCGAGCTTACCTTCCTTACCTGAGTAGTCCAGTGGTTCAAAGTATGTACCTGGTCGATTGACTAGCCAATTTGCCTCTTCTGGTTGTTCCTCATCGACCGGTTCTTCATACTCCTCATGTTCCTCTTGATCTGTAATGTAGTTGCCGAGGCAACTAAATACCTCATGGAAGTTAAACTCTGCCGTGACATGAAGAAGTTGGCATTCTTCTGGATCATCGGCATGCCTAGTGTTTGTAACACATTTAGTTTAACTTGCTGGTCATTCACCCTCATTGTGAGTTCTCCCTTTTCAACATCAATCAAGGTTCTCCCTGTTGCTAGGAATGGTCTCCCGAGAATGATGGGTGCATGCTCATCTGCTTCACAATCCAAAACAATAAAGTCAACAGGAAAAATAAATTTATCAACTTTTACCAGTATGTCCTCGATTTTTCCCTCTGGATGCACATAGGATCTGTCGGCTAGCTGCAGCATGACTGTTGTAGGTCTTGCCTTCCCGATTCCTAGTTTATGGAAAACGGATTTAGGCATCAAGTTTATGCTAGCCCCAAGGTCGCATAATGCTTTCCCGACATAGTGATTTCCAATGGAACAGGGTATTGTGAAACTTCCGGGATCCTTCAACTTAGGTGGCATACGATTGTGCAACATTGCCATGCATCCCTCTATTGCGGCAACTGTTTCAAACTCTCCTAGCCTTGTTCTCTTGGACACAATGTCTTTAAGAAACTTGGCATAGTTTGGCATTTGTTCAATTGCTTCCACCAATGGCAAGTTGATGTGGACTTGCTTTAGGATATCAAGAAACTTCTTGAATTGGTATTCTTGCTTTTGCCGCTTCAACCTTTGTGGGAATGGTGGTGGAAGTCGGATATCTTTGATTCTTTCATTGGTTTGAAACCTGATTGATGGCATTGCCGGGACAACTGGAGTTGCCAAGACGTTATCAACTAGGGTTGCCGAGGCATGCTTATCGCAAGTTGCCGAGGCGTCTTTATCGTCGGTTGCCGAGGCATGCTTATTGCCGGTTGCCGCGGCAATTCCTAGTTCAGCATCTGAGGCTTTGCCGCTAGGTTCGACCTAATCTTTTTGTGGAGTTTTGTTTGATGAGCGGGTTTGAGCCTATCTAAGTTGTTGGCCACTTCTGGTGGTGATTGCCTTACATTGCTCATGGCCAATTCCTCTTGCGACTTCAGTATCGCTAGGTAAACCTCCTTGTGGTCTAGTATTCAAATTTTGAGCAAACTGTCCGACTTGATTTTCCAATGATTTGATTGCCGCCTCTTGGTTTTGCAATCTCATCTCGGTCCTGTTAATAAAAGCATCAGTTCTTTTTATGAAATTACTATTCTCAGCCATATAAGATTCAGTTTTCATCATAAAAGCATTTAGAGAATTTTCCAAAGAACTAGATGTTGTCGGTTGTTGCTACGGCATCTGTTGCCGTGGCATATTCTGCTGGAATCCCGATGCTTGTGCATTCTGATTGTTATGGTTTAGAGCATTGTTGGGATTACTCCATGAAAAATTTGGGTGCTTCTTCCAAGCTAGATTGTATGTATTGGACATCACGTTATTGCTCCGATTGTAATTCCCCACATAGAAGCTGGATTCCGGATTCTGCATACATTCAGAAGAATTATGGTTATCACCACATAACTCACAAAAAGAATCCATTACCTTGACTTCATGTGTGTTGTTTGGTTTTTGCATGTTCTGGACCATCTTGGTTAAAGTGGCCAATTGTGCCGAAATTGAATCTGATGATCCTAGTTCATGTATTGTGGCTTGGCGTCTAACTCCTCCTCTTCTAGTAGATGGGAATTGATAATCATTCTTGGCCAGCCTGTTTAAAATTTGCATTGCTTCCTCCGGCGACTTATCTAGGAGTATGTCGTTTGCCGAGGCATCTAGCATCATCCTTGTTGGTGTATTCACGGCGTTGTAAAACATTGTTACTTGAGTCCACACCGGGAATCCGTGTAGGGGGCATTTGTGTAGAAGTTCTCTATATCGCTCCCAAGCCTCGTACATGGATTCATCATCTACCTGCCGAAAAGAAGTAATGTCGTTACGAAGCTTATCAGTCAAATTTGTAGGATTAAATCTAGCAAGGAAATCACGACAAAGATCAGTCCAAGATGCTATGGATCCGGCAGGAATGCTATTCAACCATGCTTTCGCCCTATCCCTCAGTGAATAGGGGAATAATCTTAATCGTAAGACATCGGGGGTGACTCCGTGTATCTTGAACGAGTTGCAAATCTCGAGGAAAGATTTCAGAAATTGTCGTGCATCTTCAGTTGCTGAGCCGCCAAATTGACCTATTGTGTTGATCATATTAAACATTATCGGTTTCAACTCAAAGTTGTCGGCTTCAATTTCAGGTGCGACAACTCTTGGGTTAAGTCCATCAAGATCTTCTTCAAGATAGTCTCGAATAGTTCTGTTTCGTGCAAGAATCACTCCTCCTCCTGCTCGAACATCTTGATTCATATTGCCGTCTTGATTTGCCATTGCTTATCTTATCCTTCGTCTAAGTCTTTGTAAGGTTCGTTCGATTTCTGGATCAAAGGGATATTATGGTGAAGTCGGTCTCGCCCTGGTCATATACCAATGCAAAACCAAAGTTTGTTAGCCCTTTGAATCTTAAACAAGAAAAGTAAAAAGAAAGTGCAAGAAAATAAAAACAAAGTCGTTATTGCCAATCCCCGGCAACGGCGCCAAAAACTTGTTGCGCATAATAAGTGCTACGCAAATGTGCAGGTATACACGTCGCAAGTTATAGTATAAAAGATATCGACTCCACAGGGATTCGTGCCACTTCAAGAATCTAGTCTGTTGCACTGTAAAAAGTAAAAACACAAATAAAAGATTATAGGAGTTTAACTAATAACTAATCTAGAAAGCGATAAAGTAAAAGAAAAGATGAATTCAAATGAGAGAGAGATAGGCCAGGTTATCGTGAGTTGAGGTGTGATAGCCGATTGGATCGTTTTGGTAAAAGAGTGCACGGGCAACTCAGTTGCCGTGGCAACTTGCACAACGGGGTTGCCTTGGCAACTAATCGATGGTTGCCTGGGCAACTACTTGGGCGTCTGGGCAGCAACCTTCAAGGTTCGGCAGAGCGTTCTTCAATGGTTTCTTCTTATCCCTAAGTCGAAACTCTAGCTACTTGTGCATGCCTTGATAATACACCCCTGCGTGAATCAAGGGTGAACAACAACCAATCTTGCGCTCCTCTTAGCCGTTGAAATCCTTAACTTATTCCTAAGCCAGATTAATCTTCACCATCAATAGATTGACTAAAGACCATATTCATTCGTTTCTTGAATCTAACTCTCCCGATATTAGATAAATAGATGAAATCACGAGATCCTCTCCCAATTCACTCGCAAACAATAATAAGAACCAAGAATGAATAAACCTTGAAATAGAAAAGTGCAAACTCTTATTACCTAAACAAAAACCAATAGTTTCTCACAACCACAAAACACAATACCCATAGCCAAGTAGATTTAGTTCATGGCTAGGTTCCAAAGAAACACAAGATAAACAATCCCTAGCATGAACCCAATCGAACAAGAAAGAAAAGGATGAAGAAGGAGGCTTGTCGAAATCCTCCTTGCCCTAGATGCTTGTCGAAAATTCACTCCTCTTGCCCTCCTTGGACTTGTCAAAATTCCCCTATTGCTCTCTCCCCTTGGATTGTCGAAATCTCCTTGCTATTTATAGGGCTAGGCCAAAGTCCTTCTTTGAGGAGGAGTTTAAGTTGGAATTAAATTATCTTTAAAGAATATAATTCTTTATTTTAATTGTATTCCTACTAGAACTTCTCCTATCTTCTTAGAATTTAATTCTTCTTTAATCTCTGCATGGCAATCAAATTCCTTTGGGTTTGGGCTTTGCTCCATGTCATCTTGGGTTGTCTAGTCATCAATTTCGACTACCATATCACCTTTACTCTTATCGACAATTGTTATGGAAACTGGCTCGGCGTCTCCTTCATGCATTACCCTGGCAACTAGCTCGGCGTCTCCTTCATGCATTGCCCTGGCAACTAGCTCGGCATTGCTTTGGCAAGTGATCCTGCACATACACACACAAAGCACACCAAAGCAGCATCTTTTCCACAAAAACTACCAAGTTATGTAATCAAGCTCAACGATTGAAGGAAACATGGATTATTGCATGAATAGCTAATTATGCAACTAATATGAGCCTAAGTCTAACAATAATATGAGTAAAAAGGGTAAGAAAAATAGTACTTTTGAACACTTATTAGGCGTCCTTCTTGAGATAAGATCGCTCCAATTCCTAAACCTGATGCATCACATTCAATCTCAAAAACCTTGTTAAAATCAGGCAAAGTTGGAAAAGTTAGCAAAGGTGCATTAATCAAACAATCCTTAATCATGTTAAAGGATTTCTCTTGCTCTTCACCCCAAAAGAAATTAGAATTCTTTTGAATAAATCCTGTCAGAGGGGCGACTAAGGTGCTGAAATTTGGCACAAACTGACGGTAGAAGCTTCCTAATCCAAGGAAGCTTCTAACTTGGCTAATTCTTGCTGGTCTAGGCCATTCCTCAATTGCCTTAAACTTTTCTCTATCAACCTCCAAACCATTTGCACTCACAACAAATCCTAGGAAAACAACCTTATTAGTGAAAAATGTGCATTTTTGTAGATTAGCATAAAGTTTTTCATTTCTCAATACATCTAATACCAACCTTAGATGCTGAACATGATCATTCAAACTCTTTTTATAAATCAGAATATCATCAAAATACGCTACACAAAAATTACCCAAAAATGGTCTAAGGATGTGATTCATTAACCTCATGAAAGTGTTGGGTGCATTAGTTAGGCCAAATGGCATAACCAACCACTCATATAACCCTTGCTTAGTCTTGAATGTAGTTTTCCACTCATCCCCTTCTTGCATACGAATTTGGTGCTAACCACTTTTAAGATCAATATTAGAAAAGACATTAGAACCACCAAGCTCATCTAACATGTCTTCTAAACGAGGAATGGGATGATGATATTTTACTGTTATTTTGTTCACTGCACGACAGTCTACACACATGTTCCATGTTCTATCTTTTTTAAGCACAAGTAGAACTGGTACTTCGCAAGGACTAAGTCTCTCTCTCACATACCCCTTTTCCATTATATTCAAAACTTGCCTTTGCAACTTCTTGGTTTCCTCATGGTTGCTTCGGTAAGCTGGTCGGTTAGGTATGATAACACCAAGAAAAAAGTCAATTTGGTGTTCTATTCCACGAATTGGAGGCAGCCCACTTGGAATCTCCTCCGGAAATAGATCTTCATATTCCTGCAGCAATGAAGCAATGAAAGATGGCAAATTTAGGTCAAGTTCGTTAGTGCTTAATAAACTTTCCTTGTACATGAGTACAAGAACCATATTTTTTGACAATAAACACTTTCTGATTTCTTTCTCTCTCGCAAAGATGCTCACTTTTTTCTCTCTTCTTTTTCACCCTCTTTTGATTTTCTCTCGGATGTTACCTCACTCTCCTTTTCTTTTCTATCAAATTTTTTGTCACTCTCTTTGGATTTTCCAAAACTTTCTCTCAAATGTATTTGATCTTTGTGAACTTGCTTTGGTGAAAGCGGGGCTAGGGTGATCTTCTTGGCTTCATGAGTTAGGGTATACCGATTGGTATAACCATCATGGATGACTCTCCTATCGAACTGCCATGGCCTCCCTAACAAGAGATGACCAGCATGCATTGGCACAACATCACATAGCACCTCGTCTTTGAACTTGCCAATGGAAAATCACACAATGAAATGCTTGGTAACTTTGAGTTCTCCACCATCATTAAGCCACTGCAGTTTGTAGGGGTGTGGATGTTTTGTTGTTGCTAGGGCGAGCTTTTCTACCATCAAAGTGCTAGCAACGTTAGTGCAACTTCCACCATCTATAATGACAAAGCATTACTTCCCATTGATATGGCAGCGAGTGTGGAAAATGTTCTCCCGTTGTTTGTCCCCCAATGGCTTGCATGCTTAGGATCATTTAACAACAAGGACCTCTCCATCTGCGGCATGCTCTAACTCTTCTTCCTCTTTAATTTCTTTTTCATCGTCTTCTTCCTCCTCTTGATCAATTTTGATCTCTCCATCATCACGGATGAACATAGTGTTGCAGTTAGGGCATTGGCTAGCAATGTGACCTCGCCCCAAACACTTGAAGCATTGGACATCACGGGATCGAACTGGCATAGTTGTGCTCTTTCCCTTGCTGGTTTCAGCATTGGGTTTGGCATTCTTTGATGGACCCCCTCATTCATTAGGAGAAATGGATGGCTTTTGTTTGTAGGTACCTTGTCACCATTTGGAAGAAGAACCTCCATAGGTACGGGTGGTGCCCTTCCTTTTTGAGATGCCTCTCCAACTTCGTGGCCATATGGACCATGTCTTCAATCTTCATATAATGTTGCAACTCAACTGTGGCCGCAGTGTTAGGATCAAGGCCGGAGAGAAATTTGGCCATTGTGGCTTCTCGATCCTCATCAATGTTGGCTTGGATCATGGCTACTTCCATCTCTTTATAATAGTCCTCAACATTACGGTTGCTTTGTGTGAGGTTCTGAAGCTTGTTAAATATCTCCCTATGGTAGTGAGTTGGAATGAACCGCCTACACATAACAACTTTCATCTCATTCCAAGTAGAAATTGGATGTTCACCATTGTCTCCTGCTAGATGTCAACTAATCCCACCATATTAATGCATAATCTGTAAATTCAATGGCTGCAAGTTTTACCTTTTTAAGCTCATAGTAGTTATGGCACTCAAAGATGTGCTAAACTTTCTTTTCCTATGCAAGATAGGCTTCAGGATTCGTTCTTCCTTGAAAAGGAGGAATGGTAATTTTGATATTACAGAGATTATCATATATTCTTGGGCGAGCGCTTTGGCCTTGTTGTGCCATACTTTGATGTGGTATGTGATCTGGCACATCATCTACTTCTTCATTCAACTCTTCATGGCCATCATTAGCTTGAGAAAGTTCAAGATGTTCTATACGGTCTAATAGAGGCTCCAACTGATCTTGAATCATTTTGGCCATTACTTGGAGCAAAGCCTGATTTTGCAAATTTGGTTGTCCTCCTTCTCCACCATTACCTGATCCTTGAGACATGATTAGTAACTCAAATAAAATATAAACCTCACCAGCACAAAATCTCACCTTTCCACTCCAAAGAAAATGCACCCACACTCATGTTTCACGGGATAGGCTTTTCCCTTGACGTGCACTCTTGTCTTTTACCACTCTTGTTCTCTTTTCTAAGTCCTTAGAGAACTTACTCAAGGCCCAACAAGTTTTCTTGTGGAATTCGGCTGAAACAAAGTGGTTAGGATATGAAACAAAGATTATGTAGCAAATTGGGTAGTTTAAAACAAGTTTTCTCTTTTTTTGTAAACTTTCAAATTGATCCCTCCCTCTTTGAACTTTTCATCTTTTGAGAATTCTAAATTTGTTTTTTTTAATATACAGGGAGATGAATCGAACAACTTACTAAATTGTCAACACTCTGATACCAATTGATACGAATCGGGTAGTATGATGGCCTAATTGTTATCCAAGTTTGCCCCGATCGTGATTCAAGTAAGAGTTTTAAATCGGTTGTGTGGATGATAGGTGTAGGGAATAGAAGTGCAACAAGTGGTGCGGTATGAACAAAGAAGGAACCAACACTAAATAGTGTTGACTCGTTCCTTAAGAGTTTTTAGCCGTGTATAGGGTAGAAGGGTATACGGATTATGACCCACTAATTATAGAAACTAGGAACCAACAATATAATGAAAATGGAAGGGGAAAGAATGCCACAAGAACACTCTTGTAAGCTGATAAAGTTCAGTAAGAACTTTGAAAGAGGAACACTCTCAAGTATAATATAAGCCAAAAGGTTGATTACAATAGAAAATGGCTGCTTATTTATAGGAGCAAAGTGGCTGAATTGAATAGGAAACAAAGGATTAAAGACTAATTCATTAAGGGATTAAAAGCTCATAAAGCTGGTGTTGAAGGTCTAATAAAGTGTCGGTTATCCCATCTCCAATAGGCAATCAAAAAGCTTAGTGTTGAAGGATTAATGTGGACATTCTTAGGATGAATGTAGACATACATATCATCAACATGGAAGAAACCCTTGAGCTTCCAAGCTTGGTGGAGTGTCATTCATTCTCCTTTAAAATATGATAAAGAATCTTTAATTGTGTGTCTTCTTTGAGTTCAAAACTGATTAGTTTTAAGGGATGATAAAGTAGCTATTAAGCAGTGTTTAAGTAGTTCTTTAAGTGATGTTTTAAGATCTCTTGAATGCCTTGTAACTTTGTTGTAACCGACAACCCTCTTTCAAGTGTCTTCAAGTGGTGTAATTCTTCTTGAATGCTTTGTCAACTTGGGAAAACGTGACCAACCATCTATCCATGCTTAGACATTAACTGAAACACATTAAACCATCCATCAGAAACAACTTATTTATTAAAAAGAAAGCAAATGCCAAAACAGTTTTAATGAGCTAGTTAAATTAATAGAACTAGTTACAGTGAATGAACTAGTTTAATTAAATAACTCACACACTAAATGAATTCACAAACATAAGAAAACTAAAATGCTTTAAGTAAACTGTCATGCATTAATTAAACTAAGGGTAAACTACCTCAGTGACCACCAAACTAATTAGGGATACCTATTTTGACCACCGAACTATCGAAATTGTCAATCAAACCACCAAACTTATTAAATCAACCTATTTTGACCACCGCCATTAAAAAAACTAACGAAGGGGTGATGTGACAGTTAACGAAAATTTGTAAAATTTTATATTTAGTCACTGTTATTTACTTATTAAATCAATTTGATCCTAATTTTATTTTAATTAAAATAAAATTAATCAACCAATTATATGATGACACGTGTCCTATCTATTTTTTAAGTTTTAATTTTTTAGTTTAATAGATTTAACCAACCAACCAGATGGTGACATGTGTCACTATTTGATTGGCCTTAAAGAATGGAATTAAAATTGGAATGATTTGTGCCTATAGAGAATTGATCCCAAGCCAAATGCATGGGAAGCCAACGCTTAAACCATTAAGCCAACTTCACTAGTGTGATATAAAATACTAACATATTTTATTAAAGGATTACTTTGTTGGTGAAAACTAAAGAGTATAAAGGGAAATTAAAGAGTATAAACAGCCTTGGGGAGAATTGAAACCAAGACCTAAGGGTGTTAAACACATAGCTTTACCATTACACCAACCTACTCTTGATGATATAAAATGCACCCTTGTATATACATATCTTATATTGCAGTAAAGCTTAGGAAAAAAATAAAAATGGTTGAAAGTTTACTCGAACCTAAATCACTTGGAATGTGTAAAATCACATAAACCACCAAATATTCAAATATTTTTAATGAAATTTCTTTTCTTTTAAATCAAATAATTAATATTTTAATAAATATTCAATTTAATTTAAATATAAAAAAGAAAAAATATTTGAATATTTTAAATTATTTTTTTCTTTTAAATCAAATATTTTTAAATTAAATCGAATATTTAAAGTAGTTATTAAATATTCGATGTGATTTAAATATGAAAATATTAAGTATTCTATTTTAAAAAAATATTTGATTTAAAAGAAAGAAATTGATTTAAAATATTCGATTTTTTTTCTTTTTCACATTTAAATTAAATTGAATATTTATTAAAATATTAGATATTCGATTTAAAAGAAAAGAAATTTGGCTCAACTCATATATTACATGTAGTCATATTTTCCTAAGCTATAAGTTTCATTTATTGGTTTTTCATTTTCATTTTGTACAATTAGTCCCGAGTTCGAATCCCATTAATTCCCCTTTATACTCTTTAGTTTTCACCAACAAAGTAATCATTTAATAAAATATGTTAGTATTTTATATCACACCAGCGAAGTTGGCTTAGTGTTTTGAGCGTTGGCCTTCCATGAATTTGGCATGGGATTAACTCCTTACAAGTGTAATTCATTCTAATTTTATTTCCTCCCATTCTTTACGGCCAATCAGATGATGACACATGTTGGTTAAATCTATTAAACTAAATAAATTAAAAATTAAAAAATAGATAGGACATGTGTCATCATATAATTGATTGATTAATTTTATTTAATTAAAATAAAATTAGGATCAAATTGATTTAATAAGTAATAACATAAACTAAATGTATAATTTTACAAATTTTCGTTAACTGCCACGTCACCCCTCCGTTAATTTTTTAACGGCGGTGGTTAAAATAGGTTGATTTAATAAGTTTGATGGTCTGATTGACGATTTTGATAGTTCGGTGGTCAAAATAGGTATCCCCAATTAGGTCGGTGGTCATTGTGGTAGTTTACCCTTAAACTAACAACTTAAATGAACCAACATGCTTAAATGTTTTAAACAAGCATAAATGAATTAGATTGTTTAATGAACATATTAAGCCTTATTTATTCACGCACATATGCTGAAATTAAATATAAAAAACTTAGAGAAACTCATGCAAAATCATGCACGAGTAGGATGTTGCATTGTTCAAACAAAGCTGGTGTTTCCTCCTTCAACTTCAAGCTTTGACTAAACAAATTTCACATAGCTTCTTGGAACTTCTTGGCCCTGGCATGAGTTAGGCCCACTAGGAAATTCCTTTGGGTCTTTGCTAGTTATGATCACATTAGTAGTCCAATCCCTTACATGATGAGCTCAAATAACCCTATGTCATGTCAATTGTATCCAAAGTCCACAACTATCCAAGGTTACATATTTTATCATAAAACTTACCTTTGTGCCCTTAGGCCATAGCACATCGAACTCCCAATTGAGCCTTGGCTCCAAGTAACATATCATATCATGTATGTTTCATATCAATTCCCATGGATGTCAATGTTAACATTAAGCATTTTTCACATATAATATACGAAAAATGATTTATATGACATCAAAATGCATCAAAAGCAATAGAGTGACCTTACCATGCTTACCACACGAAGTTCGTACCTTGTAAGATCTAGTTGAGCTATCCAAGACACAACTACACTCACCTAGCAATCAAAGGCTACAAGGTTCTCGAATAACGATTCCCTTGCCGTTGGAAGTGCTCGGTAATGAAGATGGTGAAGATGGCTTGTCTTCCATCACTTGAGCAATCTACAAGCTTTCAAATGGTCTATTGAAAACACACAATGGTCAAGGATTAAATTAAGGTGCTTGCTTGGTTTTGTGAAAGGATAATGAAAGTTGAAAGTTAATGCCTCAGTATTATAGTAATAAGTTTCATTCTCTTTTACCTTCCTTATTTAGCCATATAGCTTTATCTCTTATAATGGTTGCCTCCCAAGCAACCAATTAAAAGATTTCTAGCTTGGGAGGAAACCTTTAAAACAATTTTATATTCAATCACTTCTTCTTTTCCTTTCTCTAATACAATCCTTCATCTTTTCCTAATAAGGTATCCAATTTCACGTGGGATGAAATAAGCAAGGAGGTGACTCACACCTCTAATTGGTACAATTACGAGGTGGTTGCTCAACTTTTCAAAGTTTACACTTTTTCCCCGAACTTTCAATTTTCATAATTTCATCACTAAATTACTTTTATTTCTTACAAGAAGGTCCAACAAGTTCAATTAAGCCTAAACAACTTTCATTAATAAAAAATGGGGTACAAATATTGAGCAAATACATCACTCGGGCATGGCCGGTACAAAATTTTTGATCACCAAAACCTAATTCTGACTAGATCGATTTTCGGGGTGTGATAGGCGAGATGCTTTAAAAGAAGATGTTCAAGTAGACGATCTTACTTCTGAAGTGAATCTACCGCTTAAGAGTATAGGTTGGGACTTAATCATATTGATTTATGAAAAGACATCAATATAGAGATATAGGGGTTTTTACATGGTTAATTTCAGACATTGACCATCGAGAGAGGCATTGCCAACTTTGAATCTGCTCGTTAAATGATGCCAAGGCATTACATTATTAAAGGTTGACATGACATGAATAGCGTGAAAATCAGGCATCCCTTGACAACGCTCATCATTCATTTTAAACACTCTCCCTGACAATGCTGTTTTATTTTTATTCTTTTTCTTTTAAACTATTTTTAAAACCAATTTCAACTCAAACAAATTTTTTTCCTATGACAAGTAACAATCAAAGCAGTCAAATTCTTGGTCAGTCCTTGTCAGATCGATACTCAGCTTACTACTGTATTAGTTGTCGACCATGTATACTTGCACGCAAAAGACTAAATCTTGGCACTATTCTATACATTTCCTATACATTTTCTACCCTTCTTGCCAAGCACTCTCACAGTCGAACATAAGGCATGGTAGTAAGTATGTTAGTAGTCGCTTGAATTCAACCTATTGTTCTAAATAAGAGTCACAAATCAAGTTAAGGACAACTGAAGTTTCGAATGTGAAAAGAAATAAGCTAAGCTAAACTAGTGCATATTTTGACTATTGATTTATGGATTGATAAAGTCTAATAATTTGTTTAATGTTTGGTTTCTTGAGGGATCATCTTTGAATATGGTGTTTATGTGTTAAATTTTGAATAATCCAGTAATGAATCAACAAGTTGTTCAAAAGATTAAGTTCAAGATAGTTTTAGAATCAGTGAAGAACCATAACCATGTATTGGCTTTAGGACCTTAAATAAGGACTTACTTGTGTAAGCCAATGATTGTTGTTTGTAACACTACCTAGTTCAGTTTACCTTCTAGGTCGGGTTAGGGGTGTTAGAAAAGTTAGACCTATGAATAATTTAAGAAGTTTTAAATTACTCTATCTTTTGAAGGCAAGTTTAGCTTATTGTTCTAAGTTTATCAAGAATGTTTGTATGTTTGTTTGGTTACACGTTCTAAGCCGGTTTAATTTCTAGACCGCGTTAGGGGTGTTACATTTATTAGTATCAAAGCTAGAGTTTAGTCGATTCTAAGACTAAACTGAGTCTTGTTGCATCATCATTTGTTACATGTGCAATCTAGGAGTTAAATTTGATAAGTGCTTGTGATCTGCGTTTAATAAAAGCACTCTTATGTGCTAACAATTAGTAGGAATGTCTTAAACATATTTGGTCCGGGATAATGAGACCCCGATTGGCTTCTTCAATGAATGAGGTAGTGTAAGGATGAATCAGAACCAACAACAATCCTCAGAATGCTGCTAAATAGTAGCAAACGACTCCTCTCATTTTTCATTTGGTGGTGCCATCAAGGATTCCGATAGATAAGTTAGCTTAATTTTGGACTTTACGCTTTCTCGAGTAGAATTGAATTGTACTGAAATCCTGTATATGTTTCATTTGGTTCATGTTTAACCCATCCTTTTTTATATGCTCTACTCTTTTGGGAAGTTTAATTTAAGTCCTGCACCCTCAAGCTGTAATTTTATTACCATCAGTCCTGTAGGAGATAGAGGATTTGTAAATCGAGTGTACAGGAATTTGTCTTCTGTACATTCAAGGAATTCCTTTTTTTGCTAATTTTCAGCTTTATCCTTCCATAAATTTGACTTTATCCTGGAATTAGATTGGCTAATAAACATTATATCTGGGTAAATTGTTGTAATAAAAGACCTTTCCTCCTTGAGATAGGACAAGAAATTTTATTCTTGCTGAATAAGAAACCATCTGAACCAACTCTTGCGTTTGCTACTACATCTGATGCTAATAAGACCAAATTTGCTCCGGAGTCAATCTTAAAATTCCGTAAAGTATCCTCTAAGAGACCTCTGGGATTATCTCTGAAACGGAAAGTTGAGTTGAAATCAAAGACTTATTGATCATTTTAGGATACTGCAGTAATTTTCTAGGATCGATCTTTCATGAGAATGCTACCAAATGAAAGTTAAGGAAACTAATGTACCAAAGACTACGTTTAGGACTCAAAGTGATCATCTCGAATCTCTTGTAATACCATTCAGCTTAACAAATATTCCTACCACGCTCATGGACCCTACAAGTCGAGTCTTTAAAACCTCAAGGATAGGTGTGCAAGTCTCTAGTAATGATATCCTTATCTACTTGGTGAATAAGGGCGATTATTTGAAACACCTCCAAATCATTCTACCATTCTCCAGAACCATCAACTCTGTGTTAAGTTCAAGTAAATGTGCATTTTGGTTACCCGAAGTACCCGTCTTTGGTCATGAATATATGTAGAAAGAATTAAGGTGGATTCATAAAAAGATTTAATCAATTGTTGAATGGGAATTTTTGAGGAATGTAGGTAGAGTCTGAAGTTTACTGAGGTTAGATAGTTTTATCGAAAATTTGATAAAGGGTTGTCTATCTTGGTCGCTCCTCTAATCAAGCTTCTTTGAAAGGATGTGTCTTACGTACAGTCAGAAAGTTAAAAAAGAAGTGTCGATCAGTTGAAGTAAATATTCACTCCTACTCATTGTTGTTACAAGAGAATTGACAGTTTTTAGTCAAACATCAAGTTCAACATGACCTGATTTTGGGGATCGGGATTCTTCAGTAATCATGCCCTAAGCTTCAAAATATCTCGACTCAGGGTTGAACTTAATTCAGACTTCTCTTTGAATTCGAATGTCTTATTCCATTTTTGAAGTAGAGTCGTATAATAAATGATAAAATTCCTAAGTGAGAAATGCTCTAAGAAGCTCTTAGTAGCCCCTTTTCGAATCATCCAAGGTCTATAAAGATGTATAAGGACTTGAAGGGAATCACGTTGGTGACCAGGAATGAAGTTTGTTGTTATGGAATTTGTATTCCATGATTCAACGATTCATAATTTCTGATCAGACCCCTCTCGTATCTTTGAACCTAAAGAAATAAACTCAATTCAGTTTTGTCCTATGAAGAATGACTAGTTCATGCTTTGGAATTGTGGAGTCAAAGGAATCTATAGCAAATTTGTTCCCTTTGTAAAGGTAATGCGAGGAGGTCACCAGATTGAAGAGATAATTTGGAAATCTGAGATAGCAAAAAAAGATCAATGTCCACATTTTTTTTCACCATATGAAAATTTGAGGAAGAATTTTCTCTTAGGGGAGGAGAATTGTAACACTCCAAAATGTAGCTTGGGAGTATGTTATCAATTTAATTATGACTTAAGTGCATTCGAGATATCTTTAGAATTGAAATTTAATAAGCTAAGGACCAAATTATGAAGTTTTTATAATATCATAGTTATTTTTGAAAGGACCAAATCGAGGGTTTTGTTTGATTAAAGAATTGCATGTAAATCTCCAAGGAAGTTAAGGACTCATACATGTGTCATATTTTTTGTTATCATCTCCTTTTTCCTCCCATTTTGCCGAAGCCATTGGAGAGTGGGAGTGAGAGAGTAAATTGCCATAGAAAGCTTGAGGATTTAAGCTTGTTTGTTGAAGGCTTTTAGAATTCTCTTTTAAGTAACAAAGATAAGATGTAAGCATCCTTTTTATCTATTAATTTAGAGTTGTCTTAGGACTTAATTTCAACTTTTCCATGGATTATGTTGCTGTTTGAATCGATGGAAAATTAAGCTCATGTTATGAACTTATTGCTTTGATCGAATGATATATGTATATACATGTGTGTGCTTAAATTCCTATACCTTTGAAATTTTGCAAATGTAGTGTTAAAACACATGTTGCTGTTTTAGAACTCAAGTGTTGTTGAAAGAATTAAGTTAAGAATTGTTCGAACCATGTGCTATTAGGGCTGTTGTAGGACAATTCATGTTAGGAAAATTTTCAAAATGGTGCAAATGTAATGCTCGATTGATGGGTTGTTTCATTTAGATGTGTATACAAATTTGATGGGCTGTTCGAATGTATAAATATTCACATATGAATGAATGCTCTATTTTGTGCACATATGAAAACTTAATGAATTGTTTTGAATTGATAAAAATCAAGGAAGGGATGTCTTGCAAGTATAAGGGATCCTCAAGGTTATATATGGACTGTTTTGGTGCATAGTTATGAAAATATTTGTGATTAGGACTGTTTTGTGTACCTATGACACATGATAGACTGTTTGAATATGTATATGTATAAGTATATATGTGAATTAGGACTGTTTAGAGATATAAAGATGTGTATGCAAGACTAGGGGACTGATTTGAAAGTATAATAACACATTTGAGACTATTTTGCATTGATATAAAAGTTAGTGGACTGCTTGTGAGTATATATGAGAAAATATGTATGTTAGGGACTGTATTGCTTTGATATATAAGTTGGTGGACTGTTTTGTGATGTATATGTGTTAAAGTATAGACAATTGGGACTGTTTTGCATCGATTTGATGAATAGTGGACTGATTTGTGTGAAATTAATGTAATACATGAGTAATTTAACAGTTTTATAAGTGAATGGTTGTTAAGAATTATTCTAATGCATGATTATACTCCTTGTTACATTTAGACCAAGAGTGGATCAAATTTGGATAGATAAAAAGGGATCGTGATTCAGGAACGAAACTAGCTTGTATTAATCAGTAAGTATAGTTTAAAGTCTCGGGATAGGCTAAAACCTTCCAGAGCATTTCTTTCTAATTTAATTACTTTCTTTTATTCTAAATTATGATGAGCATAAGCAAGCTTGGATCCCAGGTGAGTACCTAATTATTGGATGTGTTTTGCTATGAAATGCTTGATTTGATGAGATGCTTGTAGTTAGATCTATGAGTGTTGAATGAGAAATCTTGCCATGCTATCATTCGAATAAGAAAGGAATGATAAATTGAGAACTTGTAAATGAACCTTGTGTGTGCTTGTTGAGATGGTAATAAGTTATGCTCATTTAATGTTCTGAATAAGGAGCTATGCTCAGTTTATCTCTGATATAATAAGAATAAAATTAAAGCCTTGATGGCATGATAGTAAGAGTATGGAGTAATGCTCATTCTTGATAAGAATATGACAAGTTCATGATATTATGAATAAGGAGCTAAGCTCAAACTTGATTCTGACAAGATAAAATTATGTGAAAGCCTTGGTTTCGAGTCAATCATAGGTATAGTTGGCATGCCATAGAGTCCATAGAGCTCGTGGTACTACGGTCCTTATTTGGCGACAGTAGAAGGGAAGTGTTGTGGTCACTTGGAGACAGTAGGAGGGATTGACCGGTACTGCGAGTACCATTTTATTTGGTGACAATTGGTTGGGGATTCATGTACCTAGGCTGTTACTTGATTCTCAAGGGTAAGTTAAATACAAAATAAAGAAATTGCAAATAAATTAACTAATTACTTTAATATCTTATATAACAAGTAACTTCTGTTTGCATATGCTATGTTTGATGCCATGTAAAAAGGGAAATAATGAAAGTTATAATTTAAATCAATAGACTACCTTGATATCTTGCATGACAATTAATACTTGTCTACATGATATATGCACTATCTTTTGATTCAAGCTATAATGTTAGGTTCGAAGGTTGCAAGAAGAATGATTATGATAATTTGACAACTTGTATGTTAAGAAATTCACGTCTTCGAGATGCTATGTTTGATAATTTGTGTGACAAGCAAAATTATATCTATGAAATATGAAGTTTGGAATTTTGTGGCTATGCCAAAGACAATAATGGAATTTGAAAGTAAAGCTAACGAATTTTCTTAATAACTTACGTGACAAGTAACCATGTTTAGGTAATGCTAAGTTGGATGTTGTATGTGACAAATAATTCATACCTACGAACTATTAGGTTTGATACTTGTAAATTATAAGATAGTTAATGTCTGGTAAAAAGGGCCTTCCATATGTTTTTATGATTACTTGGTTAATAAGTTGTGGAGTTGTTATGATGGAAAAATTAGTTGTATGATGCTAATGATACATGTATGAAGTTGTGTTTGGCTTAAGCGTAAAGCAACTTAATCTTAGTGTCTCGAATCTAAAAGAATATTATTGCCTTAGGCATGTTTCAATATGTCAAATCCTACCTTAATGAATTCTATAGATCTTTATATTTGGATTGACATGGCTGAACCTTGCAACCCTTGTCTCTAGCTGAACCTTAATTCCAACTTGATATTACATGGCGTAAATTGAATAAATGGAAGTTAGGAACTAAGGTTAGTACTAAAAAGGGACTTATATGGTTATAAGTTATTAGAAGTTAAAGGATTTAGAAATTTGCCTATAAAATTAAAGGTCTTAATTGATTTTTGAGAATCAAGCTACATTCCTAAGTATGTGTTAAGTAATGCATGCTTATGGAGGCTATGTATAAAAAGTTATTGGAATTTTTACAAGCTAAATTAAAGTATCATTTTGATATCTTGTACAACAAGTAATACTTGCTAGTAAGATACTTGAGTATTTATAATGAGACTAAGAAATATTACTAAGTTGGAAACCTTGTGGTTATAATGACTTAAATGTGATCAAGTCTATTACTAGCATAGATTCAAATGATTTAGAATTAATGCCATGTCCAAACCCTATGAATAAGATGAACTATGTTCGACCAAGCTTACTGCTTACCTAGATCAATCTGACTTGAATAAAGAATAGAGTTATAACTTAGAGCTTTTGATTCGTTCTTTTGGCTATTTAAACTACCTCACTAAGCCATTGCTTACTCTATTCTTTCGATACATTTCAAGGTAAACGTGCTTTCAGTTACTACTTGAGCTTGGACGTGATCACAAGGGTTCACAAGTATGTTTTGAAGCTATACCTTTAGAACTCCTAGTTGGTGGAACAAAGATGTCTTGTACGCATAATGCATTTGATCACCTCTTATGGTTATGTTTGTATATAAGCAATTTAAGCACTAGTATGATGTGTAATGGGACTTTATAATAACTTGTGATTGATCTTATATTAGATAGATGATTTCGAATGTTTTGGTAAGAGGTTAGATGTTGGTGTTTGAATGTTAAAAACGTTATATGAATAGGTTCAAAATGTATATTATGTTATAGAAATGGTCACTTGAATGCATAAGTATTTAGAATTCATAATTTGGAGATAATAAGGCATGGTAGTAAGTATGTTAGTAGTCGCTTGAATTTAACCTATTGTTCTAAATAGGAGTCACAAATCAAGTTAAGGTCAACTGAATTTTCGAATGTTAAAAGAGCTAAGCTAAACTAGTGTATGTTTTGACTATTGATTTATGGATTGATAAAGTCTAATAATTTGTTTAATGTTTGGTTTCTTGAGGGATCATCTTCGAATAGGGTGTTTATGTGTTAAGTTCTGAATAAGCTAGTAATGAATCAACAAGTTGTTCAAAAGATTAAGTTCAAGATAGTTTTGGAACCAGTAAAGAACCATAACCATGTATTGTCTTTAGGACCTTATATAAGGACTTACTTTTGTAAGCCAGTGATTGTTTGTTTGCTTGCTTGCTTGTTTAGTAACACTAATTAGTTCGGTTTTATCTTCTAGGTCGAGTTAGGGGTGTTAGAAAAGTTAGACCTATGAATAATTTAAGAAGTTTTAAATTACTCTATCTTTTGAAGGCACGTTTAGCTTATTGTTCTAAGTTTATCAAGAATGTTTGCATGTTTGTTTGGTAACACATTCTAAGCTGATTTAATTCCTAGACCGGGTTAGGGGTGTTACACTTGATGCCGAGATAATTTATCCTACTTTTGATTGCTCGTGGGTCAGCCCGGTGCAATGCGTGCCAAAGAATGGTGGAATGACCGTGGTGCAAAGTAACAAAGAAGAGTTGATTCCATCTAGGATTGTAACAGGTTGAAGAGTGTGCATGGATTACAGGAGGCTAAACAATGCCACTAGGAATGAACACTTTCTATTTCCCTTCATTGATCAGATGTTGGACAGGTTGACAAGTAAGGCATTTTATTATTTCCTGGAGGACTACTGAGGCTACAAACAAATTGCCATTGCTCTAGAAGATCAAGAGGAAACCACGTTCACTTGTCCATATAGAACATTCGCTTTTAGAATAATGCCTTTTGGATTGTGTTACGCTCCAACAATGTTTCAACGTTGTATGATGTCGATTTTCTCTGACACGATCGAGAATAATCTAGAAGTTTTCATGGATGACTTCTCGATGTTTAGCAAAACATTTGAGGAATGTCTTCAGAGTTTGGAACATGTTTTGCGGAGATGTATTGAGACTAACTTGGTCCTGAACTGGGAAAAATGCCACTTCATGGTGAAGGAAGGCATAGGTCTTGGTCATAAAGTGACCAAGAGAGGCTTGGAAGTAGAAAAAGAAAAAGTTGAGGTAATCAAACAATTGCCTCCTCCTACAAGCGTTAAAGGTATTAGGAGCTTTTTGGGACATGCAGGTTTTTATCCTCATTTTATTAAAGATTTCGTAAAAAAATCTAAACCTTTATGCTTATTTTTGGAACAAAATACCCCTTTTGCATTTCATGATGTTTGTTTAAAAGCGTTTCAGGAACTTAAAGAAAGGTTGATTAATGCCCCAATAGTCGTGGAACCATATTGGAATGAGCCATTCGAACTCATGTGTGATGCAGTGACTATGTCGTTGGAGCAGTGTTGGGGCAGAGGCATGACAAAGTTTTCCATACCATCTATTATGCTAGTCAGGTGCTAAATATAGCCCAACTTAATTACTCCACAACCGAGAAAGAATGTCTCCTTGTTGTCTTTGCATTTGACAAGTTCAGATCTTACTTGATAGGTAACAAAGTCGTGGTGTACACAGATCATTTGGCATTAAAATATCTCTTGGGAAAGAAGGATGACAAGCCTAGACTGATTCGATTAACGCTATTGCTACAAGAATTTGATCCTGAGATCCGCGACAAGAAGAGGAGTGAGAACTTGGTAGCTGACCATTTATCACGATTAGTGCATCACCTTGGGGATGGAAAAACCGATGCCATACGGGATGAATTCCCCGATGAGTATTTACTTGCAGTCGATTCTATGCCATGGTACGTTGATATAGTCAACTATTTGGTTAGCAATATTTTTCCATCGAATTTGGCAAGTAATGCCAAAAAATGATTTTTGTAAGATGTTCGACAATATTATTGGGATGAGCCAATTTTGTTTAAGCAGTGTGCTAATCAAGTGATCCGTCGATGTGTTCGAGAAGATGAACAACACAACATATTGCAATTATGTCATGTCGTACTGTGTGGAGGCCATTTTGCTGGGATGAAAACCGCAGCCAAAGTGTTGCAGTCAGGATTCTTTTGGCTTACGTTGTTTAAGGATGCCCATAATTTTGCCATGTAATCGATGCCAGCGGACGAGTAACATCTCTAGCAGGCATCAATTGCTACTTCAGAACATTATGCCAGTAGAGTTGTTTCACATATGGGGAATAGACTTCATGGGTCCCTTTCCCCCATATTTGGTAACCTATATATCCTTGTGGTTGTTGATGTTACGAGGTTGCCCGTTGAAGAAGGCCTCTATTGATTGTGTCGGATCTAGGATCGAAGTAAGATTTCCTGCGTAGAAGTGTGGCTACAAAAGAATAAGTTGATAGTAGAATTCATGGTGTTTAAGGGGCTGGAATTTGATGTTTTTTATGTAGGATGAAATATGGTAAATTGATGGATGGATATTCAGTTGAAGATGAAGGCTTGAAGAAAATGACAATGGTGGAAATGGTGAACAAGGTTGCTGGAAACTAAGTAAAATTAAAGAACAAGGAAGAACCTATACTATTGAGAGTATAAACCCGAAACTTATACGTTCAATGCTCGAAGGACTTAGACCTATTGATTAGAAAACCAAAGAACCCAAAGTATCAGAGTGTAGACAACACAAGCACAAGACTTGAAGAAGTCTGAAAAGTTCAACGAAGAACCAAGTTGAGAGAAAATTCTCACAAGTAAAAGATTTCATATATCGCTCGTTTTTACATAAACATATGAAGCATATATAAAGAAATACAAGAGGGAATCTTAAATTTATTCAAATTAAAAAGAAACTAACTATTTTAATCTAAGGGGGCAGATAGGAAGTTGATAATTTAAAGTTATCTAAAGGTTGATTTTGAAGTGTTTAAAAATCAAAATCAGATCAGCCTTTAAAGTGGCGCCTAAGGGAGAGGGAAATCTAAATTTCGAACATTGTACACTTGCGAAATGTTCAAAATTCAAACAAGAAACCTCTTGTTCTTATCCATAGTTGGTCGGCCATGTAGAAAAGGAGGGAAAAGGAGTTCAAATTTGCCAAGCATGCACACATATGTGTGCCAAGGCTACCATGTGTGGGGAAGCTTGTTGGAGCTTGCTGAAGCTTCTAGCTTGATGCACCTTGCTATAGGACACTCTCCTAGGTGTATGTACATGTCCCTCCAAGTTTGAGCTACCCTTGGACTCATTAGCTGGAGTTGAGCTACTGGAGCTGAAGGTGAGCTAGTTGAGCTTGAGTTGAGATGATTTAGAGTGTTGGAGCTGAAATGAGCTGAAAAACATGCTTATGGGTTGTTTGAGCTGAGTTGAGCTACACACTTATTGATGAGCTTCAATCGATCTTGTTGGAAAGTCCTTAGCTGCCAAGCTTTATTGTGCTACTGTAAAAACAAATGAAAACACACATAAATGTTGGAAATCATAAGAAAACACACTTAACTTAGTAAATAATATGCATATAAATATATACTAAGTATTAGTACTTAATATGTCACATATCAGCATGTAACACATTGAAGAACTTATTATCTAAGGCTGAAACATTAAGAAACAAATTGGAAGCTCGAATGCATTTAAGTGAAAGAACTTCCCTGAATAACTTAGCCTTAGATCGAGTAATAGGTCCTGTTGGCATGATCTTTGGATCAGATGTTGATGTGCTCACATCATCCCCCTCTTTTAAGCGTTTTGTCCTCAAATTAGCATCATCTTCAAACGGGGACAGATCGGAAAAATTGAATGTGGCACTTACATTATATTCACCCAAAAATTCCAACTTGTAAGCATTGTCGTTCACTTTCTCTAACATTTGAAAGGGACCATCTCCTCGTGGTAACAGCTTCGATCTTCATTGTGCTGGAAATAGTTCCTTTCGGAAATGAACCCAAACCCAATCTCCAACGTCAAAGGTAACATGTTTGCATCCTTTATTCGCTTGTTTTTCATATTATTGGGTTCTTCTCTTGATGTTCTCATTGACTTGCTGATGAAGTCTTTGTACAAATTCAGCTTTGGCTTTGCCATCTTTATTCACAACCTGTTCAACAGTCAAAAGCAAAAGATCAATAGGAATCAATGGATTAAAACCATATACCACTTCGAATGGTGAATGCTTTGTTGCTGAATGAATAGAATGATTGTAGGCAAACTCGATGTGAGGCAAGCATTCTTCCCAAGTCTTGATGTTCTTTCAGATTATGGATCGCAGTAACGTGGATAAGACACGGTTCACAACCTCTATTTGACCATCCGTTTGTGGATGGAAAGTTGTAGAAAACATCAACTTCGTTCCTATCTTGCTCCAAAGTGTCCTCCAAAAGTGGCTCAGAAACTTGACATCTCGATCTAAAACAATCTTCCTCGGAACTCCATGCAATCTAACCACTTCCTTGAAAAACAAATTGGCTATATTGGTTGCATCATCTGTCTTGTGGCAGGCTATGAAATACGCCATCTTGGAAAATCTATCCACAATAACAAATATGCTATCTCGTCATGTCTTTGTCCTTGGTGAACCTAACACAGAATCCAAAGAAATATCCACTCAAGGTGCGTTAGGAATAGGTAAAGGCATGTACATATCGTGTGGTAGAACCTTTGATTTGGCCTTCTTACACGTGACATAGCAATCACATGTCCGTTCAACGTCTCGTCTCATCTTCGGCCAGAATAGATGCTCCTTCAGAATGTGTAATGTCTTGGTGACTCCGAAATGTCCCATAAGTCCACCTTCATGTGCTTCTCTAACTAGAATTTCCCAGATAGATCCTCGAGGAATACAAATTTGTCCTTCCTTGATAAGGTATCCATCATGTCGGTAGTACTTTTCATCTGCACCTTTTTCACACAAACTAAACTTTTCTCCAAAGTCAAGTTCAGTTGCATAAAGATCTTTAATAAAGGAAAACCCAATTAAATGAGAATTCAGAAAATTAAGTACATACCTTCGGGACAAAGCATCTGCCATGACATTATCCTTACATTTCTTGTAACGAATGACATAAGGAAAGGATTCCAGAAATTCTACCCACTTGGCATGTCACCTATTCAACTTGTGCTGACTGGTAATGTGCTTCAATGCTTCATGGCCAGTGTGGATGACAAACTCTTTCGGCAAAAGGTAGTGTTGCCATGTCTCAAGAGCTCGAATAAGTGCATACATCTCTTTGTCGTATGTCGGGTAATTCAATGTAGCTCCACTTAACTTCTCACTGAAATATGCAGGTCACTTTTCTTGTGTTAAGACAGCTTCAGTTCCTATACCCGAAGCATCACACTCGATCTCGAACATCTTATCAAAATTTGGCAAAGCTAACACCGGTGCTTTAATCAAACACTCACTTATTGCAAGAAAGGCATCTTCTTGTTCCTTACCCCAATTGAAGATGGAATTCTTCTTAATAATCCCGGTTAAGGGGGCGGTAATGGAACTGAAATTTTGCAAGAACCGTCAATAGAAACTTGCAAGCCCATGGAAACTTCTCACTTGGCTTACTGATGTCATCTTGGCCATTCTTGAATTACCTTTATCTTTTCAGGATCAACTTCCTCACCCTGTGAACTAACAACAAAGCCTAAGAAAGTAAGCTTGTTAGTATAAAAGATTGTTTGGCATAATGTTCGTAAAGCATGATCTTGATGATTGTTTGGCTTTCTTGTTAGGCAAGTAACTCATCTAATAGGATGATTCAAAAGTTTTAAATGGCTCGAATTCTTGTGTGCTTGTTGTTTGCTTGTTTTAACACTCCTTGGTCGGGTTACTCCTAACCCGGGTGAGGGGTGTTATAGAAGTGGTAATCAGAGCTAAAGGTTTAGCCGATTCTTAGACTAAACCGGGCCATTATGCATCATATAGGATTAAATTGTGCCACCTAGGAGTTGTACTTCAAGTATGCTTGTGTTCTTGCTTAAACTGAACCCTTCATATTCTATTTGAGCTAGAAATGTCTGAAACGAGACTTGGTTGAGACGTAAAAGTCCTGAAGGCTCCTCGAATGAAGGAGACAGTGTGAGGATGGAACAGAATCCTCGAGATCAAACTGAACCTCGAGAACAAGCTCAACCTCAGAAAGAAGCCCCTACTATTCATCCTGTTCAAAGAGAATGTCTCCTTAGCATGAAGGAGATGTTTGATCATCTTGTAACCACTCTAAAATGAGACCAACCTGTTGCACCTCCTGCTACTATGCCAAACAGAGCTTCAATCGATAAGTTGGCTCAACATCGGGCTTATACCTTCACCGGTATTGATGAAGCCAATCTTGAAGTAGTCGAGTACTGGCTAGAGGCTACTACTCGAATACTCACCAAACAACTTATGTGTTCTGATGAACACAAACTTGAATGTGTCGTAGCTCTTTTGGCAGATGAAGCTTTAAGTTGGTGGGAAACCACAACCTTGACTGCCCCTGCTGACATCGTTACTTGGAAATTCTTTCTCGAGGAATTTAAAAAGAAGTATATCAGCGAACAATACCTAGCCGAGCGTCGGAAGCGTCTCTTGTACTTGAAGCAAGGTGGTAGACCCATTGAGCAATACGTGAGTGATTTCTGCAAGTACTACAAATACGGCTCAGAGTATAAAAAGACTGATGCAGACAAGTGTAGAATGTTCATCGATTGTCTCAACAACGAACTAAGTCCTATCTTTACGGCTTTGGGGATTACAGATTTCCAAAATCTAGTTAATTGAGCCATTACAATCGAAGCAAAGATGAAAGCTTCAGAGCCACTAAAATGATAAAAGATCCAAGCATGATGACAAGCCTCATTGGCAGTCTAAGAAAGCTAAGTATCACAAAGAAAGCTCTTCAACCTTTACTCATGCTCATCAAAGAGTAATTACATGTCGAGACCTCAACCGGTATCCAAGTCCTCAGCTCTGGTTATCTCGGTTAATAGTGCAGGGAATCCTGGAAAGTTGCTCAAGTCCCTACTTGCAAGTTCTGCCAAAAGCTCCACTCGGGTCAGTGCAGAACTCAATCCAACCTGTGTTACTTGTGTGGAGGCTCAGATCTCTACATTAAGAATTATCCCCAAAATCCTAACAAGCTTCCAACTCGAGCCCCGATAAATGCTAGTGCCACACCTTCCAATCATAGCAAAGGCTCGAGACAAGCTCAATCGGGAAATCAAGGCAAGGGTAGAGGTCAGTAATCGGCTTTTACACATCACATTAGGGAAAAAGAAGATGAAAAGAGTCTCCTGATGTCGTCGCAAGTACTGTTGAATTAAATTCAAGTCCTGTTTATGCTATAATTGATTCGGGGTCTACCCATTCTTTTGTTTGCTCGTCCTTGATTGCTAAATTGAAATTGAAACCTGAAACTGTTGATAAAGGCCTTGTAGTTTCAAACCTTATAGGGGGAATCACGTCCATTAACTTCCTTTACAAGGAATGTCCCATAACCATTCAAAATATACCTTTCCCTATTGATCTATATGTCTTTCCATCTTGTGAATTTGATCTAGTACTGGGACTAGATTGGTTAGGGAAACACCAAGCCTGGGTAGATTGTCAAAATCGGAGACTTTATCTCCAAGGTCTAGGAAAGGAATCAATCCTTCTTATTGATAAGAAACCTACATCCATCTTTGCTGCTATGATTAAATGAGATGAATACGATTATGGATTGTCAACTATCCCTATTGTATCAGAATTCATTGATGTTTTTCCCGAGGAACTCCCTAGTCTCCCTCCAACCAGAGAAGTAGAGTTTGGGATTGATGTCTAGCCTAGAATGAATTAGGTGTCCATTACGCCTTATCGGATGGCACTAGTTGAGTTGAAAGAACTCCAAAAGCAAATTCAAGAGCTACAAGACAAGGGTTTCATCCGACCTAGCTTATCTCCCTGGGTGCTCCTGTCTTGTTTGTGAAGAAAAAAGATGGCACGATGAGACTTTGTATTGATTATCGACAATTGAACCAGCTCACTATCAAGAATCGATATCCTTTTCCAAGGATTGAAGATCTATTTGATCAACTTAAAGATGTTGTAGTGTTTTCAAATATCGATCTTCGATCTTGATATTACCAAATGAGGGTGAAAGAAGAAGACATACTCAAGACAGCCTTTTGAACTCGATATGGTCACTATGAATTCCTCGTAATGCCATTTAGGTAAACCAATGCCCCAGCTGCATTCATGGACCTCATGAATCGAGTATTCAACCCCTATCTTGATAAATTCATGGTAGTATTCATAGACGATATCTTGGTCTATTCTCGAAACAAGTACGAACATGTTGAACACCTTCGAATTGTTTTACAAACTATCTGAGAACGTCAACTATTTGCAAAGTTCTCCAAGTGTGAATTCTGGTTATCAGATGTTTCGTTTCTCGGACATGTCATCTCGGCAGAAGGGATCAAAGTAGACCCAAAGAAGATTCAATCTATTTTGGATTGGAGACCTCGGGGAATGTAGGAGAGGTTAGAAGCTTTCTTGGTTTAGTAGGGTATTATCAACAATTCGTCAAGGGATTTTCAACCTTAGCCACACCCATGACCAATCTTCCTCGAAGTGATGAACCATTTGAATGGTCAGAGAAACAATAAAGAAGTTTCGACCAGCTTAAGCAAGCCTTGACTCATGCCCCGGTCCTTATACAACCAGAATCGGGAAAAGAGTTCACTGTGTACAGTGATGCATCACATTCGGGACTAGAATGTGTCTTGATGCAAGGAGGCATTGTTGTAGCATATGCATCACATCAATTGAAGCCTCACGAGTTAAACTACCCTACACACGATCTAGAATTGGTTGTTATTATGTTTGCTCTCAAGATATGGAGGCACTATTTGTATGGTGAGAAGTGTTACCTATACACCGATCACAAAAGCCTCAAATACCTCTTGACCCAGAAGGATTTGAACTTAAGACAAAGAAGGTGGATGGAATTGTTGAAAGACTACAACTTGGTCATCGATTATCATCCTGGAAAATCCAACGTAGTTGCAGATGCTCTTAGTCGTAAATCGAGCTTGGGTAAGCCATTTGAAAGCCTTGTAGATGATCATATCCTTGAAAATTCCTCTTGAATCCATGAACCTAATTCTATAACTCTCTTTGTAGCTTCTCATGCAATCAATGCACACTTCCGAGTGTACACAAAGCATGGACTCTTGTTTGAACTCCAAGTTCAATCCAACTTGATCTCTAGAATCAAAGATCTTCAACAAACCGACTCTGATCTTCAAGTTATCATGTTGAAACTAGATTCAGAACCAAATTATGATTTCTCAATTTATTCGAATGGGTTACTCTATTTTAAGGATAGAGCTTGTGTTCCTAACAATGAAGAATTGAAGCAGGAAATCTTGCAAGAAGCTCACCAAAGCTCTTTCTCGATACACCCTGGATTAGTCAAGATGTATAAAGACCTAAAAACCCTATATTGGTGGCCAGGGTTGAAATCAGCTATCACAGATTTGATTAAATCTAGTGACCAAATTAAATGGATTTGATAACTAAATAGCCAAATCATGAAGGATCAAAATAGAAACAATGTTTAAATGTTGATTAGCATGCAACTAGGATGTATAACTAAGGATTTGTGAAGCAATTAGTGTAATACCCCAAATCATGGCCTAGTAACATGTCAAAAACTAATTAGAACTTAATTGTACAAACAATCTACAAATTAGAAGAATTGATTAAAACAAGTGACCAAACTAGATGGATTTGATAACTAAATAGCTGAACCATGATGACCAAATAGTAACAATGTTTAAATGTTGAATTGCATGCAACTAGAATGTGTAACTAAGGATTTATGAAGCAATTAGACCATTGAATTTCCATGTGGAGGCATTCGGTCAAGCCAAAGAGAATAGCAAGGATAGGTGTCCATTTTCCTATCATCTTCTCCACTCACTCTTTCCCCTTTCTTGGCCGAAACCCTCTCTATCCTTTAGGGGAAGAAAAGGCACCATTGTAGAAGATTTGGAAGCTTGCATGAGATCACGTTTTGCATGTAATTGAATAGCTAGGAAGATTGTAAGTGATTTCTAAATCATTTCTCCCTAGCAACTCGTTTAAAACAATGATTGATGATAGAAATTGAATTTGGATTCATGGAATTGAATGTTAGATGTTATACTTGAAATTTACCTTGAATTGTAGCTTGAATGTGGTTGACATACTATTGAAATGGGATGAAACAATGCTTAGCCGAATGATATATGCACATGAATGTAACAATTGTTTGATTTATCATATAAGTTGATGAGTAGTTGAATTGCCTATAAATTGAGACTTGAATAGAGTAAATAGCTCGCTGGAAAATGAATGCATATACTTGGATTGGTTAAAGCTAGGTAATGGACTGCTCAAATGGTAAATTAGAAGAATGTTGTTGATCAAATGGATCAAATTGAACATAGTACTAAAATACCCTGTTTTGATCACATTTCTAGGTGAATTGAACTAACCTAGACATGTAGGAATATGAAAAAAAGTTGAATTATAATGTTAGAATCTTGTTTAGATGAATTATGAAGCAAGAAGCTTAACCTAGTGTAATCTGCCCAGAATACTCTGTTCTGGGCAGTAACTTCGAAAAATCACCATAAATTGTATAAATGGAATTTAAGGCTGAAATTTTTATGGACAGTGCCTTAACATGTTTAAATTCTTTAGGTGAAAACAGAACTGAATTCTGGATTGTAGAATGAATTGTAGAGAAGAAACACTAGGGACAGTGCAAATTGTCCAATGATGTAAATTGCCCCGTCTTTAAGCTAAAAACTGTATTAATTGGAAAAGGATTAAAATGCAAGGCCTATATGGTTAGAAAGACAATTAAGTTAGATTTCCAACGGTGTCAACTAATTGAAATTCTGACGTACGGAATGAAAGTTATGCATGTTTAAGTGAGCAGAGTACATGCTGCCTGGTAGCAGCAGTTTAGGTATTGTGGCAGTTTTGTAAACTGTTTTGCAAACAGTTTTGGGGCAGTTTAATTGCTGCCTTGTTTTGCCTTAATATGGAATGTAGGTATTTTGGTAATGTGCATTAAAGTGTGCATATGAATATGCTATCTATTTTGTATACATAATGTATTAACCTTGCTGCCATGTTGAATGATTTTGTGATTACATGTTTTGACCTTGTTCTATCTATTTGATTTACTAGAGCAAGGAGAGGACTTTGGAGAAGGATCTAAAGTCGAGCATTCAAGGGACAAGAAAAAGGGAATAGTCTTTTGAGACTAGCTAGCTTGGGGAGTATTGTGAGTGTAGTTTATTCTAGAGTTAGGACTAGTTCCTAACTAAAGCAAGCATGTCTAAATTCTTGAATTGTTAAATTGGACTTAATATAATCTTGACCTAATAAGGGAAGTATGAAATAAGATAATACATGAAACTTGACTACATCCTTGAAGTGTTGTATAAATAGAATGCTAGCATGTATATGTGGTAACATTGATGCTTGTATGTATGACGTGGTATCGTGACCAATTGCTTAAACCGAATACTTGATATGCTAGCTTAGATGATGTAATGAACACTTGAAATGAAGAGTTATGGCTCTATTGTCCTAAGGGCTTAATGCATGTATAAACTTGCCATAGTATACTCGAAATGACTCTTGAAAAAGATAATGCTTGACATGAACTTGTACACTTGAATGATACATGATCTTGAACTTGAAAAGCTTGAAATCTTTGAATAAGTGAATTATAATCAAACAACCTTGGTTGCTAGTTGAATAGGTAGAATGGCATGCCTTAGAGTCTAGAGCTCATTGTGTTAGGGTGGACTACAGTCCAAGGCTAAGGCCCCTAATTGGCGATAAACGGAGGGTACGTATGTGGTCTTTGGCGACAGTGGGAGGGTTGACCAGTACTATGGTACATCTTGTGGCGACAGTTGGTTGGAGACTCGATTACCTAGACAAACTATGAACCAAGGAATGTGTTAAAAAGATAATAAATGAGCTAATAAGCATGAATAGCTTGATTTCTTGTTATGTAAGCATGAATTGCTTGATTTCTTGTCATGTAAGCATGAATTGCTTGATTACTTGATATGTGACCATAAATAGCTTGATTACTTGAAATGGATAAAGCATGAATTATGATTCATTGTCACTTGCTTATTATGCTATTCGAATGCCTTGAAATCCTTAGCTAGGATCATTCTTGACTAATTGACACTTAATTTGATATAACAATTGGTTAGAACTAGTTACTACCTCACTAAGTACATTCTTGTACTTATCACTATTGTTCTCATCCTTCCCAACCACAGGATAAAGGATTCGATCGTTGCTTGATCGAAGCCTGATTTCTTGAGCTCGAAGCAAGACACAAGCATAGCTAAAGTATGGTTCATACTTGTTTTGTATTTCTCCTAGTTGGTGGCACCTAGACATATATATGTAGCTAGGACTAGACCATGCATCTTGTTTGTTTTGGAAGGATTGCATATATGCATGAACATGGCTACTTGATGTTTTGAGTACTTGTATATATATGCTCTTGTATGGGCCTTCCATGTTAAGAACATAGTTGTTAAGACTAAAGTATGTAAAGAACTCAAATTATCTGTAAAGGAAAGGTAGTTTGCTGCGCATATATGTATATATTGAATGTTTCAAAGTAATTGATCTAGCCTATTGTGCCATTTGAATGCCTTGTGAAATTATATAGTCACTTGTGTGAATATACCATGTTGTAGGTGTTTTTATATGTTTGTATGGTAAATGTCAAATGGTAAGGCTTGGCATATGGCTTGTTTAGAGACAAGATACGTGCAATTGTATGCTCAAATGATTAGGTTTAGTAAATTTAGGTATGAAATGTTACATGTATCAATCTAAGGAACAATGAAATGAAATGGAAGCATGTTTACTCACTTAGGCTATTCGAATGCTAGTGTATGATGATGTTAATTGAAATGTTAAAAATAGTAACCTATAATGTCTTGTAAATAAAATATGAATGCTTGGTTCCTTGCTAGTTAAGTAACTCATCTAATAGGGATGAGTTAACCTATCTTGCCTAGTTCTTGCTTGTAATGTTGCTTGGTAACGCTCCCGAACTGGTTTGTTACTAACCCGGGGTAGGGGGTGTTACAATTAGACCTTGAATTTCCAAGTGGAGGCATTCGGCCAAGCCAAGTGATAACAACTTGGATAGGCACCCATTTTCCTATCATCTTCTCCACTCATCTTTTCTCCTTCCTTGGCTGAAACTCTCTCAGCCCTTTAGGGAAAGAAAATCCACCATTGTAGAGATTGGAAGCTTGCATGTGATCCTATTTTTCATGTACTTGGATAGCTAGGAAGAATGTAAGTGATTTCTAAGTCCTTCCCCCTAGCAACTTGTTCGAATGAAACTTTGATGACAGAAATTGAACTTGGATTCATAGAATTGTATGTTAGATGTTATGCTTGAAACTACCTTGAATTGTAGCTTGAATGTTGTTGAAATGCTATTGAAAATAGGATGAAATTATACTTGACCGAATGGTATATGTACATGAATGAAACCATTGTTTGATTGATCATGTAACTTGATAAGGTAATTTGAATAGTATGAATTGGGACTTGAATTGAGTAAAAAGCTTGCTAGAAATTTAGAAACATACTAAATTGAAATGTTAATTAATTGAAAATCATGGTTGGATAGTGAAAATTTAGCTTAAAGATGAAACTAGTCACATTTGATTGTTAAATGGCTAACTAGGGACTATTTTGAAAGAATTGATAAATTCTGGACTGTTTTGATAGAATTGAGGGCTGGAATTTATGAACTTAAAACAAGGGAAAGTCAATTTAAATGCTTGCTATATTGAATTGCTTGAATAAAGATCAATTGGACTAGTATAAGATGCTTGTTGAGATGTATGTGAAATAGGGACTAGAATCGAAACCATGAATGATCTAGGGACCGAATTGTATGAATTAGGGGCTGTAATGCAATAAATCCCCTAACCTATCTCAGATAAAATAGAATCTAAGGTATTAGGATCAAACAAACAAGTATCTCATGATACAAGATAGAGGCTTAACCATTAAGGCTGGAAGCAAAGGTCCTTAAGTCTTTCGAAACGATCAACAAAGAAACAAGAAAATCAACATTTGATACATTTCGATTAAGTAAATCAAATCCTAGTTTCAAAAGATTTTAAAAACCTAATTCAAGTGACATTGCTCATTAATAGTCAAACCACAGAACTTACAAACTTGATTAGAAACAAGAGGATTTAGAATCCAACAAATCATACAGTTCAATCATTTATTCTTATAAGATTATATATATATACCAAGCAACTATAACATCTACTCATTTGTAGATACAAGGGATTGGATGGATGCCTCCTCTAGTACAAGCAATATCCAACAGTCAACCATTCTAGCATGAGAGATCCAATTTTTCGAATAGAAACAAGAAAGAATCATCAAATTGGCCTTCTTTAACAATTCACCAAAGTCAGAAGTAACATTACACTTTATATCTTTATCATTTACATGGAGTGAATCATTTAGCTATACCACTAAAACTATCTTTCAAGCATCTAGACAAGAAATTTGAATCCTTAAAAACAAGCATACTACTAGAGTCTACTTAGTTAGTCTACTCATAACCATGTCAATGTAAAATCCAACTTTACTTGGAATATTTGTTAATGATAGTATGAGTCCAACTTGACAATCAAGCAAGCATGCGGAAAATAGAGACAAGAAGTTTCCACAAGATATACTTTAAACATTAAAAGCATACAACCAAACCACGGTTCTTAATTTAGTATTTACAGGCCATAGAAGGAGAAAATAAAATAAGCCATACTAATTATAGACTAGTGTCACCTTCTAGGAGTCCAAAACTTAGGTACAAAACATACAAAATATATATATCTTTAGTGATCTTGATGTACTCCCGAACTTTGACGAGTCTCAAAGTGACCTGAAACACAAGGTGAGCTATTATTATGGTAAACCCTACATCAATAACAATATGAGTGTATGTAGTTTAACTAAGTCATCCCTAAATCAAGTGGGTGCATAGTAATGTAGTTACAAGATTTCATATCTTTTATGTATATACTTTCAATTCAAGCTCTCGACTCATCTGCCAAATGGTACTAATTTCTTATAACATTCTTTAATGTTTCAATCTATAACAAGCTCCTAATTAAGGAGTAACAATTTTGATAATCTCAATAAGAGTAGTCCATTGTTTATAATATCTAATTCAATTTTTTTGATCAAGCAACCCAAAAGTTGTAGGACAATAGCCTTGACTACCACAAATCCTACAAAGAAAATAATTCTCATATAGAGACTATCAACAAGCAATGGTGATTGTAACCATTGAGATCTCGTCTTATGACGATTTAAAACAAGGGTACCCTGGTACCGACAAGGGACCATAGTCCGAAACAAGCTGAGCTCAGAAAATTGGCATGCCAAACAAGCTAGGAAAAAACTAATCAAGGATTTGTTTAAATTTTTAGAATCTCATCTGAATTATTGAATCGATGATGTTATTTAATTGTTCTATTTTAACAACTCTATGACCACAAGTCCTATTGAAGTACACATGCTTGCAATAGACTCGATTTTTAATTAAATTAAACCATCTTAAGTGAAATAGTACTCACATGAGTCTTTATCTTACCCGAAATGTAATTAAGCATAAGCAAACAAAGCAACAAGTCTCAAAAAAATATTGATCAGCTGGTAATTTATAACAACCTTATGCTTATATTAAACTATAAATTACATATCGAGTTATTCTTGATCGTGAATTTCAATTCCCTTTGGTCTCTCTTCTCCTTGATCAACTTCCTTTTTGTCTATTTATAAGAACAATTCAATGGTGCATTAGAATCCTTTCATTATCATTAAATTTCCATAATTAAGCAAGTTAAGACATTGAACATATCACAAATATACATAGAAGCCCCATTTTTCATCACAAGCATTTCGAAACTACCCTTTGATGTCCTAGACATTTTTATTTTGTTTACTTTAAACCATTTTTCTATCAAACTTATAACATCCAATTTACAATGTAACTAATTATCATGTTTCAAGTCATCTCTTAACACTTAATATACCTCAAACAATACTTAATTTAAAACTACTTCCCAAAATAGTCCCGAAAGGTACTGTTGAATGCAGGGCAGGTTCTTATTCTTAGTAATTCCACTTGAACAGCCATTACAACTCATCCTAAGTCATCCTCATGTTTTCTATTGATCACTAAAATCTTGTAATACATCAAATCCAATCATTTTATGATCAATTCAATGTTTAAGCCATCTATAACATGTCAATTATCAAAACAGTTTTCATTTGGGTAAATCTAAAAATAGGGTAGCTTCCAAATTCTTAATTAAATCTCATACAACATCTCATGAATTTGATACATATATTTCTAGAATTTAAGGATCATTCTAATGATTTGAATTTAGCCTTACTATCACATTAGGTTACTAATTCATGCTAAACTTCTATCAAACTAGTTCTTCCAATCCTATAACAAATTTTCATCAAGCATGGATCGGATCAAGCCATAACAACCACACTGCCCAATTCGAGCTAAGGAGACAACAAAAGGAAACTTGCATTCTTAACATACAAGTATGATTCAAACACCAAAATTTCACCAAATTCCTAGCATGTTAACACTATGGAAGACATCTCTCCCTCTCTCTCTTTCTATAAGTTTCGGCAATACCTCCAAATGAAGAAGACAACCCATTATTTGTTTTTTGTCATTAACCGGTCTCACGTGGAGGAGGAGACATGTGTATAGCCCCCTTTTTATTATATGATAGCCATGCAAAACTCTAGTTTTCTCCATTTTCTATTTTAGTCCCCTCAAAGAAATATCCTTCTAGTCTTGATTCTTTCGATTAAGTCCCAAATTCAATAGCTATAACTCTAACTACTATCCTTTTTATCAAGTAATAAGCCATAGTTTGAATATTAGGATGTTACAAATTCCTCCCCTTAAAAGAAATTTCGTCCCCGAATTTTACCTGAGGTGAACAATTTAGGGTATTACTCCTTCATAACATCTTCTGGTTCCCAGGTGGTTTCTTTCAAATTGTGATTCTTCCATAGGAATTTAACAAGGTTTATTGTTTTATTTCGGAGCCTTCTTGTTTCCCGATCAAGTACTTTGATTGGTTCCTCTTCGTATGACAAATTTTGATCCAATTCGACATCTTCTGGCTCAAGTATGTGAGATGGATCAGACCGGTACTTACGGAGCATCGACACATGAAAAATATTGTGTATCTTATCGAATTCTCTAGGAAGAGCTAGCTTATAAGCTACAGGCCCAATTCTTTCAACAATCTCAAATGGCCTAATGAACCGGAGGCTAAGTTTCCCTTTTCTTCCAAATCGGGAGATCTTTTTCCACGACGATACTTTTAAAAATACTCGATCTCCCACATCATATTGTATATCTCTCATTTTCTTATCAGCATACGCCTTCTGTCTATCAAAGGCTTCTCGAAGTCTTTTGTGTATGATTTGAATCTGTTCTTCAGTTTCCTTAAGAATCTCTGGTCAAAAAACACTGTTCTTTCCTAACTCGTACCAACAAAGGGGTATCCTGCATTTTCTGCCATATAAAGCCTCAAATGGAGCCATTTTAATGGTGGATTGATAACCATTGTTGTAAGCAAATTCAGCTAGTGGCAAAGTCTTCTCCCAGTTCTTTCTGAATCCAATTACACAGGCTCGGAGCATGTCTTCAAGAATTTGTATCACTCGTTCGGATTGACCATCTATTTGGGGGTGGAATGTGGTACTTAAATTAATTTGAGTCCCCAAAGCTCTTTGTAAAGCTTTCCACATTCTCGATTTGAATCGGGGATCCCGATCAAAAATTATTAATATAGGTACACCGTGCAATCTTACAATCTCTTGAATGTATAATTTGGCTAATTGATCAAAACTTTGAGTCATTTGGATCGGTAGGAAGTGAACAGATTTTAAGAACCGATCAACAATAACCCAAACGGCATCATTTTTCCTTGGTGATACTAGTAAACCACTAACAAAGTCCATCGTTATGCGATCCCACTTCCATTGGGGCAATTCAATCGGTTGTAATAACCCCGTGGGAACTTGATGTTCAGCCTTGACCCTTTGACATGTCAAACATCGAGATACAAGCTCTAAAATGGCAGTTTTCATTCCCGGCCACCAGTATAGCTTCTTCAAATCATTAAACATTTTGACAGACCCGGGATGAATAGAAAGAGGGCTACAATGAGCTTCTGTAAGGATGTCCTTCTTTAGACTTTCATTATTAGGCACACACAATCTATCTCTAAAGTAAAGAAGGCTATTTGCTTTAAAGGAGAATTATGATTGAGGTTTAGTTCTTAGCTCGAGTACAATCTTTTGGAGTTCGGGATCAATTTGTTGTAAATTCTTGATTCTTGTTACCAATTCTGATTCGATTCGAAGTTTGGAAATGAATTTCTTTTTCTTGAGTAGCTTAATATGCGCATTGATGGACATCGGGACTACAAAACATTAATATTCGATTAAGCATGTACAGGTCAAACAAGGCTGATTCAAGAATTTAATTGTTTATAAGGTCTTACCATTCGATTGTTTTCGACTGAGCGCGTCAGCCACAACATTCACCTTTCCCGGATGATAATCAATAGTTAGATCATAATATTTGATCAATTCTAACCATCTCCTTTGTCTGAGATTCAAATCTTTCTGAGTTAGAAGATATTTGAGACTTTTGTGATCTGTTAATACACGACATTTTTCCCCGAATAGATAATGTCTCCATATTTTAAGAGTAAACACGACAGCTGCCAATTCAAGGTTGTGAGTTGGGTAATTTAACTCCTGAGTTTTCAATTGCAGAGATGCATAAGCTATCACTATATCTTCTTGCATCAAGACGTATCCAAGGCCTAGATGCGAGGCATCACTATACATGATGAATTCCTTTCCTGGTTCAGGTTGAATTAGAACCGGAGCATGAGTAAGAGCTTGCTTTAATTGATCAAAACTTCTTTGCTGACTTTCTGACCATATAAAAGCTTCATTCTTACGCAGCAGGAGTTTAGTTAAGGCTGAAGCAATAGCCGAGAAACCCTTTAAAAATCTCTGGTAGTACCCGACTAGTCCCAAAAAACTTCTAACTTCTTTGATGTTTTTCGGTGGCAACCAATTCAAAATAGCTTGAATTTTCTTTGGATCGACTTTAACTCCATCAACCGAAACTACATGACCTAGGAATGCTACTTTGGTTAACCAAAACTCGCACTTACTGAATTTTGCGTAAAGTTGATTCTCTTGGAGAGTTTGTAATACAAGTTTGAGATGATTAGAATGTTCGTCCCGACTCTTGGAGTATATAAGGATATCATCGATGTAGACCACAACAAACTTATCTAGGAAGGGTTTGAAGATTCTATTCATTAGATCCATAAATGCAGCTAGGGCATTGGTGAGACCGAAAGGTATTACAAGAAATTCGTAGTGTCCATAACGGGTTCTAAATGCAGTCTTCTATACATCCGATTCATTGACTCTCAATTGGTAGTAGCCCGATCGAAGATCAATCTTCGAAAACACACAAGCATATTTCAATTGATCGAATAAATCATCAATCCTCGGAAGGGGATACTTGTTTTTTATGGTAATTTGATTAAGTTGTCGATAGTCTACACACAACCTCATCGACCCGTCTTTCCTTTTAACAAAAAGGACTGAAGCTCCCCAAGGAGATGAACTAGGCCGGATGAAACCTTTATCTTGTAGTTCTTGCAACTGCTTTTGCAACTCTTTCAATTCAATTGGGGCCATTCGATAAGGGGTGATGGAAATGGGAGTTGATCCAGGTTGAACTTCGATCCTGAATTCAATTTCTCTTGCTGGAAGCAAACTCGAGAGTTCCTCAGGAAAAATATCAACGAATTCAGAAACCACAGGAATTGAACTAATACAAGATTTGGTTTCATTAAATTTGGTTAGGGTAGCAAGAAGACTATTCGGCACATTAGATTTTTGATCAATTAAAGGTATGGACTTTTCCCCTAACCCATGGAGAAACTAAACTCAGAATAAAAATAAATATAAAAAATGATGACAAGGTAAAAGAAAGAATAAGGCAACAATGTTTTGTCAAAGCAGGAAAAAATAGAACTCTCCTCTACCTTAGAGATAATAAGTAACTTGGGGCTTCGTTCTCAAGCTAAAAACTTTAGGGTATGAGTTGAAGAGTAAAGCCTGGTAATGTCTGGATTAACGTGGGGGTTTATGGTATGCTCCCTCTTATTTCTCACGCCAAACAATATTACAAAGCAAACCTAAAAATATTTCCAGCAAAAACACATGGTGAATAAAAGAAAAATAATAATAATTCTGAATTTGGTTAGTAAATTTGACTAAGGGAGTAAAAGGATACTTGATGCATATTGCATGCACTTCATGTACACTTCATGACCCTAGACTAGTGTTATATTAATGAACTTGAAATTGCTTATCTGCTTGGCATTATTGTGATAAGATATTTGAGGACAGAACTAAGGTCAGATTCTGCTTACTAGCACTTGTTGACATTCAAAACAATTTTTCTGAGGTACTTGTCTTTATTTTTCTATTTTCTTAATTGCATTACTTAAGGATAAGCAATGAGGTAGGTTTGTGGGAGTGTTAACTCCTAGAAAGTACTGATTTTTATGCATGTTTCACAATGCTTTTGCTTATATTTAGGTATATATGTTTGCATTTAGTTGTAAAAATCATGCATTTGCATAAGGAGTTAGGGAGTTGTTCTTTTGCTAGTGTGAAGGGTTGTTTTGCTGGTATTGATGCAGGATATGAGCAGGGTAGGCTTGGCAGAGTAGCACAGGAGCGGAAAACATAAGAGAATTGTCGAGTTGCAGTTGGCAAAGTTGGACCAGAGATTGCCAAGCTCGGTTAGCAAAGAATTGATGTTCGATGCCCAATCAAAGTAGCCATTAAACCCAGTACACGTCAGCCTTAAAATTCAAAAGAGGATAAGAAGATAACACGCCTATCTTGGTGTATAATCAAATTTCAAACCTATCCTAGGGTTTTCACGAGTGCCTATTTAAAGAAGATCGATCAACTCAATCAAAGGGAGAGCACCGTGGTGAAAGAGGAAGCTAGAGGTAACGTGGTTCAACCATTTTAGACCGAGAGCTCCAGAGCATTTGAAGGGCTGCATTGACGGACCTCCTTATTTTCCTATTCTCTTAGTTTAATTTTTATTTAAATGGTGCTGTTGAGATGCGATGTTTTGTGGATAGATCCCCCAGCCATAAACTAAGCTTTTATAGTTGGTTGGGGATGTTTGCGATTAACGCTCAGTTTATTATTGGTTTTTAATAATTTGAATGCGTTGGCATTATTTTCTATCTAGCTTGTGCTTCATTTCCTCAAATTCTTTATCATACGACAATTAGCATTGTATGCTTATTATGCCTTAATATCTTAACAAACTTGAGGGGTAACGATCAGTTGCTAGATATTAAGAAGAGAAACTTCTACAAAAGATGTTCAAGTAGATGAGCTTACTTCGGAAGTGAATCTACCCCTTAGGAGTATAGATTGAGACTTAATCAAGTTAATTTATGTAAAGCTGCACTATAGACATATAGGGGTTTTATCATGGTTAACTTAGGGTATTGCCATCGACAAAGGTAATGCTAATCTTGAAATCTGCTCGGTAATAAATCCAAGGTAGGACATTATTAATAACTAGCGTAAAATCCAGGCATCCCTTGCCAACGCTTGATATTTGTCGAATAGTGATGCACTTTAGAGCAAGTATACTTGTCGTATCAAATAACAAAGTGAGAGTAGAGTGTCGAACCCACGAGGATTGGTTGATAAATATGAAGTTATCGTACTTAGGGATGTGTTTGCAAGTATGGGTGTATGCCGAATTAAGAAGAAACTAGATTAACTAATCTAAAGATAGCAATAATAAAGACAAACAACTGCAGCGACTTAACAATTAATTATGGAGGTTGGGATTATTGCTAAGGATATATGTTTGATTACCTATCTCAATGCTATAGCAACGTGCAATACATGTCTGTGTTAACCCTAAGGTACTTCATCTACTCGACAAGATTTTCTAATGAACTTCTAACTCTCTCATACCTATAAGTTAATAGCTTTGTAATTAAGGTGATACATGTTTGCGTTAACCCTAACTACTCTATTATTTGTTAAAGAACTCCCTTTTAGTCTCTTGAATATTAAGCCATGGATCAAAAGTTAAATGCCTCTTTCGAATAGCTCTTACAATTAACTACACATTAAGCACATGAACAGAATAGATGAAGATGAAAACAACTAAAGCATTGAAATTAAATAATCAAAACATAAAATCTTGGGATGCAATAATCCCAACTAAAGTTTAAGCACATGTCTGAGCGTAAAGCAACCATAATTAAAAGTATAGTATGGCAGTTTATCAAGCAAATAAAAAGAAATAAAAGTCGATGGTCCTTGACAAAACTCCTTCTGTGCCATCCAACTGTGTTGTAGGCCTCCTCTCTATCATCCTCTCTCGATGGCTATGTTCGGTAAGGAGAATCATCTAGCTTCGCCTCAGTGGTTATCCGCAAGATCGAACTAGGACTGTCGTCTGAATTGTGCTCTCTATTGATCAGTTCTCCTTTTGAGTAGCGTCCAAGTCTTCTTTATATAGGCAGTGAAACTAGGGCTTCAGTACCCTAAAGTGCACGGCTTCATTAAAGAAAACCAATTGTTTCCCACTTCATTAAATGTTGCGTATCTTGGAGAAAGTCCATGTGGAAAAAGGTAGATACATCTCCAACTCTTTATGCTTTGTCAGCTACAGCCATGCGATCTGCTCCTACTCTAGCTCCAGCTATCCTCCAACATCCACCACAATGCACCACCTTCCCGTGAAAAACACCAATATATATGACAATTTAAGCAAATGCGTTGTAACTCCCTATCTACATGCAAATATCTACATTCTAACCTAAATGAGCTTGAAAACATGTAAAATACAAGGATTAAGGGCATATAAAATAGAACATTTATGCACTTGTCAAATACCCCTAAACTTGAACTATTACTTGTCCTCAAGCAATGCAACATGGAAATAAGAAAACAAAAAACAAAAAATAAGAACAATAAATAGCCCATAAGTCCTAAAGTTCCACTAAGCTATGATTATAGTGATTCCAAGTTATGCTACAGCAGTAATTCATTCCTCAGCTATGTTGATGGTAAGCAAGTAAATCAGAGCTTATAGTTTTATTCAAAATATTAAATCTACTGTAAGTGCATTGTGTGCTTGGTTACATGCATCCACCACTTAATAGTCTTAGAAAAGCTTAAGGGTTACTTTCTTTCTCTACCTCGGCATATTGATTTTTTCCTTTTAAGCACATTCTTACTCCCTGTTCTTTTTAAGTTTGAAATTGTATCCTTGGGGCTTCATCTCACCACACTAACCCTTCGGTACCTGAAGATGGAGTAGAGCAAACAGCCCATCCCTGAGCCCTACGAGCAGTGTCATCCTGTGAAGACTTTCATTCACTCTATTTCCAGTACTATCATTCCTACCAGGGAAAGTTAAATGGAGCAAACACAACTCACCTAGTGTACTAAGATAGTAAGATGCAAATAAGGGTGTCCTTCAACAGTTGTGTTTGAATTATCAAGTTTTAATTTTTTTTCTTGATTTTTCAAGGAGTTTTTAGCCTTTGTTTTGCTACATTGAGCATTTAAGTTCATTTCTTTTTAATTCAAGCTTAAGCATCAGAAAGTCAACCTAGAGCATCCCTAAGATTTCTTAAGTGTTAGATTGCATGCAACTTGTGGTTCTTAAGTGTTAGATTTATCATTAAGTTCAAAAATATAATCCCCTAAAAATTAGGTTATTAGAAGCCACTAATGTTGTATATTGAAGATATAGTCTTATATATATACATATATATTCTTAGGACCAAATTGAATTAAGTATATATGTGATGACCACCCTTGAATTAAGACTAAATGATGAGAATTAGTAACCTTTATGATTACATTGGAAAGCTTAAAAACTTATTTTGAGTGACTAAAATAGAAAGTGGTAAAGTCAAATTTTGCATGTGCAATTTCCCCTCATTTGCATGCTTTCACCACATGGCCGACCAATATCACATTTTAGTGATTACTCACCCATTTTGATGATAAAATAATTAAGAAAAATTTGGTTTTTGGTGGGGGGGGTAACCAATTGTTTAGGGAAGGAAGAAAGAGAAGGGGAGCTCGGTTCTTCTTCCTCCCCATATTTGATTCAACTCAAGAAGAAAACTCCTTTCTCTTTGCATGTTTTAAATTCATTTTTTTTTTTGGTTTCTAAATAGCTATAGGGAATAATGTTGTTAGCTTCTGTGATGAATAGAACTGCCCATTGTTGCTAGAAAGTTAATCTATGATAACTTTTGCATGCTGGAATCGATTGTGAAGATTTCTTCCAATTTCAATTAGAATGATAAGCTAGACATTCTGCTATATTGAATGGAATTTCGAAATACTGGAATTTGTTCATTGTTAAGTTTCAAATGTTTGTAAATGTTTAAAAACTGGAGCGACTATGTGATTTTAGCTTAACTAGACAATAACTGATTTTCCTATGTACATGTTTGAATCTTGAGAAGATAAGTTTCGATAGAAAAGGGTACTTGAATATACTATTTTGATTAGCTATTGTGAAGGGGAAATGAATGTTATGAGAACTTGAAAGAGATATAGAATTAAGTCTGAAATATGAAGGATACGTAAGTGAAACAGATGGAATTTGTTAACTAGATGGATATTTTATCATTAACAGTTAAGTTCATGATTGCATTGATATTATGTGCAGATTCTTAAGAAAACAGTTTAGTTCAATGCAGATTGGTACTAAATTTTAGTACAGAATTGAAAAGTATGAATGCAGTCTTAACATAAGTTGTTTTGGTTTATAAAACATGTTGTTTTGTAGGAAAACGAATGCAGTTTTAATACTATAATGTATGTCTAATTAAAATGCAGTTGTTGTTAAAGTATAAGTAAAGTATATATATCGATTGTATATAAAATCCAGGACATATTTGAATGTTTATAAGAACGGTCTAGAATGAGGAAAATACATGATGTGTTTGACAGTTTTTCTATTCAGTTTTGGTAACATAGAAGTGATGTGGTTCTGAAAACAAATGAATACAGTTTGGTAAATGAACTAATGCAGTTTGTTAATGAGTTATGATAAAATAGTTGGGTTATGCTTATGAATGTACTTGTGCACTAGAGGCTTGGTAAAGGAATGAAAGAATGCTTGTATGAGCATGTATGTTGTTTGTTTGTTGTTTTGTGAGCTAAGTAAGAACTATTATGTATGCTAAATATGAAGTTTGATAGTAAGGTTTATGTGTAGTTTTGACATGAATTATATGCAGTACAGTTTGCTGTAAAATTATAGTGTAGTTGCTAATCCTTCAAATTGGATGAAAACAGCCTTGAAACTGTCCTAAAAACAGTCTAAAATGCATACAGTTTTGACATGTATATATATGCAGACTTAATAAGGAAATAAAGTGCAATCATATGCTGAAAGCAGTTTAGAAATGGTGTTTAATGCAAAATTGTAATTGGAAAACTGTGCAAATTTTTGCAATGAAGATGTATGAAAAATGTATGCTGTTTTGAAACTATTTTTTTATATGTTTGAGCATGATATTTGATTGAGTTATTTATTTGAACTTAATGCGGATTTCTAAGACTTGTCAAATGGATGTGATGCTGGTAATATTTTTAGTCATGTCAATATGTATATTAAGAGGATGATTGTATAGAAGTGGGTGATTAGATCAAAACTTTAATTTAGGGCTATTTCGAATGGGCAGGGGTAAATTACAAGCTATTAAATGAGCTTAAAAAGTAAAATAATAGATTAAGAATCATGTTAAGGAGTCTATTAATCGAATTAGGGAGTATTGAGTAAGATAAGATTTGGTTAAAGGACTAAATAGTACACATGTGTATATTGGAACTGTTTTGATTTTGTGTGAATACTTGTTTAGTTAACTTTTAATAGTGTTATGTTTATAACATTGAAATGAATCTAATGAATTGTTAATTTTTAATGTATAACTGGACTAAGGGGACTTGGTGGATCAAGGTTCTGAAGGAGTATAACTAGTTGTATTTTGTGGATTCGAGATACCTGTAACTTCAGGATATCAGGTAGCGTAGTTGCATTTGTCTCGGATGACACAGAGTAATTTTGGCCTTTGTTTCTGTGTTTAATGTATGAAACGTTTAAGTTTTGGATGCACATTATCATTTTGCATAAGGCTCACATAGAGCTCTTCGGGATGGTTACATTTATGGCATGGCATTCTTGTTAAATTCTTTGGTATTACTTGCATTTTTATTGGCATACTTACTTTGCAATGCCATGATTTATACTTTTAAATTATAAAAACCTTGTTATAAGCTTGAATTCTTATGATCTTTGAGTGTCATAAAACTTTATGAAACAAAAGTAAGAATTTCTTAATGTCATAAGTTATAATAAAATAACTGTTTTTGGAGTTAAATGCTTAGATGCCATAAGACGTTAAGAATGAAATAAAAGCCTAAAATGTTAACTTATGATATAAGATTGCTCTCTTAATGTTAAAACAAAATGTTATAAGTTGCCTAAACAATGGAAGCCCTTGGACACTTTGGCATGGTACAACGGTTTATTTGGGACAACTGTCCATAGCCTACGGTTCAGGGGTGACGACCCTATATATTTGATATATTTGTGACAATAGGAGGTAATGGGGAGATAGTAAGTAGATTAGCGACAGTTGGTTGGATAGATAGATTGGATGAGAAGGGAAGATTTGTTGATATGCTTTAACACTAGCCATTGCTTTGTGCTTGGTGCTATGTGTAACACGGACCAATGTTACCTATTTTTAAATGTGATATAAGACAAATGTTCTAAAAGATATAAACTCAAAAAGGATTCCGATAAGCTTTGATAGGAACTCCGGTAAGCTTTGACATGTCTTTGCCCTCTAAAGAAAGACCAGTGGTATCCCCGCTTCCTCTTCTAGAACATTGAGATTTCTTCTTCACGTGAACAAGCCTTTAGTGAAAGACCTTGCCCACCTTTAGGGAGTCCTGTCCTTAGCTAAGGGAAGTAGATCTAGAAACAATTCAACTGAATTCCCTTCACCAAAGCTACTTATACGCATTTACGTCTTCAAGCAAACAATCCTTCTCAAAGGCTAAAGGCCGCCATTCCGGATTCTACTTGAACAATTCCTACCAGATTTGTACACTTCCATTTCTCTCGGGAATGTTGATTTCTTCGACTCCACTATCTATGGATTTCGAGGTACTGGAGTTCAGCTTCATAACCATAAATAAATAAATTCATTTTTGAAAAGGGTCGTTCTACTCATTAGTCCAATTGAAAAGAGCACATGCGCAAGCATAGACCTTTTGATAACTGAGGATTGACTTCATTCATTCTAACCGCAAAGAACGAAGAGGAGACTTAGGGATAAAGAGACCAAACCCTTGAACCTCCATCTTTCTTCTTCATCAAGGCGCGAGAGAGATAATTGATACTCAACTCACCTCCCCTTTGAAAGAAGGATTCAGTAGGTGGGGGCGAGAACAATAATGACGTAATCAATAAAATAAAAGATTCCATGGAAAGCACGAAAACAGACCGTCAAGGTGGGTCAACTCAGAGGGAAGACTCTTACTATGTGCACTCAACCTTCTATGTTTGATTTTGGACCAGAGAGATCAGCCTTCCTAAGAAAAGCTGTCCAACGACTATCTAACCTTGATGTATGAGATTGATGCCAAACATATTTGGTTTACAATGATTTCAAAGTACTTTTGACACTAAACTATACTGTGATATCTTATATTCACTACCTCACTTAGGCTCTATAAGCCTAATGCATTTATTTCATGCATTTTCAGGTTTGAAAGAAGACTTATGAGGAATGATCGTGGGTAAAAGATGCAACTCATTAAGATTCAAGTTGCATGTAGTGTGGTTTGTCTTATTAGACTCCTAGTGGTGGCATGTGCATGTGTATATTAAATTGATGCTACTTTGTGAAATGAACTTGCAATCTACGCAATAAGTATGTGTATGATTATAATTAGAAGTTTTGGCTCCATTGAATAATTAAATATGGTTTGTTAAGATTATGATTGGGTTATGAACATGATATGTCTAATCAACCTTGTAATGGCATGCTATGACATGAATTGGTATAGGATTGATGCATTATACTTTTGTGAAATGATGTATAGTAGTGTTATGTGAAAATTTTTGAAAGCGTGCCTTAAAAGTTTTGAAAGATTTACAATTTGGTCATATGTTTTATGGAATGTGATTTCGGTGACATCTTCGATTCCAGTTTTTTTCCTAAATCGGATTGAGGGTGTTACAAAAAAACTAAAAGCTCTTAAAACCTTGCAAAGCATCAACATAGAGTCATCATAGGAAGTCATGATCAACGCATCAACAAATTTCAAAATCAAAGGAATTGTAGCAAAGGGAACCTATTGTACAAATTAGGCTAATTATAGTTTTAAAAATTAAATTTTTAAATTTTACATAAATTTAACCTAATCTATATGGGTATGTACTTCCCCAAACTTGAGAAGAGCATTGTCCCCAATGCAAAAAGAAAAGAAGAAGAAAAGGAAAACAAATCAAGGAAAAATAAATTGAACTAAAAATGCAAATGCAAAATATGGAAAAATAAAGAAAAGAAAGAAAATCTAACCCAGAGAGTTACTAGGTGGTGGTTCACGGACGATGATGCCCTTTCTTTTGTCCCGGGCGAACACTTGTTCTTGGCAGGGCGAAAAGATGCGCTAGCGTCAGTATCTGGCAACTACCTCTTTCGGGTGGGGTCCTCGTGTACCGGTACAGGAGGGCTGTTTTAATTGTCGGGGAGAAGTTTTGGAAATATTGGGAATGACATTGGTTCGTCTAGCAATAGCCCCTGAAACAGCAACTGGAGCCTTATTTCCCTTTGTTTGGAAGCAGAGAAGAGCGGTTGGAGAGAAGTACAAATTGTTTCCGCCATAATGTCAGTGATGGGTAGAAAAGAGGCAGATGAAATAGCGGAAGGTGCAATATGGGCGTATCCTTTCATATACTCTACTTGGAAAGGAAGTAACCCTGGTTGGGTGGCCACAATTGTGTCCCTTTCCCTACTCGATACTCTTGCTAGAGTGCAAAGTGTTGTGATTAAATTGGGAAAGTGCAATCCATTGAGTTTGCTTATAGTGGCAACGCCTTCAATGATTGCGGCATGGATCAACTATGCAAGGAATAAATTACGACCTTCGATAAGGGAGTCCAACAATCGCATCCGCCAAAGGGAGAAAGTCTCTCGACTTTTAGTGGGTAAGAGACGGTTATTGATAATGTGAGCCCAAAATCGGGAATTCGGCTTCAACTGCCACCAGTCTACTCTTTTATCATGGCCCTCTCCGCTCCACTTTGTCTTAGGAATACATTGTTCCCATAGGATTTAAGCGTAGGGTTCCCTATTGTGGCCTGTGGTGTGGTTTCTTCATGATGTTCAGAAAATTGGTAGTGTTAGGTTATGGCCTCCTCAAAGAAATCCACAACTTTTTCTCTCACCATCGTCAACTTTTCTCCGGTATAACCCACATGAGTGTAGAATTCCTGCACCCATGACACGTTGATGAATCCATGTTGTTAGATGAATGTATTCCACTGCTGCTTGTTAAGCACATAAGTTGGATGGGGATCAAATCGTTCTTTATATGCGGTAGTGAATTCTAGCCCTTCTTCTTCCAGGATTCCATGTCGGCAAATTATCTCGTATCGTTGTTATAGGATTTGGGAGGGAGGTAGATTGCTGTCTCTAGATAGCATAGAAGTGGTCTCTAGAATGATGGTCAGAGTTTTAGGTTGAACTTCATTAGAGATGGAGTTTGAAGTAGCAGAACTGTATTCCATTGAGAAATAGTGAGTTTTGCGAGGATTCCGTGTATAAGGAAATGCTGTGTCTTTTCTAATAAGTCTGGAGAATCAAAATTTTGGCTATTATGTAGGCATCCAGCGGGTCGTGATAAGGACGTCGCTTGATAACACGTTTGAGGGTGGTTTTAATAATTTGTTAGAGAGATGCCAAAATCTCCCCGTATCTCTACACATCTCGTAGACGTGTTTCTACTTTTAATAGCCTTGTCAACGTTCTTTACCCAAAAGTCAAACAGTCTCCTTCTTGTAGTTTCTTTTTGTCTTGACAACTGTTATAATATAGTTGTAGAACTAAAAATGGAAAGAAATCATAAAATTGAAATAAAAATGTAGAAAGTAAATATACATGTAACACCCCCTTTCCGGTCTGATAGAGAACCGGGTCGGAAAGCATTAACAGCTAATAGTATGGTGAATCCAACATATTAACAAGACAAATATCTCATATGTGCGATGAAATCGAGCAATGCAACGCTTACCAATCTATTTTAGGACCAAATTTAAACTTTTTAAACCTTTGGGGCCAAACTATAAATTCTGAAAATTTAGAGGTCCTTTTTAGCAATTGATCAATCTATACTGAAATTCAAGTTATGATTAACCATTCTGCAAGTTTTCATGTTAATCCGATGCCATTCACCTAATCAATTAGACTATACAAGATTCAGTGACCATTTTGTAAACAATGCAAAGCTGTGTTCAACAGCTTTTAACCGAATTAACAAACACCTTACCGAAACACCTTAGTGCCTTATCGGTACGGGTGCACATGGATTTAAACTCCATTGAATCTACCAATTCCCATTTTGATACGGTTTGACCTGTATCGATATAGGTTGACCAACGTTGACTTTGACCAAGATCCGTTTCAGTACACCCTGCATCCGTACCGAAACCATTTATTTTCCTAACCTTACTGCCCATTTCTTTATCAAAACACCTTGAAGGCCGTACCGGTATGCCTGGGTTATTTTGCATTTTTACCTAACCAAAAATGCACTACCATACCAAAACAGGTGAACTCGTATCGGTACGGCCTGCACTGTAATGACAGATTTTATTTGGTTTTTCATCAAATTAACCTGTTGAACGATGTTCAAATACAATGAAATTTTTCCAGCAATATTCAAACACTATAATCTATATATGCATGTCAAATTTTAGGGCTATCCGAATCCATTTACTAGGTTTTTACCCTTTTGAGCCAATTATGCAACTTTAGCCTACTTTAGCCATTACCAGAAGGTCACATAGTGCTTTTACAAACCATGCATTATACACACATAGCAAAATGGAGATAATTGACTAGTTCAACTGCTTTGCCACCATTCTAGGAGTTCATAGGGAATAAACACATTACTTGAGGCTCGTAGTGACTTGCCAACAACGTCAAACTCTTTGATCTTCAACGGCAAAATCTTTAACCTGAAATGCGTGAAATGAAATGCATTAGGCATACTTTGCCTAGTGAGGTATTCATAAACAATACCAATAACAATGGAATGCATTTTAAAACATGTAACAACAACAATGATGCCACGAATAAATATTATCAATGCAATCTTCAAGTTCAATAACAATAATATCATAATTCTTATCATTAACCCTTGGATCGATTCTCGGATAGTGGATACGTGAATTCCTACTCCTCGCCAAATCAATAAATGTGGTTGATCCCTCTGCCTCGCCAATATGACCAAAATCACAACACATCCCTCCGCCTCGCCAAATCAATATAGGTTGTAGCCCTAGGATCGTAGTCCATCCGTATATTGAGCTCATGAATTCTATGGCATGCAAGTTGTATCCAATATCCCTTCGAATCCAAGGTCCGGTAACAATATCAATGATCAATGTCCGATAACAATAGCGATGTTCGATATTCTTGTCAATAACAATGATCCGATATCCATATTCAATAACAATATCAATAACAATGTCAATGCTTAATAATCTCAATGACAATAATAATGATCAATGCTCCACTTCCAATGTTTTGATAATAATAATTGTATCGATAGCAATGCTCAATAACAATAACAATAACGTTATCAATGACTAAACTTCATGATCAATATTCTATGATTCAATGACAATAACAGTGGCAAAATCAATGATGATGTTCGATATCAATGACAATGACAATAACGTGCTTAATAGTCAAAACTATGACTTACCGATGCTTACCAATAGCATCCACTATATGGTTCGGTGCAATAATCCTTGACAGTGGTATTTGCAATACAATAAACAATAAAAATGGAATCGGGAAGACACCTAGTCTATCTCGAGACTCCGACTACACTCACCTTGACAATCCGATGCTCCTACGGCTCTCGGATGACAATCCCCTTGTTCCTAGCTTTTGTCGGTGAAGGTGGATGATCTCTATCAACTTCTTGAGCTAGGTAAAACAATAGGATTGTATTAGAATCATCAACACGATATCGTAAACAATATAACGATATCAATATCTAAGCACAAAGTAGCCATTAGCTAAAAGATTTCCATGGATAGTCAAAACCCTAACTTTGTGATTAAGCTTGATTTATCCATAGATTTTCAATGATTGTTTGGGGATTACTACTTACCCGATCGAAGACAATAATTCTATAACGATAAACCGAAGAAACTCAAGCTTTCTCAACTTTCAAAAATAGAGGTGCTTGCTTGGAGGTGGAAGAATATGAGATAGAGGTGTGTGCTTGGTATGTAATCGGGTAAGTTCCCTAAATTGGTTATTCTATTATTTTAAAGGAATAGCTTTCCTTCATATGAAGAAAGGTCATCGGAACACCCCACGTAGGATGATTATAATTGAGGAGGGGCTTATCGCAAGGTTAGTACCTCAACTCTTTGGTATTCTAAACTTGTACCCCCCAACTTTCAATTTTTATAATTTAGCCACTAAAAGGTTTCAATACATTCAATAAGGTCCGTAAACAATAAATTGACTCAATCGAATTCCAATATCAATACAATTGACCTTGTGGTCTAAGTCAAAGCTATATTTGAACCTTTCTAATGTAAGGTTTCTGATCGCCGGAACCTAATTCTAACTAGGCCAGATTTTAAGGTGTTACAATATAAATATATATGTAGGAAAGATAGTGATAAAGAGTAGATGAGTTAATCGTCTAGTTGTTTCATAGTAGACTTATCGCGAACGATTTGTGCTCTATTGTACATCTACAACATTTGAAGTACCATGCTTGTGAAACCGAGATATTGGTCAGGAATTTGGGCCAGCAATAGCACCAGACGATGAGATCTTTTAGCATCATTCATTTGTCCGATGACATCTTGTCTTGGTGGATTGTTGAAGTTAGAGTTCATAATGGGCCATTTTGCAATAAGAAAGAGAAGTCTAGTTGCACACCATTTGATGACTTCTTACATTAGCATAGTTTTCATAGTTGGTGTAAGTCTCGGCCTAACCTAGTTGCTGAAATCATTCGCGATCAGTGCCTTGTATTTGCTTATTTGTACATTTGGACTCTTGGATTTGGTAAAATGCCCGTTCATAAAGTGTTCTACTTTCTCTTCAGCTGTGTGCATGGTCTCATCTGCTGGGCTGTCTTTAATGTCCACAAGCTGGCAATCCTCATGTCCCTCTTTGTACCTTGGCGTGTTGAAGACATTAAATGTGATCTTCTGGTCGTTCATCTTCATGGTGAAGTTTCCATTTACACAATCTATCACGATCCATCTAGTGGCAAGGAAGGGTCTCCCCAAGATAATGGGCTTATTCTCATCTGCTTCACAGTTAAGGATGATAAAATCTACCGGGAAGACAAACTTATATACCCTAACTAGCACATCTTCAACTCTGTCTTTTGGTCAAATTTAAGATCGATCAGTCAGCTAAAGGATTACTGATGTAAGCCTTGCTTTCCCCATCCCTAATCTTTTAAACACAAATGTCGACATCAAGTTCACACTTGCACTGAGATCATATAAGGCACCCAAAGTAGTTGTGGCCTATAGAACATGGAATGGTGAAGCTGCCAGGATCCTTCATCTTGGGTGGCAAATCACTAATCACAACCACAAATTTGCCCATGGTGGTGATAGTTTCAACATCGCTCACCTTCCTCTTCTTTGTGATGATCTCTTTCAGAAACTTTAAGTATATAAGCATCTGATCAATGGCCTCTAGAAGTAGGACATTGATGTGAAGTTGTTTAAGCATCTTCAGAAATTTCTAGTACTAGACATCCTATTTTTGAACTTTCAAACTTTTTGGGAAAGGAGGTGGTGGTCTGAGCTCGTCTTGTGACTTACTGGAAGGAGGTGTATCATCAACTTTGTCTTCCTTACCTTTAGTAGCAAGGTTACTCACTGTATTAGACACAAGAGTTAGTTTCTTTGGTGCAGGAGCATCGATGGATGGCTTGCTTGGAGTAGGATCTATTGCAGAGCTTCCCTCAAACGTGGATTCTATCCTCAACTACGTGCCACTATGAAGAGTGATGGCATTGCATTGCTCTGCATTAAAGGCCTTAGTGACTTCAGTATCACTAGGTAAGCCGACAGGTGGTCTCGTTTTCAACATCTGGGCAATTTTCCAAACTTGAGTCTTAAGGGACCTTATCGAGGAGGTGTTTTTTTGCATGATTGATTGTTGGTTTTGCAACATGAAAGCCTGCATTGTGAGCATTTCACTATGGTTCATCAAATGGGCTGCTTGATCCTGCATAATGACACAGACAGTTTCCATAAAATTTTGATATGAATTATCAAAAGAATTAGAGTTAGAGTTAGAAGCTCTAGGGTTTTTCCTCTAAGTCTTTTGTTGAAATCCAGGATGGTTATTGGATGTAGCTGGTTTTACTCTTGAATTTCCTTTGTTGCTTCCCCAACCAAAATTTGGATGTTGCCTCTACCTTGGGTTGTAGGTGTTGGAGTAGGGATTGTTGTTATGGTTGGTATTCCCTACGTAACATCTAGATTCCTATTGGTTTGCACCACCTTGGCCTCATGGACGTTGGAGGTTTCTTGCATGTTCTTGAGCAGATTAGTGATGGTCGTGAGTTGAGATAACACAGTCTGAGAATCGTCCAATTGGAGGGTTCCAGCTGCTTTAGGCCCAAGCCTCAATCTCCCTCAGGGGAACTGGTAGTCAGCATTTGCTATCCTTTCAAGTACTCTAAAAGCATCGATAGGTTCTCTATCGAGCAAAGTACCATTAGTTGACAAGTCAATCATCATCCTTGTTGGTGCATTGAAGCCATTATAGAACGTCGTGACCTATAGCCAATCTGTGAATCCAAGAATCAAGCACTTTTGAAGCATATCTTTGTATCTATCTCATGCTTCATACATGGATTCATCATCGTACTATTGGAATGAGATGATATCACTTCACCTTTTGTTGTGCATGTTCGATGGATCATGTCGGTGCAAAAACTTGTTGCACAAGTCATCCTAGGATGTTATAGATCCCGTGGAACAAGTTTTCAACCATGCTCTGGCTCGATCACGCAGCGATAAAGGAAATAGCTTAAGTTGTAAAGAATCAGTAGGTATATTTGGTTGCCTGAAACAATCACAGACTTCCAAGAAAGCTTGAATGTGCTCACGAGCATCTTCTCTTGTGGATCCTCCAAATTTTCCAATGTTGTTAAGCATGTTGAACATAACGGGCTTTAGATCAAAATAGGCCGTCCCTAGATTAGGTACCAAATCGGTGGGTTGAGATTGTTAATGACAGGTTCAATGATATCTCTAATGATTCTTTTGGGCCTGGCAGGTGGTGGATCTTCCTATTGGTTTTGGTCATTAATTTGAACTCTGCCGCCAACTCCATGTCCATCGACTGAAAGTATGTCATTTGGATTACACGTATTTGCAAGGTCGTTCCTCGATGGAATCTATTCGTTGTTCACCATCGTCTTGTTCTTTAGTCGTACTTTCCTTAAAGTTCTCTCAAGCTCTGGGTCGTACAGAAGAATAAGGTCCTTGGTGGACCTTCTGGTCATGCACTAGAATGTACCTGAGAATTAAAACAAAAACAAAGAATAAATGCAATAAAAATAAAAGTCCTAAGTGCAATTACAACATAAGTATTAATTACCAATCCCCGGCAATGACGCCAAAAACTTGATGCTTGTCAAATAGTAATACACTTTAGAGCAAGTATACTTGTTGTATCAAGCAATAAAGTGAGAGCAGTGTGTCGAACCCACAAGGATTGGTTGATAAATACCAAGTTATCGTACTTAGGGACGAGTTTGCAAGTATGGGTGTATGTCGGTTTAAGAAGAAACTAGATTAACTAATCTAAAGATAGTAATAAAAAAGACAAACAGCTGCAGCGACTTAACAATTAATTGTGGAGGTTGGGATTATTTCTAAGGGTATATGTTTGATTACCTATCTCATGCTATAGTAACAAGCAATACATGTCTGCGTTAACCTAAACTACTCTATTACATGTTTAAGAACTCCCTTTTAGTCGTTGAAACCCTAAACTTATGTCTAAGCAAAATTAAGACTAAGTTGGCAGCTTAGCCCCACTGCTCATGTTTGTATAACTTAACTCTCTCGAATATTAAGACACAAATCAATACTTAACAGCCCTCTCTCGAATAACTCTTACAATTAACTACGTATTAAGCACATGAATAGAATAGATGTAGATGAAAACAACTAAAGCATTGAAATTAAATAATCAAAACATAAAATCCTAGGACACAATAATCCCAACTAAAAAGTTTAGCTCATGTCTGAGCGTAAAGCAACCATAATTAAAAGTATAGTATAGAGGATTATCAAGCAAAGGAAAAGAAATAAGCTAAGCGTCCTCGACAAAACTCCCTCTGTGTCGTCCAACTGTGCTGCAGGCCTCTTTTATATTAGCCTCTCTCGATGGCTTCATTTGGTGAGGAGAATCATCTAGCTTCACCCTGATGGTTCTCCGCAAGCTCGGACTAAGACTATTGTTTGAATTGGGCTCTCTATCGATCGGCTCTCATTTCGAGTAATGTCTAAGTCTTCTTTATATAGGTGGTGAAACTACGGCTTTAGTACCCTAAAGTGCACAGCTTCATTAAAGAGAGCTAATTGTGTCCCGCTTCATTAAACGTTGCATATCTTTGAGAAAGTTCGCGTAGGCAAGGGTAGATTCATCTCCAACTCTTTATGCTTTGACAGCTCCAGCCAAGCGATCTGCTCCTCTCCTACTCCAGCTATCCTCCAACATCCATCAGCGTCCTACACATACACCACAAAGCACCACCTTCCCGTGAAAAGCACCAATATATATATATATATGACAATTTAAGCACAAGCGGTGTAACTCCCTATCTACATGCAAATATGTACATTCTAACCTAAATGCAACCTAAATGAGCGTGAAAACATGAAAAATACAAGGATTAAGGGAATATGAAATAGAAAATTTATGCACTCGTCAATACTCATCATCCATTTGAAAACTTCTTCTTGCTGTAATACTTGAATTTAGTCTAGGTTTATATATAAAATATAAAAAATGAACCCAAAAGATAGTCCATATCCAACAAAAAATAATAAATCCATTTACATAATAAAATATCTATATACAATAAGTCCATTTACAAATATAAAATCACAAAAGCCCAATCTAAGCCCAATACATATATTTCCCGCCCATTCTAATGTCCAACAAAACCAAATACCCAATTTTCTCACCTAAAACTGCCACGTGGCAGGCACTCATTGTTCCAGAAGTTCATTATGCGGATAATGGTATTCTTGGCTGCTGACGTCATACATGTGACGTCAGCAAGGACGTCAAGACGCACTATCCTATATAAAGGAAGAGAGAGAAAATTAATTAATTATGGCGCAATAAATACAACTATTATTGCAGAAGAAAGAGAGAAACTTACGAAGCTGAAAGGTTGCATGGAATTCGAAGCTCAGGCCGGAGAAGATGATCGGAGTCACCGCGCCGCCACCAGAGTTCACCAAAGGGTAACTCTCTTCTCAGATTTCAATTCCTACAAGCAAACACAAACAAAACATTGTTAGATCTTAGATTTTAAACAGTTAAAACAACAACAAAAATATAAAAAATCAACTCTTATCTTGTTTGGAGTGTGATTGATGAGAAGTTTAGGTTTTCGGTGGACTTGAAAATGATAGTGAAAGGTCTAGGGTTTCGAGTAGTTAGATTTAGAAGGGGAAGAGGGATGATTCTGACAAATCGAGCCTTAGATTTAGGTTTGGGATGATGGAATGGTGTTTTTAGGTAGTTTAGGGTTTCAGTTGCAGCGGAGCACGGTGGCCAAAAATCGTATAACGGCGGTCGGCATCGCCTACGGCGGCCAAGAATCGAATCCCGATGGCTGACAAACACCGAAATAGGATCGGATGCTAGTGGCTAAAGATAAAATGGTGGTTATGGTGGCAGAGCTAAGGCGGTGTTCTTGGTTTTTATCCTGTTCTTGAAGAACAAGGATGAACACCATGCGAAAGCTTGGTGTTTGATCGAATTTGGGTAAAGGTTTCTGGGTTTGAGGTGTTTGAATTCAGAGAATTTAGGGGAGAGAGTGGGTGAAGAAAAATGGAAAAATCAAAAAATGAAAAAAAGGAAATTTGGATATTCGAAAAGCACATTTTATTGGCGATATTCGCGGGCTCTAGGGGTCGCGATTCCCTACGAGCCCTTCAGATAAAGCTTGCACCCTTCTTTCGTTCTTCTCTTGATTCAACTCCTGGATTTTGGTTCTTTTCAATTTAGTCCTTAATCCTTGTAATTCGGCCCTTCAATTTCGATAATAATTCGACTTGACCCTAATTTCCTTTGTTGAATAATTTGATTAATGTTTGATTAATGTATGGTTTTAAATATGGCATATAGTATATTGTTAGATAATTTAATTTATTTAGGTATAATTGATAGAGCCTTAGATATTAAGTCCATTAATTATGAGTTAAATAATTAAAATAGCTAAGATCATTGTAATAAATAAATGAGAATTAAAAAGGAAACTTTTAAGTTCTAATTTGAATAGTGTCTCATTGTAATGAGATGTTATTCAATGGGGCTTTTAAGTAGAATATTTGATACTCATTTTAATTTAGAACGTGAAATTAACTTAGTTAATTAAATTTGAGTCTTAATTAGGGTTACAACTTAAATAATTAGATTCACCATTTAAAATAGGAGTATTGTTTAATTTAGGGTGTTAATATGAGTAGTGCTCAAGCAATTGGGTGTTATTTCATAGATGCCCTAAATTTAATAATATTCGTAGTTTTAAACAATAAATTAATCAAATTAGAGCCTTTTAAGTTAGAACTTAAAATCGACAAGATAATAATCGAACCTGCATTGAAACATTTTATGTTGGGATATATTTTTGAATATGAATCGAGGTACCCTAAAGTAAATGGGTGCTTCTAATTTCATATTCGTTCCAAAAATATACTTCCTTATAAAAAGATATCTCTATTTGGAATTTAAATCTACCCAACAAGTATGGTCAAATTAAATTCAAATCATTATCTGAAATTCCAAAATGCCATGTAAAATTAAAAAGATACCGATAACGGGCGTTTGTAGGGGTGCTAATCCTTCCCCACATGTAACCGATTCCCGAACCCAAATTTTAAAGAAACAAATCTCTGGTTGTTTTTATGGTGTCCGGTCTACCAAAGTGACCGGTGGCGACTCCAACGATTTTTTTAAGATTAAGTGAAAGAAAAATCAAATTTTCACAATAAATTAAATGAAAAACCTGATTTAATAAGAAAACTAAAATTTTAAGATAAAACGAATTAAAAGGGTAAAAATCCTAATTTCAAAGATAATCGTCAGTATATTTTCACACTTGCGTAAGGGTGACATATCGCAGATGAATAATTATGTTAAGATAAATTCAAAGCCTAATGATTGTTTACCAAATGTTAGAGCCGTATGGGAACAGTGGGGAAATGTCATGAAAGTACCTTTTCAACAGGAATTTGGTGATATAGCCCTGTTGTTGTACATTCAAGTAGATTGAGAACTACTTAGGGCAATGGCTTAATTCTGGAACCCAGCGTACAACTGCTTTATTTTTGGGCAAGTAGACATGACACCTACGCTGGAAGAGTATGAGGCCCTGATACACTGTCCTAGAATTTGAAGTGATAAAATTTACACTAGACCCAACAACAACTCTGGTTTTAAGAAGAAATTGAGATTGATTATGGGTAAGAGCGATGGTTTAACAACAAGATAGCTAACAACAATAGCACTGATCAAAATGAGGACAAACAGAGCATAAATTGGAAGGTCCTTAGGGAATTGATACTAGCGAGCGATGAACCCGCCAAGATAAGGAGCCTATACGCATTGTGCATATATGGGCTGGTATTATTTCCAAGAACTCCAGAGCATATTGATCCATCAACATTAGGGTTTTTTGAGCGACTGGAAAAAGGTGTATATCTGGTACCTGCAATCTTAGCTGAGACTTACAGATCGTTGACCGCGTGTAAGAAGTCAGGTAACCGAAGGTTTTAGGGCTGTGCACAGTTACTGAAAATCTGGTTCAGAAGACACAAATGGAATACACCTTATAGGGCTATTAGGTACTTTAGCACCTACTCATCGATAGAAGAACACATCGCTAGTTGCCCAAAAGAAAAGAATAAAGATGAGCAATAGAAAGAATAGTTTAAGGACATAAAGGATACGAATTTTGTATGGAGAGCTCCGTGGCTAAATAGGGGAACAAATTTTCTCTATCGTTGTGGAGATAGAGACTGGGTCCCAGTACCAAGAATCTGGGGAGGAACAACATATTGCCCTTTACTGGTGTCAAGGTAATTCGCCTCAAAGTAGTTTATACCGGCTACTACGGGCATGGCACGGTTCGAATATGTACATAAAATAAACGACTAGAAAATGAAGGTAAGTCAAACTGTGAAAGCATGGGAAACACCAAGAAGGGTGAATCCTTATCAAGAGCTGGAAGTCATACCGTGATATGAAGAATGGGAGGCTCAGAGGGTAAATGATAATATACTCCGAAAAAGTCAATGAGACACCGGCCCATCAAATGAACCTGCTATGAATGCACCATCAGCATTGGAAAAACTAAAGCATGATCGAGAATTGGATTTGAAGGGCTATGAGAAAAGAATCAATGAACTCACAAATGAGTTGAATATGATGAAGCTGCAAGTAAATGTTCATGAAGGAAAGAAAAATGATCTCAGAGAACAGAAAAGTCAGTCAAGACTTGAAGGATTTACATGAAATTTATGCTGGGTGTAAAGCAAAGCAAAAGGAAGGAACAAGTAACATGATTAAGGACCTATCTGAATAACTAAATGAAATGACATAGGGGAAGAATAATTATAAGAAGATGTATGAGAAAAAGGCCCACGAATTGCGAGAGTCAAACAACAAAGCCAATGAGAAGTTAGAATAAAAACAAGCCCAGAATTTTGAACTAATGACTCAGGTGTCACAACTGGAACAAATGATTACAAAGTACCACAACGAAGAAAAAGTTAAGATGGAGCAAGTGAATAAAGGACTGAAGAAGAGGGTAACAGAGTTGGAAAGTGTGGTACAAGGCTTGAGAGATCAGCTCACAGGTTACGAGGTAGCACTGCACCAGGGAGACAAGACACTGAGGGGAAAACTTGAAGCAGCTGAATATACAATCCAAAAACAAAGTCATGAGATGATTAGCTTCAAGAACTAGGTAGAAGGATCGCCTAATACGTGCAGATTTTGTTAGAACAAGCTGGAGGACTATACAATGCCCTGACATCAACATCGACATTGAGCTTGGACAGACTCTAATCATGATATTGAATGAAGTGATCAACTTAGAAGCTAGGGCTAGCTATTTTTTGTAGGAGAAATTATCTTTTCCTTGTACTTGGACCTTTAAATTAATGAATATTTCCTAAAGACTAGTTCCTGAATTTGGTGCCTTTTGTATATGCATATTTATGTATTCACACATTCGTATATTGCATTGCATTTTGCAAAATTCAAAACTTTTTTTAATACAAAAAGGTTCTATGGCAGTTAGATTTACAAACTACAATCATACCGCATTCATACGGAACGTGTTTACACTCTAGGACCATAACAGTAGAAAGCAAAATCACTAGCCTAGAGAATGATCGAGTAGAGAAACATAACCGTTTTGATAGAATGGAACAGTCCATGAAGGGTTATGTTGCTCAAGCCCAGCGGGAGATTATCACCTAGTGAGACTGAAAGAGCTTAGAAGGGGAAAAGAACACGAAGGCGTATCAAATGATATGAATGACCACTTGGAAACTATGTCTCACATAAGAATACAACCGGAGGAACCTCCCCCTACAAAGAAGGTCCAAATCAACCTAGTTGAAGCAATAGCCAGTCACCCAGTACATATTAGGGCAAACATTGGAAGTGGTGAGGAAGTTCCAAATTTGAATACCCTAAATGAGATTGAGTAGATCCGTGTAGAGATTGAGAGGAAGTACGAAGAGCGCTGTAAGGTTCTGGAAAAAAAGTGAATGAGTGGGACCTTGTGCTGCTGATATGAGCCTGGTAGCCGATTTGGTTCTTCCACCCAAGTTCAAAGTACCATACTTTGAAAAGTATGATGGGCCAACTTGTCTAAAGGCCCATCTCACAATTTACTACCGTAAAATGGATACTTATCTGAAGGATGAGAACTATTAATTCACTACTTTCAGGATAGCTTAACTGGCTCAGTAGCGTGCTAGTACACTCAGCTGAATCGCGTGAACATTAGGTCGTGGAAAGACCTCTCTGGAGCTTTTGTGGAACATTATAAACACGTGTCAGAAATGATCCCTAGCCAAGTCATGTTGAAAGGGATGAAACAGAGAGCTAATGAGACCCTTCGTCAATATGCTCAAAGATGGAGGGATATAGCTACATAGGTACAACCCCGCTGATGGAAAATGAGGTTGCCTACATGTTCATGCAGACTCTGAGAGGTCCACTTTTTGAAAGACTAATTAGCAATGCTACACAGAACTTTGCTGATATAGTAATGACGGGTGAACTAATTGAAGCAGCGATCAAGAGTGGCAGGATCGAGAGTGGAGATGGCTCTCGCAAGAGTTATAAAAGGAAGAATAATAAGGTGAATAATACGAGCGCTTGTGATACTCTAAAAATGTCACCATTACACCACCTGGCGTTGCGTCGGGAAATTCTTAGAATTCAAACAAGAAAGATTCTCGAGGATTAAGAAATAGCAGGATAAACTTTATGCTCGTACTGGTTTCATATGCCGAATTGTACCCACAACTATATGAAGCAGATCCGGTGAGGCCATTCTATCTTACTCCTCTACAGCCTCTCTACCCTCCGTGGTACAAGTCGGATGCTCACTGTGAGTTCCATACTGGGATCCCGGGGCATACTATTGAAACCTGCATAGCATTCAAGAAAGTAGTCCAAAATTTGATCAATAATGGGATTTTGAAATTTGATGAACCCAATATCGTAGCTAATCCGTTGCCAAATCACAGTGGACGAGGGGTGAATACAATAGAGGAAGATGATGAGGCTAAGTGACTGAAGATTGATATATCAGAAATCAGATCTCCTTTGAAATGAGTGTTTGAGCAATTGTATAATGCCAGAGTGATTCAAATAGGCATGAGGGTCAAAAAAGAAATACAATCTAGTATATATTGCAAATATCACCAGGAAAATGGTCATGAGATCCATCCTGCCCTGAGTTTAGATGTTTGATTCAAATGATGATGGATAATAGAGAGATTGAATTCTTTGAAAAGACATGATAAAGGAAGGAGGTAGAGGTATGCACTTTCGAATATTGTGGAGCCAGATATGGGGTACACAAGCCATTGATCGTTTCTGTCAAATCAAAGGTCAGAAGCTTATCTAATGATGTGAAGTCAGTGATGACCTCTAAGATTGTGATTTCTCCTCCGTCACCGTTTGTTTTCAAAGACACTCACAATGTCCCTTGGAACTATATGGCTAATGTGACTATCCCTGGAGAAGTTAAGCCATAGAAGAAGGTACAACCATTGGACGAAGTGAAGACGATGCCTGAGGAAAAGAATGATGGAAAGCTGGATGTTGAACCAGTAAATAAGGTTGGACATTTTACTCGAAGTGGCAGATGCGATTCGCCAAAGATATCCAAAGAAGTTGAGAAAGGTAAAAGGGAAAGCTATTGTAGCACCTGAAAGGATTTTTGATGAAGAACATGCTCCCAAAATAAATGAGCCCGTCACAAAAGAGAAAGCCCATGAATTCTTTAAGTTTTTAAAGCATAGCGAATATAGCATAATTGAGCAGTTAAAGAGACAACATGCCAGGATTTTTGTCCTTGTGTTGTTGCTGAGTTCTGAGGGCACCGCAATGCCTTAATTAAGGTGCTTAATCAAACGTTTGTTTCGAAAGATATATTAGTGCATAAGCCAGATAGGATTGTAAATCATATCACTGTTGATAGCTATATCACATTCACTGATGATGAGATCCTAGAGGGAGGAATGGGATCTGTAAAGGCCTTAAATATCACTACACACTGTAAAGGTCATGTACTGCCAGGAGTACTAATTGATAATGGGTCAGCACTGAATGTTTTACCAATGGTCACTCTGCAAAGGTTACCAATTGATGATTCTCATATAAAGACCTACATGAACACTGTGAGGGCCTTCGATGGTACGATTCGTGATGTACTCAGAAAAATCAAAGTACCATTGCTAATTGGGCCTGAGTATATAATGTGGTTTTTTTGGTGATGGATATCAAGCCAACATACAATTGTTTGCTTGGAAGGCCCTGGATTCACTCTACTGGAGCGGTGATGTCTGCTTTACACCAAAAATTGAAATTTGTGTTAAAGGGAAAGCTAGTCAGCATTAGAGCTGAAAAAGACATTATCGCTTTAGTGACTACTGATGCCCCATACATTGAAGCGAATGAAAACGCTCTGGAGTGCTCGTTTAGGGCCCTGGAATTTATAAATACAACATTCATTATTGAGGGGAAACCAATACCGTGACCGAGGCTATCAAATTGCACCAAAATGGCTGTTCGTGAGACACTTGGTAGGGGTGCAAAGACAGAAAGAGGGTTGCGAAAGCTCCTTTAGGGATGTTTGCGACCAAAGCTAGTAATCATGAAGAAGGATCATTTTGGTCTTGGATTCAAGCCCAACCACTAGCAAAGGCAGAAGGACTTGAAGAAAAGGGAAGATCAAAGGAGGGCCTGATTCTTAGGGTTTGAGACATCCTTTGTGCCTATGACCTTTTCGGAGTTGGCTAACATCTTCAAGTCTCGAGGGTTCGAAAATGTTGAGAAGCAGCTTGAGAAGGACAATCAAGAGACTACGAGGCTTTAAGAAGAAGAGATTTTTGGTAATGTCATAGAGGGGCTAATGTTAGTGGTATATTCGAGGGGGGCTAACCCAACAGGTTCATAGAGGGAATCCGCCCATACTTTCCTGGTGAATCACTCAACAATTAGATAGCTAAGGATCTTTCTCTACTCTTTAAGAATAAAGTAGAGTAATGCCATGAACCTCTTTATACTTTAGCCCGCGAGTGCAGGGGATTATCTGTAAAGGGCTATTATGCAAGTTTATTTTAATAAAGATGTATTCATGCTGATTCACAAATGGCAAACATGTTTCTTGTTTTTTTCGTATTCTTTCCAAATGCATATTATTATTTTCTTTGTAGGTCTTCAACTATTAATGGCATGAATGATCCTGAACCTAATCCTGAATTTGATCTTGAGCGGCCAGTGTGCCTAATGGAAGTCAATGAGGTCGAAGACGAGACAAAATGTGAAATCCCTAACAAAATTACTAAGGTTGGTAGAAAAAGAAGACAATAAGAACTTACCTCATAAAGAAGAGATAGAAATTTTGAATCTGGGAATAGATGAAATCAAAATAGAGGTGAAGATAGGGACTGCTTTCTCTCTAAAAACCAGGCAAGGGTTTATTGGTTTGTTACGAGAGTTTAAAGATGTCTTCATCTGGTCTTATCAAGATATGGCAGGATTGGATACAGATATAGTGGTACACAAGCTGCCTATAAAGCTAGAGTGCAAACCGGTTCAACAGAAGCTTAGAAGATTGAGACTGGAGATGGTACTGAAGATTAAAGAAGAGGTACAGAAATAGATTGACGTTGGCTTTCTTAAAGTGGCACGATATCTGGAATGGGTGGCCAATCTAGTCCCGGTACCAAAGAAAGACAGAAAAGTATGCATGTGTGTGGATTATAGAGATTTGAATAGAGCCAACCCAAAAGATAATTTTCCTTTGCCTCATATAGATATTTTGGTTGATAATACATCAGGACATTCATGGTTTTCTTTCATGGATGGCTTCTCAATATATAACCAGATAAAGATGAGCCCGGAAGACATGGATAAGGTGAAGTTCGTAACCTTGTGAGGCATATATTGTTATAAAGTAATGCCATTTGGATTAAAGAACGTTGGGGCAACATACTAGCGAGCCATGGTAACTCTTTTCCATGACATGATGCACAAAGGGATTGAGGTGTATGTGGATGACATGATTAGCAAGTCAAGACCGAGAAGGAGCATATTCAGAACCTGAGAAAGTTGTTTTAGAGATTGAGGAAGTATCGATTGAAGCCCAATCTGAATAAATGCACTTTTGGGATTACATCAGGAAAACTTTTAGGTTTTATTGTCAGTAAAAGAGGAATTGGGATTGATCCGGACAAGGTGAAAGTAATTCAAAACTTGCCACCACCTAGTTCGCAAAAAGAAGTTCCAGGTTTCCTTAGAAGGTTGAATTATATTTCTCGGTTCATTTCCCAGTTGATTGATAAATGTGATCTAATTTTCAGATTGCTTCGAAAGAACAATAAAAGGGTATGGGATGAAGAATGCCAGGAGACACTTGACAAGATTAAGAAATACTTGGCAAACGCTCCAATACTAGTAGAACCAATTCTAGATAGACCACTTATCCTTTACCTAACGGTGTACGAAAATTCAATAGGGTGCGTACTAGGGTAGCATGATGATAGAGGAAAGAAATAAAGAGCCATCTATTACTTGAGAAAAAAGTTTACAGAGTGTGAAGTACGGTACTCTTTAATTCAAAAATTATGTTGTGCCTTGGTTTGGGTAACCCGTAGACTCAGACAGTATATGTTATATCACATTACTTGGTTGATATCTCAGTTCGATCCATTAAAGTTCCTAATGGAAGCACCAACGTTGACTAGAAGATTGGCTCGTTGGAAAATGTTATTGTCAGAGTTTGACATAGTATATGTAAGTCAGAAGGCAATAAAAGAAAGTTCCATATCTAATTTCTTGGCTAGTCGTGTTTCAGAGGATTATAAACCCCTGAACTTTGATTTCCCAGACGAGGATGTGATGAATATCTCCACGAAAGAAAATAGAACTTTAGGAAATGAAACTTGGAAATTGTACTTTGATGGGGACGCTAATGCCCTAGGACGTAGAATTTGAGCAGTGTTGATCTCCCCAAGTAATATACATTATCCTTTCACAAGCAAGTTGGAATTTCTTTGCACCAACAATATGGCAGAATATGAAGCTTGTTTCATGGGTTTGCGAGCTGCTATTGAAAGAAGGATAGAAAGTTTGAAAGTATACAGAGAATCAACATTGGTTATTTACCAGCTACGTGGAGAATGGGAAACAAAAGATGAAAAGTTGATCGAATATCAAAAGTTGATCCTTGAGATGATAAAGGAATTCAAAGAAGCTATTTTCACATATATCCCCAGCGAAGATAATCAAATGGCGAATGCCTTAGCTACACTAGCTTCGGTATTCCTAGCAAATAAACCAGAGGATATGATGTCAATTCGAATACAGAGCTATGACACTTATATTCACTGTTACGACATAGAGGAAGAGGCAGATGGAAATCCATGGTATTTTGAAATTTTGCAATACATCAAATTTCAGACTTATCCTAGGGAGTCGAATGATAATGACAAAAGAACCATTAGAAGAATGGCTTCAGGATACATGCTTGATGGCAAAATCCTGTATAAAAGGGGCAAAGATTAGATATTGTTAAGATGTGTCAATTCCCGAGAAGCCAGAGAAATTTTAGCAGAAGTGCATGATGGAATTTGTGGAACACATGCTAATGGCTTTGCAATGGCCAGGAAGGTAATGAGATATGGTTATTACTAATCAACTATGGAAGGAGATTGTATTGAATATGCTAAGAGATGTCACAAATGTCAAACATATACTGACAAAATTAATTCTCCACCGGTACCTTTACATACGATGAATTCACCATGGCCTTTTGCTGTCTAGGGCATGGATGTCATTGGTAAAATTCACCCCAAAGCTTCTAATGGACATCGTTTCATCCTTGTGGTTATTGATTACTTCACCAAATGGGTGGAAGCAGCTTCATATGCCAATATCACAAGATTTACAGTTTGTAAGGTTTTGAAGAATGAGATTATCTGTCGATATGGGTTGCCAAAAAGAATTATCACTGATAATGCCACTAACTTCAACAACAAGGTGATAGCGGAAGCGTGTGAGCAGTCACTCATCACAATTCTATGACTTACCACCCTAAGATGAATGGGGTAGTGGAAACAGCAAACAAGAATATCAAGAAGATCATATCAAAGACGACAGATACTTATAAGGATTGGCATAAGGAGTTGCTATTTACTCTATTTGCTTATCGAACTTTAGTGAGAACTTCTACTGGGGCAACACCATATTCCTTAGCCTATGGAAAATAGGCAGTACTTCCGATTGAAGTTAAAATTCCATCTCTTTGAGTTTTATCTGAAGTAAAGCTGGATGAAGCAAAACAGGTACATGCTCAATTCGATCAACTGAACCTTATAGAGGAAAAAAAGGCTAAAGGCTATTTGTCACAGTCAAAAGTACCAAAAAAGAATGATGCGGGCCCACAATAAGAAAGTTTGGCCTAGAGAATTCTGAGAGGGTAATCTACTGCTAAAAAAGATCTTGCAAATACACCGAGATTTTCGTGGGAAATGGATGCCTAATTGGGAGTGGCCATATGTTGTCAAAAAGGCTTTCTCAGAAAGAGCGTTGATTTTAACTAAAATGGATGGAAAAGAGTTGCACAAGCTAATAAATTATGATCCAGTTAAAAAATATTACACTTGAAGAATTCAAAAAAAAGATTGACAAAAGGAAAAGAAAAAAGAAAAAGCGGAGTAAAAACCCGAAAAGGGCGTTTCACAAAATGAAAATATCTATGGTGAAACCCAAAAGGGCGCCTTAGATATAATAAAAAATTATAAAAATGAAAGAATAAAAGAAAAGATTAAAAGAAATGGGGGTTCAAGATGAAAATCCATAAAGGGCGTCTTGAAACCAAATGAGGATCTGGGTTGAAGACCTGTAAAGGGCAGCTCAGATGCGTTGAGATTAGGCATCCGGCAATTTAAACCTCTCAGACACTCGATATTTTGGAAGGGATTTCACATCTGTAAAATCTTGACAATGTTCAAAGTTTGTGGGACAAGGGTTCAAGCTCAAGACTATAGTCGGTTGATGGGGTTGCTGAATCCTTCATGCTATGGATGTCCAGAGATCTGGCTTTGTTTCTTGATTTTGTTGTTTCAGTTTTCCATGATTCTTTTTCAAACCTGTTGTATTTTGCTTATAAGCCTCAATAAAATTCATGAATTCTCTTCCAAGCCTTCTTTTATTTCCAAAGCTTCATGTAAATGACTAGCATAATGCATGAAAAAACAAATAATTTCTTGGTATTACTATGTTTTAAGAGATGCATGTGAACTTTAGCACTCGTAGATACTGAGGAAGAGTGTTAAAAGTGAAGGCAGTATTGAATTCTACGCCAGCAAGTACACAGAAATACAAGAATGATGAAACATCGAATCAAGTTGTAAAGGCTTTAAGGGTCTCTATGCAACATGGAACTGCTATTAATAACAAAGTCTGCCACCTAAAGAACAATGATTTTTTTGTTTCCATGCTAAGATGTTTGGAATTACAAGGCCAACACATTATCATGTACTCTTGGATCATCATCTCAGTTGGGATAGTTTATAAAGTTTGAGGATGTCTCCGAGACATCGTCAAGCCATGGTGGTGTTGCCACACTTGGAGCCATTGTTGTGTGTCAGTTTCCTAGATTGAATGGGAATGTCCGCAGCTCTATATTCTTCTGTTGAGAAATAAATTTGAACCATTGATTTAAGGCTCTTAGATTTGGCAAAACTTTAACATTATTCAAGAGTAAGCTTGTTTTGGACCTTTTTATTATCAAGCTTTTTTGGTGGGTCATAATGTTATGTAAACATGAATGGTTATTGATTGGCCAAGGCCCATGTCTCTAATAATGTGGTCGGTTTGGTCAAGATTAACTCTGAAAAAAAAAGAGAAGAAAAAGGAAAAAGAAAAGAAAAAGCAAATGGAAATGGAAAAAAGAAAAAGAAAGTAAAAACCCGAAAGGGCACTTTGAGAAAAGTAACCTAAAGTGAAAACCCGAAAGGGAGCTTTAGAGCAAAGGGCCAGAAACGCGAAAGGAGGTTCTGAAGGTCACTCCTGAATGTTAGACGAAGCATCAATGAAGACTGAGAATTAATAAAGAAGCATAGCAAGGAGATTAGACCAGTTCCCCAGAGAGTGGAAGGTGTTTTATTAATCTCAATGTGCTCCAGTTCATGCATCATATAGAAAATTAGGGTTATATTAACCTAATGAGAAAGGAGTGAGAGTTCGTAAAGAGGACCTTGCTGCTCAGAGCAACAGTTTTTAAATATGGACAAAATTCGTGTCTTTTTAGTCTTTCCCCTATTCCTGTTCCACAGCAATGAGCAAAGAGGGGCAGCTGTAATACCTGAATTTAGTTTGAGTTTATATATAAATATAAAAAATGAACCCAAAAGATAGTCCATATCCAACAAAAAATAATAAATCCATTTACATAATAAAATGTCCATATACAATAAGTCCATTTATATATATAAAATCACAAAAGCCCAATCTAAGCCCAAACATATATTTCCTGCCCATTTTGATGTCTAACAAAACCAAATACCCAATTTTCCCGCCTAAAACTACCACGTGGCAAGAACCCATTGGTCCAAAAGTTCATCGTGCGGATAATGGTTTTCCTGGCTGCTAACGTCATGCATGTGATGTCAGCGATGACATCATGACGCACTATCCTATATAAAGGAAGAAAGATAAAAATTTAATTAATTATGGTACAATAATTACAACTATTATTGCAGAAGAGAGAGAAACTTATGAAGCCAAAAGGTTACCTAGAATTCAAAGCTCACACCAGAGAATACGATCGGAGTCACCGCACCACCACCGGAGTTCACTGGAAGGTAACTCTCTTCTAAGATTTCAATTCCTGTAAGAAAACACAAACAAAACATTGTTAGATCTTAGATTTTAAATAGTTAAAACAACAACAAAAATATAAAAAATCAACTCTTATCTTGTTTAGAGTTTGACGGATGAGAGGTTTATGTTTTCGGCAGACTTGAAAATGATAGTGAAAAGTTTAGGGTTTTGGGTAGTTATATTTAGAAGGGGAAGATGGATGATTTTGACGGATTGGGCCTTAGATTTAGGTTTAGGATGATGGAATGGTATTTTTGGGTAGTTTAGGGTTTTGGTTACGGTGGAGCACGGAAGCTGGAAACCGCATAGCGGCAGCCAACATCGCCTGCGGCAGCCAGGATTAGAATCCCAGTGGCCGGCAAACACCGAAATGGGATCAGAGGCTGGTGGCTAAAGATCAAACGGTGGTTATGGTGGCAGAGCTAAAGCGGTGTTCTTGGTGTTTATCCCGTTCTTGAAGAACAAGGATGAACACCAAGATCGAATTTGGGTAATGGTTTCTGGGTTTGAGGTGTTTGAGTTCAGAGAATTTAGGGGAGAGAGAGTGTGAAGAAAAAATTGAAAAATCGAAAAAATGAAAAAAAATAAAATTTGGATATCTGAAAAGCCTCTTATATAGGCGATATCTGCGGGCTCCAGGGCCTACGAATCCCCGCGAGCCCCCCCGAATAAAGTCGCGCCCTTCTTTCGTTCTTTTCTTGATTCAGCTCCTGGATTTTGGTTCTTTTCAATTTAGTCCTTAATTCCTTGTAATTCGGCCCTTCAAATTTGATAATAATTCAATTTGACCCTAATTTCCTTTGTTGATTGCTTTGATTAATGTCTGATTACTTTGTTAGATAATTTAATTCATTTAGGTATAATTGATAGAGCCTTAGATATTAAGTCCTTTAATTAGGAGTTAAATAATTAAAATAGGTAAGATCATTGTAATAAATAAATGAGTATTAAAAGGGAAAGTTTTAAGTTCTAATTTGAATATTGTCTCATTGTAATAAGATGTTATTCAAGGGGGATTTTAAGTAGAATATTTGATACTCATTTTAATTTAGAACATGAAATTAACTTGGTTAATTAAATTTGAGCCTTGGTTAGGGTTAGAACTTAAATAATTAGATTCACCATTTAAATTAGGAATATTGTTAATTTAGGGTGTTAATATGAGTAGTGCTCAAGCAATTCGGTGTTATTTCATAGATGTCCTAAATTTAATAATATTCGTAGTTTTAAAAAATAAATTAATCAAATTAGAGCCTTTTAAGTTAGAACTTAAAATCGACAAGATAATAACCGGACATGCATTCAAACCTTTTATGTTGGGATATATTTTTTAATATGAATCGAGGTGCCCTAAAGTAACTGGGTGCTTCTAATTTAATATTCATTCCAAAAATATACTTCCCTATAAAAGGATATCTCCATTTGGAATTTAAATCCACCCAATAATTATGGTCAAACTAAATTCAAATCATTATCTGAAATGCCAAAATGCCATGTAAAATTAAAAAGGTACCGATAACGGGCATTCGTGGGGGTGTTAATCCTTCCCCACACGTAACCGACTCCCAAACCCAAATTTTAAAGAAACGAATCTCTGGTTGTTTTTATGGTATCCGGTCTACCAAAGTGATCGGTAGTGACTCTAAACATTTTTTAAGATTAAATGAAAGAAAAATCAAATTTTCACGATTAATTAAATGAAAAAACCAATTTAATAAGAAAACTAAAATTTCAAGATAAAACGAGTTAAAAGGGTCAAAACCCTAATTTCAAAAATAATCGTCAGGCTATTTTCACACCTCTGTTTAAAAAAATGGCCGCAACACTTGCCAAACTGTTTTTACTTTGACTATTTTGTTTTAGCCATTTTCTAAATCCAAAATCTAAATCAATTTCAACATTCTTCCTTTAACAAGTAAACCATTGAACACTTAAATTCTTGGTCAATACATATGGATATGATACTCAGCTTACTGTTGTATTACTTGATAACTGTGTATACATGCACGCAATAGACTCATTCTTGGCATTATTTACTTGTATATTTACATTGAATCCTCAATCTTTTGCCAAGCGCTAGCAAAGTCGACAATGGCATTTTGATCAAGATGAGATCAGAAAAGCACTTGCTAGGATGGTGATTGTTGATGAGTTTCCATTTAGTTTTGTTGAACGTGAAGGATTTCGTCATTTCTGCAAGATTGCAGTTCCTAGTTTTGTTCCTCCCTCACATGCTACTATTACTAGAGATTGTTATGCTCTGTTTATTGAAAAAGAAAGAAGTTGAAGAATTATTTCAGTAATTTATCTTATAGGGTATGTCTCACCACAGTTACATGGATATCTAGCCAAAATTTGTCATATATGTGTGTCTTATTGCCCATTTCATTAATGTTGATTGGAAATTACGTAAAATGATCATAAAATTTTGTCCAATTGTCAGTCATTCTAGGGTGCTTATTGTAGGGATGTTGAAAAGTGTTTGCTAGAATGGGGTTTTAAAAGGATAATGATTACAACTATTGATAATGCTAGTTATAATGATCTAGCGATCAAATATTTGAAGCAAAATTTTAACTTGTGGGATGATAGTGTGTTGAATGTTGAATTTTTTGCATATGAGATGTGCTGCACATATTTTAAATTTGGTTGTTAAAGATGAGCTAAAAGATGTTGATGTCTCTGTTATAAGAGTTTGTGCTACTATGAAATATGTGAGATCTTTCCCTGCCCATCTCTTGTTTGATTGGACATTGAAACAAGGTGGAATTTCATCTTTTCCATGCTTAAAAGTGATTTGGCGTTTAAGAAGGCTTTCAAAAATCTGAAAACTAAGTATCTTCCTTATACAAAGGAGCTTCGAAAGGTTGGTGGTGCTCATGATGATGAAGATTGGGATAAAATTGTATCTTTTTTGCCTTTTCTTCTGATCTTTTATGAGACTACATTGAGTTTCTCTAGATCAACGTATGTGCTAGTAATACTTTTCTAGAAGAAATTTATGATATTGGGTATACAATTATTCGTTCTGTTGATGACTTGAATGATGGAGTTAAGAGTATGACACATCAAATGAAGTTAAAATTTGACAAGTACTGGAAGTGTGTTAATGATGTGAATGTATTAATGTTCATTGCTTTAGTTCTTGATCCTAGGCATAAGTTAAGATATGTTAAGTGGATCATTCATCATTCTATGATCCTAGCAACCCTTACGACTCGTGTCGATAGATTAAAAGTACTTTGGCATCATTGTTTAATTTTTATGCTTCTTCATATCCTTCGTCAACTCAAATGAGGTCATGCTCTTTCGATCCTTATTCTAGTGGTCATAGTGGTGAGGGAGAAATAAGGAAGTTGAAAGGAACAAATTTGAGAAAGGATTATGTGACCGAGATAGAATTAAATGATACTTCTAAAACAACAACTGAACTAGGCAGATATTTGGGGGATAAATGCGTTCGTGATAATAATAGTTTTGATATCTTAGCTTGGTGGTCTATGCAAACAAATAACTATCTTATTCTTATGAGCATGTCACGTGATATACTTGCGATTCTGGTTTCTACTGTTGCTTTGGAGTCCACTTTTAGCGCGGGAGGATGTGTTCTTGATTCCTTCCGCACCTCTTTGACTCTTAGGTTGGTGGAAGCTCTTGTTTGTACTCAAGATTAGATATGTTCTTCTCATGACCCCATTATGATAGAGGAGAGCTTGCTAGCATTAGAGAATATGGAAGAAAGTTGGTTTCGACTTTAAATTTATTATTTTCATTTGTAATATTTATTTATAATATTGTTAATTTGCAATCGACTTATTGGTATATATTTGAAATGTTTTATGTAGAAATGCAAGACTTGACTTTAGAGCAACCAACTATTATCATCGATGAGACAAACGAAGTTCCAGAGCAATGAAAAATATTTCTTTAGTAGCATTTTGTTTAAACTTTTAAGTTTTATATTTGAATTATACAATTCAAATTTTTAAACTTTATGATGTTTGAATGACGAAATTCAGATATTTGGATAATGCAATTCAGTTTGGTGGTTTTATGGACTCATTACAACATTAAATCGTTGTTTTTACACAATACTAGTATTTGTTATGCTTAGCAAGAAAAGCATATAATAATTAAATTCATAATATTCTTATAAGTTAGAAGATAGTAAGGAAATTATAAATTACGAATGTTGACAAATAATAATTTTTAAATGGTATAATATTGAAAGTAGGCAAATTCCGCAATATGCTTAGAAGTTAGAAGACAATAGGCAACTCTCAAGTAAAAGCCAAACAACAAGATCCAGGTTATTAATTAATTTCATATTAAATGTAGTTTGAATATTGATAAAAATACAATACTTTTTTAGTACTTTGTTACCCGGATTAACGGGTACCCGGGTTTTACGAGTACCCGATTTGCGAGTACCTGAATTTTATGGGTCGGGTAAAGGATCGAAGTTTTAGTATCCGAAAATTTCAGGTACCCGAATTCCCGCGTAATCGGATATGAACACCCCTAGTACAAGTACGGCCTTTTGAATTTGTTTTTTTAATGTGCACTGAGTATCGGTACGATCTTTGGCGTACCCGTACAGGGATTAAATATTTTCAAATATTTTTGACCGTTAAGCCTTGTCAAAATTTTGGAGCCAAACTTAAAATAAATTATTGGTACCGCTACACGCATACCGATACAAAAGCTTTATAAATTTTCTCCAAAGATTTTAGTGAGTAATCTCAGTACCTGTACGGTACACTATGTACCGATACCCCTTTTAATTCCTTCACTCTGTACCAATATGTTAGCCCGCGTATCGGTACCATTTTGTTGTAACAACTATTTCTATTTTGAGCAGGCATTGATACGAAAATCTGTGTACCGATACCCACACTTGCCGGACAACATTTAATGCGGGAAAATTGCATCTCAATGGCTCTATTCAATTTCTCAACAACCCAAACTGCTAGAAATCAATGAAGGGGGTATAAAAACAAGTCTCCAAAGCTTCTTCAACAACAAGACAACCATTCAAACACATATCCAACATCTTTGAGCTTTTATTGTCAAATTCTTGTAACCCACTTGAGTGTTCTTCATTGTATTTCATTTTCATTCAAGTGTTGGGGTTTAGCGAACTTCAATTGTGCAAACACATTACCTTGTGAGGTTTTCATAGCTTGTTTCTTTGTATTCACATTTAAGGAAAGGGATTACTAGACTTTGGGGTATAACTCTAGGATTTGTGAGGTTATCTCCTTTAGCCAAAAAGGAAAGATAAATTAGTGAATTTGTGGAAATCCTTAGTGTGGATAGCTAAGGTAGTGGATGTAGACCTTGTTGAGAAGGTTGACCCACTATAAATCACTTGTCATTTTTTTCCTTTTCGCAATTTGCTTCCACCAATTTTTAATTGCCAATTCATCTCCTCTTGGCTATCTTCATTGATTGTTCAACTCAACCTTAATATTTGTGTAGAAAGTTAATATATTTATAAAATTATATTATAAATATTATAAAATTATATCATGAGATAAATGAAATTAAGTTCAATTGCAGTTTTACTTATATACTGTTTGTGTTGGATTTATGTCAAGTCTTTAAGTTAGTCTGGTGGTTTAGTTCCAACCATTCATCTAAGAGGTCTTTAGTTTGAGCTTCTTTAAATTGCAAGGTTTTCTTAATTTTCTCAAGCAAAACAACGTCGTTTTGGCCTATCTTAGGTATCAAAGTAACTATATTCAAACAACACCGTTTTACATTTAACGGGCCGTTACAGGTTAACAGTAGAGTGCTTAGATTGAAGCTATAAACAAAGTTTAGTAGTATAATAGTATCATTTTATAGTTCAGTAGTATTTCTAATACACGTTAAAATTTAATCGTATTTCGTGTAGTTTAATTTTTTATAGGTTACATATCACATTTCTAAATGATCAACTATTACCACATAAAAGAATAAATCCGTTAATGATATAAAAATTTATGAATGGAATTGATAGCAAAAAACATGAACCACATTAAAAAACCGTGTATATCATGAATATAAATCATTCGTCTTGTTTTGGTGTTCTTATGTATGCTCTAATACTAAAAAATTAGGTTTTGGATTTAAGGTTACAGTTTAAGGTTAGAGCTTAAGATTATGGTATTAGATGCATAGTGTATTATTTTAAAGATTATGATTTAGAATTTAAGATTTAGAATTTATTCGTATCTCATTTACAGACCAAGTATTTAACCGCATTATTAATGTTACATAATCGTTATTCACAAATATAAGCCCTACCAAATAAACCGGTAGTAGCCACAGCCCACAAAGCATGCTTCCCATTTCATTGTGACCACAGCCCATAGTAGGGGCGTGCAAAAAAATTCGATTCGATCTGTTTATCCTTTAATTTGATTTGAAATTTCGGATATTCGACCTACTTTTTATTTTTTAGATAATTTAGATCGGATATTCAAAAATTTCGAATCGGATACGGATAGTGATTTTACATTCGGATCGGATATCCAATTATCCAATATCCGAAAATTTCATTTTTTATAGATATGAATCTTGTTATATTCGATACTTTTACTTGTTATAAATGAAAAATTAATTTTTTTATGGATACAAATCTTGTTATACTCAATAATTTGTTGATTTTTATATTTAAAAACCTAAAATGTTTATGGATAAGACCGCTAAATTTAATAAAATAATTAACATTAACTCATAATTTCGGATACTTGAATATCTGAATATCTGATCCGAAATTTCAGATATCAAAAAATTAAATATCCAATTTTTTTGAATCGAATACAAATCACAAAAATACCTATCTAAAAATTTCAGATATCTAAAATTTCAGATAAAATCAGGTCGGATATCCGAAATGTACACCCCTAAACCAGACTATGCTAGAGCCGCACACCTTGACTCTCAATTATTTCACTAATTTTTAGTCAATCAATAAATAAAAAGTTATTTTTTTTCTAAAAATGGATATTTTAAACTAAAATTAAAAGAATAAAAAAAGCAAGATTCCATCTAACAAATAAAAGTCACGCGTTCAGCCCTCCGTCAGGTCAGTGATCATGACCCTTAACAAGGATCATTATTGTTCCCATTGGTTTTTACATTTTTATTAGATTTATTTATTTACATATGTTTTTAATTTCCTATTTATATGCCAAAGCCAAACAAGCGCACCCAACCGCTTTATTTCCTTTGCCTTGTTTCCTTCCCCCAAAACAATCTTTCACCATTTTCTTTTCTTCTATTTTTTAAAATATAATTTTACCGATTTTCTTGCAGGTTTTCATCCGTATCGAGGTACGATTTCCTTTACATCTTTTCTCTTTTCTTTTTGTTTAAATTTTTATTTTGGTTGATAATTTTTGTTAATTATTTTAGAACCGTCTTTGATCATGGAAAAATTGTTTATCTGAGGTCTGATTGTTGTTTCTTTCATTAGTTTGGTTATCTTAATGTTTGATCTTGATTGTACTTGATAATCTGTAATGGTTCCAGGTTGTGCTGTTGTGTATCATGTTTAGATTCTCTATTAAAAATTTGTATTTGTTAGTGACATTTAAAAAAATCCAGTTAAAATTGGTTTCTTAGTTGCGATCATAGGAACGATGATAATCAGCGTAAGATATTTCGTTGTTGATCATCCCATTGACTTGACTTAAAATATGACCAGTAGTTTTTGATCTTGATGTTGTCGTTGTAGCTAAAATCAAAAGAGTTTGTTGATGTTATGTATTTGAACTCTGCTTAATTCAATCTTTTGTTTCTATAGAATTGATTGATTTCTTCTGGCGGTTGAATAGTGATTAAAAGATTTTTAAAACTGATACAAGAGCTCATATATTCCTTTTTTTTGTCAATGGGTTCATTCCAGAGTTTGTTGATGTTATGTATTTGAACTCTGCTTAATTCAATCTTCTGTTGCTATAGAATTGATTGATTTCTTCTGGCGGTTGAATCGTGATTAAAAGATTTTTAAAACTGATACAAGAGCTAATATATTCTTTCTTTCTTTTTTTTGTCAATGGGTTCATTCCAGAGTTTGTTGATGTTATGTATCGGAACTCTGCTTAATTCAATCTTCTGTTTCTATAGAATTGATTGATTTCTTCTGGAGGTTGAATCGTGATTAAAAGATTTTTAAAACTGATACAAGAGCTCATATATTCTTTTTTTTTTTTTTGTCAATGGGTTCATTCCAGCTGGTAAGGAACAAAATGGGCATTGTGGCATATTATTGCCCGAGTCTTGTTGGAGTTGTCAGTGTTTGTTTAAAGACTTAAAAGGCAATAGAAAATGATTATCATAAAGTGCTCCCTCCATTGGGCTACTGTAATTTGACCTTCATTTTTATTGAGGTTCAGATGCCAGTTGATAGTTGAATTACTTAGCATGCCAGTAACAGCTTCCAAGAGAAGATGCTTTAATAGATAGGATTTGACCTAGTTTTTTTTCTTGATTGCATTAGCAACAACTAGGTTTAGACCTTTTTCTTTATGCTGGTTAGGGACTTGGTGTTTCATTCTTGCTCCACATCCTGAGTTTGACCTTGAGCATAAACACTAATTAGTATGCCAGTTTTTGAACAGTAGCCCATCTATATCTGAAGGTATGAGGTTTCATACTATATCCTCTTTCTGAAAGAATTGTTTTAGAAGTAGTTAATTAGAAGTTATACGCTGATACTTGTTGCAGCTGTGAGCTTATGGGTGAAGTGTGTCAATATCTGTCATCTATTAGTTTTTCCTCCTCTTTCTATTATCTTCTTCATCATCATGTCTTGCAGAATCAGCACCTTCATCTTCAGTTATATTCCCATCTTAGTTCTCCAGGCTTTTATCAACGTGTTGTCTTAGCTGCAAAAAAGTTTTGACATATATTTAAGCATTCCTTTAAATGAACCATAAATAGGTTACTAGAGTTGGTAAATTGTGTAGAAAATAGGTATTTCCAGCCAAGAATTATGTGAAAACAGAAGAGATTTATAAACTCTGTGTTTTTCGATGTACAATAGGTGAGTCTATTTATAGACTCTTTACAAAGAGGTTTATACTAGGTAGTTAACTTCTAGGATAGAATTTTATCTCTTTTATCACTTATCCTATACAAGATAGATTTAATTTAAAATTTAAACTATCAGTTAGGATATATTTACAACTCTTATTTATCTACAAACACTAACAACACGCCACTAACCAACAAATTGTAGTTGTGCCGTTTCCGCTTTCTATTTTCTGAATTGCAAATGTTGTTGCAGGGAAGCTTTGTTGATCGGAAACTAAAGGAAAGATTTCTGTCTTATTAAAATCACGAGCACTCACTGTAGAATGTTATAAGTTGGCCTTCATACAAAGATCAAGTAAATGGTGTTAGAGCTGCTACTCTAATTTACAGAATTCTTTGACCTCGTTGAATATCCGCTTTACACCAAAGTCCTTATGCTCCATTGACCGGAGATTTCATGAAAATGATTAAAAGAAAACCAAAACCTAATGGTTATAGTCATGCTATGATCTTAAATCCATCATATTTGGCATTCTATGTCAGCTTGCTAGCGCTTGGTGTAGAGTGTCAAAGGAGGTTTATGGAGTGGGGTTGAGGTTGAGGAATTGAGAATAGTATCTTCTTTAATATCAGGGTTTGTTGTTCTTAGAAGATGTAATAACCTAAGAACCCCAGGGCCATCCCGTAAAAGTTCCTAAGAACCCTAGGGTCATCTCTGTAAGAATCCCTAAGAAACACAGGGCATCTTCATAACCGTTACAGTTCTGGCAGTCATCCAATCTACAGTTTCTGATGAAATATTGATTTAAAGTGTAGGGCATGATGGATTTGCTGAGAATATTTTTGCTTAGTGTTCTCTTCTGGGCAACCACGGAAATGTGCTTTTTGTGGAGACTTGTTTAGTGGTGTTAAAATTGGATGCTTGGATGATGACCATAGTCATGTTGCTGGGATTGTCTTTTCTTGTACATGGTGGATGTAGTAGAACTAAGTGGTTGAAAATATGTAGGCGCTGAAATCATGTTCTAGATGCATGTGAGGAGGGATGACTATGCTAACAGTATTGGGATTTCGGTGATTATATAAGTGCCTTATAGCTTCAGGTTTTCAAATTTTATTGAGGTGGAGGGTCAATATGTACTTGGATGTAATGATTTAATTAAGTCAACACTTAGACGATTGTTGCTGTCAAGATGCATGGCAGTGAACTGTTGACAAGGAGCTGAATGATTACTAAGTTATGATTGAACCAATTGTGTGGCTGATATGGTTTTCCTGTAACTCGATATCAAAGAAATAAATAGAGTTTGGTTCGTGAGATTTTCCTGGTTGTTCATTAGGCTTTCTTCTTACTGTTACCATCTCCTCGCGAGGAGTGTTTTACTTGCATAATTCTTACGCTTCTATATTTTGCGAGTAAAATCATCATCTTGATTTGTGTGCCTAAAGCTTCATGTTGTTTCGTTAGACAATTGTGAAACACATCTTTAAACTGATGGCAAATTTTTTGTCAGTAACTCAACGTACAGCAATAAGGCTTTCAATTTAAGTGATGTACATAATATATATATTTTATTAGTACTCACCTAATCCTCTAACCTTGGAAGTTTTCAGAAATACGTTGTGAGGCACAATAATGTTCCTAAGAGATATGATCTTGTGTCAACATCTCTACCTCAAATATTTTACATGGTAAAAATAAGGTATTGTAGGAATCAATGTAGACCTTAACATTGAAGCCAGCTATGGTCTTGGTAGATGAGATCCTGCATTAGGGGTGGTAGCTGTCCTCCTTTACAATTATTATGTATTTATTCCTGATTTCTTACTATTTCCTCTTATGTAATTTTCTGTTTTTTTTGGTGCTTTATTATAAAAAATATAATGTTTGGTCTTAGATGATACATTTAATTTCTGCTATTCTTCCAACGATTGTTTTTGAGGGTAAAATAAGGTAATTGCAGCAGACCGTACGTGCTTGCTTAATAAACAATTTACATGCCCACATGAAAATTGATTGTAATTCCTTATGTTGATGAATATTGTCAAATTGTAGCTTCTCTTCTATTTCTCCTCAAATCTCTGAGGATGCTTTTGCTACTTATTACTGCTCATTGTTTTTAACTTTTTTCCTTAAAAGTTTACAGCTTATTTTGAAGTTAAAATCTTCATTTGTTTGGCCAGAACTTGATCTCTATGCTTTCGTTTTCTTCTAACTTATCTTCAGCTTAGATAGGGTTTGGTTCCTCCCTTGCAGAGTGGAAGCTCAATATTAAGGATTTATTTCCCATATTGATTTTCTTTTCTTTTGCCGAACTAAAAAGAGGACAATGTTTTCCTTTTAAAATTAGTACTACTAATTTCATGACTGGAGTGAAAGGCATTACTCTTCGGCTGTTGCTTTTTCTGTGAACTTTCCAGCCATGTTTGGTTAAGTGATGACCATTTTCATTCCTTCCATCTGCTATGAGCTATATAGATCAATTCCAGGCGGGGTCCTGATGAGTAATCCTTCTTCTTCTAGTTTTTGAACCTAAGGTAATATTGTGTTGGGCTTAAACGGTTAGTATTGGCATCCAATTTAGAATTGGTGTTTAATTGCTACTCGAGTGTTCCTTATTTTGCTTTCACCTTTACACTCTTTTTTTCTTGCCCCAGAATATGGAGGATGCTCTCTCTAATTTTATGGAGAGAGGAAATATGTACGGTGCAGATAAAAGCGAGAGGTGGGACTATGGCTAGCCTAGCATGCTAGTTTTTAAGAAGACAATAGTTGTGCAACTGGCTATTTAGGGTTGTTGACTCCCTATTTGTGAAAGCCTACTGTGTAAATCACTCTAAGCGATCAGTGCTTTTGCACCAGCATCCATTTTCCCTATTCCTAAGAATTAGCTCATACGTGATTTCGTTGACTAAAAATGCACAGTTTTGATTTAAGTGCAGTTAAAATTCTACTTGAGATGCCCTTTTTACATACCAATTTGTGCATGTAAGTATATGTCTGACTTTGTTTTCTGCGGTGTCTGCACTGCTATATATAGAGAGATTATACCTGTAGTTTTAATGTTATTGGTGCATGTAACCTCATGTCTTTCTAAATTTTTTATAGAGTGATAATAGTTGTTTCTTTTAGAAGAATGAACAATTGGTGTTACAAACAAAAAACTAACGTACCTTGATGCTCAATATATTTCTGCCAGTGGCAACTGATGTATGACAACTAAAAGATGTGGTTCTTGGAGTTGCCTTTGTGTTTTGTTGCAGACACATATATCCTAAGTATTATTGTATTTGTTGTGACATAAACTTAGATTTCTTCAAAGCTATGGAAATTCTTTAAGATATGAAATCTTGTAGATGCAGTATATGTTGCTTGGATAAATATTTGATCTCTAATTTCGCTTTTTGTAGGTTGGCTTTTCTTCTGGAATATAACTGACAAGGGACTTGGTTAAGGGGCATAGGTATATATTTTACACCTCCCAAATGTTTGAGGGTGAAAAGGAGCAGGGATGGAATCATATGCATTCAGAACAACCTTACGCAAATCTTGGTATTATTTTAATGCATTAACTTTTGCTTTCTATTATTAAGAGGATAAGTTTGATGCCTGATGGAAAATAGATAATTATTTACACTATGATGAAACTAGTTTGCTAGGCAGGTTGAGGTTAAACTTATCATATTCTCATATATAGAAAGTTGGGCCTAGGTTTTGGCATTTGAGTTATGCTGCCTTTCGTGTTGTAAAGGATCCTTATTTGTACACTAGCTGTTCTAATGGCTATTTCTGCTGGTTGTTTTGCTTGGCAGTGAGGGCAAGTACTACAGAACATGGTTCCTTTTGTCCTGTAGAAAATGTTTCTGTTGATGCAGTGCATGTTTCTCCTCATTGGAATCCTGTCCCTAGGTCCGGCGGTTATGCTACCTCAAGCCACATTGTTGAAGCTCCGCGATATCAACCTGATGCTTCAGGCCCATCCCATGATCTTATTCTGCATCCATCAGTGCCTGGAGCATTTGGTGCATCCCCTGATAATTATACACATCATGCTTCTTCTTCCAGTTATGATAGGCAGAGTCTCCATGGGATCGAGGGTGGTTTTGTTGATCTCCAAATGGGTGGTGGTAGAGGGCCTCACAAGCGCAAAAGCCCTGGAGTCCCTTCAGTCTGTGAAAGGGGTGGTTCAAGCAGATATGTAGGAGCTGGAAGTTCATCTGATCTTCCTCAATCATCTGACTTATGGCAAGAGAAACCTAATGTAGATCCTCAACACATGCACTGGGATCATGTGTCCATGCCCCCAAGCTATAGAGGCAATAGCCTTTCAATTAGAGGCGAGGGTTCTATGAGGAATGTAAGAAGCCGTCCAGCACTTGATCTTGAATCCAACCTAGTTAGGAACCATTTATCAAGGATTCCTTCTCACACTTCCTATTCTACAAGCCACCCATTTGATCACTCTAGCTCAGTGGATCTCTCTGGTCAAAGCTCTAATGCTTTGTCAAGGGAGTGTGAATGGGGCCATTTGAGAATGTCTCCTATTCATGGAAGGATTCAAGCTTCGGGTAAGTTAGTCGAACATTTCTCTGTTATGTTTTAAGCCCCCCGTTATTTCTTATTCTGTTACTGTTGAATTGCAGATCCAGGTGTTTCTAATCACGAGACAAACCACTTTCTTGGTGGTAGCAGTGCTACAAATTCTTCTGTAGAGGTTGAGGGGCTTCAGGATGATTTCATTTCGGGTAGAAATCCCGTTCTTCCTCAGAGTTTCCATGGCAGCTCAACACAATCTGCAAGGGGTATTCGCACAAGCTATTCTCATAGACTTACCCCAGCCTTTAGTGCTTCTTCCAGCTGTGTGCGATTAGGACATGCGGGTCCCCCAGAAGAGGGTATTCAGATCATTGCTGGAAGTTATTCCTCCAGACATCCTCGGCCATTATCAGCTATAACATGGCGTAATAATAACCAGACTGTGAGGTCGATGGCATTTAATGACAGATGCCAATCTCCAGCCGATGGTGTGTCTTTCCATGAACGATTTTCATCTGAGGTATTTAGTGCTTGTGAAGTAAATATGTTCTTGCAGTTGAAATTTGTACGGGCTAAATGTCCTGTAATGATAGTTTGAAAGTTCATTCTAAACAGTTTGCACATCTTTTGTGCGAGTGCTGTACTGATTCATGGTGGTGTATTTTTTTTTTTTACTTTTATTGCGTCACAAGTATCCTTCTTTGTTGATCGATAGTAGCCTGTTTTGTTGACCAGGCCGACTTCTAATCTAGCCAATTTTCAGATCAAGTGTTTCACCATGAGAGATCTCATGGGAAAACTCTGTTTGATCATCAGCTTGCCAAGTAACTTACCTGATTTAATGGGTCATCAGCTGAATGTTGTAATTTGTTTTCTATAAGCAGGGTTTTATGATTGTTGATTGCTTAGCCTTTCCGGGATCTAGAAATATGTTTGATCAGCATAGAGATATGCGGCTAGACATAGACAACATGTCTTACGAGGTATGTGCACAATTCCCTTCTCTATTATTGTGTTATTTCATTCTTATGCATGTTCTGCTCTAAATAACCCTGTACGATACGGTTGGTTAGGAATTACTTGCACTAGGGGAAAGGATTGGGAATGTCAACACAGGCTTGTCTGAAGACTCGGTATCCAAGTGCTTGACTGAAACAATTTACTGCTCTTCAGATCGAATCCAGGACGAGAGCTCTTGTGCGATATGCCTGGTAAGAACTTTTATCATGTTTGAAACATAAATATATTGGATCATGTCCCGCTGTAAGGCAAGTTTGAATTTCTTACAAAGCTTTGTAATTCACAGGAAGAGTACAAGGACATGGATGAAGTGGGGGAGTTAAAGACTTGCAAACATGATTACCATGTTCCCTGTATCAAGAAGTGGTTGTCAATGAAGAATACATGTCCGATCTGCAAAGCCTCTGCTATGGCGGAGGATAAGGAGAAATAATGACTTCTATTGTGGGGGAGTTAAAAACTGTTGTACAAGTTTCAAAATTTTGAGTTCCAACGGTCAATTTTTCTAATTCGACTTAAAGAGTTCCAAAACTTATATGCAGGAGAGCATTAAATGCTTGATTTTATGTCTTTTCAGCGGCTCCAAACCATTCGCAACAACCATAAACGACTACAAAATCTTTCTACACTATAAATACAGGCCAATGACTTCAAGAAAGAAGAGATGGACATCCAAGCTTTTAAAGATTAAGAGAGAGGAATTTTTCATTGTTTATTTTTTTATTATCTCTTGTAAATCTTTATAGTCTATTCTTGTGAGCTTAAATTTCTAAACACCCACCTAGAGAGGTATTTATTTACACATGTTAAGACCTTGTAAAAAGGAGATATTCTAGTTTAGCCTTAGAAAAATTGGAGTGGTTTTATTTTAGCCATTGAAAATATAGGGATGTATGGTTATCTCTTTGTCCTCAAAAGAAAGAACTCTTAGTGAATTGAGAAATCTTTAGTGTGGATAACAAAGGTAGTGGATGTAAACCTTGGTTGAGAAGGTTGAACCATTCTAAATCGATCGTGCACCAAATTGTCATCCTTTTTTAATTCGGTTGCTTCCCAAATTCTTCAAGAGACCATTACATCTTCCACATGTCAATTTAGTTGATGGTATCTAGCCCAACAATTTGTATCAAAAGCGAGGCTTAATCGACGATCTAATAACCATTGTGAAGATTACCATTTCCTACATCAACCGTCCTTGAAGAGCTCTAGCAATATCGACATCAAGCTCAAGAATTTCAATGATGAACTATCATATCTCTTTTCAAATCTAAAGGTGAAATACTCACTTAATTAAAATGGGTAACTTCTAAGCTTAATCTTTTAAATTATAAAGGGTTGCCTATTTTTAATGTTTTTGAATGTTTTTTTAACTGCATAACATTCTTTGATGCTTTGTGCATATGTGTTCTCAACAATGTTTTATTCATAGTAATGCATAAAGCTCTATAAGACTTGGATACATTGAATTTCACGTGATCTTAAATCTTTTAATCATATGTTGAAATTCAATAATTTTCTTGAGTGTCAAAGTATTTTGACCTAAATTTCAAAGGGAATGCATTTATCAAGGGGAACAATTTTTTTAATTCTTTCATGTTAAATTTTTTAAAGACTACTACTCTCTATTGTTATCATAAACTTTATTTGGCTTCAAACGTAGTTTTGAATTATTTTTGATATAACAAAAATGGGAGATATATTGTGAAAAATTCAATTCACAACGAAAAAGGTAAGCTTCAATATTCTTCTAAAAATATTATTTTTTTCTAAAATTATTTTTCTAAAGAGAAGAATTTTTAAAAATAATTTTTTAACTGGTTTTGTTATATCGACAAGGAGAAGATTGTTGAGATATTGATTTTGATATAACAAATTAAGTGAAAAATATTTTGGACTTGGTCGAATATTTCAAAAATAATTCAAAGTCCAACAAACTTGAAATATATGTTTAAAAATATTTTCTAAGTGTTTTGACTCATTCGTCAACTTAAAATATTTTCAAAAAGTCAAAATTATTTAATTCTTGAAAATCCTAGAACAAAGTTTCCAAACTTTAGTAGTAGTTTCAAAACTCCTACAAGAGTTTCCAAACTTCTGATTCCAGACAATTTTCAAGTTTCGAAACTTCTTGTTTCAACGACCAATTTTTCAAATCCGACTCAAAGAGTTTCAAAATCTTTGAGAAGTTTTGAAACTTATATGTAGGATAGCAATAAATGCTCAATTTTATCTCCTCTCAGCGGCTCCAAACCATTTCTAACGGCTATAAATGGCTACAAACTCATTCCATACTATAAATACAAGACAATGACACTTCAAGAAAGAAGAGATAGATGTCCAAGCTTAAAGATCAAGAGAGAAAAGCTTTTCATTATTTCTTTCTTTATTATCTCTTGTAAATCTTTAGAGTCCATTCTTGTGAGCTTAAATTTGTAAACACCCACCTAGAGAGGTATTTTGTTTACACTTGTCAAGACCTAGTAAAAAAGAGATGTTCTAGTTTAGCCATAGAAAAACTAGAGTGGTTCTATCTTAGCCATTTAAAAAATATGGATATATGGTTAAAGAAAGAATTTTTAGTGAATTGGAAAATCCTTAGTGAATTGAAAATTCCTTATGTAGCAACTAAACAAATCCGAAGTGTCCCTCTTTTTAGAAAAAAATAGTTTTGGGGGATTTCTTAAAATTTGTATTTTGGAATAAAAACTAGAGTCGCCACCGGCCACTTGGGTTGGGTAGACCGGGCACCAAAAAAGCTAACTAGAGATTATGTACTCATGCCTCACTTACCGTCCACCACTTTAAGTTCAAGGCTTCTTGGCTCTTGGAAGAGTCATGCGAGGCTGAAGTTATCCGCCTTTGGTCCTCTGCTTCAAGATCTATTCCTAATCGTTTGCGGTATGTGGGCGTTGGTCTGGACTGTTGGTTCTCGGAACTAAGGGCAAACAAGCGTGTAACGATGGAGGTAAAGAAACACTTGGTGCAACTAAATGAATTTGATCCATTTGACGATGCTCTGGGAGAATCACTGGAATCAGATTAGCTATGAATTTGGAGGTTGACAAAGACAAGCTTTATTGGGACAATGAGCCCGTGCGAATTAGCTGTGAAAAATACTAGCTTCTTCCATAGATATGATTCGAACAGAAAAAAGAAGAACCGCGTTACCACCCTTACGGATGACACTGGTATGACTTACGATATAATCGATGAACTAGAGCACCCTTATTCTCACAGTGATGTTAGTGCTGCGGTACAATCATGAGCTCGCTTAAAGCTTCGGGAGAGGATGGGATCGGGCAGTATTTTATCACAGATTTTGGCATGTTATTGGGCACGATATTGCTAAGTATTGTGTTGCAACATTGCGAGGTGACCATGACATTTTGGATATCAACTCTACCTGTATTGTGTTGATCCCCAAAGTGGATAACCCGCGGGATGTGAAACACTTTAGGTCGATCAGTCTCTACAATGTTCTCTACAAGATCATATCCAAGATGATTGTTAACTATTTCTGACACGTTCTACATGTCTACATTGATGAAGCTTAGAGTGCATTCGTACCAGGTCGTCTAATCACTAATAATATTGTGGCTGCTTATGAGATTCTTCACTCGTTTCAGAATAAACGAACAGGCAGATCAGGCTCTTTTGCACTTAAGCTCGATATGAGTAAGGCTTATGATAGGGTAGAATGGCCTTTTCTTCGAATGATGCATGCTCGAGTGGGCTTCTCTGAGTCCTAGATTTCCATGGTGATGAGTTATACTGAATCTGTTTCCTAGAAAATGGTGTTCAATGATCATGTTGGTGAACATTTTTACCCCTCTCGTAGCCTTCGTCAGGGGGATCCCATTTTCCTTATTTGTAGTGAGGGGCTTTTTGCGTTACTCCGTTTTGCAACTGCTCAAGGCCGTCTTCAGGGAGCTTGAATCAATCGATATGCTCTGACCGTTTCTCACCTCATTTTCGCTGATGATTGTGTCATTTTTGGTGAAGCATCGGCGTTGGGGGCTGGCGCAATTAAGCAGGTGCTTTGTAGTTATTCTTGCTGTTTAGGTCAACTCATCAATTATGATAAGTCAGGAATTTTCTTTAGCTCTAATGTGGGCCAAACTGATCGAGAGGATGTGGAACGGATTCTTGGGGTTTAATCAACGGCGAGCCTGGAAAAATACCTAGGCATACCAGGTTTGGTGGGGAGAAAAAAAGGGCAACACTTGAGGATCTCAGGGGTAAAATGCACAAGAAGTCCACAAGATGGAATTCAAAACTCCTCTTTATTAGAGAGGTGTTAATAAATTCGTTCTACATGTCGGTCCTTTGTTCGTCATGTCGTGCTTTCTCTTGCCCTCCTCACTTTGCAAGGATCTTGAATCCATAATGGCTCGTTTTTGGTGGCAGAAGTCTACAGGGTGTAAGGGTATTCACTGGTGTTCATGGCAGTCTCTTTGTTCATTAAAGGAGGAGGGCGGTATAGGACTTCGAGATCTCTCTAAATTCAACATTGTTATGCTTGCTAAGCAGGGGTGACGCCTCTTGAAGAATCCACAATCTTTGGTTGTGCGTCTTCTGCGATCTAAGTATTATAGGAATACCAGCTTCCTTAATTCCACTTTGGGCTTGAACCCCTCCCTTATTTGGAGGAGCATCTTGGATCAGGGCTGTCTGTATCTATTTGAGAGGATTTTTGGCTCCCCTCTAAGGAGCAACAAAATATTACCACCACAAGACTGCCTTTTCTGGATATAGTTAGTGACTTGCGACTGCCAAATGAAAATAGTTGGAATTTGGATCTCATTTGTTCCAGTTTCAATGCACAGGATGTGGAATTGATTCTTAAAATACCGTTGCCATCTAGCCCCCACATTGACAAGAAAGTGTGGTATGGTGAACAAACAAGTATATATTCTGTGCGTAGTGGTTATAGGGCCTTACTCAACCCTGTTAGTCTCAGTTCACGAGATAAATTGCTCTTTAAAAGTATTTGGCAACTATAATATCCCTCTAAAGTGCGCATTAATATGGGGAAATTTGCCCATAATTTCATGCCTACCATGAATAATTTATACAATTGACGCGTGGCTGCTCATGCAAAATGTCCTAGGTGCCTAATCTTGCCAGAGGATGTTGCTCATGTTAGTTGTGACTGTGTGTTTGCCAGGAATATGTGGGGCAAGTTAGGGATTCAATGGCTCTCTAATATGGATCACTCAAACTTTTTTGAATGGTTGGCCTGGCTCTTTGAACATACTCATCTCATCATAAAGAGACTACTGCTATTACGATTTGCGGCCTTTGGTTTGCTCGAAATAGACATTTACATGATAACATATCTCAAGGTCCAAATGAGACGGTTACCTTCATCCGTGGTTTCAGTTCTGAACTCCACAATTTGAGAGCCTATTTGAAACATCCGACTCCCGTGATTCATGCTCGATGGTCTCTTCCCCCTATTAATTGGGTAAAAATTAATGTTGATGCAAGCTATTCATCTGTTAATAGAAAGGTGGCCTTAGGTGTCATCATCAAAGATTCAGATGGCTAGATTATGGGGGCATGTTGCGGAATAAATACCTTATTCTCAATAGTGGTTATGGTTAAAGCAATCGCGGTCTTGCATGGTCTCCAATTTTCTAGAGATCTTGAGTTCACATATGTTCTTCTAGAGAGTGATTCCAAGACATTCATTACCAAAATTCTGAGTCTTGTTGAGGATTATTTAGAAATACGATCCATTACCTGGGATGTCAGGTGCATGTCGGTTCTTCTTCATTAATCGCGATGGAAATGAAGCGCCTCATACCACTGCCGCTGCGGGTCTCGTGCTCGATTCAGACCACTTTTGGATTGAAGATGCCCCCTTTTGATTGAGCGTGCAGCAACCAGGGACAATCGATGCTTCGATCGGCCTTGAGTGCCATCTCATTGTGTTTTCTTGGTTGGGGAATTTTATCACCATCTTGTATGTTATTAACGGTCCAGAATAATCATAGCTAGCTAGGGACATGGTTAAAGTTACTCGGAATGAGCTTGGAAAATCATATATTGTATGTTGTTAATATATGTTAGTGCTGAAGTAAAGTTTCTGGTAAACCGGGACTTGGATATGTTGGGGAACTTCAGAAATGAGAAGCTCTATTAGGTTGCCAACACTATTTATCAACCCTATATACCACTGTTTTGATCTTGGACTATTTATATCAGTTGAAAAATCACTTTTATGTGGTTAGCATAGTGAAAATTTCCTACCTGGAAATGGAGAAAAGGATGATACATTGTTCTTGGGCCAACCTTAGAGATATGATAGAAATTGGTTACCCAAAATGGATATGAAATCCAAAAAAATATTAAATAGAGGCATTCAGAGAATTGAACTCGGGACCTCTCCTGCACACTAAGCGAGAATCATACCACTAGATCAAATGCACTTGAAAAACCAAGCTTGTAATAAATATATAAGTTTCTTATGCGCTCAAAAATTTCCCTAGCAAGAGTAGGATAAGGAGCGAAGGAAAATGTTCCATGATACGCTCTTTAAAACAAATATTATTAAATTTTATAAGTTCTCATAAAAGTCTTGGCTAGCTACTTCATGTCATAGCATCAAATTCGAACCTATTGATATTGAGTTGGGAACTGTTGAAAGTATGGGGACATATTGGTCATGGTAGCTCAAAGTCTGCAATAAGGGCTCTTTCCACTCTTTCTATTTTTTTCTCTCATTCCCATTGCCATGAGTTGTAGGAGCTTGAAAGATTTGGAAGTGGAAGATGTGAAAGGGTTCATGGATCTTGGATTTAGATTTACGAAACAACACTTGAGCCCGAGACAGGTCCCTATAGTATCCGGCTAAATTATCCTAAATCTGAATTGAATCAAACTTGATTAAATGATCCAAAATTGAAACAAAATAAACCCAAAGTGACTTGATCTTCAATGATTTGAAAAAGTAAAACCTTAAATGACCTAAATCTGAATAGTTTGAACAAATAAATTGAAATGATCTAAACGTGCAATTACTCAACCTTAAAAGCCAAGCCTTAAACGCAAAATAACTTGAAGTTGAAATAAGTTGAATTAAAAAGATTAAAAAAGTTAAAAAAATTAAATTGACTTAATTTAGATTGGATCAAACCAAAATCGTTCTACCCAACAATTAACAAGTCTTGATTTATATTTGCCTTGTCAACATAAGAATGGTTGTAAGGGTAACATTATTGTGAGTTGAAAAAGAAAAAGAAAATAAAATTCAAGCCGTAAGAACACCTCCTCCTATCCCAACTCTTTTTTTAAAAAATAATATTAGCATGCTTAGCCTATGAAATCAATATATTATATGTTTTCAGCTTTTAAGGAGCTTATAATAAGGCCTCTTAACAAAGGCTCACCTCGTTAAAGCCTTCTTATGGCTTGATTATCGAAATTACGAGTTGCTCGATCGTGAACACAAGTATTTTCTAGGCTACTGAAATGACTTCAAAATGTTATTGCCTAAGGAAAATGATGGTAGAATTAATATGATTGCGGAAGTTGATTAAGTGATATGATGGGAATGTAATATGATGAATGGAAGATGATGGTAAAAGGATATGTGGGTATTGGAAATGGTAAAGATGGAAAGTAACAAGGAAAGAACCGACACTATAGAGAATGTTGGCCCGAATCCTATTGGATGCTTAGAGGAACGAGGAAGGAACCAACGCTGTGAAAAAGTGAAGACTCATTTCCTATAATGTTCATAAACGAAAGAAAATGGGAATGACACCACAAGGAGAATTCCTTGATAAGTCGGGTAGAAGTTCAATTAAGAACTAAGAGATTAAGCTCTCACAAAAATCTGTTGTAGGATCTATTTTATATTTTACAAATGAAAATAGCAGCTCCTATTTATAGGCTTTACAAAATGGAAACCGAAAGGTCTAACAAAAAAACATAGCAATAATGGCAAGATATTAAGGCTTGTGTCCTTCCATCTCCCTTGGTAGCAGAATGGTTGTTTAGAGTCTGTAGGATGAATGTAGACGTCCATTTGTCTATATGAATGAGATGGTTGAATTCCAAGCTGTCCATTCAAATGAGTGTCATCAAATATATGAATGAGATGGTTGAATTCCAACCTTTGAATGGCTCTTTAAAGGGGAAATTAGATGGTCCTTGCATGGAGAATGAATCTGGCATGGTTCTTGGATAGTGAATGAATTTGGCAGCATTGAATTCAAGAAATGAATGGTCTCTTGAATTTCTGAAACAAGCATATTGTTTGAATGATGATTATTCCTGTATTGAATTTCCAGCCTGCACTGTTTTCAATAATCGGGTCATATCTTAAGTTTCTGATATTAGATTGATGTAATTCAAAGTGCGTTGGAAAGTGTTACCTCCTCAAAAGTATTGTTTTCCATGCCCTTTTTAATATGTTTTTGCTTGTTTTCAAGTACATTTAGTTGCATTAAATTGATACTATCATGCATTTGCATCAAGAAGTTAGTTGGCTGCCTATACTTGTGTGAAAGGTTGTTTTTATGGCCTTTTTGCAGGTTGGCAGGGTGTTTGGTGAGAGAAATGAACGCAGGGACGCAGTTAGGAATGCCAAGGTGAATGCTAGATGCTGTGGGCACGAAAGGATCAGAGGTGTGCCAAGCATCTGTTGGCATGAGGTGTGCCAGCAGGCATGCCAAGAGAGGAAGAACCTCTGAAAAAATAGGATACACTCAGGCTCCTTAAAAATCGCATTTGGCCAGCCTCCGGAAAAATAGCGAATAAGGTGATGCCAAGCTGTGTTGGCAAGGTCGTGCCAATTTAGTATGCCAGGATGGCCATGGCATGATGACGTCATGCCTAGCTTGATAAGCTATCACACCGATCATATGAGGCTTAGCTCTTATCCATGGAGCGTTCAAATTTCAAATGAAGAGAGAGTTATCCCAATCCCTTCCCTTGCATGCCTATATATACACTACCCGATCAAGCAAGAGATTGATCATATGAGCCGAGAGGTGGTCGAAGCAAGGTGTTGGAGCAGTGAGTGACAGTCGGTGCAACGGAGGAAGGGTGGTTCAACTTCTTGGCCGAGAGTCTGGCGTGGAAGGCTGCATTGAGAGACCCTCTACTTATTCCCTTGGCAGAAGTTTTTTTTTTAGTTTTTATTATGATGGTAATGTTAAAAACGTTTGTTGGTTAACCCCTACACCATGAACTAATTTAATAGTTGGTGGGGGGATGTTTTGGTTTTAAATGTTGGCTTTTATGCCTTAGTTCCTTTATAATAATTATGCTTTTGGCAAAGTTTGTCTGTTTTACATACTTTATTTTTTCCTAAGTACTGTGTCAAAGCGAGAGCTGGCACAGTTAGCTTATTGCCTTCCAATATCTTAACAGACTTGCGTTGTCAACGATCAAGTTGCTGAACACTTGGGGGAGAAGCTTCGAGAGAAGTCGTTCAAGTAGATGAACTTACTTCAGAAGTGAAATCTACCCCTACGGAGTATAGATTGGTTTTTAAATCAAATTGGTTTAAGGAAAACATACACTATAGAGATATATGGGTTTTTACTTGGCCAGTTTAGGGCAATGACCATCGAGAGAGGCTTTGCTACTTTTGAATCTACTCAGCAAACAATGCCAAGACAGTTTTGCCAATAAAGGCTGGCATGAACCACATTGAAATCAAGCATTCCCTGCCAACAGTCATCATTAATTTGAAAACACCTTCCATGCCAACGCTTTACTTCAGTTTCTATTTTATTTTATTTTATTTTCTTAGTTTTAAAATCAACTCTTTTAAACTAAAAACTTTTCTTCCAAAGCAAGTAACAATCAAACAATCGAATTCAAGACAATCTCCGTGGGATCGATAACTTAGCTTACCAAGTTGTATTACTTGTCGACCGTGTATACTTGCACGCAAAAAACTCTTGGCACAGTTTATCTTGCCCAAATACATACATTTATACCTTTTGCCAGCATTCGTTTTACACATCTGCCTAAGAGTCAACAAGTTTTTGGCGTCGTTGCTGGGATCGAACAGATTTGGTTGTTTTTAAATTTTTACTTGTTTTGTTTTTGTTTTGATATTTGTTTTCACCGGTGTATGACCAGAAACCACCTAGTTGTGGACGAGTGGCCATACGATCTGAAAATTGAGAGAACCTTGCGAAGGTTAAAGAGGCGATACCGAGAAATAAATCAAGGCAATCAGTGGAATGGTGTGGTGAATAATGATCCACCCGTTAACAATCAGCCTAATAACAATGCACCACCGCCTCCTAATGTGCCAAATATGGTTGAAGAAGAAGAGAGGCCAATCCGAGAACATTCAGCACCTAACATTGCAAATCTCATGCAAGGACTTATTGGTACTGATGCCAATGAGCCTAACTTTGAACTTAAACCCGTAATAATCCAATCTCTTTTGAATGTAAGCCAATTTGATAGAGCACTTACTGGAGACCCGAGACAACATCTCAAACAATTCATGGAGATATGCCAACTGTTTCAACAAACTGGAGTATCTGAGATACTGTGAAGCTAAAATTGTTTACTTTTTCCTTGAGAGATAGAGCCAAGGCATAGCTCAATTCTTTGCCACCAAGATCAATTACATCTTGGGCAGACCTTTTCCAGAAGTTCCCGATGCAGTTTCAGTAACCAACACTCACTACCAACTTGTGTGGTGAAATCATTACATTTAAACATGCCGATGATAAAACTCTTTATGAAGCCTGGGAAAGATTTAAAGATTTATTGAGAAGGTGTCCAATGCATGGGTTCCCAAATTGGACCCAAGTACAAACCTTCTACAACGGATTGAATGCAAAAACAAGGACTGTTGTGGATGCTTCAGCACCCAGATCGTTGTTTGATAAGAAGTACACTAAGGCTGTTGATATCCTTGAGAGAATTTTGATCAATAACTTCGAGTATCCTATTGCTAGACTTAGGACCAGGACTAAAGCCAGTGAGAAATTGAAAGTTGATGAACCCACGTCCATTCATGCCGAGATTTCCAACCTCACTAGCATGGTGAGAACGTTGCAAAAGAACAAGGAGGCCCACGAAGTCAAAGCACTGGATCCATTTTGCACCATTTGTGGAGAAAACCACCATGTGGATGAATGCCCTGTTAATTTTGAGTAGGTGAATTTTGTTGGGAATGCTGGTCGTTTTTATAATGCTAATATCTATAATGCAGGTTGGAGACAACACCCTAACTTAGCTTGGGGAAATCAAGGAGGCAATAACTACAATGCACCGCGCCAAAACATCCAACGGCAAAACAACAATGCCATGCCAACATTTTATCAAAATACCATGCCACAAAAAGCTCAGAACAATTTCCAGCAAGGGAAAGGAAGAAACAAGGAGGAGATCTTACACAATATATGGAGCGAAATGAAGTAACAGTCCAAAGTTTGGCGGCATTAGTAAGAAACTTGGAAATACAAATTGGGCAGATTGCGAATGCACTTAGCAATCGAACCCAAGGTACTTTGCCAAGTGACATTGAAGATGATCAACACAAAGAAAATGAACAATGCAAGGCAATAACTCTTCGGATTGGTAAGTAGTGCGAAACAGAGATGGCGGCCAAGTAGCCAGTCGTCAGCCAAGATGCAAAGCTTGTGCCAGCAGACATGCCCAGAGAAATAGAGAAGGAGAAAGTAGATGATGCCAGTAAGAATGCCAGCCAGGATGCTAGTCCCAGTGCCAACAATGACACCAGCAATGATGATAAGCAGACTGGTGCCAAAAACAGATGCCAACACTACCTCGGCAACGCTGGCAGGGCAACATATGTATATCCACCGCTACCATTTCCAGCAAGACTTCAAAAGCATAAGCAAGACCAGCAATTTAAGCACTTTTGGAAGTTCTTAAACAGTTGCAAATTAACATTCCATTGGTGGAAGCCCTTGAACAAATGCCCAACTATGTAAAATTCATGAAGGATTTCTTGTCGAAAAAGAGGAAGTTGGGAGAATTTGAAACTGTTGCTCTCACTTTGGGATGCAATGCCAGGATCCTAAAACGATTACCAAAGCTGAAAGATCCAGGGAGTTTTACTATTCCTTGCACAATTGGCGACAAGTTCATGGGGAAGGTGCTGTGCGACTTGGGAGTCAACATCAATTTGATGCCACTATCAGTTTTCAAGAAGCTTGGCATAGATGCAAACCTACCATGGTGACACTTCAATGGGCAGACAGATCTTATGCATATCCCAAGGGTAAGATTGAGGATATGTTGGTAAAGGTAGACAAATTCATTTTCCCAGCTGATTTTATCATTTTGGATTATGAAGCTGATATTAATGTGCCAATTATTTTGGGTAGGTTGTTTCTTGCTACTGGTAGGGTTCTTATCGATGTTCATAAAGGGGAACTAACCATGAGAATGAATGATCAACATGTTACTTTTAACGCGTTTCAAGCTTTGAAATATGCAGATGAACCTGATGAATGTCAAGCCGATGAAATGATGGAGTCCATCTTTACTTTGGACATGGCATAGTTCTGCCAGGATACAGAATTTGATGACGACATGCTTGATGGCATAGCTAAATTGTTTGAGGAACTTGTAGAATCAGCCTTAGAGGCTGAAGATGTGAGTTATTTTGATCCACCCCAGTTGGCCGGTGGAGAGACAAAAAAACCAAAGCCATCTATTGAGGAACCACCAGAGTTGAAGCTTCAACCCCTGCCAGAACACTTAAAGTATGCTTATTTAGGTAAGAACTCAACTTTGCCAGTGATTATTGTCACTGATCTCACTCATGATCAGGAAGTAAGACTATTGGCAATACTAAAAGATTATAAGCAAGCGTTGGGTTGGACCTTGGCAGACATCCAAGGTATTAGCCCAACCATTTGCATGCACAAGATCACACTAGTGGAATACAATGGTAAGACCATTGAAGGCAAAAGGCAGCTAAACCCAAGCATGAAAGAGGTTGTAAAAAAGGATATCATAAAGTGGTTGGATGCCGGGACCATTTATCCTATTTCCAATAGCTCTTGGGTTAGCCCGGTGAGTGTGTGCCAAAGAAGGGTGGCATGACTGTGATCCAAAATAGTAAGGCTGAATTGATTTTCTCTAGAACCATCACTGGATGGAGGGTGTGCATGGAATACAGAAGGTTGAACAAGGCTACAAGGAAGGGCTACTTCCTATTACCTTTCATTGACTAGATGTTGGACAGGTTGGAAGGTAAAGCTTTTTACTATTTTTTAGATGGTTATTCGGGATATAATCAGATTGCCATCACCCCTGACGACTAAGAGAAGACCATGTTCACGTGTCCATATGGGACATTTGCCTTTAGAAGGATGCCATTCGGACTATGTAATGCGCCAACAACATTTCAACCTTGCATGATGGCCATTTTCTTCGATATGATTGAGCATAACATGGAAGTATTCATGGAAGATTTCTCAGTTTTTGGTGTAACATTTGAGAAATGCATCCATAGCTTGGAGCAAGTTTTGAAGAGATGCATAGAGACAAACGTAGTGTTGAGTTGGGAGAAATGCCACTTTATGGCGAAGGAGGGCATTGTTCTCGGTCATAAGGTAACCAAGAGAGGACTAGAAGTTAATCAAGCCAAATTGCAGGTAATTAAGCAATTACCACCTCCAACAAGTGTTAAAGGTATAAGGAGTTTCTTAGGTCATGCCGGTTTTTATCGGTGATTTATTAAAGAATTTTTGAAAATTGCTAAACCTTTATGCTCATTATGGGAACATAATGCCACTTTTGCATTTGACGATTCTTGTTTGAGAGCATTTCAGGAGCTCAAAGACAGATTGATTAATGCCCCCATAGCCGTGGCACCGAATTAGAATGAGCCCTTTGAGCTCATGTGCGATGCCAGCGATTATGCCGTTGGAGTAGTTCTGGGAAAACAACATGACAAGATGTTTCATGCTGTCTACTATGCTAGCAGAACCTTGAATGAAGCACAACTGAATTACTCTACAACCGAGAAAGAATTCCCCATGGTTGTATTTGCTTTTGATAAATTTAGACCTTATCTAATTGGTAATAAGGTTGTGGTTTATACAGATCATTCGACGTTGAAATATCTCTTGGCAAAGAAGGATGCCAAACCTAGACTAATCCGATGGATGCTCTTACTTCAAGAATTTGACCTGGAGATCAGAGATAAAAAAGGCAGCAAAAACTTAGTAGTTGACCATCTCTCTCGGTTGGAGCATCACATTGAGGATGGTAAGTCCACTATAATTAGAGACGAATTCCCTGATGAGTATTTGCTTGCAACCGGTGCTATACCATGGTATGCTGACATAGTCAACTACCTGGTAAGCAATATTTTGCCATCAGACCTGGCATATAATTCCAATAAAAGATTTTTACGAGAGGTGAGGCAATACTATTGGGATGAGCCCATGTTGTACAAGTAGTGTGCCAACCAAGTGATTCTCGGTGTGTGCCAGAGGACTAGTAGCAACATACATTGCATCTATACCATGCCGCACCATATGGAGGACACTTTGCTAGGATAAAGACTGCTGCCAAAGTGTTGTAGTCAGGATTCTTTTGGCCCACATTGTACAAGGATTCCCACGCCAAGGCATGCGATCGATGCCAACAAACAGGGAACATCTCTGGCAGACACCAATTACCGCTCTAGAACATTATGCCAGTGGATTTATTTGATGTACGGAGGATCTACTTTATGGGTCCTTTTCCCTCATCATTTGGTAATGTGTATATTCTTGCGGCTGTTGACTATGTGTCAAAGTGGGTAGAGGTTGTTGCCTTGCCAACAAATGATGCCAAGGCTGTTGCCAAGTTCTTGCACAAAAACATTTCACTAGATTTGGTGCTCCTCGAATGATTATTCATGATGAGGGTACTCATTTTAAATGTAAATTAACTTCTAAAGCATTGTGTAGGTATGAGATTCAGCAGCAAATCGCCACAGCATACCATCCACAAAAAAATGGCAGGCCGAGATATCCAATAAGGAGATTAAGAACATTTTGGAAAAAACTGTGAATCCAACAAGGAAAAACTGGTCCTTGAGACTAGATGAGTCCTTGTGGGCTTATAGGACAACATTTAAAACTCCTTTGGGTACTTCCCCATTCAAACTTGTCTTTGGCAAACCATGCCACTGCCAGTAGAACTTGAACATAAAGCCTATTGGGCCATCCGGAAGCTTGACATGGCATGGAGAATAGCTGGAGGAAAGAGGTTGCTTGACCTCAATGAATTGGAGGAATTTAGAACACAAGCCTATGAGAACGCTAAGATATACAAGGAAAAGACAAAATGTTGGCATGATAGTCGGATCCTGCCAAGACAGTTCGAAATAGGTCAGCTTGTTTTATTGTTTAACTCTCGGGTCAAACTTTTCCCAGGTAAGCTTAAGTCAAGATGGACGAGTCCTTATGAAGTTGTGAAGCCATATGCTCATGGGGCTGTAGATATCAAGAACTTACAGACCTGAGAAATTTTTAAGGTTAACGGTCAGCGCCTAAAGCATTAGTTGGAAGGTAAGCAAAATCATGCAAATGAGGTGATCCTCTTGGCAGAATTGGAATGGAGCATCCGCAGGTTTGAAATTCTTTGTAAATATTAGGATTAGTTGTTTTTGTTTTCCTTTAGGAATCAGGTTTTTGTTCTTTTTTGTCTTTCAATTTTTATTCCCTTGCTACGTTACACGATTTTCCATTTAGTGTGTGCAGGAATTTTGATAGGAATTGATGCCAGGAACATTGCCAGCCAGAGCACTTGCCAATGCTCATGCCATGCCTCATGCTAGAGGTATGCGCAGGTTTTCGTGTGAAGGAAGAAAAGAAACCCTAACTTGCATAAGAAGAGAAAGAAAAATCCTTGAGATTAACCCTAGCCGCTCAATTTAAGGAAGGTTTAAATTCATCATAATTATCCTATCACTTCAAGTCTTTCCTTATCACTTTACCTTATCACTTTTAACATCTATCCCAATCAAAACTTTTAAACTTTCATCATTATCCCCCTCTTTTCGGCTATCATCATTAAAACCCCTTAAAAACACTCCACCTTTTTTATTCTTTTTTTACCCTAGTTGTTTTCCCAAAAACCATAATCTCTTAATTTCTTTCTCAAGAAAGATTCAAGAAACCATTCAACTTCCCTTTTTCTTTTCTTCATCACCGATTCAAGCTCTTCTTCTCTATGGCATCATCATCTCTTCCCTTCAAAAGATTCTTCAATGAAGATATTCAAAAGAAGTTTGAGACGAGCTTTGCCTCAAGATCCTTTTTGTACGAGAAGCACTTCGACTTCCAAACCAACACCACTGTTGGATTCCCACCAGAGTTCATGGCCATTGTCGACATGCATGGTTGGAGTTCTTTTTGCCAACAAAAAGGGGAGATCTATGCCACTATCACACGAGAGTTTTATGCCCATCTCACAAAAGATTCTCCATTCTTGATGATTAGAGGTAAATGTGTGCGTTTTGATGAAGGGTATGTGAACTCACTTTTTTCTTTGATTGCTATGGAAGATGAGCACTTCGACTATGCTGCATCTATGACCATTGCCAAATGCAAGAAATTGCTGGCAGAGTTGTGTGAGCCTGGAATAGATTGGACAGTTTCATCGACGAGCCACCAGACGGTGAAGAGGTTGGCGTTGAAGCCACAAATGCGAGGAGAGAACTATTTCATCAAGGTAAATCTGTTGCCTACATCTCACAATGAGACCGTCTCGAAAGATCGGTTGATTTTACTGTATTCCATCATCAAAGGATGAAAGATCAGCATTGGCAAAATCATTATCGATGAGGCTTATAAATGTGCTGAGAAGGGTAAGGGCAGTTTATTTTTCCCTTTGTTAATTTCTAACATTTGTTTGCACCATGAAGTGCCTAGAATGGATGAGGATATCGGCCAAACAATTAAGGGAACCACCATTACTGCCATTATTTGGAAAAACCTCACGACTTTTGAACCAAAGGAGAAGGGCAAGGGAAAAGCCCAAGCCCAAGCCAGAGGCAGAGCCCAACAGTGTGCCGGAAACTATGCCAGCAAGCTCATTGGCGATGCTGTCCCAAGTGTATGCCCGCCAGGAGATTATCCTCCAAAAATTGGAGACAGCCGAGGAGCTTAATGTAAAAATAAGGCACTACACCAAGGAGAGGGATACCATCATTCGGGAGGTACTTGTGAAACTTTCCCCCGATATGGTGCATGTATTTCCACCTTTCCCAGTCGAGCCTGCTGCCAGTGACCCTATGCCAGCCAGTCCAGCAGTCATGACAGTCCTGTCAAGCCAGCCAGTCCAGTCAAGTCTGCTAGTCCAGCCAATCATACAAGTCCAGTTATTTTTACCAATTCTGAATCTGAAGCAACAGTTCCCCTGTCCCCGGTACACGTTGAAACTACCAGTACCTATTCGTCCTCTGAATCAGAGGAGATTCCTGCCAAAAAAGAAAAGCCAGGACCGATTACACCACCAGCCGAGTCTGCCAAAAAGAAGGATGATCTTGGAGCCTCCATTACTGCCTCAAAGCGGGGCTGGAAAGGAAAGAAAAGAATGGCCCCTGACCGTGTGAGCCTAACTATGCAAAAGACCCGTGCTAGAAGAGAAGAAGAAGCCTGTGCCAAACAACATGAAGCCTCATCCGAAGAGGAGTCTTCTTCTACCTAATTCCTTTGTATTTCATATTTGCATTTTCATGATCATGCATTTTTATTTTTCTATTTTTCCTGTATATATGTGTTGTTTCATGCATTGAGAACAATGTACATTTTGGGTTTGAGGGTGTGCATTTTCTCAAATTCATGCCATGTCATGCATTTCATGTTTAATCCTTTTTGTTTGCCATGTAGTTCATGTAGAGTAGCTGCATACCGAACCATTTAAAAAAAGTGAAAAAGAAAATTTTGTCTCGGTTTAAATTTGAAGTTTGTTAACAAATGTTAGGCAAGCTTATTTTGATCTACTTGTTTGCCCGATGATGAGTTTATAATTTTCAGTTTGTCATGCTAGTAGATTTGTATGCCATGATAATTGATCTCTAGTTTAGGGAATTGAATTTACACTTAACACGTGATATATATCCAATTCCCTAGCAAACTTAGACTGTTTGAAATTATGTTCAGTTTTAAGAAAAAGAAAGAAAAATGATGCCAGGGTAATAAGAAAATAAATAAGGCAGCAATGTTCTGCCAAGGCAATAAAAAACGAACTCTCCTCTACCTAGGGATAATAAGTTACTCAGGGCTTCGTGGTAGCTCCCTCTTAGTTCTCAAGTCCAAATGAGTTGAAGAGAAAGCCTAGTGATTTCTGGATTAAGGTGGGGATTAATGGTATGCTCCCTTTTATCACTGACTCTAAACAGTGTCACAAAGCAAGCTTATATTAATGCCAACAAAACCCTCGGCAAGAAAGAAAAAGAAAGAAAAAAATGATGACAATAATGATCTGAGTTTAGGTAGTAAAATTGGCTAAGGGAGTGAAAGGATATTGGATGCATATTGCCTACACATCATACACGCTTCATGAACTTAGACTAGAGTTATATTGTTGCACTTGAATTACTATCTGCTTGGCACTGTGCACTGAGATTTCTGAGGGCAACATTAGAATCAAACTCTACTTGCCAGCATTTGTTGGCATTCCAACCAAACTTTTGCCGAGGTATTATTTTTCACTATTTTTGTTTTTTTTCTCTTGCATTACTTGAGGACAAGCAATGAGCTGGGTTTGGGGGTGTGTTACCTCCACAAAAGTATTGTTTTTATGCCTATTTTGATATGCTTTTGCTTGTTTTCAAGTACATTTAGTTGCATTAGATTGATAGTATCATGCATTTGTATCAAGGAGTTAGTTGGCTGCCTATGCTTGTGTGAAAGGTTGTTTTTATGGCCTTTTTGCAGGTTGGCAGGAGAAGTGAATGCAGGATGCAGGGACGCAGTTAGGAATGCCAAGGTGTATGCTAGATGCTGTGGGCACGGAAGGATCAGAGGTGTGCCAAGCATCTGTTGGCATGAGGTGTGCCAAGCATCTATTGGCATGAGGTGTGCCAGCAGCCATGCCAAGAGAGGAAGAACCTCTGAAAAAATAGGATACACTCAAGCTCCTTAAAAATCACATTTGGATAGCCTTCAAAAAAATAGCGGATAAGGTGATGCCAAGCTATGTTGGCAAGGTCGTGCCAAGATAGTATGCCAGGATGGTCATGGCATGATGACGTCAGCCCTAGCTTGATAAGCTATCACGCCGATTAGATGAGGCTTATCTCTTATCCATGGAGCGTTCAAATTTCAAATGAAGAGAGAGTTATCCTAATCCCTTCCATTGCATGCCTATATATACACTACCCAGTCAAGCAAGCGATCGATTGATTGAGAGGAGGAGACGAGAGGTGGTCGGAGCAAGGTGTTGGTGCAGCGAGTGACAGTTAGTGCAACTGAGGAAGGGTGGTTCGACTTCTTGGCCAAGAGTCTGGCATGGAGGGCTGCATCGAGAGACCCCTTTGCCTATTCCCTTGGTAGAAGTTGTTTTTCTTTAGTTTTAATTATGATGGTGATGTTAAAAATGTTTGTTGGTTTTTTGGTTAACCCCCACACCATGGACTAATTTAATAGTTGGTGGGGGATGTTTTGGTTTTAAACGTTGGCTTTTATGCCTTAGTTCCTTTATAATAATTATGCTTTTGGCAAAGTTTGTCTGTTTTGCATACTTTAATTTTTCCTAAGTACTGTGTCAAAGCGAGAGCTAGCATAGTTAGCTTATTGCCTTCCAATATCTTAACAGACTTGCGTCGGCAACGATCAAGTTGCTGAACACTTGGGAGAGAAGCTTTGAGAGAAGTCGTTCAAGTAGATGAACTTACTTTAGAAGAGAAATCTACCCCCAATGAGTATATATTGGTTTTTAAATCAAATTGGTTTAAGGGAAACATACAATATAGAGATATAGGGGTTTTTACTTGGCCAGTTTAGGTCAATGACCATCGAGAGAGGCTTTGCTATTTTTGAATCTGCTCAGAAAATAATGCCAAGATAGTTTTGCCAATAAAGGCTGGCATGAACCACATTGAAATCAGGCATTCCCTGTCAACAGTCATCATTCATTTGAAAACACCTTCCTTGCCAACGCTTTACTGTAGTTTTTATTTTATTTTATTTTCTTTTCTTAGTTTTAAAATCAACTCTTTTAAACTATAATCTTTTCTTCCAAAGCAAGTAAAAATCAAACAATCAAATTCAAGACAATCTCTATGGGATCGATAACTCAGCTTACCAAGCTGTATTACTTGTCGACCGTGTATACTTGTACGCAAAAGACTCTTGGCACAGTTTATCTTGCCCAAATACATACCATTTATACCTTTTGCCAGCATTCATTTTACACATCTCCCTAAGAGTCAATATAAAGCGAAGTGATAAGGGAATAATTTTCAAGAAGACTTCAAGACTTAGATCTGCATGGATCCTATCCAAAAATGGCGAACAAGTTGACTGATGTTTGTTCTTGTAAAGAAACAACTTCGAATGTGTATTAAGTGGCCATTGAATTCCCTTCTTAAGTGTTTTCCCTTAAATGATGTTTTAATTCATGCCTTTACTACCCCTTAAGTGCTTGAATCCCAAAAGACTTCAAACATGTGATTAATCCATCTTGATATCCATTGGAGTGTCGAATTTATTCAGCCTTCATGCATCTAAAAACACAAAAACATATGTTAAAATAATTCAACTTAAATGCTAATTAAAACGTGTGATAATGCTAACATTTAAATGTGTCTTAACTAAATGCAAACCATATTAAATATACTAACTGACAACTGGAATTAAATGGTGTAAATTAAACTTGCTTAAATGAACTACCATGCATAATTAAGCATGAGAATTTATTGCTGCTCATGCAACTACATGCATCACACTCCTTAGCTAGCACTAAAATGCATAAGTAACATGTTGTATTTGTTCAAAAGATGGCCAAGGCTCCAAGCTCAGATTCAATGTCACACCCCGAAAACTGGTCTAGTCAGGGTTAGGTTTCGGAGATCGAATATTTTGTACCGGTTAAATAATTAGCTCGATCTTGTACCTAATTTAAAGCAATAAAGGTTATTTGGGCTAATTGTATCAGTTTATTATTATTATTATATTAAATAATTAGCTCGATCTTGTACCTAATTTAAAGCAATACAGGTAGCTTGAAGCTTTAGTCTTGTAGCAATACTCCCCCTACAAACAAAAAATTAATTCTTGACTTTTGGTACCCAAATCATTTTGGGTCCATGAGTATTAGCTCCCAAAAACTTGGTTCCCTTAGGAATCCAAGAAGCAATAACATTCATATTGTTAGAAACAACAAGTTCCTTAGGAACCCATACACTCCTAACTATTGTAGTTCTAGATTGCTTTTGAAAGATTCCTTGTTTGGGGTTAAAAGGCTTTCTCTTAACATATTGGGTTTTTGAAGAACTTCCTTTTTCAAAAACACTTTTCGCAATAGTAAGAGAAGTTTTAAGATTATCCACCTCCTTTGTGTGATAATCTTGGAAATCAAAAAGAAGCTTTTTTAAATTGAGATTTTTATTTTTAAGCTCATTTGAAAGATTTATCAAATATAAAACTTTCTTTTCCAATTCCGAGTTAGTTTTTAAAAGAGAATCATTTTGAGTTTTTAAATCAGAAGTAGTTTTCTTGTTTTTCAAAATTGATTCTTTGAAATTTTCAACTAACTTATCGTAAACATCTTGCAACTCATCATATGCATCATATAATTCATCATAAGTAAGATTAAGAGATGATGAGTTAAAGTTTACCATTTGGTCATTCTCAAAGATCATGAGGAAAAGATTGGCCGCCTCTTGCTCCTCCTCCTCAGATGATTTTTATCACTCCAAGTGGCAAGTTGGGCCTTGAGCTTCTTCTTCTTCATGAAACTCTTCTTTTTGAGTTGAGGACACTCGTTTCAGATATGCCTCGACTTCTTGCACTCATAACATATGAGTTAGTCCTTCTCTTCTTCTTTGTTTTTGTTCTTGAAGTCTCTCATTCAGTTGAATTTCCTACCCCGATTGGACTTCATGAACCGAGTGAAGCGCTTGGCTAGCATGGCCATCTCTTCGTCTTCCTCCTCGCTTGAATCGCTCTCATCAAAGGAACCTTTGAGAGAAATTCCAAGGTTCTTCTTTTCACTCTCTTTCTTCTCTACTTTCTTCTCTACTTCCCTTCCTTGCTTCATAATCTCATGAGTAAGGAGGGATCCAACAAGAGCATTAAGCTTGAGAGTCTTCAAATCTCTGGCTTCAATGATTGCCGTTCTTTTGCTATCCCATGATTTTGGAAGAGAGTAGAGGAGCTTCTGTACTAACTTGTTTTCGGGAATGATCTCACCAAAGCCTTTGAGACCATTTATGATGATGGAGAAGCCGTCGAACATCTTCGTTATGCTCTCATCGGCCTCCATCTTAAAATTCTCATAACTAAGATTGGGAAGCCCGATCTTCATCTCCTTGACATTGCTTGTCGCTTCATAGGTTGCCTCAAGTGTGTCCCATACTTCTTTTGTGCTTGAGATTGAGGACACTTTCGAGTAAATTTTCGGTCCAACAGAGCAAAATAACATGTGCAAGGCCTTGTCATTGACTTGCAATTTTAAGATGTTGATAGAGAAAGGTTACATTCGAGAAAGCTTGAGTCCATGTGTTGTTCCAGTCTTGTTGGTGCCTAACAAGGATGAAATTTTGAGAATGTTTGTGGATTGTCGAGCAGTGAATCAGATTACTATCAAGTATCAGCATCCCATTCCTCGCCTCGATGACATGTTAGATGAGTTGTGTGGTGCGAGTATCTTCTCTAAAGTTGACTTAAAGAGCGGATATCATTAGATTCGAATGAAGGAAGGATACGAGTGGAAGACAACATTCAAGACCAAACAAGGTTTGTACGAATGGTTGGTAATGCCTTTTGGCTTAACCAATGCACCTAGTACATTCATGAGGTTGATGAATCATGTGCTCCGGCCCTACATCGGTAAGTATTGTGTTGTTTATTTTGATGATATCTAAATTTACAACAAGACATTGCAGGAACATGAGGAACATTTGGGAAATGTTCTTACAGAAGGGAACGACTATTCGTTAATCTTCAAAAATGTGTATTTTGTACTAACAAGCTTACCTTTTTAGGCTTTATTATTAGTTCGCAGGGTGTGGAAGTTGATCCTGAAAAGATAAGGGCAATTCAGGAATGGCCAAGGCCGACATTAGTAAGCCAAGTGAGAAGTTTCCATGGGCTTGTGAGTTTTTATCGACGGTTTGTGCCAAACTTCAGTTCCATTACCGCCATCTTAACCGGGATTATTAAGAAGAATTCCATCTTCAATTGGGGTAAGGAACAGGAAGATGCCTTTCTTGCCATTAAGGAGTGTTTGGTCAAAGCACCGGTGTTAGCTTTGCCAAACTTTGACAAGATGTTCGAGATTAAGTGTGATGCTTCAAGAACTCCATGGTTGTAACTTAACCTCTCTCTCAAAATCTTAGGTCTGGTTGATGGAGGATGAAAGAGGACAACTTGAATTATCTCCCATGATAGCCGAACCCCCCTCCATCCTTGTCTTAGTCTTAGATTGCCACATGTACAAACCCTTGTACTTAGATTTGCTTAGCATGCAACTCTAGAAGTGTCACAATAATTCAGTTTAGTCCTTTATAAATATGGTTATCTATTCCTTCAAACTTTCGATTTAGTCCCAAACCACTTGATTGTTCTATAATGATATTAAATTCTAAAGTAATTTAATTAATAATCCCCTGAAGCATACTCCTAAGCTAGAGTTTGGAACATTATAATCAATCATGATTTTCAATTTAGTCACTCGATTCTTCTTTGTTTCAAAGATGATCCCTAATTTATTCAATCATTGATGCTAAAGGTATCCTTAGTCTAATTGGAACATAATTAAAGTTGTAACATACTTCTACGGTATTACATTGGCAGTAAGGTCTGGAAAATAAATTGTATCGATATGGGCTTAGCGCGTATCAATACGAAGTCAACGTGGTCAACCTATATCAATACGGTCTCAAGTGTATCGATGCATGCTTGTTCCCTTTTAATCTAGAATCCTTGGATTAAGCATGATGTATCGCTGCAGTCTCTAGGGTATCCATACGGTGGCAGGTAAATTAGTTATAAGCGATAAAAAATAGCTTTTAAAATTTTGCAACATAGTCACTAAAATCTTATAAGTCTAATTGATAAGGCTAATGAACTCTGATTAGCATGAAATTTTTCAGGCTAACTATTATTGCATTGAATTTCATTGTGGTATTGTTAATTATAGAAAAGGACCCCTAAAATATTAGATTTATAGTTTAGTCCCTAAAACTCGTAAAAGTTAGAAATTGGTCCTAATTGATTAGTCGTTGTTTTCAAATGGGATAAATTGAGCTAATATTGATATTGGGTAATGTTTGAAAGGTATAACATTGATTAAGTGTTAATCATTGATGAAAATTTTATCGCACCGATCATCATTTTGTTCACCGGTACCATTCTTCGACCTGGTCCTCGACCATACCAGGAAGGGGGAGTTCCATTATTCAATACTAATTCCCTTCATACCAATCTCAATACCTCAAGTTTCCTTTCATATCCAAATCAAAGAATGATTCATAAATCATTCTAAAAATTATTCAAGCATGATACCTGATGCAAGCACATCAACACCATCTGATCCGGAGGTCATGCCAACATGACCTATTACTCGATCTAATGATAAGTTATTCAGGGAAGTTCTTTCACTTAAATGCATTGAAGCTTCCAAATTATTTCTCAATGTTTCAACCTTAGACAATAAGATATTCAATGTGTTACATGTTGATAAGTGACATATTAAGTACTTATACTTAGTATATATTTATATGTATATTATTTACTAAGTTAAGTGTGTTTATATTATGTTTTCTAGTATTTATATATGTTTTTTTTGTTTTTACAATAGCACAATAAAACGTGGTAGCTAAGGACTTTCCAACAAGCTCGATTGAAGCTCATCAATACGTGTGTAGCTCAACTCAGCTCCAAACAGCCCACAAGCATGTTTTTCAACTTGTTTAAGCTCCAACACTCCAAATCAGCTCAATTCTGCTCAACTCAAGCTCAACTAGCTCACCTTCAGCTCTAGTAGCTCAACTCCAGCTAATGAGTCCAAGGGTAGCTCAAACATGGAGGGACATGTACCTACACTTAAGAGAGTGTCCTACAGCAAAGTGCATCAAGCTAAAGGCTCCAACAGCTACCAAGCATGGCGTCCACACATGGCAGCCTTGACACATGTGTGTGGCAGATTTGAACTCCCTCTCAAAGCAATGGGCAGAATTTTAAAGGATAAGGCCAAGAAGTTTGATTTTTAAATTCAAATAATTGCCATGTGCATTTTGTTTGAAATTCAAGTGTTCCCTCTTGGGAATTTAACTTCCTATTCAGCCGCCATTAGATGCCTTTTAGGAAGTTTATTTTTGAATTTTAAACAATCTGATTTCCCTCTTGAACTCAGGCTTATAAATAGCCTTTAAACTTTGCATTATCGAGACATCTATGACATATCATTTTACTTGTGAGAATTCTCTGAATTTGGTTCTTCATTGAACTATTTCGACTTTTCAAGCATTGTGCTTGTGTTGTTTACACCAGATACTTCGGGTTCTTGATTTGCTAATCAATGGGTCCAAGTCCTTCGAGCATTGAACGTATAAGGTTTGGGTTTATACTCTTTATAGTATAGGTTATTCGTTGTTCCTTGTTCTTATTTTTATTTTAATTTCCAGTAACTTTAAGCCTTATTCTTCACCATTTTCCAGCCACCATTTCCACCATTGTTGAACCTTCAAACCTTCATATTTTCCAACACAAATTACATCATCTTTAAACCAAATTCCCAACGACCTTTACAACACATTTCCAGCCCCTTAAACAACATGAAATCTACCATAAACATCTTCTTTTGCTGCCACACTACTGTGGGAACTCTTACTTCTATCCTAGATCCGACACAATCAATGGAGGTCTTCTTCAACAGGCAGCCTCGTAACACATGGTATCAGAGCTTAAGTTGGATTCAAGTAAGAAATCATCTTTGTGAGTGCAAAATCAAAAATAAAAGAGAAATTTGAAATTCAAAAAAATAATAAAAAATTCCAAAAATAAAAAAAAAAGAAAATTCAATTTTGAAAAGTTTAAGCAAAAAGCAAGAAGAAAAACACTTCAAAGAAATTGCAATGACAATGTGTTCTACAACCGCGAACATTACAACATCAACCGTGCTTGAAGAAAATTTGATTGTTCGGTGAAGGAAAGTTGTAAGTGTTTATGTGTAGTAAGTCACCCATTTCTTTCTTTTCTTTCTAATTCTAAGCCTACCTTTACATTAATTTCCTTTTGTTTACTAACCGTTGTTTTTTTAAGCCGACACACTTGATAGGTTTGATTAAGTCTACATTAGTTCCTTAAAGAACTAATCACGAGAGAATGAGTGGAAAAAGGCATAACGAGCGAGTGAGAATAGCAGAGAAAAAAGCCATAATAATATTTTCCCGAGTGAAAGACGAGCATAGAGTGGAGTGCCATATCGATTTTCCTTGGAGTGAATTGTGATACTTTTGTAAGTGTGCAAGTGAGGTTTTCTTTATTTTTTTACTAACAATGATAGGTACAAGCGATGTACATCAAGATGGAGGACAACTAAATCTTCAAATGCAAGACATGATTCGAGAATTGCAAAAATTATTAAAGGCTGAACTCGAACCATTACATGGAAGATTGGACAGACTTGAAGGGTCCCAAATCAATATAAATGATGAAAACAACGATGAAGATGAAGTGGACCAATCACCAAGGTTGAATGCCCCTAGAAACCATAGAGAGCGTTCACAACCTGATGACAATATGAACAATATTCGAGTTGCCATACCCCATTTTCAAGGAAAATAGATCTGGATGCCTATCTTGCATGGGAAAGCAAAGTAGAACATGTGTTCGATTGTTACAACTATTACGAACAAAGAAAGGTGCGATTGGCAGCAATGGAGTTCGTGGACTATGCATTAATTTGGTGGGATCAATTAATGAGTACACAAAGAAGAACAAGTGATAGGCCAATAACTACATGGCTCAAAATGAAAAGAATCATACGGAGGCAATTTGTACCGTCTCATTATCATCGAGACTTGTTCCAGAAGTTGTAAACTTTAAAACAAGGCAATAGGAGCGTTGAAGACTATTTTAAAGAAATGGAGATGTCCATGATTTGTGCAAACATCAAGGAGGATAGAGAAGCAAGCATGGAACGTTTCTTAGCCGGACTTAACTAGAGATTGGCAATGTTGTAGAATTGCAACATTATGTTAAATTGGAGGAGATGGCATATATGGCGATCAAAGTTGAACGTCAGCAAATGAAGAAATCTTCTTCCCGAGGTAATAGTTCATTTAATAATTTTTCTAACCCTCATTTCAATCAAAATAATTTTAGGAAGTCGGCACCTCTTCAAATTAAAGAAAAGGCAGAATCGAGCAAAACAAAGCCACCCGTTGTAGACATTGGTAGAGGAAAGCAAGTTGTTACTCATGAACGCACGAGGGACATTCAATGTTTCAAGTGCCTTGGAAGAGGACATGTAGCAAGCCAATGTCCAAACCGGAGTACGATGTTACTGTTAGACAATGGTGATATAGAGTCCGATCATGAGGGAGATGAACTGAACATCCGAAGGAGGAAAAAGAAGAGGATATTGAGTTGGCAGTAGATGGTAAGATTCTTCTTGTCAAACGGAGTCTAAACGTCCAAATGTCACAAGATGAACAGCAACGTGAAAACATCTTTCACACGAGATGTCATGTGAATGATAAGGTATGTATTATGATTATTGATGGAGGAAGTTGTACTAATGTTGCAAGTACTCTTATGGTTGTGAGTTAGGTTTGAAAACGACAAAGCACCCAAATCCTTACAAATTTGCGGTGGCTAAACGATGGAGGTGAATTGAAGGTCACCAAGCAAGTGATGGTTCCATTTTCTATTGGAAAATACAATGATGATGTTCTTTGTGATGTGGAGTCTATGGATGCAAGCCATTTGTTACTTGGACGACCGTGGCAGTTCGATAAAGCGAAGCGATACAGACGGATACACCAATGGGTATTCTTTCTCGCATGGAGGTAAAAGATCACTTTGGCACCTTTGACACCAAGCCAAGTGAATGAAGATCAAGCTTGTATGAAAAAGAGCATAGAAGCAATGAAAGGGAAGAAAAAGATGAACATCTTTGCAAGTGGAAAAGAAATCAGGAAACATCTTTCCTCTCAGCAAACTTTGCTTATTTTGATGTATAAAGAAAATTTCTTATTGACTAACATTCCCGATGATTTACCCGCTTCTATTTCGACTCTTTTGCAAGAATTTGAAGATGTCTTTTCGGAGGAAACGCCTAGTGGATTACCCCGATTCGTGGCATTGAACATCAAATTGACTTTTTCCATGAGCCACCATTCGAATAGACTAGCATATCAAGTAATCGTGAAGAAACGAAGGAACTTCAAAAGCAAATCAGTGAGTTGATGGAGAAAGGTTACATTCGAGAAAGCTTGAGTCCATGTGTTGTACCAGTCTTATTGGTGCCTAAGAAGGACGAAACTTGGAGAATGTGTGGATTGTTGAGCAGTGAATCAGATTATTATCAAGTATCGACATCCCATTCCTCGCATCAATGACATGTTAGATAAGTTGTATAGTGCGAGTATCTACTCTAAAGTTGACTTAAAAATCTGATATCATCAGATTCAAAAGAAGGAAGGAGACGAGTGGAAGACAACATTCACGACCAAACAAGGTTTGTATGAATGGTTGGTAATGCCTTTTGGCTTAACCAATGCACCTAGTATATTCATGAGGTTGATGAATCATGTGCTCCAACCCTACATCGGTAAATATTGTGTTGTTTGTTTTGATGATATCTTAATTTACAACAAGACATTGCATGAGCATAAAGAACATTTGAGAAAAGTTCTTAGTACTCTGAGAAGGGAACGACTATCCGGTAATCTTCAGAAATATGTATTTTGTACTAGCAAGCTTACCTTTTTAGGCTTTATTGTTAGTTCGTAGGGTGTGGAAGTTGATCCTGAAAAGATAAGGGTAATTCAAGAATGGCCAAGGACGATATCAATAAGCCAAGTGAGAAGTTTCCATGGGCTTGTGAGTTTTTATCGACGGTTTATGCCAAACTTCGGTTCCATTACCGCCCTTAACTGGATTATTAAGAAGAATTCCATCTTGAATTGGGGTAAGGAACAAGAAGATGCCTTTCTTGCCATTAAGGAGTGTTTGATCAAAGCACCGGTGTTAGCTTTGGCAAACTTTGACAAGATGTTCAAGATTGAGTGTGGTGCTTCGGGTATTGGAATTGGAGCTATCTTAACACAAGAAAAGCGACCTATTGCATATTCAAAGTGAGAAGTTAAGTGGAGCTACATTGAATTACGACATACGATAAAGAGACGTATGAACTTATTCAAACTCTTGAGACATGGCAACACTACCTTTTGCCAAAAGAGTTTGTCATCCACACTGACCATGAAGCATTAAAGCACATTATCGGTCAGCACAAGTTGAATAGGCAACATGCCAAGTGGGTAGAATTTTGGAATCCTTTCCTTATGTCATTCGTTACAAGAAAGGCAAGGATAATGTCATGGCAGTTGCTTTGTCCCGAAGGTATGTACTTCTTAATTTTCTAAATTCTCATTTAATTGGGTTTTCTTTTATTAAAGACCTTTATGCAATGACCTTGACTTTGGAGAAAAGTTTAGTTTGTGTGAAAAAGGTGCATATGAAAAGTACTATGACATGATGGATACCTTTCAAGGAACGATGAATCTGTATTCCTCGAGGATCTATCCGGGAAATTCTAGTTCGAGAAGCACATGAAGGTGGACTTATGGGACACTTTGGAGTTACCAAAACCTTACTTATTCTGAAGGAACACTTGTTTTGGCCAAAGATGAGAAGAGAAGTTGAACGAATATGTGAGCAATATGTCACATGTAAGAAAGCTAAGTCTAAGGTTATGCCACATGGTATGTATATGCCTTTACCTATTTCTAGTTCACCTTGGGTAGATATTTCTATGGATTTTGTGCTAGGTCTTTCGAGGACAAAGACAGGACGAGATAACATATTTGTTGTTGTTGATTGATTTTCAGAGATAGCACATTTCATTGCTTTCCACAAGACAGATGATGCAACAAATGTGGCTAATTTGTTTTTCAAAGAAGTGGCTAGACTACATGGAGTTTCGAGGACGATTGTTTCTGATTGAGATGTTAAGTTTCTGAATCACTTTTGGAGGACACTTTGGAGCAAGATAGTAACAAAGTTGATGTTTTCTACAACTTGCCACCCACAGATTGATGGACAAACCGAGGTTGTGAACCGAGTTTTGTCTACATTACTGAGATCTATTATCTGCAAGAACATCAAGACTTGGGAAGAATGCTTACCTCACGTCGAGTTTGCTTACAACCATTCTGTTCATTCAGCAACCAAGCATTCACCATTTGAAGTGGTATATGGATTTAATCCTTTAAATCCTATTAATCTTTTGCCTTTGCCTCTTGAACAGGTTGTGAATAAAGATGGCAAAGCCAAGGCTGAATTTATACAAAGACTTCATCAGCAAGTCAAGGAGGCAAAGAACTCAGCAATATGAACAACAAGCCAATAAGGGATGTAAACGTGCTACCTTTGACGTTGGAGATTGGGTTTGGGTTCATTTCTGTAAGGAACGATTTCTAGCACAACGAAGATTGAAGTTGTTACCATGAGGAGATGGTCCTTTTCAAGTGTTGGAGAAAGAGAACAACAACGCTTATAAGTTGGATTTACCAGGTGAATGTAATGTAAGTGCTACTTTCAATGTTTCATATCTGTCCCCGTTTGAAGATGATGCCGATTTGAGGACAAATCGCTTAAAAGAAGGGGGATGACATGAGCACATCAACACCATCTGATTCGGAGGTCATGCCAACAAGACCTATTACTCGATCTAAGGCTAAGTTATTCAGGGAAGTTCTTCCACTTAAATGCATTGAAGCTTCCAACTTATTTTTCAATGTTTCAGCCTTAGATAATAAGTTCTTCAATGTGTTACATGCTGATATGTGACATATTAAGTACTTATACTTATTGTATATTTATATGCATATTATTTACTAAGTTAAGTGTGTTTATATTATGTTTTCCAGTATTTATATGTGTTTATTTTGTTTTTACAACAGCACAATAAAACGTGGCGGCTAAAGGCTCCAGCAAAGCTCCAACAGCTCCCCAAGCATGGCGTCCGTACATGGCAGCCTTGACACATGTGTGTGCATGTGTGTGGCAGATTTGAACTCCCTCTCAAAGCAATAGGCGGAATTTTCAAGGATAAGGCCAAGAAGTTTGATTTTTGAATTCAAATAATTGCCATGTGCATTATGTTTGAAATTCAAGTGTATCGATACGGGCTTGTTCCCTTTTAATCTAGAATCCTTGGATTAAGCATGATGCATCACTACAGTCTCCAACGTATTCATACGGTGGCAGGTAAATTAGTTATAAGCGATAAATAATAGCTTTTTAAATTTTTGCAACATAGTCACTAAAATCTTATAAGTCTAATTGATAAGGCTAATGAACTCGATTAGCATGAAATTTTACAGGCTAACTATTTTTGCAATGAATTTCATTGTGGTATTGTTAATTATAGTAAAGGACCCCAAAATTATTAGATTTATAGTTTAGTCCCTAAAACTCATAAAAGTTAGTATTTGGTCCTAATTGATTAGTCATTATTTTCAAATTGGATAAATTGAGCTAATATTGATATTGGGTAAAATTTGAAAGGTATAACATTGATTAAGTGTTAATCATTGATGAAAATTTTATCACACCGATCATCATTTTGTTCATCGATAGCATTCTCCGACATGGTCCTCGACTATACCAAGAAGGGGAGTTCCATTATTCAATACTAATTCCCAATTCATACCAATCTCAATACCTTAAGTTTCCTTTCATATCCAAATCAAGATTGATTCATAAATCATTCTAAAAATTATTCAAGCATGATACGATGCAAGCACATCAACACCATCTAATTCGGAGGTCATGCCAACATGATCTATTACTCGATCTAATGATAAGTTATTCAAAGAAGTTCTTTCACTTAAATGCATTGAAGCTTCCAACTTATTTCTTAATGTTTCAACCTTAGATAATAAGATATTCAATATGTTACATGTTGATATGTGACATATTAAGTACTTATACTTAGTATATATTTATATGCATATTATTTACTAAGTTAAGTGTGTTTATATTATGTTTTCTAGTATTTATATATGTTTATTTTGTTTTTATAGTAGCACAATAAAACGTGGTAGCTAAGGACTTTCCAACAAGCTCGATTGAAGCTCATCAATACGTGTGTAGCTCAACTCAGCTCCAAACAGCCCACAAGCATGTTTTTCAACTTGTTTTAGCTCCAACACTCCCAACACTCCAAATCAGCTCAACTAGCTCACCTTCAGCTCTAGTAGCTCAACTACAGCTAATGAGTCCAAGGGTAGCTCAAACATGGAGGGACATGCACCTACACTTAAGAGAGTGTCCTACAGCAAGGTGCATCAAGCTAAAGGCTCCAGCAAAGCTCAACAGCTCCCCAAGCATGGCGTCCCACACATGGCAGCCTTGACACATGTGTGTGCATGTGTGTGGCATATTTAAACTCCCTCTCAAAGCAATGGGCGGATTTTTTAAATGGATAAGGCCAAGAAGTTTGATTTTTAAATTCAAATAATTGCCATGTGCATTTTGTTTGAAATTCAAGTGTTCCCTCTTCCTCATTTTTTGGGAATTGTTTTTAACATCAAATCACTGGGAATTTAACTCCATATTCAGCCACCATTAGATGTCTTTTAGGAAGTTTATTTTTGAATTTTAAACAATCTGATTTCCCTCTTGAAATTAGGCTTATAAATAGCCTTTAAACTTTGTATTATCGAGACATCTATGACATATCATTTTACTTGTGAGAATTTTTCTCAATTTGGTTCTTCATTGAACTATTCGACTTTTCAAGCATTGTGCTTGTGTTGTTTACACCAGATACTTCGGGTTCTTGATTTGCTAATCAATGGGTCCAAGTCCTTCGAGCATTGAACGTATAAGGTTTGGGTTTATACTCTTTATAGTATAGGTTATTCGTTGTTCCTTGTTCTTATTTTTATTTTAATTTCCAGTAACTTTAAGCCTTATTCTTCACCATTTTCCAGCCACCATTTCCACCATTGTTGAACCTTCAAACCTTCATATTTTCCAACACAAATTACATCATCTTTAAACCAAATTCCCAACGACCTTTACAACACATTTCCAGCCCCTTAAACAACATGAAATCTACCATAAACATCTTCTTTTGCTGCCACACTTCTGTGCGGGAACTCTTACTTCTATCCTAGATCCGACACAATCAATGGAGGTCTTCTTCAACAGGCAGCCTCGTAACACATGGTATCAGAGCTTAAGTTGGATTCAAGTAAGAAATCATCTTTGTGAGTGCAAAATCAAAAATAAAAGAGAAATTTGAAATTCAAAAAAATAATAAAAAATTCCAAAAATAAAAAAAAAAGAAAATTCAATTTTGAAAAGTTTAAGCAAAAAGCAAGAAGAAAAACACTTCAAAGAAATTGCAATGACAATGTGTTCTACAACCGCGAACATTACAACATCAACCGTGCTTGAAGAAAATTTGATTGTTCGGTGAAGGAAAGTTGTAAGTGTTTATGTGTAGTAAGTCACCCATTTCTTTCTTTTCTTTCTAATTCTAAGCCTACCTTTACATTAATTTCCTTTTGTTTACTAACCGTTGTTTTTTTAAGCCGACACACTTGATAGGTTTGATTAAGTCTACATTAGTTCCTTAAAGAACTAATCACGAGAGAATGAGTGGAAAAAGGCATAACGAGCGAGTGAGAATAGCAGAGAAAAAAGCCATAATAATATTTTCCCGAGTGAAAGACGAGCATAGAGTGGAGTGCCATATCGATTTTCCTTGGAGTGAATTGTGATACTTTTGTAAGTGTGCAAGTGAGGTTTTCTTTATTTTTTTACTAACAATGATAGGTACAAGCGATGTACATCAAGATGGAGGACAACTAAATCTTCAAATGCAAGACATGATTCGAGAATTGCAAAAATTATTAAAGGCTGAACTCGAACCATTACATGGAAGATTGGACAGACTTGAAGGGTCCCAAATCAATATAAATGATGAAAACAACGATGAAGATGAAGTGGACCAATCACCAAGGTTGAATGCCCCTAGAAACCATAGAGAGCGTTCACAACCTGATGACAATATGAACAATATTCGAGTTGCCATACCCCATTTTCAAGGAAAATAGATCTGGATGCCTATCTTGCATGGGAAAGCAAAGTAGAACATGTGTTCGATTGTTACAACTATTCTGAACAAAGAAAGGTGCGATTGGCAGCAATGGAGTTCGTGGACTATGCATTAATTTGGTGGGATCAATTAATGAGTACACAAAGAAGAACAAGTGATAGGCCAATAACTACATGGCTCAAAATGAAAAGAATCATACGGAGGCAATTTGTACCGTCTCATTATCATCGAGACTTGTTCCAGAAGTTGTAAACTTTAAAACAAGGCAATAGGAGCGTTGAAGACTATTTTAAAGAAATGGAGATGTCCATGATTTGTGCAAACATCAAGGAGGATAGAGAAGCAAGCATGGAACGTTTCTTAGCCGGACTTAACCAGGAGATTGGCAATGTTGTAGAATTGCAACATTATGTTAAATTGGAGGAGATGGTGCATATGGCGATCAAAGTTGAACGTCAGCAAATGAAGAAATCTTCTTCCCGAGGTAATAGTTCATTTAATAATTTTTCTAACCCTCATTTCAATCAAAATAATTTTAGGAAGTCGGCACCTCTTCAAATTAAAGAAAAGGCAGAATCGAGCAAAACAAAGCCACCCGTTGTAGACATTGGTAGAGGAAAGCAAGTTGTTACTCATGAACGCACGAGGGACATTCAATGTTTCAAGTGCCTTGGAAGAGGACATGTAGCAAGCCAATGTCCAAACCGGAGTACGATGTTACTGTTAGACAATGGTGATATAGAGTCCGATCATGAGGGAGATGAACTGAACATCCGAAGGAGGAAAAAGAAGAGGATATTGAGTTGGCAGTAGATGGTAAGATTCTTCTTGTCAAACGGAGTCTAAACGTCCAAATGTCACAAGATGAACAGCAACGTGAAAACATCTTTCACACGAGATGTCATGTGAATGATAAGGTATGTATTATGATTATTGATGGAGGAAGTTGTACTAATGTTGCAAGTACTCTTATGGTTGACAGGTTAGGTTTGAAAACGACAAAGCACCCAAATCCTTACAAATTGCAGTGGCTAAACGATGGAGGTGAATTGAAGGTCACCAAGCAAGTGATGGTTCCATTTTCTATTGGAAAATACAATGATGATGTTCTTTGTGATGTGGAGTCTATGGATGCAAGCCATTTGTTACTTGGACGACCGTGGCAGTTCGATAAGCGAGCGATACAGGACGGATACACCAATGGGTATTCTTTCTCGCATGGAGGTAAAAAGATCACTTTGGCACCTTTGACACCAAGCCAAGTGAATGAAGATCAAGCTTGTATGAAAAAGAGCATAGAAGCAATGAAAGGGAAGAAAAAGATGAACATCTTTGCAAGTGGAAAAGAAATCAGGAAACATCTTTCCTCTCAGCAAACTTTGCTTATTTTGATGTATAAAGAAAATTTCTTATTGACTAACATTCCTGATGATTTACCTGCTTCTATTTCGACTCTTTTGCAAGAATTTGAAGATGTCTTTCTGGAGGAAACGCCTAGTGGATTACCCCCGATTCGTGGCATTGAACATCAAATTGACTTTTTTCCATGAGCCACCATTCTGAATAGACTAGCATATCGAAGTAATCGTGAAGAAACGAAGGAACTTCAAAAGCAAATCAGTGAGTTGATGGAGAAAGGTTACATTCGAGAAAGCTTGAGTCCATGTGTTGTACCAGTCTTATTGGTGCCTAAGAAGGACGAAACTTGGAGAATGTGTGTGGATTGTTGAGCAGTGAATCAGATTATTATCAAGTATCGACATCCCATTCCTCGCATCAATGACATGTTAGATAAGTTGTATAGTGCGAGTATCTACTCTAAAGTTGACTTAAAAATCTGATATCATCAGATTCAAAAGAAGGAAGGAGACGAGTGGAAGACAACATTCACGACCAAACAAGGTTTGTATGAATGGTTGGTAATGCCTTTTGGCTTAACCAATGCACCTAGTATATTCATGAGGTTGATGAATCATGTGCTCCAACCCTACATCGGTAAATATTGTGTTGTTTGTTTTGATGATATCTTAATTTACAACAAGACATTGCATGAGCATAAAGAACATTTGAGAAAAGTTCTTAGTACTCTGAGAAGGGAACGACTATCCGGTAATCTTCAGAAATATGTATTTTGTACTAGCAAGCTTACCTTTTTAGGCTTTATTGTTAGTTCGTAGGGTGTGGAAGTTGATCCTGAAAAGATAAGGGTAATTCAAGAATGGCCAAGGACGATATCAATAAGCCAAGTGAGAAGTTTCCATGGGCTTGTGAGTTTTTATCGACGGTTTATGCCAAACTTCAGTTCCATTACCGCCCCTTAACCTGGATTATTAAGAAGAATTCCATCTTGAATTGGGGTAAGGAACAAGAAGATGCCTTTCTTGCCATTAAGGAGTGTTTGATCAAAGCACCGGTGTTAGCTTTGGCAAACTTTGACAAGATGTTCAAGATTGAGTGTGGTGCTTCGGGTATTGGAATTGGAGCTATCTTAACACAAGAAAAGCGACCTATTGCATATTTCAGTGAGAAGTTAAGTGGAGCTACATTGAATTACCTGACATACGATAAAGAGACGTATGAACTTATTCAAACTCTTGAGACATGGCAACACTACCTTTTGCCAAAAGAGTTTGTCATCCACACTGACCATGAAGCATTAAAGCACATTATCGGTCAGCACAAGTTGAATAGGCAACATGCCAAGTGGGTAGAATTTCTGGAATCCTTTCCTTATGTCATTCGTTACAAGAAAGGCAAGGATAATGTCATGGCAGTTGCTTTGTCCCGAAGGTATGTACTTCTTAATTTTCTAAATTCTCATTTAATTGGGTTTTCTTTTATTAAAGACCTTTATGCAACTGACCTTGACTTTGGAGAAAAGTTTAGTTTGTGTGAAAAAGGTGCATATGAAAAGTACTACTGACATGATGGATACCTTTCAAGGAACGATGAATCTGTATTCCTCGAGGATCTATCCGGGAAATTCTAGTTCGAGAAGCACATGAAGGTGGACTTATGGGACACTTTGGAGTTACCAAAACCTTACTTATTCTGAAGGAACACTTGTTTTGGCCAAAGATGAGAAGAGAAGTTGAACGAATATGTGAGCAATATGTCACATGTAAGAAAGCTAAGTCTAAGGTTATGCCACATGGTATGTATATGCCTTTACCTATTTCTAGTTCACCTTGGGTAGATATTTCTATGGATTTTGTGCTAGGTCTTTCGAGGACAAAGACAGGACGAGATAACATATTTGTTGTTGTTGATTGATTTTCAGAGATAGCACATTTCATTGCTTTCCACAAGACAGATGATGCAACAAATGTGGCTAATTTGTTTTTCAAAGAAGTGGCTAGACTACATGGAGTTTCGAGGACGATTGTTTCTGATTGAGATGTTAAGTTTCTGAATCACTTTTGGAGGACACTTTGGAGCAAGATAGTAACAAAGTTGATGTTTTCTACAACTTGCCACCCACAGATTGATGGACAAACCGAGGTTGTGAACCGAGTTTTGTCTACATTACTGAGATCTATTATCTGCAAGAACATCAAGACTTGGGAAGAATGCTTACCTCACGTCGAGTTTGCTTACAACCATTCTGTTCATTCAGCAACCAAGCATTCACCATTTGAAGTGGTATATGGATTTAATCCTTTAAATCCTATTAATCTTTTGCCTTTGCCTCTTGAACAGGTTGTGAATAAAGATGGCAAAGCCAAGGCTGAATTTATACAAAGACTTCATCAGCAAGTCAAGGAGGCAAAGAACTCAGCAATATGAACAACAAGCCAATAAGGGATGTAAACGTGCTACCTTTGACGTTGGAGATTGGGTTTGGGTTCATTTCTGAAGGAACGATTTCTAGCACAACGAAGATTGAAGTTGTTACCATGAGGAGATGGTCCTTTTCAAGTGTTGGAGAAAGAGAACAACAACGCTTATAAGTTGGATTTACCAGGTGAATGTAATGTAAGTGCTACTTTCAATGTTTCATATCTGTCCCCGTTTGAAGATGATGCCGATTTGAGGACAAATCGCTTAAAAGAAGGGGGATGACATGAGCACATCAACACCATCTGATTCGGAGGTCATGCCAACAAGACCTATTACTCGATCTAAGGCTAAGTTATTCAGGGAAGTTCTTCCACTTAAATGCATTGAAGCTTCCAACTTATTTTTCAATGTTTCAGCCTTAGATAATAAGTTCTTCAATGTGTTACATGCTGATATGTGACATATTAAGTACTTATACTTATTGTATATTTATATGCATATTATTTACTAAGTTAAGTGTGTTTATATTATGTTTTCCAAAAGTATTTATATGTGTTTATTTTGTTTTTACAACAGCACAATAAAACGTGGCGGCTAAAGGCTCCAGCAAAGCTCCAACAGCTCCCCAAGCATGGCGTCCGTACATGGCAGCCTTGACACATGTGTGTGCATGTGTGTGGCAGATTTGAACTCCCTCTCAAAGCAATAGGCGGAATTTTCAAGGATAAGGCCAAGAAGTTTGATTTTTGAATTCAAATAATTGCCATGTGCATTATGTTTGAAATTCAAGTGTATCGATACGGGCTTGTTCCCTTTTAATCTAGAATCCTTGGATTAAGCATGATGCATCACTACAGTCTCCAACGTATTCATACGGTGGCAGGTAAATTAGTTATAAGCGATAAATAATAGCTTTTAAATTTTTGCAACATAGTCACTAAAATCTTATAAGTCTAATTGATAGGGCTAATGAACTCTGATTAGCATGAAATTTTACAGGCTAACTATTTTTGCAATGAATTTCGTTGTGGTATTGTTAATTATAGTAAAGGACCCCAAAATTATTAGATTTATAGTTTAGTCCCTAAAACTCATAAAAGTTAGTATTTGGTCCTAATTGATTAGTCATTATTTTCAAATTGGATAAATTGAGCTAATATTGATATTGGGTAAAATTTGAAAGGTATAACATTGATTAAGTGTTAATCATTGATGAAAATTTTATCACACCGATCATCATTTTGTTCATCGATAGCATTCTCCGACATGGTCCTCGACTATACCAAGAAGGGGGAGTTCCATTATTCGATACTAATTCACTTCATACAATTCATACCAATCTCAATACCTTAAGTTTCCTTTCATATCCAAATCAAGATTGATTCATAAATCATTCTAACAATTATTCAAGCATAATACCTGATGCGAGCACATTAACACCATCTAATTCGGAGGTCATGCCAACATGATCTATTACTCGATCTAAGGCTAAGTTATTCAAAGAAGTTCTTTCACTCAAATGCATTGAAGCTTCCAACTTATTTCTTAATGTTTCAACCTTAGATAATAAGTTCTTCAATATGTTACATGCTGATATGTGACATATTAAGTACTTATACTTAGTATATATTTATATGCATATTATTTACTAAGTTAAGTGTGTTTATATTATGTTTTCTAGTATTTATATGTGTTTATTTTGTTTTTATAGTAGCACAATAAAACGTGGCAGCTAAGGACTTTCCAACAAGCTCGATTGAAGCTCATCAGTACGTGTGTAGCTCAACTCAGCTCCAAACAGCCCACAAGCATGTTTTCAGCTTGTTTCAGCTCCAACACTCCAAATCAGCTCAACTAGCTCACCCTCAGCTCTAGTAGCTCAACTACAGCTAATGAGTCCAAGGGTAGCTCAAACATAGAGGGACATGCACCTACACTTTAGAGAGTGTCCTACAGCAAGGTGCATCAAGCTAAAGGCTCCAGCAAAGCTCAACAGCTCCCCAAGCATGGCGTCCACACATGGCAGCCTTCACACATGTGTGTGCATGTGTGTGGCATATTTAAACTCCCTCTCAAAGCAATGGGCGGATTTTTCATGGATAAGGCCAAGAAGTTTGATTATTGAATTCAAATAATTGCCATGTGCATTTTGTTTGAAATTCAAGTGTTCCCTCTTCATTTAGGCGCCATTTTTTTAATGCTGATCAGATTGTTTAATTCAAATGCAGCCATCAAATCACTTGGGAATTTAACTCCATATTCAGCCACCATTAGATGTCTTTTAGGAAGTTTATTTTTGAATTTTAAACAATCTGATTTCCCTCTTGTAATTAGGCTTATAAATAGCCTTTGAACTTTGTATTATCGATACATCTATGACATATCATTTTACTTGTGAGAATTTTTCTCAATTTGGTACTTCATTGAACTATTCAGACTTTTCAAGCATTGTGCTTGTGTTGTCTACACCAGATACTTCGGGTTCTTGATTTGCTAATCAATGGGTCCAAGTCCTTCGAGCATTGAATGTATAAGGTTCGGATTTATACTCTTTTTAGTATAGGTTCTTCCTTGTTCCTTGTTCTTATTTTTATTTTAATTTCCAGCAACTTTAAGCCTTATTCTTCACCATTTTCCAGCCACCATTTCCACCATTGTTGAACCTTCAAACCTTCATATTTTCCAACACAAATTACATCATCTTTAAACCAAATTTCCAGCGACCTTTACAACACATTTCCAGCCCCTTAAACAACATGAAATCAACCATAAACAACTTCTTTTGCAGCCACACGTCTATGCAGGAACTCTTACTTCTATCCTAGATCTGACACAATCAATGGAGGCCTTCTTCAACAGGCAGCCGTGTAACACTTGATGAAGAGACTCATCCTATTCTTCCAATAGGGATAGTTATCCCCATTGAAGAAGGGTGATTTGGTGATCGATTGTGACTCGTACATGCTTGGCCCGGAGGTGGATTCCATTGCTTTATGTCGGTTGATCGAACTCTTCCAAGGATCTTCTCAAGAGGGTGTTAATCCTGAAGGGGGTGAATTGGTAGTTTAAAATTTTGAAGGGTGCAAAAATAAAATTGGAAATTGGAGACACAAGGATTTTAGAGTGGTTCATGCTTCGAACAAGCTCTACATCCACTATCCAACACCCTATGGAGGATTTCAACAATTCACTAACTAGAATTCTTCCCCTTTTCTTGGCTTAGGAGGAAACCGTTACAAACGATCAATCTTTCTACCCAAAGAATGATCCACTTCACTCTTTACAAAGAGAAATAGGCGAACAATAAATAACCTTTCAAATAGGTGGATTTTTGCTTAATTATAATATATCACACTCCCCAAATTGATAAAAGATAAAACAATGAAAATACACTCAATTGGGTTTACAAGTATTTGACTCTTTAGCTCAAGAAGGTTTGGATATGTGCTTGGATGTTGCAAATAAGTTCAATAGTTGTTGCTGAGGCTTTGGAGACTCACTTTTATACCTTCTCATTGATTTCTAGCCATTTGGGTGGTTGAAGTCATCAATATAGTCGTTGGCTCCTCTTTTTCCCACCATAAATGCACTTCTTCAACTACCCGTACCGGTACACGAATAATCGTATCGATACCTATCTCAAAATAGAAAGAGCCATTGTGTACAATTTATACAGGGGCGTATTGATATGCGAGGAAGCATATCGATACAATCTCAGTGTAAAACAAAGGGGCGTACCGATACGGGCAAGACCGTATCGATGCAATTTTGCTCACTTGGGCTACTGTCTAAACTTGTATAAGTACACCTTTAACGTGTATCGATACAGGTTAACTGAATTTCAAAAAGGCATGTTCCCAATAACTGACAAGGCAACGTTCGAATCATAAATGAAAAATCTTAACAACCGTATCGATACGCTAGTAGCCGTATTGGTATGCTGTTCCTAAATCTTAAACCTAGTATGAAGGCCGTATCGAAACGGATGGAACTGTATCAAAATGCCTAAGTAAAATACTTAGCCCATTTAAAGGTTGTATCGATACGGATGGAACTGTATTGAAACAGATGCTTATAGTGGCCTTTTAATTTAATCCGGTATCGAAACATCTAAGGGCGTATCTATATGTTTGGGCGTAAAACTTGAATTTAGCTTCAAAAACTCTTAGAAAATTTTATAGGATTTGAGTTTTTGACTTTGAAAAATTTTGTACTTGAAAAAATCTTGTCAATTGTGAATCTTTGAGATACTTAAAAATTTATTTCCTTTTTCAAATAAGTCCTAAATCAATTTGTTATATCAAAACCAAACTTTGGTTTTACACTCCTAAAACCTCACTGTAAACCATAGATCTCTATCTGAAACTATAGACTTGGGCACCCCAAACAAATGCACAATCTCAACAATATACAAATTTGCAAACTTATCTAAGGTGTACGTCGTATGCACTGGCACGAAATGTGCACACTTCATAAACCTATCCACAATCACCCAAATGGAATCCTTTTTAGTTGGTGTCAGTGGTAGTCTAGACACAAAATCCATGGTGATTCTCTTTATTTCCATTATGGTATTCTCAACGGTTGCAACAACCCGGAAGGAACTGATGCTCAGCTTTGACCATTTGACATACCATGCAGCTAGCAACAAAATAAGCCACATATTTCTTTAATTGCACCCAATAGTACTCATCTTTCAAACCCCGATACTTCTTAGTACTAGCGGAATGCACAACAAAAGGACTAGTATGCACTTCGGTCAAAATGGTTCACCTCAACTCCTCATCATTTGGCACCACAATTTGATCTTTGAAACATAAAAGACCATCATCATTAAAGTGAAAATTTGCCCAGTACAAATCATGCATAATAACCATATGCATCAAAACATTTATAAACATTATTTGCCTCAACGATTCACATATATTGGCAATTTAAATGACTCGGATAACACTACCCCCATTTTTGGATAGCACTACCCCTATCCATACATGTTCGGATACACAGATTCCCTTAATGGCACTACCCCATCAAGTTTCATGGTGGTACTACACCCACCATAACTCAATTCAGCTGAGAATAGAACTACCCCTATCCCGTTGTGATAGCACTACCCCTATTGTGTAACCGAAGAATTTCACACGATCGATTTTGTATTTATAGTGCACTTTCATCCTATGGCTAGTCAATTATATCCAAAACTTTCTCATTATGTCACAAAGCCAATATATCATTTCCAAATACATTTACTTACTGTTTTCCAGTGTAACACCCTAAACTTGGCCTAGGAAGGTTACCACAATCTAAGCTATAGGCTAATTGAACATTGTGTTAATCAAATTAAAGAAGAAAGAACAATAGCTATATTTAAGATCAAATAAGTGAAATTAGAACCAAATTGAATTGAAATTAAAACTAGAAGGCTTAAATGGAAGGATGGATATGTAAACATGCAAAGCTCTAGAGTTTGCATGTAAAATTGAATTAAATTTAAGGCCTATATACATGTTCTCATTTGATGAGAACATGTGCCTTGTAAAGGGGTGACTCACGACAGCCATGAGGGGAAAGATGAACAAAAATTTTATCATCTTCTTCCTTCCAAAATCCTCCATAGCCGAATTGTTAAGGGAGAAAGAGAGAGAAAGAAAAAGCTTCATAGATCATCTTCAATTCATGTTTCTTGATTGAAATTTGATCAAATTAGCTTGGAGAAGGTAAATTGCTTGATTCCTACATGTTATAGAATGCTTGAATCTTAAGTTTGTGATGTTCTTGTTACCTAAGTTGAATAGGATGATTGTTATGCATGTTAGGATGATGTTATCTTCTAATGGTACTTGAAATTTTGAGTGTTAGTAGCTAAATTGCTAAAGAGAATGTATATGGTTGCTGGAAAATGAGAATAGGGATTATGGTTGAAACTAGTATTGATTAGGGACTGTTTTGATAGGTGAAAATGTGTAAAAATGTTAATTGTATATAATGCCCTGTTTTTATCATGTTGTTAGGTGAATTGAGGCTTGAATAGAGTAAATAGCTTGCTGGAAAATGAATGTATACAATTGGATTTGTTAAAACTTGGTAATGGACTGCTCAAATGGTGAATTAGAAGTATGTTGTTGATCAAATGGATCAAATTGAACATAACACTAAAATGCCATGTTTTTAGCACATTGCTAGGTGAATTAGACTAATCTAGACATGTAAGAACATGAAAATATGTTTAATTACAATGTTAGAATCTTGTTTAGATGAGTTATGAAGCTAGAAACTCAACCTAGTGTAATCTGCCCAGAATACTCTGTTCTGGGCTGTAACTTTGAAAAATCACCATAAATTGTATAAAAGGAATTTAAGGCTGAATTTTTTATCAAACATGACTTAACATGTCTAATATCATTAGGAAAAAACAGAACTGAATTCTTGATTGTAGAATGAATTGTAGAGAAGAAACACTAGGGACAGTGCAAACTATCCAATGTTGTAAATTGCCCTGTGTTTGAGTTAAAAACTCTATTAATTGGCAAAGAATTAAAATGCAAGGCCTATATGGTTAGAAATACAATTAAGTTAGCTTTAGAAAGGTGTAAACCAATTGAAATTCCGACATATAGAATGAAAGTTATGCATGTTTAAGTGAGTAGAGTACATGTTGCCTAGTAGCAACAGTTTAGGTAATTGTACACAGTTTTGTATACAGTTTTGAAAACTGTTTTGTAAACAGTTTTGGGATAATGGTTACTGTGCTGTTTTACATGAATTAGAGTATAAAAAAGTGTAGATATGTGTAGTAAAGAATATATTGATCATGCTGCCAGAATTGTATATGTTGTGTACTAGTAATATTGCCTTGGTTGAATGATTATGTGAACTTGTTTTAACATGTATTTACTTGTATAATGTGTTAGAACCAGGAGTGAACTTGGTGGAAGAGAAAAAGGTGGAACATCCTAAAGCTAAGAGCAAAGGATTGTGGATCCAAGACTAGCTAGCTTGGAGAGTATAGTGAGTGTAGTTTATTCTAGAGTTAGGACTAGGTCCTAACTAAAGCAAGCATGTCTACATTCTTGTAATGTTTAAATGGACCTAATATGGACTTGGCTTAATATGGGAAGTATGATTAAAGTAATGCATGAAATTTGATCACATCCTTGAGTGCATGTATGATTCGATTGATAAGCATGTTTAAGTGGTAACATTGGTGCTTGTATGTGTGATGTGGCATATAATCGAATGCTTAAAGAAATTGCTTGAAATGTTATCTCAAATTGATGAAATGAACACATGAGAATTACATGATATGTGAGCTATGGCTCAATTGGCCTAAGGGCCTAGTATGTAATGAACTTGCTGAATACTTGACAAGATCTTGAACTTTGAATACTTGTATAAATGGCTAAAATCGAACAACCTTGGTAGCTAGTTGGATTAGGTAGAAGGGCATGCCTTAGAGTCTAGAGATCATTGTGTCAGGGTGGACTACGGTCCAGGGCTAAGGCCCCTATTTGGCGATAGACAAAGGGTACGCATGTGGTCTTTGGCGACAGTAGGAGGGTTGACCAGCACTATGGTGCATCTTGTGGCGACAGTTGGTTGGAGACTCAATTACCTATACAAACTAAGTATCAAGGGGGTTGTTTAAATGATAACAAATGAAATAACAATCATATAATACATGTTACTTCTCCTGAAATTTATATAATGAATGTTACTTGACATGAAAGCCATGAATGGTATGTTACTTGTCATGGAAGCATGAATTGCTTGAGACTTGATATGAGATGTATTGTTGTTTACCTTGTTACTCTAATAAGATATAATTCATGCCTATTGCTTGCTAGATTGTTCGAATGATATACATGCTTGGTGATTGTGATTCTTGATTGACTAGAAATGCTTATAAACTTTAGTTAGGTAGACTTGATAAATGGCTAAATAACATGATACATGGTTAGAACTAGTTACTACCTCACTAAGTACATTCTTGTACTTATCACTCTTGTTTTCATTATTCCCAACTACAGGATAAAGGATTCGATTGTTGCTTGATCCTGAAGTTGATTCCTTGAGTTTGAAGCAAGACACAAGCATAACATAAGTATGGTTCATACTTGTTTTGTACTCCCCTAGTTGGTGGCACTTAGATTGTATATAGTGAACTTGTGCATGCATTTTGATTGCTTGAACTTGTGTATATATGTTCTTGAATGGGCCTAATATGTTATGAACTTGGTTGACAATGTGAAACAAGCTTGCATTGAACTCAAATTACATGTAATGTATAAGTAGATGTTGCGCATAAATGAATTTATATATGGAATGTTCAAGTGATTGATCTAGTTTATATGTACCATTCGAATGCCTTGGAAATTATATAGTCACTTGCGTGTGAACATTCCTTGTATGAAGTGTATTGTATGTATGTATAGTGAATGCCGAATGGATAGGCTTGGTGTATGGCTTGATTGGAAACAAGTTACATGCAATTGTAGGTTACATGATCATGTTTAGTAAATTTAGGTATGAAATTAGTACATGTATCAATCTAAGGAACAATGAAATGAAATGGAAGCATGGTTGCACACTTAGGCTATTCGAATGATATGGTATGATGTAGTTAATGGAATTGTTAAAGTAGTAACCTATAATGACTTGTAAAAAAAATATGGGATTGCTTGCTTGATAAGTTAAGTATGCTTGGTTGCTTACTAGTTAAGTAACTCATCTATTAGGGACGAGTTAATCTATTCTTGCCTTGTTCTTGCTTGGTAACGCTCCTGAGCCGGTTTGCTACTAACCGGGGTAAGGAGTGTTACATTTATTGGTATCAGAGCTTTTTAGTCGGTTCTAGGACTAAACCGGACTCTCATGCATCATATAGGATACTTGTGCCACCTAGGAGACTTGTATTGTATAGCTTGTGTCTTTGCCTAACTAAACCGAATTCCTAATTGTTCTATTTGAACGTAGAATGTCTGAAACAAGGCTCGCTCAGGATGACGAAAGTCTTGTAGACTCCTCGAAAGAAGGAGACAGTGTGAGGATGGAGTAGAATCCTCCACAACAACAAGCTCAACCCTGAGCCTAAGCTGTTGCTCAACAGGAAGCTCCTGCTATAAATCATGTGCAGCAGGAATGTCTCCTGAGCATGAAGGAGATGTTCAATCATCTTGTAACTGCTTTGAAACAAGACCATCCTATTCCTCCTCCTACTGCTGTGCCAAACAGAGCCCTGATTGATAAGATGGCTCAACACTGGGCTTATACCTTCACTAGCACTGATGAAGCCAATCCCGAAGTAGCCGAGTATTGGTTAGAGGCCACTACTTGAATCCTAACTAAACAACTACCTTGACCTGATGAGCACAAACTCGAATGTGCCATAGCCCTATTGGCAGATGAGGCTCTAAGCTGGTGGGAAACCATAACCCTGACTGCTCCTGCTAAAGTTATAACTTGGAAATTCTTCCTCGAGGAATTCATGAAGAAATACATCAGTGAACAATACTTGGCTGAGCACCGAAAGCGTTTCTTGTACCTCAAGCAAGGTGGCCCGCCCATTGAATAGTACGTGAGCGATTTTTGCAAGTACATGTCGGAATACATCAAGACTGATGCTGATAAATGATAGATGTTTATCGATGGACTGAATGATGAACTGAGTCCAATATTCACTGCCCTGGGTATCCTACTTGCATGTTCTGCCAGAAGCACCATACTGGCCAATGTAGAACTCAACAGAATCTATGTTTCTTATGTGGAGCCTCCGATCACTATATCAGGGATTATCCCCAGAATCCTAACAAGGTTTTGGAATCAAACTCCTGCAAATGCTAGCTCAGCTCCTTCCATTCGAAACAAAGGCCCCAGACAAGCTCAATCCAAAAATTAGGGGAAGAACAAAGGACCTTATTCAAATGCCCCTACTCACCAAGAATCCCAGTCTCTTGCTTGAATCTACCACATCTGAGGAAAAGAAGATGAAGAATCACCTGATGTCATAGCAGGTACTGTTGAGCTAAATTCGACTCATGTTTATGCTTTAATAGACTCGGGATCCACTCATTCATTTGTATGCTCATCTTTGATTGCAAAATTGAAGTTAAAACCTGAAGCTGTAAAACAAAGCCTAATAGTCTTGAATCCAAGAGGGGGATTACAAACATAACCTTATTTGTAGAAACTGTCACCTATTCATTCAAAATGTACCCTTTCTTGTTAACCTATATGTACTACCAACTTGTGAGTTCGATCTAGTGCTAGTACTAGATTGGTTAGGCAAGCATGAAGCCTGGGTAGATTGCCAAAATAGGAGACTTTATCTCTAGGGTTTGGGAAAGGAATCGATCTTTCTAATTGACAAGAAACTGACCTCAATCTTTGCTGCTATGGTCTTACAAGATGACTTGAATTCGGCTTACCTAATGTGCCTATTGTATCTGAATATCTTGATGTTTTTCTCAAGGAACTCCCCAATCTCCCTCCAACCAGAGAAGTAGAGTTCAGGATCGATGTTCAACTTGGAACAACTCCGGTGTCCATCACACCCTATCAAATGGCACTTGTTGAATTGAAAGAACTCAAGAAGCAACTCCAAGAGCTACAAGACAAAGGCTTTATTTGGTCTAGCTCGTCTTCCTGGGGTGCTCCAGTTTTGTTCGTGAAGAAGAAAGACGGGACTACAAGAATCTGTATTAATTACAGACAATTGAGCAAGCTTGCTATCAAGAATCAATATCCTCTTCCAAGGATAGAAGATCTATTCGATCAACTTAAGAATGCTTCGGTTTTCTCAAAGATCGATCTTCGATCGGGATACTACCAAATGAGGGTAAAAAGAGGCAGATGTACCCAAAACAACCTTTTGTACTCGATATGGCCACTTTGAATTCCTTATAATGCCATTCGGGTTAACGAATGCTCCGACTACTTTCATGGACCTCATGAACCGTGTATTCAAGCCCTATCTTGACAAGTTTGTGGTCATCTTCATCAATGACATCCTGGTGTATTCTCAGAATAAGGAAGAACATTTCGAACACCTTCGAATTTTATTACAAACTCTCTGAGAACATCAATTGTTTGCAAAGTTCTCTAAGTGTAAATTTTGGATATTAGAAGTCTCATTCCTTTGCCCATGTCATCTTGGTAGAAGGGATTAAAGTAGACCCGAGGAAAATTTGATCCATCCTAGATTGGAGACCTCTGAGGAATGTTGGTGAGGTTAGAATCTTTCTCGGTTTAGCTAGGTATTATCGACATTTTGTTATGGGATTCTCATCCATTGTCGTAAGCTTGACTAAGCTAACCCGTAAAGACACACCATTTGTATGGTCAAAGAACCAACAACGAAGCTTCGATCAGCTTAAACAAGCCCCGACTCATGCTTTGATCCTTATCCAACCAGAATCAGGCAAATAATTCACTGTCTATAGTGATGCATCTCATTTAGGACTAGGATGTGTACTAATGCAAGATGGAAAAGTGATAGCTTATGCTTCAAGGTAACTAAAACCACATGATTCAAACTACCCTACACACGATCTAGAATTGGTAGCTATCGTGTTTGCAGTCAAAGTCTGGAGACATTACTTGTATGGGGAGAAATGCAACCTGTTCACAGACCACAAGAGTCTCAAATACCTCTTGACTCAGAAAGACTTGAATCTGAGGCAAAGGAGATGGCTATAATTGCTTAAAGACTACGATTTGGTTATCGACTCCATCCTAGGAAAGCAAACGTGGTTGCTGATGCCCTTAGTCGTAGACCATACTCGGGTAAACCCCTAAATCTAAATCCCGAAATAACTCATTCGAATTTAATCTTTCTTGGATTACAAGTATCCTATTCGAATTGAACCTTTCTTGTCTTGCAAGAAACTATTTGAAAACCATCATCAGTGATCTTGTTTATTCTTTCATAGCTTCCTTGGCTATCAATGCTCATTTTCCTTTATCCAAAGGACGGGAATTCTTGTATGAACTTCAAGTTCAATCTAGTCTAATCTCGAGAATCAAAGAACTCCAGCAAACTGATCCAGATCTTCAGAAGATCATATCCAAGCTGGACTGTGAGTCTAATTCTGACTTGTCCCTCAAGTCGAATGGACTCCTCTATTTCAAAGATAGAGTATGTGTTCCTAACAGTGAGGAACTAAAACAAGATATGCTACAAGAATCTCACCAAAGCTCTTTCTCGATTCACCCAGGATCAGTTAAGATGTACAAGGACCTAAAGCCACTATATTGGTGGCCAAGCATGAAATCGGCTATCACAGACTTTGTTTCGAAGTGCCTAACTTGTCAAAGAGTCAAAGTCGAGCATCAAGTCCCTACTGGATTGCTCCAACCAATTGAATTCCCTCAGTGGAAATGGGATCGGATTACAATGGACATCGTTACTGGTCTTCCTTCCACTCCAAGAAAGAATGATGTTGTATGGGTGATTGTTGATAGATTTACAAAGTCTACTCATTTCATCCTTGTTCAAATGAACATGAGCTTGGAAACCTTAGCCGAGCTATACATCTGTGAAGTGATTCGATTACACGGTGTACCTACAACTATAATCTCTGATCGTGACCCCATATTTGCTTCTCGATTCTGGAATTCCTTACAAAAAGCTTTAGGAGCTAACGTGCACCTTAGTACAGCCTTTCATCCTCAATCGGATAGACAATCTGAAAGAATCATTCAAGTTCTCGAGGATATGCTACGTGCTTGTATTATAGACTTCGAAAAGAACTGAGAGAAATCTCTACCCCTAGTAGAGTTTGCTTACAACAATAGCTACCATACATCTATCTAGATGGCTCCCTTCGAAGCTCTATACGGAAGAAAATGTAGAACTCCCTTGTGCTGGTCTGAATTAGGAGAAAACAAAGTATCGGGACCTTAATTGCTCTGAGAAACCGAAGAACAAGTGAAGATCATTCATGATCGATTGAAAGCAGCTTTCGATGGGCATAAATCATATGTAAACTTGAAAAGGAGAGACATCCAATACAATGTTGGAGACAAAGTCTTCCAGAAAGTTATCTCCTTGGAAGAAAGTCTTTTGGTTTGGAAGAAAAGGGAAACTCAGTCCCCGATTCATTGGACCATTCGAAATCATTGAAAGGATTGGTCTAGTGGCTTATCGATTAGCACTCCCTAGTGAATTCGATAAGATCCATAATGTCTTTCACGTATCAATTCAAACATTCAACAGTTATCTAAATTGTCTATATACATTTACAGACATTCGAATCAGCTTCAATTCTTTATATGTTCTCACTTTCTTATTCAGAACGGTCCAAAGTTCACATATTTACACATATATATTCAAATCGGTTCAACATGTATTCTCATGTATCAAATAGTCCTCTAACATATTTCTTCATGTAAAATTAGTTCCTAAACAGGGCAAAACAGTCCCTAATTTTTTTGCAAATCAGTCCTCCAATTTTGTTTACAAAACAGTCCACAAGCAGTTTATTTTAAAGAAAATTCCCTACTTTAATCTTCAAATTAGTCCCTAGTTAATTCTTTGAACATTTCCCTTGTTTTAACTATTCAAAACAATTCACATTATGATTATTTTAATATAAAATAGTCCCAAATACATTAATATACAAGTTCATACGCAAAACAGTCTTGAATGTGGTTATACTGGAATAAAACAGTCCCATGATCTTTCATTTCCATTAAAATAGTCTCATAACACTTATAATTACACTTTCTTACATATCACAACAGTCCATGGTTTTAAAACAACCTTATGTTCGAATTTACAGGGTGATTTATTAGACAATTTGAATACTCCAATCTCTACAATTTAGAGTTTCTTTTTCCAGCAACAAGCAACTCATATATGATACAAGAATCACACATTTAAGAATTCATTACTTAACACTTGAAAATTTCATGACCTAAACAATCGAACAACTACTCACACATAAGATTCATTCCAAATACATGAAGCATTCCAATATTCAAGAAGATTTCTTAGCATAAATCCATCTCTTACTAACCAAACCATTAACATCTAAATTACATATTAACATTCTCATGAAATTCTCAATTAAGGCTCGAGAACAAGAGGTAAAACAAGAGTGCTTACCCTTTTCCCTTAAGTGATCGAACTGCACCCCAAAATGAGCTAGCTAACCTTAATCCTTCAAGAACTCCATGGTTGTAACTTAACCTCCCTCTCTAAATCTTAGGTTCAGTTGATGGAGGATGAAAGAGGACAACTTGAATTATCTCTCATGATAGCCGAACCCCCCTCCATCCTTGTCTTAGTCTTAGATTGCCACATGTACAAACCCTTGTACTTAGATTTGTTTATCATGCAACTCTAGCAGTGTCACAATAATTCGGTTTAGTCCTTTATAAAGATGGTTATCTATTCCTTCAAACTTTCGATTTAGTCCCAAATCACTTAATTGTTCTATAATGATATTAAATTCTAAAGTAATTTAATTAATAATCCCCTGAAGCATACTTCTAAGGTAGAGTTTGGAACATTACAATCAATCATGATTTTCTATTTAGTCCTTTTATTTTAGTCACTCGATTATTCTTTGTTTCAAAGATGATTCTTAACTTATTCAATCATTGATGCTAAAGGTATCCTTAGTCTAATTGGAACATAATTAAAGTTGTAACATATGTCTAGGGTATTACATTGGTAGTAAGGTTTGGAAAATAAATTGTATCGATATGGGCTTAGGGTGTATCGATACAAAGTCAACAAGGTCAACCTATATTGATACGGTCTCAAGTGTACCGATACGGGCTTGTTCCCTTTTAATCTAGAATCCTTGTTTTAAGCATGATGCATCACTATAGTCTCCAGCGTATCCATACGGTGGCAGGTAAATTAGTTATAAGCGATAAATAATAGCTTTTAAATTTTTGCAACGTAGTCACTAAAATCTTATAAGTCTAATTGATAGGGCTAATGAACTCTGATTAGCATGAAATTTTACAGGCTAACTATTATTGCAATAAATTTCATTTTGGTTTTGTTAATTATAGAAAAGGACCCCAAAATTATTAGATTTATAGTTTAGTTCCTAAAACTCGTAAAAGTTAGAAATTGGTCCTAATTGATTAGTCATTGTTTTCAAATGGGATAAATTGAGCTAATATTGATATTGGGTAATATTTGAAAGGTATAACATTGATTAAGTGTTAATCATTGCTGAAAATTTTATCACACCGATCATCATTTTGTTCATCGGTAGCATTCTCCGACCTGGTCCTCGACCAAACCAGGAAGGGGGAGTTCCTTTATTCGATACTAATTCACTTCATACAATTCATACCAATCTCAATACCTCAAGTTTCCTTTCATATCCAAATCAAAGATTGATTCATAAATCATTCTAACAATTATTCAAGCATGATACCTGATGCGACCACATTAACACCATCTGATTCGGAGGTCATGCCAACATGACCTATTACTTGATCTAAGGCTAAGTTATTCAGAGAAGTTCTTTCACTTAAATGCATTGAAGCTTCCAACTTATTTCTCAATGTTTCAACCTTAGATAATAAGTTCTTCAATATGTTACATACTGATATGTGACATATTAAGTACTTATACTTAGTATATATTTATATGCATATTATTTACTAAGTTAAGTGTGTTTATATTATGTTTTCCAGTATTTATATGTGTTTATTTTGTTTTTACAGTAGCACAATAAAACACGGCAGCTAAGGACTTTCCAACAAGCTCGATTGAAGCTCAACAATATGTGTATAGCTCAACTCAGCTCCAAACAGCCCACAAGCATGTTTTTCAGCTCGTTTCAGCTCCAACACTCCAAATCAGCTCAATTCAGCTCAACTCAAGCTCAACTAGCTCACCTTCAGCTCCAGTAGCTTAACTCCATCTAATGAGTCCAAGGGTAGCTCAAACATGGAGGGACATGTACCTACACTTAAGAGAGTGTCCTACAGCAAGGTGCATCAAGCTAAAGGCTCCAGCAAAGCTCCAGCAGCTCCCCAAGCATGGCGTCCACACATGGAAGCCTTGACATGTGTGTGCATGTGTGTGGCAGATTTGAACTCCCTCTCAAAGCAATGGGCGGAATTTTCAAGGATAAGGCCAAGAAGTTTGATTTTTGAATTCAAATAATTGCCATGTGCATTTTGTTTGAAATTCAAGTGTTCCCTCTTCATTTAGGCTCCACTTTTTTAATGCTGATCAGATTGTTTAATTCAAATGCAGCCATCAGATCACTTGGGAATTTAACTCCCTATTTAGCCACCATTAGATGCCTTTTAGGAAGTTTATTTTTGAATTTTAAACAATCTGATTTCCCTCTTGTATTTAGGCTTATAAATAGCCTTTAAACTTTGTATTATCGAGACATCTATGACATATCATTTTACTTGTGAGAATTCTCTCAATTTGGTTCTTCATTGAACTATTCAGACTTTTCAAGCATTGTGCTTGTATTGTCTACACCAGATACTTCGGGTTCTTGATTTGCTAATCAATGGGTCCAAGTCCTTCGAGCATTGAACGTATAAGGTTCGAGTTTATACTCTTTATAGTATAGGTTCTTCCTTGTTCCTTGTTCTTTTTTTTATTTTAATTTCCAGCAACTTTAAAGCCTTCTTCTTCACCATTTTCTAGCCACCATTTCCACCATTATTGAACTCTCAAACCTTCATATTTTCCAACACAAATTACACCATCTTTAAACCAAATTTCCAGCGACCTTTACAACACATTTCTAGCCCCTTAAACAACATGAAATCTACCATAAACATCTTCTTTTGCAGCCACACTTCTATGCAGGAACTCTTACTTCTATCCTAGATCTGACACAATAAATGGAGGTCTTCTTCAACGGGCGGCCTCGTAACATATGGTTCACAGCTTAGGTTGGATTCAAGTAAGAAATCATCTTTGTGAGTGCAAAAAAAAAAAAATTCGAATTCAAAAAAATAATAATAAAATACCAAAAAGTCAAAAAAAACAGAAAATTCAGTTTTGAAAAGTTTAAACAAAAAGCAAGAAGAAAAACACATCAAGAATTGAAAGAGATGAAAGAAATTGCAATGGCAATGTGTTCTACAACCGCGAACATTACAACATAAACTGGGCTTGAAGAAAATTTGATTGTTCGGTCAAGGAAAGTTGTAAGTGTTTCTGTGTAGTAAGTCAACCATTTCTTTATTTTCTTTCTAATTCTAAGACTACCTTTACATTAATTTCCTTTTGTTTACTAACCGTTGTTTTTTTAAGCCGACACACTTGACAGGTTTGATTAAGTCTGCATTAGTTCCTTAAAGAACTAATCACGAGAGAAGGAGTGGAAAAAGGCATAACGAGCGTGTGAGAACAATAGGGGAAAAAAGCCATAATAATATTAAACCGACTGAAACACGAGCATAGAGTGGAGTGTCATATCTATTTTCCTTGGAGTGAATTGTGAGACTTTTGTGAGTGTACAAGTGAGGTTTTCTTTTTTCTAACTAACAATGACAGGTACAAGAGATGTACATCATGATGGAGGACAACTGAATCTTCAAATGTAAGCCATGATTCGAGAATTGCAAAAATTATTAAAGGCTGAACTCAAACAATTACATGGAAGTTTGGACAGACTTGAAGGGTCCCAAATCAATACAAATGATGAAAACAACGATGAAGATGAAGTATACCAATCACCAAGGCTGAATGCCCCTATAAACCATGGAGGGCGTGCACAACCTGATAACAATCTGAACAATATTCGAGCTGCCATACCCCTCTTTCAAGGAAAAATAGATCCAGATGTATATATTGCATAGGAAAGCAAACTAGAACATGTGTTCGATTGGTACAACTATTCTGAACAAAGAAAGGTGCGATTGGCAGTAATGGAGTTCGTGGAATATGCATTAATTTGGTGGGATCAATTAATGAGTACACGAAGAAGAACAGGTGAATGGCCAATCACAACATGGCTCGAAATGAAAAGAATCATGAGGAGGTGATTTGTACCGTCTCATTATCATCGAGACTTGTTCCAGAAGTTGCAAACTTTAAAACAAGGCAATAGGAGCGTTGAAGACTATTTTAAAGAAATGGAGATGTCCATGATTCGTGCAAACATCGAGGAGGATAAAGAAGCAACCATGGCACGTTTCTTAGCCAGACTTAACTAGGAGATTGCCAATGTTGTAGAATTGCAACATTATGTTGAATTGGACGAGATGGTGCATATGGCGATCAAAGTTGAACTTCAGCAAAGGAAGAAATCTTCTTCCCGAGGTAATAGTTCATTTAATAATTTTTCTAGCCCTGGTTTCAATCAAAATAATTTCAGGAAGTCAGCACCTCTTCAAATTAAAGAAAAGGCAGAATCGAGCAAAACGAAGCCACTCATTGTACACGTTGGTAGAGGAAAGCAAGTTGTTACTCATTAGCGCACGAGGGACATTCAATGTTTCAAGTGCCCTGGAAGAGGACACGTAGCAAGCCAATGTCCAAACTAGAGTACGATGTTACTGTTAGACAATGGTGACATAGAGTCCGATCATGGAGAAGATGAATTGGAACACCCAAAGGAGGACGAAAAAAGGATATTGAGTTGGCGGCAGATGGTGAGATTCTTGTTGTCAAACGGAGTCTAAACGTCCAAATGTCACAAGATGGGTAGCAACGTGAAAACATCTTTCAGACGAGATGTCATGTGAATAATAAGGTATGTATTGTGATTATTGATGGAGGAAGTTGTACTAATGTTGCAAGTACTCTTATGGTTGATAGGTTAGGTCTGAAAACGACAAAGCAACCAAATCCTTACAAATTGCAATGGCTAAATGATGGAGGTTAATTGAAGGTCACCAAGCAAGTGATGGTTCCGTTCTCCATTGGAAAATAAAAGGATGAGGTTCTATGTGATGTGGTGTCCATGGATGCAAGCCATTTGTCAGTTGGACGACCGTGGCAGTTCGCTAAGTGAGTGATACATGACGGATACACCAATGGGTATTCTTCCTCGCATGGAGGTAAAAAGATCACTTTGGAACCTTTGACACCAAGCCAAGTGAATGAAGATCAAGCTTGTCTGAAAAAGAGCATAGAAGCAATGAAAGGGAATAAAAAGATGAACGTCTTTGCAAGTGGAAAAGAAATAAGGAAACATCTTTCCTCTCAGCAAACTTTGCTTATTTTGATTTATAAAGAAAATTTCTTATTGACTAACATTCCTGATGATTTACCTGCTTCTATTTCGACTCTTTTGCAAGAATTTGAAGATGTCTTTCCGAAGGAAACGCCTAGTGGATTACCCTCGATTCGTGGCATTGAACATCAAATTGACTTTATTCTAGGAGCCACCATTCCGAATAGACCAGCCTATCGAAGTAATCCTGAAGAAAGGAAGGAACTTCAAAAGCAAATCAGTGAGTTGATAGAGAAAGGTTACATTCAAGAAAGCTTGAGTCCATGTGCTGTACCAGTCTTGTTGGTGCCTAAGAAGGACGAAACTTGGAGAATGTGTGTTGATTGTCGAGTAGTGAATCAAATTACTATCAAGTATCAGCATCCAATTCCTTACCTCGATGACATGTTAGATGAGTTGTATAGTGTGAGTATCTTCTCTAAAGTTGACTTAAAGAGCGAATATCATCAGATTCGAATGAAAGAAGGAGACGAGTGGAAGATAACATTCAAGACCAAACAAGGTAATGCCTTTTGGCTTAACCAATGCACCTAGTACATTCATGAGGTTGATGAATCATGTGCTACGACCCTACATTGGTAAATATTGTGTTGTTTGTTTTGATGATATCTTAATTTACAACAAGACATTGTAGGAACATGAAGAACATTTGAGAAAAGTTCTTAGCACTATGAGAAGGGAACGACTATTCGGTAATCTTTAGAAATGTGTATTTTGTACTAACAAGCTTACCTTTTTAGGCTTTATTGTTAGTTCGTAGGGTGTGGAAGTTGATCCTGAAAAGATAAGGGCAATTCAAGAATGGCCAAGGCTGACATCAGTAAGCCAAGTGAGAAGTTTCCATGAGCTTATGAGTTTTTGTCGACGGTTTGTGCCAAACTTCAATTCCATTACCGCCCCTTAACTTGGATTATTTAGAAGAATTCCATCTTCAATTGGGGTAAGGAACAAGAAGATGCCTTTCTTGCCATTAAGTAGTGTTTGATCAAAGCATCAGTGTAAGCTTTGCCAAACTTTGACAAGATGTTCGTGATTGAGTGTGATGCTTCGGGTATTGGAATTGGAGCTATCTTAACACAAGAAAAGTGACCTATTTCATATTTCAGTGAGAAGTTAAGTGGAGCTACATTGAATTACCCGACATACGATAAAGAGATGTATGCACTTATTCAAACTCTTGAGACATGGAAACACTATCTTTTGCCAAAAGAATTTGTCATCCACGCTGACCATGAAGCATTAAAGCACATTACTGGTCAGCACAAGTTGAATTGGCAACATGCCAAGTGGGTAGAATTTCTGGAATCCTTTCCTTATGTCATTCGTTACAAGAAAGGCAAGGATAATGTCATGGCAGAAGCTTTATCCCGAAGGTATGTACTTCTTAATTTTCTAAATTCTCATTTAGTTGGGTTTTATTTTATTAATGACCTTTATGCATTTGACCTTGACTTTGGAGAAAAGTTTAGTTTTTGTGAAAAATGTGCAAATGAAAAGTACTACCGACATGATGGATACCTTTTCAAGGAAGGATGGATCTGTATTCCTTGAGGATCTATCTGGGAAATTCTAGTTCGAGAAGCCCATGAAGGTGGACTTATGGGACACTTTGGAGTTACCAAGACCTTACTTATTTTGAAGGAACACTTGTTTTGGCCGAAGATGAGAAAAGACGTTGAACGAATATGTGAGCAATGTGTCACATGCAAGAAAGCTAAGTCTAAGGTTATGCCACATGGTATGTATATGCCTTTACCTATTTCTAGTTCACCTTGGGTAGATATTTCTATGGATTTTGTTCTAGGTCTTTCGAGGACAAAGACAGTATGAGATAGCATATTTGTTGTTGTTGATTGATTTTCGAAGACGGCACATTTCATTGCTTGCCACAAGATAGATGCTGCAACAAATATGGCTAATTTGTTTTTCAAAGAAGTGGTTAGACTATATGGAGTTCCGAGGATGATCGTTTCTGATCAAGATGTTAAGTTTCTGAGCCACTTTTGGAGGACACTTTGGAGCAAGATAGAAACAAAGTTGATGTTTTCTAAAACTTTCCACCCACAGACTGATGGACAAATCGAGGTTGTGAACCGAGTTTTGTCTACCTTACTGAGATCCATTATCTGCAAGAACATCAATTCATGGGAAGACTGCTTGCCTCACGTCGAGTTTGCTTACAACCATTCTATTCATTCAGCAACCAAGCATTCACCATTTGAACTGGTATATGGATTTAATCCTTTAACTCCTATTGATCTTTTCCCTTTGCCTCTTGAACAGGTTGTGAATAAAGATGACAAAGCCAAGGTTGAATTTGTACAAAGACTTCATCAGCAAGTCAAGGAAAATATCGAGCGAAGAACTCAGCAATATGAACAACAAGCCAATAAGGGACGCAAACGTGTTACCTTTGACATTGGAGATTGGGTTTGGGTTCATTTCTAAAAGGAACGATTTCTAGCACAACGGAGATCAAAGCTGTTACCACGAGGAGATGGTCCTTTTCAAGTGTTGGAGAAAGTGAACGACAATGCTTATAAGTTGGATTTACCGGGTGAATATAATGTAAGTGCTACTTTCAATGTTTCAGATCTTTCCCCATTTGAAGATGATGTCGATTTGAGGACAAATCGCTTAAAAGAAGAGGGGATGATGTGAGCACATCAACACCATCTGATCCGGAGGTCATGCCAACAGGACCTATTACTTGATCTAAGGCTAACTTATTCAGGGAAGTTCTTTCACTTAAATGCATTGAAGCTTTCAACTTATTTCTTAATGTTTTAGCCTTAGATAATAAGTTCTTCAATGTGTGACATGCTGATCTGTGGCATATCATGTACTTATACTTAGTATATATTTATATGCATATTATTTACTATGTTAAGTGTGCTTATATTATGTTTTCCAGTATTTATATGTGTTTATTTTGTTTTTACAATAGCACAATAAAATTTGGCAGCTAAGGACTTTCCAACAAGCTCAACTGAAGCTCATCAATACGTATGTAGCTCAACTCAGCTCCAAACAGCCCACAAGCATGTATTTCAACTCGTTTTAGCTCCAACACTCCAAATCAGCTCAATTCAGCTCAACCCAAGCTCAACTAGCTCACTTTCAGCTCCAGCTAATGAGTCCAAGGGTAGCTCAAACATGGCGGGACATGTACCTACACTTAAGAGAGTGTCCTACAGCAAGGTTCATCAAGCTAAAGGCTCCAGCAAAGCTCCAGTAGCTCCCCAAGCATGGCGTCCACACATGGCAGCCTTGACACATGTGTGTGCATGTGTGTGGCAGATTTGAACTCCCTCTCAAAGCAATGGGCAGAATTTTCAAGGATAAGGCCAAGAAGTTTGATTTTTGAATTCAAATAATTGCCATGTGCATTTTGTTTGAAATTCAAGTGTTCCCTCTTCATTTAGGCGTCACTTTTTTAATGTTGATTAGATTGTTTAATTCAAATGCAACCATCAGATCACTTGGGAATTTAACTCCCTATTCAGCCACCATTAGATGCCTTTTAGGAAGTTTATTTTTGAATTTTAAACAATCTGATTTCCCTCTTGTACTTAGGCTTATAAATATCGTTTAAACTTTGTATTATTGAGACATCTATGATCTTCAATTGATGATACCCTGATCGGAGATCATTTTTTGAAAATATTGTTGCTCCTTTAAGTTGATCAAAGAGATCATCAATCCTTGGCAGAGGATATTTATTCTTCACGGTAACTTTATTAAGTTGACGATAATCCACACATAACCTCATTGATCCATCTTTCTTTTTCACAAACAAGACGGGAGCTCCCCAAGGTGATATACTAGGTCGTATAAAAGCTCGATCTAATAATTCTTGTGATTGAGCCTTCAGCTCTCTAAGTTTTGTAGGAGCCATCCTGTAAGGTGCCATTGATATTGGTGTTGTTCCAGGAAGCATAGCAATACCAAATTCCACCTCTCGATCTAGAGGTAATCCCGATAATTCATATGGGAAAACATCTGGAAATTCCCCCACCGTTGGTATATTTTTTAGATCTATCTTTGTTTCTTGAGTATTTATCACATGAGCTAAATATGCTTCACACCTATGTGATAATAACTTTCCAGCAGTTATAGCTGATACTACGTTACTTAGATAATTCTGCCTTCCACCTACAAGTATTACTTCTGAGCCATCTGGTCCTTTTAAAATTACTCTTTTTAATTGACATTCAACCATAGCATCATATGTCGATAACCAATCCATTCCAAGAATGACTTCAAACACTTAGAAGGGTAATTCCATAAGATTAGTTGGAAATTCATTTTCTTGAATCTTGATAGGACACTTTTTGCATATTCGACTTACTTTGGCACTTTGTCCTATTGGATTAATAGCAACTACCCCACTCAAAATTGGTTCTACCGGGATATTTCTTTCAAGTACTATTCTAGAACTAATATAAGAATGGGTAGAGCCTGTGATGTGAGCACATCAACATCTGATCCGGAGATCATGCCAATAAGACCTATTACTTGATCTAAGGCTAAGTTATTCAGGGAAGTTCTTTCACTTAAATGCATTCGAGCTACCAATTTGTTTCTTAATGTTTCAGCCTTAGATAATAAGTTCTTCAATGTGTTACATGCTGATATGTGACATATTAAGTACTAATACTTAGTGTATATTTATATGCATATTATTTACTAAGTTAAGTGTGTTTTCTTATGATTTCCAACATTTATGTGTGTTTTCTTTTGTTTTTACAGTAGCACAATAAAGCTTGGCAGCTAAGGACTTTCCAACAAGCTCGATTGAAGCTCATCAATACGTGTGTAGCTCAACTCAGCTCAAGCAGCCCACAAGCATGTTTTTTAGCTCATTTCAGCTCCAACACTCCAAATCAGGTCAACTCAAGCTCAACTAGCTCACCTTCAGCTCTAGTAGCTCAACTCCAGCTAATGAGTCCAAGGGTAGCTCAAACTTGGAGGGACATGTGCATGCACCTATGAGAGTGTCCTACAGCAAGATGCATCAAGCTAGAAGCTCTAGCAAGCTTCCCCACACATGGCAGCCTTGGCACACATGTGTGTGCATGCTTGGCAGATTTGAACTCATCTTCCCTCCTTTCCAACAAGAGGTTTCTTGTTTGAATTTTGAACATTTCACATGTGCACAATGCTCGAAATTCAGATTTCCCTCTCCCTTAGGCACCACCTTAAAGGTTGATCTAATTTTTATTTTTAAACACTTCAAAATCAGCCTTTAGATCACTTTAAATTATCAACTTCCTATCCGCCAACCTTAGATTAAACTAGTTAGTTTCTTTTTGAATTTGAATCAATTTTAGATTCCCTCTTGTATTTCTTTATATATGCTTCATATGTTTATGTAAAAACGAGCGATAGATGAATAAATTTTACTTTGTGAGAATTTCTCTCAATTTGGTCCTTCAGTGAACTATCTAGACTTTCCAAGCCTTATTGCTTGCGTTGTCTACCTCAGATACTTCGGGTTCTAGATTTGCTAATCAATGGGTCCAAGTCCTTTGAGCATTGAACGTATAAGGTTCGGGTTTATACTCTTTATAGTATAGGTTATTCCTTGTTCCTTGTTCTTAATTTTATTCAATTTCCAGCAACCTTTCTTCACCATTTTCCACCATTGTCATCTTCTTAAAGCTTCATTTACAACCAGATTTCCAGCCACCATTTTCACCATTTTACACCTATATAATAACACCAAGTTCTATCCCCTTAAACACTATGAACTCTACCATCAAGATCTTCTTTTGCAGCCATACTTTTACACAGGAAATCTTATTTCTATCCTAGATCCGATACAATCAATGGAGGCCTTCTTCAACGGGCATCCTTGTAACATATGTTATCAGAGCTTTGGTTGGATTCAAGTAAGAAATCATCTTTGTGAGTGCAAAATCAAAAAAAAAGAATTTTGAAAAAAACAAAAAAAAGAAAAAAATTCTAAAAATTAAAAAAAAATTAGTTTCAAACGTTCAAACAAACTAAAAGAAGAAAAGCACTTCCAGAATTGAAAAAGATGAAAGAAATTGCAATGACATTGTGTTCTACAATAGCGAACATTACAACATCAATCGAGCACGAAGAAAATTTGATTGTTCGGTGAAGGGAAGTTGTAAGCGTTTTTGTGTAGTAAGTCACCCACTTCTTTCTTTTTCTTTCTAATTCTAAGCCTACCTTTACATTAATTTCCTTTTGTTTACTAACAGTTGTTTTTTTTAAGTCGACACACCTGAACAGGTTTGATTAAGTCTACATTAGTTCCTTAAAGAACTAATCACGAGAGAAGGAGTGGAAAAAGGCATAACGAGCATGTGAGAACAGTAGAGGAAAAAAGCCATAATAATATTTTCCCGAGTGAAACACGAGCGTAGAGTGGAGTGCCATATCTATTTTCCTTGGAGGGAATTGTGAGACTTTTGTGAGTGTGCAAGTGAGGTTTTCTTTTTTTTACTAACAATGACAGGTACAAGCGATGTACATCATGATGGAAGACAACCGAATCTTCAAATGCAAGCCATGATTCGAGAATTGCAAAAATTATTAAAGGTTGAACTCGAACCATTATATGGAATATTGGACAGACTTGAAGGGTCCCAAATCAATACAAATGATGAAAACAACAATGAAGATGAAGTGGACCAATCACCAAGGGGAATACCCCTAGAAACCATGGAGGGCGTGCACAACCAGATGACAATTTGAACAATATTCGTGTTGCCATACCCCCGTTTCAAGGAAAAACATATCCGGATGCATATCTTGCATGGGAAAGCAAAGTAGAACATGTGTTCGATTGTTACGACTATTCTGAACAAAGAAAGGTGCGATTGGCAACAATGGAGTTCGTGGACTATGCATTAATTTGGTGGGATCAATTAATCAGTACACGACGAAGAACAGGTGAAGGGCCAGTCACAACATGGCTCGAAATGAAAAGAATCATGCGGAGGCAATTTGTACCGTTTCATTATCATCGAGACTTGTTCCAGAAGTTGCAAACTTTAAAACAAGGCAATAGGAGCGTTGAAGACTATTTTAAAGAAATGAAGATGTCCATGATTTGTGCAAACATTGAGGAGGATAAAGAAGCAACCATGGCACGTTTCTTAGCCGGACTTAACCAGGAGATTGCCAATGTTGTAGAATTGCAACATTGTGTTGAATTGGATGAGATGGTGCATATGGCGATCAAAGTTGAATGTCAGCAAAGGAAGAAATCTTCTTCCTGAGGTAATAGTTCATTTAATAATTTTTCTAACCCTCGTTTCAATAAAAATAATTTTAGGAAGTCAGCACTTCTTCAAATTAAAGAAAAGGCAGAATCGAGCAAAACAAAGCCACTCGTTGTAGACGTTGGTAGAGGAAAGCAAGTTATTACTCATGAATGCACGAGGGATATTCGGTGTTTCAAGTGCCTTGGAAGAGGACACGTAGCAAGCCAATGTCCAAACCGGGACACGATGCTTTTGTTAGATAATTGTGACATCGAATCTGATCATGGAGAAGATGAACCAGAAATTCCTAAGAAAGAAGAAGAGGATGAGATCGAATTGGTAGCAAATGGTGAGATTCTTGTTGTCAAATGGAGCCTGAATGCGCAGATGTCATAAGAAGAGCAACAACGTAAAAACATCTTTCATACGAGATGTCATATGAATGGTAAGGTATGTATTGTGATTATTGATGGAGAAAGTTGTACTAATGTTGCAAGTACTCTTATGGTTGACAAGTTAGGTTTGAAAATGACAAAGCACTCCAATCTTTACAAATTACAGTGGCTGAATGATGGAGGTGAATTGAAAGTCACCAAGCAAGTGATTGTACCATTTTCTATTGGAAAGTACAAGGATGATGTTCTTTGCGATGTGGTGTCCATGGATGCAAGTCATTTGTTACTTGGATGTCCATGACAGTTCGATAAGTGAGCAATACACGATGGATACACCAACCAATACTCTTTCACGCAAAAAGATCACTTTGGCACCTTTGACACCAAGCCAAGTGAATGAGGACCAGGCTAGTTTGAAGAAGAGTATTGAAGCAATGAAAGGGAAGAAAAAGATGAACGTCTTTGCCAGCGAAAAAGAAATCAGGAAACATCTTTCCTCTCAACAAACTTTGCTTATTTTGATGTATAAAGAAAATTTCTTATTGAATAACAGTCCTGATGATTTACCTACTTCTACTTTGACCCTTTTGTAGGAATTTGAAGATGTCTTTCTAGAGGAAACGCCTAGTGCATTACCCCCGATTCGTGGCATTGAACATCATATTGACTTTATTCCAGGAGCCACCATTCCAAATTGACTAGCATATCGAAGTAATCTTAAAGAAACAAAGGAACTTCAAAAGTAAATCGGTGAGTTGATGGAGAAAGGTTAAATTCGAGAAAGCTTGAGACCATTTGTTGTATCGTTCTTGTTGGTGCCTAAGAATGATGAAACTTGGAGAATATGTGTGGATTGTCGAGCAGTGAATTAGATTACTATCAAGTATCGGCATCCTATTCCTTGCCTCGATGACATGTTAGATGGGTTGTGTGGTGCGGGTATCTTCTTTAAAGTTAACTTAAAGAGCATATATCATCAGATTCGAATGAAAGAAGGAGATGACTGGAAGACTGTATTCAAGACCAAACAAGGTTTGCACGAATGGTTGATAATCCCTTTTGGCTTAACCAATGCACCTAGTACATTCATGAGGTTAATGAATCATGTGCTCTGACCCTACATCGGTAAGTATTGTGTTGTTTATTTTGATGATATTTTAATTTACAGCAAGACATTGCGGGAACGTGAACAACATTTGAGAAATGTTCTTAGCACTTTGAGAAGGGAACGACTATTCGGTAATCTTCAGAAATGTATCTTTTGTACTAACAAGCTTACTTTCTTAGGCTTTATTGTTAGTTCACAGGTGTGGAAGTTGATCCTGAAAAGATAAAGGCAATTCAAGAATGGCCAAGGTCGACATCAGTAAGCCAAGTGAGAAGTTTCCATGGGCTTGCAAGTTTCTATAGACGGTTCATGCCAAATTTTAGTTCCATTACCGCCCCTTAACCGGGATTATTAAGAACAATTCCATCTTCAATTGGGGTAAGGAACAAGAAGATGCCTTTCTTGCAATAAAGGAGTGTTTGATCAAAGCACCGGTGTTAGCTTTGCCAAATTTTGACAAGATGTTCGAGATCGAGTGTGATGCTTTAGGTATAGGAATTAGAGCCGTCTTAACACAAGAAAAGTGACCTATTGCATATTTCAGTGAGAAGTTAAGTGGAGCTACTTGAATTACCTGACATATGTCAAAGAGATGTATGCACTTATTCGAGCTCTTGAGACATGGAAGCACTACCTTTTGCCGAAAGAGTTTGTCATCCACACTGACCATGAAGCATTGAAGCACATTACCGATCAGCACAAGTTGAATAGGCGACATGCCAAGTGGGTAGAATTTCTGGAATCCTTTCCTTATTCTATTCGTTACAAGAAAGGTAAGGATAATGTCATGGCAAATGCTTTTGTCCCGAAGGTATGTACTTCTTAATTTTTTAAATTCTCATTTAATTGGGTTTTCCTTTATTAAAGACCTTTATGCAACTGACCTTGACCTTGGGGAAAATTTTAGTTTCTGTGATAAAGGTGCAGATGAAAAGTACTACCGACATGATGGATACCTTTCCAAGGAAGGACGAATTTGAATTCCTTAAGGATCTATCTAAGAAATTCTAGTTAGAGAAGCACATGAAGGTGGACTTATGAGACATTTTGGAGCCACCAAGACATTGCACATTCTGAAAGAGCATCTATATGGCCGAAGATGAGACAAGTGTTGAACGAATATGTGATCGTTGTGTCACGTGTAAGAAGGCCAAATCAAATGTTCTACCACACGGTATGTACATGACTTTACCTATTCCTAACGCACCTTGGGTGGATATTTCTATGGATTTTGTGTTAGGTTTACCGAGGACGAGATAGCATATTTGATGTTGTGGATAGATTTTCCAAGATGGCGCATTTCATAGCCTGCCACAAGATAGATGATACAACGAATGTGGCCAATTTGTTTTTCAAGGAAGTGGTTAGATTGCATGGAGTTTCAAGGACGATTGTTTCAGATTGAGATGTCAAGTTTCTGAGCCACTTTTGGAGGACACTTTGGAGCAAGATAGGAATGAAGTTGATGTTTTCTACAACTTGCCATCCACAAATGGACGGTCAAATAGAGGTTGTAAACCGTGTCTTGTCCACGTTACTACTATCCATAATCTGAAAGAACATCAATACTTGGGAAGAATGCTTGCCTCACGTCGAGTTTGCCTACAATCATTCTTTTCATTCATCAACAAAGCATTCACCATTCGAAGTGGTATATGGTTTTAATCCCCTGACTCTTATTGATCTTTTGCCTTTGCCTTTTGAACAGGTTGTGAATAAAGATGGCAAAGCCAAAGATGAATTTGTACAGAGACTTCATCAGCAATGCAAGGAGATAATCGAGAGAAGAACCCAGCAATATGAATAACAAGTGAATAAAGGACACAAACGTGTTACCTTTGACGTTGGAGATTGGGTTCATTTCTAAAAGGAACGATTTCCAGCACAACGAAGATCGAAGCTGTTACCACGAGGAGATGGTCCCTTTCAAGTGTTGGAGAAAGTGAACGGCAATGCTTTCAAGTTGGATTTGCTGGGTGAATATAATGTAAGTTCTACATTCAATGTTTTTGATCTATCCCCGTTCAAAGATGATGCCGATTTGAGGACAAATCGCTTAAAAGAAGGGGGATGATGAGAGCACATAAACATCTGATCCAAAGATCATGCCAATAGGACCTATTACTCAATCTAAGGCTAAGTTATTTAGGGAAGTTCTTTCACTTTAATGCATTTGAGCTTCCAATTTGTTTCTTAATGTTTCAGCCTTAAATAATAAGTTCTTCAATGTGTTACATGCTGATATGTGACATATTAGGTACTAATACTTAGTATATATTTACATGCATATTATTTACTAAGTTAAGTGTGTTTTCTTATGATTTCCAGCATTTATGTGTGTTTTCTTCTATTTTTACAGTAGCACAATAAAGCTTCGCAGCTAAGGACTTTCCAACAAGCTCGATTGAAGCTCATCAATACGTGTGTAGCTCAACCCAACTCAAACAGTCCACAAGCATGTTTTTCAGCTCGATTTAGCTCCAACACTCCAAATCAGCTCAACTCAAGCTCAACTAGCTCACCTTCAGCTCCAGTGGCTCAACTCCAGCTAATGAGTCTAAAGGTAGCTCAAACTTGGAGGGACATGCGCATACACCTAGGAGAGTGTCCTACAACAAGGTGTATCAAGCTGGAAGATCCAGCAAGCTCTAGCAAGCTTCCCCACACATGGCAGCCTTGGCACACATGTGTGTACATGCTTGGCAGATTTCAACTCCTCTTCCCTCTTTTTCTACATGGCCGGCCAACGATGGATAAGAACAAGAGGTTTCTTGTTTGAAATTTGAACGTTTCACATGTGCACAATGTTCGAAATTTAGATTTCCCTCTCCCTTAGGCGCCACTTTAAAGGCTGATCTGATTTTGATTTTTAAACACTTCAAAATCAGCCTTTAGATTACTTTAAATTATCAACTTCCAATCTGCCACCCATTAAACTAGTTAGTTTCTTTATATATGCTTCATATGTTTATGTAAAAATGAGCGATAGATGAATAAATTTTACTTTGTGAGAATTTCTCTCAATTTGGTTCTTCATTTAACTATCTAGACTTTCCAAGCCTTGTTGCTTGTGTTGTCTAACTCAGATACTTCGGGTTCTTGATTTGCTAATCAATGGGTCCAAGTCCTTCGAGCATTGAACGTATAAGGTTTGGGTTTATACTCTTTATAGTATAGGTTCTTCCTTGTTCATAATTTTATTCAATTTCTAGCAACCTTTCTTCACCATTTTCCACCATTGTCATCTTCTTAAAGCTTTATTTACAACCAGATTTCCAGCCACCATTTTCACCATTTTACACCTACATAATAACACCAAATTCCATCCCCTTAAACACTATGAATTCTACCATCAACATCTTCTTTTGCAGCCACACTTATACACATGAAATCTTACTTCTATCCTAGATCCCATACAATCAATGGAGGCCTTCTTCAATGGGCAGCCTCGTAATAGCCTAGATTAATCAATGCAAAAATACGTCTACCAAAGAGTTCTATCATACCTAGTACGATCTTTGAGTCATCTCGATCATTAGTAGCCTTGATATTATATACTCGAGAAACAATCTTGCTTTCTCAATTATATGTGGTTGCTAAAACTCCTAGTTTGCCACCTTTGTTTCCTCTGCTTTTCTGAGGTGTTGCAACTGATTGATCTGGGTGAAGTTCTGGACAGTTCTTTTTAAAATGACCAGTTTTCCCACAATGGTAGCATGCCCCACGAGCGAGCCAGCACTGACTAGAAAGCCTTTTTCTATAATGTTCGCATTATAGAATAGGACGAAATCTGGAGCCTTGAGTACTTGTAGTAACAGTCTGAGGCTACTTTGACTTTCCTCGAGAAAATCCCTTTTTAGCCGAAGCAGCTGATGCTACCAAATTTTGCTTTGAAAATCCTTTACTACGTTTAAATGAAGACTCAGTAAGAAAACCTCCACACCTTTTTCCGGTCTGAGCCTGTTTCCTTGCTTTATCCTCGAGGTCAACTTTTTCTATAGCCTTTGCTCAATTTACTACCTCTTGGAAAGCAACAAAATTGTGAGAAACCAATACCCTTTTATATTGAGGATCCAACCCAGCTATGAATTTGTCAATTTTGGATTTTTAGTTGGAAGAAACTCTATTGCAAATCGTCTCAGTCTATTGAACTTGCATTCGTATTCATAGACTGACCCGCCATATTGTTTCAGATCCAAAAATTGTTGTTTCATTTCTTCAGTAAACACGTCCCGAATATATTTCTCTTTGAATTCTTTTAGAAAGAATTCCCACGTAATCTGCTCTAGAGGAATTATGTGACTACATTCCACCACACACTAGCTTGCCCCATCAGTAAAGATACAACTCCCTCCAACTTTCCTTAATCATCGCAAGGGATTCTGCTCAATATGATTTTGACATCATTTAACCAATAATCAACAACCATTGGATCTGCATCAGTATCACCTTGAAATTCTGGTGCTTTCATCTTCCTTAATTCTTTTGGTACAGGCATATTTCGTTGTTTTTGAGTTGGTTGCTCTACATTCTGCTGAACATGAGGTAGATTATGATTCACCTCATTAATCCCACTTTGAGCAGGGATATCACCCTCAGCTCCCTGACGGGATTCCTGATGATCTGACATCTGTTAATGTCACAATCATCCCCCATAAGTTAGGAGCAACATTACTAATTTGTAGGCATCAAAGTATATTTATACAAATATCAGTAATTTTGACATCCTAGTGGCATGTATATAATCTCGACTCTCTATAGGTCTTATTCATATCCAGAACCTGCTAAACATGTAGCTCTGATACCAATAAATCTAACACCCTTACCAATATTTAATCTCCAATACTAGTTAGAGTGTCGCATAATGGATTGCTAACAATCCATAATAATAATTTATGTAGAAAACACCATTAAAACATTTTTTTCCTAACAGAATCGCTTTATCTAAATTTTAATCAACCAAATTAATTCCAATTCCAGGCAACAATTTAGCATTTTATAACTACAACCTATAAGCAATATAACTGTCTAAAAACTGCTTAATTTAAAAATATAATTAATAGTTCTATTTATTTTTTTCAAAAAGTTATCCAATTTATATACTAGTAATCTATCTAACCCTTTTTAATTTTAATATAGCTACTCACCCTTCATTATCAACATAAACCAGTTTATAAGTTATTATGAACCATAGTAAGATAAGATTAAAATCGACTAATATTAACATATACATGTCATCTAGTAATATCAAAATACATCAAAAGATGTTATTATTGATACCGTAATTATACTTCTTGCTAGTAAGATGCCAATTGATCCTTACTTTGATTCCTTCTTTTTACCTACATGTGGAAATCATCACACGCTAAGCATACACTTAGTGGGGCAATAATAAAATCCAGTGCAATACTACATACTTATAAATATAAAGATGTAATCATAATCATGCATCAAGATCACTAGATATGTACTACCGTCATGTTAATCATATATTAAAATAATATAAACCGGATATAACTTTCTTACCAATATACTTGCCATTTACTTTGAGAGTTCATAAACTCTTTTACCTGTTTATCATTTATTAATCAATAAACCATAACCCAAATATAAGCCTATGAGGAACCTGGGTACACGAGTCAAATATGCACTGAAGTGATAATACACATAAGGTCGTGCCCACCATAATACACATAAGGTCGTGCCCACCATATACACTATAGTGCTTAACTGAGTATGCAATGTGTTGTTGGACTCAATGGCATGCCAACTATACCTTGTCACTCAATGACATACTTGGGCATATATTCTATATTTGTTTTCTATAATTCACTTCATACAATTCATACCAATCTCAATACCTCAAATTTCCTTTCATATCCAAATCAAAGAATGATTCATAAATCATTCTAACAATTATTCAAGCATGATACCTCAATTTAACCAACTTCCACTTTAAACCCTTAGTTTCCATGCTATCCAATTTAATCCTTTAACCTTTAACAAACTTCCAATTTGGTCCAAACAACATTCTAAAACTTGTAGAATCATCAACTCCACATATCTAACCTTAAAAAATTCTTCCATAATTTTCTCTAATCTCTTCACTTTGACCGAATATGAAAGGTCACTATAGACTTGATTTCCAACTTGATTCAAGTGTCAATTAAACTTCAAAACTTCATTTCTAAGCATAATCAATCATTCTCATATCAAAATCCAACATGTTCATTGCTTGTCATGCAAGTTATTACGTTAATTTTATAATTTATTGTAGAACAGTTTGTCATTATACATATAAACACTATATCATGCTAAAATCTTCATACACTCATTCAAGTCCTGTTACTCGAACAATAAGTATACATGTATACATGATTCTCAGATTCTTAGCATTTTTACGAACGAATAACCATTCTAAAAGAGCCATATCAGACAAGACATAACATAGAATTAATCACACAAATCTTTGTCAAGCTAGATAGTTTTAAACAATACTTCTCACCATTTAACGTATACCATCCGATACATGTTCAACTAAAATGCAAGATGCATCAACCATTCTAGTAGACATTACAATACATACATATAAGCAAAGTTATTCTATACCTTGTAACAAATCAGCTTACTCAATTATTCTTACAAACCAACCATGTTATCTAACAATACAACTAGATCACCATACTAACTTATACAAATTGTAGCTACATGCTGATATGACACCATTCTAGGAGATTCAAGGGAAAAACATAAGTAATGCTCGAAGATTAAAGGATTAACTTGTAACTTTCAACCATGTTTTATCCTTGAAAGCTTCTATACCCTGAAAATGCATGAAAATGAATGCATTAGGCTTATATAGCCTAAGTGAGATAGTAATGTCAAAATAATAAACATCCACGACATTCTTGATTCTTTGTATGGCAACCAAGCACATCATGTATATAAATACACAAGAAATGTTACACATCTTTAGTTAGCTCAAACAATTTGTTAGTTAGAAACTACTTAAAACTTTATGATCTTTATAATTGATTTGATGCTTTCTTTCAATAATTAAACTTAGTTCATATATTTGCTCTCAAGGAGCCTTATTTAAAATCTTGCTCACCATGAGCTCATCATTCCATGTGCTCACCAAGAGCTCAATATACCATAATTTATTCATAATTCTCTTGCCTTCTTATTTGATTCCATACATTTCATGTCTTTTAACAATTTGCCTTGGATCACAATTGGTTATGAATAAGATTGGTCCGTGTGGTAACCACAAAGGTCCAAAAGATACTTAGCTCAAAGCACATAGAAATGGCTAATATTGGAAACATGTCAATCTTATACTTCTTAGTATCCAACCAAACTGTCGCCACTCTGTACAACTCCCTCGTTACCTCCAACTGTTGCCAACAACGTATTACATGTAATGGGGAGTCCCCCTGAGCCGTGGCTCATGGACCGTAGTCCCAATATACCATCCATCATACCAGTGTATCCAAGGACTTCTATTGTAGGCAACTTAAGTATTTTATCTTATAGTTGGTATTTGGGAAGTATCTTATTACACAAGTAATTTTTGCTTGTAATTCAATTAATGCCTCTTTAGCTTGCATTAAGCTTTTAGTTCCTTTAACCGTAAGTTTATAAATTGTAACATTAAGCTTCATGGAACCTTTCGATCAATGGTTAGCTTTAAAGTTCCAGTGTCAGCACACAATTGTCACATAACAAGTATAGCATAGCAAGCATGAATACTTAGATAATGTATATCCATCAATATATCAAAGATGACATGCTATGAATGAATGCTTTTCCCTAAATTGCTCTATTTGAGCCTTATGCACCATGTATGATTAATGCAATCCATCCACGAACTTACAATAATTCAATCTTAATGAAATGAAAAAATCTGGATGACACCGTGCCACCGAGACTCAAGCAACTACACTCACCTTATATTCCAACCTTATATTCCAAAGTTATGGAATGCCTGAATCCACCACTCTCATAATTTTCCAACTAATCCTTAGCTTCTACTCTTCCCTTCCATGATATACCTCACACAAAATAATCAAGCCCTTGAAAACCAACTCATTTAAATCAACTCATAACAGCCTCTATGTAATTTATACACATTTCTAAGTGTCACAATAGTTCCCAACAACTCGGTGTACACATTGCAATTCAAAACAGTTTTGTTTTCATACTCAATTACCCAAAAGCACTTTAAAACAGTCTCTTTCCCTTATAATTATACTCGATTTCATACATACACAATTCAACCTTTAACATACATGTTTCTACATACAAACTCACAAAACAGTTCCCTAAATACATGTAATTACAATTTCATACTCAAAACAGTCCACATGTTTAGGTGTACACAAAACAGTCCAACAACTCTTTCAATTACACAAAACAGTCCAGAATTTCTATAAATTGCACAGAGCAGTCCAGAATTTCTTTAAATTATACAAACATTCCAGAGTTTCTTTAAATTGCACAGAACAGTCCAGAATTTCTTAAAATATACAAACAGTCCAGAATTTCTTTTACATGTACTCATATATATAAATGTATCAAAACAGCCCCTAATTATTCATATATGTTCAGTATAGTCCATTTTACGTGCTTATACATGTATATAAACCACAACAGTCCCTATGTTAATACAAATTAGTCCTTTAATTTTTGCAAGCTACACATTTATTAACTCATTAAAACTGCATATGCAGAGCTACATTACTGCACTTGTTCAAAACTGTTTTACTGCACTTGTTCAAAACTATTTTTACTGCACTCATACAAACTACATACATACATACTTCAAACAGCATACAAATTGCATTCTGCATTTTTATTCAAAACTGCATACATATATACTGCAAACAGCATACAAACTGCATTCTGCATTTTTCAAGTAAACTGCATTGTATTTATCAAGAGATGAAGACTACTTCGATCAAAATTAATAAATTTATCATTCACCGCTTTAAACATAAACTTATGCCATGTATAACTTATATTATACTTATCCACTTAATGTCTTAAAAACAGATTAATGACCACGTGTGTACATTAAAGCAGCCCCAATTTGATTTAATAGCAAGCAAAGATATCAAATTCCATTTCAAATACCAAATGCATTTAACAATGAAGTGATTCAAGCATTTCATTCTCTATGATCCTAAAATTTGGCCCTAAAGCAAGAAGAAATTAAGATCACTTACCCCCTCTCTTAAGAAGATCGAACATACCCAAAATTTGGACTTAAATCCTCCAAAATTCCATGATATTCACTTAACTCTTTCTCACTCCTTTATGGTTAACTTCGGTGATGTAGGGAGAAGAAGGATATGGCTGATGAGTTTGTTTTTATTTAACTTTTTCTCTCCCCATTCAAACCGTGAGTCATCCCTCCACTAACAATTTGCCTTGCCCTTAGCTAGACAAGTGTTTAGGTCCTTGGAAACATGAGAAATTTAACATGCAAACTTCTAATTCATAACCACCTTCGGATTAGTCCTTTCTAAAATAGCCACCCACTTCATTATTATTCCAATTTGGTCATAAATTTCTAATTATTCATTCCAATAGCATTGCAAACAAATTTAAATTACGTTTGAACTAGTGTTAAAGTTTTAGTCTACAATTAGGGTATTACAATTCTCCCTCCATTAAAAGAAATTCGTCCTCGAATTTCTCTTCTAACTAAGAAGTTGGGTCTATTGTTCATATGCAGATTTGTTACTAACACATAGAAGAAACAAATCGTATAAGTTGCAAGTCACATATATTGAGAGAAATTTAAACTCCTAGGTGGCATATGCAGGATGCAGACATACAAAAGCTTCAATTTAGTCTCGAATCGACTAAACTCTAGCTCTGATACCAAAATGTGACACCCTCAACCCGGTCTGGAAAAAGACCGGAATTAAGGATGTTAGCAAGATACAAAACAAAAATCGAACACAAAAGTCTTATTAATTTAAATGAGTTTACAAAAAAAAAATTCAACTCATCAATCATTCATGTCATAACAAATTATAGACTAAGATTCTATCTCATATTTAACATTAGTCATAACATTTAATACCCAAATACATGCTTAATAAGCCATAAAGATTTAACAAACTTTAGTGATAGATTATATAGCAAGGATATTCAGTTTCAATTATGCATTACCAAACCACTAGACACTATGTCTAAAACCCACAACAGTTCTTACCCTTAATTTTACTTTCAATACCCCCGAAATCATGAGAGGAATCATACAATTAGTATTGATATTAGAATTAGGACTTTCAATATCCAGATGCTTTCAATACCCCGAAATCATGAGAGGAATCATACAATTAGTATTGATATTAGAATTAGGACTTTCAATATCCAGATCATATCTTTTGGACAACGTACAAATTAAATCCTTAAGATTTACAGCATTTACACTTGCATGATTTAACCAATTTAAGAAAGGGATATGCATCCCAATTTTGAATTCCATGCCATGCTTCAACAATCAAATTACAACATCTAAGTTTTTTTTTTCAAATCATGATCACACAAGCATGAAATATTCAAATCATGCATTAGAAGCAATTCTAACCGTTCAAGTAATTATTTTCATTAATAATATCCCCATTTATTTTACAATATAACATAACTCATTTTTGCTTTTTGAAAAGTCCACAAAATAGTAGTCGATCTAACAAATTTCACTAACATGAATTTTCATTCAAAACAACAAAGAAATCTCTTAATTAAGACACTAACTTAGATCCATTCTACTCGATCAACTAGCAAAATAATCAAATGTTCCTCTAGGTCCTCATACTTATTTCATAACAAAAGATCCAGTTTTACCTTCACACATTAATCATATGTTCATTGCTTGTCATGCAAGTTATTACGTTAATTTTATAATTTATCGTAGAATAGTTTGTCATTATACATATAAACACCATATCATGATAAAATCTTCATACACTCATTCAAGTCCTGTTACGCGAACAATAAGTATGCATGTATACATAATTCTCAGATTCTTAGCATTTTTACGAACGAATAACCATTCTAAAAGAGCCATATCATACAAGACATAACATAGAATTAATCGCACAAATCTTTGTCAAGCTAGATAGTTTTAAACAATACTTCTCACCATTTAAAGTATACCATCTGATACATGTTCAGCTAAAATGCAAGATGCATCAACCATTCTAGTAGACATATACATATAAGCAAAGTTATTCTATACCTTGTAACAAATCAGCTTACTCAATTATTCTTACAACCAACCATGTTATCTAACAATACAACTAGATCGCCATACTAACTTATACAAATTGTAGCTACATGCTGATATGCCACCATTCTAGGAGATTCAAGGGAAAAGCATAAGTAATGCTCGAAGATTAAAGGATTAACTTGTAGCTTCTATACCATGTTTTATCCTTGAAAATGCATGACAAATGAAAATGATTGCATTAGGCTTATATAGCCTAAGTGAGAAAGTAATGTCAAAATAATAAACATCCATGACATTCATGATTCTTTGTATGGCAACCAAGCACATCATGTATATAAATACACAAGAAATGTTACACATCTTTAGTTAGCTCAAACAATTTGTTAGTTAGAAACTACTTAAAACTTTATGATTGATTTTTTGATTTCTTTCAATAATTAAACTTAGTTCATATCTTTGCTCTCAAGGAGCCTTATTTAAAATCTTGCTCAAAAGCCTTTTTGGAGGTTATGCTCACCATGAGCTCATTATTCCATATGCTCACCAAGAGCTCAATATACCATAATTTATTCATAATTCTCTTACCTTCTTATTTGATTCCATACATTTCATGTCTTTTAACAATTTACCTTGGATCACAATTGGTTAAGATTGTTTGACCACAAAGGTCCAAAAGATACTTAGCTCAAAGCACATAGCAATGGCTAATATTGAAAACATGTCAATCCTATACTTCTCACTATCCAACCAAACTGTCACCACTCCATACAACTCCCCCGTTACCTCCAACTGTTGCCAATAACATATTACATGTAATGGGGAGTCCCCTGAGCCGTGGCTCATGGACCGTAGTCCCAATATACCATCCATCATGCCAATGTATCCAAGGACTTCCATTATAGGCAACTTAAGTATTTTATCTTATACTTGGTATTTGGGAATTATCTTATTGCACAAGAAATTTTTGCTTGTAATTCAATTAATGCCTCTTTAGTTTGCATCAAGCTTTTAGTTCCTTTAACTGTAAGTTTATAAATTGTAACATTAAGCTTCATGGAACCTTTCGATCAATGGTTAGCTTTAAAGTTCCAGTTTCAGCACACAATTGTCACATAACAAGTATAGCATAGCAAGCATGAATACTTAGATAATGTATATCCATCAATATATCAAAGATGCCATGCTATGAATGAATGCTTTTCCCTAAATTGCTCTATTTGAGCCTTATGCACCATGTATGATTAATGCAATCCATCCATGAACTTACAATAATTTAATCTTAATGAAATGAAAAAATCGGGATGACACTGTGCCACCCGAGACTCAAACAACTACACTCACCTTATATTCCAAGGTTATGGAATACCTGAATCCACCACTCTCATAATTTTCCAACTAATCCTTAGCTTCTACTCTTCCTTCCATTATATACCTCACACAAAATAATCAAGCCATTAAAAACCAACTCATTTAAATCAACTCATAACAGCCTCTATGTAATTTATACACATTTTTATGTGTCACAATAGTTCCCAACAACTCGGTGTACACATTGCAATTCAAAACAGTTTTGTTTTCATACTCAATTAGCCAAAAGCACTTTAAAACAGTCTCTTTCACTTATAATTATACTCGATTTCATACATACACAATTCAACCTTTAACATACATGTTTCTACATACAAATTCACAAAACAGTTCCCTAAACACATGTAATTACAATTTCATACTCAAAACAGTCCACATGTTTAGGTGTACACAAAACAGTCCAACAATTTTTTCAATTACACAAAACAGTCAGAGTTTCTTTAAATTACACAGAACAGTCCAAAATTTCTTAAAATTATACAAACAGTCCAGAATTTCTTTAAATTGCACAGAACAGTCCAGAATTTCTTTAAATTATACAAACAGTCCAGAATTTCTTTAAATTTTCTTCCAGAATTTCTTAAAGTTATACAAACATTCCAGAATTTCTTTAAATTCCACAGAACAGTCCAGAATTTCTTAAAATATACAAACAGTCCGGAATTTCTTTTACATGTACTCATATATATAAATGTATCAAAACAACCCCTAATTATTCATATATGTTCAGTATAGTCCATTTTACTTGCTTATACATGTATATAAACCACAACAGTCCCTATGTTAATACAAATTAGTCCTTTAATTTTTGCCAGCTACACATTATATTAACTCATTAAAACTGCATATGCAGAACTACATTACTGCACTTGTTCAAAACTGTTTTACTGCACTTGTTCAAAACTATTTTTACTGCACTCATACAAACTGCATACATACATACTTCAAACAGCATACAAATTGCATTCTGCATTTTTATTCTAAACTGCATACATATTTACTGCAAATAGCATACAAACTGCATTCTACATTTTTCAAGTAAACTGCATTGTATTTATTAAGAGATGAAGACTACTTGATCAAAATTAATAAATTTATCATTCACCGCTTTAAACATAAACTTATGCCATGTATAACTTATATTATACTTATCCACTTAATGTCTTAAAAACAGATTAATGACCACGTGTGTACATTAAAGCAGCCCCAATTTGATTTAATAGCAAGCAAAGATATCAAATTCCATTTCAAATACCAAATGCATTTAACAATGAAGTGATTCAAGCATTTCATTCTCTATGATCCTAAAATTTGGCCCTAAAGCAAGAAGAAATTAAGATCACTTACCCCTCTCTTAAGAAGATCGAACATACCCAAAATTTGGACTTAAATCCTCCAAAATTCCATGATATTCACTTAACTCTTTCTCACTCCTTTATGGTTTGCTTCGGTGATGTAGGGAGAAGAAGGATATAGCTGATGAGTTTGTTTTATTTAACTTTTTCTCTCCCCATTCAAACCGTGAGTCATCCCTCCACTAACAATTTGCCTTGCCCTTAGCTAGACAAGTGTTTAGGTCCTTGAAACATGAGAAATTTAACATGCAAACTTCTAATTCATAACCACCTTCGGATTAGTCCTTTCTAAAATAGCCACCCACTTCATTATTATTCCAATTTGGTCATAAATTTCTAATTATTCATTCCAATAGCATTGCAAACAAATTTAAATTACGTTTGAACTAGTGTTAAAGTTTTAGTCTACAATTAGGGTATTACAATTCTCCCTCCATTAAAAGAAATTAGTCCTCTAATTTCTCTTCTAACTAAGTTGGGTCTATTGTTCATATGCAGATTTGTTACTAACACATAGAAGAAACAAATCGTATAAGTTGCAAGTCACATATATTGAGAGAAATTTAAACTCCTAGGTGGCATATGCAGGATGCAGACATACAAAAGCTTCAATTTAGTCTCGAATCGACTAAACTCTAGCTCTGATACCAAAATGTGACACCCTCAACCAACCCGGTCTGGAAAAAGACCGGAATTAAGGATGTTAGCAAGATACAAAACAAAAATCGAACACAAAAGTCTTATTAATTTAAATGAGTTTACAAAAAAAATTCAACTCATCAATCATTCATGTCATAACAAATTATAGACTAAGATTCTATCTCATATTTAACATTAGTCATAACATTTAATACCCAAATACATGCTTAATAAGCCATAAAGATTTAACAAACTTTAGTGATAGATTATATAGCAAGGATATTCAGTTTCAATTATGCATTACCAAACCACTAGACACTATGTCTAAAACCCACAACAGTTCTTACCCTTAATTTTACTTTCAATACCCCCGAAATCATGAGAGGAATCATACAATTAGTATTGATATTAGAATTAGGACTTTCAATATCCAGATGCTTTCAATACCCCGAAATCATGAGAGGAATCATACAATTAGTATTGATATTAGAATTAGGACTTTCAATATCCAGATCATATCTTTTGGACAACGTACAAATTAAATCCTTAAGATTTACAGCATTTACACTTGCATGATTTAACCAATTTAAGAAAGGGATATGCATCCCAATTTTGAATTCCATGCCATGCTTCAACAATCAAATTACAACATCTAAGTTTTTTTTTTTTTTCAAATCATGATCACACAAGCATGAAATATTCAAATCATGCATTAGAAGCAATTCTAACCGTTCAAGTAATTATTTTCATTAATAATATCCCCATTTATTTTACAATATAACATAACTCATTTTTGCTTTTTGAAAAGTCCACAAAATAGTAGTCGATCTAACAAATTTCACTAACATGAATTTTCATTCAAAACAACAAAGAAATCTCTTAATTAAGACACTAACTTAGATCCATTCTACTCGATCAACTAGCAAAATAATCAAATGTTCCTCTAGGTCCTCATACTTATTTCATAACAAAAGATCCAGTTTTACCTTCACACATTAATCATATGTTCATTGCTTGTCATGCAAGTTATTACGTTAATTTTATAATTTATCGTAGAATAGTTTGTCATTATACATATAAACACCATATCATGATAAAATCTTCATACACTCATTCAAGTCTGTTATTACATGAACAATAAGTATGCATGTATACATAATTCTCAGATTCTTAGCATTTTTTTTACGAGCGAATAACCATTCTAAAAAGAGCCATATCATACAAGACATAACATAGAATTAATCGCACAAATCTTTGTCAAGCTAGATAGTTTTAAACAATACTTCTCACCATTTAAAGTATACCATCTGATACATGTTCAGCTAAAATGCAAGATGCATCAACCATTCTAGTAGACATATACATATAAGCAAAGTTATTCTATACCTTGTAACAAATCAGCTTACTCAATTATTCTTACAACCAACCATGTTATCTAACAATACAACTAGATCGCCATACTAACTTATACAAATTGTAGCTACATGCTGATATGCCACCATTCTAGGAGATTCAAGGGAAAAGCATAAGTAATGCTCGAAGATTAAAGGATTAACTTGTAGCTTCTATACCCTGAAAATGCATGACAATGAACGCATTAAGCTTATATAGCCTAAGTGAGAAAGTAATGTCAAAATAATAAACATCCATGACATTCATGATTCTTTGTATGGCAACCAAGCACATCATGTATATAAATACACAAGAAATGTTACACATCTTTAGTTAGCTCGAACAATTTGTTAGTTAGAAACTACTTAAAACTTTATGATTGATTTTATGCTTTCTTTCAATAATTAAACTTAGTTCATATCTTTGCTCTCAAGGAGCCTTATTTAAAATCTTGCTCACCAAGAGCCTTTTTGGAGGTTATGCTCACCATGAGCTCATTATTCCATATGCTCACCAAGAGCTCAATATACCATAATTTATTCATAATTCTCTTACCTTCTTATTTGATTCCATACATTTCATGTCTTTTAACAATTTACCTTGGATCACAATTGGTTCCGTGTTTGACCACAAAGGTCCAAGAGATACTTAGCTCAAAGCACATAGCAATGGCTAATATTGAAAACATGTCAATCCTATACTTCTCACTATCCAACCAAACTGTCACCACTCCATACAACTCCCCCGTTACCTCCAACTGTTGCCAATAACATATTACATGTAATGGGGCGTCCCCCTGAGCCGTGGCTCATGGACCGTAGTCCCAATATACCATGCATCATGCCAATGTATCCAAGGACTTCCATTATAGGCAACTTAAGTATTTTATCTTATACTTGGTATTTGGGAATTATCTTATTGCACAAGAAATTTTTGCTTGTAATTCAATTAATGCCTCTTTAGTTTGCATCAAGCTTTTAGTTCCTTTAACTGTAAGTTTATAAATTGTAACATTAAGCTTCATGGAACCTTTCGATCAATGGTTAGCTTTAAAGTTCCAGTTTCAGCACACAATTGTCACATAACAAGTATAGCATAGCAAGCATGAATACTTAGATAATGTATATCCATCAATATATCAAAGATGCCATGCTATGAATGAATGCTTTTCCCTAAATTGCTCTATTTGAGCCTTATGCACCATGTATGATTAATGCAATCCATCCATGAACTTACAATAATTTAATCTTAATGAAATGAAAAAATCGGGATGACACTGTGCCACCCGAGACTCAAACAACTACACTCACCTTATATTCCAAGGTTATGGAATACCTGAATCCACCACTCTCATAATTTTCCAACTAATCCTTAGCTTCTACTCTTCACTTCCATTATATACCTCACACAAAATAATCAAGCCATTAAAAACCAACTCATTTAAATCAACTCATAACCGCCCCTATGTAATTTATACACATTTTTATGTGTCACAATAGTTCCCAACAACTCGGTGTACACATTGCAATTCAAAACAGTTTCGTTTTCATACTCAATTAGCCAAAAGCACTTTAAAACAGTCTCTTTCACTTATAATTATACTCGATTTCATACATACACAATTCAACCTTTAACATACATGTTTCTACATACAAATTCACAAAACAGTTCCCTAAACACATGTAATTACAATTTCATACTCAACACAGTCCACATGTTTAGGTGTACACAAAACAGTCCAACAATTTTTTCAATTACACAAAACAGTCCAGAGTTTCTTTAAATTGCACAGAACAGTCCAAAATTTCTTAAAATTATACAAACAGTCCAGAATTTCTTTAAATTGCACAGAACAGTCCAGAATTTCTTTAAATTATACAAACAGTCCAGAATTTCTTTAAATTGCACAGAACAGTCCAGAATTTCTTAAAGTTATACAAACATTCCAGAATTTCTTTAAATTCCACAGAACAGTCCAGAATTTCTTAAAATATACAAACAGTCCGGAATTTCTTTTACATGTACTCATATATATAAATGTATCAAAACAACCCCTAATTATTCATATATGTTCAGTATAGTCCATTTTACTTGCTTATACATGTATATAAACCACAACAGTCCCTATGTTAATACAAATTAGTCCTTTAATTTTTGCCAGCTACACATTATATTAACTCATTAAAACTGCATATGCAGAACTACATTACTGCACTTGTTCAAAACTGTTTTACTGCACTTGTTCAAAACTATTTTTACTGCACTCATACAAACTGCATACATACATACTTCAAACAGCATACAAATTGCATTCTGCATTTTTATTCTAAACTGCATACATATTTACTGCAAATAGCATACAAACTGCATTCTACATTTTTCAAGTAAACTGCATTGTATTTATTAAGAGATGAAGACTACTTCGATCAAAATCTATAAATTTATCATTCACCGCTTTAAACATAAACTTATGCCATGTATAACTTATATCATACTTATCCACTTAATGTCTTAAAAACAGATTAATGACCACGTGTGTACATTAAAGCAGCCCCAATTTGATTTAATAGCAAGCAAATATATCAAATTCCATTTCAAACACCAAATGCATTTAACAATGAAGTGATTCAAGCATTTCATTCTCTATGATCCTAAAATTTGCCCCTAAAGCAAGAAGAAATTAAGATCACTTACCCCCTCTCTTAAGAAGATCGAACATACCCAAAATTTGGACTTAAATCCTCCAAAATTCCATGATATTCACTTAACTCTTTCTCACTCCTTTATGGTTTGCTTCGGTGATGTAGGGAGAAGAAGGATATAGCTGATGAGTTTGTTTTATTTAACTTTTTCTCTCCCCATTCAAACCGTGAGTCATCCCTCCACTAACAATTTGCCTTGCCCTTAGCTTGACAAGTGTTTAGGTCCTTGGAAACATGAGAAATTTAACATGCAAACTTCTAATTCATAACCACCTTCGGATTAGTCCTTTCTAAAACAGCCACCCACTTCATTATTATTCCAATTTGGTCATAAATTTCTAATTATTCATTCCAATAGCATTGCAAACAAATTTAAATTACGTTCGAACTAGTGTCAAAGTTCTAGTCTACAATTGGGGTATTACAAATTTGATCCCAATGCTATACTTGAGCCATAAATCACCAAACAAATACTACACATACATATTTATAACTCCCAAGAATTCATCCGAATAACAAGGTCACTATACTATTTACATCAAATTATCAAGTGTTTATAAGGATTATACAAATCATGAAATACAATTTCTTATAACAATTAAACAGTGTGCCACCATCCTAGGAGTACTACATAGAATAGATTTCAACTCAACTTGGACTTGAAGCAAGACTTATGACTCCAAATTATACTTAAAATCAGTTGAGCTTTTATGTATCCTGCAATGCATGTAAATGAATGCATTACGCTTATATAGCCTAAGTGAGGTAGTGACCATCAAATATAACAAAGCTTATAAGCATGGATTTCAAGGAAACATTCAGCCAAAGTACAATCATAGTTAGCATTGTTAAGAGTGTTATAATATTTCTGTCGTAAGCTTTAGAACATTAGAATGCTTCTTAGATCTTCTTTATAAATACATTGATCTTATTAAAGATCAACTTATAACATTTAAGTCTCCCCGAGACTTATTGAATACTCAATAACTTGGATTCCTCAATATCTTATCAATTCATTAGTTAACAATTCGATTGAATGCTCGTTGCCTTAAATAATTGGGGAATTTACTCATTTCTTGTATGACTTGTAACATTTGCTCACTAAGAGCCAATCATATCAATTGCTCACAAAGAGCTTCATAGGACCTTATGCTCACCAAGAGCTTTCATTAAACAATAGGCTCACTAAGAGCTTCAATAAGCCAAGACTTATTCATAGTTCTTATTACTCCTTTTCTTTTCCACTATAAATACTTTTCATGTCTTTTAACAATTTGCCTTGGATTACAATTGGTTATGAATAATATTGGTCCGTGTTTGACCATATAGGTCCAAGCGATAATTAGCTCAACTACAAAGCAATGGCTAATATCGAAACATATCAATCCTATCTTCACATCTATCCAACCAAATTGTCGCCAACACATACAACTCCCATGTTACCTCCTACTGTCGCCAATAAACATATAACATATAATGGGGCGTCCCCCGAGCCGTAGCTCATGGACCGTAGTCCCAATAATACCATGTATCATACCAATGAATCCAATGACTTCCATTGTAGGCAACTTACGTATCTTATCTTATATTTGATATTTGGGGAGTATCTTGTTTCGTAAGTAATGTTACTTGTTACTCAATTAATATCTTTTAACTTGTACCAAGCCTTTAATTCTTTTGACGTGTGAATTTGTATGTTGTAGTATCTTTTGTACACAATTAACTTTAAATTCTACATCATTATTCCATCAATAGGTTAATTTCTAATCTTATATTACAATAACATAAACATACATCATCATGCCAAACATAAACACTATGTGATGCATAACCAACATGTATTCAATAATGCCATGCAATAATTGTATGCCTTTTCCCCAATTTGCTCTAATTGAGCTTATGCATAATGTACATGAGTTATGCAATCAATCAATGACTATTCGATACCTGAATTGCAATAAAACGATAACCTCGAGATGACACCGTGTCACCCAAGACAAAAACACTACACTCACCTCTTATTCCGACATTACGGAATACCTGAACCACATTCACTTCTAGCTTTCAACTAGCTCCTTTCCTTTACTCTTCAATATCATATCTTGTACCTCAATCAAAATAACAAAGCATTAAAACCAATTTAATCTATTCAATAATCTCTATTGTTTTTCACTTAAACATAACAATCCAACATTCATATATACACCTATATTCATCATAAAAACAGTTCCTATAACTTCTAAATTAAGGGAAACGATCCAATATACTCACATTTACAATTACACAACCCAAAAACAGTCCATTAGTTTCGTACTCATTTCCAAAACAGTTCAAGTAACAAGTATACATTTGTTTATTCAAATTTTGTCCCCTTATGCCATCAATTCTTCCCATTTTAAGTTCATAAAACAACCTTTCACTCAAATTTATAAAAACAGCCCCCATTTTTTTTCGTGAGCACTTAACAACCGATTCATCAAACAGTATACATGTATACATCAAACAATCTCAAACAATATCTATACCGAACTACATATTCACCTAATTTCAAGCTTTCATGTTTATTTAAATTTGAACATGTATACACAATTTCATACTAAATCAGACCTTATGCTATCAATTCAAAGCACCTAAACTGCTGCTGCCAGGCAGACTGCATTACTCGGTTAAAAATTCATAACTTCCATTCCGTATATTAGAATTTCGAACCGTTTACATCGTTGGAAAGCTGGCTCGACTAGATTTCTAATCATATAGTCCTTTCATTTTTACTCCTTATGAATTAATACAGTTTTTAATTTAAAGATACACTCAATTCTGCCACCAGGCAAATTACCCTGTCTTAAAACAATTATTTCTATAAACTGCTATTTAACTCGGAATTCAGTTTCGTTTGATTTAAATGAAACTAGACATGACAAGATTTTCAAACATATAGATTATAGCTTCTAATTCAACTTGTACAATTTATAGTGAATTTTCAAAGTTGCGGCCCTTGCTGTCCTAATAGAAAACCGCTGTTCTGTTTTTCTGACCCTCATCTACTCAAAAATTCATATCTTTCAATTTAAAGATCGAATTTAATCACCGTTTGTTGGAGAAGAAACTAGACTCACATAAGATTCTATACATATAAGGCTCTCTTCTTAATTTAACTTACACAATTATTAGTAAATTTTCAAACCTACTGCCAATATACAAAAAAAAAAAAAAACTGGGCAGACTTTTAATTCATACCTTACCTATAAGTTCAAATCAGTCTTGTTCTTTACTCATTTTCGTACACAACAGTGTGAATCTCATGTATACCCTTTCTATCATAATAAGTCAGACCACAATTTCAATTATCACATATATCATACTTATGAATTAAATCTGTCCCTAATGTATTCAAATATCTTCAAGGCAGTCCTTTACATTTGTATACACAATACATGAATTAAAACAGTCTTTCCATTTCTATGTTAAAATAGCAAAATCTCTAACATTGACATGTATCCATTAATACCTCAATTTTGTCCAAAACTTACTTGTATGATTCTAGACCAATTTTCCAAATTCTTTTATGCCATATTCTTAGTCAAATCTGTCCATTATTCCAGCTTACCAATTTATACATTCCAACAGCCTTTGGCATTATGACCTTAATTTAGTCTCATAACCTTAGGTTTCAATTTACTAACAACTTAAGACTCTACATTCACAATTGTTATCACAATTATACTCTTAATTTATCATCTAAGGCTGTTTACAAAAAATTCCAAAACAGGGTATACCTATAAGACATCAATCGCTTCAGTTTTACACTAGCTTGTAAGCTAAAAACCTTAAATCTCATTCAAACATTTATAGTGCCAAACAAAACTTTCATTTCCAGCAATATAACCCTTCCATTTTAACAATTTCTTTGGCAAAATTAACACATATATATATACTCGATCAGCTCTAGATCATAATAGATCAAGTCCAACATTCTAATTATGTACATTAATCAAACAACCATGGACTTCCCAAAAGGCATAGATTCGAACTTAAGGGGATATTACACAGAGTCCATAAACTATATCCAGCTTAATGCATGAATTAATCAATTGGTTTAATGAAAAAGCCCAATAAGGATTAACCATTCAATCTCATTCAAAGCATAACACATAAATTTTTAGCAATCAAATCTGATTTCAATCTTACAATTTAAAAGAAGGAAGGAACTTGCTTACCTTCTTCTTAAAGGTAATCAATCAAAGACTAAAGGGGTAAGGACCGGTTGAGCTAGAATCCTTCAAACTCCATTAACAAAGCTTTACACTCACTCTCTCTAACTATTTCTTTCGGTTCCTGTTCTTTGGAGCAAGAAGAAAGACAACTAAACTTGGGAGTTGATAGCCACCTAGACCGATCCTCCCCTCCCTACCTTCCACATGTTTTCTTCTAAATTGACACATGTATTGGTCCTTATTTTCCTACAAGTTTACATGCAAATTCTATATTGTACATGGATTTCATTTTAATCCTCCCAATAGAGCTAAAATGTTTTCCATACTTTTCGAATTGGTCCACAATTCCATCAATTGCTTTACTATAAGGCATATCAAATAAATTATAATTATACATAAATTCATACATACTTCTAGGTCCTATTTTTGGGATATTACAGTACGAGATAGGGGAATCTTGTACTTCAAGGGTCGGTTGTATGTTCCAACTTTGGAGGATTTACGCGATTGCATTCTTTGAGAGGCATACTGTAGTCTGTTAGATGTGCATCTGGGCAACAATAAGATTTACTAAAATCTTCACCTTTTTTTATTGGTGGGCTAGCATGAAGAGAGATGTGTCGAAGTTCGTAACGAGGTGCCTTGCTTGCGAGCAAGTTAAGGCGAAACATCAGGTTCCTTCGGGCTTGCTTTAGCCTATCTAGATTCCATAATGGAAGTGGGATCAAGTGACCATGGATTTTGTGATGGGTTTGCGGTTGACCTAAAGGAGGCATGATGCTATGTGGGTGATAGTGGATCAGTTGACCAAGTTTCCTCATTTCCCACCGGTGTGTATGGATCTTACGCTTGAGAGGTTGGCACGATTGTACATTAATGAGATCATGAGGTTGCATGAGGTGCCATCATCAATCATATTAGATAGAGAACCCCGGTTCACAACGATATTTTGGAAGAAAATTCATGAAGCCTTGGACACAAGGTTGCACTTCAGTACTGCTTTTCATCCTCAGACTAATGGTTAGTCTGAGCGGGTTATTCAGATCTTGGAATATATGCTTCGGTGTTGTGCCATCAACATTAAGAAGAGTTGGGAAGAGCGACTACTACTTGTTAAGTTTGTTTATAACACTAGTTTCCAATCGAAATGGAGGTTTAGAACACCCTTGAGTTGGGCAAAGCTAATTGAGAGAAGAATTGTGGGATCGAAATTAATTAGGCAAACCTAAGGAGAAGGTTCAGATCATCAAAGAAAGATTGCAAGTGGCCTTTGATTGTCAGTAAGCTTATGTGGATCATAAGCATAAGCATATCGAGTATGAGGTTGGTGATAAAGTGTTTCTCAATGTGTCACCTTGGAAGAGGGTAATCTGTTTTGGGCGGAAGGGCAAGTTGATCCCGAGGTTTATTGGGCCTTACGAGATTATTGAGAGGGTTGGACTTGTGGCATACCAGCTAGCCTTGCCTTCGAAGATGGCGCACATCCACAATGTGTTCCATGTGTCCATGTTGAGACGTTATTATTCTGATCATTCACATGTTATTTCTTTAGAGGAGATTGAGATCAACACCGACTTCACCTACGAGGAAGAGCCAATAATAGTTATTGATAAGGGAGTCAAAAAACTTTGTAACAAGTGTATACCCTTGGTGAAGATGTTATAGAGGAACCACAAAGTTGAAGAATCCACGTGGGAGGTTGAAAAAGACATGAAGTTACTTTACCCATATTTTGTTTCCAATAGGTAAATTTTGAGGACGAAATTTCTTTCAGGAGGAGATAGTTGTAATGACCCGAATTTCGGAATCCATATGTCGATTTAAGCCTGAATTGTGGGCTTGGTGTTTTGGGCCGTGTGTTAGGCCTTTGGGTGCCTAAGGAAGCCTATGTTGTTGGGCTTGAAAGCTTGGGTTGAGAGAAGATGAAGGAAAGGCATTTGGGTAAAATGCTCCATTTTGAAAGAGAATGGCTGAGAAAGCTCATTTATGGGCTGAAAAAAGAAGAGTGTATGACCTCACTCTTGTCTCCTCTTTTCTCCCATCTTCCTTCCCTATTCTTGGTTTAAGATTCAAGACAATAGAACAATTTTTTTTGTTTTGAGTTGTAATCCCAAGTTGTGGCTTGAGGAAGTTAGAATTAGCATCAAGGGATCCATCTTTTGAGGTAAGGATGGTTAAGTTTGGCGGTAGTTGAAAATCATGGGTTTTAGTGGGGGTTTGGTGAGGATGACTGGGAATGGAAGATTTAACCACATTTTTGTTGTTAGAATCTCCCTTAGTCTTCTGTACTTCCTTCTAACAGTGTTGTAACTAATTTTGCAACATTTGATTATAGCTAAGGAGGTTGGAGAGCACTCCAAAGACCAAGGAAAAAGAAAGGCTTGAGCTGAGGAGAAAAGAGGTTATTTTTCAGCTTCGAATGAAGGTTAGTACACTTCCAACTCCCTTTGTTTCATGCACATCCTAAGGATGATGCATCGTATGCTTCTTTGATGTTTGGTATGCTTGAATATGAGTGTTAACGGTGGAGTTTAAAATTGGTGTTAAAATGGTGATACATGCATGGGAGGGCTAAAACAATGCATCTTTGACAAGAAGCTGAAACTATTTTCTAAGTCTAGAAATTAGTTGACTTGAGGTGACTTTTCGGTTGGATCCATGCATATTTGGACCAAAAATTCTTCTTTCAACTTGTTATTCTGTCTCTTAGCTTTCCAGCTTACTTTGAAACGTATCTATTTGACATCAGGAACTCAAGATACGACCATTTTAGTGAAGTTTGTGCTGGTTGGAAAATCCCATATGGGGTTAATAGCAAATCCATAACTTTGGGTTTATGTTGTAATAGACCCAAAACAATGTTATTGTAATACTCCAGATTAAGGGTATAGAAGAATTACCTTATTATGTGTGTCTTATATCTTGATTATGGGGTTAAAAAAATATAGGAATAAATTAATTTTAAGATAAAAATTTTAAAAGTAGTAACCAATTTCTAAGTGACTAATTAGTACAAGAATTAAATCTTCTCTATTGTATGCTAAAAAAAGAGATGAAGATGGTTAAATGATGTGTCATTTAACTAAGCATCCATGTGGCATTATGGAAAATCACATTTGGCTAGGGGAGAAAAGCCAATCTATTTTTCATTTTGATCTTCTTCCTCAATGGTTTTAGCCGGGAGAAAGAGAGAGAAGAGATAGAAAGTGAATGCTTAAAATTCAGCTCTTAAAGTTTCAATCTAGGCTGAATTCAGATGTTTTTGGTTGATTTCGAAGTGGAGGTATAACAATCTCATCTCTCTTTAATTGTGATTTGCTTTGATCGTTGTTCAAATGTTTGAATGTGATGTTAGATTCCTTTTAGGAAGTAAATTGATTAGAAAGATTGAAGGCTTGCATTATTCGAAATGTGTATGTTTGTGCTTGAAAGAATGATCTTTAATCAATTGAAATGGTAAATAATTAGAATTCGATTTATTGGGATGTTACAGTTATAAAGTTTGGGTCTAATTTATGAGTTAGCCCACTTAGGATTTTAAGTCATTTTCTATTTTATTAGACCTTAAATCAGCGAACATAGTTCTATTCTTGTTGTCCAAGTTAGCCTTATCCACAAAAGAAGTCTAAACCAAGGAGGATTTCAACTTTAGCAAGGAAAGCAAATTTACTTCACTATTATATTAGTTTCCTAAATATTTATTATTTTTGTTTATGTTTCCTATATAGAATCAGTTTTTCATTAGGAATACGTTGTTTGTAAGCCATCATTCTGTTATAAAAGGATGAACACACCTTCATTATTTCACAGAATTGAGATTTGTGTTTTTATAAAAGGTATTCTTTTGAGTACATGTTTACAAGTGTCGGTAAACTTGTACCTTTGAAGTCATCTCCAACGTTTTAGCTAGTTTGTGCGAGGGAGAATTTTTACACTCTGGATTTCCTAGACAATTGCGATCAGGAGGGTCGGTTAGAACCATGTCACGGAGGTTGCCTATCTAATTTTGGGTAGTAGGGTTCCATGGGGCAATTATCTTCATAGGCCATCTCCAACATATTCTTCAACTCCATTGACGTCATTCTCCATAATCAAGCCTGAATTTTCAATTTAGGTTTATCTATCTTTCAATTCATCTTTTTCAATCTTTATTGTTTATGGAGAATGGTGTCAATGGATTTGAAGAAGATGAGGGAGATAGCGTGTGCAGATAGATATCTCGTGGAACCTTCCTACCTGCAATTAGATAGGCAACTTCTGTGATATGGCTCTAACTGACCCTTTTAATCGCAATTGACTGCGCAACCCAAAGTGTGAAGATTCTCCCTCGCACAAACTAGTTGAAACGTTGAAGATGAATTTGAAAGTACAAGTTTATCGACACTTATAAACATGTACTCAAAAGAATACTTTTTATAAAAACTCAAATCTTAATTCTGTGAAATAATGAAGGTGTGCTCATCCTTTTGAGGGAAATATGACTTACAAATAGAGTATTCCTAAAGAAACACAAATTTTATTCTTAATAAAATAACATTAAAAGAAATAATGAAACATTCTAGAAACCAACATAATAATGAAGTAAATGTGCTTTCCTTGCTAAAGTTGAAATCCTCCTTGCTTTAGACTTCTCTTGTGGATAAGGCTGACTTGGATCGGAAGAATAGGAGTACGTGGGATGATTTAAGGTTGAATAAAATAGAAAATGACTTAAAATCCTAAGTGGGATAACTCATAAATTAGACCCAAACTTTATAACATACTTTTGGGTCTAAATATTACAACATAAACCCAAAGTTATGGATTTACGATTAATCTTGTATGGGATTTTCCAGCCTGCATAGTCTTCACTAAAATGGTCGTATCTTGAGCTCCCAATGTCAGATTGATGTGTTTCAAACTGTGTTGGAAAGCTAAGAGATATATTCACAGGTTGAAAACAGACTTTGTGGTCCAAATATGCCTGGATCCCAACTGGAAAGTCGCCTCAAGCCAACTGATATCCGGACATAGAAAATAGTTTCAGCTTCTTGTCCAAGATGCATCATTTTAGCCCTCCCATGCATGTATCAAATTCTGTAAATATGGTAGGAAACCACTTAAATTTCCTTCCATAATTTTTTTGTTCATTTTTTGTCTTTATGTGAAGGTTTGGGGAGTTGGGGATGATTTACGAGCTCTAAAATTTGAATTCTAGACTCATGTACTGATATGGTATGAATCGATGTCGGTACCCCCTTTATCGTGTGACAATTCAAGCAAGTTTTAAAGGTGTGTATCGGTATTCATGGGGGCGTATCGGTACCACCCCAGTTCCATCAAATTCCAGTGGCAAAAATTAGTACCGATACGCTTGGGGGCATATCAATATTGAAAGAGTATCGGTGCACTGTCCCCGTGTATCGATATTGTGTTGTCGGTCAACCCCTTCCTTGAGAAGTCAGGTATTTGTATGCAGATGGGGGTATCGATACCTAGAGGGGTGTATCGATACACGTGGTAGGGTAACGGTAACCTCTGGGCAATATGCCCAAAATATGAGTTTTTGCCCATAAGGCTGAAAAATTATATTGTTCGATCCAATGGACTCCTAAGGGCCTAAAATGAATCGCAAAATAAGAAAAGGAGAAATCCCCTTATACCTGAGCATAGAACTTAAGAACTTGGCAAAAGTCTTGTGTGACTTATATGTTGATAGCAACTGTAAGATGGTATGGTCATGTCTTTGATGTGGTGTGCCGAGTGGCACGTGATTGATGGGATTTAGATGCCCAAGACGTGTTGCAACACTATGGTAAGAGAATTAACAAATGGAGGTTACCAATGCTATTTGACCCGGGCCTCATTCTAGGGTACTCAAGTGGGGATTTGAGTACGAGTGTATGTTTCGATGTTGCGTGACCCGGCCTCACCCATTGAGTGTATATTCCTGATGCTATGTGACCCGGCCTCACCTGTTGAGTGTACTGTAACACCCCAAAATGTGGCTTAGAAGGATGTAATAAATTGATCACAAACCAAGAGTAGTATAGTTATCATTAGTTAGACTAATTAAGTGATTAGTGGACCAAAATTGAATAAAGATAATTTTATTGGAATGCTTTTATAATAAAAGATTAAGAACTCTAGGACCCAATTGGAATCACAAGAATAATAGGTGGCTTTATTAAAAAGGATGAAACTGAATCTAGTAAAGAATTAGGAGTTTTGCATGCAAATTTTCAATAACCTTGAGGACTTATACACTTGTCAGAGCAAGGACTTTGCAAATGTGAAAGGGGAGAGAAAGCTCACGGCATTTTGGGTGAGAATAGATAAAGCAAATTTCATCTTTTCTCCTCCTTCTACCCCATTGCCGAAACCAAAAGAATTAGAGAGAGAAAGAGAGTTAAGATATGCCATGGAAATTTAGGATGCAAGCTTGGTTAACTCAAAGTTTTTGAGATTATTTGGTCGAGTAATCTAAGCAAGAGGTAATCATTCTCCTCCATTCTTCAATTAGAGCTTATAGTGATAATTGATTTAAGATTCTCTCCTATGTTTTGTGTTAATAGTTGTTAGAGAAGTCAATCCATGATAAGAACCCTCTTTAAAACATGTAATTAATCCATATGTTAAGATTAAGCCATGCGTATGGCTAGTTAGAAGGTTTACACATTCTTTGGTGAATTTTGAATGAGTATACTTAGTGAAATAAATTCTTCGAATGAGATACATGATGAATTACCTTAATTTGTGAGAACTTGACTTAGTTAAAGTATTGATTTCTTGAATTTGAACTCTGAAAATTTGTTATAAAGAAATTGATTGCTCGATTGAATCATGTATAACCATATGGTTGTGTTTGAATGTGTATTTGGTCACCTCACTTGATAGAAATAAATGCTAGATGTTGTAAGCCAAGATTATTCTTTTAAGGGACGTTTTGCAATAAAAACAAACTGCTTAATACATTGAAGTATGGAACTGCTTTGTAGTAAAAGTTCAAAGACTGTATTGCAATATTAAGGACTGTTATGTGAGAATAAAAATTGTATTTGGACTGTTTTGCAAAGCTGGAAATGCAGGGCTGTTTTACCAATTTTTAGGGACTGTTTTGAGTCAAAAACTGGATTATTTGGACTGCTTTGCAAAGCTGGAAATGCAGGGCTGTTTTACCAATTTTTAAGGACTGTTTTGAGTCAAAAACTGGAATATTTGGACTGTTTTGCAAAGCTGGAAATGCAGGGCTGTTTTACCAATTTTTAGGGACTGTTTTGGGGATCTAAAACAAGGGAAAAATCTGTTTGATGCTAAGGAACTGTTTTATGTTAAATAAGCATATATACAAGTGTGTTAGGCTGTCTTGGTGTACCTATATGTATATAAGTATGATTGAATTGCTTTGTGTATGTCTATAAATATGTTTAAGGGTTGTTTGGAAAACATAAGGGGACTGTTTGTATGTTAGTAAAATGATCCGAGCCTATATATATATATATATATATGTGTGTGTGTGTGTGTGTGTGTTTATGAAATTTGGATTGTTAATACATACATTTATGCGTAAACAATTGTAATTAAGAACTGTTTTAATAAAATCATGAGGGACTAAATTATAAATTAGAGGTATAGATTGGTTGGTAATCTATAGAACTGTTATGTAAGTTGAATGGATTGAATTGGTTGTAATGACTTGTTATTTATGTTTGAGGTGCATATTGATAAGGAAGAGTAGAAGGAGAGAGCTTGTTGGAAGTTAGATATATAGTTATGGATTTAGGTATCCCGTAACTTCGGGATAAAAGGTGAGTGTAGTTGCCTTTGTCTCGAGTGACGCAGTGTCACACCGATCTTTGTTTAAGTGATATGTACTAACCAATTCATGAACATATGCATATGGCTCACATACACATTCATAGCATGGCATCTTTGATAACATTTTTGGTCATGTATATAATTTACATTAATCTTTCGTGCCATGCCATGTTATGCTTGTAACGAATGACTATGTGTACTTCATAACGAAGTCTTGAAGCTAACTACCGACCAATGTTTCCATAAGATTTTAAAGATAATAATTGATCTCAATCTTATGAACTCATAAATTCATAAGCTTAAGGAGCTAAAAGCTCAGTGCTTGTTACAAGACACTAAGTAAAGATACAAATAAGATTACTTGTGTTATAAGATACTCTCCTAATTTCAAGAATAAAACATCTAAGTTGCCTATTCAATGGAAGCCCTTGGATACTTTGGCATAGTACATGGTATAATTTAGGACTACAGTCCATGAGCTACGGCTCGGGTGACGACCCATTATATGTGATACATTGGCGACAGTAGGAGGTAACGGGGGAGATGTAAGGAGATTGGCGAGAGTTTGGATGGATAGTTGAGAAGTTAGGATTGCTATGTTCAGACACTAGCCATTTCTTGGTGCTTTGAGCTATGTGTAACATAGACCAATATGGCCAAACATGAATCAATGCTACTCATGTCCAAATGTGATCCAAGGCAAACGATTTAAAATATTTGAATGCCGATATTAAGATTGAAAGAAACTATGAACACTTAAAACCTCCTGGTTCAAATGACACAAGTGGTTGAACTTGTGATGATCTATGAAACATGCCTTGATGGTAAAATTTATAAGGATTTGGAGTAATTCTCATTTATAATGAGAAATTCATATAAGGTGAATACATGCCTAAAATGAGAGGAAATAAGTTTTGAAATGAAACTCAGTTAAAATCCCTAAAGATATTCAATTAAGATTTGAAAGAATATAAACCTCAATAAAGATTTGTTCAATTTAAGTTATAAGAATCAAATGCTAACATATGTTTGTGTTCTTTGATTTTTTCCATTCAATATCATGGATATTATGTTTGGTTATTTTTGATGTCACTACCTCACTTAGGCTATATAAGCCTAATGCATTCATTTCCATTCATATGCAGGTTATAAGACTATCCTTGAGTTGTTCATATTGAAAGGTTTCAAGTCATCCCATAAAGACCTTGTAGGATTGTCTAAGTTTTACCTCAAAACTCCTACAACGGTGGCATACTGCATTTGTATTAGCAATGTTGTAACTCACATTGTTATTGTTTGTTTATGAACTCTTAATTGTAAATGGCCTATAATGTTTTTTAATTGCTTGTTGGCTAAGCATTGTTTATTATGGTAATCGAATAGTTGCTTGTTAGTTAAACTATGTTAGAAAAGTATCCAAATGTCTTCTTGATGATCAAGTTATGTTAGATATAATTTTTTTTGTAAAAATTGATAGTATTCTAAGAAGACAATGTTTGTGTGATATCTTTGGATTTTAAGGCATGTAGACATAATATGACTTGATTGATAATTGAGTGAATTGAGCTTCATAGTAAGTGAATAAGTAATTAATGGGAATATTTGTCTATGAGCATTAAGTTTTACAACATGTTTTGTCTAAAGAAATTATAGTCATGTTGTGGGACGTATTGACATATTGTTTCATGTCTTAATTAAAAAAAACACCTATATGATTTAAGTGTTGTAAAACCTAAATTGATTTTGATATAACAAATTGTTTAAGGGTCTATTTGCAAATACAATAAATTTTTAAGTACTTCAAAGAATCACTAAATTGACAAGCTTTTTGAACCATAAGACCTTTCAAGTCAAAATATATAGTGTTCAAAAAAATTTCTAAGTGTTTTCAAGCCTAACTTTAGTTCCACGCCCAGGCGTATCGATACGCCTATAACGTTTCGATACGGTTTTCCTTCATTGGAATTCCAATCGATAAAAGTGTACTAATACAATTAACCCCGTATCGATACGACATTCATCTGGGCAAGTTTTCAAGCTATAGCGTATCGATACAGTTACATTCGTATTGATACGATTTTGATGATGTTTGCAAAATCTTGACATTAAATGATTCGAATGTTGCTTGTCAGTTATTGGAATCCCAATTTTTCAAATGACCATTGGACCGTATCGATACGTTCCATAGCGTACCAATACTATTTTTTTTTATCAAAGTTCAACCAAGGATTCCAGTGAGCAAAACTCGTATCGATACGGTTTATTAGTATCGATACGCCCCTAGTTTTTCACTATGACCATACTGATACACCTTCCCACGTATCGATACGCCTTTCCGTGTACCGATATGCCTCTATTTTTTAGTCACAACGGCTCTTTCTTCTTTGAGACAAGTACCAATACGGTCTCGAGGGTACCTATACGCTGGGTAGTTGAAGAGCATTTATTGCGCCAAAAATAGAGCCCAACGGATAGATTAATGATCTCAACCACCCTGTAGCACCCTATCCCCGGGTTAGCCGTAACTCGGTTCCAGAGCGTTACCGGAACGAAAATAAAGCGATAGATAGGTTACTTGTCAAACAAGTAACCTCGGGATACTTGCCTTGTTGCGCAAGTAACCTAAACTGAACCTTTCAATACAAACAATTCATACAAGCAATCACATTAAACAACCCAACAACATTCATAGCATACAACTTTAGGTACCATTTTGTTTCATTTCATGCTTATAACCTAAGTTACTATTGTCCTATTATCATTACATCATTCAAACAACAATTCAAGTGTGGCATACTTTACTTAAAGTTACTATTCTACATGTTTCAACTTTCATTCTCTCTTTAATTCCAATGCCATGTTCGATTACTCTAGGTGATCACTAAGCATATCTTAACTAACTTACTTACATTTCAAGAAACTACTTCATCAACCAATTAACATGTTCAACACCAGGCATCTAACATACATCTTGTTACACATTCATACATCCATTCGAACAACATGGAATCCTAATCATATTTCATTTGTTTCTTTACAACCAAGTCATCACATTACATAGCATACCTGATTAGTACATTTATAATGCATGCTTGACGTACCTTATCCTCAATCTTATCCTTGCCGAATCATGTCAATGGACATAGGAGCAAATGCATGAACATACAACATAGGTTTAGCATTCAAATTAAACAAGATTTCATCACACATTGGTTCTACATTAGAATCATACATGGTTTTCATTCAACAATGCATTCTTTCACAAATTTGCGCAGCTATTACTTCATATATATATATATATATATATGTACATAACATCATGGTTCAAACATAGTTTAAGTCATCCAAATAGATTACATAATAGGCCCATCAAAACATTACACAAACTAGTCCTATACACATAATCAAATGCATGATCAAAGCTACCTAATACAAAATTTAGTGCCACCAAATTTAGGCCCACCAATATTGTTATTAATTCATTTTAAGACATAATTGGACAGATTACTATGTCCCAAAACTGTTTTGAAAACAGTTTGCATTTAGGTGCAAAAACAGTCCCAAACTGCCCAGGACACTGCTGCCTGGCAGTTTGCACACTGTCCCTTTAAATGGCCATATCTTTTAATCCGTACGTCGGAATTTTGATTTCTATACACCGTTGGAAAGCTAACAAAATTTCATATAAGACCATATAAGACTTGCATTTTAGTTCCTAGCCAATTAATACAGTTTATTGTTCAAAGACAGGGCATTTATACTGCCTGAACAGATTGCACTGCCCAGCAATTCCTATTTACAGTTTTCAGTATAGGACCCAGTTTTCAATTATATTTTTACCCAATGAAAATAGACATTATAAGTATCATGTAATTAAAATTTCAGCCCTTAATTCAATCTATACAATGTTTGGTGAATTTTCAAAGTGACTGCCCATAACAGAGCAATTCTGGGCAGATTGCATCTAATTACATTTTAATGCCTTTAATTCATTTTAACCAATGTATTGGCCCTATAATTCAATTCATATGATATCCTAAACATTTTGAGTCAATTTTAATCCATTATACATGGCTGTCAAAACAGGGCAAGTTGGTTACAAAACCTAATCTTGCATGTTTACTCAATTTCAATTCCACAAAACAGTTTCTATGTTACATAACTATGTTCATACTCTTATCCTTCATTTCCAGCACTTTTTTCTAACAATTCAATTTTTTTAACACCTTATTTACAATATCTATTCATGATCATCATCAATCCATTAATTCTATAGCTCAATTTTAAGTTCTAATCATTCAATTCCTACTTCAATATCACAATTCAATTTTCCAGCAACCTAGGTTTGTTACACTAGCATAAACACATAATTTCCAGCCTTGTACCTAGTTTTCCTTCTTCAATTTTGTATAATTCAACAACCATTCTATCATCTAACAACACATTCAAAGTCTAATTTCATCTATAATCAACAAAACACTCCAATTTCAACAATATAGTTGCCTATTCAATTGATCACAAGAAGAATCATACTTACTTTGTTTCTAGCTTTAATTTCAATGAAAAATCACAACACATGCAAGCTTAATTTTCCTCTTTAATGGCTGATTTTCTAAGCTTCTTTCTCTCTATTTCTTCTCTCTATTTTTGGCAAGGTGAAGAATAGTGGAGAAGATGACAACATTGTTATCCACATTAGTGGAATTAGGATTTTACTAAACTATCCATTAATTAGTTACTAATCATGTAATTAGTCAAGGGCAAATAAGAGATTCATGGCATTTAGCATGCAAGCCTTATCTTTCTCCTTGAATTCAAATTGACCCTTATAATTTGATTACTTGTTTCATACATTCTTTCAATTAGGCCCTTAACTAATCAATTTAGCTTAATTCTAAATTCAATTAAGCTATCAACTTATGCAATTTAGTTCCAATACTTCTAAGCTAGGATTTGGGGTGTTACACACCCAAACGACTAGAATTCAATGCAAGGGTATAAAAGCAAGCCTCCAATGCACCAGCAACAACTATTGAACATTCAAGCAACATCCAAGCATTAATCCAAAACTTTGTGCCTTATAGAGTCATATCTTTGTACCCAACTCATTAGTTCTTCATTGTAAATCTTTATTTAGAGTTTGGGGAGTATTCTGATTGTAATTGGGTAATATCCATCTTGTGAGAGATAATTTTAGATTGCCAACTTCTTATTTATATTGAGAGATTTCTTGGGTCAATCTTTGGGTAGAAAGATTGACCGATTGTAAAGGTTACCTCCTAAGCCTAGAAAAGGGGAAGAAAATCTAGTAGATTTTGTTGAAAATCCTTAGTGGGAGCTAAGGTAGTAGATGTAGAGCTTGTTAGAAGCTTGAACGACTATAATTGCCTTTGTCCTTCATTTTTAAATTTTCAATTTGCTCCCTCAAGTTTTAAATAGCCAATTCACCCCTCTTGGCCAAATCCCTATCATTTGATCCATTCAACAATTGGTATCAGAACCTATCTCTTTGAAGGCTCAACATCCACAAGAGGCGATCCTTGAAGAGTGTTGATCATCTATCCATTCATTGTCATGGCATCTACCTCCAGGAAAAATCTATACGAGTCACAATCGATCACAAAGCCACCTTACTTCAATGGGGATAACTATCCCTATTGGAAGAACCAAATGAGACTCTTCATCAAATCCACCGACTATGTCCTTTGGGATGTAGTAGAAGATGGACCGGCCATTCTGATGAAAAGAGATGATGAAGGAAGACTTGTTCGAAAGATAAGGGTGGAGATGACCGATGAAGATCGGAGAAGACTCTAAGACAAAGATAAGGCCCTACACATCTTGTTTTGTGCACTCGGTCTCGACATGTATGCCAAGATGTCTTCGTGCACAAGTGCCAAGAAGGTGTGGGACAAGTTAGAGACCACTTACGAGGGTACCAACGTCGTGAAGGAGACCAAGATCGGGATCCTCAATCTATGCTATGAGAACTTAAAGATGGAGTCGGATGAAAGTATCGCCAAGATGTTCGACCAATTCTCAATTATTGTAAATGGTCTCAAGGGCTTCGGTGAGATCATCCCCGAAGACAAACTTGTCCAGAGGCTAACTCTACTCTCTTCCCAAATCATGGGATGGGAAGAGAACCACAATCATCGAGGCGAAGAACTTGAAGATGTTGAAGCTAAATGAATTAGTAGGATCTCTCCTTACTCATGAGATCATGAAGCAAGGGAGGGAAGAAGAAAAGAAGAGAGAAGAGAAAAGAGTAGAGAAGAAGGTGGTGGACAAGAAGAAGCTTGGTATTTCTCTCAAAGCTTTCTTTGAGGAGAGCGATTCAAGCGAGGAGGAAGACGAAGAGATGGCCATGTTGGCCAAGCGGTTTACCCGGTTCATGAAGTCCAATTGTGGAAGAAAATTTAATAGAAGAAGGGACTTCAAGAACAAGAGTAAAGAAGAAGAGAAGGACCAACTCATTTGTTATGAATGCAAGAAGCCTGGCCACATTCGCGCTGATTGCCCTCAACTAAAGAAGAAGAGCTTCGGGAAGAAGAACAAGCTTAAGCTCAAATGGCAACTTGGAGTGACGAGGAGTCATCCGAGGATGAGGAGCATAAAGTGGCCAACTTTTTCCTCATGTCCCTTGAGGAAGAACCAATGGTAAACTCTAACTCATCATCTTTTACTTATGATGAATTATATGATGAGTTACAAGATGTTTACGACGAATTGGTAGAAAAATACAAAGACTCTATTTTGAAAAACAAGAAAAACATTTGTGATTTAAAATTTCAAAATGAGTCTCTTTCAAAAACTAATTCCGAATTGGAAAAGAAAGTTTTATATTTGATAAATCTTTCAAATGAGCTTAAAAAGAAAAAAAAACACGATTTAGAAAAACTTCTTTCCGATTTCCAAGATTATCACACAAAAGAGGTGGATAATCTTAAAACTTCTCTTACTATTGGGAAAATACTTTTGAAAAGGGTAGTTCTTCAAAAACCCAATATGTACAGAGAAAGACTTTTAAGCCCAAACAAAGAAGTTTTCAAAAGCAATCTAAAACTAAAATAGTTAAGAGTGTATGGGTTCCTAAGGAACTTATAGTTTTTAACAATATGAATTCTATTGCTTCTTGGATTCCTAAGGGAACCAAGATTTTAGGAACTAACATTTATGGACCCAAAATGATTTGGGTACTAAAATTCAAAACTTTATCTTTGTTTGTAGGGGGAGCAATGCTACGAGGTCAAAACCAGAAGTCAAAATTCTTGGTACCTTGATAGTGGTTGCTCAAGACACATGACCGAAGACAATAGTAGATTCTTAGAGCTCAAACCAAAGAGTGGAGGAGTAGTGACATTTGGTGACAAGTCCAAAGGCCACATTGAAGGAATTGGCTCCGTTGGTAATCTCTCAACTACTCTTATTGAAAATGTTCTTTATGTCAATGGTCTTAAACATAATTTGTTGAGCACTAGTCAATTTTTGGATAAGGGTTTTAATGTTCTTTTTGATGCTAATGGGTGTAATGTCATGAACATTAAAACAAATCTAATAATGCTCCATTTAGATGACATACATACATCCAATGCATGCTTTGTGGCACATAAGGAAAATGATACATGGTTGTGGCATAGGAAACTAAGACATGCTAGCATTAGTGTTTTAGAGAATTGGTTTCCCTTGATCTAGTAAGAGGTTTACCTAAGCTAAAGTTCTCTAAAGATAAAATTTGTGATGCATGTGCTAAGGGTAAACAACAAAGAACCTCATTTAAATCCATTAATGATGTTTCTACTAATAGGTGTTTACAATTGATCCATATGGATCTCTTTGGGCCTATTAGGACTATGAGCTTGGGTGGTAAGTCATATGCATATGTGTTAGTAGATAGTCTTCTAGATATACTTGGGGTTCTTCTCTTAAGTACTAAGGATGAGGCTTTAGAAAAAATCATCATGTTTTCAAAAATCACCCAAAATGATCTTGATCTTAAAATTTCACATGTTAGAAGTGATCATGGAACCGAATTTCAAATATGGGTTTTGAAGATTTTTGTAATGAAAATGGTATTAGCCACAATTTTTCGGCTCCTCATACTCCTCAACAAAATGGGGTAGTTGAGAGGAAAATAGAACTTCAGAAGAAATGGCTAGGACCATGCTTTGTGCAAATAATTTACGTAAACATTTTTGGGCAGAAGCCACTAATACGACTTGCTACATAATTAGTAGAGTAATGATTAGGCCTATTTTGAAGAAAACTTCTTATGAGATTTTAAAATCCAAAAAGCCTAATATTAGCTATTTCCATCCTTTTGGTTGTAAATGTTTTGTTTTAAACAATGGAAAAGATAACTTAGGTAAATTTGATGCAAAAAGTGATGAAGCTATTTTTCTAGGTTACTCTTCAAACTCTAAAGCCTATCGAGCATTTAATAAAAGAACTTTGGTTGTAGAAGAGTCTATACATGTTGTTTTTTATGATAACCTCTTTCCGAGGAAGGAATCTTGTGATGATGATGATGTAGGGATCATTGAAGCCATTGGTGGAGGACAAACATCAAAGGTGGATGAGATTCCAAACAAAGAAGAGGAAACACAAGATCCACCTCTTGAAGCCTTGAAGGACTTGACTCTAGAGGAAAAGGAGGTCACCTACCCAAGGGAGTTCAACTATGTCAAAGGTGGTAAAATTTTGGGTGATCCATCCAAAGTGGTAACCAATAGATCCTCTCTTAAACTTATAAATAATGTTGCATTTATTTCATGCATTGAGCCTAAAAATATCAAAGAAGCATCAAAAGAAGATTTTTGGATGTTGGCCATGCAAGAAATTAATCAATTTGAGAGCAGTCAAGTATGGACATTAGTTGATAGGCCTAGTAATCAATCTACAATAGGAACTAAATGAGTCTTTAGAAACAAACTAGATGAGAGTGGTAACATAGTGAGAAACATGGCTAGACTTGTTGCTCAAGGTCACACTCAAGAAGAGGGAATAGATTTCGATGAAACATATGCTCCCGTAGCTAGAATAGAAGCAATTAGGATGTTTCTTGCATTTGCATGCTATCATGATTTCAAGCTTTTTCAAATGGATGTAAAAAGTTCTTTTCTAAACGGTTTTAGATATGAAGAAGTGTATGTAGAACAGCCACCGAGTTTTGAAGATCCCAAATTTTCCAAACCATGTTTTTAAATTGACCAAAGCCTTATATGGTTTAAAAAAAGCTCCTAGAGCTTCGTATGAAAGGCTTTCAAACTTTTTAATTGAAAAAGGTTTTCAAAAAGGCAAGCTGGATACTACACTTTTCATTAAAAGATATGGCAATGACATCTTAGTAGTTCAAATATACATTGATGATATTATCTTTGGTTCTACTAATGAGGTTTATTGCCAAGAATTTTCTAAGCTAATGCATGGTGAGTTCGAGATGAGCATGATGGTGGAGCTCTCATTTTTCTTGGGGCTCCAAATCAAGCAAAGGAAGGATGGAACCTTCAATAATCAAGCAAAATACATCAAAGACATGCTCAAGAAGTTTGTCTTGGAGAACGTGAAGCCTCAAGCCACTCCAACGAGCTCATCAATTAAGCTTGACAAGGATGAAGGAGGTAAGTGTGTCGATTCCAAGCTTTATAGATCTATGATTGGCTCTTTGCTTTATCTTACTACAAGTAGACCGGTTATAATGTTTAGTGTTTGCTTGTGTGCTAGGTTTCAAGCTAGCCCTAAAGAATCGCACCTAGTAGCCATTAAGAGGATCTTTAGATACCTTAGAGATACACCTAGTTTAAGTCTTTGGCATCCTAGAGATTCCTCCTTTGATCTTCATGCCTTCTCGGACTTGGATTATGGGGGATGTAAGATAGATAGGAAAAGTACTTCCAGAACTTGCCAATTCCTAGGTAGTATGCTCGTATCTTGGTTCTCTAAGAAACAAAATAGTGTAGCCTTATCTACCACCGAAGCAGAGTACATAATCTTAGGGAGTTGTTGTGCTCAAGTCCTTTGGATGAAGCAACAACTCTTAGACTATGGTGTTGAAGTAGATACCATACACCTTAAGATTGACAATATTAGTGCAATTTGTCTCACTAAGAATCCTATCCAACATTCTAGAACCAAACACATAGAAATTAGACATCATTTCGTTAGAGATCATGTCTTGAAAAATGATGTAGTTCTAGAGTATGTTGACACCTTGAACCAATTAGCGGGTATATTTACCAAACTTTTAGATAAAGAGCGTTTTTGGACTCTTAGGGGAGAGTTAGGTCTAACTAGCCTATCTTGACCTTTTTAGAGCCCTTAAGTACCATAAATTTGCTTGAAATTGCATGATGATCATGTTTATGTTAATTTGCTTCTTGATGCATCTATGCTTGTTGATAGGGGGAGTATGCATCTGATTTACTCTATCAAACTTACTCATATATCATTGACATGCATTTAGGAACGTTCTAAGTTGGCTTTTGGACTCATTTCTGTCCAAAAATGTATTTTCTAGCAAAGAGTATCGATATGGCTATATGCGTATCGATACGGGTTCTTGAATGGACAATGATACAGTCAACAGTGTATCGACATGGTCACGCGTATTGATATGGTATAAAACTATACCAATACGGTGGATCGATACGGTTACCGTTGGGGAGTAAATCTGGCTTTTAAAGAGTTTAACTTTTAATAAATAACAAATCCCTTTTCCCCCATAAACCCTAGCCATTTTCTATTATAAATTCTCTCTCAATCTCTCAAAATTTTCATCCAAAACTCAAAATCACTTGAGGGTTTCTAGTAAACACATCAAGGCTCAAGCTTTGCAAGCAAAATTGTACATCATTCATCTTTCATTCATCCATTCTCCATAAATCAAGGTATAAACCCTTTTTCGTTTTCTTTTTAATATTTTGTTTTATTTCCTTTATAGTTTTTAAACAATTTTTTGTATAAAACATATATTTATAGTATGGGTTTTGGAGTTTTTGCAAAAATTCTTTAAAATCTGAATTTTTATTCGAATATAAAATTATACCGTATAATTTTAAATCTATTTTTCAAAGATCTTTTTAGCAAAATTTATTGTTATACTTGTATATATTTTTAACCTATAAAACATAGTGTTTTGTTCAATACCTTTACTTATTGGAATTTTATTTGGATCGAATGTGATGATAATTGCATACATTGGTTTTGATTTGTTTTGATGCTGTTTTTCAGGATTATGGGACTTAATAAGTGATCACGAAAAGATTTACCTTCTAGCTCTTCCAACCCTAACCAAGACAATGAGGGTAATCCTAAGCCTAACCTTCCATATATTATCCCTATGGCTTTTTATAAACAATTTCAAGGTTTTACTATCCGAGAAGAAAGAGTTGTCTCAATTCCTTTTCTCAGTTCTGAACGTTTTAAATTCAAGTATCTTGGGTTGTTTCAAAGATGGAAATTCATGGCTTTTTTTGAGTTTATCCCCAATTTTGTTTTGAAACCTTGTCATAATATTCTTTTCAAATGCCCGATGCATTCTTTATGAACAAAGAGAACATGTTATTGGTATTGAATCTTATCTCATGGGCAAAACTTTTCAAATTGACCAAGATACTCTTTGTAATGTTTTTGGTTTTGAAAATGTCGGGATTGATGATGAGTATTCTTTGGGACATGGCCAACTTGGTTCCATAACCATCTTAGATCACCACGACCGTATCCTTCACCTTATTATCTCTTGGTGTCTTCGTCCCTCTAGTGGAAATTTTTCAACCATCCGCCAAGTTGATGATTTTTGGCTTCGTTGTTTTCGTGAGGGTAAGCACCCTAATCTTTGCCAAATTATGTTTGCCGATTTAGTTTATCTCGTCCAAAACCGCCATGCCGATCAAGTCAAGTCCTTCTATTATATCACGGTTTTGAGTCACTTGTTCCACGCATTGGAGATTGATTGTTCCCATGATGCCTCTGAGCCTCTTGGTCAACCTATTGATGAGCGCTCTCTTAACCGTTCACACTTTGAGTTCGTCAACAATGAATGGGTTCGTGTTCCTTGCCCAAGCCGCCAAGTTAATCAACCTCCTCTGGTGGCTCCCCAAGGTCCACAAGTTGCTCCTATTGCTCAATCTTCCATGGATAATCTCATGACTTATCTAAATGAGCAATTCACCTCCATGCAGACAAGCATTGCATCTTTAGATACCTCCATGAGTGCAGGGTTTGCAGCTATTGACACTCGTTTCACCTCAATGGAAGATCGAATAAAGGACTTGGAACAAAGACAAGCTTCCATGGATGTATCTCTCACATCTTTCCATGGTTGTTGGCTCAACTCTCGTGTTCCTCTGTCCAAAGATTTCAAAGGATTTATAGCTTATTATGCACCTTGTTTTATGTTTTACGAACCTATGCTTTGCCTTGTGTTTTTAGGTTTATATGTTTGGTTTGGAATGAGTTTAAACTTATGTTCTGCTTTGGATATTTTAATCTTTAAAGATATTATGTTTCTTCTTTACGCATTTAGTTTGTGCTTAATTTCTATATATCTTGTTTATATCCCATGGTTATGCATTGATTTTGATATAACAAAAAGGGGAGAAGAAAGTGTAACCAAAATTTTTATATATCTTTTGAAAAACCTATCATAAACTAAGGGGAGAGATTTTTCAAAACTTTCAAACACTTAAAAATTTAACTTTGGTTTTGTTATATCAAAAAGGGGAGATTGTAAAACATAAATTGATTTTGACATAACAAATTGTTTAAGGGTCTATTTGCAAATGCAATAAATTTTTAAGTACTTCAAAGACCCACTAAATTGACAAGCTTTTTGAACCAAAAGACCTTTCAAGTCAAAATATATAGTGATCAAAAAAATTTCTAAGTGTTTTCAAGCCTAACTTTAGTTCCACACCCAGGCGTATCGATACGATTTTCCTTCACTGGATTTCCAATTGATAAAAGTGTATCGATATATTAACCCCATATCGGTACGACATTTATCTGGGCAAGTTTTCAAGCTATAGCGTACTGATACGATTACATCTGTATCGATACGATTTTGATGATGTTTGCAAAATCTTGACATTAAATGATTCGAACATTGCATGTAAGTTATTGGAATCCTAATTTTTCAAATGACCGTTGGACCGTATCGATATGCTCCATAGCGTACCGATACCATTTTTATCAAAGTTCAACCAAGGATTCCAATGAGCAAAACTCGTATCGATATGGTTTATCGGTATCGATACGCCCATGGTTTTTCACTATGACCATACCGATATGCCTTCCCGCATATCGATATGCCCCTATTTTTTAGTCACAACGGCTCTTTCTTCTTTGAGATAGGTACCGATACGGTCTCGATGGTACCAATACGCTGGGTAGTTGAAGAGCATTTATTGCACCAAAAATACAGCTCAATGGATAGATTAATGATCTCAACCACCCAAACGGCTGGAATTCAATGCAAGGGTATAAAAGCAAGCCTCCAAAGCACCAACAACAACTATTGAACCTTCAAGCAACATCCAAGCATTAATCCAAGCCTTTGTGCCTTATAGAGTCATATCTTTGCACCCAAGTCATTGGAGTTCTTCATTGTAAATCTTTATTTAGTGTTTGGGGAGTATTTTGATTGTAATTGGGCAATATCAATCTTGTGAGAGATGATTTTAGATTGCCAACTTCTTCTCTGTATTGAGAGATATCTTGGGTCAATCTTTGGGTAGAAAGATTGACCGATTCTAAAGGTTACCTCCTAAGCCTAGAAAAGGGGAAGAAAATCTAGTGGATTTTGTTGAAAATCCTTGGTGGGTGCTAAGGTAGCGGATGTAGAGCTTGTTAGAAGCTTGACCACTATAATTGCCTTTGTCCTTCATTTTTAAATTTTCAATTTGCTCCCTCAAGTTTTAAATAGTCAATTCACCCCTTTTTGGCCAAATCACTATCATTTGATCCACTCAACAAGTGTTCGATAAGTAATCTTGCTTGGATTACTAGTTCGATCTTGAGAATTATATGAAAAGTTAAATGAGTAATTGTTTAGAAGCTAAATGGAGATTCATAACAAGACTTCCTTAGCCAAGAACTTATGGTTTAATGATCCTATTTGCAAAAACTTGGATTGCAACTTATGTGAGTTCAAGTTCTTCGAATGGATTATACAAAATCAAGATGTAGTTTTTAAGGGAAAATATGTTGGGCAATAATTTTGTAAAGTTGCTTAAATAATTTTGGATATGACTTTTGGTTAAATACTGTGTTAGCATGTCTAGCATAATTACCACATCTATAAGATGTTTGTTTCCATGTAAATGGCGGAATAACTTTGCTTGTAATGTTTTGTTAAGCTTGACGTTCTAATGAATTATTTGAAAGGTTGATAATCTATGGTTAAGATATATATATATATACACGCAAGTTTATGAAATTTTGGTATGCCTAGAGAAGAAGTTATAACTTTGAGAATGCTTGTTTGTGTCAGCGTGGCATTTGCATGCTTAAAATTGATAAAACCTTGATCGATTTAGTCTGAGTGTTAATAAGAAATAGTTTGAAGTGTATCAAGAGACAAATTATACAAATGGCAAAATTTTTGAATGCTTGAAGTAGATATTCCCTCATTTGTAGTATCATTATGAAGGCACATTAATTGATTACTAAATGAATGTTCTTAATAGTATGAAAATGAGTTAGTAGAGGAAAAAGATTATCCCCAATTTAAGTCTGCTTAAATTTGAGCTTAGAGCAATTCTATGTAGGTAATAAAACAAGTGATCAAACTCCTTTGAAATCTTAACTACAGCTAGTCCTACTTGAGATTACAAGAAATTCCAATTTTTCTTCCATGTATGACTAAACTAGGCATGGTCTTAAAAATAGCAAAAGATTTAGGTGCATATGGAACCTTTCATGATTTTGGTTTTGTTTGTTTTTGACCAAGTTATGTTTAAAAGATAAGCTTAAGATAATATAAAATCCAAATTCCTTATCATTTGTATAACAAATTATATGAATGACCTTAATTCTTTTGATCTTTGAGGTAAGACTTTTCTTGTATATTGCTTGATCAATTTGTAAGACTATCGTAATGTTAAAGGTTTAAAGAAAAATTTTTGTTTGGCAATCCTGGAGCTTAACCAAATATTTATAATTTGGTTACCTAGTTTTTTTAATGTGTTCTCGGTAATACATTCAATTCCGGTTTTCTCCTAAACTGGGTGGAGGGTATTACATGTACGTTCCTGATGCTATGTGACCCGGGCTCACTCCTATGTTGATGTGGTGCGGTATGCTTGGTCCTTGTGTGCCCCATTGTTGTTGATATGATGTTTTGCATGTGTTTAGGAGATTAAAGTTAGCGCCACATATTATTTAATTTCCATATCATCTTGCTTAGCTACATGCTTAGGTTTATGATCTGCATGAAGCATGGTAAAGTAGAGGTGTATCCACTGAGCTTTATGAGCTCAGCGTTTGGAATTGTTGTTTTCGTATCTAGGTCTTTTGGTTACTACATTGCATTCAAAGGAGCCCCATCGGAGTAGGAATTTAGTTCATCGATGTGATAATGAGTATAGTACTTAGGCTTGTCGGGGAATGTATTCATAGGACCCTTAATTTATGTCTGTAACTCTATTTGGATTTTTAAATCACGTTGTATGCTTTTAATTTACCTTGTTTTACTTAGAGCTCTCATGCAAACGATTTAACTATCTTGTATTGATTCTTTTCCAAAACATTGTTGGATTTATGGAAATGCTTAGGGTTTGGGCTTGTAGTATCCCCAAAAATAGGCCTAGTAGTATGTATTAAATATAGTGTTATATTGTGTTTGGAACTTATTAAATGGATCGATAGAATAGTGACTAATTTTTAAGAAGAAGGAAGTTCTTGGCCGAATTTGTAAGGACCGATTAATCAATGTGTAAAAGTCATTAATTGCATGATAAACTAAAATATTAAGAAGGGTATATACACATGTCATAACTAGGAGCTTCCATGTAACTCAAGTTTGGCCATGTGTTTAGAAGATGAAATGAATCATCGTCTTCATTCTTTGTGGGAGAGGAAGAACCGAAATTAAGAAAAGAGAGAAATGAAGGAAAAATCAGTTGGGCAGCAAGAAGAAAAGGATTAGGCCGAATCCATGTTGGTGGGGAATTAAGAATGTTTGCACGATTAGTGAATTCAAGTCCTAAATAGAGGAAATCTACGAGTGATTCTACAAATTAAGTAGAAGGTAAAGAATTCTTCTTCCTTCTATCTTTAGTTAAGATGGTTCATGCAATCATGATTTGTTGTTGATTAATGTTTTGGTAGATAATAAGCTTTTTGGACTGATTTGTAAAGATACAACAGATTTATGAATCTGCCCTGTGTTGTATTAGTGAAGTAAGGATTGTTTGCCTATATATACACATGCATTTGGGACTGCTTTGAGTGTTGGACTGAATGATAATGTTTGCAAGCAAGAAATTGTTCAATTGTGATAGAAGAATCCGTTTTTATGAGACTGTTTTAATTCATGTATTGTGTATACAAATGTAAAGGACTGCCTCAAAAATATTTGAATACATTAGGGACAAAATTAATTCATAAGTATGATATATGTGATAATTGAATATTGTGGTCTGATTTATTATGATAGAAAGTGTATACATGAGATTCACACTAATGTGTATGCAAATGAGTAAAGAACAAGAGTGATTTGAACTTATAGGTAAGGTATGAATTAAAAGTCTGCCCAGTTTTTGTATATTGGCAGTAGGTTTGAAAATTCATTAATAATTGTGTAAATTAAATTAAGAAGCGAGCCTTATATGTATAGAATCTTATTTTAGTCTAGTTTCTTCTCCAACAAACGGTGATTAAATTCGATCTTTAGATTGAAAGATTTGAATTTTTGAGTAGACGAGAGTCAGAAAAACAGAACAGCAGTTTTCTATTAGGACAGCAAAGGCAACAACTTTGAAAATTTACTATAAATTGTACAAGTCGAATTAGAAACTATAATTTATATGGTTGAAAATCTTGTCAAGTATAGTTTCATTTAAAACAAGCGAAACTAAAATTTGAGTTTTCTAACAGCTTGTAGAGAAAATTGTTTAAAGACAGTATAATCTGCCTGGTGACAGAATTAGATGCAACTTTGGATTAAAAACTGTATTAACTCATAAAGAGTAAAAATGAAGGGCCTATATGGTTAGAAAGCTAGTTGAGTCAGCTTTCTAACGGTGTAAACGGTTTGAAATTCCGATGTACGGAATGAAAGTTATGAAATTTTAACTAAGGGATATACAGTCTGCCTGGCAACAGTTCTATAGGTGGCTTAAAATATCATTGAATGTATGAAAGAGTGTATAAGGACATTAATGGGCTGTTTTAAGATTTAGGAAGGGGTTTTACTACTTGTATATAAAAGTTTTAAGGACTGATTGAGTGCATAAACTGTTTACAAATGCAATTTGCCCTGAATTGAATGTATGTGAACACAAGTAGGCTGTTTTAGTACTCATGATTGTGTAGTTATGTTATGTAAGAAATGAGACTGTTTTGACATGTCTAAGTGTAGATATAACTATGTGGACTGTTTTGTGTCATTACATGATTAAATGGGAATGTTTTGACATGTCTAAGTGTAGATATAACTATGTGGACTGTTTTGTGTTATTACATGACTAAATGAGACTGTTTTGACATGTCTAAGTGTAGATATAACTTTGTGGACTGTTTTGTGTCATTACATGATTAAATGGGACTGTTTTGACATGTCTAAGTGTATATGTGATATGTGAGCTGTTTTGTGCTAATATGCAATGAATTGAATTGTTGGCTAAAATATCTATGACTATGTTATGAGTTGAATAGTTTGGTTTGGTTTTAATTACTTGCTGTTATGATTGAGGTACACACTTGACATGTGAATGGCTATGGAAGGAAGTAAATCGAGTTTAGTGGATCCCCCTTGTGCTGTTTAATTACTTGCTAATGTGTCCTTGATTTTCCTTTTAGTAACAAGTGAAGATCCCCCTTGTGCTGGTATTAGAACTCCCTTGTGCTGATCTGAATTGGGAGAAAGTAAGGTTTTAGGACCTCAATTGCTCAGAGAAACCGAAGAACAAGTGAAGATCATTCATGATCGATTGAAGGCAGCTTCCAATCGGCAAAAAGTTTATGCTGACTTGAAAAGGAGAGACATCCAATACAATGTTGGAGACAAGGTCTTTCTCAAAGTATCTCCTTGGAAGAAAGTCTTCAGATTTGGAAGAAAAGGAAAGCTCAGCCCTCGGTTTATCAGACCATTTGAAATCATTTAAAGGATTGGTCTAGTGGCTTATTGATTGGCACTTCCGAGTGAATTCGATAAGATCAACAATGTCTTCCATGTGTCTATGCTCAGAAGATATAGGTCTGATCCATCTCATGTTCTTGAGCGTAAAGAAGTAGAATTGAATCCCGATCTATCATATGAAGAAGAGCCTGTTCAGATACTTGATAAGGAAGTCAGAAGACGTCGAAACAAGAATGTCCCTTTTGTCAAAATCTTGTGGAGAAATCACAAGGTTGAAGAGGCAACATAGGAATATGAAGAAGTCATGAAGAAGCAATATCTTCACCTATACGATTCATGTAAATTCGAGGACGAATTTATTTTAAGGAGAGGAGAATTGCAACACCCTAAAATTGGCCTAGTAATGTTATCACTATCTAACTATAGGCTAATTGAATTCATAAGTTGATCAATTTAAAGAAGATTGAAGATTAGCTATCCTTAAGATCAAATAGGTGAAATTAGAACCAAATTGAATTGAAATTAAAACTAAAAGGCATAAATAGAAGGATGGAAATGTGAACATACAAAACATTAGAGCTTGCATGCAGTTGGGATTAAGATTATGGGCCTTGACACATGTTCTCAAATGAAGAGAACATGTGCCAAGTTAGGGTGACTCACGACAAAAGGGAGGAAAATAACCAAACATATTGTGATCATCCTCCCTAATTTTTCACCTTGGCCGATTTATAGAGAGAGAAAGGGGGAGAGAAAAGCTTCATTGACCACCTTCAAATTCATGCTTTTTGATTCAACCATTGATCAAATTTAGCTTGGAGAAGGTATAATGCTTGACTTTACATGGTATAGATTGTTTGAATATGCAAATGATGATGTTCTTGTTGCCTAGATCAAATTGGATAATTGTTATGTGTGTTAGGAGCATGCTAGCTTCAATTTGAACTTGAAATTATGATTTCTAGTAACCAATTTGATATAAGATATATGTATAGTCGCTAGAAAATTTTGAAATATGTACATGGTTGAAAACAATCTTGATTAGGGACTGTTTTGGATAGTGAAAATGTTTAGACATGTCAATTGAATATAGAACTCTGTTTTGATCATGTGTCTAGATGAAATGAAGATTTAATTGAATAGATATGTTGCTGGAAAATGACTACACCTAATTGACTAGCTAAATTAGGTAATGGACTGCCTAATTGATGAATTGGATGTGCAATGTTGATCAAATAGATCAAATTAGGTTCAACATGATAATGCCTTGTTTTAAGCTCATTGCTAGGTGAATTAGAATGACCTATACATGTAAGAACATGAAAGTGAATTGAATTTCCATGTTAGCACCTTGTTAAAAATGAATTAAGAAGCTAAAAATTCAACCTAGTGTAATCTGCCCAGAATGCTCTGTTCTGGCCAGTAACTTTGAAAAATCACTATAAATTGTATAAAATTAATTTTAGGCATAAATTTTTATGGAAAACACCTTGATATGTCTAAAATAAGTAGGAGAAAGCAGAACTGAATTATGGGTTGTATACTGAAATGTAAAGAAGAAGCACTAGGGACAGTGCAAACTGTCCAGTGTAGCAAATTACCCTGTCTTTAAGTTAAAAATTGTATTAATTGGATAAAAACTAAAATGCAAGCCTTATATGGTCATAAAGACAATTTGTTTAGCTTTCCAACCGTGTAAACCAATTGAAATTCTGACGTACGGAATGAAAGTTATGCATGAGTAAATGACTAGAGAGCAAGCTGCTTGGCAGCAGTAGTATAGGTAATTGCACACTGTTTTGTGGCAAATTATAAACTGTTTTGTAAACAGTTTTAGGACATTGATTATGCCTTGTTTTACATGAACTAGAATATAGATAAGTGTAGTTAAGTGTAATAGAAAATGTATAAAAGCATGCTGCCAGATTTTTGAATGTTAGATACTTGTAACATTGCTTGATTGAATGAACTTGTCTTGACATGTTTGTACTTGTAATGTGTTAGAACCAGGAGAAAACTTGGTGGAAGAGGATAGAGTGGATCATTCTAAAGCTAAGAAAAAAGTAGTGTGGATCCAAGACTAGCTAAGCTTAGAATATTGTGAGTGTAGTTATCTCTAGGGTTAGGACTAGGTCCTAACCAATGAATACTTGTTTACACTCTTGAAATGTTAAATGAACCTAATATGAACTTGATCTATAAGGGAAGAATGATTAAAGTAATGCATGAAAAATTGATCACATCTTTGTATACAGGTTTGATTCGATTGCTAAGCATGTTTGAATGATACATTGGTGCTTGTATGTGACCTGATGCATGTGATCAGTGCTAAAGACTTGCATGAGATATCATTTCATCTTGATGAAATGAAACATGAAAACTACATGATATGTGAGCTATGTCTCAATGGCCTAAGGGCCTAATATGAAATGTACTTGATGATATGATCTTGATCTTGAAACACTTGAATAAATGGTAAATCAAACAACCTTGGTAGCTAGTTGGACTAGGTAGAAGGGCATGTCTTAGAGTCTAGAGCTCATTGTTTAAGGGTGGACTACGGTCCAGGGCTAAGGCCCCTATTTGGTGACAGATGGAGGGTACGTATGTGGTCTTTGGCGACAATAGGAGGGTTGACCAGCACTATGGTGCATCTTGTGGCGATAGTTGGTTGGAGACTCGATTACCTATACAAACTAAGTACCTAAGGGGTTGTTTAATTGATAACACATGAAATAACAATCCAATATCACTTGTTACTTGTTTTAAAAGCTATATATTGAATGTTACTTGTCACGAAATCCATGTATAGTATGTTACTTGTCATGTAAGCATGACTTTCTTGATTACTTGCTTTGTAAGCATGATGTGCTTGATTCATGATATGAAAAAATGAAGTATGAATTCTTGATTCTTGTTCTTGATAGCCGAATGCTATGATCCTTAGCTAGGATTACTCTAATGCTTCATATCCTTAGCTAGGATTCTTCTAAGTGCTTGAAAGCCTTAGCTAAGACCACTCTAATGCTTGGAAGCCTTATATAGGTTCATTCTTGTTTAATTGACATAAAACTTGATATAATAAAATGGTTAGAACTAGTTACTACCTCACTAAGTACATTCTTGTACTTATCACTCTCGTTTTTCATTCTTCCCAACTACATGATAAAGGATGTGAGTATTGCTTAATCTTGATGCCTGAATTCTTGAACAAGAAGCAAGTCACACAAGCATAGTTAAAGTATGGTTTCATACTTGTTTTGTATATCTCCTAGAATGGTGGCACTAGATTGTTTAGAGTGTAGATTGATCATGCATTTTGGTACTTGTATATAATGTCTTGATGGGCCTACTATGTTTTGAATCTATTGACAAGTATGTAATGAACTAAAGTTTCGTGTAATGAATGGTAATTGCTGCGCATATATGGATTTAATTATGGAATGATCATATGTTGATCTAGCTGATATGAAACAATTCGAAAGCCTTGTTATGTACTTGTGTATGCTTGAATTAAAAGTAGAATGATCAAACCATGCTTGCCTGTACTTCATTCGAATGACTTGGACCTAAAGGGTCACTTGTATGTAAATATACCTTGATGTATGTGTTATGTATGCTTGTATAGATGTTTGCCGAATGGTTAGGTAAAGTAAATAACTTGAATGGAACTAATTACATGTAATTTGAATGTTCAAGAATCATGTTAGTAATTTAGGGATAAGATGTACATGTATAAGTCTAAGGAACAAAGAAATGAAATAGAATTAGGTTGTTGTCTTAATTAAATTCGAATGACAGGGAATGAAATGAAGTAAAGTGTATTGATAATGTAGTAACTTGTAATGAAAGCATGAAAGGGATTAAGTTAGTGACCTATTCGAATGGTTTAGGTTGAAGTAAGAATCAAATATGAGGTTACTTTTTTGCTAAGTATGTATAATTGCTTGCTTGTTCTTGTATTGCTTGTATGTTCATTGTCCCTGCCATTGCTTGCTATGTAACGCTCCCGGGCCGGTTAGCTACAAGCCCGAGTAGGGGTGTTACAATGACCTTGCAACATAATCAAGATGCTAAACTTTCTTGAATATGAAATTAGTGACTTAATAGAATTGGTTAGGTTGTAAGGTAGTAGTCTCTATGGTTTTTAAGATAGATTGAACTTTTGGATGGACCATTGATGCTTGTATAGTGGAGTTTGGAATTGAATTGTGCTCACATTGCTTGATATAAATGTTGGTGGACTGTTTTGTGGATATATTTGTGGATATATTTATGTTAGGGACTGTTTTGCATTGATATAAATGTTGGTGGACTGTTATGTGGATATTTATGTGGATATATGTATGTTATTGACTGTTTTGCATTAATATAAATGTTGGTGGATTGTTCTTTGGATATATATATATATATATATGTTTATATATATAAGGATATATGTATGTGGACGCCATATGTAGGTACACATGTGTCAAGGCTGCCATGTGTGGACGCCATGCTTGGGGAGCTGCTGGAGCTTTGCTGGAGCCTTTAGCTTGATGCAATTACTGTAGGACACTCTCTTAAGTGTAGGTACATGTCCCTCCATGTTTTAGCTTACCTTGGACTCATTAGCTGGAGTTGAGCTACTGGAGCTGAGGATGAGCTAGTTGAGCTTGAGTTGAGCTGATTTGGAGTGTTGGAGATGAAAAGCATGCTTGTAGGCTATTTGGAGATGAGTTCAGCTACACACGTATTGATGAGCTTCAATCGAGCTTGTTGGAAAGTCCTTAGCTGCCACGTTTTATTGTGTTGCTGTAAAAACAAAATAAACACATATAAATACTGGAAAACATAATATAAACACAATTAACTTAGTAAATTATATGCATATAAATATATACTAAGTATAAGTACTTAATATGTCACACATCAGCATGTAACACATTGAAGAACTTATTATCTAAGGCTGAAACATTGAGAAATAAGTTGGAAGCTTCAATGCATTTAAGTGAAAGAACTTCCCTGAATAACTTAGCCTTAGATCGAGTAATAGGTCCTGTTGGCATGACCTCTGGATCAGATGGTGTTGATGTGCTCACATCATAGTGTACATATACATATGTGCATATAAGATTTAGATCATCAAGTTGTTGTATGCGAATGAAGGTTTAGAAGTATCTATCATTGTGTTAAGATCCTTTCATGTTAAGTTGTTTGATTTGTTGGCTTGAAGATTGTTATAATTGAATGTTAGAATGACTATGATATTGAACATGACATTGCTATGTGTATGTGTTGGGAAATAAAATTGGATGGATATAATGAAATAAATTAGACATAGGTATAACAAAAATTGATATTAAGTTTCAATGAATCCTTTGTCTTTAGATTTCCTAAGAAGGGCGGAACCTTGTAGCCTTGTTTCTAGTTGGGTCTTTCTCTTTCTTTTGGCTCGAATAAGGTATAAAATGAATAAGAATGATTTATGATGTAGTCTTGATTTGATAAATGGCTTAGATTTTTAGATGTCCATAGAATAAAAGGATTTTGATTGTATGTGTAAACAAAGGCTTAAAACCTATTCGTGAATAATGAAGTTAAGTGTCTAAAACCTCATATGACTTCTTGATTAAGAGTTTAAGATTCATAGACAAAAATGAAAAGTTTGTGCTGGTTTTGATCATTAATTACCTTTTGGGTTCGAATAACATTGCTTCCTTGTTCCTAGCCAACCCATGTTTATTTGATAACTCTTCCTAGTTTGGTTTACTCCTAAACCGGGTTAGGGGTGTTACATTTATTGGTATCTGAGGTGTAGTTTAGTCGATTCTAGGACTAAACTGAGTCTCGTTGCATAATCAGTTGATGCATGTGCCACCTAGGAGTTGAAATTGATAAATACTTGTGATATATGTCTAATATGAGCTCTTTTACATGTTATTAGCTTAGATTAATGTGTAATGCATCTTGGCTGGGATAATGAGAACTCGGTTGGCTCCTCCAATAAGGAGGTAGTGTAGAGATGAGTATGAAATAACAAAATCCTTAGAATGTTGCTAAGTAACAGTAAGAAACTTCTTCCATCTATCGTGTGCAATGAGAATGTTTCTTTAGTATAAAGGAAATAATCAATCATTTGTTTTTTCTTTAACGTAAACCCTCCAACTCCTTCCGTTCTTCCTTTGTTTGTGCAACCAGAGGACTCCGATAAGAAGTTAGCTCAATATCGAAGCTTACACCTTCACGAGTAAAACTTATTGTACTCAATCACTGTATATGCCTTGTCTGATTATAGATCAACTCATTCCTTCATATATTATATCCTCAATGAGAAGTTTGATTTGAGTCATGAACCTACCAATGGTAATCCAGTTTCCACCAATTCTTGGGAGATAGAGTTGTAGTAAACAGAATATGTTGGAATTGTCCTTTGTTTACATGAGGAATACCTTTTTCCTGCAAATCTTTTCGTACTACATTTCCATGAATTTGACCATATTCTGGATTAGATTGACTAAGAAAGCACCATGTCTGGGTAGATTGTTATAAGAAAAGACCTTTCTTCTTGGATTAGGAAAAAAATCCATATTCTTGTTATATAAGAAACCCTCTGAATCAAATTTTGTAGTTGCTCCTATACCCTAAGATAATGAAACTAAATCTGCTCTTAAATCTATCTTAATCATTTCTGAATTTCCTGATGTTTTTCTCGAGGAACTACCGAGATCACCTCCAACACGAGTAGTGGAGTTTAGAATCAAATTTCAACCAGAGCCTATCTTAGTCTCCATCACTCCTTATTATATGACCCCGATCGAGCTTAAGGACTTAAATATCTAGTTGCAAGGAGTTCTGAATAAAGGAGTTATCAGTTCTAGTTAGACTATTTAGGGAAAACTCTAGTCTGTTCGTAGAGAAAAAAGATGGGTCGATGTCGTTTTGCATCGGCTATTAGCAATTGAACAAGCTTACCATCAAGAACAAGTACTCGTTATCGAGAATCGAAGATTTGTTTGATCAGCCTAAAGATACTATAGTATTCTCCAAGATCGATCTCCGATCAGGATACAATTAGATGAAGTTTAAAGAATCAGATGTTCCTAAAACTGTATTCAGAACTCGATATGGTCACTATGAGTTTCTCGTAATGCCTTTTTGGCATAACAAATGCTCCAGCACATTTATGGACTTTATAAACTGAGTTTTAAGCCTTATTTGGACAAGTTCATAGTTGTCTTCATCGATGATATTCTCATCTATTTTAAAGATAATGATCAACATTCGAAACATCTTCGAATTGTTTTACAAATCTTTCGAGGCCATCAACTCTATGAAAAGTTTAGTAAATGTGAATTTTGGTTATTCGAAGTGTCCATCCCTGGTCATGTAATATCTGCAGAAGAGATTAAGCTTTATCCTAAGAAAAATTCAATCGATGGATGATTGGAGACCTCCGAGAAATGTTGGTGAAATAAGAAGTTTTCTGGGGCTAGCTAGATATTATCGGAGATTTGTTAAAGGGTTCTCCATCTTGTCCATCCCTTTAACCAAGTTTCTTCAAAAGGATCTAACTTTTGTTTGGTCAGAAAGCCAACAACGAAGTTTTGATCAGATGAAGCAAGTACTTACTCATGCTCCAGTTTTTACTCAACCTGAATTGGGCAAGGATTATACAGTTTTTAGTGATGCATCACACCATGGACTAGGATGTGTACTCGTGCAAGAAGGGAAAGTAGTGGCCTATGCTTCTTGACAACTAAAACCCCACGATTTAAATTATCCAAATCATGACCTCGAATTAGCTACGTTGTATTTGCATTAAAAATCTGGAGGCACTATATGTTTAGAGAGAAATGATATCTATTCACCGATCACAAAAGTTTGAAGTATCTCCTGACTCAAAAGGAGTTGAATCTCAGACAAAGGAGGTGGATGGAGTTACTCAAATACTATAATCTAGTCATAGACTACCATCCGGGGAAAGCTAATGTAGTGGCTAACGCACTCAGATGGAAACATGCAATCGGTAAGAATTTAACTAAGACATGTTTAAGCCTTAATCAAATTATAGTTATTTTATCTGATGATGTTTCATTGTAATGTAGCCCTTGCTGCAATCAATGCTCATTTTAGGCTTCAAAAGAATCAAAAGATTTTGGCTGAACTTCACGTTCAATCCGATTTGGTTTCAAGAATAAAAGCCCTCAAACAACTAGACCTGAAACTCTAAAGCGTAAAGCTTAAGCTAAAGGATGAGTCTAACCTAGAATTTTCTCTAAAGCCAAATGGTCTACTCTATTTTCGAAATAGAGTGTGTGTACCAGATGATGAAACAATTAAGAGAGAAAAACTTCAAGAAGCTCATAACAGCCCTTTCAAGAAGCCCATAACAATTAAAAAAAGTGCCGCCTAAATGAAGAGCGAACACTTGAATATTAAACAAAATGCACATGGCAATTATTTGAATTCAAAAATCAAACTTCTTGGTCATATCCTTGAAAATTTCGCCCACTACTTTGAGAGGTAGTTCAAGTCTGTCACACACATGCGCACACATGTGTCAAGGCTGCCATGTGTGGACGCCATGCTTGGGGAGCTGCTGGAGCTTTGCTGGAGCCTTTAGCTTTATGCACCTTGATGTAGGACACTCTCTTAAATGTAGGTATATGTCCCTCCATGTTTGAGCTGCCCCTGGACTCATTAGCTGGAGTTGAGCTACTGGAGCTGAAGATGAGCTAGTTGAGCTTGAGTTGAGCTGAATTGAGCTGATTTTGAGTGTTGGAGTTGAAAAACATGCTTGTGGGCTGTTTGGAGCTCAGTTGAGCTACACATGTATTGATGAGCTTCAATCGAGCTTGTTGGAAAATCCTTAGCTGCCACGTTTTATTGTGTTGCTATAAAAACAAAATAAACACATATAAATACTGGAAAACATAATATAAACACACTTAACTTATTAAGTAATATGTATATAAATATATACTAAGTATAAGTACTTAATATGTCACACATCAGCATGTAACACATTGAAGAACTTATTATCTAAGGCTGAAGCATTGAGAAATAAGTTGGAAGCTTCAATGCATTTAAGTGAAAGAACTTCCCTAAATAACATAGCCTTAGATCGAGTAATAGGTCATGTTGGCATGACCTCTGGATCAGATGGTGTTGATGTGCTCACATCATAGTGTACATATACATATGTGCATATAAGATTTAGATCATCAAGTTGTTGTATGCGAATGAAGGTTTAGAAGTATCTATCATTGTGTTAAGATCCTTTCATGTTAAGTTGTTTGATTTGTTGGCTTGAAGATTGTTATAATTGAATGTTAGAATGACTATGATATTGAACATGACATTGCTATGTGTATGTGTTGGGAAATAAAATTGGATGGATATAATGAAATAAATTAGACATAGGTATAACAAAAAATGATATTAAGTTTCAATGAATCCTTTGCCTTTAGATTTCCTAAGAAGGGCAGAACCTTGTAGCCTTGTTTCTAGTTGGGTCCTTCTCTTTCTTTTGTCTCGAATAGGGTATAAAATGAATAAGAATAATTTATGATGTAGTCTTGATTTGATAAATGGCTTAGATTTTTTAGATGTCCATAGAATAAAAGGATTTTAATTGTATGTGTAAACAAAGGCTTGAAACTTATTCATGAATCATGAAGTTAAGAGTCTAAAACCTTATATGACATCTTGATTAAGAGTTTAAGATTCGTAGACAAAAATGAACAGTTTGTGCTGGTTTTGATCATTAATTACCTTTTGGGTTCGAATAAAATTGCTTCCTTGTGCCTAGCCAACCCATGTTTATTTGATAACTCTTCCTAGTTTGGTTTACTCCTAACCGGGTTAGGGGTGTTACATTTATTGGTATCATAGGTATAGTTTAGTCGATTCTAGGATTAAACCGATTCTCGTTGCATAATCATTTGATGCATGTGCCACCTAGGAGTTGAAATTGATAAATACTTGTGATCTATGTCTGATATGAGCTCTTTTACATGTTATTAGTTTAAATTAATGTGTAATGCATCTTGGCTGGGATAATGAGAACTCAATTGGCTCCTCTAATAAGGAGGTAGTGTAGAGATGAATCTGAAATAACAAAATCCTCAGAATGTTGCTAAGTAATAGTAAGAAACGATTTCCATCTATCGTGTGCAATGAGAATGTTTCTTTAGTATAAAGGAAATAATCAATCATTTGTTGCTTCTTTAACGTAAACCCTCCAACTCCTCTCGTTCTTCCATTGTTTGTGGAACCAGTGGGCTCCGATAAGAAGTTAGCTCAATATCGAAGCTTACACATTCTCGAGTACAACTGTATTGTACTCAAACACTGTATATGCCTTGTTTGATTATAGATCAACTCATTCCTTCATATATTATATCCTCAATGAGAAGTTTGATTTGAGACTTGAACCTACCAATGGTAATCCAGTTTCCACCAATCCTTGGGAGATAGAGTTGTAGTAAACAGAATATGTTGGAATTTTCCTTTGTTTACATGAGGAATACCTTTTTCCAGCTAATCTTTTCGTACTACCTTTCCATGAATTTGATCATATTATAGGATTAGATTGACTAAGAAAGCACCATGTCTGGGTAGATTGTTATAAGAAAAGACCTTTCTTCTTGGATTAGGGAAAGAATCCATATTCTTGTTAGATAAGAAACCCTCTGAATCAAATTTTGTAGTTGCTCATATACCCTAAGATAATGAAAATAAATATGCTCTTAAATCTATCTTAATCATTTCTGAATTTCTTGATATTTTTCTCGAGGAACTACCGAGATCACCTCCAACACGAGAAGTGGAGTTTAGAATCAAAGTTCAACCAGAGCCTATCTCGGTCTCCATCACTCCTTATTACATGGCCCGATCGAGCTTAAGGACTTACAGATCTAGTTGCAAGAAGTTCCGAATAAAGGAGTTATCAGTTCTAGTTAGTCTCTTTAGGGAAAACTCTAGTTTGTTCGTAGAGAAGAAAGGTGGTCGATGTCATTTTGCATTGGCTATTAGCAATTGAACAAGCTTACCATCAAGAACAAGTACTCGTTATCGAGAATCGAAGATTTGTATGATCAGCCTAAAGATACTATAGTATTCTTCAAGATCGATCTCCGATCAGGATACAATCAGATGAAGATTAAAGAATCAGATGTTCCTAAAACTGCATTCAGAACTCGATATGGTCACTACGAGTTTCTCGTAATGCCTTTTTGTCTTAACAAATGCTCCAACCGCATTTATGGACTTTATAAACTGAGTTTTAAGCCTTATTTGGACAAGTTCATAGTTGTCTTCATCGATGATATTCTCATCTATTTTAAAGATAAGGATGAACATTCGAAACATCTTCGAATTGTTTTACAAATCTTTCAAAACCATCAACTCTATCAAAAGTTTAGTAAATGTGAATTTTGGTTATTTGAAGTGTCCATCCCTGGTCATGTAATATCTGCAGAAGAGATTAAGCTTTATCCTAAGAAAAATTCAATCGATGGATGATTGGAGACCTCCGAGAAATGTTGGTGAAATAAGAAGTTTTCTAGGGCTAGCTGGATATTATCAAATATTTGTTAAAGGGTTCTCCATCTTGTCCATCCCTTTAACCAAGTTTCTTCGAAAGGATGTAACTTTTGTTTGGTCAGAAAGCCAACAATGAAGTTTTGATCAGATGAAGCAAGTACTTACTCATGCTCCAGTTTTTACTCAACCTAAATTGGGCAAGGATTATACAGTTTTTAGTGATGCATCACACCATGGACTAGGATGTGTACTCATGCAAGAAGGGAAAGTAGTGGCCTATGCTTCCTGACAACTAAAACCCCCACGATTTAAATCATCCAATTCATGACCTCGAATTAGCTACGTTGTTTTTGCATTAAAAATCTGGAGGCACTATCTGTTTAGAGAGAAACGATATCTATTCACCAATCACAAAAGTTTGAAGTATATCCTGACTCAAAAGGAGTTGAATCTCAGACAAAAGAGGTGGATGGAGTTACTCAAAGACTATAATCTAGTCATAGACTACCATCTAGGGAAAGCTAATGTAATGGCTAACGCACTCAAATGCAAACATGCAATCGGTAAGAATTTAATTAAGACATGTTTAATCCTTATTCAAATTCTAGTTCTTTTATCTGATGATGTTTCATTGTAATGTAGCCCTTGCTGCAATCAATGCTCATTTTAGGCTTCAAAAGAATCAAAAGCTTTTGGCTAAACTTCACGTTCAATCCGATTTGGTTTCAAGAATCAAAGCCCTCCAACAACTAGACCTGAAACTCCAAAGCGTAAAGCTAAAGCTAAAGGATGAGTCTAACCTAGAATTTTCTCTAAAGCCAAATATTCTACTCTATTTTTGAAATAGAGTGTGTGTAGCATATGATGAAACAATTAAGAGAGAAATGCTTCAAGAAGCCTAAACAACCATTTCTCAATCCATCCGAGATTGGTTAAAATGTATAAAGATCTGAAGGAACTATTTTGGTTGCCAGAAATAAAGTCCGCTATCACAATTGTTGTATCTAGGTGTTTAACCTGCCAGAAGGTTAAAGCTGAACATCGATTCCCTACAGGGCTTTTGCAACCATCGAGCTATTCTGATGGAAGTGGAATCATATAACAATGGACTTTGTAAGTGGCTTACCTTTATCCCCAATGAAGAATGATGTAGTTTGGGTGATAATTGATAAATTATCTAAATCGGCTCATTTCGTACCTATTCAAATGAACTTGAGTTTAGATAAATTGGTCAGAACAAGGGGAGAATAAGATTCTAGGACTCAAACTTCTTAGAGAAATGGAAAACCAAGTGAGCATCATTCACAACAGACTAAAGGAAGCCTTCGAGAGGCAAAAGTCTTATGCTGATTCAAAAATGAGGGACATACATCATGCTGTAGGAGACTATGTATTCTTAAAGGTCTCTCCATGGAAGAAGATATTCAGATTTGGGAAGAAAAGAAAGCTTAGTCCTCGTTTCATTGGACCTTTCAAAATCATCAAGAGGATTGGCCATGTTTCTTATCATTTAGCACGTACTAGAACCTGAAGAAGTGGAGCTTAATCCCATGTATTTCCATGTCTCCATGCTCCGAAAGTATCGATCAAATTCTTCCCACGTACTAGAACCTGGAGAAGTGGAGCTTAATCCCAACTTATCCTACGAAAAAGAACCAGTTCAGATTTTGGATCAATAAATCAAAAGACTTCATAACAAGTCTGTCCCGCTTGTCAAAGTATTATGGAGAAACCACAAGATCAAAAAAGTTGCTTGGGAACCTGAGCCAGCTATGAGGGAACAATATCTTTACCTTTTCACCTCAGGTAAAATCGAGGACGAATTTCTTTTAGGGGAGAATTGTAATACCCCAAAATATAGCTTAGAAGTTTGTTACTAAATTTATCGTAGCTCAATTTGATTAAAGATATCTTTAGAATTGATAATTGAATGAGTTAAAGGCCAGTTAAAATGTTTGCATAGTATGTTAGCTAAATTAGAAAGGACTAAATCGAAAGCATTGCTTGGATGAAGGATTGCATGTAAAACTTAAAGAAATTTAAGGAGTTAAACATGTGTCATGATTGAGAGAAAGTATGTGGAGGGAAGGGGGAAGTCTCGGCCTAGGTGGAAGATAACTAAAAGTTTGGTTAACATCTTCCTCTTCCTCCCAACAAGCTGAAACCATTAGAGAGAGTGTGATAAATTTGCCATGAAAGTTTGAGAAATTAAGCTTGGTCTGATGCAATCTCTTTGAATCCTTGACCAAGTGACTTAAAGAAGAAGTAAGCATTCTTTTTCTATGTTCTAATTTAGAGTTATCTGGGGATCGAATTGCAAACTTTCATGAATCATGTTGTTGCTAGAATTGTGGAAGGACTAAATCCATGCTATGAATTTATTGTTTTATTCGAATGTCATACATGATTAAATTGCCATTGTTGTGACCTTGCAACATAATCAAGATGCTAAACATGCTTGAATATGAAATTAATGCCTTAATCAATTTGGTTAGGTTATATGATAGTATTCTCTATGGTTGTTAAGATAGATTAAACTTTCAGGTGGACCATTGATGCTTGTATAGTTGAGTTTGGAATCGGATTGTGCTCACATTGCTTGATATAAATGTTGGTGGATTGTTCTGTGGATATATGTATGTTAGGGACTATTTTGCATTGATATAAATGTTGGTGGACTACTTCGTGTATATATATGTGGACATATGTGTGTTAGGGACTGTTTTGTATGTACATAAATGTATTGGGGACTGTTTTGATGTATAAAAAATATGTATGCAAATATAATGGATTAATTTGGCATGAATATAAACATTAGTGGACTGTTTTGAGTATGTACATGTGTGTATACAAAAATTTGGACTGTTTTGTATTATTTGAATCTTAATGGACTGTTTTGGGTGAAATTATATGTAGACATGAGTAATTGAGTAGTTTTACAAGTGAATGGTTGTTAGGAAATTGTTCTAATACATGATTGTACTCTTTGTTACATTTAGACCAAGAAGGAATTGAAGGAGTAAGGACTAAAGTAGATCAAATAGTAGATAAGCAAAAGGAGATTGTGATTCGAGATCAAAACTAGCTTAGAACAAACTGTGAATGTAGTTTAAAGTCTCGGGATAGGCTAGTAACCTTCCCGAGCATTTCTTGCTATTTTAGCTACATTGTTTTATAATGAATTATGTTATACATAAACAAGATTGGACTTGAGGTAAATACCTAAACGTTAGGTATGATGTGCTATGTAATACTTGATTCAATGATATGCTCATAGTAAGACCTATGTATGTTTGTTAAGTAACCTTTGCCATGCTATCATTCGACTAAGTAAAGGGTTATGAATTGAGAACTGTGTATATGAACTATATATGTGCTTGATAGGATGGCAATAAGTTATGCTCATACGATGTTCTAATTAGGAAGCTATGCTCATTCTATCTATGATATGATAAGAATAAAATTAAAGCCTTGGTTTTGAGTCAGTCTTAGGTATAGTTGGCATGGCATAGAGTCCATAGAGCTCGTGTTTTGGGGTGGAATACAGTCATTATGAGGCGGCAGTAGGAAGGTTGTGTTGTGGTCGCTTGGTGACAGAATAAGGGATTAACTGGTACTTCGAGTACCTTTTTTTGGCGGCAGTTGGTTGGGGATTCGTGTACCTAGGCTACTTGATTCTCAAGACTATATTAAAGACAAAATAATGAAATTTGTAAGCTAAACTAATAAATTAGTTTGATAACTTATGTCACAAGTAACACATGTTTATGAGATACTATGTTTGATAACTTATGTGACAAGTAACACATGTCTATGAGATGCTATGTTTGATAACTTATGTGACAAGTAACACATGTCTATGAGATACTATGTTTGATAATATATGTGACAAGTAAAAACATGTTTATGAAATGCTATGTTTGACTTTGATTGACTTTGGTGAAAGATTAGAAATAGAACATATAATGTTTAATACATGCTTTATAAACTGAGTTGATATTTACTTGAACGTTGACTGCCTTACCATTCGATTAAGTTGATATTTACTTGAACTTTGATTGAGTTTGGTGAAAGAATAGAAATAGAACATATAATGTTTAATACATGCTTTTGCTTAATTATACTACATGTAATACCCCAAATCATGGCCTAGTAACATGTCACAAACTAATTAGAACTTAATTTTACAAACAATCTACAAATTAGAATAATTGATTAAATCTAGTGACCAAATTAAATGGATTTGATAATTAATGGCCGAATCATGATGAACCAAATAGTAACAATGTTTAAATGTTGTTTTGCATGTAACTAGAATGTGTAACTAAGGATTTGTGAAACAATTAGACCCTTGAATTGCCATGTGGAGGCATTCGGTCAATCCAAGTGATAACAACTTGGATAGGTGTCCATTTTCCTATCATCTTCTCCACTCATCCTTTCTCCTTCCTTGGCCGAAACCCTCTCAACCCTTAAGAGAAAGAAAAGCCACCATTGTAGAGATTGGAAGCTTGCATGTGATCCTATCTTTCATGTACTTGGATAGCTAGGAAGATTGTAAGTGATTTGTATGTCCTCCCTCCTTAGCCAACTTGTTTGAATGAATGATTGATGATAGAAATTGAACTTGGATTCATAGAATTGTAAGTTAGATGTTATGCTTGAAACTACCTTGAATGTGGTTGAAATGCTATTGAAAATAGGATGAAATTATGCTTGACCGAATGATATTTGTACATGGATAAAACCATTGTTTGATTGATCATGTAACTTGATAAGGTAATTTGAATTGTATGATTTGGGACTTGAATTGAATAAAAAGCTTGCTGGAAATGTAGAAACATGCTAAATTGAGATGTTAATCAATTGAAAATCATGGTTGGATAGTAAAAATTTAGCTTAAAGATGAAACTAGTCACATTTGATTGTTAAATGGCTAACTAGGGACTATTTTGAAAGAATTGATAAATCCTAGACTGTTTTGACAGAATTGAGGGCTGGAATTTATGAACATAAAATAGGGGAAAGTCAATTTAAATGCTTTATGGATTGAATTGCTTGAATAATGATCAATTGGACTATTTTAAGATGCTTGTTGAGATGTGTGTGAAATAGGGACTAGAATTGAAACTATGAATGGTCTAGGGACTGAATTGTATGAATTAGGGGCTGGAAATATTGACTTAAAAACAGGGGAAGTTAGATTAAAATTTTGTTAACATGAATTGTATGAGATAATCACAATTTGGACTGTTTTGTAGAACAAATAGAAGGGTGTAATTGCAAACTGTTTTAGTGGATTGTTTTAGAAAAAATTAGGTCTGTTTGGGGCTGTTTTGTATAACATTGTAAATACAGTTAAAATGGGACTGTTTTGGGCAGTTTAAGAGCAAGGCAAAGCTGTTTTAATAAGATTGAAAAGATGAAATTGTTTTGCCATGTTATACAATGGCTAAGTTAACATAAATGAAAATGCTAAATAGAAATGCTTAAATTGTTTGATTGTTGGAAATACAATGCTTGACTCTAGTTTCTTGTGAACTTGGATTGCTTGAAATGTATTGTTTGTTTGTTGATTTTGATTCCATTATATTGGATGTATGTTAGAACAAGGAGTGGATCTTGTTGAAGAAGATAGAGTTGGGCAACCTAGTAACAAGCAAAAAAGGATTTGGATCAAGGATAAAAACTAGCTTGGAGTATTGTGAGTGTAGCTTTTACATAAGGTTAGAACTTAGGTCCTAACCAAATATGCAAAACTACTATTCCATTGATATGTTTATGCTATGAAATGAATCTAAACTATGCTTGGAAATGAATTAAGGGAAAAATGGCTTAAATGGAAACTTTGTAGTAAGATATGCTTGATATATGAGTTGGTAATGAAAATGGATCATGTAAAAATGGATTGATCTTCTATGGCTTCTTGTATTGACCTAATCGAATGAATCAAATATGCTTAGACTTAATCTTGCATGATGCTATGATAACTTTAAATACAAACTTGCTTGAATTATAATGAATGCATGATATATTGAGCTAAGGCTTGAATGGCCTAAAGGCTATCTCGATCTTGATAGATAAACACTTGAAAGGGATGCTTGAATAAGCTACTAACTTGCCATGATCTTGTTGTGAGTACTTGCCTTGACTTGAAATCTTGAAGCTTACTTAATTGACAAGTAATTCAAATAAAGACTTGGTTGCTAGTTGGTCATAGGTAGGATGGCATGCCATAGAGTCTAGTGCTCATTGTGATTGGGTGGACTACGGTCCTGGGCCAAGGCCCTTATTTGGCGACAGTAGGAGAGATGTGTGTTATGGTCACTGGCGACAGTAGGAGGAATATGACCAATTTCTTGTTTTGGCGACAATTTGGTTGGTGACTTGATTACCTTGACATGGGCTAAAGCTTAAATGATACTTGACTTGATACCTTGAATTTGCTTGCTTACATGATACATGAAAAGTGATCATACTTGAATTGACATGCTTCGTGTTAATTCTTGTTCGAATGGTATTGAAGCATGAAATGATGTATATTACTTGAGATTGAGACCTTGTTATATGTTCGTGTGCTTGTGATGATGTATATAAATGGTAATAGCTATACATGACTACTTGACTCCCTACTTGGCTTGAAACACTTGAAACTTTATGTTAGACTTAACTACACATACTCAAACCATAGCTAGGTTATACTTGATTTAAGACTACCTAAACTCGATAATTGGTTAGTAAATAGTTGCTACCTCATTAAGTACATTATGTACTTATCACTCTTGTTTTTGTCCTTCCCAAACCGCAGGTTTAAAGAGATCTTAAAGCTATCTTCCTTGGGCTTGAAGCAAGATACAAGCAGAGCTAGAAGTATGACTTCAAATCTATTTTGTAACTCTCCTAGTTGGTGGCACCTAGATATGTACATAATTAAGCTAGATCATGCATTTTGTTCATTTTGAATTTTTTATATATATATACAGCCTTGACCTTTAGAAGCTTGTAAAGACTTGGTTGGCAATGTTTAATGCCATGATGTCTAGATGCTATGTGAATGAATTAGGCATGACTTGTTGAATTTGGAGAATGGAACTTGGTTACATGATCTAGTTATATTTGAATGTGTTTAACAATGGGACACTATGTGCTTAACTCTTGAATGCTCTATTCGAATTAATCACTTGTCGATTAGGTTGCTTCTAATTCAAGTAATTAAAGTTATGATAAGTTAGTCATGAATTCTAGATGATGTTAAGCTTGCTTGAAGGCATGTTGATGGTGAGATGATTCGAATGAATGCATTGGTGACCATGTCTAGTAACGAACATTATATGTAACCTTGTCTTGAATCTAAAATGCTAAAAGATTATGCTTAGTTAACTTGACATTAATATGACATTGAAACCATGTTTGACATTGTCTTGGAATGGATCAAAGTTGTACATACTTGAATAATCTTGAAATGAATTTGAGTCTTGCCTTGAGTGTATTCGATTGCCTACATGTACAAGGGACTATGTCTATATTTCGTAAGCCATAATTTTGTAAAGCATGATCTTGATGATTGTTTGGCTTTCTTGTTAGGCAAGTAACTCATCTAATAGGATGAGCTCAAAGGTTTTAAATGGCTTGAATTTTTGTGTGCTTGCTTGTTTGCTTGTTTTAACACTCCTTGGCCGGGTTACTCCTAACCCGGGTGAGGGGTGTTACACTACCTCACTAAGTGTTTGCTTACTCTATTATTTCACCTACATTTCAGGGTAAGCTTGCTTACTCTATTATGCTACCTCACTAAGTGTTATCATAAGAGATAGGACGAGATCACAAGGGTCAAGAAGTATGTTTTGTAATCTTACTTTAAGAACTCCTGGATGGTGGCACTTAGATGTTATGTATGCATAAGGCATTTAAGTTACCTCTTTTGGTTACATATGTATATAAGTATTATAAGTATTTAGCATGATGTGTAATGGTCCTTAATATGCTCCATTGTTGCTATTTGATTTGAGTTATGGTTGTTATGATTTTGTGTTTGGTAGTGTACATATACATATGTGCATATAAGATTTAGATAATCATGTTGCTATATGTGAATTAAGGTTTAGAAGTGTCTATCATTGTGTTAGGAACCTATCATGTTAAGTTGTTTGATTTGTTGGCTTGATGATTGTTATAATGGAATGTTAGAATGACTAAAATTGCTATGTGTATGTTTTGGGAAATAAAATTGGATGGATGTAATGAAATAAATTAGACATAGGTATAACTAAAATTGATATTAAGTTTCAATAAATATCCTTTGCCTTTAGATTTCCTAAAAAGGGTCAAACCTTGTAACCTTGTTTCTAGTTGGGTCATTCTCATTCTTTTGGTTCGAATAGGGTATAAAATGAATAAGAATAATTTATGATGCAGTCTTGATTTGATAAATGGCTTAGATTGTTTAGATGTACATAAAATATAAGGATTTTGATTATATGTGTAATGAAAGGCTTAAAATATATTCGTAAATAATGAAGTTAAGTGTCTAAAACCTTATATGACATATTGATTAAGAGTTTAAGATTCATAGACAAAAAGGAAAATTTTGTGCTGGTTTTGATCGTTAGTTACCTTTTTGGTTTGAATAAAAGGGATTCCTCATTTCGTAACTTTTCCTAGTTCAGTTTACTCCTAATTTGGGTTAGGGTGTTATAGAGTATCCATCAAGGAAACAATAAAAGGTTTTGTCCGCCAATCGATCTAGCATTTTGATCGATGAATGAGAGGGCAAAATGGTCCTTCTTGGTTGCCTTATTGAGCTTCTGATAGTCCATGCAAATCCTCCATCTTGTGACGGTCCTTATCGGTAAGTGTTCATTGTCCTCATTGCTCACCACGGTCATGCCTCCTTTCTTTGGTACACATTGCACCGCGCTAACCCACGAACTGTTGGATATCGGGTAAATAACTCCACAATTGAGCCACTTAATTATTTTCTTCATCACCACCTTCGTCATGACTGGATTAAGCCTTCTTTGGGGTTCAACAGAATTGTTGTGGCATTCATCAAGTGGGATTTTGTGCATACAAATAGTAGGGCTTATACCCTTCAAGTCAGCCATAGTCCAACCTAAAGCTTTTTTATGTTGAGCTAACACATTTATCAAGCTACGTTCTTGTTCAGGCGTAAGACTAGAAAAGATTATCACATGCAAAGTCTCATTGCAACCCAAATAAGCATATTTAAGGTGTGATGGTAAGGGCCTTAAGTATAATGTAGGTGCATGCTCAATTGAGGGTTTCAGAGGAGTGAATTCAACAAAATCTAAAGGTTTAAATAGCTTACTGGTCCAGCTATGAGCAAGCTAGACTGTTGCACCTCCAATGGGAACTCCTTGAGCTCCTCATTTTCATTTTCATTGAGCTTCAAATAGTCCTCAATCTATAAAAAATTGATGCAACAAAATTCTTCAGCTTCCTATTTTTCCATAGATTCCATCCCTTGAAGACATTGACACTCCTTGATCATCCACATATTTGAGGGTGTTGAAGACATTTATGGTCTCCCTCTGATCAGCTACTATCATGGTGAATTCACCCTTTTCACAGTCGATCAAAATTTGCCCAGTGGCTAGGAACAGTTGCCCCAAGATAATGGGTACTTTATTATCAGCTTCGCAATTGAGAATGAGAAAGTTAGCTGGAAAACAAATTTGTCCACCTTCCTCAAAACATCTTCGATCCTCCCTTCGGGATGAACATGGGATCGGTCCGCTAATTGTAAAATAATAATGGTAGGCCTTGCATTTCCCATACCAAGCTTCATAAAAGCTAACTTGGGCTTTAGTTTCACACTATATCCAAGATCGCATAGAGCTCTCCGCACATAATTATCTCCAATCGAGCATGAAAAATAAAGCTGTCCAGATCCTTCCTCTAAGGTGGCAACTTGCTCAACACATAATAGCACTCTTTTGCTGTAGCAACAGTCTCATACTTCTCAACCTTCCTTTTCTTGGTTACGATATCCTTGAGAAACTTCACATAAGTGGGCATTTAATCAATGGCCTCCATAAATGGGACATTGATGTATAGCTGGTCAAGAATATTTACGAATTTCTTGAATTGAAGGTCTTCATTTTTCTTCTTCAATCTTTGAGGGAAAGGTGGTAAAGGTTTGAATTCTTCCTATACTTGTGGGGCCCTATCTTTTGTTGTAGCAATTTTTAGTCTTCCATTAGTAGGTTCACTTATCGAGCCCTCATTCTTGTCACTTTCAAGAGAAGAACCCTCTTGCAAATTAGGTTCTTCATGCACAGTTTTTGGGTGGGAATCATCTACTTTCTTCCCTTCAAACTTATCTTTTTTGTTAAGTTGGGTGCCACTCTTTAAAGTAAGTGCACTACACTACTCCTATAACACCCCAAAATCAGGCTTAGGAATATGTTACAAATCAGACTTGTCACTTACTAACTGGGTCTAGTAATGAAGGACCGAATTGAAGAAAAGAACCAAAGGATAACCAAAATTTGAAGGACCAAAATTAAAGAATAAAGAATAGGCTAGTTATATTGGAAGGGCCAAATTGTACATTTTGAAAAGCATATGTTTGCATGCTAAAGTTTAAGGATTATAAGGGTATGGACACATGTAAGCTTTCGAGAAAGCTACTGTAATGAAGGGGATTCGGTCTTAATGAAGTTTGTCGATATTGTTGTCTTATTCCTAAGCCGATTCTTCCATGGAGAGGAGATAAGAGCTTGACCACATCAATGGAAAACCTTGGGACCGAGACAACTTAATTAAGCCCATATTTGTTATCTTGATATTGAAGCTTCATGGTAAGGGGTAAGTGAACCTGCCCTGCACTCTGAATTCTTTTAAACTCAAATTAGAGTTTGTTTGAGTATCTATCACATGCTATGCTTCGGCAATACTTATAGTGATAACTAGATTTATAGATTGTTAAGTATTTAATTAGGGACTGTTGTAATTTAAAGAACAAATTAAGGGACTGTTCTAGCCACTTAAAGACTGATTCGAAACTGTCCTGGGTTAAGAAGGCAGGGGAGAGGCTGTTATGCAAAAATTAGGATTCGATATGATGTTTATGTACAAGTGTACAGGTAAAAGTGGACTGTTTTGTGTATTTATACGAAATAAGAGTAATTGAATGGATTAAAGCATATACGAATGTGTGGTGGACTGCTATAAGTGTATATATATATATATGCGTATGAATGCATTGCTTGGTACATGGGGCTGTTTTAGTATGTCTGGGAACGGTTTTATAAATCTGGACATTTGAGTTGGTTTTGTGTCAATTAAAGCTGATTTAGTTATCGCAAAGGTGGGTTGTGATATTGCTAATGAAAATAGTACAATATAAAAATTTGTGAGAGTTGTTTTGTGCTTAATTAAGCATTGTTATAGGTCTAGGTAACATGTGAGAAATGAATTGTGTAAAGCTTTTTAAAATTGAGATACGAAACATTTGTAGTATCGAGTTAGAAATGAATTTGATGCATGTTTATATGGTGATTGTGCTTGGATCAAAAGATAGTGGACGAAACAAGATCCGGAGTGGGGCGAATTATAGAAATCAAATTGAATAGCAAATCAAGATCAAACATAGCCTGAATTACCCGGTGAGTGTAGTTAAAAAGACTCGAGGATAGAGTAAGACTACCCCGAGCACTTTCATTTTTGTTTTAATTGGCCTTATTTTGCTGGCTTTCAAGGAGTAAATTGTGATTGATTGACTAAGCTTGGATACCAGGTAAGTACTTTAGTAAAAGTACTTCATAACATGAGATTTTGGTAGAAGGCATGAAATGTATATAGTTGAGTTCTCTATTCAATTTTGGAATGAAAGACAATAAGTTAGTATCACTTGTTGTCTTGTTTGTGACTAAATGTGTTTGGCATGTCATGAAATGTTTGCCATGAATCGAATGCTCTACATATGAATCAAGATTGTTGCTGTAAAATTTAGGACATAACTCTTGGTTAGGAAAAATATGCCTAGATTGGAAATGATATAACTACAATCAATTGATTAGATGGTGAATATATGTGAAGTGCATGAATTGAAAGTATGTTGGACAAGAAAGAACAATAGTTATACTATGTGATATTTCGATCATAGATCTATACTCATCTTGAGATAATAAATCATGACATTCGAATGCTTTAATCATGATAAGCTAATAAGAATTGAATTATAATGACTACAAGTGAGTAAAAATGGTTCATATGTGATTATGAATTTGGCTGTGAAGTCATATGATCGATTGAAATGAGAAATATGATTCACTTGAGATAGAAGTAAATACCCATTATAGAAGGGTAATGAGATTGTAATGTGATAAAATGTTTTGGAGCTAAGCTCATTATGAACTATTAAAAGGTTTTATATGTTAAAGGATAAAGCCTTGGTCTTGAGTCAGTCTTAGGTATAGTTGGCATGCCATAGAGTCTATAGAGCTCCCTGATAGATTGGACTACGGTCCCATGTTTGGACTTCGGTCCCCTGTTTGGACTACGGTCCCTTGTTTGGTACTTCGAGTACCCTTATTTGACAACAGACGTTATAATATTCATGTATCTAGGCTATTATTTGATTCTCATGGCTATGATAAAAGATAGCAAGGGATGGTGCTTATCAAATTAAGAAGTAACTTAACATCTTATATACTATGAAGGGGATAACTTTTATATCAAGTAACCTATGTTTGTACATGATATGTTTTTATATATCGTAATTCGAAAGCCTAATGTTGCATATGTGATAATGCTGCCCCATTATGTGTGTGTGAAAATAGGCAACAAAGCTATCCAATTTTGTATATTCATGAATTACATGGACTGTTTTGGCATGTTAAATAAAGATAGTAGACTGTTCTGATAGGTTGAATGTATACATGAATTACATGGACTGCTTAGGCATGTTAAATAAAGATAGTGGACTGTTTTGATAGGTTGAATGTATACATGAATTACATGGACAACTTTGGCATGTTAAATAAAGATAGTGGACTGTTTTGATAGGTTGAATGTATACATGAATTACACGGAGTGTTTTGGCATGTTAAATAAAGATAGTGGACTATTTTGATAGGTTGAATGTATACATTAAGTACATGGACTGTTTTGGTAGAAACCAATGTCTTGGAGTGTTATGAAAATATATGAGCACTTCATGAAAATGACTTAAAATGTTTAAAGTCTTATGTGCCAAGAATCTTGATTGTTCCTATGCTAGATTAATAGCTTATAAGTCAAGTAACATTGTTAACAAAATACTAAGTGGAATAACTTGTGTGACAAGTATCATTTCTATTATGTTAATTAACTTGTAATAAATAATAAAGAGACCAATGAAAGAAATTAGTGAAATCTATATGCTAAACAAAAGTATTACTTGGTAACTTATTTAGAAGGGTATCATGCTTTAATATGGATGTTGAGTGTACGATTCAGAACAAGGAATATTACCTTGTTCGAATCCTTGAAACTATCAGTGGTATACATATGACCAAGTGCATCACTTATGCGGTTTCAGTGAGCTTTGATTAAATGATGTGATCGAACTTATGATCAGGATAATACGTAATTAACTAAATCCAGTACTTAACAAACTTGCTTGGGTTTGAAGGAAAAATAGAATTATGCTTTAGATCTTCGATTCAGGCCTACGGTTGTTTATAAGCTACCTCACTAAGCGTAAGCTGACTTTATCCTCTATTTACCTTTCAGGGTACCAAATTTTCCTTTCACCTTTGGAGCTAGGATGGGATCACAAGTAATAGGAAGTACGTTATGTAACATTTTTGGATACTCCTAGATGGTGGTACATAGTCGATAAATAAGCATCCTGCATTTAAGGCATCTTTCGATTGATTTTATGTATAGATAAGTTTTGTAATGGGCCAATTATTTGTTCTATGGTTGCTTGGCTGCAAAATCATCATAGTAGCTATGATATGGGGATTAGTAAAATAAACTCATGATTAAAAGTGTGTATAACGATCAAATCATATAGTGAAATGCTTATATGCATGCTTATACACGTCATGTAGTATGCATTACATGTAAATATGATGTGGTAGTTATAGCTTTGGGACGTAGCTTTATAAACAAAATGGTTAACCCAAATAGAAATACATACTTGACATGATTTAAGTTTTATAATTGGCTCGACTTTGGGTTGACCAAGGGATAAGATTTTAATCATTGAATGGTATAAAGAAAATGTAGTTAAGAAGGGGTCCTTGTTAATTTATAAATGTTGTGATAAACCTTGACATAGGTACTTAAGTGATTAAGTAAATGGATTTCTTGGTATGTTAGGTTGAATGGCATTGGAATTATATGTGTCTCCAAATTCTTCTTGGGATTAATAGAGATGCACGTTATAGTTGTATATTTGGATTTGGCGAGTGGTTGATGTGTGTGTGTAGTTTAAAGACATCCTTCCATGCTTAAATTAATTGTAAAAGTATATGAATTCATCATGGCTTAAGCTATAGCCATATTTAGACATTAGCATATGGATTGCAATCAAATTTATAATTTAATTATAAGTTTGATAGATAAATAATCCTTTGTAATGAGTTCTAAAAGCGTACTTGATTTAGAATTTAGTATGCCATGTTAACATGAGTATGTTTGTTTGTACATGAACTATGATTGAAGCTAATTTACTTCTTTATTAAGGAAAAGATTTTAAATTACTTGGTTTTTCTTGAAAGCATGAATATCTCTTGCATAGTTTGACAAGATTGTATGTATGTTTATTTAGTAACAAGTCCTAAACCGGTTTATCTTCTAAGCCGCGTTAGGGGTGTTATAGCTCATTTCCATGAGCTTTAGTGACTTGAGTATTACTAGGTAAACTGCCCTGAGGTCAAACATGTACAACTTGTGTGATTTGACCTACTTGGGTTTCCAAAGCTCTCAAACATGACCTATGACTTTGTAGCAAAGCTGTAACACCCCTACCCCAGTTTAGTAGTAAACCGGTTCGGGAGTGTTCAGGGAACACTGGAAGAATGAATAATTTAAAATTTTTTCTAGAGCTCGTCCCTAATAGGCGAGTTGAGTGACTAGCTTAGACAATTACAATTGATCTTACAAGAAAGATATGTTTATCATTCTTGTTCATTATATGCCAACCATTGATTAGTCATTTTCAAGTTACATTCAAAGATTAATAAGTACTTAGTCATGTAGGCATATATAGCAATCAAATGGCATTCTTAACTAGCAAGGAATTCACAATCAAGTATACAAGCATGGCCATCTTATTATTCATTTTAGGTTACCACTTAGGATATTCGTTTTCAAACCTACATTCATGCGATAATATAGAGCTTTCAAATTACCATACCTAGACTAGCATGTTTCATTTTAACTCAATCTCATTACATTCAAGACATGTAAATATTTCATGTAAGTTTACCTAAACACGATCATATGTACATGTAATCGAACATATCATGTTTCATAGACATTATAGGTCATTCATGTGATTGGTTACCTTCAATTGTTCATTCAAGGTTGACTACTATTTAGGCATGTGAGCAAGCAAAGCATGTACATTTGATCCTTTCCTATTCGGCAATAGCAAGTTCTAGCATATCGTAAAATAGTTTCCTCATTCATCGAGTCTTAATGTCATGTATAGCATTAGGGAAAAATGTGTTCATTTCATTTCAATTTCCATATGCACGTAGCAAATCAAGTTCATGTGAGCATTTATTCGAATCATACTTCAAGTAGCATGCATGGTTTCATTCTTTACCAATTCGGCAATTCAAGTTCATGTATACATGAATTATTCATAATATTTATTCAAACAATTATATATTCATACAAGGCATTTGACTAGCATACTTGACTAGGACATACTCAATTCAAACTCATAACATATGCGCAACTTAATCCATTTAATCCATATGAGAATTATGTCATTTCATACTCCAAGTTTAGCATTTAAGCCTTCAAAACATTATAGGCCAAATCAAGTTCATATATACAACTTTCAAGTAACATAATGCATGTCCTAGCTTACTATATACAAGAGCCACCAACTACTAGGAGCATTACAAACAAGTATTGATTCATATTTATGATTTTCCTTGTGTCTTACTTCAAGCTCAAGAAATCTGACTTCGGGATCAAGTAATTCACCTTGAAGCACCTAACCTGGGGTTTGGAAAGAGAGGAAACAAGAGTGATAAGTACGATATGTACTTAATGAGGTAGTACTAGTTCTAACCAATTATTATGTCATGTCTCCATTAATCAAGTAGCCCTATTAAGGTTTATAGCATTCCAAGTCAAGCAAAAATCATGAACTCATGTATTATCATACTTATGGCAATCAAATATCAAGGCAAGCAAATGTGAAGTAACCAAATTGTCAAGCAAACCAAGTACCATGGCATGCTTATCGAGTAATTATCAAGTAAACATTCTCTAGTATCATTCGAATAGCAAGATAGCATGACAAGAAAAATCATAGATCACAATTCAATCTTCAATCATTCAAGTCAATCGATAGCATGTTTAAGCAAATCACAACATGTCCAAGTCAAGTAACATAATCACAAATTATTTCAAGCTTATCACTCAAGATATGCTCACAAGTTATACACATTGATTTAAGTGAGAGTATAAGTCCATTTCGAGTAACATTTCATGTGACAAGTATATCAAGTGTATAAGTATACATTTTAATTTGCATGTAAGCCTTAAGCCTTAATTATTGCTTGTTTACTTTCTTTAATTTAAGCCGTATTACTTAGCTGTCCATTATACATGTTTATACATTCTTGCAATGCAAAACAATCTATATTTTCATTTAGTCTAGCCAATTCAGTCATATAACATGTACACATAATTCACAACGCCAAAATAGTCCGTATTTTCATTTAATCTAGCCAATTCAGTCATATAACATGTACACATAATTCACAATGCCAAAACAGTCCATTTTTTCATTTATTCTAGCCAATTCAATCATATAACAGGTACACATAATTCACAATGCCAAAAAGTCCATATTTTCATTTATTCTAGCCAATTTAGTCATATAACATGTACTCGTAATTCACAATGCCAAAACAGTCAATATTTTCATTTAGTCTAGCCAATTCAGTCATATAACATGTACTCGTAATTCACAATGCCAAAACAGTCCATATTTTCATTTAGTCTAGCCAATTCAGTCATATAAAACGTACACATAATTCACAATGCCAAAACAGTCCATATTTTCATTTAATCTCGCCAATTCAGTTATATAACACGTACACATAATTCACAATGCCAAAACAGTCCATATTTTCATTTAGTCTACCCAATTCAGTCATATATCATGTACACATAATTCACAATGGCAAAACAGTCCATACTTTCATGTACAAGATGTACATGGCAGCAACACTCATTAATTCAAGTAAGATCGAGATCTTTTTCAAGTAACAATCATGTAACAAGAAGTTCGAGTATACAGGTCAAGTAATATGTTCAAGTAATCAAGTTTGCATGTCAAGAAATTCAAGCAAACCAATCAAGTAAACATCAACTCAAGTGAGACCATAAGCCATTTCAAGTAGCAAATCATACAATACAAGGTCCAAGCATAGACAATTATCATTTCAAGAGTTTCATGTCAAGAATCAATCATTACATGTCAAGCAATTTGAGTATTTCAAGAATTCATTTCAAGTGATTCAAGTCATTTAAGTATTTCAAGATATAATTCAAGTATTCAATATTTTCTTTTGAATTTTTTACTCAATTTCTCAATAAGGTTCATAACTTTTTAACATGTTTGCCTTGGATCACGATTGGTCATGAATAACATTGGTCTGTGTTTGACCATAAAGGTCTAAGAGATACTTAGCTCAAAGCACATATCAATGGCTAATAACGGAAACATGTCAATCCTATACTTCTCACTATCCAACCAAATTGTCGCCACTCTGTACAACTCCCCCGTTACCTCCAACTGTCGCCAATAACATATTACATGTAATGGGGCGTCCCCCCGAGCCATGGCTCATGGACCGTAGTCCTAGGTATACCATGCATCATACCATTGTATCCAAGGACTTTCATTGTAGGCAAGTTAAGTCTTTTAAATCTTTAAACTTTCATTAGAGGGGTATTCTTATACTTTAAAGCTTGTTGTTGTTTCTTATGTTTTATGCTTTATGTTCAAGTCAAGACAATTCATATTCGAGAATTACATTCAAGCAAGTTATAGCAATATCATGCTTAGACCTTAGGCTAGTTGAGCATTAGCTCTTTATTTCAAGTAATTCATGCTTACATCAAGACATCATGTAATTCAATATCCTTTTCAAGCAAGTTTGTCAAGATTAACTTAGCCCTTAGGCTATTTGAGCCTTATCTCCATAATCACCAATTACTTATCTTTCAAGCAAGTATTTACATTACCATATTAGGTATCAAGTAAGCATTCGATTGAATTGTATTCATGATACAAGGATCAAGCATCATATATCATTATAATACATACATGCCACTATTCGAATAGGTACAATCAAGAACAAGAAATCAAGCATTTACATCCATAGTGTAACTCAAGCAAGCAATTCGAATGGAATCATTCAAGGCATGGAATCACACAATGTTTACACATTTCTTTCTAAATAATTTAACTTATCCATTTCCATGCTATTACTTAATCACAAATTTCAGCTTAGTCCAATCTTCCCTTTTAATTCATATTCATGTTTAATTAAGCTCATTATCATGGCATATCAATAGCAAGAAGATAGACATGTAAATTTTGGTTAGGACCTAAGTCCTAACCATACCAAAACTACACTCACAATACTCCAAGCTTAGCTAGTCTTGGATCCAAACTCCTTTGTGTTTGCCACTAGCTTGGCCACTCCTTTCTTCCTTCACAAGGTTTTCTCCTTGCTCTAACATTGCACACAAGACCGTAGATTCAAAGTCAGTAACCAATTTAAACAATGCGTGATTTCATACACACGTTATAATACATTTGACATCATTTAGATAGCCTACTTTATAACTATTTCCATACATTGAAACTGTCCCAATACACATGTTCAATAATCAAACAGCATGCTTACATATGTACATTCCAATTTGGGCAGAAGTAGGGTAGTAACCAAATTGTCCAAACTGTTTACAAAACAGTTTACAAAACTGTCCAAAATACCTAGACTGCTGCTGGCAGTCAGCTTGTGCACTGTTTACTTAAACATGCATAACTTTCATTCCGTACTACGAAATTTCAATTCATTTACATTGTTAGAAAGCTAAATTATCTTTCTTTCTAACAATATAGGACTTGCATTTTTATTTCTTACCAATTAATATAGTTTTTATCCTAAAGACATGGCAATTTACACCACTGGACAGTTTGCACTATCCTTAGAGTTTTATCTCTAAAATCTATTTTATAGTTCGGAATTTAATTTCTTTTGTTGAATGTGAAACTAGACATATTAAGGTTTCTAACCATATAAATTACAACTTTTAATTCAACCATTACCAATTGTAGTGAATTTTTAAAGTTACTGCCCAGAATAGAGTTTTCTGGGCAGATTTCACTAAACTAGATTTTAGCTTCATTAATCACTTAGATGGTAGTTCTAACATGTTAATTTAACTTATATTCACTCTCATACATGTCTAATATAGCTCCCAAGTTTATGTATTTACATTTCATGCTCTGTTTTTACACATATGGTCACCATATGTACCATTTCATATATTCACATGTTTAAACATTAAAATCTGAGCAGTTTTGACTCTAATTCCAATTGGACAACAAGGTATGGATTCATTCAAATCAACAATCCAGCTTACTATATTTACGAACATGTTCACTCACTTAACAACTCAACTCACGATAGCAATTTCATAAATTCATCAAATTCACACAAACACTTATACAATAATTGAATTTTCCATAGCCATGCCATGTGTACTCAAAACAATTTCTAAATGTTTACATGGCCTTCAACATATGTTCGAATTGATTCATTCAGGCAACATCCTATACATGAATTCTAAGTATCACTACAAATTCCAGCAACTAAACTTAACATTTCACAAGTAATTCAAGTTGCTAAAATCACAATTTCAAGAAGAAAACTCATGAGTTGTAGGTATTACTTATTTCTCAAGAATTTCATGCAAAAATTCAAGCTCTAATAAGCTTCCATGGTGCCCTGTTCTCTCCCTCTCTCCCACAAATTTGATGGTTCGTTTATTTTGAAGGAAAGAAGAAGAAGATCAAGGTTGATCCCCATCCATGTGGCTGATTCTAACATAATCCCCCCACACTTGTCTCAACAAAACTTGACAAGTGTGCAAGCCTCCCCTAAATTAACTTTGTTAGCATGCAAACACCATTTTTTTATATTCTAATCGGCTTAGTCACTCTGCCAAAGAGTCATCTTTCTTTAATTAATTCCAATTAGGTCCTAATAGCTTCACTAGATTTATTTATATAATATTTATAACAATCTAACATAAGGTTCAAATGTCATAATCTCCTAGGCTAAGATTTGGGGTATTACAAAAGCACCCTAGCTCTTGATAGATGCAGCATGGTCTTGAAATAAAGCCTTAGTAGTCATCATAAAGTCTTGGAAAGAAGCTTCTAATGAATTGTTGTTGGATGAAGACGTTGAACCCTTGTTTTTGTTTCGCCATGGCATATTTTGTTAAAAACCTGGGGGTTCAATCAGATTTTGTCATCGATCCGAGCTGCCACTATTGTTGTTTTCTTGATTCCCCCATGAAAGATCAGGATGCTGACACCATCCTGAGTTATAAGTGTTTGAATAAGGGTTATGGTTGTTCCAATTAAAGTTCTCCACGTAGTAGGCAGACTTGTTGTTTTTGGGGCACTCGCTCACATGAGGAATTCCATTGTAAAGAACACAAGCAGTTGCTACCTTCACTTCCTTTACCTTATTAGGACGTTGGAGATTTGTAACATCCCGAAACACGGTCTAGAAGAATGCTATTAGATTGCTCTCTAAGTTAGATAAAATGTATATATATATTAATAGCCTAATTAAGGCTTAGGACCGAATTGGATAGAAAGAAGAAGTAGTCACCCGATTTCAATGGGATGAAATTGATAATTTGTAAATAAGAAGGCTTGCATGCTAATCATAATTTTTGAGAAGGGATTTACATACATGTCACTATGGTAGGAATACATGTGTAAGTTGATTGTGAGGGAGATTAGCCAAGTAAGCATTCTTGTATTGTTGTTCTCCTTCTCCTCTCCCAACAAGGCCGATTCATACCAAGGAAGAGGGAGAACAGGAGAGGCCATGGGAGATATTGGTTAAATCTTAGTAAGGATAAAATCTTTGAAATCATAGTGAGAAAAATTGGGAAGGAAGATCGAGTTGGTGACAAGCCAAAGGGATTTTGATAAGTAGCGACATAGGAACGAGGATTCAGGTATCTCGTAACTTTGGGATAAGAGGTGAGAGTAGTTTAAAGTCTCAAGATAGGAGAAATCCATCATGATCACCCTTAATTGCTTTAATTTACTTGCTTGCCAAATAAAATGTACCTTGTGATGAAATAAGTAAATTGATAGTATTGTTGGTACTTGCACCCTTGATTTAATTATGATTTGAAAGAAATTTGTTACCTTGATAAAGGTTTTGATGTTAAGTTAAAAAGGAAAGCTTGAGTGTTATGATACTCTTGCTAGTCTTGAAAGTTAAAAGTGATTGTTTTGTGTGAATTGCAATAAGGCATGTGTCACACCCTAAAAACTGGTCTAGTCGGGATTAGGTTCTAGTGATTGAATATTTTGTACTGGTTATATAATTAGCTCGATCTTGTACCTAATTTGAAGCAATAAAGGTTATTCAAGCTAACTGTATCAGTTTATTATTATTAGTATTAAAAAAGATGAATGACGTTGAGTGGGGCACCCTGGACTAATTCCTTCGATTTGAAGGAAATGGCCATGAATTCCCCATGTTCGGGGATAATGCGGCACAAGGTGGCCATAGGCCATATTTGCATCCCACCACGTGGGCATGGGGGAGAATTATTCCCCAATAATGTGCCACGACTCCAGTCTTCGTGGAGCATGGAGAAAGCATTTGGGGGGCCGGTAATTTGAGTATAAATATGGGGTATACGCAAGAAGGATAGAGGAAAGTAAGCAACAAAGAAACGATTCAGTGATAAGGTGGTAAGCTCAAGTTTTCTGATTCAACAATTTGAATCCTCTCTATCAATCGACTCAAGAGGTTGATAAAAAAACAATCATCATCTCTTTCGAAAGCCAAGGATAAAGGCCTTGCTATCCGGGACACTTAAACACATTGGGTTGTCGAGGTGAGTGTAGTTGTGTCAAGGGATAGGCTCGGTGCCATCCCGTTGCATTATTTTATGGTTACGTTTGTATTTTTTTAAGGGCTCCCGTAGAGCAACTATGTTGAATTCGATTAGCAAATCCGGTAAGTGCCTTGCATTGCTTTGATATGTATAAACATGACTATGATATGCTACACGTATATGATATATGAAAATGATATGAAATGTTACATGATGTGGAGCTAAGGTTCATTTTGATATTTGATATGACATGACTTGAAAAAATATGGACTATGTGATTTTGTGTAATTATGGACATTCGATACAATTGGCAAGCCATAGGATTATTGACAAGTGAGCAATTTGGACTATGTGGAGCTAAGGTTGATTGTTATGCATGCAATTAAAGGAGTTTGGATGGTCGTTTAGAGCTAAAATTTGACAAGTGAGCATGAAACCTGACTAATTATGGATTGGTAACTTCAAAATGGATTAAGTCCCTATAATTTTTTAAAATTGCAATTTGGTCCCTAAATTGCAATTGCATGCAATTGGATGTCGATTCAACGCCCGATTGAGTTGAGTTTTCACCCGCTTCCAGATTGCACACCATATGTTATAATTTTGCTTCTAGATAAGATAAAAGAAAAATGGACATAATTCAAGTTAAATCTCTACGGGTTGTTTCGGCAAACCCAATGTAGCTCACTCGGTTTGGTCTAGAGACTAGGTCGGGTCAAGGGGGTTACAAGAAACATGCTACTAAATAGTTCATTTTGATTACAGTATACAAAAAGCATCGAATTTTTGTAAAAGGCCTTTTTAAAGTAACCAACTATGGTGTAATTCTCAAGATACATTGATTGCATGATGTTTGTTCTAGATATTGTTAACTATGATATGTTTTGTTTGGTTAAATGATTATTCATGAAAATTTTAAAAGTAAAGCATGTTAGATCAAAGTATAAATGGCTAATGATATGTTAAGAGAGTTTGGATTGACTCTAGCATAATTTGAAGTATTTTAGTTTGAAGTTATATGGTCTTAAAAGAAAACTATGATGTATTGACTAGTTTAAGTTACATATTCTTGATCAAAAGCATGGTTATTGTATAATGAATTTGAGTGATCCTTGATAAATATTTAAATTAGTTAGGAGTACCTTTTGATTTCTAATTAAGCTAAATAGTTATGCTTTTATAAATAAGCTTCGAGTGGTAAAGCATAGTTTCATAAGCTTTGAATCATGTCATAACTAAGCTTAATATGCGTATAGTATAGAATTGGAAATTATAGACATTTAATTACATTAATATAGATCAATCATATGGTTGTGCACTTATTTAAATTATTGACCTTGATTCATGATATAGATTCATGATTTAGTTTGGAACCTTGTTGCTTTCCTTCTTATATTTTGTGTAAGGAATTCAAAAGTGATGATATTAAGAACGAAAAAGTAATGTTTTAAGAACATTTTTGTAAGCTTGTCTATGATTTCAGTATCATTTCTTTGTTTTGTTTGCTAGTGATGTCCCTTTACGCAAATACCTTATGGACCCGGTTTAGGGTGTTACAGTTATTGTAATACCCTAAATTTTCTTGGTATAGAAGATGTTGCATCGAACCTTAATTAGATTGCTATACCTATCAAAACTCTAAGACTAATTGTATCACTAAAGACTAAAAAAGTATTATTAAAATGGGATTACTCAATGTTATAAGGACCAAATAGAATAATTATACAAATGAGTGTTTTCATGTTAAAAGATATTATTTTGAGGGATCTCTACAAATGGATCATTAGGGGAATTCCATGGGAGATTGGATCGGCCAAGTATAATTCCATTCCCTTGTGTGATCCCTTTCCTTGTGGAAGGCCGAGTCAAATGAGAAGAGGGAGAGTGAGAGAACTTAATTTGTGTTCATGGAGATTTGAGGATTCGGTCTTTGGCGAGTTGGTCCCCTTGCATGTAATACCCCCTCATCTAACTTAGAAGGTATTACCAAACTAGAGTAAAACAAACTAACTTGTTATTCAAGTTAGTGTTCGATCTACTTCGAGAACTCAATTCGAAGACAAATAACCAACCAAGCAATCATACATCGAAGATAAATCTAAAATAAGATTCGAATCAACCTATTTGAACCTTTAAGATACCTAACCAATTGATAACAAGGATGTAATGACAAGATAGATTTATCAAAATTAGGACATTAGTGATTCAATTTGAACAACTCAAACAAAACCTAATCTTTGAGTCTACCTATATATATAATAGTTTAGCCCTTTAATCCCATAATTTCATAACAAGTAACCAAGCAAACCAATTAAACACCTAACAATTTATGATATCAGTCATTTGGATTTTACAATAACTTCTTCATTTTAATACTAGGGTCCGACTAGCATGAAAGTATAGGTGAGACACTTTACCATGAACCAAATTGAACAAGCATTAACAATCTACATCTCCAAACTTATCGATTAAACCTCTAAGGTCATTAGTGTAACACCCTAAAATTGGCCTAGGAAGTTTACCACTATCTAAACTATAGGCTAATTGAATACATGCGATTATTGTATATAAAGGGACCCTTTGTCGAATAGGGGAATTGGTCATAATGAAGATAGGATTACAAGATAGGAGCATAAAAAATCCTGAAAATTAGAGCCTTGCCACCTTTTGTCATTTGTCAGAAGGCTTGTGTTATAGGAGTTTTGATAGATAGGGTTCGACAAAAGGACTTAGTCATAACATAAAAATGGATTGTGCAAAAATCCATAGTTTTTTTATTATTTATTCTAGTAAAATAAATGGAAATAAAAAGAAATAGGAAGAAAAAAGAATATAAATAATATTTGGATTCTATATCATAGGAACGGAAATAGGACTTCTTCTGCTTCTGATTGTTGATTCAATCCAATAACAAGATTTTTCTACAAGATTTTTTTGTTACAACGAGTCAGATCGCAGAATCATAGAAAAAATGAGTTATTTGAGTTAAAAATAAAAAATGAGCCCGACTTTTGAAGAAGAAAGAACATTGGCCATCCTTAAGATCAAATAAGTGAAATTAGAACCAAATTGAATTGAAATTAAAACTAGAAGGCATAGATGGAAGGATGAAATTGTGAACATGCAAAACTATAAAGTTTGCATGCAAATTGAATGAAAAATAAAGGCCTTGACACATGTTCTCAATTGATGAGAACATGTGCCAATTTAGTGGATAACTCACGGCATACTTGGGGACATAATGAACAAAAAGTCATCATCTTCCTCCCATTATCCTCCATAGCCAAATTGGCAGAGAGAGAAAATTCAAATTCATGCTTCTTGAATTAACTTTGATCAAATTTAGCTTGGTGAAGGTATAATGCTTGACTCCTAAATGTTATAGATTGTTTGAATTTTCAAATGATGATGTTATTGTTGCCTAGATTGATTACAATGATTGTTATGTATGTTAGGATCATGTTAGCTTCTAATTGAACTTGAAATTGTGAATACTAGTAGCCAATTTGATAAAGGGAATGTATATGGTTGCTGGAAATTTGAGAATTGGAAGTATGATTGAAAACAGTGTTGAATTGGGACTGTTTTGATAGTGAAAATGTTTAAGCATGCTAATTGAATGTCAAACCCTGTTTTGATCATGTTGGTAGATGAATTGAGGATTGAATAGAATAGATATCTTGCAGGAAAATAAGTTCACCTAATTGGATTAGTTAAAACTAGGTAATGGACTGCTCAATTGATGAATTAGAAGTATAATGTTGATCAAATAGATCAAATTGAATTTAACATGATAATGCCCTATTTTAAGCATATTGATAGGTGAATTAGAATGACCTGGACATGTATGAAAATGAAAATAAGTTGAATTGCCATGTTAGAACCTTGTTAAAATGAGTTATGAAACTAGAAACTCAACCTAGTGTAATCTGCCCAAAATGCTCTGTTTTGGGTAGTAACTTTGAAAAATCACCAAAAATTTTATACAAGGAATTTAAGGCTGAAAGTTTTATGGATAGTACCTTGACATGTCTAAATTCATTAGGATAAAACATAATTGAATTTTTGATTGTATAATGAATTGTAGAGAAGAAACACTAGGGACAGTTCAAACTGTCCAGTGTAGTAAATTGTCCTGTCTTTAAGTTAAAAACTGTATTAATTGACAAAGAACTAAAATCCAAGGCCTATATGTTTAGAAACAAAATTATGTTAGCTTTCCAACGGTGTAAACCAATTGAAATTCTGATACGGAAGGAAAGTTATGCTTGTTTAAGTGAACAGACTACATGCTGCCTAGTAACAACAGTTTAGGTAATTGTACACTGTTTTGTGGCAATTTGTAAACTGTTTTGTAAACAGTTTTGGGACATTGATTCTGCCCTGTTTTACATGAATTGGAGTATAGATAAGTGTGGTTAAGTGTAGTAAAGAAAATATATGAACATGCTGCCAGATTTGTATATGTTGTATACTTGTAACATTGCCTTGATTGAATGACTTTGTGAACTTGTTTTGATATGTCTTTCCTTGTAATGTGTTGGAACCAAGATTGAACTTGGTGGATGAGGAAAGAGTGGAACATCCTAAAGACAAGAACAAAGGAGTGTGGATCCAAGACTAGCTAAGCTTGGAGTATTGTGAGTGTAGTTATGTCTAAGGTTAGGACTAGGCCCTAACCAATGCATGCTTGTCTACATTCTTGAAATGTGTAAATAAACCTAATATGGACTTGATTTATTAAGGGAAGAATGACTAGTAATGCATGAAATTTGATCACATATTGAATACATGTTTTATTCGAATGCTAAGCATGTTTAAGTGGTAACATTAGTGCTTGTATGTGTCATGTTGCATGTGATCGAATGCTAAGGAACCTGTAACACCCCAAATCCTAGCTTAGAATTATTGGAACCAAATTGAATAAGTGAATAGCTTAATTGAATTTAGAATTAAGCTAAATTGAATAGTCAAGGGCCTAATTGAAAGAATGAATGAAATAAGTGACCAAATTAGAATGGCTACAATGAATTAAAAGAGAGATTAAGATTCATGATAAATATCATGAATATCTTATTTGCCCTTGACTAATAACATGATTAGTAACTAATTAAGGGATAGATTAGTAACTTCCTATTTCCACTAATGTGGATAACAATGTTGTCATCTTCTCCATTATTCCTATTGCTATCCGAAACTTAGAGAGAAAGGGAGAGTGAGAGAAAGCTTGAAAATTCAGCCATTGAAGAAAGGATTTTAGCTTGCATGCATATGATTTTTTCATTGAAATTAAGCAAGAAGCAAAGTAAGTATAGTTCTTCTTGTGTTTAATTGAATAGGCAACTATGATTATGGAATTGGACTGATTTTAATGATGTTAGATGAATTAGACATTGAATGTGTTGTTAGATGATAGAATGGTTGTTGAATTATGCTAAATTGAAGAATGAACATTAGGTACAAGGCTGGAAATTATGTGTTCATGCTAGTGTAATAAACCTAGATTGCTGGAAAATTGAATTGTGTTGTTGAGATGAAAATTGAATGATTAGAACTTAAAATTGAGCTAAGGAAATAATGAATTGATGATGATCATGAATAGGTAATGTATAGAAGAGGTTAAACAAATTGAATTAGATGCAAAAAATGCGGGAAATGAAGGATGAAAGCATGAACATAGTTATACAATATAGAAACTGTTTTGTGGTATTGAATTGAGTAAACATGCAAGATTAGGCTTTATAACCAACCTACTCTGTTTTGGTAGCCTTGATTAATGAACTATCATTGACCTAACATGTTTAGAATGTCATATGAAATGAATTATAGGGCTAAGACATTGGTTAAAATGGATTAAAGGCATTAAAATGTAATTAGATACAATCTGCCCAGAATTGCTCTATTATGGGCAGTCACTTTGAAAATTCACCAAAATTGTATAGTTTGAATTCAGGGCTGAAACTTTAGTGACATGATCTTAGAATGTATATTTTCATTAGGTTAAAACATAATTGAAAACTGGGTCCTATACTTAAAACTGTAAATAGGAATTGCTGGACAGTGCAAACTATCCAGGCAGTGTAAAATGCCCTATCTTTGAATAATAAACTGTATTAATTGATGAAGAACTAAAATGCAAGTATTACATGGTCATATAGTAAATTTTTTTAGCTTTCCAAAGGTGTATAGAAATTGAAATTCTGACGTACGGGTTAAAAGTTATGGCCATTTAAAGGGACAATGTGCAAACTGCCAGGCAGCAGTGTCCTGGCCAATTTGGGACTGTTTTTGCACCTAGTAAGAAACTGTTTCCAAAACAGTTTTGGGACATTGTAATCTGTCCAATTATGTATTAAAATGAAGTAATATCAATGTGAAGATAAATTGGTAAGAAATGCTTAAAAGGAAGTATAAAAATAGTAGCTAAATGTTAGGTACATTGTGATAACATTGCTACTATGATTGTATGATATATTGTACTTGTTTTGATGAAATATGTATGTGTATTATGCTTGCTAGATCAAGGGCAGAAATTTGTGGAAGAAAAAGGAAATCATTCAAGGGCTAAGAACAAGGGGATAACCATTCAAGATAATTGCTAGCTTGCTTGGATTGTATTGTGAGTGTAGTTACCTCTAGGGTTAGGACTAGGTCCTAACCAATGTATTTGTTACATTCCTGATATGTTAATGAATCTAAGCATGAATATGACTTAATAAGGGAAGAATGATTAATGAAACACATGAAACACGATCCTAGTCTTATGTACATGCTTACTTGAAATGCTATGCATGATTAGTGATGACTTGGTTGCTTGTATGTGCTATGATACAACATGATGAATGCTAATTACTTGGTTGAGATATGATGATCTCATTTTGATGAAATGAATCTTGAAACCACTTGACTTGTGAACTAAGGCTCAGTAGCCTAAGGGCTTAACATTAAATGATCTTGATTGACATGAACATGATCTTGAACTTGATAACTTGAATAAATGGTAATTCGAACAACCTTGGTAGCTAGTTGGATTAGGTAGAAAGGCATGCCTTAGAGTCTAGAGCTCATTCTGTACGGGTGGACTATGGTCCAGGGCTAAGGCCCCTATTTGGCGACAGACGGAGGGTACGTATATGGTCTTTGGCAACAATAAGAGGGTTGACCAGCACTATGGTGCATATTGTGGCGACAGTTGGTTAAAGACTCGATTACCTATACAAACTAAGTACCAAGGGGGTTGTTTAAATGAAATAACAAATGAATTATGACTCAGTTATACATGATACTTGTCATGTATTGCCATGAAATGTATGTTGCTTGATTTGGAAGCATGACTCCTTGGTTACTTGTTTTGCAAGCATGTTGCTTGATTCATGATTTAAGATTTCTTGTTGCCTAATCTTATTGGCCTAATTGCATGTTATCCTAGATAGGATATTCTTGATGCTTGAAAGAATAGATAAGGTCACTCTTGATACTTGAAAGACTAGCTAAGTCTACTTTAATACTTGGAAGCCTTAGCTAGGTCTTCACTTGATCTAAAATACATGAAACATGAAATAACAAAATGGATAGACTAGTTACTACCTCACTAAGTACATTTTTGTACTTATCACTCTTCTTTCATTCTTCCCAACCGACAGGTTAAAGGATTCAACATTGCTTGATCTTGAAGTTGATTCCATGAGCAAGAAGCATTCTACACGAGCTTTGTTAAAGTATGATTCCATACTTGTTTTGTATTCTCCTAGAATGGTGGCACTAGTTTGTATCTAAGTAGCTTGAACATGCATTATGAAGGAATGTATATAATGTTTGATAGCCTATCTATGATTTGTTTATAGTTTAAGGTTTGTAATGAACTTAATTAACTGATTTGGTTGAATGTTTTGCTGCGCATATTTGGATATTATGGAATGATCTTATGATGACCTAATTGGCTTTGAAATAGTTGATACCCTTGTCATGCTTTTGTCAATGCTTGAAATGATCATATGCATGCTTGAATTATGATTCAAAAATGATGAACCATGTAGCTTAAACCCTATTCGAATGCATGGTAGTAGGATGAGGTTGGTATGATTTAGCTTTATGCTTGTATAGGTTTGGTATAATTGGCTGAATAGTAGTCTCTTGTATTAAGCTTGAATGGTACAAGTTATAAGCTATATAAAGTTAGATAACTAAGCTTAGTAATTGAAAGAGTGAAATGACTAATTGTAATACTAGATAAGGATCACCAAATAGAATTGGAAGCATGTAATACTAAGTAGATTAAATAGGATAGGTAACAATGTATATGTGTTGTAAAATGAATCATGAAAGTAGTAACTTGAATTGTAAGCAAGAATGAAATTAAGCTAATGGTTTTGTAGGTATAGCCGAATGCTTAGAATGATATTTGAAGTTTCATTTGAGATTACTTGCATGAAAAGAAATGCATGAATGGTTGCTTATGTCTTGTTTGAATGCATGCTTCTTCCTTGCTTGGTCTAGTTCGAATGGTATGGAAGTGTAGGAGTCAAGTATGAGCTTTCTTGTTAGTTAGGTAAACAAGTATGAATGTTTGTTCTTCTTGGTTGATTGATTGCCGAATGTATGCTTGATTGGTATAAAAGAATAAGAGTCAAATATGCTTGCTTGTATGATAAGAAAGAATGAGTGCTAGATTTCTTGTATGATTCGAATGCCTTGCCTTGTCTTGTACTTGTCTTGCTTGCTTGCTAAGTAACGCTTCTAAACCGAGTTACTACTAACTCGGGTAGGGGGTGTTACAGAACTTGCTTGAGATATTATCTCATCTTAATGAAATGAAACATGAGAATTACATGATATGTGAGCTATGGCTCAATTGGCCTAAGGGCCTAGTACGAAATGAACTTGCTTGGCATGATCTTGAACTTGAAATACTTGTATAAATGGCTTAAATCGAACAACCTTGGTAGCTAGTTGGACTAGGTAGAAGGTCATGCCTTAGAGTCTAGAGCTTATTGTGTCAGGGTGAACTACGGTCCAGGGCTAAGGCCCCTATTTGGCGACAGACGGAGGGTACGTATGTGGTCTTTGGCAATAGCAGGAGGGTTGACCAACACTACGGTGCATCTTGTGGTGATAGTTGGTTGGAGACTCAATTACCTATACAAACTAAGTACCAAGGGGGTTGTTTAATTGATAAGAAATGAAATAACAATCCTACATCACATGTTACTTGTCTTGAAAGCCGTGATTTGTATGTTACTTGTCTTGAAAGCCATGATTTATATGTTACTTGTTTTGAAAGCCATGAATTGTATGTTACTTGACATGAAAGCCATGAATTGTATGTTACTTGTCATGTAAGCATGACTTACTTGATTCTTAATATCAAAGCATGAAGTATGATTCTATGTTTCTTGTATCCTATACTAGCCGAATGCTATAATCCTTAGCTAGGATCACTCTAATGCTTGAAATCCTTAGCTAGAATCATTCTTGTTCAATTGACACATAACTTGATATAACAAATGGTTAGAACTAGTTACTACCTCACTAAGTACATTCTTGTACTTATCACTCTCGTTTTCATTCTTCCCAACCAACAGGATAAAGGATTTGTTTGTATCTTGATTCTGAAGCCAGTTACCTTGATCTCGAAGAAAGACACAAGCATTGCCTAAGTATGGTCTCATACTTGTTTTGTATATCTCCTAGATTGGTGGCACTAGATTGTATAGAGTTTAACTTGATCATGCATTTTGGAATTCGTGAGTACTTGTATATATTGTTCTTGTATGGGTCTACTATGTTATGAAACTATTGGCAAGTATGTAATAAACTTAAATTACATGTAATCGAATGATGTTTGCTGCACATATGATGATATAAATGGTATGATTAAGTGTTTGATCTAGTTTACCTTGGAGCATTCGAATGCCTTGCTTAGTGTTCATGTATATGATTGAATGAATAGCATGAAATGCTTCATGTCTTGCTTGAATTGAAAGTAGTATGAATCGAACCATACTTGCTTGTCTTCCATTCGAATGTCTTGGAATTATATGGTCTCTTGTGTGTGAACTTGCCTTGTTATAAGAGTATTGTATGCTTGAATGGTGAAGGTCGAATGATCTATATGTTTGAAAACTAGTTACATGTAATAGTATGATCAAATAATCCTGCTTAGTAAGTTTAGGTATGAGATGTTAACTGTATAAATCTAAGGAACAATGAAATGAAATGGAGTTATGTTGTACACCTAGGGTCATTCGAATGATGGGGATAAAATAAAGTTAATTGTAATGTTAATTTAGTAACTTATAATGACTTGAAATCAAATGTGAGTTTGCTTGCATGATAAGTAATGATTGCTTGCTAGTTAAGTAACTCATATAATAGGGATGAGTTATCAAATCTTGCCTTGCCTTGATGTTGCTTGCTTGCTTGTATTGTCTTGCCCTTGCTTAAGTAACGCTCTCGAGCCAGTTTGCTACTAACCCGGGTAGGGGTGTTATAATTAGTGTGCTATGTTAACCTAACCATCAGCCACAAGCAAGAAGACATAAAAAATCCACATATCATAAGAACCTACAAGTGACTATTTACATGACCATCGCAGAATGCTTAACATGTCATAGCATTAATACATTTACTTGTGCCACCTTCTAGGAGTTTAAAGCATAATTACAAAACATACTTTTAATGTTCCTCGTGACCTTGCTTAATCTCCCGACCTTGAATAAGATCAGCTTCTCTTGGAAAGTATCAAGGTGAACAATTAGCAAGATAGCCTTGCAAAATCACTTAAACAATTGAGTGTAAAGCATCATGCAATTTAGTTCAATACCTAGTTGTTCGAATTCATACATTAATGTCATCAAGACTATTTTCAACATATTAACAAATGATCACATAGATATCATGCTCACTAGATATTAAGCAAATAATTTTATTTCAAGGTTGGTCTTACACAAATTCGACTTTAACCATGCTTAATCAAGAAGAATTAAACATCATTATTCAGGTTAACGAGTTTCTCAACAAGGTAGAACATTCCAAATTTAAAGGTCAATTTTACAAGCAACCTTGGTGGATTATAATGGCCTTGACTAGTTTTTAGTCTAGATATACACTTTCAATCACTATTATCAACAAGGGTACTGTGGTGCCATTGATATATATATATATATCCTTTTCGAGATAATACAAGGGTACAATAGTACCAAATCAAGGGACCGTAGTCCGAATCAAGCTGAGCTCAGGGTTCTATTGGCATGCCAATCTATCTAGGACTAATACTAATCAAGACTCTTTGTATTGTTTCCAATAATTCAATTGTAATTTTTATATAACCAAGTAATAAATCAACCAAACAATATGCTATTTATAGCATTCTAGGCCAACCAATTTACATTCATGCTTGATTTATCAAACTAAACTTGGTGTACTTACCTTACCAAGGTTTAAGCAAGCAATAGCAAATGTAGGCATTCAAGCCTCAAGTGATAAACAACCAGATTTAGATTATTCAATAACCTTAAACTTAATCAAAAACATAGTTTACACTCACAGATACGCCAAGCTATTCCTGATCATGAATTACCACTCCCTTTTGCCTATCATTCCCTTGGTCAACTCCCTTTCTTTTCTAATTATAACAACAATTTAACTATGCATTAGAACTAGATTTATAACTCATTCAACTAGTTAACCATTTAACTCAAGCATACATACAATATCCAACTAATAAATCCAATTATGCTTAAACATACATTTCCATTCATCAAGCCAATCCCCTAATGATTCTTTATACTCATAAATCAATTAGATATGTCTTCTTTATGAACACCAACCAAAATAATGAACATTTGAATGTAACTCGCATAACAGCCCCTAAGGTATGCATATATGTTCATATCATATTCTTATCAATTCATTACGTAAATATCAAGCAAAACCTACACACCTTCTTTTATTCTTATTAAAACAGTCCCAAAGCAGTTCAGTACATTTTAATAAATTCAAAACAGTCCCTAGTGTCATCAATTACCCCAAAATAGTCCTTTATTTGTTCAAGCATGTTTACAATAAAAAAATTATTAAAAACATATTTGATCATACTTTCGTGAATGCAAAACAATCCTTATAACTCTTTTATATGCATTTTACTTCTATGATCATCATTAAATTCCTTAGATCATTTTCAGACAGCCCCTAAGCCTCTAAAACTGTTCTTAAAGATAGCAAAACGACATTCCCATGTTCAGTTCATAAATCAGCCCCTTAAAACAGTTTTTCTCCAACTACACACATCCATTATTTCTTAACAAAATAGTTTCCTTATTTTCTGAATACAAAACAGGGCAACATCATATGCTTATTTTATCTCATCAAAATCAGTCCAAATGTGTTTGTTTGCAAGTCAAGATAATCTCGTTATGTAACAATTTCCCATCATGCAAGGATCGATCTAAACTACATCAACTACATTACCAAACTTTGAAGTAAAGAGACAACAAAAAGGAAACTTACTTCCTTTGGCATATAACTATGATTCAAGCACCAAAATCCACAAATTTCTAGCTAGTTATCACCATGGAAAAATTTTCTCCTTCTCTCTCTAATTCTAAGCTTTTTGGTCTAAATAAGAATGAAGAAGATGAGGAAATTTGTTTGGTTTCCATCTAGGATTAAAACTACCACATGTGTCTCTTCACCAAGGCCACATCATCAAACTCTTACTAATTATTAAATTACCTGCAAGACTCAAACTTTGAGTGTTAAACTATATGGACATCTCAATCTGGTTCTTCCATTTCCTAATATTTCAATTCGGTCCTACATGGTTCTCAAAAATGGTCACTTAAATTTAATTCCTTAAAAGTGGTAACAAGAAATTTTCCCTAGTCACAATTTAGGGTGTTACATTGCATGTCATTCGATTTCTTAGGTAAGAATTCTAGTCACATTCTTTTGGTAGATTTTGTTTGGGAAACTTTGTGAGGAAAATCTTAAGAAGAGTAAAATTTGTATGATTGTCAAGTATGTGGTTGCTATCTTGCTTAATGTTTGAATTGATAATTGTATGACCTAATTGCTTGAATTGTTAGGAAAATTGATCAATGTTGTGAATGTTAAATTCCATTGAACACTTTGTATATGTGTGTCAATTTTGCTGTGTTTTCCTAAGGATTGTACTGTGGTAAATATGCTGAAGCAAGTGAGAACATATTAGGCACTTGAATGTAATGTATGAATAGACATGCTTGCTGCCCTGTTTTTAGAAATTATGTAAACATGTATTGCATCGGACAATTGTGAATGCAAGAGAATATTTAAAGGGCTGTTATGAATAGGTACAATACTAAAAGGGACAGAACTTGGTGTGTATGGATATGTATGCTGTGGATGCCCTGTTATATATGTGTTAAACACTTGATAAATTATTTGAACCTGATTAAATAAGGAGATTGATACATTAAGGCTGTTATATACAATAAAAGACTGCATTAAAAATCATAGGAGGCTGTTTTTAATAAGTATTTAAGTTAAGGGGCTGATCACGAAGGTAAAAATGTACCTACTAGTGTTAAAAGACTGTTTTACAATTATGTAAATTAATAGGGACTATTTTTCATGACTTATAAGTGCTTGTGGACTGTTTGATATGTGTTACATGTGAGCATATATAACTGGATTTATTTGATGCCTATAATGGAAGTATAGGGACTATTTTTGTACATTAAGGGTTGCTTTGAATATTTAATGATTTAGTGAACTGTTCGGTATAAATACAAGTATAGGATGGATTGTTGTGATGTTTAAATGGATGTGCATGTGTTATGGACTGATTTGTTTGGTTAAATGAATTATTGGATAATAGATTTAGTCTTAATCCATAGTTATAATGTTGATAAAAATAGATAAAGATGGGGCTGATCAAGTTAGTAGAAAGCCAAAAAGAATCTAAATCAGTAACAAGATAGGAATAAGGATTCAGGTATCCTGCAACTTCGGGACAAGAGGTGAGTATAGATTAAAGTCTCGGAAAGGGGTTGCAACCTATCCGAGCATTGTTTTCTAGTTGTTTTGTTTAAAAGTATCAAATGTATGCTTATGCTTATGCAAGCTTGGAGACAAGGTAAGTATTTCTTTGAGAAATACCTTGTAATATGAAATGCATGATGAATTGAATTGCTCATGGATAATGTATGGATGGAAATGTTTGATAAGTTGAAATGCATATGATACATGTTTACTATCAAGATAAAAATGATTGATCTATGCTTGATATGCTTGACTATATGAATAATTGATGATTCACTTTGATAAGTCATGAATGATTTATGAATGGATCTAGCTATGAGCCTTTGATCACAATGAAAGAGACATAGGTCTCCAAATGTATACGATTGAACCTTATTTGAGAAAAGGGTAATTACACAATAATGTGTAAATCGAATAGAGCTAAGCTCACCATTGAAAAAAATGATGATTAATGTAAAGCCTTGGTCTCGAGTCAGTCTTAGATATAGTTGTCATGCCATAGAGTCCATAGAGCTCAGTTTTGGGGTGGACTACGATCTAGGACAGTGGTCCCTAATGGGCGACAGTAGGAGGGATGTGTATATGGTCATTTGGCGACATTAGGAGGGATTGACCAGTACCGCGAGTACCATATATAACAACCCCCTTCTAACCTAAGAGCTATAACCAACCTAGTGAAAAACAACTAACTTACAACATCAATTAGCAATTGAACAAGCTCAAGTTAAACGAATTAAGTAAGTACAAACAAAGAAACAATTTACATTAGCATTTCCAAAATCATGGTATTCGAACAACAACCAAGAACCTATAGGATTTCAAACTATTTTATAGAACCATTACAATAACAAGATTAAACTCAGATCATTAGGTTATCAATGATTAAGATTTGAAAACTACAATCAAGGTATACTCAAAGTGAAATACTCCTAGTCACTAAGACTTTTATCATGTAACAAAGCAAAACATACATTCATTAAACAACATGAAGAGTAATCTTTCGGCCAAGCATCATTGATCCATTTCTATTATGTTTTTGTTCCATCGCCTAACCCGATGTTCGATTTGCATGCAAAAAGACTAAGTAAGAAATTCTCCATACATAACTCAAATGGCATTAACAAAGTAATACTACAATTTGTTAATACTCCTACTAGGTTTCTTCAAATTCCATAGAAATTTTCAACCAAAACCCCAAGAAACCAAAACATTAACAAAATAAGGCAAGTGGATACAAGCAACGACAAATTTATAGAATTTACAAAATATATACAGACCATCACCAAATGTTTAACATAACATACCCCTTCTACGTCTACTAGTGCCACCTTCTAAGAGTCTAACAAAAGTAATTACAACATACTTTTGAGCTTTTAGTGACCTTGCTTGATCTTCAGACTTTACACAAAAACAGCTTTCCCTAAAAAGTATCAAGGTTAGCTATTAACGGATAGTGTAATATCCTTAAAACTAGTATAAAAGAAGTTACTACAATGCCTTCATTTGATCCCTAATTGATTGAAAACAACATACTAGATCTAGTTAATAAGGACTAGAATGTTATAAATGAAAAAGTAGTGCCTAATGTATAAGTGATCAAACCAAAACAAACAACAAATTGAAGGAATGCATGCAAAATTCATACATTCCTAGAATGCCCCTACACATGTCATTAATTAGTGGATAATTAAGGACAAATTAGTCATTTTGGGATAATTAATTGATGATTCATTATCATCTTCTTCCCCTAGTGCCGATTAGATGAAGCAAAGAATAGAGAAAAGAGTTGAGTGAGAAAACTCCACGATTCTTAGATTCAAGCTTGAAATTTGGTGGAATTGGGGTTGCTAACATTCATATAATCTTGATAGGAAGGTAAAATATCTTCCTTAATGTGATAATGATTCAAATGATGCATGTCGATTTAGGGTTCTTACTTGAATTACATGAATTTGATGAATATATAGTGAATTGATGCTATGAACTAGTTAAGAAGTTCAATTGATTGATTAATCCATGAAATTTATATGTCATTCTAATGAGTAGAAGAAATGGATGTTGTCAATAGCCAAATTGATGGTGAAATGCTATGCTAGATGCTGGAAAATTTGGATGATGATTAGAATGGATGATTGATATCTGAATTGAAATTGTAGATGCTGGAAATTCTAGTGAATTGATGTCCTAATGAATCAAATTGAAAATGTTGCTCAATTGCCCTGTTTTTATAGGTCGGACACATAATTGGACTGACCTAGACATGTATGAATGAGTATATATGCTGAACAAACATGTTAGAATCTTGTTTAGATGAATTTTGAAGCTAAAAGCTTAACCTAGTGTAATCTGGCCAGAAAACTTTATTATGGGCAATAACTTTGAAAAATCACCATAAATTGTATAAATGGAATTTGAGGCTGAATTTTTTGAGGACAGTGCCTTAACATGTCTAAATTCATTAGGAGAAAACAGAACTGAATTATGGATTGTAGAGAAGAAACACTAGGGACAGTGCAAACTGTCCAGTGTTGTAAATTGCTCTGTCTTTAAGCTAAAAATTGTATGAATTGGCAAAGGATTAAAATGTAAGGATTATATGGTTAGAAGGAAAATTAAGTTAGATTTCTAACGGTGTAAACAGTTCAAAATTTCGACGTACAGAATAAAAGATATGAACATTTAAGTAAGCATTGCACATGCTGCCAGGCAGCAACAGTCTAGATGTTTATATTGAATTGTATGCTTGAGTATGGAGTCACATAATGACTCAATTGGTTGCTGGATTGTATCTAATACACTATGTATTGTATGAATGTTAGATCAAGTGGAAATTGAGGAAAAAGGGGCTCACTTAGATCAACAAGCTAGTAGAGGGAAAGGGATTACAATCCGGGATCAACAATAGCTCAAAAAATTGTTGTGAGTGTAGTATAAAGTTTGGAGAGGGAGGTAACCTCTCCAAGTCTAATTCTGATTTGTATTTCTTATTGATTCTTAAGTATAAATTGTATAATGAGCTTGCTATGGAGCATGATCAAGGTAAGTACTCTTTTGAGTGGTTACTTGATTGTGAAGCATTCTTGAATTGCTATTGATTAACATGATATGCTTATTGCCTAATGGAACTATCTTGAAATGGAGCATGATGTTATAGATAGAAGTAATTCAATTCATTGTTTAATGACATATTGTTGACACACCTTCATTGAATATTGAAACATTGATATGGGAATTGTCTTGAGCCCTATTCGAATGAAAAGGGGGATATTGGCACAAAATGTGCACATTGAATTGAATCATGCTTCTAATTGATTGAAAGTGATAACTATTGTAAGCCTTGGTCTTGAGTCGATCTTAGATATAGTTGGCATGCCATAGAGTCTATAGAGCTCATTGTCTGGGTGGACTACGGTCCGGGACATTGGTCCCTAATTGGCGACAGTGGGAGGGAAGTATCGTTATTGGTCATTGGCGACAGTAGGAGGGATTTGACTAGGTACTGAGTAATTGATTTCAAGGCTATACCTAAAATGAACTAATGACTCATGTGCATTGAACCTATTGCTATATTGAATTGCATTGCTTGATTGTAAAGAAAACATCAATTGCCATGAACTATTGAACATTGCTTATGAGATTGCTTGATTGTAAAGAAACCATCAAATGCCATGAACTATTGAACGTTTCTTATGAGATTGCTTCTGTCTTGAAACATTGGTTGTGTTCAAAAGAATATGTTATGCCTAGTAGTATCTAAACTTCAAGTCTTGTATTGATATTGGATTGAAAATCTAGCAATGTACCTAGTATTGTTTGCCTAGTTCCGAATGGTTCCTTATTGATGGGGAAACCATTTCATCTAATTGATGGTTCGTAGTTGAGACTTATTGTATTGTTTGCCTTGAACTTTAATTCACTCACTATGCTTTGCTTATTAAAGTCTCATTTCTATGATACAGGTTGATAATGGATACTGTCTTGAAGTCTAAGCTCGTACAAGTCACTTTTTGCTTAAAAGAGTATGTTTCCATTTTGCTGTAGTTCTCCTAGGATGGTGGCACCTAAGGCATGTATATTCATGATCATTTAGCTATGGTTTGTATAAATTAACTTGATTTATGACTCATAAAGAGTATGGTATGTATGTATATACAAACATGTATGCACTTTATTGAGTTTGATTGCTTGTTAGTCTAATGTTGATTTTCTATGGTTGAATTATGCATAAATGGTTGAATATTGAAATTGGCTAGTTAACTATAGATAAATGTAGTAATCTACATGTTTAGACATGAACCACATTGATCACCTAAGGAACTAGCCGAATTATGTAGATAATATGGAAGCATGTATGAACATGATACCTATTGGTATGCATAATAGCTACATAGGAACTTGAAATTTCTCTTTCATGTTATCCATCTAGTCGAATGCTTTCTTGAAGGACAAGTAAGTCCTAATTGGTGTTGAACATGATACCTAATTGCTTTATGGGTCCTAATATATCTAGTAAGTGCATCATACATTGTCTAATGTATCCTCGCCTATTCGAACTCTACCTTAATGTGCAAGAAAGGATTAAAATGAATTGAATTCACTAGCCATAATTGAATGGATTATTGATTGTGATTGTGGTAACTTACCTAATCCTACTAGGATGGTTAGAGTATGTTATAGATAGTCTTGCAATAACATCAATCAAACAAGTGAGTGTAAATTATCCTAGTTATACCGATTCATTTATTATCTATTCAAGCATGATCGACCATTCCATCGAGTCCATCTTTAAGAATTTACATCAATTATCTATAATTCAAACTCACTACTCATTCGTCAAGAAGCTTACTCATAGCTTATCCACATACATTTCAAACCATCTTGCTTCTAAGTAATAAATCTCATTATCAATCAGCATCAAGATTACTCAACAAGTCAAAGCAATATCTCTTAGTGTTCAATTATACAAGCAACCATAGTTGATTATCATAGCCTTGATTAGTTATAAGTCTAGATATTCATTTCAATTGCAATCAGCAACAAGCAATGGTAATGTGGTACCATTGATAATTCTATATTATTCTTAAACATCATAAGGGTACCTTAGTACCAATCAAGGGACCGTAGCCCAATTCAAGCTGAGCTCAAGAATTCCATTGGCATGCCAATCTATCTAAGACTAAACTAATCAAGGCTCTTTATGTAGCTTTCCAATAAGTCGATGTTATCTTAATTTTAATTGAGTATTTAGCTATAAATTCAATATACTACTTAGGACATTTTAAGCCATCCAAACCACATTCATGCTTATTCAAACAATCAAATGTATACACATACCTTGGTAACTTACCTTACCAAGATTTTAGCAAGGTCAAGCAACTTAGACATTCATGCCACATTGTCAATTGACTAAATTTAAATTATGCAATATCAATAATCTTACTCGAAAGTTTAGCTACACTCACAGATATGTCAAATCACTTTTGATTGTGAATCACCACTCCTTTTTGTCTAACATCCCCTTGTTCATCTCCCTTTTTGTTTTTCAGTCATGCAATCATGATTCAAGAATACAAATGATCACTCTTCAAGCAAAATTATCTTGTTGAGTAACTCTCCTTCTCTCTCTAATTCAAGTTTCCGACGCAAGGAGAATGAGGAAGAAATGGAGTTTTTGTTTGTTAATCATCAATAGTCAAGTTCACATGTCTCAACCTTCTAAAGACACACCATCATTCCCTTATTACTAATTTTATTATCATGCAAGACCCAAGATTTGAGTATTTATCATATGGTCAATTTAATTTTATTCCCCTATTATCCAAACTTTCAATTCGGTCCTACAAGAATTACAATGTAGACCAGAATTTTACTATCCTTAAAATTCAAATCAATTACACTCTCCTAAGTCACAATTTGGGGTGTGACACCATATGTTTTACGGGCGACAGTTGGTTGGGGACTCGTATATCTAGACAGGGAATTTGATTCACAAGGCTATAATATTAAATGATTATGAAAGAAAATGTTTACTCAAGAAAGAAGTACGGTAACTTATTTGACAAGTAAAATGTATTTATGTTTACAATGGGTACAATTGAATAATACCTTTGTGATAAGTTATGAAATGTTTGAGAAAATCTTGATGTTGAGTAAATGATCAAATCCCAGTTTAAATGAATTTGATGTGCTTACTTCATGATAAGTATGTATGGCATAGAATCGAATTGTATGATATGATATATCTATTAACCCATGTTTAATCGGTTTTCACTCGATTTGTACCTAAATGATATGAAATGTTTCTATTTGAGCATGTATATGAGAATGAATCAATGAATGAATTATATAGCTTATTCAAATTGAGAATTGTTTGATTGATATCGAAGGATTTACTATGGATATCAATATTTAGGTGTATGGACAATGAAATAGATTGCTTGGTTAATTAGTGGATTATGCATGTTGAAGAGTTACTTGAATTGTGATTTGGACAAATACATGTTAATATTGTGAATATTTAAGGAAATCATTTATGGGACGACCTTTGCTATGTTGCATTGTATTAAATTGTCGAGCCATTAATAAAGTTTGAAAGTGTCTTTGATAACTTAAAATGATTGTTATAATGAAGATGAGGAACAATTCAAGCATGTTTGATCACTTGAGTCGATTTAATTAAAGGGTTTCTTGGAGGTCCAAACTATACCTAAACTATTGGAATCTTTGCTTAACTTGAAAGTTAAGCCAGGTTCGATAAGTTGAAAAATTTGAGATGCATGATAGTCTTTAAGCTCTTAGTATTATGATCAGTATGTTTAATTGTCACATCCCTAGAACTGGCCTAGTCAAAATTTGGTTCTGATGATCAAAAATTTTGAATCCGATGTGCAAAATGTTGTAATAGTTGACCTTTGAACCTGTAACGACGTTTTTTGAAAAAAAACCCTGAAAGATTATAAGTTTGGCGCTACGAGTTATCCCAAAAATCCTTTCTTTGTAATCTTAGTTTAAAGGGATTTCTTTTGAAAATTCTATTTCTTTGGAAAACTAATTGAAAACTGAGAGTCGCTACCGGCCACTTGGATAAGGTAGGTCGGACACCACAAAACCAAAAATTCATTTTGAAAGGGCTCGGGAATTGGTTACACGTGGGGAAGGATTAGCACCCCCATCACGCCCAGAAATCGGTACCAAAATATTTGTTGCTTTTAATCGAAAGAAATTGTCAGAATTTGAAAGGAATTTAATTCGATGACCTTAATTGAAAATTAACCTTAATTGAACTGGCTTTATCAAATTGGTGGGTTCAAATTAATTGGACATTTAATTAACAAGGTTGATGACGCATCAAACCTTATATTAAACCGACATCGAATAAGCCCGACTGTCGTGTTAATTTATGGTTTGAATCCCGTACGTCACCTTTATGCATGGTACAAGCAGTTAAGATATGATGTAATGATTTTATCAACTTTTAACTTTACCTTGGGATGGTAAGAATTAATTCAGATATTTGGTCAACATCCTTTAAGCTTGGACTGTTACGACACAAATATTAGAATTAATAAATATCTCCATTTTTATGATTTAGATTAATTAATGCAAAAGTAATGGGCCGTATGAATGACAATTAAGGAATGGCAAACAAAGGCACAAAAATAAACACAAAAGGCACAACGCAAGACCTAACCTATAAAGGCCCAAATTATAGAAATTTAATTAGTGATCTAGTTATTAATTAGGTGCTTATAGTATTAACCCTAAATTAATCAAACTTAAAAAGGCTAGAGAACCCTAATAAATTATGAGTTATCTTGTGATATGATAATTAATTTGATTAATTTTAAACTAGTATTCCAATAAGCCAAGAATACTATTTAAAGTAAGCCAAATTAATTAATCATAGCTTTAAATTAAAATGTTAGTCTAATTTCCATGTCAATTTTAGTCTAATTTCCATGTCAATTTTATCTTAAAAGATTATTTAGAGGTGTTCAACCAGTTTTAATGAATTTAATATTTTACTCCAATAAGACTAAGATAAATTTAAATTCACTAAACTGATTTGAACATTAAGACTAACTACGACTCTAAAACTAATCCTAGAATTAACATAATTAATTTAAGGGTCTTGCCCCTATTAGACGATCACACGACCTAAATTAATTAAAGTAATTCCTAAACTAATCTAAAGCTAACTTAACAACTCAAAGCCCAAAAAATAAGAGGCCCAAACTTCTAAACTATACCCAAATAAAAGACCATATGTATACTTTTAAGAAAATATACTTTAATTATATATTATATACCATATACAAAAAATATTATAAAAGGGATAATATGAAATCATGATAATAAAGTAAACATACAAGCTAATAATAAATTAAATAACATTCAACAAGTAAAATAACATACATATCAAGCAAAAAATAAAATAAAACACATAAAAAGAGACTAAAATAAACAACAAAGGTTACCAATAAAATCATCCACATTTTCATTGAACTATAAAAAGGATTATACATAAATAAAAAGAAAAGGGAAGAATGTACCCAAAACCCAAATATTTATGCTCGATCAACCAAATTCCAATTGGATGATTCTTCAAACTATGGGTTTCACTATGCCCAAATTTCTATTGCATTGGCGCTTTGGCATCATTTTCGGATAGTTTACTCATGGCACGAAAGTCTTGATGGGAAAGCATACTGGATTCTGAAGCTTAAAAGCTGCTCTCTTTGCTATGAAATTCTTTGATCTCTTACCAAAATTCGAAGCCTGGAGTTGTGCTTCTCATTCCAAATTTCTTCAACCTTCGAAAATGCTGGTGAAGTCTTCTTATCATGGATTTACGGACTAGTCATCTCCAGTAAGATCTACTTCTCCAACCGGGAAGTTTCAGGTCAGAATCTCTTTCAATCTTTGTATTTGTCAAAAATAATCAAAATGATTTGATGATATGAGTTAGCATGTTCTTAACCTAGGGATGTCTATGATGATATTTTTAGAACTACTATGAAGATCTTGATTTCTGGTCGATCACCCTTAATCTCACATGGGCCTCCTGTCTTTGCCAAGTCTTTATTTTTGTCTTATCTTGAAAGGATATGGCTAGCCTATACCATTCTGACTGAAATATGTGTCCTCTTGAGGTACATCTTCGAAACACTGCCCACTCAACTTGGGCTTTGTTATTTTCTCTTTATTGACTCTTCATGGTGAGTCATCTTTACTCTCGTTATTGGGGTGAACTCATCCCCCAAATATCTTTCAACCCTTCACTTCCCCAAGGACTGATCTTCATTCTTCTTTACTAAACCTTCCTCCTTCGTTTCCTCTTGAAGGAAGGTACTGACTTTCATTGGTCGAAGTAACATTACCCACAAGCTTAACTCTTGCCTCTTCGTGGGGTCTTCTTCATGGGGTCTTTATGATGATGCTTCTATAATTTCAACCTTGAGGTGTACCCATGCCCCACAGATTTTCAAGTTCTCCTCATTCTCAAATCTTCGAGCGATCTGGCATACGTGGTCTTGCAATTGCTCTTTTCGTAGTCACTAACAAATTATGTTATGCCAACAAATTAGGCCCTTGATTTGAAGCTATGCCGGAAAGGCTTCTTATTCAAATGCCCGAACAAGTTTAAGGTACCACCATTAATACCATCCAAGATTCTTTAAGGAATATGATTACGCCATGAATCCCCACTGTGAACAGATCCGTTTCCATGACCTTCTTTAGGTTTGGAGACACATTCCTATGACAAGGTGGTGATATCTCCACGATTCTGAGTCAAACCTTTGCCCCAATCTTCACTCATTCTAGCTAAAGTTCTAAGCTTCAAAGGATAATCATGGGACTTCAGCTTTATGGAAACTCAGCCCTTGTTAACACTCTTCTGATTAAGTAAAGTGGAATACTCTTCAACTGTAGACGTCGGATCCTTCCTGTTGACAGAAAGCGGGATTCCAAGACTGAAAGATGGCTCGGAACGATGGCTGATTAACTTGGACATTCAGTAAGCGAGTGATACACTACAATTCATACAAGACCAACTTTGTGATCGTTAACCCCATCTTTACCGAATTTGTTTCATCTTTCACAACTCGTTTTGCTGTAAGCAAATGTAAGTATACCCTGCTCGCTTGATAAACTGTCGCCTTGTACGCTTTTGTTATCTTTAGACGAACTTCAAATGGCTAAATCGATGCCACCTTTTTCCTAATCTTAGTAGTACTTCATCTCTTCCTCGGGTTCAACGGTTACTTACCCTTGACCTATTGGAATGGTCCTTCTTCCTTCTCAATACTAGGCTAAAGACATGTCCCATGAGTCTCCCAATTTTCAAGAGAATTCAACCTTGCTCTTTCTGAACCAACTAAGGCCTTGCAATAGATACTTATTTTGGGTTCTTGAATCATGTAACATGAAGGCCTGCTATTATTCCCTTCAAAAGCAATGATAGGTTTGCATTAGGTCTATCATGTACACACTTGGCCTTGCATCCTAAACTCCATTCTAAAAAGCACAGAGATACATTATTCTTCTATTTCTGTATTTTCTTCTTTTTATTTCCTTTATTTTTTCTCTCTCTATCCTTTTATCTATACATCAGTTTGCTAATCATCATTTCAAAAAAAGGATGCCCCTTTAGGTTAATATACAAAATCAAAATTAATAAAAGAGAATAGAATACCCAGGATATCAAATGCAAGAGCGCCTTGGATTCAATCCCCCAATGATCAACAATTTGCCTTTGAAGGTTATGGCGATATTTACGAAATTCCTCCTAGATTGCTCAGTTCATCCTTATGATTATGTTACTTGTGTAGCTCAACTCAGCTCCAAACAGCCCACAAGCATGTTTTTCAGCTCGTTTTAGCTCTAACACTCCAAATCAGCTCAACTAGCTCACCTTCAACTCTAGTAGCTCAACTCCAGCTAATGAGTCCATGGGTAGCTCAAACATGGAGGGGCATGTACCTACACTTAAGAGAGTGTCCTACAGCAAGGTGCATCAAGCTAAAGGCTCCAGCAGCTCCCTAAGCATGGCATCCTTGACACATGTGTGTCCATGTGTGTGACAGATTTGAACTCCCTCTCAAAGCAATGGGGGGAATTTTCAAGGATAAGGCCAAGAAGTTTGATTTTTGAATTCAAATAATTGCCATGTGCATTTTGTTTGAAATTCAAGTGTTCCCTCCTCATTTAGGCGCCACTTTTTTTAATGTTGATCAGATCGTTTAATTCAAATTCAGCCATCAGATCACTTGGAATTTAACTCCATATTCAACCACCATTAGATCCTTTTAGGAAGTTTATTTTTGAATTTTAAACAATCTGATTTCCCTATTGTACTTAGGCTTATAAATAGCCTTTAAAACTTGTATTATCGAGACATCTATGACATATCATTTTACTTGTGAGAATTTATCTCAATTTGGTTCTTCATTAAACTATTCAAACTTTTCAAGCATTGTGCTTGTGTTGTCTACACCAGATACTTTGGGTTCATGATTTTCTAATCAATGGGTCCAAGTCCTTCAAGCATTGAACGTATAAGGTTCAGGTTTATACTCTTTATAGTATAGGTTCTTCCTTGTTCCTTGTTCTTATTTTTATTTTTATTTTCCAGCTACTTTAAGCCTTCTTCTTCACCATTTTCCAGCCACCATTTCCACCATTGTTGAACCTTTATACTTTCCAACACAAATTACACCATCTTTAAACCAAATTTCCAGCGACCTTTACAACACATTTCCATCCCCTTAAACAACATGAAATCTACCATAAACATCTTCTTTTGCATTCACACTTCTATACAGGAACTCTTACTTCTATCCTATATCTGACACAATCAATGGTGGTCTTCTTCAACGGGCAGCCTCGTAACAATTGATCAAGTGATTCAATACATTAAATTGGGTATATTGCATATATAGATAACATGAGAATATTGTTTGTAAATAGTTGAATGTGAAACTATTAGATAAAACTTGAAATCTAATTAATCAATTCTAATGCAAAATGAATTTGTCGTTACATCTAGACAAGAAGGGGATCGAACAAGACAATGAAAGACTCAAAGGAGTAGCGATTCAAGACCAAGATTAACTCATAGTACTTGTGAGTGTAATCTGTATTTTTATGAATAAATTGTCGATTGTGTAAAGAGTTAAACTATTTGAACTATTTGAATAATCATTGAGGCTTAAATGCCTAGTTTGCTTGCACTTGTTCGAATATTAGGACGGTAAGTATCAAGGTACGTATGTATGTTAATTGATAGAACCAAGCATGCTTATAAGTGACTATAATTAATGCTTATGGTAGCATCCTGAATATTGGCTATACAATAGTATATTGAGATAAAGGTTGATTGAACTAATAAAATTTCTGTAGCGAGTCTTGATTAGTGTTACTTCTAGTTAGATTGGCATGCCAATAGAGAGTCCTGAGCTCAGCCTGATATTCAGACTACAGTCTCTTGAAAGGTACTAGAGTACCCCCTGAATGTCTTACATAGACTATGTACTTCGATGGCTTTTAAATTGCCATTGCCTGATTAATGGTGTAATGGAATTTGAATCACATGACTAGTGACTAGTCAAGGCTGGAAAATTCAACTAAGGTTGCTTGTGATATTTTAAATTATTGAATTAAATGAATTGACTGATTTATCAACCTTACGAGTTGCTTGAAAACATATATAATTGTTACTTATGATTAAATTAAGCTTAGAATAAGCTTCTGACTAGATAGCTAGTGAGCAAAATATCTACATGGAGAATATGACAAATGGATAGATATATTTTTTATAGTCAAGTGGTACACATTGAATAGCTAGATCATGGAATAATTTTATATGTTCTTTTACACTCCTTGTTGAATTAATCTATAAGACAATCTTTCTAATTGCTCACCATGTCACTTTTTAGGTTAAGCGGGTTGATAGTTAAAGTTTGGGAGGCAAGACAAGGTCACTAAAGCTCCAAAAGTATGTTTTGTATATTCATAAGTTAAACTCCTAGAAGGTGGCACTAGTTTGGTTATTAGTTTTATGATCTTTTGTTTACTAAGGGGTTGTAACTATTAACTTATCAAAGGCTTGTATTTCATGGGTTTGGTTGGTTCTTGATAATGGTTGTTTTGCTTGAGTTGGTTTGGTTGATAGCTTCGAATGAGCTAGGTAATCATAGGAGCAAGTTTTGAATGGGTAGTGATAGTATGGCATGGCTAGTTTATGCGCATGTGTGTCTAATGTATGTTTGAGTTTCTCGTGGATTTAAATCTGATTTGGGCATGTACCTTAGTTCTTTACAACTATAAATTCAGAACTCTACATGTTTAAGAAGCAGTTTAATAGATCACATCCTTCATGAGATACTTGAATCATAATTACCACAAGATAGTCTTAATTGCTAAACCTATATGCCATTCTTCTTAGGTATTGTATCGATTTATAATATTTAGGACTTTCAATCTATGCTATAATTGCCATCAAAGCTAAGTTTATTAATTGAAAATGTTTATAATGCTTCTTAGCTTTATATCGCCTGCTTAAAAGTCGTTTTAATTATTGACTATAGCTTAATGACATGATTGCTTCTTCTTCAAGGTTCTTGAACATGTAACCTTACCTTATTCGAATACTAGCTTGCTAGACAAGTTAGTTTGTCTACTTCTAGAAAGGGTATATTCTTCTTGTCTGGGGTGGGGTTTTATAGTTATTCTAGTATTAAACAAACAAGATTTAGTATGGAAAGTTTATCTAGTGAGTCATAATTAAAGTAAGAATTTCTACCATGATCTATTTCTTTTAGTCGTCTTTAATTTAGTTTGATGGGTAGAGTATTGTCTGAGTTTGGATTAATTCATTAGATAATCCATAATCTTTGATGGAATGAACTTTTAGAAAAAAGTTTCAAATTACTCTGACTTTCAAAGTCATGTTCAACCTAAATGTGCTAATTTTATTAAAAAGATTGCTTGTATTTGTTTTAAGAACACCTCTTAGCTCGGTTTACTTCTAAGCTGAGTTTGGGGGTGTTATAGTTATACTTGTCAAAGTCGTAAAGAAACTTATTAAGCTTTAAAGATATTCAGAGAAATAGATATCATATTGAGACTATTAGTTAAGGGGATGTTGACTATCTCCAATTTACGAGTATAACCTAAGGCAATAAGAAAATGTTTGACAAAATTGCACGCACTGTCATCCGGATCCTACTACAAAAGAATTTGTAGAGATTAATCTCTAAGGACAGTGCAAACTGTCCAGTGGCATAATTTGGTGCGTCTTAGGACTAAAAAATGTATTAATTTATAATGAATAAAAGTGCAAGGCCTATATGGTTAGAAAGATAATTAAGTTAGCTTTCTAACGGTGTAAACGGTTCAAAATTCCGACGTACGAAATTAAAGATATGAGCATTTAAGCAAGTAGTACACATGCTGCCAGGCAGCAGCAGTCTAGATGTTGAATTGAATGCTTGAATGTATGAAGTCATATAATGACTTAAATGGTTGCTGAATTCTACCTAATACACTATGCATTATATGTAATGATAGATCAAGTGGAAATTGAGGGAAAATGGGCTCATATAGATCAGCAAGCTAGTAGAGGGAAAGGGATCACGATTCGGGAACGTCAATAGCTCGGAAAATTCCTGTGAGTGTAGTTTAAAGTTTGGAGAGGGCGATAACCTCTCCAAGTCCATTTATGATTTGAATTACTTATTGATTCTTAGTGTAAATTGTGTAATGCACTTGCTATTGAACATTAGCAAGGTAAGTGCCCTTTTGAGAAGTTTTGAGCGGTTACTTGATTGAGAAGCATGCTTGAATTATAATTGATTGCCATGATATGCTTCTTGTTTAATTGAATTCTATTGAAATGAAGCATGCTTGTTATAAATTAGAAGTAACTCAATTCATTGTTTAACGACATATTGATTGACATTCCCTCATTGACTATTGGAATATTGATTACTTGACTATTAATATTGGAATTGGCATTGAACCCTATTCAAAAAAGGGCTATTGGCACTAGATGTGCATATTGATTTAAACTATATATTGAAATGGTTAAAATGATATTATTGTAATCCTTGGTCTCGAATCGGTCATAGATATAGTTGGCATGCCATAGAGTCCATAGAGCTCAGTGTCGGGGAGGACTACGGTCCGGGACATTCGTCCTTATTTGGCAACAGTAGGGGGAAGAATTGTTATTGGTCATTGGCGATAGTAGGAGGGATTATTGACCAGTAATTGCACCATATTGATTATTGTTTTTTGGCAACAGTTTGGTTGGGGACTCGAGTATCTAGATTGAGTAATCGATTCTCAAGGCTATACTTAAAATGAAAGACATACACCACATCTATTGAGTCCATAAAAGAAAAAAAGGAATTGTATTGGTAAATGCTATATGATTGACCCATTGATGTTATTTGAATGGCATATTGTACTCTTTAATATGCAATTGATGATTGATACATGCTTATAGTATAAACCTCACATTGGTTATTACTAAAATTGCACTTATGGTTATTGTCTTATTGATTGTTCGAATGGTTCCTTACTGATGGGGGAACGATACCATCTATTAGATGGTTCGTAGTTGAGATTTGTTTGTATGGTTGCTTGCATTCTTTAAACTCACTCACTAAGCTTTGCTTATCAAGTCTCCTTACTACGATACAGGTGAATATCGGATCCTATCTCGAAGTCAAGGCTCACTCAAGTCGCATTTTGCTTGAAAAGTATGTATTCAATTTGTTATAGCACTCCTAGGATGGTGGCACCTAAGGCTTGTAAATATATGATTATCTGGTATGGTTTGTATACCTTAACTTAAGTTAGGACCCTTAAGGTGTAATGTTTGCATTTTCAGCATGTATGTTCATAGTTTGACTATTATGCTTGATGATTAGAAATTGAACCTTGACTATCTCATGTGCTTTGTAACACTCCAAAACTAGGCTTAGAAGAATGTTACTAACTTGATTCCTAAGTCAATTAATATAGTGTGTATCATGGTAGCAAAATTAAGAAGTTTGGGACCAAAGAGGGAGAAATGAAAGAAAGGATGCTTCATGTGCAAAGGATTAAAGTGTAACTTTGTAAATAATGGAAGGTTGCATGTTGAATAAAGATTTATTCAAGGGCATATACACATGCAATTGAAGGGAAAAACCATGTGTTTAGGGGTAAGATAACTTCGGCCATTTGGGAGGAAGATAAAAAAAGTATCATCTTCCTCCCTAAGATGACTGAAACCCCTATTGCGAGAGAAGGGGAAAGAATTCCATGGTTTTGGAAGGGATTGTGTTGCATTTGCTTCAAATTTTGGACAACAAACGGTTTTGCTAAAGGAGAAGGTAAGCAAGCTCAATCTTTCTTTCAAATTGAAGAATCATTTGGTGTCCAGTTGTTGAACTCTTTGATGCCATACTTTGATTAGTTCTCAAATGATTAGTTTATGCTAGGAAAATTTTAGATCAAATGCTTGATACATGCATTAAGTTAAATCATGTGTGAAATTTGTAAAATGGAGTATATCATCTTCTTGAGTTTCGATTATGTGCTTTAGTGAAGTTTTGGTCATTTGAATGTTATATGTTAAAGCTGCCATGTTATGTAAATTCACAACATGATCAAGATGTCAAATTTACTTGATTATTGAATTAATGGTTTAATTTGGATTAATGCATGTGCACATATATGAATAAGTGAGAGTACAAGACTGTTTTGCATCTTTATAACCATTAGGGGCTGTTTTGAATAATTGGAAATAGCATGGACTGATCCAGGTGTTGTTTTTGATTGCTTATGAATGTTATGGACTGGTCTAAGCTTGTAAAATTGGGTACCTATGAATTAAAAACTGCTTGGACTGTTTTGACAAATTTGGAAATAGGGGATTAAGTTATAAAAAAATTGAGGGGCTGAATTGAGTTGGTAGAGGCTGTTTTGAAATGTAATTTAGTGTTTTTGAAACAAAAACTGTTTTGGACTCATAGGTGAAAATAGTGGACTGCTTTGTGTGCAAATGTGTATAAGAATATGGTTGCCCTGTTTGGTGTATACATGAATATATGGTGCATTGTATTGATCATGCAAATGTGTGTATATGACCTTGGACTGTTTGAATGCACATGAACATATCAAGGGCCGTTTTGAAATATATAAGCATGCATACAAAGTGAATAAGACTGTTTCGAGTGTATATAGACATAGAATGGACTGTTTGTGAACACATGGTTATGTGCTTATGTGATAGGGACTGTTTTTGGAAACTTGAAAATAATAGGAACTGTCTTGTGGTTATAAGAATGTAAATTTGTGCTTTTGGACTATTTTAGAAGTCTAAAGAAGACTAAAATTTGGTGAAATGAAATAAGGAATGAATTGGTAAACTTGTTTGATAGTTTTGGAGATTATAAAGGCTGTTTATGGGTGTTTAAAGATGGTAATAGACTGTTTTGATGAATGTTCAAAAGCTTATATGAAGGTTGTTCTGTTTTGTATTCGTTTGATCATCTAGTGGACTGTTTTAGTGTTTAAGTGTATACATGTTAAAATGTTGCTTGATACAATTTAGAAGTGCATTAGATGACTTGGATAAGCTTAAAAATCTATATGAAGCTATATAGGAAAATGGAACTGATCTGGTATGTAATTCAAGATTTGAATATTGTAAACTGTTATACAATCATAAAAGGAATTGTTGCGGTTGTGATATCAATTCTGGGTTGTTAAGGATTGTTTGTATAAAATAGGGGACTGAATTATGATGTTTAAAAGGCTGTTTTAGTGAGTTAAAATCAGAGGAGATCAAAACTGTTTTAGAAAATCTGCATTAGAGGTAACTTTGAAAATACGCTATAAACTGTATGAGTTGAATTAAAACCTATAATTTATATGGTTGAAAATCTTGTCATGTCTAGTTTTATAAGAAACAAACGAAACTGAATTTCGAGCCTTATAACATTCTGTAGAGACATTTGTTTAAAGAGGGTATAATCTGCCTAGTGGCAGAATTAGATGTAACTTTGGATTGAAAACTGTATTAACTCATAAAGAGTAAAAATGCAAGGCCTATATGGTTAGAAAGCTAGTTGAGTCAGCTTTCCAGTGGTGTAAACGGTTCGAAATTCTGATATACGAAATGAAAGTTATGAAATTTTAACTAAGGGATGTACAGTCTGGCCGACAGCAGCTCTATAGGTGGCTTGAAGTATCTTTGAATATATGAAAGAGTGTATATATAACTATGTGGACTGTTTTGTGTTATTACATGACTAAATGAGACGGTTTTGACATGTCTAAGTGTATATGTGATATGTGAACTGTTTTGTGTTAATACATGAATGTATATATATGCAATGAATTGAATTGTTGGCTAAAATATCTATGACTATGTTATGAGTTGAATAGTTTGGTTTGGTTTTAATTACTTGCTGTTATGATTGAGGTACACACTTGACATGTGAATGGCTATGGAAGTAAGTAAATCGAGTTTAGTGGATCAGGTATTCTTTAATGTTGGAATATAAGGTGAGCATAGTTGCATATGTCTCAGGTGACACGCTGTCATTCCGATTATTCCTTGGTTATGTGATATGTGTGAATTATGATCATATACTGAAGGCTCACATAGAGCACAATTCATGACATTCATGGCATGGCATTGTTGATAAGACATTGATAATGGTTGTGTATTACATATCCTTGACTGATGCTTTGTTATGAATGTATTTATGTTATGGTTGTTATGGTAGTTTGTATACTTCAATTTTTCTGGAGTTAACTATGAATGTTGAAGTCTCTTATTAAAGAGAGAAATAATCAATTCTCCTACAAATATTGAATCTTAGAGCCATGATATTGAAAGACATTGGAAGGAACCGAAGTGAATAATTGAATTTTTTAAAAAGACATCAAGTATAAGACAACTAAGGTTGCTTATACAATAAGATACACTCCAAACATCGATCATGGGATAAAATACGTAAGTTGCCTCTATGGAAGTCCTTGGATACATTGATATGATGCATGGTATATTGGGACTACGGTCCATGAGATACGGATGTAACACCCCCTACTTGGGTTAGTAGTAACTCGGTTCAGGAGTGTTACTTAGCAAGCATGCAAGACAAGTACAAGACATGGCAAGGCATTCGAATCATACAAGCAATCTATCACCCAGGCTTTCTTAACATACAAGCAAGTACATTTGACTCATATTCATTTATACCAATCAAGCATACATTCGGCAATCACTCAACCAAGAAGAACAACATTCATACTTGTTTACCTAACTAACAAGAAAGCTCATAGTTGACTCCTACACTTCCATACCATTCGAACTAGACCAAGCAAGGAAGAACCATGCATTCAAGCAAGACATAAGCAACCATTCATGCATTTCTTTTCATGCAAGTAATCTCAAATGAATCTTCAAAAATCATTCTAAGCATTCGGCTATACCTACAAAACCATTAGATTAATTTCTTTCTTGCTTACAATTCAAGTTACTACTTTCATGATTCATTTTCAACACATATACATTGTTTCTTAACCTATTTAAATCTACTTAGTATTACATGCTTCCATTTCAATTTGGTGTTCCTTATCTAGTACACAATTAGTCATTTCATTTCCTCAATTACTAAGCATAGTTATCTAACCTTTAATAGCTTATAACTTGTACCATTCAAGCCTAATACAAGAGACTACTATTCGGCCAATTAAACTAAACATATACAAGCATAAAGCTAAATCACACCAACCTCATCCTACTACCATGCATTCGAATAGGGTTTAAGCAACATGGTTCCTCATTTTCGATTCATAAATCAAGCATACATATGATCATTTCAAGCATTCACAAAAACATGACAAGTTTATCAACTATTTCAAGCCAATTAGGTCATCATAAGATCATTCTATAACATCCAAATATGCGCAGCAACATTCAACCATTATGAGTTACTTAAGTTCATTACAAGCCTTAAACTATAAACAAACTATAGATAGGCTATCAAACATTATATACAATCCTTCAAAATGCATGGTCAAGCTAATTAGATACATCTAGTGCCACCGTTCTAGGAGAATACAAAACAAGTATGAAATCATACTTTAACAAACTTGTGTAGGAAGCTTCTTGCTCAAGGAATCAACTTCAAGATCAATCAATGTTGAATCCTTTAACCTGTAGGTTGGGAAGAATGAAACAAGAGTGATAAGTACAAAATTGTACTTAGCGAGGTAGTAACAAGTCTATCCATTTTGTTATATCATGTTTCATGTCTTTTAGATCAAGTGAAGACCTAGCTAAGGCTTCCAAGCATTTAAGTGGACTAAACTAGTCTTTCAAGTATCAAGAGTGACCTTATCTAGTCTTTCAAGCATCAAGGATATCCTATCTAGGATAACGTACAATTCGGCCAACAAGATTAGGCAACAAGAAAGCTTAAATCATGAATCAAGCAACATGCTTGCAAAACAAGTAACCAAAGAGTCATGCTTCCAAAACAAGAAACATACATTTCATGGCAATACCAGACAAGTATCATGTATAATTGAGTCTTATTTCATTTCTTATTTCTTTAAACAACCCCTTGGTACTTAGTTCGTATAGGTAATCGAGTCTCCAACCAACTAAAGCCACAATATGCACCGTAGTGCTGGTCAACCCACCGTTTGTCGCCAAATAGGGGCCTTAGCCCTGGACCGTAGTCCACCCGTACACAATGAGCTCTAGACTCTAAGGCATGCCTTTCTACCTAATCCAACTAGAAACCAAGGTTGTTCGAATCACCATTTATTTCAAGTAATCAAGTTCAAGATCATGTCAATGTAAATCAAGATCATTTCATGTCAAGCCCTTAGGCTATTGAGCCTTAGCTCACAAGTCAAGTGATTCCAGGATTCATTTTATCAAAATGAGATCATCATATCTCAACCAAGTCATTAACATTCAACCATGTTGTATCATAGCACATACAAGCAACCAAGTCATCACAAATCATGCATAAGCATTTTGAATAGGCATGTACATAAGACTGGGATCATGTTTCATGTGTTTCATTAATCATTCTTCCCTTATTAAGTCATATTCATTCTTAGATTCATTTTCATAACAAGAATGTAATGGTTAGGACCTAGTCGTAACCCTAAGGATAACTACACTCACAATACAATCCAAGCAAGCTAGCAATTATCTTGTATGGCTATCCCCTTGTTCTTAGCCCTTGAATGATTTCCTTTTTCTTCCTAAAATTGCTGCCCTTGATCTAGCAAGCATACACATACACATTTCATCAAAACAAGTACAATATATCATACATTCATAGTAGCAATGTTATCACAATGTACCTAACATTTAGCTACTGTTTTTATACTTCTTTTTAAGAATTTCTTACCAATTTATTTCCAAATTGTTATTAGTTCGTTTTAAAGCATAATTGGACAGATTACAATGTCCGAAAACTGTTTTGGAAACAGTTTACAACTAGGTGCAAAAACGGTCCCAAACTGCCCAGGACACTGCTGCCTGGCAGTTTGCACACTGTCCCTTTAAATGGCCATATCTTTTAATCCGTATGTCGGCATTTCAATTTCTATACACCGTTGGAAAGCTAACAAAATTTCCTATAAGACCATGTAAGGCTTGAACTTTAGTTATTATCAAATTAATACATTTTATTGCTGAAAGACAGGGCATTTTACACTGCCTGGACAGTTTGCACTGTGCAGCAATTCCTATTTACAGTTCTCAGTGTAAGACCCAGTTTTCCATTATGTTTTCACCTAATGAAAATAGACATTCTAAGGATCATGTCATTAAAATTTCAGCCCTAAATTCAATCTATACAATTTTTGGTGAATTTTCAAAGTGACTGCCCAGAACAGAGCAATTCTGGGCAGATTGCATCTAGTCAACTTTTAATGCCCTTAATCCATTTTAACCAATTCCTTAGCTCTATAATTCATTTCATATGACATTATAAACATGTTAGGTCCATGTTAGTTCATTAAACAAGGCTTCCAAAACCGGGCAAGTTGGTTACAAAGCCTAATCTTTCATGTTTACTCAATTTCAATACCACAAAACAGTTTCTATGTTTCATAACTATGTTCATGTTCTTATCCTTCATTTCCAGCATTGTTTGCATCTAATTCAATTTGTTAAACACCTTCTATACATTACCTATTCATGATCGTCATCAATTCATTAATTCCATAGCTCAATTTTATGATGTAATCATTCAATTTTCATCTCAATGACATAATTCAATTTTCCAGCAACCTAGGTTTATTACACTAGCATGAACACATAATTTCCAGCCTTGTACCTAGTTTCATTCTTCAATTTTGCATGATTCAACAACCTTATAATCACCTAACAACACATTCAATGTCTAATTCATCTAACATCATCAAAATCAGTCCAATTCCACAATCATAGTTACCTATTCAATTGAATACAAGTAAAATCATACTTACTTTGTTTCTTGCTTAATTTCAATGAAAAATCACAACACATGCAAGCTAAATTCCTTCTCCAATGGTGTTTTCCTTAGCTTTCTTTCTCTCCCTTTCTTTCTCATAAAATTCGGCTAACATGGTATAATGGAGAAGATGACAACAACAATCCTTGTTATGGAATTGTGTTTTGTCTAAATTGTCCCTAAATTAGTTACTAATCATGTGATTAATCAAGGGAATATAAGAGATTCATGATATTTATCATGCAATCTCAATCTTTCTCTTTTAATTCAATGTAGTCATTCTAATTTGGTCACTTATTTCATACATTCTTTCATTTAGGCCCTTGACTATTCAATTTAGCTTAATTCTTAATTCAATTAAGCTAATCACTTATTCAATTTGATTCCAATAATTCTAAGCTAGGATTTGGGGTGTTACAATTCTCCCCCTTTAAATTAAATCCGTCCTCGAATTTACCTGAATCGAAAAGTTAAGGATACTGCTTCCTCAAGGCTTCTTTAGATTCCCAGGTAGCTTCTTCTATCTTGTGGTTTCTTCAAAAAACCTTGACAAGGGGAACAATCTTGTTCTGAAGCTTTCTTACTTCCCGATCAAGAATTTGAACAGGCTCTTCTTCGTAGGACAAGTCAGGGTTTAACTCAACTTCTTCTGGTTTAAGAATATGAGATGGATCTGATTTGTATCTTATGAGCATAGATACATGGAATACATTATGGATTCTATCGAATTCTTCAGGGAGAGCTAATCGATAGGCCATCCGTCCTATTCTTTTAGTGATTTCGAATGGACCAATGAATCGGGGACTGAGTTTCCCTTTTCTTCCAAATCGAAGGACTTTCTTCCAAGGTGAGACCTTCAGGAAGACTTTGTCTCCAACAGCATACTGGATGTCTATTTTTTTCAAGTCAGCATATGCTTTCTGTCTATCGAAAGCCGCCTTCAATCGATCATGGATGATCTTCACTTGTTCTTTAGTTTCCCAAAGCAATTGAGGCCCTAACATTTTATTTTCTCCAATTCAGACCAACATAAGGGAGTTCTACACTTCCTCCCATATAGAGCTTCGAATAGAGCCATCTGAATAGATGCTTGATAGCTATTGTTGTAGGCAAACTCTACAAGGGGTAGAGATTTCTCCCAGTTCTTCCTAAACTCAATAACACAAGCACGAAACATTTCTTCTAGTACTTGAATAATTCTTTCAGATTGTCCATCAAACTGAGGATGGAAAGCTGTACTTAGATTTACTTTAGTTCCATGAGCTTTCTGTAGAGACTTCCAAAATCGAGAAGCAAATCTAGGTTCACGATCAAAGATTATTGCTGTAGGTACACCGTGTAATCGAATCACTTCACGGATGTATAGCTCGGCTAAGGTTTCCAAGCTCATGTTCATTCGAACAGTGATGAAATGAGTAGACTTTGTGAATCTATCAACAATCACCCACACATCATCGTTCTTTCTTGGAGTGGAAGGAAGACCAGTAACAAAATCCATTGTAATACGATCTCATTTCCACTGAGGGAATTCGATTGGCTGAAGTAATCCAGAAGGGACTCGATATTCATCTTTAACTCTTTGGCAAGTCAAGCATTTCGATACGAAGTCTGTGATAGCCGATTTCATACCCGACCACCAGTATAGTTGCTTTAAATCCTTGTACATCTTGAGAGATCCCGAGTGAATCGAGAATGAGCTTTGGTGAGCTTCTTGCAACATTTCTTGCCTTAGTTCCTCATTGTTAGGAACACAAACTCTATCCTTGAAATAGAGGAGTCCATTTGACTTAAGGAAGAAGTAAGAATTAGGCTCAGAAGCAAGCTTGGATATGATCTTCTGAAGATCTGGATCAATCTGTTGGAGTTATTTGATTCTCGAGATTAAGCTAGATTGAACTTGAAGTTCAGACAAGAATTTTTGTCCTTTGGATAAATGGAAATGAGCATTGATAGCCGGAGTTGCTACAAGAATACATGGGATCATTAAGGAAAATTTCGAGTGGTTACTTGCAAAACAAGTAAATGTTCGAATAGCTTTCTTGTGACCCAAGAAAGTTCAAATTCGATTGAAATATACTAAATTTTAGATTTAGGAGTTTACCCGAGTATGGTTTGCGACTAAGGGCATCAGCAACCACATTTGATTTCCCTGGATGGTAGTCGATAACCAAATCGTAATCTTTAAGCAATTCAAGCCATCTTCTTTGTATTAAATTCAAATCTTTCTTAGTTAGAAGGTATTTGAGACTTTTGTGATCTGTGGACATATTACATTTCTCCTCGTACAAGTAATGTCTCCAAATTTTGAGAGCAAACAAGATAGTTACAAATTCTAGATCGTGTGTTGGATAGTTTGAATTGTGTGGTTTCAGTTGCCTTGAAGCATAAGCTACCACATTTCCATCTTGCATTAGGACACAACCGAGTCCTAAATGAGATGCATCACTATAGACAGTGAATTCTTTACCTGATTCTGGTTGGATAAGAACCGGTGCATGAGTCAGGGCTTGTTTAAGTTGATCAAAGCTTCGTTGTTGACTTTCCGACCAAATTTTAAGAGCAAACATGATAGCTACCAATTTTAGATCATGTGTTGGATAGTTTGAATCGTGTAGTTTCAGTTGCCTTGAAGCATAAGCTACCACCTTTCCATCTTGCATTAGGACACAACCGAGTCCTAAATGAGATGCATCACTATAGACAGTGAATTCTTTACCCGATTCTGGTTAGATAAGAACCGATGCATGAGTCATGGATTGTTTAAGTCGATCGAAGCTTCGTTGTTGACTTTTCGACCAAAAAAAAGGTGTATCCTTTCGGGTTAATCTTGTCAAACTTGCAGAAATGGAGGAAAAGCATTTGACAAATCACCGATAATATCCGACTAAACTGAGAAAGCTTCTAATTTCACTAACATTCCTCGGAGGTCTCCAATCCAGGATGGATTGAATTTTCTTCGGGTCTACTTTAATCTCTTCTGCTGAGATGACATGGCCAAGGAACAAGACTTCCGATAGCCAAAATTCACACTTAGAGAACTTTGCGAACAATTGATGTTCCCGAAGAGTTTGCAATACAATTCTGAGATGTTCGGAGTGTTCTTCCTTGTTCTAGGAGTAAATTAGGATGTCATCAATGAAAACGACCACAAACTTGTCAAGATAAGGCTTGAACACTCGATTCATGAGATCCATGAAAGCAGTCGGAGCATTCGTTAACCCGAATGGCATTATGAGAAATTCATAGTGGCCATATCGAGTACGAAAGGATGTCTTGGGCACATCTTGTTCTTTTACCCTCATTTGATAGTATCCTGGTTGAAGATCGATCTTTGAGAATACCGAAGCATCCTTCAGTTGATCGAAGAGATCTTCTATTCTAGGAAGAGGATACCGGTTCTTGATTGTAAACTTGTTCAATTGTCTGTAATCAATACAGAGTCTCATAGTCCTGTCTTTCTTCTTCATAAACAAGACTGGTGCACCCCAAGGTGATGAACTAGACCTTATGAAGCCTTTATCTTGCAACTCTTGAAGTTGCTTCTTCAATACTTTCAATTCGACAGGTGCCATTCTATAGGGTGTAATGGACACTGGAGTTGTTCCAGACTGAACTTCTATCCCGAACTCTACTTCTCTGGTCAGAGGGACACTAGGGAGTTCCTTGGGAAAAACATCAGTGAATTCAGAAACAACAGGCATACTAGGTAAGCCAAATTCAATCTCATCATGAATGATCATTTTAGCAAAGATTGAGGTTGGTTTCTTGTCTATTAAGAGAATGGATTCTTTCCCTAAACCCTAGAGATACAATCTTTGATTTTGGCAATCTACCCAGGCCTCGTGTTTACTTAACCAATCTAACCCCAATATCATGTCAAATTCACAATAGGGTAAGACATAAAGATCAATTGGAAAAGGTTTGCTTTGAATGGTCAAGGAAGGTTGCTTGTGGCTCAAGTTAATGGGTGTTTTTCCCCTAATGGATTTGAAAATACAAGACTAGATTCAATAATTTCGGGTTTCAAATTTAACTTGTTTATCAAGGCAGAACAAACAAATGAATGGGCAGACCCCGAATCAATTAAAGCATATGCAGGACTGGAATTTAACTCAACGATACCTGCAATAACATCGAGAGCTTCTTCATCATCCTTACCACGAATGTGGTATATACGAGTAGGGGCTCAGGATTCTTGATGAGTAGGGGCATTCGAATGGTTCCCCCTGCCTCTCCCTTGATTTCCAGACTGGCTTGCTTAGGACCCTTGTTTCGATTGGAGAGAGCTGAGCTTGCATTTCCAGGAGTTCAACTTGGGACCTTATTGGGATTCTGAGGACAATCCCGGATATAGTGATCTGAGGCTCCACATAAGTAACACAAGTTTTGTTGAGTTATGCACTGCCCGGTGTGGTGTTTCTGACAGAACTTGCAAGTAGAATACTGAACAGCTTTACCATAATTCCCCGTACTATCAACTGAGATCATTGGGGCTGAGGATTTGATTACCGGTTGAGGTTTCAGTATATAATTGCTCTTCTGGACATGAGTATAATTTGAAGAGTGATCTTTAGAATGCTTAGCTTTCTTTGACTGCCAGTGATCTTTAGAATGGTTAGCTTTCTTTGACTGCCAGTGTGGCTTGTCATCATTTCTGGATCACTTATCCTTCTAGGAGTTTCCACTCTTATGCTCTCTGAGGCCTTCATCTTCGCCTCTGTAGCAATGACTCTTAAGCCCATATTTGCAATACTTGAAGAAGTTGCTTACATACTGTTCAATAGGTTGGCCCCCTTGCTTGAGGTACAAGAAACATTTTCGGTGCTCGGCCAGATACTGTTCACTGATATACTTCTTCCTGAATTCATCGAGGAATAATTTCCACGTCACGGCTTCGCAGGGGCAGTCAACGTAGTAGTTTCCCACCAGTTTAAGGCTTCGTCAGCTAACAAAGCTATAGCACATTCGAGTTTGTGCTCATCGGGACAAGGTAATTGCTTGGTAAGGATTTGAGTAGTGGCTTCAAACTAGTACTCAGCTACTTATGGATTTTCTTCATTAGTGCCGCTGAAGGTATAAGCCCAATGTTGAGCCAGTTTGTCAATCGGGGCTCGGTTAGGCACAACAACTGTAAGAGCAATTTGATGATATTGCTTTAAGGCAAACACTAGATGATTAATCATCTCCTTCATACTTAGAAGGCATTCTTGGTGCACAAGATTTATAGCAGGAGCTTCCTGTTGAGCAACAGCTTGAGCTCTATGTTGAGCCTGATGTTGAGGAGGAATCTGTTCCATCCTCACACTGTCTCCTTCATTCGAGGAGCCTTTAGGACTTTCATTATCCTGACCGATTCTTGTTTCAGACATTCTACGTTCAAATAGAATAGTTAGGGGTTCGGTTTAATAAGCAAGATACAAGCTATTCAATTCAAGTCTCCTAGGTGGCACAAGTATCCTATATGATGCATGATAGCCCGGTTTAGTCCAAGAATAACTAAACCTAAAGCTATGATTACCAATTTATATGTAAAACCCCCTACCCGGGTTAGTAGTAACTACGTTCAGGAGCATTACTTAGCAAGCAAGCAAGACAAGTACAAGACATGGCAAGGCATTCGAATCATACAAGAAATCTATCACCCATGCTTTCTTAACATACAAGCAAGCACATTTGACTCCTATTCATTTATACCAATCAAGAATACATTCGGCAATCACTCAACCAAGAAGAAGAACATTCATACTTGTCTACCTAACTAACAAGAAAGCTCATAGTTGACTCCTACACTTCCATACCATTCAAACTAGACCAAGCAAGGAGAAGCATGCATTCAAAAAAGACATAAGCAACCATTCATGCATTTCATTTCATGCAAGTAATCTCAAATGAATCTTCAAAAATCATTCTAAGCATTCGGCTATACCTACAAAACCATTAGATTAATTTCTTTCTTGCTTACAATTCAAGTTACTACTTTCATGATTCATTTTCAACACATATACATTGTTTCTTAACCTACTTAAATGTACTTAGTATTACATGCTTCCATTTCAATTTGGTGTTCCTTATCTAGTACACAATTAGTCATTTCATTTCCTCAATTACTAAGCATAGTTATCTAACCTTTAATAGCTTATAACTTGTACCATTCAAGCCTAATACAAGAGACTACTATTCGGCCAATTAAACCAAACATATACAAGCATAAAGCTAAATCACACCAACCTCATCCTACTACCATGCATTCGAATAGGGTTTAAGAAACATGGTTCCTCATTTTCGATTCATAAATCAAGCATACATATGATCATTTCAAGCATTCACAAAAACATGACAAGTTTATCAACTATTTCAAGAAAAATTAGGTCATCATATGATCATTCTATAACATCTAAATATGCGCAGCAACATTCAACCATTATGAGTTACTTATGTTCATTACAAGCCTTAAACTATAAACAATACATAGATAGGCTATCAAACATTATATACAATCCTTCAAAATGCATGTTCAAGCTAATTAGATACATCTAGTGCCACCATTCTAGGAGAATACAAAATAAGTATGAAATCATACTTTAACAAACTTGTGTCGGAAGCTTCTTGCTCAATGAATCAACTTCAAGATCAAGCAATGTTGAATCCTTTAACCTATAGGTTGGGAAGAATGAAACACGAGTGATAAGTACAAAATTGTACTTAGCGAGGTAGTAACTAGTCTATCCATTTTGTTATATCATGTTTCATGTCTTTCAGATCAAGTGAAGACCTAGCTAAGGCTTCCAAGCATTTAAGTGGACTTAGCTAGTCTTTCAAGTATCAAGAGTGACCTTATCTAGTCTTTCAAGCATCAAGGATATCCTATCTAGGATAACATACAATTCGGCCAACAAGATTAGGCAACAAGAAAGCTTAAATCATGAATCAAGTAACATGCTCGCAAAACAAGTAACCAAGGAGTCATGCTTCCAAAACAAGCAACATACATTTCATGGCAATACAAGACAAGTATCATGTATAATTGAGTCTTATTTCATTTTTTATTTCTTTAAACAACCCCCTTGGTACTTAGTTTGTATAGGTAATCTAGTATTCAACCAACTGTCTCCACAATATGCACCGTAGCGCTGGTCAACCCTCCTACTGTCGCCAAAGACCACATACGTACCCTCTGTTGGTCGCCAAATAGGGGCCTTAGCCCTGCACTGTAGTCCACCCGTACACAATGAGCTCTAGACTCTAAGGCATGCCTTTCTACCTAATCCAACTAGCAACCAAGGTTGTTCGAATTACCATTTATTTCAAGTAATTAAGTTCAAAATCATGTCCATGTAAATCAGGATCATTTCATGTCAAGCCCTTAGACTATTGAGCCTTAGCTCACAAGTCAAGTGATTCTAGGATTCATTTTATCAAAATGAGATCATCATATCTCAACCAAGTCATTAACATTCAACCATGTTGTATCATAGAACATACAAGCAACCAAGTCATCACAAATCATGCATAAACATTTCGAATAGGCATGTACATAAGACTGGGATCATGTTTCATGTGTTTCAATAATCATTCTTCCCTTATTACGTCATATTCATGCTTAGATTCATTTTCATAACAAGAATGTAATGGTTAGGACCTAGTCCTAACCCTAAGGATAACTACACTCACAGTACAATCCAAGAAAGCTAGCAATTATCTTGTATGGCTATCCCCTTGTTCTTAGCCCTTGAATGATTTCCTTTTTCTTCCTCAAATTGCTTCCCTTGATCTAGCAAGCATACACATTTCATCAAAACAAGTACAACATATCATGCATTCATAGTAGCAATGTTATCACAATGTACCTAACATTTAGCTACTGTTTTTATACTTCTTTTTAAGCATTTCTTACCAATTTATTTCCAAATTTCTATTACTTCATTTTAAAGCATAATTGGACAGATTACAATGTCCGAAAACTGTTTTGGAAACAGTTTACAACTAGGTGCAAAAACGGTCCCAAACTGCCCAGGAAACTACTACCTGGCAGTTTGCACATTGTCCCTTTAAATGGTCATATCATTTAATCCGTATGTCGGAATTTCAATTTCTATACACCGTTGGGAAGCTAACAAAATTTTGTATAAGACCATGTAAGGCTTGCATTTTAGTTTTTATCCAATTAATACATTTTATTGCTCAAAGATAGGGCATTTTACACTGCCTGGACAATTTGCACTGTCCAACAATTCCTATTTACAGTTCTCAGTATAGGACCCAGTTTTCCAGTCTGTTTTCACCTAATGAAAATAGACATTCTAAGGATCATGTCATTAAATAGATATTCTAAGGATCATGTCAAGAAAATAGACATTCTTTCAATTAGGCCCTTGACTATTCAATTTAGCTTAATTCTTAATTCAATTAAGCTAATCACTTATTCAATTTGATTCCAATAATTCTAAGCTAGGATTTGGGGTATTACAACGGCTCGGGGGATGCCCCATTGATATTTAATATGTAATTGGCGACAATAGGAGGTAACGGGGGAGTTGTACAGAGATTGGCGACAGTTTGGTTGGATAGATGTGAAGTTAGGATTGATATGTTCGATATTAGCCATTGCTATGTGATTTGAGCTAAATATCTCCTGGACCTATATGGTCAAAAACGAACCAATGTCATTCATAATCCAATGAAATCCAAGGCAAACATGTTCAAAAGATATGAAATGATTGAAATTAAAGAAAGAAATCAAGTGAATATTGAATAATTGTTACAAGGCTCTTGGTGAGCATAGTAATTACAAGGCTCTTGGTGAGCAATAAATCGAATGAGGCTCTTTGTGAGTAAAGATTTGATTTAAGCATATCAATTGAAAGAAAGTACTGATAAGAGAAGAAATATCATGGAGTTCTTTCTAACTCCGATTAATAAGTAGTGTTGATCTAATTAAAGACGTGTAACATTTCTTGTGTATGTATAGGCATAGTTTGCTTGATTTACCAATCAAAGAATCATGAGAGTTATTGATGCTTGTCTTGTCTATACTACCTCACGTAGGCTATATAAGCCTAATGCATTTCATTCTCATACATTGTAGGTTGATTAAAGCTTATCTGTTCAATTGTATTTGGATTGCAAATCTGTACTCAAGAATCAAGTAGTGTTTGGAACCCTCCTTGTATAGTTTACTCCTAGAATGGTGACACATTGCTTGGGAAGACATTTATGTAGAGTATTCATTGTTTTGTATAATATGTCAAAACCTATAACCTTATGTAATTGATATTGTATATACTTGATTAAAATGGTTGCTTAGAGCTAAAGTATCACAAGGGAGAAATTCGAATGAATGAGTTATGCCTAATTAAAATTATGATACTAATAAATCGGTTAATAAGTTGTCTTAAAAAAGGATTGATTGGTTTCTTATTGATCTGACTATGTTAGTGTAATCTAAATCATAGATTGTGTTTTAAGTTATATTAGATTTGTGGTATGGTGCTTGTTCTTATCTTGATTCCCTAAATTTGTAATTTACATCTTGATTATGCTTTAGAAGAAGTAAACAATCAATGAAACGTGGACCTAGATAAAGAGCACATTTTGCTATTTGTTGTAATTGATAGAGACATTGATAATTTCTATATTTCTAAAATGTATTCAGGATATAGATTGATAGGGACCGATCCCCTAAAATCACAAGATGTAGTAATTCGGTTCTTAAGGGTTTGTAGATAATGATTAATAAGATTGATAAAGTCTTGAGGAAATTGTTAAGCTCAACAAAGCTATAATTGAAGTATCATAAGATGAGTATCTTGCATTGGCGTATGTTTGTGAATGAACTAGAATGTCAAGGGGGTTTAAAATGGTCATAACTCCTAAGGACAAATATGTACTCACTTATGCGATTAATAGTTAATCCAATTGAGAAATTGTATTTTCTTGATAAGGAATTTCTGTTTAAATTGCCTTGCTTGTTTATAAAGTCACAAAAAAGTTTTTGTTGACTTGCTTAATCGACAAGAAATGTCTCAAGGTATTAGATGTGTCCTTTGATTTTGTTTTTAGTAACATCTAAAACTTCGGTTTTCTTCTAAGCCGGGTTGAGGATGTTACATGCTTGCTATGCTTCCATCCAACATAGTGTAAGATGACTAAACTTCGATAGGTATAATGGCAATTCTCCTAAATATGCATAAAGCTTATTGGTCACCTTAGGTTCTAGTTTGAAATGTTCATATAACATTGAAAGTATGCATAGTTGATCATGTCCTTTCAAACATGGATTGATAACCACTTAAGTGTAAGATAATGACTTAATATGAGCATGTTAAATTCGAATGTGTCATCCCTCTTCCCCATTCGATTGACTTACTTGCTTAGCAAGTAAGTTTGAATCTTATTGCTTGATAAATAAGTGAACTTAAATCTCATTGAACTTGCTTGCCCTAATCGAATTGTTCCTGTTGGTACCTATATGTATTGTGTAGTAACATGCCTAATCCTACTAAGGGGGTTTGGGTATGTTACAGTATACAAGTATAATGGATTAATTTGACAGAAGTATAAACATTAGAGAATTGTTTTAAGTAAATATATGTGTGGATATAAAATTTGGACTAATCTAAACATATGTGAGTAAGGATTGTTTTAAGAGATATACATAGGTATACACAAGAGTCTAGACTATTTCGAAATATATAAATGTGTTAGAGATTGTTCTGTACATGTGTATATATGTAAACAAATGTATATTGGATTGTTTTGGGGTCTGTGTGTGTGTGTATATATATATATATATATATACGTATTGGACTGATTTCTTGGTAAAAAAATATTTGGGAATGTATTGTACATTGAATGGATTGAATTGGTTTTAATAGCCTGGTATTATGTTTGAGGTACATACCTTGTTATGGAAGAATAGAAGAAGGTGTAGTTGGAAGTTAGGGTTAATTGTGGATTCAAGTATCCCTTAACTTTGGGAAAAGAGGTGAGTGTAGTTATGCATTCGGGATGACAAGGTGTCATCCTAATCTTTTCTTAATTGATTACTATGTTTTAAATATATACATTTTGCATAAAGCTCAACTAGAGAACATCGGGGAGTAATATAGACTCATGGCATAGCATCATGTAAGTCTTTTGTTTATGGTTGCATTTCATATTCACCTTTATTTTGCTATGATATGATGTATGAAAGTGATGACAAGCTATCTTGGTAAATAAGTTTTGAAGCTAACTTCTGACCAAGGATGCCATAAAAATCTAAAGAAGATACTCAGTCTTAACCTTATAAACTCATGAATTCTTAAGCCTAATAAGCTAAAAGCTTAATTTATGTTATAAGATATTAAGAAAAGAAGCAAGAATTACTTTTTTCATAAGATACCCTCCCAACTTCAAAGTATAAAATACTTAAGTTGTCTGATTAATGGAAGACCTTGGACAATTTGGCATGGTGCAGAGGTATATATTTTAGGGACTACGGTCCATGAGCTACGGCTCGGGGGACGCCCCTTTATATATGTGATGTATTGGCGACAGTAGGAGGTAACGGGGGAGATGATAAGGAGATTGGAGACAATTTGGTTGGATAGTTGAGAAGTTAGGTTTTGTTATGTTCCTGACACTAGCCATTGCTATGTGCTTTGAGCTATATGTAACATGGACCTATACGGTCAAACACGGACCAATGCTTTCATTGTACAAATACTATCCAAGGCAAATATTCTAAAAGATACAAACTCAGATACTAAGTTTGAAAAAGGAAACTTGGATAAGCTCTATTGTGATCTCCGATAAGCTCTAATAAGATTTGATAAGAATTTTGAAAACTCTAATAAGTATTATGATAAGCCTTGATAAGACTCCAACAAGACGAGTTATGAAATATAATAAGTTCGATAAGAAATTCGAAGGAACACAGCTAAAAACTCTGAAAGATTTTCTAATAAGATTTCAAAGAATATAAACTACGGTTAAAACTACCAATAAACCAAGCCTCGTTAAAGTTAAGATTAAGTCATAAGAACCAAATGCTAACTTATGCTTGAAATCTTTGAATTTCTATTTTAATGTTGTTAACACTAAGCTAGTATACTTGATGTTACTTGTAACACCCCCAAACCCGACCTAGAAGATAAACTAAATTAGGATGTGTTACTGAAGAAACAACGAATAATTACAACAACTCAAACAAGTGACAAACATGATTTCTAGAAATCTGGGTAAATTAAAACCATCATTTTAGAACCAGGATATCTTGGCTTAACCACATATCATGAATAATCAGCACACTTGTACTATTATTACAGAGTTACTTATCAATTAATAGGCACAACGGTCTATCATGAGACTAAGTGACTTACTGGGTAATGTTGAACCAATTCATGATCTTACTAGGCATGTAGAAAACATACAAGACTAGCATAACAGGGTAAAAAATTACTTGACACACAAGCATCTATATCAAGCTTGATATCATCCATATAAGTTTACGGCCTTAAGAAAGGACTTCTTAACTTCAGCCTTAAGATTTGATTAATCACTAAATATAATATGGATAGTTATTTAAATTCAAGAAAGGAACCATACACAAGTTGTTCACCAATTATGAATTTCTAACAACTCTATGTCTTAACCAATTTAATTTTTTTCTTTTAATTTCTAATGCATGACATTCAATTATTAAAAGCATGAACGTAAGTCTATCATCATGTGAATAGTATATTTTAAGTTATTCCATTTGCTATTTTTAATCCACTAAATCATGTTATAACTTCTACGATAAATTTATCAAGCAATCAAACATCAAATAATTAAATGGCCCATTACAAACCTTATAAATAAATATATACACATCAACAAATCATAAATACTCTAATGCTTAATGCATACACATCATGTACGTGCCACCAGCTAAGAGTTCCTAAGGGAATTTCGAACATAACTCCTATCACCCGGAGGTCAAGTCTGAGATCGAAACGTACCGTAGCCAACTACCTGAAATGTAAACGAGGGAAACAACATAAGCAAAAGCCTAGTGAGGTAGATCCTATAGTTAACTTATCTCATAGGTATTTAACTATAGGTACCAGCTTTTATATAATAAGTTCTATAATCGAACTTCCTCATAATGAGATAGTAAGTTCAGACTTTAGGCTCATTAATGGACAAAGCCACAATTTAAAATTCTACCTTTGTACCATTACATTAGTCCAATTAACGAAGACCTTTGTAATTCTTTTCAATAGTTCCCCAATATCATTTAGACAGATTATTCAAACATTAGCATAAACTATTTAGCCTTTTTAGCAAACTTAACAATTTGTTTATAAAATAACTTTATATGTTAATACTTTACTACAATAGCTCTTTCATTTCCACGTAACATCCTAACCTTTCAACTAATGTGGCTTAGTTACCTCCTTAAGATTATTACCTATTACTCATCTATTTTATCAGGCTCCAATCTTTACGTAGATTATAAATAAGAACAATTTCTACAAATTTACGCTCATTCATCTAAGGCCTATAACCTGACTTGGCATTAATTCACATATACAAGTATTTCGTGACATTTCGGGTATGCATATAAGGATGAACCAATAATTATCGAATTTAATGACTTGTTACCATCTTATAAACTTTCTTTGATTATACATTATAGCTTATTGACACATAACATTCTCTTTTTGGTGATTTATTAAGCACTTGTTCATCTTAGTTCTATAATTCCCAGAAGTAAGATTTGTTCTTGATGTATTAAAGTTTCATTAAAGATCTAGACCCTTCTCTCTAGTTAAAAATTTACTCTTACAATCACATGGCTTAATCCATCTTCATTCTTTTAAGGCCCAATAAAATCGCATATCATACCTACCCTTAAAAGGCTATTTATTCTGACTTCCAGATTCCATAAATTATCTTAATCATTAATCCAGACAGAGCTATATATCATTGTTATTAGATTATTCAATTCATAAACTTCTTGGATTTATTATTATCTTAAGCCAAATATCACAACCACTAATTTATTAACTCCTTCTTCGACTTTCACATAGCAAGAATCCAAACTGTTAATTACTCAGATTTTATAATTCATGAAAACCATCACCATGCTACTTAAATCATTTATTAGCTTACTCCATGAATTGATAACTCATTTAGGTTACAAGTGGTTACCCATCGATCTTACACAATTATATAACCATTAGGAACACTCGAGTTTTACCCTAGAGTTATAATGCTAATTAGGCACTACATCATAGTTCATTTTTCTTTTAACAAAAAAATATTACCAAGCTCAGGTATTTTCAAGTCATGTAATCTTTCATTCGTAACATCTATACATTTTTAAGGAAAGTGATCCATTATAGGATCCGATACGTCACTATTATTATACATTAAAGATACATTGCAAGTCTCAAACAAACTAATAAATTCATCAACCGATCCATTCATGCTAATTCAAACAACAAGAAATACGTATAAATATAGACATTCCACCTATACTATCATTAACCAAACAGTCCACATCTAGAACTAGTTGTTCAATCAATTCGTCAATAATGTGTCTATTTACTTAAAAGAATCACGCAAAAGACTCATACTCATTACATTGCCTAAATCGATTAGTTTAAAAGCTTACTCAATGTTTTAATCTCATAATTCAGCTTTACCAAAACATAATATTAATATTGGTTACTTTTTACATAAATCAACCCATTCGAAAAATTTCAAACAAGAAATGTAACACAGCTAATTCACAATATTAACAATCCACAAATTAATGAATCAAACACTCTCAAGACATGGTTATTCTTTAATCAACTTTATGAGATAGATATATATATAGAGAGAGAGATACATGAGATCATTCACTTATAATTCTTTAGTTACGTTTAACATACACAACACATAGATTAATAGGTTTCTTATCTTGCAAGGCATCACACATTATTTCCCAAACATTGGATATTTATCTTTTAAAAGATTAGAATAGTTTAATAGTTAAGATTTAAGTCTCATTATTTTTTTTAATATAGCCTTGAGAATCGAATCTAGCCTAGGTACTCGAATCCCTAACCAACTGTCGTCCATAACAAATCATATGGTACCGCAGTACCGGTCAATCCCTCCTACTGTCACCAAATAAAGGACCGTAGTCCAACCCCAAACAAGAGCTCATGGATCCTATGGCATGCCAACTATACCTACGACTGACTCGAGATAGCTAGATTAACATTAAGTCATTCCATCAACATATGCGCAACATCATTCAACCATATAAGTTAATTAAGTTCATTACAAACCTTAATCTATATACAAATCATAGATAGGCTATCAAGCATGATATACAACCCTTCAAAATGCATGTTCAAGCTACTTAGATACATCTAGTGCCACCATTCTAGGAGAATACAAAACAAGTATGGAATCATACTTTAACAAGCTTGTGTAGGATGCTTCTTGCTCAATGAATCAAGCTTCAAGATCAAGCAATGTTGAATCCTTTAGCCTGTAGGTTGGGAAGAATGAAAGAAGAGTGATAAGTACAAAAATGTACCTAGTGAGGTAGTAACTAGTCTATCCATTTTGTTATTTCATGTTTCATGTCTTTTAGATCATGTGTAGACCTAGCTAAGGCTTTCAAGCATTAAAGTAGACTTAGCTAGTCTTTCAAGTATCAAGAGTGACCTTATCTAGTCTTTCAAGCATCAAGAATATCCTATTTAGGTAACATGCAATTCGGCCAACAAGATTAGGCAACAAGAAATCATAATTCATGAATCAAGCATCATGCTTGTAAAACAAGAAACCAAGGAGTCATGCTTTCAAATCAAGCAACATACATTTCATGGTATACAAGACAAGTACCATGTATAATTGAATCTTATTCCATTTGTTATTTCATTAAACAACCCCCTTGGTACTTAATTTGTATAGGTAATCGTGTCTCCAACCAACTGTTGCCACAATATGCACCGTAGTGCTGGTCAACCCTCCTATTGTCGCCAAAGACCACATACGTACCCTCCATTTGTCGCCAAATAGGGGCCTTAGCCCTGGACCGTAGTCCACCCGTACACAGTGAGCTCTAGACTCTAAGGCATGCCTTTCTACCTAATCCAACTAGCTACCAAGGTTGTTTGAATTACCATTTATTCAAGTTATCAAGTTCAAGATCATGCTCATGTCAATCAAGATCATTTCATGTTAAGCCCTTAGGCTATTGAGCCTTAGCTCACAAGTCAAGTGGTTTCAAGATTTATTTCATCCAATAAGATAAAATCATATCTCAACAAGTCTTTAACATACATTCATGTTGCATCATAGCACATACAAGCATTCAAGCTATCATCAATCATGCTTAGCAATTCGAAATAGACATGTACATAAGATTATGATCATGTTTCATGTGTTTCTTTAATCATCCTTCCCTTATTAAGTCAAGTTCATGCTTAGATTCATTATCATAACAAGAATGTAACAAAATACATTGGTTAGGACCTAGTCCTAACCCTAAAGGTAACTACACTCACAATACAATCCAAGCAAGCTAGCAACTATCTTATATGGCTATCCCTTTGTTTTTAGCCCTTGAATGATTTCCTTTTTCTTCCTCAATTTGCTGCCCTTGGTCGAGCAAGCATAACACCTATACATTTCATCAAAACAAGCACAATATATCATACAATCATAGTAGCAATGCTATCACAACGTACCTAGCATTTAGCTATTGTTTTTATACTTCCTTTTAAGCATTTCTTACCAATTTATCTCCACATTGTTATTACTTCATTTTAAAGCATAACTGGATAGACTACAATGTCCCCAAACTATTTTGGAAACAATTTACAACTAGGTGCAAAAATAGTCCCAAACTGCCCAGGACACTGCTGCCTGGCAGTTTGCACACTGTCCATTTAAATGGCCATATCTTTTAATCATATTCAACGATAATTCTTCTCCAATCTGAAGGAGATGTTTGATTGGATGATTTTATCAATGAGACAAAGTACTTCTAACTCTCTGGTAGCAAAATCGGCAAGAGCTCTTATTGATAAGTTAGCTCAACACCGAGCGTACACCTTCACTAGAACAAGTGAAGACAAGCCAGAAGAAGCGGAGTACTGGTTGGAGAATACAACAAGAATCTTGTCTAAGCAATTGTAGTGCTCAGGTGAACACAAACTGGAGTGTGCAGTAGCTTTATTGGCTGAGGTGGCGCTGAATTGGTTGGAGACTACTACCTTGGCAGCACCTGAAGAAGCTGTCACTTGGGAATTCTTCCTTAAAGAATTTAAAAAGAAGTATATTAGTGATCAGTATCTTGCTGATCGCAAAAAGAAGCTCTTGTACCTGAAGCAAGGAGGGAAATCGATCGAGCAGTATGTTAGCGAGTTGTGCAAATATTGCAAATATGGGTCAGAGTTTATAAAGAAAGAAGAGGGCAAATGTGGAATGTTCATAGATGGACTCAATGATGAGTTAGGCCCTATGTTCACTACTTTGGGGATTACAAGCTTTTAAGAACTGGTCAACCTACTCATAGCTACCGAAGCCAAGATGAAGACTTCGACAAAACGATCAGAGAATCGGTCCCGAGATTACAAAAGATCGAGGGATGATCACAAGTCTCATTGGCGCAATAAGAAACAAAAGCATCAAGGAGAAAATTCTTTCAATCAGGGAAATTTCTCTAAGGGTAGCCATATACCCAAGCCACAAGCTATGTCCAGATCCTCAACACCTATGGTGTCCTTGGATAGCATCAGGAATACTGGGAGGGAGAACCAAATCCCTACTAGCAAGACTTGTTAAAAGAACCATACCAGAGTTTGCAGAAAGCTCACTAATGCTTGTTACTTGTGCAGAGACATGACACACTATGTCAAAGATTGCCCTCAAAATCTGAACAAGTTGCCTTCTCATGTTTCTCACAAATCGAATCAAGCTCTTTCACCTAGGGGAAAGGGTTCGAAGCAAGGTAACTCAGGCAACTACAGGAAGAGCAAAGGCAAGGAGTCTAATGCTACATATCAAGAGTCCCGGACACCTGCTCGAGTCTATCATATTCGTGGTCAGGAGGAGGAAGAATCTCCTGACATAATTGTAGGTACAATCTACCTCAATACTTACCCTATTTATGCTTTATTTGATACGGGATCAACCCATTCATTCATAAGATCTCCTTTAATTGAAAAGCTTAAATTGAAGCATTAATATGTTAGTTGTAGCTTAATTGCTACCAATCCTGTAGGGGGCAATGTAATAGTGAACCAAATATGTAAGGATTGCCCTTTGTTTATTCAGGGCATCCCTTTCCTAGCCAACCTATTGTTATTGCCTTTTATTGAGTTCGATCTCATTCTGGGATTAGATTGGTTAGGAAGGCATTAAGCTTGGGTAGATTGCCAAAAGTGAAAATTGTTTCTCTGTGGTTTAGGAGAAAATCCATTACCTTGATTAATAAGAAACCTATTAGCATCTTTGCTGCTATAATTAAAAGTGATGAAATTGAATTCGGTGTGACTTCCTTCCCTAACATTTTTCCTGAGGAATTGCTGGGATTGCCTCCTATTCGAGAAGTCGAATTCAAGATTGAAGTTTAACCCGGGAGTGATCCAGTGTCTATCGCTCCATATCTAATGGCCCCTATTGAAATTAAAGTGCTTAAGCAACAATTGCAAGATCTTCAAGACAAGGGCTTCATTTGACCTAGCTCTTCACCTGGGGAGCACCCGTATTGTTCGTTAAGAAGAAAGACGGGTCGATGAGGCTATGTATCGATTATCCTCAGCTAAACCAGCTCACTATTAAGAACAAGTACCCATTACCGAGGATTGATGACTTGTTCGAACAATTCAAGGATGCCAAAGTATTTTCCAAGATCGATTTGCGATCAGGGTACTATCAGATGATAATACAAGACTTGGATGTACCCAAAATGGCTTTCAGGACTCGTTATGGTCACTACAAGTTCCTAGTTATGCCCTTCGGACTAACCAATGCTCCAGCAGCTTTCATTGACTTAGTGAACCGAGTGTTCAAACCCTATTTGGACAAATTCATGGTTGTCATTATTGATGTCATTCTTGTCTACTCAAAGGACAAAGAATAACATGCTAATCACCTTCGAATTGTACTCCAGACATTGAGAGAGAATCAGCTATATACCAAATTGAAAATGCGAGTTCTGGCTCTCAGAAGTATCCTTCCTTGGCCATGTTATCTCGACCGAAGGGATAAAGGTTGATCGTAAGAAGATTCAAACCATCATCGAATGGAGACCTCCAAGAAATGTTAGCGAGGTTATGAGTTTTCTCGGTTTAGTCGGGTATTATCGAAGATTCGTGAAAGGGTTCTCCATTCTTGCTACTCCATTGACTCGACTCCTTGAAAGAATCCTCCATTTAAATGGTCCGAGGACCAGCAGAGGACTTTAATCAATTGAAGCAAGTCCTAACTCAAGCTCCTATTCTAATCCAACCTGGACTGGGAAAAGACTTTACAGTCTTCAGTGATGTTTCCCATCTCATTTTAGGGTGTTTATTGATGCAAGACAACAAGGTCATTGCCTATGTTTCTCGGCAACTCAAGCCACATGAATTGAACTATCCAACACACGACTTGGAGCTAGCCGCGGTCGTTTTACTTTAAAGATCTGGAGACATTATCTTTATAGAGAGAAATGTTGATTATTTACAGGTCATCAGAGTTTAAAATACATCCTAACTCAGAAGGAGTTAAATCTTCGACAAAGAAGATGGGTGGAACTACTAAAAGACTATGTTGGTTACCACCCAAGCAAGGCAAATGTTGTGGCTGATGCGCTCAGTCGTAAACATTAAATTGGTAAGATCAAATACGAATTTCCAACATTGTTTATCCCTTTTATTCGAATGAATGATATGAATCCACTAATCGAATTCCTTTAATTGTAGCTTCAACTACTTTCAATGCCCATTTTAACCCCCTAAAGAATCGGAGATATGCGGTAGAACTTTAAATTCAATCCAACTTAAATTCGAGGATCAAAGAGCTTCAACAAAATGACCCTGAACTTTAGAAGATATTGAAAGAGATTGATTCCAAACCGATCACCGAATTCTCACTTCGGTCGAATGGTATTCTCTACTTCAAGAATCAAGTTTGTGTACCCAATGATCCAATCCTTAAGAGGGAAATGCTTCAAGAAGCATATAGTAGTCCTTTTTCAATACATACGGGAGTGATCAAGATGTATGAGGACATAAAGGAAGTCTATTGTTGGCCGATATTGTTGACTTTGTATCGAAGTGCCTCACTTGCCAGAAGGTGAAGGTCGAACACCAACTACCTACTGGACTCTTACAACCCATCGAATTGCCTCAATGGAAGTGGGAGTGTATAATAATGGACTTCGTATCGGGATTGCCTCTATCACCAAGGAAAATGATGCTACTTGGGTGATCGTTGATAGGTTCACCAAATTGGCTCACTTTCTACTTGTTCGAATGAACATGAGCCTCAAACAGCTAGCTAAACTATACTTGAAAGAAGTAATCATACTTCACGGTGTTCCTAGATCTATTATATCATATCAAGACTCTCGTTTTACTTCTCGTTTCTGGAGGGCACTACAAGAAGCTATGGGAACTAAGCAGAACCTTAACACTACCTTCCATCCACAAACCGATGGACAATCTAGAAGGATAATCTAGTGCTTGAAGACATGCATCGATCTTGCATTATCGACTTCAGTAAAGATTAGGAGAAATCTCTACCATTAGTTGAGTTTGCCTACAACAACAGCCATCAGCCTTCTATCAAAATGGCCCCATTCGAAGCATTGTATGGTAGGAGATGTAGAACTCCCCTATGTTGGTCTGAATTGGGGGAAAACAAGGTCTTAGGACCTAAATTGCTTCGTGAAACCAAAAATCAAGTTCGGGTGATCCATAGTAGACTGAAAAAGGCCTTTGATAGGCAAAAGGCTTATACCGATCTCAAGAAAAGAAACATTGAATATCGAGTGGGAGATTACCTATTCTTAAAGGTATCGCTTTGGAGGAAAATCCTCATATTTGGGAAGAAGGGTAAACTAAGCCCTCTATTTATCGGACCCTTTGAAGTCTTAGAAAAGATCGGTTCAGTTGCTTACAAGCTAGCACTCCTTGCTGAATTCAATAGAATCCACAACATCTTCCATGTATTGATGTTGAGGAGATATCGATCATATCCATCACATGTTCTAGAACCTGATGAAGTGGAACTTAATCCTAATCTATCGTGCGATGAAGAGCCAATTCAAATACTTGATAAAGAAGTCAAGAGGCTTCGCAATAAGATTGTGCCATTGGTAAAAGTTCTACGGAAGAACCGCAATGTAAAAGAAGCCACATGAGAACCCGAAGCAACAATGAGAAAGCAGTACCTCATCTATTCCCCTCAGGTAAATTCAAGGACGAATTTCTTTAAGGGGGAGGGAATTGTAATATCCTCAAAACTAGTATAAAGAACGTTACTACAATGCCTTCATTTAATCCCTAATTGATTGAAAGTAAGGTACTAGGTCTAGTTAATAAGGACTAGAATGCTACAAATGAAAAAGTGGTAACCTAATGTGTAAGTGACCAAACTAAAACAAACAACAAATTGAAGGAATGCATAATAAATTCTCACTTTCCTAAAATGCCCCTACACATGTCATTAATTAGTGGATAATTAAGGACAAATTAGTCATTTTAGGAGGAGATATTGATGAACCATTGTCATCTTCCTCCCTTGTTGGCCGAGTGAATGAACAAAGAAGAGAAAAAAAAGGGGATTGAGTGAGAAAACTCTATAATCATAGACTCAAGCTTGACATTTGGAGAAATTGGAGTTGCTAGCATTCATACTATCTTGATAGGAAGGTAAAATATCTTCCTTAATGCATTAAGAATCAAATGATGCATGTAAATTTTAGGTTCTTGCTTGAATTACATGAATTTGATGATTAGTTAGTGAATTGATGCTATAAACTAGTTAAGAAGTTCAATTGATTAATCAATCCATGAAATTGATAGTGCCATTCGAATGAGTATGAGAAATTGAGATTGTCAATAGCCAAATTGATGGCGAAATGCTATGCTAGTTGCTGAAAATTTTCGATGATGATTAGAATGGATGATTGATATGTGAGTGGAAATTTTGGTTGCTGGAAATTCTAGTGAATTGATGTCTTAATGAATCAAATTGAAAATATTGATCAATTGCCCTGTTTTTATAGGATTGACACATAATTGGAATAACTTATACATGTATGAATGAGTATATATATTGAACAATCATGTTAGGATCCTTGTCTAAGTGATTAAAGAAGCTAGAAACTAGCTAATGGAAAGCTATCCAAAATACTCTATTTTCGGCTGTGAGTTTGAAAAATTGTAGAAAATCACATAGACCAAATTAGGGGGTAAATCTTATATTTACATAATCATGCGGATGTCTAGTTTTGTATGCAACAAACAGAATCGAATTTCGAGTTACAAAACAATTTGTAGAGATTAATCTCCGAGGACAATGCAAATTGTCCAGTGGCATAGTTTGGTTTGTGTTTAAATAAAAAACTATATTAATTCACTATGAATAAGAATGTAAGGATTATATGGTTTGAAGGAAAATTAAGTTAGCTTTCTAACGGTGTAAACGGTTTGAAATTCTGACGTACGAAATAAAAGATATGAACACTTAAGCAAGTAGTGCACATGCTGCCAGGCAGCAACAGTTTGATGTTTGAAATTGAATGTTTGAGTATATGGAGTCACATAATGACTCAAGTGGTTGTTGGATTTTACCTAATACACTATGCATTGTATTAAAGTTAGATCAAGTGGAAATTGAGGAAAAAGGGGCTCACATAGAATGTCAATCTAGTAGAGGGAAAGGGATTTCAATCCGGGATCGACCATAGGTCAAAAAATTCATGTGCGTGTAGTTTAAAGTTTAGAGAGGGCGGCAATGTAACACCCCCTACCCCGGGTTAGTAGAAAACCAGCTCGGGAGCGTTACCAAGCAAGAACAAGGCATTACAAACAAGAACAAGGAAAGATTAGATTAACTCATCCCTATTAGATGAGTTACTTAACTAGTAAGCAACCAAGCATACTTAACTTATCAAGCAGGCAATCCCATATCTTGTTTACAAGTCATTATAGGTTACTAGTTTAACAATTCCATTAACTACATCATACCATATCATTCGAATAGCCTAAGTGTGCAACCATGCTTCCATTTCATTTCATTGTTCCTTAGATTGATACATGTACTAATTTCATACCTAAATTTACTAAACATGATCATGTAACATACAATTGCATGTAACTTGTTTCCAATCAAGCCATACACCAAGCCTATCCATTCGGCATTCACTATACAAACACACAATACACTTACAACAAGGTATGTTCACATGCAAGTGACTATATAATTTTCAAGGCATTCGAATGGTACATATAAACTAGATCAATCACTTGAACATTCCATATATAAATTCATTTATGCGCAGCATCTACTTATACATTACATGTAATTAGAGTTCAATACAAGCTTGTTTCACATTGTCAACCAAGTTCATAACATAGTAGGCCCAATCAAGAACATATATACACAAGTTCAAGCATTCAAAATTCATGCACAAGTTCACTATATACAATCTAAGTGCCACCAACTAGGGGAGTAAGAAACAAGTATGAACCATACTTACCCTATGCTTGTGTCTTGCTTCGAGCTCAAGGAATCAACTTCAGGATCAAGCAATAATCGAATCCTTTATCCTGTAGTTGGGAAGAATGAAAACAAGAGTGATAAGTTCAAGAATGTACTTAGTGAGGTAGTAACTGGTTCTAACCATGTATCATGTTATTTAGCCATTTATCAAGTCTACCTAACTAAAGTTTAAAAGCATTTCAAGTCAATCAAGAATCACAATCACCAAACATGTATATCATTCGAACAATATAGCAAGAAATAGGCATGAATTATATCTTATTAGAGTAAAAAGGCAAGCAACAATACATCTCATATCAAGTCTCAATCAATTCATGCTTCCATGACAAGTAACATACAATTCATGGCTTTCATGTCAAGTAACATTCATTATATAACTTTCAAGACAAGTAACATGTATTATAGGATTGTTATTTCATTTGTTATCATTTAAACAACCCCATTGGTACTTAGTTTGTATAGGTAATCGAGTCTCCAACCAATTGTCGCCACAAGATGCACCGTAGTGCTGGTCAACCTTCCTACTATCGCCAAAGACCACATACGTACCCTTCGTCTGTCGCTAAATAGAGGCCTTAGCCATGGACCGTAGTCCACCCTGACACAATGAGCTCTAGACTTTAAGGCATGCCCTTCTACCTAATCCAACTAGCTACCAAGGTTGTTCGATTTTAGCCATTTATACAAGTATTTCAAGTTCAAGATCATGTCAAGTATTCAACAAGTTCATTACATACTAGGTCCTTAGGCCAATTGAGCCATAGCTTGCATATCATGTAATTCTTATGTGTTCATTTCATCAATTTGAGATAACATTTCAAGCAATTTCTTTAAGCATTCGATCACATGCCATATCACACATACAAGCACCAATGTTACCACTTAAACATGCTTATCAATTGAATCATACACCCATTCAAGGATGTGATCAAATTTCATGCATTAATTTAATCATACTACCCATATTAAGCCAAGTCCATATTAAGTCCATTTAAACATTACAAGAATGTAGGCATGCTTGCTGTAGTTAGGACCTAGTCCTAACTCTAGAATAAACTACACTCACAATACTCTCCAAGCTAGCTAGTCTTGGATCCACAATCCTTTGTTCTTAGCTTTAGGATGTTACAACTTTTCCTTTTCCACCAAGTTCACCCCTGGTTCTATCACATTATACAAGTAAATACATGTTAAAACAAGTTCACATACTCATTCAACCAAAGCAATACTACTAGTACACAACATGTACAATTCTGGCAGCATGATAATATATATTCTTTACAACACATATCTACAGTTTTCTATACTCTAATTCATGTAAACCAGGGCAGTAACCATTGTCCCAAAACTGTTTACAAAATAGTTTTCAAAACTGTATACAAAACTGTGTACAATTACATAAACTGTTGCTACTAGGCAGCATGTACTTTGCTCACTTAAACATGCTACTTTCATTCTGTACGTCAGAATTTCAATTGATTTACACCATTGGAAAGCTATCTTAATTGTCTTTCTAACCATATAGGCCTTTAATTTTAATTCTTTTCCAATTAATACAGTTTTTAACTTAAAGACAGGGAAATTTACAACACTAGACAGTTTGCACTGTCCCTAGTGTTTCTTCTCTACAATCCATAATTCAGTTCTGTTTTCTCCTAATGAATTTAGACATGTTAAGGCATTGTCCATAAAAATTTCATCCTTAAATTCCTTTTATACAACTTATGGTGATTTTTCAAAGTTACTGCCCAGAATAGAGTATTTTGGGAGATTACACTAGGTTGAGTTTCTAGCTTCATAACTCATCTAAACAAGATTCTAACATTGTAATTCAACTTATTTTCATGTTCTTACATGTCTAGGTCAATCTAAGTCACCTAACAATGTGCTTAAAATAGGGCATTATAATGTTATGTTCAATTTGATCCATTTGATCAACAACAAACTTCTAATTCACCATTTGAACAGTCCATTACCTAGCTTTAACTAATCCAATTATATGCATTCAATTTCCAGCAAGCTATTTACTCTATTCAAGCCTCAATTCATCTAACAACATGATCAAAACATGGCATTATATACAATTAGCATTTTACACATTTTCTCCTAGCAAAACAGTCCCTATTCTCAATTTCCAGCAACCATACACATTTTTAGCAATTTGGCTACTAACACTCACAATTTCAAGTACCATTAGAAGCTAACATTATCTTATCAAGCATAAAAATCATCCTATTCAATTTAGGCAATAAGAACATCACAAATTCAAGATTCAAGCATTCTATAACATGTAGGAATCAAGCAATTTACCTTCTCCTGAGCTAATTTGATCAAAAATAAATCAAGAAGTATGAATTGAAGATGGTCCATGAAGATTTTCCTTTCTCTCTCTTTTTCCCTTAACAATTCGGCTTTGGGGGATTTTGGAAGGAAGAAGATGATAAAATTTTTGTTCATCTTTCCCCTCATGGCTGCCGTGAGTCACCCCTTAACAAGGCACATGTTCTCATCAAATGAGAACATGTGTCTAGGCCTTAATTTAAATTTAATTTTACATGCAAACTCTAGAGCTTTGCATGTTCACATTTCCAACCTTCCATTTAAGTCTTCTAGTTTTAATTTCAATTCAATTTGGTTCTAATTTCACTTATTTGATCTTAAATATAGCTAATGTTCTTTCTTCTTTAACCTGAATCGAATACGTGAGGATATTGCTTCCTCATGATTTCTTTAGATTCCCAAGTTGCCTCTTCTATCTTGTCATTTCTCCACAAGACCTTGACAAGAGGAACGGTTTTGTTCCTGAGTTTTCTAACTTCACGATCAAGAATCTGGACTAGTTTTTCTTCGTAAGACAAGTCATGATTCAATTCCACTCCTTCAGGCTCAAGGAAATGGGATGGATCAGATCTATATCTTTTGAGCATAGATACGTGAAAGACATTATGGATCTTATCGAATTCACTAGGGAGTGCTAATCAATAAGCCACTGGACCAATCTTTTTAATAATTTAGAATGGTCCAATGAATCAGGGATTGAGTTTCCCTTTTCTTCCAAACTGAAAGACTTTCTTCCAAAGAGATACTTTGTGGAAGACTTTGTCTCCAACATTGTACTGGATGTCTCTCATTTTCAAGTCTGCATATGCTTTTTGCCTATCGAAAGCTTATTTCAATTGATCATGAATGATCTTCACTTGTTCTTCGGTTTCTCTGAGCAATTGAGGTTCCAATACTTTGTTTTCTCCCAATTCAAACCAGCACAAGGGAGATCTATATTTCCTTCCGTATAGAGCTTCGAAGGGAGCCATCTGAATAGATGTCTACTAGCTATTGCTATAAGCAAACTTTACTAGGGGAAGAGATTTCTCCCAGTTCTTTCCGAAGTCCATAACACAAGCGCATAGCATGTCTTCAAGCACTTGGATGATTCTTTCAGATTGTCCATCTAATTGAGAATGAAAGGTTATACTAAGGTGAACTTTAGCTCCTAGATCCTTCTGTAAGGAATTCCATAATCGAAAAGCAAATCTAGGGTCACGATCAGAGATTATAGCTGTAGGTACATTGTGTTATCGAATCACTTAACGGATATATAGCTCGGCTAAGGTTTCCAAGCTCGTGTTCATTCGAACAGGGATGAAATGAGTAGACTTTGTGAATCTATCAACAATCACCCATACAACATCATTCTTTCTTGGAGTGCAAGGAAGACCAGTAACGAAGTCCATTGTAATCCGATCCTATTTTCACTGAGGGAATTTGATAGGTTGGAGCAATCCAGTAGGGACTTGATGCTCGACTTTGAATCTTTGACAAGTTAGGCACTTTGAAACAAAATCTGTGATAGTTGATTTCATGCCTGGCCACCAGTGTAGCGGCTTTAGGTCCTTGTACATCTTAATCGATCCCGGGGGAATCGAGAAAGAGCTTTGGTGAGCTTCTTGTAACATCTCTTGTTTTAGTTCCTCGTTGCTAGGAACACATACCCTATCTTTGAAATAGAGGAGTCTATTCGACTTGAGGGAGAAGCTAGAATTAGACTCAGAGTTTAGCTTGGACATGATCTTCTGAAGATCTGGATTAGTTTGTTGGAGTTCTTTGATTCTCGAGATTAGACTAGATTGAACTTGAAGTTCAGACAAGAATTTTCGTCCTTTGGATAAACGAAAATGAGCATTGATAGCCAAAGAAGCTACAAAAGAATAAACAATATCACTAAGGATGGTTTTCCAATAGTTGCTTGCAAGACAAGAAAGGTTCAATTTGAATAGATTACTTGTAATCCAAGAAAGATTAAATTCAAATGAATTATTTTGGGATTTAGATTTAGGGGTTTACCCGAGTATGGTCTGTGACTAAGGGCATCAACAACCACGTTTGCTTTCTCCGGATGGTAATCGATAACCAAATCGTAGTCTTTAAGCAATTTTAGCCATCTCCTTTGCCTTAGATTCAAGTCTTTCTGAGTCGGGAGGTATTTGAGACTCTTGTGGCCTGTGAACATGTTGCATTTCTCCCTGTACAAGTAATGTCTCCAGACTTTGAGTGCAAACACGATAGCTGTCAATCCTAGATCATGTGTAGGATAGTTTGACTCGTGTGGTTTTAGTTGTCTTAAAGCGTAAGCTATCACTTTTCCATCTTGCATTAGGACACATCCTAGTCTGAAATGAGATGCATCACTATAGATAGTGAATTCTTTGCCCGACTCTAGTTGGATGAGAATTAGAGCATGAGTCAGGGCTTGTTTAGGTTGATCGAAGCTTCGTTGTTGATTCTCCGACCATACAAATGGTGTGTCTTTATAGGTTAGCTTAGTCAAGCTTGCGACAATGGATGAGAATCCCTTAACAAAATGTCGATAATACCCGGCTAAACCGAGAAAGCTTCTGACCACACCAATATTCCTTGGAGGTCTCCAATCCAGGGTGGATCAACTTTTGCTCGGGTCTAATTTAATTCCTTCTGCCGAGATAACATGGCCAAGGAACGAGACTTTCGATAGCCAAAGTTCACACTTAGAGAACTTTGCGAACAATTGACGTTCTTGAAGAGTTTGCAATACAATTCGAAGGTGTTCGAAGTGTTCTTCCTTATTCCGAGAATACACCAGAATGTCATCAATGAAGACGACCACAAACTTGTCAAGATAGGGCTTGAATACACGGTTCATGAGGTCCATGAAAGCAGCCAAAGCATTCGTTAACCCGAATGGCATTACAAGGAATTCAAAGTGGCCATATTGAGTATGAAAGGTTGTCTTGGGTACATCTTCTTCTTTTACCCTCATTTGGTAGTATCCCGATCGAAGATCGATCTTTGAGAACACTGAATCATCCTTGAGTTGATCGAATAGATCTTCTATCCTTAGGAGAGGATATTGATTCTTGGTAGTAAGCTTGTTCAATTGTCTGTAGTCAATACAGAGTCTCATAGTCTCATCTTTCTTCTTCACGAACAAGACTGGAGCACCCCAAGGAGACGAGATAGGCCGAATAAAGCCTTTGTCTTGTGGCTCTTGGAGTTGCTTCTTGAGTTCTTTTAATTCAACAGGTGCCATTCGATAGGGTGTGATGGACACCAGATTTGTTCCAGGTTGAACATCGATCCTTAACTCTACTTCTCTGGTTGGAGGGAGACCAGGGAGTTCCTCAGGAAAAACATCAATGAATTCAGATACAATTGGCATACTAGGTAAGCTGAATTCAAGTTCATCTTGCATAATCATAGTAGCAAAGATTGAGGTCGATTTCCCATCAATTAGAAGGATTGATTCCTTTCCTAGACCCCGAAGATAAAGTCTCATATTTTGGCAATCTACCGAGGCTTCATGTTTGCCTAACCAATCTAGTCTCAGTACTAGATCGAACTCACAAGTTGGTAGTACATATAGATCAACATAGAAGGGTATTTTTCGAATGAATATGGGACAATTTCTACAAATAAGGCTTATGTTTGTAATCCCCCTATTGGATTCAAGACTATTAGGCTTTGTTTTACAATTTCAGGCTTCAAATTCAACTTTACAATAAAAGATGAGCATACAAAAGAATGTGTGGATCCCAAGTCTATTAAAGCATAAACATGACTCAAATTTAGCTCAATGGTACCTGCTATGACATCGGGTGATTCTTCATCTTCTTTTCCCCGGATATGATAGATTCGAGCAAGAGCCCGATATTCTTGGTGAGTAGGGGCATTCGAATGGGGTCCTTTATTCTTCCCCTAATTTCTAGACTGAGCTTGTCTGGGACCTTTGTTTCGAATGGAAGGAGCTAAGCTAGCATTTATAGGAGTTCGATTTGGAACCTTGTTAGGATTCTGGGGACAATCCCTAATATAGTGATCGAGGGCTCCACATAAGAAACATAGATTCTGTTGAGTTCTACATTGGCCAGTGTGGTGCTTCTGGCAGAACTTACAAGTAAGATATTGAGCAGTTTTACTAGAATTCCCCGTACTATCAATAAAGATGATCGAGGCTGAAGGCTTGGTTACCGATTGAGGTCTCGGTATGTAGTTTCTTTTCTGAATAGGAGTGTAATTCGAAGAGTGTTCTCTGGAGTGTTTAGACTTCTTTCACTGCCAGTGGGGCTTGTCATCATTCCTGGATCATTTTTCTTTCCAAGAGTTACCACTTTTGCACTTTTTAGAGGCCTTCATCTACGCCTCAATTGCAATAGCCCAGTTCACCAAATTCTGGAAGTTAGTGATACCCAGGGCAGTAAATATTGGACTCAGTTCATCATTCAGTCCATCGATAAACCTTCGACATTTATCAGCATCAGTCTTGATGTATTCCGATCCGTACTTGCAATACTTGCAGAAATCGCTCACGTACTATTTAGTGGGTCAGCCACCTTGCTTGAGGTACAAGAAATGCTTCTGGCGCTTGGCCAAGTATTATTCACTGGTGTATTTCTTCCTGAATTCCTCGATGAAGAATTTCCAAGTTACAGCTTCAGCAGGAGCAGTCAGGGTAGTGGTTTCCCACCAGCTTAGAGCTTCATCTGCCAACAGGGCTATGGCACATTCGAGTTTGTGCTCATTAGGACAAGGTAGTTGTTTAGTCAGGATTCGATTAGTGGCCTCTAACCAATACTCAGCTACTTCGGGATTGGCTTCATCAATGCCAGTGAAGGTATAAGTCTGGTGTTGAGCCAGCTTATTAATCGCTCACGTACTTGCAATACTTGCAGAAATCGCTCACGTACTGTTTAGTGGGTCAGCCACCTTGCTTGAGGTACAAGAAATGCTTCTGGCGCTCGGCCAAGTATTATTCACTGATGTATTTCTTCCTGAATTCCTCGATGAAGAATTTCCAAGTTACAGCTTCAGCAGGAACAGTCGGGGTAGTGGTTTCCCACCAGCTTAGAGCTTCATCTGCCAACAGGCTATGGTACATTCGAGTTTGTGCTCATTAGGACAAGGTAGTTGTTTAGTCAGGATTCGATTAGTGGCCTCTAACCAATACTCAGCTACTTCGGGATTGGCTTCATCAATGCCAGTGAAGGTATAAGTCTGGTGTTGAGCCAGCTTATTAATCGGGGCTCTGTTTGGCACAGCAGCAGGAGGAGGAATAGGATGGTCTTGTTTCAAAGTAGTTAGAAGATGATTGAACATCTCCTTCATACTCAGGATACATTCCTGCTGCACTGGATTTATAGTAGGAGCTTCCTATTGAGCAGCAGCTTGGCCTCGGGGTTGAGCTTGTTGTTGTGGAGGATTCTGCTCCATCCTCACACTATCCCCTTCATTCAAGGAGCCTACAAGACTTTCATCATCCCGAGCGAGCCTTGTTTCAGACATTCTACGTTCAAATAGAACAATTAGGAATTCGGTTTAGTTAAGCAAAGACACAAGCTGTACAATACAAGTCTCCTAGGTGGCACAAGTATCCTATATGATGCAAGAGAGTCCAGTTTAGTCCTAGAACCGACCCAAAAGCTTTGATAACCAATAAATGTAACACCTTTACCCGGGGTTAGTAGCAAACTGGCTCGGGAGCATTACCAAGCAAGAACAAGGCAAGAATAGATTAACTCATCCCTATTAGATGAGTTACTTAACTAGTAAGCAACCAAGCATACTTAACTTATCAAGAAAGCGATCCCATATTTTGTTTATAGAAGTCATTATAGGTTACTACTTGAACAAATCCATTAACTACATCATACCATATCATTTGAATAGCCTAAGTGTGCAACCATGCTTCCATTTCATTTCATTTCATTGTTCCTTAGATTGATACATGTACTAATTATATACCTAAATTTACTAAACATGATCATGTAACATGCAATTGTAGGTAACTTGTTTCCAATCAAGCCATACACCAAGCCTATCCATTCGGCATTCACTATACAAACACACAATACACTTACAACAAGGTATGTTCGCACACAAGTGACTATAAAATTTTCAAGGCATTTGAATGGTACATATAAACTAGATCAATCACTTGAACATTCCATATATAAATTCATTTATGCACAGCATCTACTTATACATTACATGTAATTTGAGTTCAATAAAAGCTTGTTTCACATTGTCAACCAAGTACATAACATAGTAGGCCCATTCAAGAACATATATACACAAGTTCAAGCATTCAAAATGCATGCACAAGTTCACTATATACAATCTAAGTGCACCAACTAGGGGAGTAAGAAACAAGTATGAACCATACTTATGCTATGCTTGTATCTTGCTTCGAGCTCAAGGACTTTAGGATCAAGCAACAATTGAATCCTTTATCACGTAGTTGGGAAGAATGAAAACAAGAGTGATAAGTACAAGAATGTACTTAGTGAGGTAGTAACTAGTTCTAACCATGTATTATGTTATTTAGCTATTTATCAAGTCTACCTAACTAAAGTTTATAAGTATTTCAAGTCAATCAAGAATCACAATCACCAAGCATGTATATCATTCGAACAATCTAGCAAGCAATAGGCATGAATTATATCTTATTAGAGTAACAAGGCAAGCAACAATACATCTCATATAAAGTCTCAAGTAATTCATGCTTCCATAACAAGTAACATACAACTCATGGCTTTCATGTCAAGTAACTTTCATTATATAACTTTCAAGACAAGTAACATGTATTATAGGATTTTTATTTCATTTGTTATCATTTAAAAAAACCCCTTGGTACTTAGTTTGTATAGGTAATCGAGTCTCCAACCAACTGTCGCCACAAGATGCACCGTAGTGCTGGTCAACCCTCTTACTGTCGCCAAAGACCACATACGTACTCTCCGTTTGTCGCCAAATAGGGGCCTTAGCCCTGGACCGTAGTCCATCCTGACACAATAAGCTCTAGACTCTAAGGCATGCCCTTCTACATAATCCAACTAGCTACAAAGGTTGTTCAATTTTAGCCATTTATACAAGTATTTTAAGTTCAAGATCATGACAAGTATTCAGCAAGTTCATTACATACTAGGCCCTTAGGCCAATTGAGCCATAGCTCACATATCATGTAATTCTCATGTGTTCATTTCATCAATTTGAGATAACATTTCAAGCAATTTCTTTAAGCATTCGATCACATGCCACATCACACATACAAGCACCAATGTTACCACTTAAACATACTTATCAATAGAATCATACATGCATTCAAGGATGTGATCAAATTCCATGCACTACTTTAATCATACTTCCCATATTAAGCCAAGTCCATATTAAGTCCATTTAAACATTACAAGAATGTAGACATTCTTGCTTTAGTTAAGACCTAGTCCTAACTCTAGAATAAACTACACTCACAATACTCTCCAAGCTAGCTAGTCTTGGATCTACAATCATTTGTTCTTAGCTTTAGGATGTTCCACCTTTTCCTCTTCCACCAAGTTCACTCCTGGTTCTAACACATTATACAAGTAAATACATGTTAAAACAGGTTCACATAATCATTCAACCAAGGCAATATTACTAGTACACAACATATACAATTCTGGCAACATGATAATATATATTCTTTACTACACATATCTACACTTTTCTATATTGTAATTCATGTAAAATAGGGCAGTAACCATTGTCCCAAAACTGTTTACAAAATGGTTTTCAAAATTGTATACAAAACTGTGTACAATTACCTAAACTATTGCTACTTGACAGCATGTACTCTGCTCACTTAAACATGCATAACTTTCATTCTGTATGTCAGAATTTCAATTGGTTTACACCGTTGGAAATCTAACTTAATTGCCTTTCTAACCATATAGTCCTTGAATTTTAATTTTTTTCCAATTAATACAATTTTTAACTTAAAGACAGGGCAATTTACAACACTGGATAGTTTGCACTGTCCCTAGTGTTTCTTCTCTACAATTCATTCTACAATCCAGAATTCAGTTCTGTTTTCTCCTAATGAATTTAGACATGTTAAGGATTTTCCATAAAAATTTCAACCTTAAATTCCTTTTATACAATTTATGGTGATTTTTCAAAGTTACTGCCCAGAACAGAGTATTCTGGGCAGATTACACTAGGTTGAGTTTCTAGCTTTATAACTCATCTAAACAAGATTCTAACATTTTAATTCAGCTTATTTTCATGTTCTTACATGTCTAGGTTAGTCTAATTCACCTAGAAATGTTCAATTTGATCCATTTGATTAACAACATACTTTTAATTCACCATTTGAACAATCCATTACCTAGCTTTAACTAATCCAATTATATGAATTCAATTCCCAGCAAGCTATTTACTCTATTCAAGCCTCAATTCACATAAAAACATGATCAAAACAGGTCATTATATACAGTTAGCATTTTATACACTTTCACCTAGCAAAACAGTCCATATTCTCAATTTCCAGCAACCATACACATTCTCTTTGGCAATTTGGCTACTAACACTAACAATTTCAAGTACCATTAGAAGCTAACATTATCTTATCATGCATAACAATCATCCTATTCAATTTAGGCAACAAGAACATCACAAATTCAAGATTCAAGCATTCTATAACATGTAGGAATCAAGCAATTTACCTTCTCCTAAGCTGATTTGATCAAAGCTAAATCATGAAGTATGAATTGAAGATGGTCTATGAAGATTTTTCTTTATCTTTCTTTCTCCCTTAACAATTTGGCTATGGAGGATTTTGGAAGGAAGAAGATGATAAAATTTTTGTTCATTTTTCCCCTCATGGCTGCCGTGAGTCACCCCTTCACAAGGCACATGTTCTCATCAAATGAGAACATGTGTCTAGGCATTAATATTAATGCAATTTTACATGCAAACTTTAGAGCTTTGCATGTTCACATTTCCATCCTTCCATTTAAGCCTTCTAGTTTTAATTTCAATTCAATTTGGTTCTAATTTCGCTTATTTGATCTTAAAGATAGCTAATGTTCTTTCTTCTTTAATTTGATTAACACACTGTTCAATTAGCCTATAGCCTAGATTGTGGTAACCTTCCTAGGCCATGTTTAGGGTGTTACAGGTAACCTCTCCAAGTTCATTTCTGATTTGTATTTCTTGTTGATTCTTAAGTATAAATTGTGTAATGAGCTTGCTATGGAGCATTAGCAAGGTAAGTGCTCTATTGAGTGGTTACTTGATTGTGAAGCATGCTTGAATTACTATTGATTGTCATGATATGCTTCTTCCATACATATTGAAATGAAGCATGATGTTATAGTTGAAATAACTCAATTAATTGTTTAATGACATATTGATTGACACACCTTCATTGACTATTGAAACATTGGTATTGGCTTGAATCCTATTCGATTGAAAGGGGATATTGGCACAAAATGTGCACATTGAATTGAATCATGCTTCTAATTGATTGAAAGTGATAACTATTGTAAGCATTGGTCTCGAGTGGGTTTTAGATATAGTTGGCATGCTATAGAGTGTATAGAGCTCATTATCGAGGTAGACAATGGTCCGAGACATTGGTCCCTAATTGGAGACAGTAGGAGAGAAGTATTGTTATTGGTCATTGGCGACAGTATGAGGGATTTGACCGGTACTATGTACCATATTGACTATTGTCATTGGCGACAGTTTGGTTGGAGACTCAAGTATCTAGACTGAGTAATCAATTCTCAAGGCTATACTTAAAATGAACTATAACTCATGTACGTTGAGTCTATTGATACATTGAATTGCATTGATTGATAGTAAAGGGAAATTGATTGCAATGAACTATTGATATTGAGACATTGATTGAACATTGCTTATTTGAGATTGCTTGAGTATTGAAATCATGGATTGTGTTCAAATGACATGTTATGCCTAATGTAGTCGAATTAGAAGATTGAGCATGTCTAAACTTCAAACCTTGTATTGATATTGGATTGAAAACTAAGCAAATGTATCTAGTATTGATTGCTTAGTTTCGAATGGTTCTTTATTGATGGGGGAACCATACCATCTATTAGATGGTTCGTAGTTGAGACTTATTGTATTGATTATCTTGTAATTTAAACTCACTCACTAAGATTTGCTTAATCAAGTCTCTTTACTACGATACATGTTGATATTGGATACTATCCCGAAGTCTAAGCTCGTACAAGTCACATTTTACTTGAAAGAGTATGTTTCCATCTTGTTATAGTTCTCCTAGGATGGTGGCACCTAAGGCATGTATATTCATGTTCACTTAGTTATGGTTTGTATAAATTAACTCCATTTATGATCTATAAAGAGTATGGTATGTATATATGAGCATGTATGCACTTTATTAAACTTGTATGCTTGTTAGCCTAATGTTAGATTTCCCCTGGTTGAATTATGCCTGTAATGGTTGAATAGATCATTTGAAAATGGCTAGTTAACACCAAGTAAATGTAGTAATCCACATGTTTAGACTTGAACCACTTTGATCACTTAGGGTACTAGTCGAATGGTGTGTATAATATTGGAAGCATGTATGTTTGATTAAGGTAACTTAAGTAAATGATGTAAATCATCTATTGGTATGCTTAATAGCTACAATGAATCTTGAAATCTTCTATTGTGTTAAACATCGATTTGGAATGGTTTCTTGTAAATCAAGTAAGTCCTAAATGGTATTGATTATGATATCAAATTTCATTAGGGGTACTAATGTATCTAATAGGTGCATCATGCATTATATATTGGGTCCTCACCTATTCGAATTGTTTCTTAAAGTACAAGAAAGGTTTAAGTTGAATTGAACTAACTAGCTTATAAGGTATGAATTATTGATTGTAATTGTGGTAACTTACCTAATCCTACTAGGGTGGTTAGAGTATGTTACACGAATACCATGTATAAGTGTAAATACTTGTTTGTATGCCTTATCTAAATATGCATAACCTCTTGTTCAAGCCTTGTAAGTTATAAAAAGGGGTTGTATAGAAATTGATGAATAGATAGAGTATTGTTTTACACTAATAGTCACCTTAAAATACCTCACTAAGCCTATGCTTACTCTATCATTTCAATGCATTTCAGGATGAACTTGCTTGTGAGTACTTCTGAGCTCGGATGAGATCATGAGTGTCGTGATTTATGTTCGTACTCTCCTTATGAACTCCTAGATGGTGGCACATAGTTGTTAAGAATGCATCGTGCACTGCAATTTCTTGATTGATTTCATATGTTTATAAGCTTTATAAGTATTCAAAGTTTTGTAATAGGCCATTAATTATTCCATAGTTGCTTGTTATATGAGTTATAATTGTTAGTATAATTGCACGGTTGTTTAAATATTTATATGTGCCTTAAGTTGCTAGATGACCTTGTGTCATGTGTGTATGCGGACTGATATATATATATATATATGACTATTAAAATGAGTTAACCCTAAAAAGATAATGTAGTTTGTATGATTAAGTTGATGGATAAAATAAACAAGTAGTTAAGGTATGTTAAATACGATGTTTGAATGATTGCTTGTTGGTTAAGTTATGTTAGACATAATGTTTGACTACTGGTGGCCATGGTTATAGGTTTGGTTGTGATACGTAATGCTTAAATGATAATCTACGACACTAAGTTTGATTTATTTTTTAAAAAATAATACAACATGTATGCTTAGAGATCATTAATCAATGGTTTTCAATTATCCTGGACGATTTGAAACATTGATTGATATGCCTTAGTAATGGTTTGAAGTTTGCCAATTGGTAAACGATCTAATATATAAGGACATGCTACGAACTAATGGATGAGTGCTATGTCTAATGTTTGTAACTTTGTTTCTCAATGATTTAAAGTTGAAGTTAGACCTAACAAATATCTAAAAAGTTTTAAATCACCTTGATTTCTGGTTGCATTCTTAGTTGAGAAGTGCTAAGACACCTTATGTTTGTTTGGTTTTTCGTTCGGTAACACTTCTTGACCCGGTTTTCTCCTAGTCCGGATAAGGGGTGTTACATTTATTGGTATCAGAGCTTAAGTTTAGTCTATTCTCAAACTAAATCGAAACTTGTTGCATCATCATAAGTTATTGTGCCACCTAGGAGGAAAATTTGATAAGTACTCGTGATCTACGTCTGATCAAATTTTCTTTTATGTGTTGTTAGTCTTTAGAAATGTTTGAGACGTATCCGGGTTGAGATATTGAGAGCCCGGCTAACTCATCCAATGGAGAAATTCTCAAAAACTAAGGTAACTATATAAGAGCCTTATCCTTATCTACTCACCTTAGGAAAATTCGAGGATGAATTTTCTTTTAGGGGAGGATAATTGTAACATCCTAAAAATTCGCGTTCGTTTGTGTTCGTTTATTATTTTAGCGAATAAACATGAACAAAAAATTATGTTCGTTTAGTTGTTTGTGTTTGTTCATTTGTTCGGTTAAAATTAAACAAACGAACATGAACATACCCTCGTTCATGTTTGTTCGGTTCGTTTACAGGCCTAAGTTCACCTTCCCCTTAGAATTTTATAGGTTCGCCCCCTAACATAAAATCTTGTATCCGTCCCTAATTTTATCCATAAATTATTAAATGTCTAAACTTTCTTAATATTAGATTTTATTTTTAAAAAATCATTTTAAAAACGAATAAGTGATTGCTTTCTCTTGTCATTTTTCTTTTATCTTTTAATGAGATAATACACTAGTTGTCAGGTTGTTTTTGTTAGTTCCATTGATGACCAATTGGAAATGATCAAGATCACAAGAAAAAAAAAGATTATTACTTTTTGTTGCTTTCATTGCAAACAAAGTAAAGATCTAAAACCATTGAGAACACATCTTTTCCTGTTTTTTTCCACAAACTTGTACATTTTAGTATCCATCCTGAAATAGATTAAAGAAAAAGAAAGGTTTCATTACAATGCAAAACATATATAATCTTAGTGCCATCTAGTAATTAGAATCCCACTGAGAATACCATCAAGAACGAAGTTAGGATCAAACGTCGAGAAGGATAAAAGCCTATTAGGAGGGACAAAGACCTTATTTGACTAATATTTAAACTAAAAGGACCTTAAATACTATTATACCAAAAAAATTTAAAGACAGCTTAGTCCATGAATAGGAACAAAGAATCAAGCAAACATCCAAATCATTGATTGAGTAGTTTGTTTTTATCATTAAATTGTCATCAAAACCTTGAGACAAGTATTTGGGGACCTAAAGTCAAATGAGTATATAAGATGTGGTTTGTTGCTTTAAAATTCTTTGACTAAAAACTTGATTAATTTTGCTCATATGAGAACTAACAAAATGTTGGTGGGCAGTTTTATTTCACTTTTGATAGGGAAATATTTAAGTGCAATAAGCAATATGGTCCCCAAAGGATGTTATTTATGGGGACCATATCATACAAAATGCCCTAAATAAGAAGGCTATGCACATGGGAATTTCATGTTTTACTTATCTCACAGCTGTCGATAAAAAGAAGGTTTCAAAGGAAATCCGGTACTACCACTAATAGTTTAGATAAACTAAAATAGGTTATTTTAGCTTAATTAAAATCTCGGGTCTAAGAATTTAAAAATACAATAATTTTAAATATTTGTGCTTCTATCCCACTTGATAGAATTTATCTATATTTAGACCGTTAAACGGATAAACAAAGTGTACCCATGATTACCGAAAAGATTGGTACTTCTTCAATCGTTGATGTTTGAACTTTATGGATATATACAGAGGCAGAACAATCGGGAAGGTTTTGGGGGCGTGGGCTCCTGTCAATTCTTTTTTAATATTAATGGAATAACTTTTTTAGAAAAAATGTAAAACTAATTTTATAATCTATTCTATCTTTTTAAAATCTTATTATGGCCTCCTTCAAAAATTTTAATGTTATTGTGGCCCCTTTTATAAATTTCTAATTTCGCCTCGAAAAAGAAATAACTTTGTTGATTCAAATGTGTATTACACATATTATCTATGTAAGGATCTTTTAGCTGAAAATATCAATAGACGTGAAACAAAAAGAAAGTTTTACTTTTACATATCAAATCAGGAACAAATATTAGGGTTGAGATAAAATTTTAAAAAAATAATAGGTTAAAGTTTATTTTTTTATTAAAATAGTTTAAATTGAATTATTAATATTTTAGAGGGCCCAACTTGAACTACTTAAAGGCTAAGAACATAAATTAAAATTTTTCAAATGGACTAAAACCACAGTTAGACCATCTAACCAAGGGGCAATCATCTGCGATGTTGTTGTTTAGCTGCACCCTTTGCATGGGATAGTTCACTTTGTATGCTTAAATTTGATATATTTTTTATATTTTAAATTGAGAATCTGTTTCTTAATATCATTAGATAGTTATACTAATTAATATGTTAAAATGTTGATTCGAAAATACAAACTAATATTTTTAATAGATAAAACAAGCTATGTTAATCATTTAAGTAAAATTAATTTTACACAAGCCTGCATATAATCCTAAATTCCTACCCTAACCCTAAAAACTAAACCCTAAATCTTAAACCCTATACTTTAAATTCTAAACACTAACCTTAATTTTTAAACCCTACAACCTAAACCCCTAAACTTTAAACCCTAAACTAAAACCCTAACCCCTAAAACTAAAAGGCACTTGTAAACTAAAATGTACACAACATGTGTATCAAAGTTTTTTCCTTTAAAATAACTATTAATATTATAAAATTAAAAAAACTAAATTATAATAAATTAAAATATATGATTTTACCGGCAATAAGTTAATTTAGTAGGATAAGGCACTAGATCCCTTAAGCAAGGTCAGAGGTTCGAATTTTGACGTTGTGAATGAAGTAATTGGTTGGGAGAATCTCCCTAGGTTGGATACCGATGGTTAAACCGAAAAACATAATGGTTTTAGTGAGTTGAAATCGCATGCCATTTTTGGTGCCCTTACTTATACATCATCATTAAAAAATTAGATTTAATGTTTAGGATTTAAGGTTAAAATTTATGCTCCGTTCGGCATAGCCTTTCCAGCAGCTTTTAGAGAAGTTCCACCGAACGAGCTGCTTTTGGTGTTTCCTCACCCTTCTTTTCCGCCGAATTTACTCTCAACAGTTGCGTTTGGAAAAGCCAAAAAATCCAACTTCTCCCCAAATGAGGATTCTCAACCCAAACCAACAATCTGGAAGCGACGCCGAACGGGACTTTAGTATTAATATTCAAAGTATTGAGGGTAGAAATAAAGTTTAACATTTTGAATTTAAAATTAGGGTTTAATATTTGATTTTTTAATATTAGTGCACAAATAAAATAAAGGATTTTTGTCCAGTTCTGGTCTAGAAAATAAAAATCTAAGGGACCAAAATCATTGCGTTAGGAGCATCCAACAGCACCTAAGGAAGGACTAAGGAGCGTGGCGCTTTAATCCATCAGTTTACTGTATAGGTAAACGTCCTTATGAGTAGGGGCGGAGTTAGAAAATTATTTAAAGAGTGTTATTTTTCTTAAATTATATTTAAATGTGTCAATTATTTATAAATGAGTGTCATTTACATATATATTTTTAAAAATTTATATATAATTCATATAAAAATTAGTCTAAAAAATTTTTAGGTATCATTTAACGACCTATATTAATTGGTGGCTCCGCCCATGCCTATCAGCCAAGCGCCTTTGCTTCCTCTTTCCATTTTAGACATTCAACAAAAACAGTAAAACAAACAAAGAAAACAGTCTTTTCCTATAACACTCCCTAACTCGGCTTAGAAGATAAACCGGATCAGGACGTGTTACTAGAGAAGAAACACACTAACCCTACTATTCAATCAAGAAATAACCATGATTTCCAGAATTCCAGACAATTTAAAACCTTCATGTTGATTTAGGACAAACTTATCTTATTATGAAATTCATGGATAACAACATACATGTACTAAAGTTACACTTGACTATTGAGTCTTATCTTGCTTGCATGTCATATACAGAGACTGATGGACTTTTAAACTCAGAATAAAACCGTTCGCTTGCAACTATCAACTATTAACTGATTCTTTTGTATTAATATGAAACGAGATGAAGCCAACACTTACACAAGATAATTTAGACATAGGAGGATGCCCTTATTATTTCTTTTGAACATAACAACCAACGCATCAGGTCAATCATAACAAATAACATGAATTTAATCTAGCTTTAGCTAAGGATTAGAATCTGATGAACAAACAAGGCACCCACTGTAACAAATATACCAGGAATTATAATAACTTAACCAAGCCAGCATAAAATCGAGTGTCTAAAATAATATAAACCTCTCAATTAAAACTTAAGTCTTCATTAAACATTAAACAGGATGTTGATATCATTTGTTCATTAATTATGCACTCCTATGAAATATAATCCCTAGCCATTTCCCCAAGTAAGGTCTGGTACATGCAAATCAATTATTAAAGACATGAACATAAGTTATTACCAGTGTTTGTTTATTTTTAAGCCAATTTTCATATTAATCTATTCTATTAACCCCACATTCAAACTTCCAAGAATAACACCTTAAGCAAGAAACCATAAAATAATTAATCGGCCCTTTACAGACCTTATAAATATATACACATGAATAAATTAGAAAATACTCTGAATGTTTAATGCATGAATGTATCATTTACGTGCCACCAACTAGGAGTCTCTAAAGAATCTACGAACACAACTCCTACCACCTGGAGATCATGTCCGAGACCAGGACGTAACAAGGCCAGTCTACTTGAAACGTAAACGAGGGATTATCATAAGCATATAAGCCTTGTGAGGTAGATCACTAAGTTTATCTTAAATTTGTAACTATTTAAAAATAAGCAGTAATGTTTACTAAAGTGCAAGTTTGATCCTCGTGAAGCTTATATATCATAAGCTTCATGATCCAATTTTCTTTAAACGATATAAAAATCTCAAACCTTAAGTTCATAAATCGTCTAAATACTCAATGTAAAACCCCACCTTCATCCAAATATTTTAGGTCATTTAATATAAACTTTTGTAATGTTTTCAATAATCCCCTTAATGCATCTTTTTATCAAATTAAAACTTTCCTTAACGATTATTCATTAATCCTTCTGAATATGATTCTAAACAACCATTGCTTGATCCTCACTTAACTTCAATAGCACATCTATTCTCATGTAATATTTTCACTTTTCTATCAATGTGGCTTACTTATCTCTTAAGATTACTATTACTACATACCAAAAATCATTAATCTCCTTCTTTATTAAAACTTACAAATATAAACAATTCCCATAGCTTTATAATTATTTGACCACAACCTATAACATGTATCGGCATTAACTTTTATATACCAATATTTCGTAAACATTGCTTAAGCGTATAAGGATATCTCGTGTTATTTCATAAGTACACGCATTAGCAAAAAAAGGATTTATTAATACACTTATAAACTTTCTTGGGTTCTTATTATAACTTGTTAATACTTGACATTGTCATCGATGACTTATTAAACTCTTTTCCACTTTAGATCTTTAATCCCCAACTTAATCAAGCTTCATTATTGAAGTCCATTAATTTCATAGGCTATATCGACCTTTACTAAAGGCTAATTATCCTAGTTACCAGATTCCCTATCTCACTCATTCCTTAGTTGTAACTAGATATCATTCTCAGTAAAAAAAAGTTATTCACATCACAAGCTTCTTGGTTTTTCTTAACATCTCTAACTATTGTTACAAACTTTATTCATTAATCTCCCTTTTTGACTTTAATATGATAAGAGACCAAGTTGTTAACTCTTTAGATTCACATTACATGAATCTAATATTTTCTCATTTAAATCAACTATCAAATTTACTCAGTTAGTAAACAATCCATTTAAAATACAAACAATCATTAATCGAATACACTAATTTTACCCACTTAGATTACTCGACTTCCACCTTAAACCTATTGCATCTTACATATTTCACTTTTAAATTGTTAACGTTCATGCCTTCTTCTAAATCGTACTCTCCTCATTCTCAATAGTTATATAATTCTGAAGGAATCAGTTCTTTATATATGGGATTTAATATGAAACTACTCATATAATTAGAGTACACTAAGTCCCAAGCAACCTAATAGCATGTCAATTGTAACACTTATGCTTCTCGATACAGCAAATTATACTTATAGATACAAAGCAATCCACATTATACTAACAATTAATCAAACAATCCACAACATGCTTAATTTTAATCAAGCAACTCGACAATAAGATACACAATTGCTCAATAAAATCACACAATAGATTCTTACTTATTTCTAAACCCCATTCATGTAATCCAATAGCTTAACTTAACGTTTCAGTCTCATTATTTAGCTTACCATAGCACATCAATATACTTGATTATTGGATTACAGAATTCAACCAATTCAAACAATGTCAATCATGAAGTGAAATTCAACTAATTCATAATATCAAACTTCAACCATTTAATGGATTAAGATAATCTCAAGACATAGTTTATCTCTATTCAGCCTTATGCAAAGTATATATATTTATATACGAGAACATTCGGTCAAAGTTCCTTATTTACGTTTATCATACACAACAATTAACTTAGCACATAGATTATAGATTTCTTAACATGCAAGGCATCACGCAAATTTCTTATACATCAGATATTTTTCCTACTTTTTAAAAGATCAAGTAATAATTTCTTAGTTAAGATTTAAGTTTCATTCTTTTACTTTAATTATAGCCTTAAGAATCGAATCTAGCCTAGGTACTCGAATCCTCAACCAATTGTCGCCCATAACATATCATATGGTTCGCAGTACCGGTCAATCCCTCCTACTGTCGCCAAGTGACCACACAATTTCCCTCCTACTGTAGCCAAATAAAGGACCGTAGTCCAACCCGAAGCAAGAGCTCATGGATCCTATGGCATGCCAACTATACCTACGACTGACTCGATACCAAGGCTTAAACATTGTTCTTTCATATCTTATACATAATTAACATATTTTCACATTGATATATCCTTTTCAAGGATCACATTCTCCCTTCTATAAGGGTATTTATTTACGTATAATCACCACATAGGATCTTTCCATAACTTAACTTATTAAGAAACTTTACAACCAGCACTTCATTTATCAAATCATATTCAACTTCCAATGTGATCAATATATCTCAATAGTCCAAGACCATTTCACATTTAATAGTCAATATTTTGAATTACAAAGTTCTCATTCATTCATAGTTTTACTCGAATTAAGCCATATTCCCTTATGTTTAAATTACTTTTCACTACCACAACATTCATGCCAAAACAATTGCGTCGTTCAAATCATTTCAAACATTTCACATATTTCTACAATTCAAATCATAATATACTCTAGCCAAAGTTTACTTACCAATGGTTACTTACTATACTTAAGCACACACTTTACACCCCAAGCTTGCACATTCCCGTACTTAATCAATAATTTAGGGCAAACATAATCAAGAAAGAATGGCTCGGGAGGGTTGTTAACCCATCTCGGAACTTAATCTACGCTCACCTGTTACCTCGATGTTACGGGGTACCTGAATCCTCAAACATATTATGCTACTTAACCACATCCTTCCATAGCTTCTTCATAGTCTAATTATCACAAACAATATAATCATGTGTTAGATTATTCTATCCAACCATTCAATCTTTCACCAACTTGTTCAATCCCCTTTCATCTATTATAGCATCAATGCAACTATATATTAGAATTAGAATCATCATTTCTTCGACTAGTTAACAATTTAATTAAAATACGCCTAACATCCAATTAAACAATTCAATTTGTTTACTCACATATATTCGCATTTTAAGGCCAAACCCCTAATATTTTCATATGCTTTTTAAGGCATTAAAACATGCCTTCCTAGACATACAAATCAATGCAAAGGACTTTGTAATTAACACAAAAAACAGTCCCAAATGCACATACATATGTGCTTATCACACTATTTGACCATTCATTACATAAACTCATGGCAACAATCACAAATTCTTTCATTCTTATTAAAAACAATCTCAACTTGCTCCAAATTCTAAATTCATAATCCGAACAGCCCCGAATATTTAAATAGGATTAAAACAGCCCATGATATTACTAATTATCTCAAAACAGCCCCTAATCTTCAAATCAATCCCAAAGATGTAATTTTAGTTATAACACTTTAATATATTTGTGCAAAACTGTTCTTATAAGGTGTTAACAGATTTTTAAATCTGTTTTCAGCCCTTCCCCTGATTTTATAAAGTCAAAACAGTCCATAAGGACTAGCTTATTAGCAAAACTGTCCAGGTTTTCTATATACTATCTTAGCAAGTTCAAAAACAGTCCCTAAGCCTTTTCTTTAGACCTCAAATCTTTACATTTCAGACCTTTGTTTAGAACAACAATTTTCCCCTGTTTCTACTTGTTAAAATTATTCCCTAAGTGCTTACAAACCAGCCTTGTAATCCCCAAATACCATTCGAATTTATAAGACAGTTCATTGATCATTTGTAAACATATATTTATACAATCAGCCTACTTGAATTCCTAGATACATAAACAGCCCAATTCAATCATACAAATACTAAAAACTGGATAGTTTACATATTCTAACATTCAATTTCTTTGAGCAGTCCACTTAAGCAGTCACATATCTAAAACAAGGTTGTTTACAATGTTACTACATTTTATTCATTTATCACAAGTTACCAGCTTTTCTCTCCAACTAAATCAGCCTTTGAAACAACATAAACAGTTTCTTATGTAATTAAAACACTTAAACAGTCCATGTTCTTGATCACTTAACAAATTTCAAATATCAGTTCCATAATGAACAATTTAGTTACAACCAAACATTTTGCAAACTGTTTTTCACTTAATTACAAGATACCAATCAGTCCAATTACATGCTTAACACAAAGTAACATCTTAATAAAATTACCAGCAACAAGCTTTCCATTTCGATTCAAACATCAAGCTCACACATAGTCATGTACATCACCGAATTCACCAAGAAATTTCCAGTTTCTACATTATCGATCCTAGATGCAAATCAAGTTATTTCCCTCAATTCACAACCTAAGCAAAACATACGAGGGACTAACAATCAAGTTATTTAATTTAGACTCATACAACGGCAAGGAAGAAGGAATTTACCTATTTGCTTTCTTGACTCACAAGCACCAATCCAAGAGACTTAATTCCTTTAGCTAAAATCTAATTTTCTCTAAATTTTTCTCACTCATCCTCTTCACGGTAAATTCGAGAATGGAGGAAGGAGATGAGATGAAGCTTTCTCCCCCTCCCATATCGAATCCCATCAACAATTGCCTTCATTTCAAGCTAACAAGTGTCCATGCCCCTTGATTAAATCTAATTTGGCATGCAACTATAAAACTTAAGGCATTGTTCAATTTAGTCCTTTATTAGCCAACACTCTAATTTAATAATCATATCAATTTGGTCCATTCTAATTTTGTACTTAAACTATTAGAATTTCATATTTTAGTCCTTGGTTCAAGTAATACTACCACGTCTTGATTCGATTTAAAATGGTTCGAACACTTTAATTAACACTCAAGTCTCAACATAGTTCTAGACCGGTGTTTGGGGTATTACATTTCCGTTAGACATTAATGCTTGAGGTTACATTTCATTATTTTCAGCAATGTGGTGTTCATGTTCCTTTAGTTCTTTCAATAAAGATTCTTTTCAAATGTGTTTACTTTCTGGGTTTTGCTTTGTGTTGTCCCTTTTCTCGAGAAAACCACTTGTTCTTCTTATTGGAAAAGAAAATGATTTTTCTGGGGTTCGATATTTAGAGTTTAGAGCTTAGGTCACTGGTGACTGATCAATTCCATGTTTTTTTCTTCTGCTTTCCTTATATATATATGGCCATTGATTCCTTGAAACCATTTTTAATTCATCTATGTAATCTTATTCTTGCCATTGATTCCTTGAAACCATTTTTAATTCATCTATGTAATCTTATTCTTACATTTCGTATTAAATTTAATCTTCTATGTTTTGCTTTCTAAGTTACCAAACAAGATATGATTCAAATTTGCAGTAGAAAATGGAAATATAGGAAAACTAGTTTCCTTGGGTTGTATTTTTGGTCCAAGAGTGATGCAAAATCAACAAATTTTAATTCCAAACCAAGTACAAACATTCCCCCATGGATTATTAATTAACATCATTCATTTCTAGCCGGTCTCTTGTGGTTTCAATAATGTGTTCTGTAGCATTCTTTCAGTACAGGAAGGTAACCAAAAAAAAGAGTGGAAAAATGAAAAAAAAAATTCAAATAATTAAATTTAGTAAATTTATTTGATGGCAGCCTTTGTTATTTTTTTTTCATCTTAAATTATGGCATTTGGTTTGGTTGGTAGTAGTGGGAGTAGTTTGTATGGAGTTTCTTTGAAGGAATTGTATTAATTGAATGTTAGTTGAGGCCTTGTATATATACATCAACACCATTTGTCTTTGCACTTCCTCTTCATTTATATCATCAGATTCTCCAATTGTTTTGCAGTTTCAGTGGGTACATATATCTTGCCCTTTCACCACTTCAACTCAAGGGGATATATATATATATATAGAAAGCATGCAGACCCCTAACACGAGGTAGGATCCTCAATAGTTTACATAAATACATACATATATTATATATATACTTGTGCTTGAAGAAATGGGGAAACGTCAATTTCTTTGAGGTGGGTGATTGCTTAATCTTGAAGTTGTTAGTATGCTATCGGTGTTCGACCCGCCCTGCATTATGCTTGATTATATAGAGAAGTTGTACAAGTAGTTACTGCCTCTTGAAAGAGCCTCTTGTATGATAGAGTTCCTTTATTTTTTAGAGAAAAAAAAGAACTCCTTAGAAGTGCCTCGGAGGAAATCTTCTGCGGCACCCCGAACTTCTCATCAAATGAAGATGTCGGGATCTGATGCCGAAGTGGTTTCATCGCTAAATCCTGCAAGTAAGACACAGAAAGAGAGGAGTCCGAAGGTTAATGAGCGTAAAGCATTGAGAGGCCCGGTATCAGAGGTATTGCTTGGTCACTTTTGAATGGTTGAGTCTAATGGTGCTTACTGCAATGAGATCTGCGTATTGTTTTTTCCATTATTACCGGATTGTATACACTCACTGATGGAATGTTGAATCTTGTCGTGTGAACTCTAGACGAAGCGTGCAAGCCGAGTGAGCAAACTGGAAGCACAACTCAATCAGCTTCAAGATGATCTAAAAAAGGCAAAGGACCAACTGACCGCATCCGAGTCATGGAAGAGGCGAGCCATGCAAAAGCAACTATCAGAAATGTCAGCCAAGCTTGAAGAATCCGAACAGCAGTAGTTGGAATTTTCCGCCTCCGAGGATGATCGTGTTCAAGAACTCCGAAAAATCTCGCAAGGTCGACATAGGGCGTGGCAGTCTGAACTCGAGGCTGTCCAGAAGCAGCAAAAGATGGACTCTGCTGCCTTGGCTTCTGCTTTAAATGAAATTCAAAAGCTTAAAGTGCAGCTGGAAAAGGCATATGAATCCGTATCCATTCAAATGAAATATGCTGAATCTGCACATCTGAGATTCATAAGTTGAGAATTGAACTAACTGAAACTCTTGACTTGGTCGAAAAACTCAAGTCTGAGATCACTAGTTGCAGAGAATCTGAAGCATGGGCCATTGAAGTTGTTAACAAAACCGAAATACAACTAGAAGCAGCAAATAAAACCGTAGAAGTCCTGCGGTCCGACGCCACCAAAGGGACTGAAGCTTACAAAAAAAATGTCATTGGAGTTAAAGGAGTCAAAAGCTAGAGTGAAGTCACTGGAGGGACTTGTGAACAAGCTCAATAACAGCAATAATGGAGAAAAGGAGGAGACAGAGAAGCTTAAAACGGAGCTTAATTTCGCAAAACTTGAAGTCGTCAATTGAGATCAGCATTGGATGCATCTGATATAAGGTATCAAGAAGAATACATTCGGAGCACATTGCAAATTAGAAGCGCTTATGAACAAGTGGAATGCATACGAACACAATCATGCCAGAGGAAGTCGGTACTGGAAGCCGATTTAAAGAAAATGAAAGCTGATGTCGAAGAATTGAGAACAAACTTAATGGATACGGAGATTGAGCTGCTGAGCATTTCGGCTGAAAACGAGGAGCTGAATTCAAAGATCGAGAAACGACGCTCTGATGAAAAAGAACTGGAACTTGCAATGGAGTTGAAGAAAAAGTTAGAGGCCGATTTGGCAGAACTGAAAGCAAATTTGACAGCCAAAGAAATCAAGTTGCAGAGTGCAACTGAGCAAAACGAAAAGCTCGAAATGGAGATTAAGAAGGAAATGGATAGCAATAGACTTAATGATGAATCTGCTGAGTTATTATTAGCAGCAGCAAGGGCTGCTGAGCAAGAGGCTCTGATGAAACTCGGCAATTTGACCGAAGCAACCGAAAAGAGTAGCAAAAGAGAAGCACTTGTGACCGAACAGCTCGAAGCCGCTTAAGCAGCAAACAATGAAATGGAGGCTGAGTTAAGGAGAATAAAACGTCAGTCAGATCAATGGAGAAAAGCAGCAGAGGCAGCTACTGCCATGCTTTCTACCGGGAACGATGGGAAATATATGGGCCGGATCATATCTTTTGACAGCAACCATAACATGATATCGGTTTCACCGAACTCTGAAGACATGGATGATGATTCACCAAAGAAGAAAAATGGCAACATGTTGAAAAAGATTGGTGCTTTATGGAAGAAAGGTCAAAAGTAGATGAAAATGTGTTGCAGGTTGCATGGAAACCTCTTTGTTTCATGGTTTATGATATATTTTCAGTTTGTGTAAAATCCATCTTAAATTTACTTTTTCATGTCCTTCAAAGATTATTCCAACTGTATTTAAAAATAACGAAAATACCAATAGTTTCGACAGATGAAAATGTGTAAAATCCATCTTGAATTCTGTGTTGATTACTATCACCAGGCTAGTCATTCAGATTAGTATATAACACAATTTTATTTAAATTAATAAAACTATCAAAAAATCTATAGCACACAACTATGAATGACGTGAAGCTAATTAAACTACTATGTGATGTACTTTCATTAGGATGTGAAATCAGGTAATCAAACGGGTTTCAGGTCAGATCAAACCGGGTACTAGTTATATCAGGTCAATTCATCAGTTTAACTCAAGTCAGGTCGGGTCTGGATCGAAACAGATTTAGATCATTGTTAGGTTGATTTCAAGTCAAATTGAGTTTGGGTCAAGTTAATTTCAGGTCAGGTAAGTCTCAGTTTAGGCCAAAATGGTTCAGGGCCGAAACAGTTAATTAACGGGTCAACTCAGGTTCAGATGAATTTAGGTCGGACCACGTTCAGTTCAGGTCACGTCGTTGACGTATAAAATTCAGGTCGGGTAATATCGGTTTCGGGTGAACTTCAAGTCGGGTCTTACCGTGTACAAATAGACTTTGGCCTGGGTAATTGTAGTCAATTTCAGATAAAAATAAATTTTTAGGGATTAATATAAACCGAAATATCTCTTAGGGATGCTGATATGTTACAATTTTTAAAAAATTATAATTGTAACTAAATTGAATTAAACTAAAAATTAAATTAGGACTAAAATGAAAAATTTTAAACGCGTCACGACCTAATGAATAATTAATCTCTAACCTAAAAAATTTGCGCCAAATATTTATTAATTATTTAATTTAAAATTTAAACTGAAATGGGTAAATTACCATTTTGCATTGCCATTTTAAATTTGGAGGGAAAGAGCTCGCCTTTTCTTTTAGGTTAGGGGAAATTTATATTTTATTCCTTCTGTCTTTAGATGTTTTTCATTCAAGTTCCGAATTTTTCATTTTAGGATTTAGTTTAATTTAATCGAGTTCCAATTTAGGTTATAATTGAAATTCAAGCTTTAATTTTAGAACTTTTATAAGGACTTATAATTTATATGGTTTGGACTAAATTACAAAAATAAAGGATTTTGGACTAAATTACAGAAATTAGAAATAAAAATGGGTCAATTTTGTATAAAAGTATAATTTTATGGACTAAACTGAACAAAAATAACACATATGACCCCTAAAAAAGATTTGTAGGGACTTAATTGAACACTATACTCCTAAACCTTAAATTTTACCCTTAAACCCTAAATTAGTGACATAAACCTATAAGCCCTAAAAAACTATCATCACGTAACACGTATGACGTATGAGTATAAACTATAGACCATAAAGACATATTATTGTCTATACTAATAAATTAATAATAATATCATAACGTATGATATATCATATATAGATTATAGACTATATACTATATAATGCTTGAAATTAAACTAAACACTAAACCTTAAACCATACAATTTAATCTCATAAACTAATAACCCTAAACTACATCATAAACATTAACCCATTAATACTAAGCCCTAAATGCTAAACCATAAACCTTAAGTCATGAAAATTAATCTCATAAACCAATAACTCTAGACTACACCATAAACCCTAAACAATTAACACTAAGCCCTAAATCCTAAACCATAAACTTTAAGTCATAAAAATTAATCGCATGAACTAAAAACCCTAAAGTACAACATAAGTCATAAGCCATTAACACTAAACCCAAAACTCTAAACCAAATTAGGGACCAATTTCATTATTTTACCATAAATTATAGCGTAAAATTAAATTTAGAGACCAATTTGACAATTTGAAAGTGAAGAAATTTGAGAGTTTAGTGACCAATTTCACAGTTATACCATAAAATATAGCATAAAACTAAAATTAAGGACTAATTTGACAATTTTAAAGTGGAAAAATTTGATAGTTCAATGACCATTTTCACAACTTTACTATACAATATACCCTAAAACCAAAATTTAACTAATTTAAAATATATGAACAATTGTACGCAGAAACCCTATTACCCCATACCCTAACCTCCTCTTTCATTTTTTGCGTTCCCTAACATTATTGTAACACCCTGAAAACGGGCTAAAAGATTCGAGTGAATTATCGGAATCGGGTTAGAATTTTGGGTTAGACTTTGGCTAATTAATTGATTCCGGAAAAATAATTTGGGTAATTAAATTGATTTCTAATAAATTTTTTGTGACAAATATTTGTGGACAATATATTTAATGAGTTTAATAAAGGATGAAATTGAGTTTGAGTAATTTTAAATGGGTTGTTTTAATATTAATTAAATGGTGACTATTTCACAAAAGGTTGTAAAATATTAATAATGACAATTTTGTAAAAAAGAACTAAAGTGATGGTTTTATTATGGGATTATTTGGCACATTTATTAAATAAAGCTTTTACCACCCAAGGGTGCTTATCGAGCGAGTCCATCACGAGTTGAGTAGTTTTTGACTCGTGCTCGTTAAAAAATCTCATTGCTTGACTCGACTCATTGCTCGACTCGACTCATTGCTCGTTAAGCTCGATAAAATTTTGCTCGGCTCATGCTCATTAAAAAATCTTGTTGCTCAACTCAATTCGTTGCTCGTTAAGCTCGCCAAAAAATTTTATTTGTTTTTTTAAATATAGGAAAAATCTAGTGATACTATTAGAGCTTAATATAAACATAGAAATTCAGAAGAAAAAAAATGTGAGGTCTGAAGAGATAAATAAACGAACCTGTCATAATCAAGTTAGAGCCAAAGTCGATATTTGAGTGTGAGACTCTTTTTAGTTTCTCAACAATCTTCAATAAACAACAAAGGAGAGAATGTCTTAAGAATCTCGGGGTTTTAACCTTCAATCGTAGTTTTTATATGGGAAGTAGAAAATGAAGATTTTTCCTTTTCTACTTTTATACATAAAGTAAAAATAAAAGAAAAAAACTTAAAAATGGGTATACTCATTATTATAATTTATTTTCTTTTAATACAAATTAACTTTTTAATTCTCATGAAATAAAAAACATTTTGGAAATTTAAAGCCAAAATTTTCTAGGTAAATTACCTAGTAATTTACTGAATTTAGTAATTCACTGATTTTTTTCTGAGTTTTCACCTAGTATTTAAATTTCTTGGAACATAATTGTAACACCCCTTTCCCGGTTTGGTCGAAAACCATGTCGGAGAGTGCTAGTGGTAAACGATGTAGTGATCGGTGCGAAAAATTTTCAATCAATAATCGAAGTTTAAATGATGGCATGCATTTCGAACATTATTACATTATAACTTAAGTCCAATTATTCAATAAGAATAATAATTAATCATTTTAAAACCAATTCTTAAACATTTACAAGTTTTAGGGGCTAAATTGTAATTTCGATATTATAGAGGTCCTTTTTCAGAATTAACATTGCTATGATGAAATTCAGCCTATAAACAGCAACTGTACAAATTTTCATGTTAATCAGAGTTCAATTCCCCTTTCAATTGAGATGTATAACATTTAGTGACTAAAACGCAAAATCTCAGAACTGTTTCGTAACACTTATAACTGAATTACCTGCCATCGTACCAATACTCGGATAGCCGTATCGGTACGCCATGCTCAATTTAAGTATTCCAGATTCAATGGATACAAACTCGTATTGATACAGCTAGAGACCATATCGGTACGAGTTGACCACGTTGACTCGTATCGATACACCCTAAGACCATACCGATACCTTTAATTTTTTCGGATTCTAGTGACCAAAATCCGTATCGATATGAACTGTGCAGTACCGATATGCCCTGTTTACTAGGTCCAATTATGCAAACTCGTATCGATACACCCTACACTATAATAACAGATTTTATCTAGTTTTTAATCAAATTAACCTATCAAACATTGTCCGAATGCAATGAAACTTTACCAGAAAATCCAAAACACTATAATATACTAGCATGTCGAATTTCACATACGTCCGACTCCATTTACTAGGTTTTTACCTTTTAGAGCCAAATATATCATTTTTAGTTACTTTTAGCAAGGCTTAAAGGTCATTCTAGGGTCTTATAACCTTACACAAAGCATAGGCAAAATACACACATCCAAAAGGCCATAAGTGACTAGTTTAATTACTTTGCCACCATTCTAGGAGTTCATAGGGACAAAACAAATTACTTTTGACTTGCAAGTGATTTGTCAAGCTTCCAACTTCTCCGATCTCGATTCAACAACTCAATCAACCTGAAATGCATGAGATGAAATGCATTAGGCATACTTTGCCTAGTGAGGTAGTTGCAAACAATGCAATTAACAACGGGATGCATAACAACTCATGTATAATAACATTAATATTATATCTCATGTTCAATATCATTTAGTTCATAGTTTAATATCAATCCTTGGAATTGATTCAACATAGTGGATACACAAATTCCCTATGCCCCACAAAATCAATGAATGGTCTAGTCCATCCGCCTCGCAAATATGACCAATATCACAACACATCCCTCTGCCTCGCCAAAATCAATATAGGCCATAGCCCTAGGACCGTAGTCCACCCGTACACTGAGCTCATAAATTCTATGGCATGCCAATTGTATCCAATGTCATTTGAATCCAAGGGTCAGTGAAAATATCAATAATCAATGTTCAATAACAATGACAATATTCAATGTTCTTATCAATAAGCAATATTTCGGTGCCAATGTTCAATAGCAATATCAATGACAATGGAAATGTTCTATGGCTTCAATGACAATGGAAATGTTCCATGGCTTCAATGAAAATGATTGATGCTTCATTTTCAATGTTACAATGACAATATCTATATCGATATCAATGTTCAATGACAATGACGATAACAATAGCAATGATCATGCTCTATGTCCGATGTTCAATGCTTTAATAATTCAATGACTATATCGATGGCGAAATCAATGACAATGACTATAACAATATCGATTTTCCATATCCAATACAATGACTTACCTCTACTTACCAACGACATCCACTAAGTGGTTCGATGCAATATTCCCTAACAACGATGTTAGCAATACTTATACAATGACAAATGGAATTGGGAAAGGCACCTAGCCTAATCCTGAGACTCCGACTACACTCACCTCAATAATCCGATGCTCCTACGGCTCTTAAATGATAATTCCCTTATTCCTAGCTTTCATCGGTGATGGTGGATGATATCTATTTACTTCTTGAACTAGGTTACAATAATAGGAATTGATTAGAATCAATATTATGATATCGAAATCAATATAACGATATCAGAATCAATAACTAAACTTCAAATCGAAATTAGCTAGCTCATTTCCATGGATGACCAAACCCTAGCTTAAGATTAAGCTCAAAATATCCATGGATTCCATTAGTATTTTGGGGATGAGATTGAGGTGCTAGCTTGATTTAGGAATCGGGTAAGTTTCTCTAATTTTTCCTTTCTTTAATTTCCTATAGCCTTAAGGTTTCCTTAAGGTGAAGGAACTCAATTTTGATCACCCACATATGTGTTGATTTTAATTGAGGAGGTGCTAATCGCAAGGTTAGTCCCTCAACTCTCAATTCTCTATACTCGTATCCCCAAACTTTCAATTTCTATAATTTAGCTACTAAAAGATTTCAATTCATTCAATAAGGTTCTTAAACAATAAATTGACTCAATGAGTCCAACATCAATGCAATTGACCTTGTGGTCAAAGTCAACACAATAGTTGGACCTTTCGATGTAGGGTTTTCGATCGCCGAAACCTGATTCCGACTAGACCGGATTTCGAGGTATTACAATAATTTTTTAAGGTATCCACAAAAAAATCATAAAAAACTTCATAAAAAAGTATCGAGCTGCTTACGAACTTATCGAGTCGAGTTGGGCCTTGCTTGACTTGACTCATTCAAATCTCGAGTCGAGCTAGTTTTCGAGTCAAGTCAACTTGAGTCGAGTATTAACCGAGTCGAGCTCGAGTTGATTGCGAGCTGCTCAACTCAATAAGCACCCCCTATTACCACCAATTTCTAACTAGAAAATGACTATGGTTATTATTTTCTCAAGAAAAAAAACTATGTCTAAACTTATCTCTCTTTTCTCTCAAGATACTCCCAAACACCATTTTAATCTTCTTTAATTTCCTTTTTCATTTTCTATTCATTTTCTTCTTAAACCATTTCTAATCAATAGCCACACAAGAGATTTTGATTTCTCTTATCTTGTTCAATGGATTTCAAGTTGGAAGATTGGAGGAGCAATCATTATTTTCAATTTCTAATTTATTTGGGTAAGTTTTATTTTCTAATGATCTCCTAATTATTTTGTATCGATTTTCTATTAATTCTATTGTCTTCCGATGTTAAAATAAATTTTAATCGATTAATTTAAATTCTAGATGCTAAAGAGTGAATTAAGATTTGATAGATAAAATTTAAATGTTTTAATTGGATTATGAGTTATTCTTGTGGGTCATATATAATCTAATATCAATTTTGTGAAGTCGATTTCGAAATTAACCTAATTGGTTGAGTTTAGATTGATATTCTTTAATTGGGTAATTGGTGGAATGGTTGATTGAATTGTTTGATCACATATTCGTGTGCATTGTAAGTGTTCGATGAAATGTTGGTGAGGATTTTAGAGCTAAACCAAAAAGGGGGGAAAATATCGATTGGCTGTTGCTGCCTTTTAATACATCGTGGCATTCGAACATCGCAAGGCGCGGCTGCCGCGGTTGCCTGGACGCATAATTGTGCGCTAGGAATTGACGCGAGAATTGTAAGTAAACGGGGGAGATTATTTTTGGTTCTGTACGTGAACTAGAGTAAAGAAAAAGAAAGAATTTAAAGGGGTTGAATCGGTGACGTGAGTTAAATGAAATTGGAAATGTTTTGGTGATAAAAAAAGGGGTTTCGAATGGGGTTTATGGAGTGTTGGCAGTAGCGTGAAGAACAGGGGAAATGGAAATTGGCCATTTCGTGAGTTGCTGTTCGAATAGTTATGGTTCGAATATTTGTAATAGCGGTGTTATAATAAATTAGTTACTTTGGGTGATCTAATTTATATTTACTCTTGTATTTTCTTGTGGAAGATGGCAAGTGTTCGGACGTTGTTCGGTTAGGCGACGAAGCGTTGGCGTCGAGACGTTAGCATCGAGGCGATATCAAGTTGGTGAGTGTAAATATTTTTTGGTACTATAATGAAGTTTGAATTATGGCTTTGGGGTTTGGTTATAGCCTAGCAAGCTTAACTAAGCTCGAAAGTAAGTTTTTCCTATTTCGCCAATTTAAATATCGGTTTGATATGCGTATTGATTTATATGATTTGGTTTCAATCATGATTTGCTATTTACTATTTTATACATGATTTTCCATGTGAAATGCATTGTAAATGGTATTTATAAACAAATGCCTATGAGTTTGGCAAATGACTTCAGAAAATAATATTCATGTTGGTTTACAAACATAATTTTTGCAAAGGTAAATGACTTGAATAATGCATATGGTAAAACAATGAGGTAACATGTTTTAATGAAACACATTGACAAGTGCCAATAGTTAAATGTTATCGGATATAGTTGACATGTCATAGGGTTTAAAGTGCACTATAATAAGTCACCTCATGTGTGTCGAAGGGTTGCTCCACGATGGGAACTGCAGCGGTCGAGGGGTAATTGCTTAGAATTCTCCCGCTGGAGGATTTATATATCATAACTGTTGAGGGTTAGTAGTATCATTCTCCGGTTCGAGGATGTATGTGTAAGTGGTCGAAGGAGCCACTTGGAAAATTCATGTATCCGATGTGTTTTTACAAATGAAAAGGTTTGGTTTTGGGTCACTTTAATGCCAACATATGAATTAATGTATCATGAGAAATATATTATGTTTTGTATAATGTGATTTATACATGTTACGCTCTTTAAGCTTACCATTGGAAGGATAAGCATGTAAAATCTTAAATTGAGGTTTGCATAAGGGTTATGGTAGAGATCCGTGATACAGGTTTAGCATATGGTTTAATATGCATATTTTGAAAAGCAAAAAGAAGCTTGAGATGTTTGGCTTGAGTTCAATACTTGTTTAAAAACAATTGTTCCTTTTAAATGCACGCAATTCATGATACATGATTATGCATAGGATGTAATATGTTTGAGGGATTATGTGTAAATGATTTGAAAGGTTTTAGCAAATGATCATCTAGTTCCAAAGATTGGTTTTACACATTTGTTAAACGATTTGTAAATGACAAATTTGACTTGCTTAAATACGGGTTTCTAATAGCGGGTTTGATTTGAAAAATGCATTGACGTTTTACTTTTTGAGCGCACTCACTAGTCATCATATGCTTACGCTTTCTTTTCTCCCGTCAATGCAGTGAATAAAGCAAGTGCAGGGTTGTGGTTTGAGGCAAGGTGGGATCTCAAGACAAACTTATTAAAAGAGTATGTTTACGATACTATCATTATTTGTAATAAGGCAATGTGGGTAAAATATTGGGATGGATTGTTTTATTTAAGAAACGATAACTTGATTGATTTTTGTATTATGTTAGATGATGGTTGTATTTAATGATTAAGATGTTGGTAATATTATCTTAATGCTTTGTATACTTGATAGTTATGATTTAATGATTTAAATGGTTTAAATTATGATTGGACTGAATACTTGTGTTCAATGAGTACTCATGGTCATATGCTTTAATTCCTTAATTATTCTATAGACTATGATGAGGTCTTGATCATTTGGTGCTTATTGGATAATGCTTTATATTGTTAGGAAGCATGCCTTTAGATTACTTGTATGAATGTGAATTGTGTTATTTAATTGGTATGGAATTATTTGAGCGTATGTGTTTAATGGTGATATAATATTAGAAGCATGTCATTGTTGTGTGTAAGCAAGTGGATAAGTTTGAATTGGGGTTCGAATTTCCAAATTGCATTTTAGTGCAGTCCGTGTATTGGAATGATTGGTGGTTAATTCCGTTAATAGTTTTTACCAAGTTTAGATTCTTTGCACTTTCGTCATCGTATGGTGTTGCATCAATTGAATAGGTAAATGATGTCCGTTTGAACTGAGATTTTTTAAGCATGCTTTTAATGTATCTAATTGTAGTGTGAAGCTTTTATAAACGTGTTAGTCCCTGTATTTTGGTTGTTTTACGATTTAGTCCTTAATTTCATATTTTTGCTAAATTTTATGCTTATTTGTTATCAGTTGGAGCTAAAATTTGACATGCTACCATGAAATATGACTAATTATTAATGGGTAACCTGAAACTGGTGTAAGTCCATGTAATTATTTAGTTTTACATTTTGTTCCCTAGAATATTTGTATTTGCAATTGAGTGCCTTATTGATGTTCAAATCGAATGAAAATTTAACTGCTGTTTGTATGAACACCTTAAGTCTTAATAATGTATCTAGAAAAGTTAAAAGAAAAAAATGGATCTTAATTCGAATAAGATAGTTTGGGTTTGCTTCGGCAAACCTAATGTGATCTTCTTGGTTCAGGTCTACCGACTAGGCCGTATTAAGGGGTTTACATTTGTTGGTATCAAAGCCAGGTTACAAAACCTCAGATGGATAGAGTTTAATTTGGTTATTTTGAGAAATTGATAAACGTGTTTCGTATGTGTTCATGTTGTCAATTGCTTGTGTCGGGGTTAATTGAGAGCATATTGCCTATTACAAATGTTTTGAAAAGGGGTTTTCAGGTTTATCTTGGATCACTTGCCAAGCTTATACCCCAACTACTAAGGTTTAAACACTGGTAATGAATTTAATTTTATATGAGAAATGATTTATTCAATAATTACTTCCGAGCTTAGTAAGCGCTGTCTGGGTTATCGATAGTCTAAGAAATGTAGTTTTTGATCTTGAGTTGACTTGGTCCTGGATCGAAAATAGTTAAGAAAAAGGTTTCTAAACTTGAGTGACGTTGTCCTCGTTCGTGAGTTTGTAGGTGGCGTTGGTCAACTATTTCGAATGTTAAGGGTAGTTATTACCATCGATGTTAGTGATATGGATTCTTGAAGAAAAGAAGTTAGTGAAGCGATGCAAGTGAATTAGTACACTGTAAGGTGTAATATGCTTGATAGTAATACCAGTTTTCGAAAAGTATGCACGAGAAAGCTTCTACCAAGATTCAAATGAGGATTTTGGAGTGTTTAAATTGACAAGGTTATGATGTACGCATCAGACAAAAAAGTTGATGTTCAGGATTGAAACATGACCAATGATGTTGGTTGTTAAGGAAACCTTTATAGTGCTCCTAATGTCATTTCCATGAGGATGGTCATGGTATGAAATACGCAAAATGCATTGGATTGAATTTCATCTTCAGAAATCAGAGTGTGTAGCAGAATCGTGAAATCTGTATGTTGATTAAGGAAAGGTCATGTAATCTGTTTTTCTTTTTCTATGGAATCTTTTGGTGGATTCTGACTTTACGTAATTGGGGATATTAATTGAAGGTAGTTGTTTGAGTGTGTCTTGAAGGTTGGAGTTGATGTTTGTGTTGGAGTTTGGCCAAGAACGGACCAAGTTATGTTTGATGAGATTTTGGCTTATGTGGGGAAACAAGGTTTAATGATGTTCAAATTCTGAATATCTGTGTTGTTCGGGAATTCTTTCCTGACATGTTTTCGAGGAAGTTTTCAATGTTGTCTTATGACTACGAGGTTAATTTCGGTGTTGAGATGTACCTTGGTGCGGCTCCCGAATCCTTTTTGTGTCATGATGATAAGCATTAAGGAAATGTAAGAGTTGAGAACGCAATTGTGATAATGGTTGGTTTGTGGATATGGCTGACCAGAAGTAATATTTTCTGAAGCACCAGTGTGGTTGTTAACGATAATGGTGTTTAAGAGTGTTTGGTTGGTATGGGTTTTCGATTGTGCCGTATAGACAGCGACTGCAGTAGTGACATTCGAGGTTGTGTTGGTTGAGTATTCAGTGAATACTTGATTTTGTGAGTAGCAAAAGTAGCGGTATTCACAAGTAAAATGGTACCAAGAGGGATATTGATCGACATTCATGAATGGTTTAGTAGGCTTTTGTAGCAAAGCGAATGTTTGTTCCTTATTTGGGTAAGTGCGAGATTCGGCTTGATGAAAGGAATATTGGTTATGAGAATGTTATTAGTAAGTGTGAAGAATTGAACATGCACAGTGCATAAACACTTATATGTATATATTTAAATATGTCAGTACATGCATACATTTGGGCATGCCATTAGAGGTTTTGCATACATATAAATAGACATCTATGAGGGCATTTAAGTAATCATGCATACATATGTTCACACTTACAAATGATTTTCGGAGGCTGATGAAACAATGGTGTAATTATCTCTAGCGAGTGAGTTCTCTAAGTGTTCCACGGATTTTAGAAGGTGCTAAAAATTGGTTCTTGGAAGTTGAGTTGTGCTAGAATTGAAGCAACCAAGGTTATTGTTAGAAGTGCGTGGTTTCCTAGATCCAGTTGATTGTTATCAAAGTTTATTGAGGAATCTTCTAAGATTATTGCACCGTTAGCGAAGTCGCGACAAGATATGTTCTATTGAATTGGATGATTTGCTAGGTTCCGTTTAGGATCATAACTTGAGTTTAATTAGTTAATTAGTTCCGGGTTAATAATCGGATGTGTTATAAAATGAATTTGGTTAATTGGACATAACTAATGTTTTGGAAGGTTTTTTAAATGGTTTATCAAATAACAAGAATTATGTTTGTGATAACATTAAAAAAAAGAGAAAGACAATTTGGTTTTAAAAGTGGTTCTTGTGAATTAAATAGAGAGGTGACACATGCTAAGAATCTTTAGGGAGCAATTGCACCCTTGGTATTTTAATAACTCAAATTTCTTTTGTTTTTTTTAAAAAAATAGTACCGATGGTTAATAGTTTCTTTAAAACATGGGTTTTCTAAATTTCATCTCAACTAAAAATCATTATTTTCGTACTCTCTACTTTCCTAAAATGTTTTTCAATGTTCAATTGATATTATGATCTTATTTCTAATCTATTTTTCATCCAAATGATTTTTAAACTTGAGCGGATCGGTGGATTTTTGGTTAACACTATTTTTACGTTAGGATACAATGGGAGCTCATTTTGGTTGTACTCCTATCAAGGAAGGTGAGCTATGGTTTCTTATTGACATTCGACACGCTTTGTGTTCTTAATCTATTATTTCTATTAACATTTGAGATTAAAATGAACTTAATTAAGTTTAATTATTTTGTAATGGTTTTGAGAACAAATTATGGTTATGTTATTCAAACCTAATAATTGCTAATGGGTACTAATGATTTCTTGTTGGTTGATAAAAAAATCTAAAAATTGGTTTTACCGAAATTAGTTTAAGTGCCTAAATTGAGATAGTTGTTCATCATGGATTGAGATTGATGATGGTTAAGTGAAACCTTTAATGTTGGTTGTAGTTGCGGGGGTTGTTGATGATTTTTGCAAAGGTTTTTGAATTGAAAATTGTTATAAAGGGCCGATTGGATATTAGAAAGGGGTGGTGCAAGCTTAAAGAGGTTTTGGTATTTTAACGTTGTTTCGGGATGAGAGTTAGATAAGTTTTGTGCGGATTGAGAGAACGAGGAATAGAGTATCATATGGTTGATTGGATGTTTCTCGATGTTTCTCCTTGGATGAAGGTTGTAGAGATTAGCTCGTAATGGTGTGTTGAATCAAGTATTAATAACCGGTATGTAGATAAATGGGAAGACCGGGTTTGTGACATGTTGTGTCAAATGTGTAATTGATGTTTTGCCTACGTTCATGTGGTAAGGTTTCATTGACCCTTTGCATATTGGTTCTGTAAGGAGAAGTTGAGAATTGTTGGTTATACCATTGGTAAGGGACACTTCTGATTAAGTCTCTAGCAACTAGTTGTTGCTCATCGAGACGATTGAATTTGTGAAAGTTTTTGTGACGTAAGTGTAATCGAGGAGGTTGTTGGATGAAGGAAGTTTTGTATTTGTTCTGTTTCCTTTACATAAATTTCGAGGACAAAATTTCTTTTAGATGAGAAGAGTTGTAACACCTCGGAAAATGGGCTAGAAGATTTGGGTGAATTATCGAATCGGATTGGAATTTTGGGTTAGGCTTTAGTTAATTAATTGATTCTGGAAAATAATTTGGGTACTTAAATTGATTTCTGATAAATTTATTGTGACAAGTATTTGTGGAAAGGATATTTAATGAGTTTAATAAAGGATGAAATTTAGTTTGAGTAATTTTAAATGAGTTTTTTAATATTAATTAAATTGTGACTATTTTACAAAAGATTGTAAAATATTAATAATGACATTTTTATGAAAATAACTAAAGTGGTGGTTTTTTATGGGATTATTTGACGCATTTATTAAATAAAGCTTTTACCACCTATTTCAAACTAGAAAATGACGATGATTATTATTTTCTCAAGAAAGAAAACTATGCTAAACTTATCTCTCTTTTCTCTCAAGATTCTCCCAAACATCATTTTAATCTTCTATGATTTTCTTTTCCAATTTCTATTCATTTTCTTCCTAAACTATTTCTAATCAATAGCCACACAAGAGATTTTGATTTCTCTCATCTTGTTCAATGGATTTCACGTTGGAAGATTGGAGGGGTAATCTTCATTTTTAATTTCCAATTTATGTGGGTAAGCGTTATTTTCTAATGATTTACTAATTATTTTGTACTGATTTTCTATCAATTTTATTGTCTTTCGATGTTAAAATAAATTTTAATCGATTAATTTAAATTCTAGATGCTAAAGAGTAAATTAAGATTTGATAGATGAAATCTAAATGTTTTAATTGGATTGTGAGTTATTCTTGTGAGATATAATCTAATATCAATTTTGTGAAGTCAGATTCTGGAATTAATTTAGTTGGTTGAGTTTAGATTGGTATTCTTTAATTGAGTAATTGGTGGAATGGTTGATTGAATTGTTTGATTACATATTCTTGTGCATTGTACGTGTTCGATGAAATGTTGTTGAGGATTTTAGAGCTAAACAAAAAAGGGGAAAAATATCGATTGGCTGTTGCTGCCTTTTAATACATCGTGGCATTCGAACATCGCAAGGCGCTGTTGCCTGGACGCACAATTGTGCGCTAGGAATTGACGCGGGAATCGGAAGTAAACAGGGGAGATTATTTTTGGTTCTGTACGTGAATTAGAGTAAAGAAAAAGAAAGAATTTAAAGGGGTTGAATCGGAGACGTGAGTTAAATGAAATTGGAAATGTTTTGGTGATAAAAAAGGGGTTTCGAATGGGGTTTATGGAGTGTTGGCAGTAGCGTGAAGAGCAGGCGAAATAGAAATTGGCCATTTCGTGAGTTCGAACCGTGAGTTGCTGTTTGAATAGTTATGGTTTGAATATTTGTGCTAGTATTATTACAATAAATTTGTTACTTTGGTGTGGTCCAATTTGTATTAATTCTTGCATTTTATTGTGGAAGATGGCAATTGTTCGGACGTTGATCGATCGGATAGGCGTCGAAGCGTTGGTGTTAAGACGTTAGCATCGAGACGATATCAAGTTGGTGAGTGTAAATGTGTTTTGGTACTATAAAGAAGTTTGAATTATGACTTTGGGGGTTTGTTATAGCCTAACGAGCTTAACTAAGCTCGGAAGTAAGTTTTTTCTATTTACCCTTTTTAAATATCAGTTTGATATGCGCATTGATTTAAATGATTTGGTTTCAAGCACAATTTTTTATCTACTGTTTTATACATGATTTTACATGTGAATGCATTGTAAACGGATGCCTATGAGGTTTGGCAAATGACTTCCGAAAGGAAAAACCATGTTGGTTTACAAACATGGTTTTTGCAAAGGTAAATGGCTTGAATAATGCATATGGTAAGACAGTGAGGTAACGTGTTTTAATGAAATATATTGGCAAGTGACAATGCTTAAATGTTATAGGATATAGTTGGCATGCCATAGGGTTTAAAGTGCACTATAATAAGTCGCCTCATGTGTGTCGAGGGGTTGCTCCACCATGGAAACTGCAGCGGTCGAGGGGTAATTGCTTAGAATTCTCCCTCTAGAAGATTTATATATCATAACCATTGAGGGGTAGTAGTACCATGCTCCGGTTCGAGGATGTATGTGTAAGTGGTCGAAGGAGCCATTTGGGAAATCCGTGTATCCGATGTGTTTTTACAAATGGAAATGTTTGATTTTGAGTCACTTTAATGCCAATATATAATTAATGTATAATGAGAAATGAATTATGTTTTGTATAATTTGATTTATACATGTTGCTCTCTTTAAGCTTTGCTATTGGAAGAATAAGCATGTAAATGCTTAAATAGAGGTTTGCATAACGGTTATGGTAGAGATCCGCGATACATGTTTAGCATATGGTTTAATATGCATATATCGAAAAACTAAAAGAAGCTTGAGATGTTTGGCATGAGTTCAATAATTTTTCAAAAGCAATTGTTCCTTTTAAATGCACGCAATCCGTGATACATGATTATGTATAGGATGTAATATGTTTGAGGGATTATGTGTAAATGATTTGAAAGGTTTTAGCAAATGATCATCTAGTTCCAAAGATTAGTACTACACATTTATTAAACGTTTTGGAAATGGCAAATTTGACTTGCTTAAATCGGGTTTCTAATAGAGGGTTTGATTTGAAAAATTCATTGACGTTTTACTTTTTGAGTGCACTCACTAGACATTATATGCTTACGCTTTCTTTTCTCCCGTCAATGTAGTGAATAAAGCAAGTGCGGGGTTGTGGTTCGAGGCAAGGTGGGATCTCAGGAAAAACGTATTAAAAAGTATGTTTACGGTACTATCATTATTTGTAATAAGGCAATGTGGGTAAAATATTGGGATGGATTGTTTTATTTAAGAAAGGATAACTTGATTGATTTTTGTATTATGTTAGATGATGATTGTATTTATTGATTAAGATGTTGGTAATGTTATTTTAATTCTTTGTATTCTTGATAGTTATGATTTAATGATTTAAATGGTTTAAATTTTGATTGGACTGAATACTTGTGTTCAATGAGTACTCATGGTCATATGCTTTAATTATTTAATTATTATATAGACTATGACGAGGTCTTGATCATTTGGTGCTTATTGGATAATGCTTTATATTTTTAGGAAGAATGCCTTTAGATTACTTGTATGAATGTGAATTGTGTTATTTAATTGGTATGTAATTATTTGAGCCTATGTGTTTAATGGTGATATAATATTAGAAAGCATATCATTGTTGTGTGTAAGTGGATATGTCCGAATTGGGATTCGAATTCCCAAATTGCATTTTAGTATGTTGTTGCATCAATTGAATAGGTAAATGATGTATGTTTGACCTGAGATTTTGCAAGAATGCTTATAATGTTTCTTTGCACTTTGGTCTCCATGAGTCGAGGAACCGGTAGCAGGCTCATTGAAGTGAGCTTGATTAGTCTCGGAAATATCTATAACATAAAGAGATTGGATTAGTCGACAAGTCACAATATACAACTCCTAGGTGGCAAAGTAACACAATAACAGTGCAATAAGCTTCAGTTTAGTCTTAGAATCGACTAAACTCTAGCAATAATACCACAAATGTAACACCCCTTTCCCGACCTAGTCGAGAATCGGGTCGAAAAGTGCTACGGAGAATAGAATAGTCATCGGTGCGATAAAATTGCAACATTCATAACACTTAATCATTATTATACCTTTCAAACATTGCACAATATCAATATTAGCTTGATTTATCCCATTTGAAGCAATAACTAATCAATTATGACCAATTTCTAACTTTTACGAGTTTTAGGGACTAAATTGTAAATCTAATAACTTAGAAGTCATTTCTTGCAATTTACTATGCAATAGTGAAATTCAATACATTAACAGTAAGCTTTAAAATTTTTATGTTATTTCGATATCATTTACCCGTTCAATTAGGCTATACAATAACCAGTGACCATACTGTAAACTATTCAAACTGTGTTCAATGTCTTCTAATAGAATTAACTACCACCGTACCGAAACACCTTGGTGCCGTATCGGTACGGGTGTAAATGAATTGATCACCAAATGAAACTATCCAAACACATATCGATACGGTCGAGAACCGTATCGATACCACATGCAAGGTTGAGAACCTAATTCTCAGTATTTTAAGAACTCGTATCGGTACAGCTTGACCTGTATTGATACGGGTTGACTAACGTTGACTTTGAACATGACTCGTTTTGATACACCCCAAGACCATACCGATGCATTTAAATGCCCAAACCATACTGCCAAAACCTGTATCGATACACTTTAGACCTGTATCGATACGCTATGATTAACTCATGCTTTCTCATACGAAATATGCAAGGCCGTATTGATACAGCTTGACCTGTATCGGTAAGCCCTGTATTGTAATATCAATTTTATTTGGTTTTTAGTCCATTTGACCTAGCAATCAATGTCCAAATGCAATGAAACTTTACCAACAATATATCAATGCCATAATCTACTTGCGTGCCAAATTTTAGGGTTATTCGAATCCATTTACTAGGTTTTCACCTCTTAGTGCCAAATATGCATATTTAGCATCTTTTAGACAATTTCAAAAGGGTATTTAGAGCCTTTATGGCTTCCACAAGTCATGCATATTACACGCATATCAAAAGAGTCATAAATGACCAGTTCAACTACTTTGCCACCATACTAGGAGTTCATTGAGGGAAAACATATTGCTTGGTGCCTGTAGTGACTTGTCAACAATGTCGATTCTCCAATCTTCAACAGTGGAGTCCTTAACCTGAAATGTATGAAATGAAATGCATTAGGCATACATTGCCTAGTGAGGTAGTCACAACTAAACATTTTATCAATGAAATGCATCCCAAATCATATCTTAACAATACCAATTCAATGAATCAATAGTAGCAATACAATGTTCATGTTCAATAGCAATAAGTCCATAATTCAACAATAACCCTTGGATCGATTTGGAATAGTGGATACGCGAATTCCTACGCCTAACCAACTCAATGAATGGTCTAGTCCCCCCGCCTCGCCAATATGACCAACATCACAATACATCCTTCCGCCTCGCCAAATCAATATAGGCGATAACCCAAGGACCGTAGTCCACCCGTACACTGAGCTCATGAATACTATGGCATGCTAGTTGTATCCAAAGTCCTCTCGAATCCAAGGTCCGATGGCAATATCGAAAATCAATGTTCAATAACAATAGTAATGTTCAAAGTTTCTTATCAATAAGCAATGTTCTGATGTCAATTTTCAATAGCAATATCAATGACAATGGCAATGTTCAATGATCTCAATGAAAATAGCAATAGTGGATGCTTCATTTACAATGTTTCGATGAAAATAATTGTGTCGATATTAATGTACAATGACAATGACAATGGCGATAACAATAAGAATGACTATACTCTCTGTCAAATGCTCAATGCTTCAATAATTCAATGACTATATCAATGGTGAAATCAATAGCAATGATCGATGGAAATGGATATTACAATATTGATGTCCGGTACTCAATACCATGACTTACCTCTACTTACCAACAATATCCACTAAGTGGTTCGATGCAATATTCCTTAACAATATATTAACAATACTATATACAATGACAAAGGAATCGGGAGAGGCACCTATCCTAATCCTACGACTTTGACTTCACTCACCTTGATAATCCGAAGCTTTCAAGGCTCTCAGATAGCAATTCCCTAGTCACTAGCCATTGATGGGGGATGATGGATGCCCTTTATCGATTTCTTGAGATAGGAAAAACAATTGGGAAATTGTTAGGATCGATAATACAATATTGAAATCAATGTAACGATATCAAAAACATTATCTAAACTCACTATAGACAATATTTATAAATTTTCTATGGATAGCCAAAACCTAGCTTGAAGCATATATTCCAAAACTTGAATTTCCCTTTCTGACTGGCCTTCAGATTGAGGGTGAAAAGCAGTACTAAGATTAACTCTGGTACCCAGGAGCTCCTTGCAATGACTTCTAGAACCGAGATGTAAATCGTGGATCTCAATCGGAAATGATAGACTGAGGCACTCCGTGGAGCTGAATAACATCCATGATGTATAAGTCAGCCAACTTAGGAAGACCATAGTCCATTCGAATTGGTACGAAATGTGTCGACTTAGTGAAATGGTCCACAATGACCCAAATGGCATCATGTTTAGTTAGGGTTAGGGGCAGACCACTGACAAAATCCATAGTGTTCTTCTCCCACTTTCATTGCGGTAGATCGATGGGTTGCAATAAGCCAGTAGGAACACGATGCTTAGCTTTAATACGCTGGCATGTAAGGCACATAGATACGAATTCAACTATGGCCTGCTTCATGCCTGACCACCAATAAATCTCCCGTAGGTCTTTGTACATCTTCACCGACCCTGAGTGAATAGAGAAAAAACTTGAATGTGCTTCCCTAAGGATATCGGTGCGAAGAGATTCATCATTAAGTACATAGACCCGATCACGAAAACATAAAAGTCCTTTAGAATTCACTTTGAAGTCAGGGTTATCTTTCAACTTGGAAACGATGGCTTGAAGTTTAGGATCTTGTTTTTGCAATGCTTGAATTCTCGATATGATGGTAGACTAAACTTGAAGTTTAGCTATGAGGCAACTATGCTTCTTAAGACGAAAGTGAGCATTGATAGCTTGAGGAGCTACAATACAAGGACTTTGCAATGAGTCTATACAATAATCAACACATTAAACTTAATGATCAATAACGATACTTACCAGGTTTGCGGCTGAGTGCATCAGCTAAAACATTGGGCTTTCCCGGATGGTAGTCGATGACAAGATCATAATCCTAGAGGAGTTCCATCCATCTCCGTTGTTGAAGATTCAACTCCTTCTATGATTAGAGGTACTTGAGGCTTTTATGATCGGTAAAAAGGTAACATTTCTCTCCGTAGAGGTAAAACCTCCAAATTCTCAAAGCAAAGACAACGACAACCAACTCTAGATCATAGGTGGGGTAATTCATTTCATGTGGCTTTAGTTGTTTGGGAGCATAAGCAATGACTTTTCCTTATTGCATCAATACACATCCTAACCCGAGATGCAAAGCATCGCTATAAATGGTGTAGTCTTTTCCAGATTCGGGTTGGGTTAGAATCGGTGCATGTGTCAGCACTTGTTTCAAATGGTTGAAACTTCTTTGTTGATCCACAGACCAAACGAATAGAGCTTCCTTTCTCAACAACTTAGTTAGGGGAGATGCTATCATTGAGAATCTTTTGACGAACCTTCTATAATAGCCAGCAAGACCAAGAAAGTTTCTCACTTCACCAATGTTCTTCAGTGGGTGCCAATCGATGATGGCTTGGATTTTCTTCAGGTCCACCTAGATACTCGAAGCCTATACAATGTGCCCAAGGAAGGCAACTTCGGTGAGCCAGAACTCACACTTAGAAAACTTGTCATATAATTGTTTGTCTCGAAGAGTTTGAAGCATAATGTGAAGGTGGTCTCGATGTTCAGCAGAGTTCTTGGAGTAGATTAAGATATCATCAATAAACACCACCAAGAATTTATCAAGGTAAGATCAAAAAACCTGATTCATTATGTCCATGAAAGCTGTCGGTGCATTGGTTAGCCTAAATGGCATCACCAAGAATTCGTAGTGATCTTATCTTGTATGGAAGGCAATTTTAGGTACATCACACTCTTTAACTCTCATTTGGTAATATCCAGACCTTAAATCGATCTTAGAAAACATAGTGACATCCTTAAGCTGATCAAATAAGTCATCAATCTTTGGCAATGGATATTTGTTCTTGATGGTCAGCTTGTTCAACTATCGATAATCGATGCATAATCTCATAGAACCATCATTCTTCTTCACAAAGAGAACTGGAGCTCCCCAAGGCGAGGAACTCGGTTGAATAAAGCCTTTATCAAGCAAGTCTTGAATATGGGCTTTCAATTCCTTTAGCTCAATGACTGTCAATCGGTAGGGTGCAATGGAAACTGGGGAAGTTCCAGGTTGCACTTCGATACTGAATTCAACTTCACAGGTTGGAGGTAAGCTCGAAAGTTCACCAGGGAAGACATCAAGAAATTCACACATAGTATCAATATCTTGTAATCGAGGTTCATCTTTGGCTTCCAATGTCAAAGCATACAATGAAGGATTTCTTGAACACATCAACACGATGCTCTCTTTGCCAAGGCCTCAGAGATACAACTTCCTCTTACTACAATCTAGCCACGCTTGATGTTCACTGAGTTAATCTAAACCAAATATAACATCAAACTCATGGATCGGTAAAGCCAATACCACAAAAGGAATCCGTTGAATCACTAAGGGAAAATTCTTACATACAAGGCTTATGGTGACACAATCACCTATTGGATTGGTTACGGTGACCCTCGGTGCCATGGGCTCAAAAGATAATCTGTGTTTCTTAACTAGCATAGTACTTATGAAGGAATGAGTAGAACCAGGATCAATCAATGCATATAAAGAATAAAAGTACAGTTCAATGATACCTGCGATGTCATCAGGCTTATCTTCCTCCTCCCTACTCCTCACATGATACATCTGAGCATGAGCCTTGGATTCTTGCTTACTCAGTGCCTTGCCAGAGCTACTAGGTCTCCCTGTAGCTCATGATGAACCTTGCCTTAACCCTTTACCTCGGAAGGAATGAGTAGGGGTTGGATTACTTACCGATTCAACAATAGACTTGGTGGCACCAAGAGGACAATCACAAATGAAATGACCTTGTTCTTTACAATAGAAGCAGGCTTTAGTTTGCTTACGACACTAACCGCCTGGATGCCGTATCTGATAATAGTTGCAAACTGGATTCTTTAGACTTTGATTGGAGCCTCTAGTGCTTTCAACTGAAGCCGTCTTTGCAAAAGATTACGTTACAACCGAAGGTCTCTCAATGTTCCTAGACCAGGAAGGCTGTGAGTACATGTTTTGCTTGGGGCCCTAATATTTACTCTTCCTGTTCTACTTAGGAGGTTGATGATCATCCTTGAACCTTTCTCAAACTTACTAGATCTACCCGATCTCTGAGCCCTCTGTGCAGCTTCGGTGGCCTTAACTCGGTTTACAAGGTCCTAGAAGTTGGTGATACCCAAATTAGTAAACATAAGGCGTAGCTCATTGTTAAGTGCGGCAATGAACATCCTACATTTATCTTCCTCCTTCTTAATGTATTTTGTACTATACTGGCAGTACTTACAGAAATTAGGGATGTACTGCTCGATAGGTCAACTACCTTGCTTTAGATGAAGGAAGATACTACGCCTTTCTGCAAGGTAGTACTCACTAACATACTTCTTTCAGAATCCTTGAAGAAAGAACTCTGTCAGTTTCCTTAGGAACGGTAAGAATAGTAGTCTCCCACCACTGAAGTGCTTCATCAACTAGCAATGTAAGGGCGCACTCCAGCTTGTACTCATTAGAACACTGCAATTGCTTGTTTATAATTCTCAATGTGTTGTCCAACCAATACTCGGCGATCTCTGGATTATAATCATCTTGACCAATGAAGGTATATGCCCGAAGTGATATCATCTTGTCAATAGGGGCTCGAGCATATTGGACAACGGGTGGGGTAGGTTGCATTACCGTCTCAGCTCTCACAGATGTCATAAATTGCTTGAACATGTCAGCCATGTTCTGATAACACTCAGCCTTAGTATTAGGTAGCTCCAGCTTGACATTTTGAGGTGGTGGATTTGATGGATTCAGTGGGTCTCCCCCTTACTTCCTCTCCATGAGTTGAGGAACCGGTAGCAAGCTCATCGATGTGAGCTTGATTTGTGTCAGATATATCTATAACATAAAGAGATCGGGTTAGTCGACAAATCACAATATACACAATATACAACTCCTAGGTGGCAAAGTAACTCAATAACAATACAATAGGCTTCAGTTTAGTCCTAGAATTGACTAAACTCTAGCTCTGATACCACAAATGTAACGCCCCCTTCTCAGCCTAGTCGAGAACTGGGTTAGAAAGTGTTATCGGAGAATAAAATGGTGATCGGTGCGATAAAATTTTAACAATTCATAACACTTAAAAATTATTATACCTTTCAAACATTACCCAATATCAATATTAGCTTGATTTATCCCATTTGAAGCAATGACTAATCAATTAGGACCAATTCCTAACTTTTATGAGTTTTAGGGACTAAATTGTAAATCTAATAATGTAGAAGTCCTTTCTTGCAATTTACTATGCAATAGTGAAATTCAATACATTAACAGTAAGCTTGAAAATTTTTATGTTATTCTGATATCATTTACCCCTTCAATTAGACTATACAATAATTAGTGACCATACTGTAAACTATTCAAACTATGTTCAATGTCTTTTAACAGAATTAACTACCACCGTACCGAAACACCTTGGTGCCATATAAGTATGGGTGTAAATGAATTGAGCTCCAAATGAAACTATCCAAACACATATCAATACGGCCGAGGACCGTATCGGTACCATATGCAAGGGTGAGAACCCAATTCCCAGTAATTCAAGAACTCGTATCGGTACAGCTTGATCTATATAGATACGGGTTGACTAACGTTGAATTTGATCATGATCCATTTCGATACATACCAAGACCGTATCGATGCATTTAAATGCCCAAACCATACTGCCAAAACCTGTATCGATACACTTTAGACTTGTATCGATACGCTATGATTAACCCATACTTTCTCAGGCCAAATATGCAAGGGCGTATCGATACAGCTTGACTTGAATCGGTAAGCCCTGCACTGTAATGTCAATTTTTATCTGGTTTTTAGTCCATTTGACCTAGCAATCAATGTCCAACTGCAATAAAACTTTACCAACAATATTTCAATGCTATAATCTACTTACGTGCCAAATTTTAGGGTTATTCGAATCCATTTACTAGGTTTTCACCTCTTAGTGCCAAATATGCATATTTAGCGTCTTTTAGACAATTTCAAAAGGGTATTTAGAGCCTTTATGGCTTCCACAAGTCATGCATATTACATACATATCAAAAGAGTCATAAATGACTAGTTCAACTACTTTGCCACCATACTAGGAGTTCATTAAGGCAAAACATATTACTTGGGGCCTGTAGTGACTTGTCAACAACGTCGATTCTCCGATCTTCAATAGTGGAATCCTTAACCTGAAATGTATGAAATGAAATGCATTAGGCATACATTGCCTAGTGAGGTAGTCACAACTAAACACTTTATCAATGAAATGCATCCCAAATCATATCTTAATAATAACAATGCAATGAATCAATAGTAGCAATGCAATGTTCATGTTCAATAGCAATAAGTCCATAATTCAAAAATAACCCTTGGATCGATTTGGAATAGTGGATACACGAATTCCTACGCCTAGCCAAATCAATGAATGGTCTAGTCCCTCCGCCTCGCCAATATGACCAACATCACAATACATCCCTCCGCCTCGCCAAATCAATATAGGCTGTAGCCCAAGGACCGTAGTCCACCCGTACACTGAGCTCATGAATTCTATGGCATGCCAATTGTATCCAAAGTCCACTCGAATCCAAGGTCTGATAACAATATTGAAAATTAATGTTCAATAACAATAGCAATGTTCAAAGTTTCTTATCAATAAGCAATGTTCTGATGTTAATTTTTAATAGCAATATCAATGACAATGGCAATGTTCAATAATCTCTTTGACAATAGCAATAGTGGAGGCTTCATTTACAATGTTTCGATGACAATAACTGTGTCGATATTAATGTACAATGACAATGGCGATAACAATAAGAATGACTATTCTCTCTGTCAAATGCTCAATGCTTCAATAATTCAATGACTATATCAATGGTGAAATCAATAGCAATGATCGATGGCAATGGCAATTACAATATCGATGTCCAGTACTCAATACCATGACTTACCTCTACTTACCAACAATATTCACTAAGTGGTTCGATGCAATATTCCTTAACAATGATATAACAATACTATATACAATGACAAGGGAATCCGGAGAGGCACCTAGCCTAATCCCGCGACTCTGACTACACTCACCTCGATAATCCGAAGCTTTCAAGGCTCTCGGATAGCAATTCCCTGGTCACTAGCCATTGATGGGGGATGGTGGATGCCCTTTATCGATTTCATGAGATAGGAAAAACAATAGAGAAATTATTCGGATCGATAATACGATATTGAAATCAATATAATGATATCAAAATCATTATCTAAACTCATTATAGAAAATATTTATAAATTTTCCATGGATAGCCAAAACCTAGCTTGAGATTACACGCAAGTCCTCCATGGATTTCAACAATTGTTTGGGGAAAATAGCTTACCTGATCGGTAAGAACATTTCAATAACAATAAACCGAAGAAAAACTAAACTTCACTCCACCAACAATGGTCATGCTTGCTTAGGAGAAGAAGATGATAGAAATGGGGAGATACTTGCGTACTAGAGTATCGGGTAAGACTCATCATTTAGCTATTTACTCTATTTTAATAGAAATAGGTATCCTTCCTTTGAAGGAATTGTTCTTGATCATCCTACGTATGGATGATTAAGTTTGAGGAGGGGTTAATCGCAAGGTTAGTTCCTCAACTTTCAATTCTCTATAATTTTTCCCTCAAACTTCCAATCTCTATAATTTAGCCTCTAAACAAGTTTTCAATACTTCCAATAAGGTCCTTAGAAAATAATTCGACTCAATTAGAGTCCAATATCGATACAATTGACCTTATGGTCAATGTTAGTACAATATTTGAACAATTCCGATATATGGTTTCTAGTCGGCGGATCCCAATTCTGTCTGGGTCAAATTTTGGGTGTTACAACTCTCTCCCCCTTAAGAAAAATTCATCCTCGAATTTTACCTGGATCAAAGAGATGAGGATATTGCTTTCACATTACTTTCTCTAGTTCCCATGTTGCTTCCTTAGTGGTGTGGCTCTTCTAGAGCACTTTAACCAATGGAATAGTCTTGTTACGAAGTCTCTTGACTTCCCTTGCAAGAATCTGGACTAGTTCTTCCTCGTAGGACAAGTTTGGTTCAATTTCCATAGATTTAGGCTCGATGATGTGCGAGAGATTAAAGCGATATTTTTGAAGCATGGATACATGAAACACATCATGGATTTTACTCAATTTTGAGGGCAGCAATTAGCGATAAGCCTCAGGGCCAACTTTTTCAATAACCTCGAAAGGTCCAATGAATTGGGGACTCAATTTGCCTTTCTTGCCAAACCTCAAAACTTTCTTTCACGGTGAGACTTTAAGAAAAGCTTTATCACCAACTTCATACTATATATCCCTTCGCTTGAGGTCAGCATAGACCTTCTATCGGTCAAAGAAAACTTTTAATCGATCATGGATAATGGTAACCTGTTCCTTGATTTCCCGAAGTAAGTATGGGCCCAACACCTTGCCTTCACCGAGTTCAGACCAACACAATGGAGTTCTACATCGTCTTCCATATAGTGCTTCATACGGTGCCATCTTAATGGAAGCTTGATAACTGTTATGCACACTCAATAAGAGGTAGGGATTTCTTCCAAGAGCTTCCAAAATCAACGATGCATGCTCGAAGCATATCTTCCAAAACTTGAATTACCCTTTTCGACTGGCCGTCAGATTGAGGTGTAAAGCAGTACTAAGATCAACTATGGCACCCAGAGCTCTTTGCAATGACTTCTAGAACCAAGTTGCAAATCGTGGATCTCAATCGGAAATGATAGACTGAGGAACTTTGTGGAGCTGAATAATTTCCTTGATGTATAAGTCAACTAATTTAGGAAGACCGTAGTCCATTCAAATTGGTACAAAATGTGCTGACTTAGTGAAATGGTCCACAATGACCCAAATGATATCATGTTTAGTTGGGTTTAGGGGTAGACGAGTGACAAAATCCATAGTGATCTTCTCCCACTTTCATTGCAGTAGATCGATGGGTTGCAATAAGCCAGTAGGAATACGATGCTCAACTTTAATACGCTGGCATTTAAGGCACTTAGATACGAATTCAACTACGGCTTGCTTCGTGCCTGACCGCCAATAAATCTCTCGTAGGCCTTTCTACATCTTCACCAACCCTGAGTGAACAGAGAAAGAACTTGAATGTGCTTCCCTGAGGATATCGGTGCAAAGAGATTCATCATTGGGTACATTGACCCGATCACGAAAACATAAAAGTCCTTTAGAATTCACTCTGAAGTCAGGGTTATCTTTCAACTTGGAAACGATGGCTTGAAGTTTAGGATCTTGTTTTTGCAATGCTTGAATTCTCGATATGATGGCAGACTAAACTTGAAGTTCAGCTATGAGGCAACAATGCTTCTGAAGATGGAAGTTAGCATATGCAATAATCAACTTATTAAACTTAATGATCAATAACGATTCTTACAAGGCACAGGTTTGCGGCTGAGTGCATCAGCTAAAACATTGGCCTTGCCCGGATGGTAGTCGATGACAAGATCATAATCCTAGAGGAGTTCCATCCATCTCCGTTGTTGAAGATTCAACTCCTTCTATGATAAGTGGTACTTGAGGCTTTTATGAACGGTAAAGAGGTAACATTTCTCTTCGTAGAGGTAAAGCCTCCAAATTTTCAAAGCAAAGACAACTGCAACCAACTCTAGATCATAGGTGGGGTAATTCATTTCATGTGGCTTTAGTTGTTTGGAAGCATAAGCAATGACTTTGCCTTATTGCATCAATACACATCCTATCCCGAGATGCGAAGCATCGCTATAAATGGTGTAGTCTTTTCCAAATTCGGGTTGGGTTAGGACTGGTGCATGTGTCAGCACTTGTTTCAACTGGTCGAAACTTCTTTGTTGATCTACAGACCAAACGAACAAAGCTTCCTTTCTCAAGAACTTAGTTAGGGGAGATGCTATCTTTAAGAATCTTTTGACGAACCTTCTATAATAGCCAGCAAGACCAAGAAAGTTTCTCACCTCACCAATGTTCTTCAGTGGGAGCCAATTGTTGATGGCTTGGATTTTCTTTAGGTCCACCTAGATACCCGAAGCTGATACAATGTGCCCAAGGAAGGCAACTTCGGTGAGCTAGAACTCACACTTAGAAAACTTGGCATATAATTGTGTCTCTCGAAGAGTTTGAAGCACAATGTGAAGGTGGTCTCGATGTTCAACAGAGTTCTTGGAGTAGATTAAGATATCATCAATAAACACCACCAAGAATTTATCAAGGTAAGATCGAAAAACCCGATTCATTAGGTCCATGAAAGATGTCGGTGCATTGGTTAGCCCAAATGGCATCACCAAGAATTCGTAGTGATCGTATCTCATACGGAAGGCAGTTTTAGGCACATCACACTCATTAACTCTCATTTGGTAATATCCAAACCTTAAATCGATTTTAGAAAACATAGTGACATCCTTAAGCTGATCAAATAGGTCATCAATCCTTGGTAATGGATATTTGTTCTTGATGGTCACCTTGTTCAGCTGTCGATAATCGATGCAAAATCTCATAGAACCATCATCATTCTCCTTCACAAAGAAAACCAGAGCTCCCCATGGCGAGGAACTCGGTTGAATAAAGGCTTTATCAAGAAAGTCTTGAATCTGGGCTTTCAATTCCTTTAGCTCAATGATTGCCATTCGATAGGGTGCAATAGAAACTGGGGCAATTCCAGGGTGCACTTCGATACTGAATTCAACTTCACGGGTTAGAGGTAAGCCCAAAATTTCATCAGGGAAGACATCAAGAAATTCACACACAGTACCAATATCTTGGAATTGAGGTTCATCTTTGTCTTCCAATGTCAAAGTATACAAGGAAGGATTTCTTGAACTCATCAACACGATGCTCTCTTTGCCAAGGCCTCAGAGATACCGTTTCCTCTTACTACAATCTACCCACGCTTGATGTTCACTGAGCTAATCTAAACCCAATATAACCTCAAACTCATGGATCGATAAAGCCATTACCACAAAAGGAATCCCTTGAATCACTAAGGGACAATTCTTACATACAAGGCTTATGGTGACACAATCACCTAGTTGATTGGTTACGGTGACCCTCGGTGCCATAGGCTCAAAAGATAATCTGTGTTTCTTAACTAGCGTAGTACTTATGAAGGAATGAGTAGAACCAGGATCAATCAATGCATACAAAGAATAGGAGTACAGTTCAATGATACATGCGATGACATCAGGCTTATCTTCCTCCTCCCTACTCCTCACATGATACATCTGAGCAGGAGCCATGGATTCTTGCTTACTCAGTGCCTTGCCAGAGCCACTAGGTCTCCTTGTAGCTCATGATGAACCTTGCCTTGACCCCTTACCTCAAAAAGAATGAGTAGGGGTTGCATTACTTGCCGATGCAACAATAGACTTGGTGGCACCAAGAGGACAATCACAAATGAAATGACCTTGTTCTCTATAATAGAAGCATGCTCTAGTTTGCTTACAACACTAACCGCCTGGATGCCGTTTCTGACAATAGTTGCAAACTGGATTCTATAGACTTCGATTGAAGCCTCTAGTGCTTTCAGCTGAAGCCATCTTTCCAAAAGATTACGTTACAGTCGAAGATCTCTCAATGTTCCCAGAACAGGAAGGTTGTGAGTACGTGTTTTGCTTGGGGCCCTAATATTTACTCTTCTTGTTCCACTTAGGAGGTCGAGGGTCATTCTTGAACCTTTTCTCAGACTTACTAGATCTACTAGATCTCTGAGCTCTCTATGCAGCTTTGGTGGCCTTAACTCAATTTACAAGGTCCTGGAAGTTGGTGATACCCAAATTAGTAAACATAAGGCGTAGCTCATCGTTAAGTGCAGCAATAAACATCCTGCATTTATCTTCCTCCTTCTTAATGTATTCTGTACTATACCAGCAGTACTTACAGAAATTAGGGATGTACTGCTCGATAGGTCAACCACCTTGCTTCAGATGAAGGAAGATACTACGCCTTTGTGCAAGGTAGTATGCACTAACACACTTCTTTCAAAATTCTTGAAGAAAGAACTCCCAAGTGACAGTTTCCTTAGGAACGATAAGAATAGTGGTCTCCCACCACTGAAGTGCTTTATCAGCTAGCAATGCAAGGGCGAACTCCAGCTTGTGTTCATCAGAACACTGCAATTGCTTGTTTAGAATTCTCACTGTGTTGTCCAACCAATACTCGACGATCTCAGGATTATAATCATCTTGGGCAATGAAGGTTTATGCCCGAAGAGATATCAGCTTGTCAATAGGGGCTCAAGCATATTGGAGAACTGGTGGGGTAGGTTGCATTACCGTCTCAGCTCTCATAGACGTCATAAATTGCTTGAACATGTCAGCCATGTTCTTATAACACTCAGCCTAAGCGTTAGGTAGCTCCAGCTCAACATTTTGAGGTGGGGGATTTGATGGATTTCGTGGGTCTCCCCCTTACTTCCTCGCATCGAGTTAAGGAACTATAGCAAGCTCATCAATGTGAACTTGATTTGTGTCAAATATATCTATAACATAAAGAGATCGGATTAGTAGACAAGTCACAATATATGCAGTATACAACTCCTAGGTGGCAAAGTAACTCAATAACAATGCAATAGGCTTCGGTTTAGTCCTAGAATCGACTAAACTCTAGCTCAAATACCATAAATGTAACGCCCCCTTCCCGGCCTGGTCGAGAACTGGGTTAGAGAGTGCTACCGGAGAACAAAATGGTGATCGGTGCGATAAAATTTCAACAATTCATAACACTTAAAAATTATTATACCTTTCAAACAATAAGAATGACTATACTCTCTGTCAAATGCTCAATGTTTCAATAATTCAATGACTATATCAATGGTGAAATCAATATCAATGATTGATGGTAATGGATATTACAATATCGATGTCTGGTACTCAATACCATGACTTACCAAAGATATCCACTAAGTGGTTCGATGCAATATTCCTTAACAATGATATTAACAATACTATATACAATGACAAGGGAATTGAGAGAGGCACCTAGCCTAATCCCGTGACTCCGACTACACTCACCTCAATAATCCAAAGCTTTTAAGGCTCTCAAATAGTAATTCCCTTGTCCTTGCCCTTGTCCTTAATAGGGATGGTGGATGCCCTTTATCGATTTCTTGAGATAGGAAAAATAATTGGGAAATTATTAGAATCGACAATACGATATCAAAATCAATATAACGATATGAAAATCATTATCCAAACTCAATATAGACAATATCTATAAATTTTCCATGGATGGCCAAAACCTAGCTTGAGATTACTCTTATGTCCTCCATGGATTTCAACAATTGTTTGGGGAAAATAGCTTACCCGATCGGTGGGAACATTTCGATAATAATAAATCGAAGAAAATCTAAACTTCACTATACCAAAAAATTGTGGTGCTTGCTTAAGAGAAGAAGATGATAGCAATGGGGAGATACTTGCTTATTAGAGTATCGGGTAAGACTCATCATTTAGCTATTTACTCTATTTTAATAGGAATAGGTTTCCTTCCTTTGAAGGAATTGTTCTTGATCATCCCACGTATGGATGATTAAAATTGAGGAGGGGCTAATCGTAAGTTAGTCCCTCAACTCTTAATTCTCTATACTTTTGTCCCCAAACTTTCAATTTCTATAATTTAGCCACTAAACAGTTTTTCAATACTTCCAATAAGGTGCTTAGACAATAATTTGACTCAATTAGAGTCCAATATCGATACAATTGACCTTGCGATCAATGTTAGTACAATATTTGAATAATTCCAATATAGGGTTTTGGTCGTCGGATCCCAATTCTGACTGGGCTAGATTTCAGGGTGTTACACAATGAGCTAGGTTTGGGGGAGTGTTAACTCCTAGAAAGTACTGATTTTTATGCATATTTCACATTGTTTTTACTTGTCTTTGGGTATATATTTTTGCATTTAGTTGTTAAAATCATGCATTTGTATAAGGAGTTAAGGAGTTGTTGTTTTGCTAGTTTGAAGGGTTGTTTTGCTGGTATTGATGCAGGATAGGAGCAGGGCATGTTTGGCAGAGCCGTACAGAAGCAGGAAAAGCAAAAGTGAATTACCGAGTCGCAGTTGGCAAAGTTGGACCAGAGATTGCTAAGCTCGATTGGCAAAGAAATGACGTTTGATGTTTGGTCAAAATAGCCGTTAAACCCAGTACACGTCAACCCTAAAATTCAAAAGAGGATAAGAATATATCATGCCTATCTCAGTGTGCAATCAAATTTTAAATTTCAAACAATCATAGGGTTTTCATGCGTGCCTATTTAAATAAGACCGATCAACTCAATCAAGGAGTGAGCACCGTGCTGAATGAGAAAGCTAGAGGCAACCTGGTTCAACCATCTTAGACCGAGAGCTTTGGAGTATTTGAAGGGCTGCATCGACTAACCTCCTTCTTTGCCTATTCTCTTAGTTTAAATTTTTATTTAAATAGTAATGTTGAGATACGATGTTTTGTGGATGGATCCCCCAACCATGAACTAAGCTTTTATAGTTGGTTGGGGATGTTTACGTTTAACGCTCAGTTTATCTTTGGGTTTTAATAATTTGAATGCCTTGGCATTATTTTCTATCCTTGTAGCACTACATTTCCTTAAATTCTTTGCATACGACAGTTCGCATTGTATGCTTATTATGGCTTAATATCTTAACAGACTTAAGGGGTAATGATCAGTTGCCATGGGAGAAAAACTTCAACAGAAGATGTTCAAGTAGATGAGCTTACTTCATAAGCAAATCTACCCTTTAAGAGTATAGATTGAAACTTAATCAAGTTAATCTATGAAAAGCTGCACTATAGACATATAGGGGGTTTAATGTAGTAAACTTAGGGTGTTACCATCGATAGAGGCAATACTAATCTTGAAATCTGATCGGTAATAAATCCAAGGTAGGACATTATTAATAACTGGCATAGCTAACCTAAAATCTAGGAATCCCTTGCCAATGCTCATCATCCAATTGAATACTTCTTCTTGCCAAACAGTTTTTACTTTTAGTGCAATGTCTTAGCTATTGTTTAAATAAAAAATCAAAATCAATTTCAACACTCTTGATTCCTTTAACAAGTAAACCATTGGACACTTAATTTCTTGGTCAATCCCTATGCATACGATACTCAGCTTACTACTGTATTACTTGTTGACTGTGTATACTTGCACGCAATAGACTCACCCTTGGCATTATTTCTTTTATATTTGCACTGCATTCTCAATCTTTTGCCAAACGTTAGCAAAGTTGACAAGTTTTTGGAACTATTGTCGAGGATTGCAACCGAATTTATTATGTTGCTTTACTTACTTTGTTTTACGTTACTTATTTTTTTTGTTTGGTGTATGACCAGGAATTGCCCTGCGACAGAAGATTGGCCATACTACCCAAAAATTGAAAGAACCCTACGAAGATTGAAAAAGAAAGTTCAAGAAATGGCTCTTAACAAACAACATGGAGTAGATGGTGTCTGAAATAACCAAGGGGATCCACCATTAAATGATGATATTCCGCCCGCTCATGCCACTGTTGCTGACAATGACAAAGAGAGATCAATTAGAGAACTCTTGGCACCAACCATGGACAATTTGATGCAAGGCCTGATTGGTCCCGAGGAAATACAATGAATTTTGAACTTAAATTGGTACTGATACAGACTCTTTTGAATGTAAGACAATTTGATGGATCGCCTACTAGATACCCAAGGCAACACTTGAAGCAATTCATGGAAGTTTGTCAACTATTTCAGCAACCTAAAGTGTCTGAAGATACAATGAAGGTGAAATTATTCACATTTTCCCTGAGAGATAGAGCAAAATTGTGGTTAAGTTCTTTGCCACCTGGTTTTGTTACTTCATGGGCACAACTATGCTAGAAATTTCTTTTGTGATTCCAAGCACCTAAACTTAATGTCAAGCTAAGGAGTGAAATCATTTCATTTAGGCAGGCTAATAGCGAGACCTTATATGTTTCCTGAGAGAGATCCAAGGACCTATTGAGGAGGTACCCTATGCATGGATTCCCTAATTGGACCCATATGGAAACCTTTTACAACGGACTCAATGCTTATGCCATGACTGTTGTTGATGCTTCAGCAAATGGTTCATTGTTAGACAAGAAATATACAAAGGTATTTGACATCCTTGAAAGAATTACCGCCAATAATTTTCAGTATCCTACTGATAGACCGGGAACATGAATAAAAGCTGTTGGAAAATTAGAGTATGATGCATTATCATCAGTCAATGGTCAAATTTAAAATCTCACTAATATAGTGAAGACATTGCAAAAGCCTACTGAAGTCTGAGAAGTAAAGGCATTAAACCCATTCTGCATGATATGTGGAGAGGATCATCATATGGAGGATTTCCCAACAAACCCTGAGTCGGTAAATTTCGTTGGCAATTTCAATCATAATTATAATCCTAATTCTAATACTCACAATGCAGGTTGGAAGCAGCACCCGAACCATTCTTGGGCAAACCACAAAGTCAATCAATTTAACGCACATCGTCAAAATAACCATGCACAACTTGGTTTCAACCAGAATACAATGCCACAGAGAGCCTAGAACAATTTCCATCAAGGGCAAAGATTAACCAGGGGAACACTTTAACAAAGTATATGGAAGAAAATGATGCAACTATCCAGAGTTTGGTAGCATCTATGAGGAACTTGGAGGTTCAGTTAGGGCAAATTGCCAATGCATTCAGCAATAGACCCTAGGGAAATTTGCCAAGAGATACAGAAGATGCTCGGCATATGGGCAATGAACAATGCAAAGCAGTAACTCTTCGGAGTGGAAAACAATGCAAGATTGAGACACCTGATAAACAATCAACTAATTAACAAGCTGAGAAGCTGATGCCACCAGATGAACCTAGAGAAGCTAAGAAAGATGAGGTAAAAACTGATGATTCCAGACAATAATATGATGCCAGACCACTATTTGATGACAAGCAACAATCTGATGCCAGCACCACCTTGGCAATGCCAGTGGAGCCAACATTTTCTTATCCACCACCACCTTTCCCACAAAGACTCCAGAAACATAAGTAAGCCAAAAATTATGCACTTCTCAGAAGTTCTTAAACAATTGCAACTAAATATACCATTGGTGGAAGCTCTCGAGCAAATGCCCAACTATGTCAAATTCATGAAAGACATCTTGTCCAAAAAAAAGAAATAGGTGATTTCGAGACTGTAGCTCTTACTGAAGGATGCAGTGCTATAATACTCAATCGATTGCCACTTAAGCTGAAAGATTCAAGAAGTTTCACTATTCCTTGTACCATTGGCAACAGATTCATGGGTAAGACGCTGTGTGACCTGGGAGCCAGCATCAATTTGATGCTTATATTAGTTTTCAGAAAGCTTGGAATTGAAGCAAGGCCTACCACGGTAACACTTTAGCTGACAGACCGATCTTTTGTACATCCTAAGGGTAAAATTGAAGATGTGTTGGTGAAGGTAGATAAATTTATATTTCCAGCTGATTTTATCATTTTAAATTATAAGGTAGATGTTAATGTCCCAATTATATTGGGTAGACCATTCCTTGCCACAGGTAGGGCCCTAATTGATGTTCACAAAGGTGAACTTACAATGCGCATGAATGATCATGTTACATTTAATGTGTTTTAAGCTCTTAAATGCACATGTGAACTTGAGGAATGCCAATATGGCAATATGATGGAGTCCATTTTCACTATGGGCATGGCACAGATTTGCCAAGACCTAGATGACGTTGCTAGAGAACTAGATGATGAAGATGAGATGAGTGAAGAACCTGAAAGACCAACCTTGGAGAATGAAGTTGTGAGTTATTTTGGACAACTAGAGCCACTAGAGTTGGCTGACAGAGAAATCAAGGCACCCAAATCATTTATTGAGGAGTCCCTAGAATTGGAGCTGAAACTATTGCGAGACCATCTTAAGTATGCTTATTTAGGTAATAACTCAACTTTGCCAGTGATCATTGTTACTGATCTTACTAATGATCAAGAGGAAAGATTATTGGAAATATTAAACAATTATAAGCAAGCTTTGGGATGGATCTTGGCTGATATCCAAGGAATAAGCCCAATTATTTGCATGCAGAAAATCATTTTGGAGGAGTACCATGGCAAAACAATTAAGGCCTAGAAAAGACTAAACTTGAGCATGAAAGAGGTAGTGAAGAAAGAAATCATAAAATGGCTAGATGTTGGGATGATTTATCCCATTTTTGATAGCTCATGGGTTAGCCCGGTGCAATGCGTGCCAAAGAAGGGTGAAATGAATATGGTACAAAATAGCAAAAAAGAGTTGATTCCCTCCAGGACTATCACATGTTGGAGAGTTTGCATGGATTATAGGAGGCTAAATAAGGCCACGAGGAAAGACCACTTTCCATTGCGCTTCATAGATCGTGTAATACCCCAAATCATGGCCTAGTAATATGTCACAAGCTAATTAGAACTTAATTGTACAAATATTCTACAAATTAGAAGAATTGATTAAATCTAGTGACCAAATTAGATGGATTTGATCATTAAATGGCCAAATCATGATGACCAAATAGTAACAATTTTTAAACGTTGATTTGCATGCAACTAGGATGTGTAATTAAGGAGTTATGGAACAATTAGACCTTGAATAGCCATGTGGAGGCATTCGGTCAAGCCAAGTGATAACAACTTGGCTAGGTGTCCATTTTTCTATCATCTTCTCCATTCATCATTTCCCCTTCTTTGGCTAAAACCCTCTCAACTCCTTGGGGAAAAGAAAAGCCACCATTGTAGAGATTGGAAGCTTGCATATGATCATATTTTCATGTACTTGGATAAGCTAGGAAGATTGTAAGTGAATTCTAAGTCCTTCCTCCCTAGCAACTTGTTCGAATGAATGCTTGATGATAGAAATTGAACTTGAATTCATAGAATTGTATGTTAGATGTGATTCTTGAAACTACCTTGAATTGTAGCTTGAATGTGGTTGAAATGCTATTGAAATTAGGATGAAATTATGCTTGATCGAATGGAATATGTACATAAACGAAACCATTGCTTGATTGATCATGTAACTTGATAAGGTGATTCGAATTGTATGAATTTGGACTTGAATTGAGTAAAAAGCTTGCTGGAAATTTAGAAACATGTTAAATTGAGATGTTAATCAATTGAAAACCATGATTGGATAGTGAAAATTGAGCTTAAAGATGAATCTAGTCACATTTGATTGTTAAATGGCTAACTAGGGACTGTTTTGAAAGAATTGATAAATGCTGGACTGTTTTGACAGAATTGAGGGCTGGAAATTATGAACTAAAAATAGGGAATAGTCAATTTAAATGCTTGCTGGATTTAATTGCTTTAATAATGATCATTTGGACTACTATAAGATGCTTGTTGAGATGTATGTGAAATAGGGACTAGAATCGTAACCATGAATAATCTAGGGACTGAATTGTATGAATTAGGGGCTGGAAATAGTGACTTAAAAACATGGGAAGTTAGATTAAAAGTTTTTTTAACATGAATTGTATGAGATAAACACAATTTGGACTATTTTGTAGAACAAATATAAAGGTGTAACTGCACATTGTTTTAGTGGGTTGTTTTAGCAAAAATTAGGACTGTTAGGGACTGTTTTGTATAACTTGATAAATACAGTTAAAATGGGACTGTTTTGGACAGTTTAGGAGCAGGGTAAAATTGTTCTAATTGATTTGAAAGGATAAAATTCTTATATTGTTTTAAATACAATGCTTAACTCTAGTTTCTTGTGAACTTGGATTGCTTGAAATGTATTGTTTGGTGGTTGATTTTAATTCCACTATATTGGATGTATGTTAGAACAAGGAGTGGATCTTGTTGAAGAAGATAGAGTTGGGCAACCTAGTAACAAGCAAAAAGGGATTTGGATCAAGGATCAAAATCATCTTTGAGTATTGTGAGTGTAGCTTTTACATAAGTCCTAACCAAATATGCACAGTTTCTATTCCATTGATCTGTTTATGTTATGAAATGAATCTAAACTATGCATGGAAATGAATTAAATGAAGAATGGATTAAATGGAAACTTGTATTAAGATATGCTTGATATATGATTTGGTAATGCAAATGGATCATGTAAACAAATGGATTGATCTTCTATGGTTTATTGTATTGACTTATTCGAATGAATCAAGAATGCTTAGACATGATCATGCTTGATGCTAATGATGACATGAAATACAAACTTGCTTGAATTACAATGAATGCATGATAAAATGATCTAAGGATCGAATGGCCTAATGACTATCTTGATCTTGATAGATAAATACCTGAAAGGGATGCTTGAATAAGCTACTAACTTGCCATGATCTTGTTGTGTACTTGCCTTGACTTGAAATCTTAAAGCTTACTTATTTGACAAGTAAATCAAACAAAGCCTTGGTTGCTAGTTGGTCATAGGTAGGATGGCATGCCATAGAGTCTAGAGCTCATTGTGTTTGGGTGGACTACGGTCCTGGGCCAAGGCCCTTATTTGGCGACAGTAGGAGGGATGCGTGGTATGGTCACTGGCGATAGTAGGAAGGTGATATGACCAGTTTCTTATTTTGGTGCCAGTTTGGTTGGTGACTCAATTACCTAGACATAACTATGTACCAAGGCCTAATCTAAAATGAATGAGCAAGAAAGAAATGCATGGCCTAAAACTTGAATGATACATGACTTGATACCTTGAAATTGCTTGCTTATATGTTACTTGAAAAGTGATCATACTCGAATTGATATGCTTAAACATGCCTCTTGTCTTGATATAGTACTCGATCCAACTTGAAATGGAAATAACCTTCTTGTTATTTGTTGTTTGAATGGTATTAAAGCATGAATTAGTGTATATTACTTGAGATTGAGGCCTAATTATATGTTCTTGTGCTTGTGATGATGTGTATAAATGGTAATAGCTATACATGACTATTTGATTCCCTACTTGTCTTAAAACACTTGAAACCTTATGTTAGACTTAACTTCACATGCTCAAACCTTAGCTAGGTTGTACTTGATTTAAGACTACCTAAACTTGATAATTGGCTAGTAAATAGTTGCTACCTCACTAAGTACATTATGTACTTATCACTTTTGTTTCCATCCTTCCCAAACCATAGGTTTAAAGAGATCTTAAAGCTATCTTCCTTGAGCTTGAAGTAAGATACAAGCAGAGCTAGAAGTATGACTTCGATTCTATTTTGTAACTCTCCTAGTTGGTGGCACCTAGATATGTACATATTTAAGCTAGATCATGCATTTTGTTCATTTTGAAGTTTGTATATATATGGTTTTGACCTTTAGAAGCTTGTAAAGACTTGGTTGGCAATGTTTGATGCCATGATAACCTGATGCTATGTGAATGAATTAAGCATGACTTGTTGAATATGAAGAATGGAACTTGGTTACATGATCTAGTTATACTTGAATGTGCTTAACTTCTGTATGTTCTATTCGAATTGATCACTTTGATGATTAGGTTGCTTCTAGTTCAAGTAATTAAGCTCATGATAATTTAGTCATGATTTCTAGATGATATTAAGCTTGCTTGAAGGCATGTTAATGGTGATATGATTCGAATGAATACATTGGTGACCATGTCTAGTAACCAACATTATATGTAACCTTGTCTTGAATGTAAATTGCTAGAAGATTATGCTTAGTTAACTTGACGTGAATATGACATTGTAACCATGTTTGACTTTGTGTTGAATTAGATCAAAGCTGCGCATATTTGAATAAGCTTGAAATGAAATTGAGTCTTGCCTTGAGTATTTTCGATTGCTTACATGTATAAGGGACTATGTTATACCTCCTTGATTGATACTTGGAGGCCTATATCTATATTTGGTAAGCTATAATGTTTGAAAATCATGTTCTTGATGATTGTTTGGATTTCTTGTTAGGCAAGTAATTCATCTAATAGGATGAGTTCAAAAGTGTTTAAATGGCTTGTATTCTTGTGTGAATTCTTGTTTGCTTGTTTTAACACTCCTTGGTCGGTTACTCCTAACCCGGGTGAGGGGTGTTACAGATCGGATGTTGGACAGATTTCCAGGTAAGGCATTTTATTGTTTCCTAGACGGCTACAAAGGCTACAACCTAATTGCAATCGCTTCAGAAAACAAAGAGGTAGCATGATAATAAAATATTGCCAAGGCAATTTGAAGTCGGCTAAAGAGTTTTGTTATTTAACTCTAGGTTAAAGCTATTTCTAAGAAAGCTTAAGTCTAGATGGTCAGGCCCCTTCAAAGTTGTCAAACCATATGCTCATGGAGCAATTGACATCAAGGATTTAAAGACTGGAACAACTTTCAAGGTAAACGACCAAAGGTTGAAACATTATCTGAAAGGTAATTAAAGGTAATGCCAAGAAGATCATTCTCCTAGCAGAGATTGAATGATTGTGTCATTTTTGATCGATTAGTGTAAATAATTAGGTTAGTTATTTTTTTAGTATTTTAGTTTATTTTTATTATTTCCTTTTGCTACTTTGAAAGGTTTTCTTTAAGTGAGTATAGGTACATGATACATTGCTAGGCAGTATGCCAAGATTAGGGCTGACGTGGAATCCAACATTGCACAATTGGATTTATGTGAGTTAGGCTCAAGGAAGAGTGAATTTTTTTTCTAAGTGCAGGATAAACCCTAGCCTCCTAGGGTAAAACTTTAAATTTAAATTTTCACCTTATGACTCTATCTTTTTTTCCCGCGCCATCTCTTCATCTTCACCCCTTAGCCCATCATTATCCTTTCTCCCTAAACACGCCACTTTTTCAACATTATCCCCATTTAATAACCCAACTTAAACATCCCCATTAAAACACTCAATTGTTTCTTTTTCCCTCTACTTAAACCTAGACCTTTGCCTTAGCTAAAATTTAACACTCTCTATTTTCATCTTCCTCGGCAAGAAAGAAGAATCCAACTTTTCTTATCCCCAAATTTTTACCAATTTCTCCAAAAGTTTCTCCATGGAATCTTCTTCAACACCTTTCAAGATCTTCTTTAATGAAGAAATTCAAAGAAGTATGAGAAGAACTTTGTCACACAAACATTTTGTAATGAGAAGAATTTTAAGTTCAAGAATGAACCCAACTTGGGTTATTCATTGGAGCTCATAGAAGTGATTAAAAAGCACAAGTGAGAGTTATTTTGCAAGCAATCTGGGGAAATCCATTGCAATAATGTCTTAGAGTTTTATACCCACCTCACGACCAAAGATTCACCTTTCTTGCTTATACAAGGTGCGTGTGTTAGATTTGGTGATGGGTCATTAATAATTTGTGTAAATTGGATGGTGCAGGGGAAGAACACTCTGAGTTTCCTGACTTGTTGGAAGCTGCCAAGAAACAAATGCTATTGAAGGAATTATGTGAGCCTGACACCAAATGGAACGTGTCATCGAAAGGCCACCGAAAAGTGAAGTGGTTGCCACTGAAGCCACAACCAAAGGGGTGGAACCACTTCTTGAAAGGAAATCTTATGGCAAGCACCCATAAAGAGACTTCTCAAAAGAGAGGATGGCCTTGATACATTCGATTACTGGAGGCCGCAAGATCAACGTCGGTCGTATTATTATAGATGAGACTTATAAATGCGCTGGTAAGGGTAGTGGTAGTTTGTTTTTCCCCTTATTAATCTATACTATTTGTATAAAGCACAGTGTGCCATGGCTTGATTCGGACAATGCCAAAGAGAGCAAAGGAAAAACTATCACTCATGCCCTATGGATGCAACTCATTGCCAAGGAGAAAGACAAAGGAAAGGTTGTAGAGTCAATGTCCAAGGCCAAGGTGCCCAAGGTAGAACCTAAAACTCCTATGTCACCTGGTTCATTGACAATGCTTTCTCAAATCTACCAAAGCCAGAAGCTCATTCTTCAAAAGCTGGAGAAAGCAGAAGATCAAAACACCAAACTCTGGCAATATACTCATGCTTGCGACTGTGCCCTCAAGAAAACTCTTGAAGGAATGTCCGCGCATACTTTACCAGCCTTCCTTGAGTTCCATGATGACCTCCTTGATAATGATGATATGCCCGCTAATCTTTATTCTGTCCATACTCTGACACAATCAGATGCCATCGTACTAGTGTCCCCTATCCAACTCAAGTCCGCATGAACAGACACGCCACCTGAATCAGAATAAGAAGGAATCCAAGCCAAAGCTACCTCATCTGCGGCCACTGACATCCCCACTGCCTCTGAGCTGGTGAGGATTGCTGAGGAGGTCCTCCGTGACATAGGAGCCTCTATAGAAGCATCAAAGCCTAGCTTGAAGAGAAAGAAATGCATGGCTTCTGATCGAGGGAGCTTTGTCAAGAGAAAGACTCGTGTATCTCGCCTAGAAAACTTTGAAGGGGAGTCCTCTTCCCCTTAAACTCCTTACATTCATTTTGTTCATTTGTTCATGCATTTGGTTTGGGGTATACGTTGCCTCACATTTTGTTCATTTCTTTGTGCATTGAGGACAATGCACACCTGTGGTTTGGGGTATACGTTGCCTCACATTTTTTTGCCATTCCATGCATTATGTTTATGTTTCTGTTTGCATTCTGTTTCCATATAGATTAGGTATAACCATGCATACCAAACCATTAAAAAAAATTTGTTGCCTCAGTTAAATTTGGAATTTTTTCAACATTTTGCTGGCATAGTTAGAATTTGCTTTAGTATACTTTGTCTGATGATGAAATTTGGAAATCCTTAGTTTGCATGAGCCAGTATGATAGTAATGCCAAGTTGCTTGGAAAATGATCTCTAGCTCAAGAAACTGAAGACTCACTTAACACGTAATATGCATTTAGTTCCCAAACAAACTTATAATTCTTGAATCTAATTGTGGAATAAAAAATGATGCTAGGGTAAAAAAAAAGAATACGACAACAATATTTTGCGAAGGTAAGAAAAAATAGAACTCTCATCTGCCTTAGTGATAATAAGTAACTTGGGGCTTCGTGGTTTTCTCCCTCTTAGTTCTCAAGTCAAAACTCTAGGGTATGAGTTGAAGAGTAAAGCCTAGTAATGTTTGGATTAAAGTGGGGATTCGTGGTATGCTCTTTATTTCGCACGCCAGACAGTATTACGAAGCAAGCTTGAAAATATTGCCAGCAAAAACCCTTGGTGAATAAAAGAAAAAATAATAATAATTCTGAGTTTGGGTAGTAAAATTGACTAAGAGAGTAAAAGGATACTTGATGCATATTGCCTGCACTTCATGCACACTTCATGATCCTAGACTAGTTTTATATTGTTGCACTGAATTTGCTTATCTGCTTGGCATTATTGCACTAGGACATTTGAGGACAGAACTAAGGCTATTCTGCTTACTAAAATTTGTTGACATTTAGAACAATTTTGCCGAGGTACTCGTTTTATTTTTCTGTTTTCTTAATTTTAGTTGTATTACTTAAGGACAAGCAATGAGCTAGGTTTAGGGGAGTGTTAACTCCTAGAAAATACTAGTATATATATTTGCATTTATTTGTTAAAATAATGCATTTGCATAAGGAGTTAGGGAGTTGTTGTTTTGCCATTTTGAAGGGTTCTTTTGATGGTATTGATGTAGGATAGAAGTAGGGCATGTTTGGCAGAACCGCGCAGAAGTAGGAAGCAGGAAAAGCATAAGAGAATTGTTGAGTCACAGTTGGCAAAGTTGGACCAAAGATTGCCAAGCTCGGTTGGCAAAGAAATAACGTCTAATGCTCGGTCAGAATAGCTGTTGAACCTAGTACACGTCAGCCCTAAAATTCAAAAGAGGATAAGAAGATAACACGCCTATCTTGGTGTGTAATCAAATTTTAAATTTCAAACGCATCTTAGGGTTTTCATGAGTGCCTATTTAAAGAAGACCAATCAACTCAATCAAGGAGAGAGCACCGTGGTGAAAGAGGAAGCTAGAGGCAATGTGGTTTAACCATCTTAGACCAAAAGCTCTAGAGCATTTGAAGGGCTGCATCAACGGATTTCCTTATTTTCCTATTCTCTTAGTTTAAATTTTTATTTAAATGGTGATGTTGAGATACGATGTTTTGTGGATGGATCCCCCAACCATGAACTAAGCTTTTACAGCCAGTTGGGGATGTTTGCGATTAACACTCAATTTATTAGTTTTTAATAATTTGAATGCCTTGACATTTTTTTCTATCCTGCTAGCACTTCATTTCCTTAAATTCTTTACCATACGGTAGTTAGCGTTATATGCTTATTATTCCTTAATATCTTAACAGACTTAAAGGGTAACGATCAGTTGCTAGGTACTAAGGAGAGAAACTTCGGCAGATGATGTTCAAGTAGGTGAGCTTACTTCGGAAGTGAATCTACCCCTTAGGATTATAGATTGAAACTTAATCAAGTTAATCTATGAAAAGCTACACTATAGACATATAGGGGGTTTAACATGGCTAACTTAGGGTGTTACCATTGACAGAGGTAATATTAATCTTAAAATTTGTTCGGCAATAAATCCAAGGTAGAACATTACTAATAACTGCATAGCTAGCGTAAAGTCTAGGCATCCCTTGCCAACGCTTATCATTCAATTGAATACTTCTTCTTGGTAAATTGTTTTTACTTTTACTTCATTGTCTTAGCTATTTTTTAAATCAAAAATCCAAATAAATTTCAACATCCTTGATTCCTTTAACAAGTAAAACCATTGATCACTTAAATTCTTGGTCAATCCTTATGGATACGATACTCAGCTTTCTGTTGTATTACTTGTTGACTGTGTATGCTTGCACGTAATAGACTCGCTCTTGGCATTATTTCTTACATATTTACAATGCATTCTCAATCTTTTGCCAAGCGTGAGCAAAGTTAACATTTACTTTCAAAGGTTCTGTCTTGGTCTCACTGTTTGTTTGTTTTGTTTACTCTATGATATAAATTTTTGAGATGCTGGTAATTTGTTTACTTTTAAATGTCTTGGTCTCACTATTTGTTTACTTTGTTTACTCTAATTTATCTTTGTCTCACTGTTTGTTTACTTTCGCAGGTTTTGTCTTGTGGGTTGTGCTTTATCTTGGGTTCTATTCTGATACTTCTGGCTTTCTATGTTGTTTGAGTTCTGTCTTTCTCAGTCTTCTGAGTTTCTTGTTTCTATGTTGTTTCATGTTTGGGTTATGTCATTCTGAGACTTATGGTTTTATATGTTATTTGTGGCTTTGTGCTTTATTTTCATTTTGCAACCTCCGATTCAAACCTCTTTAACCATTATTTGGGTTGTTTCCCTGGGTTGTTTGATTTAAAGCTCTTAATCTATTTTAGGGTTTCTAACATTGTATTTATTTGTTCAGTGATTGGCAGTCAATTTCATGAAATTGAGCAATCCCATAAACTAAAAATGTGGTATACTGGTTTAAGATAAAACTTAGAGCTAAATGTTTCTCTTTCATATATAATTCAAAATACATATAGTTGTTGTTAGGGTTGTTTCTCTTTCATATGGTTTAAGATAAAAAGACGATTCAACCTGAAAATTCCACTGAAACCTGCTCGGGTCAGAACTTGTTTTGACCCGAGAAAGTGATGACCTGGAACCAATTTGTAATCAACTGTTGTTAACCCGAACTCGAGTTGGACCTGATACCGTAGTAACCGAATCTAACCTGCACCAGACTGATACGAACCCGAACCTGAGACTATCCTGGCAAATAATCGATATAACCCGACTGAAACGATATGAGATTCGATTTTACCTGACCTGTTTTGAACCTGGCCTATTGTTGACTTGAAATGATATTGACCTAGCTTGATATTTACCTGACATGTAATTGAGGAAGTCTATGATTTGATGATTTTCGAGAGAAAAATGAAAGTATTTGAGAAATTATGAATTTAGTATATTATAATGTGAGAAACTAATTGACCCTGATGATATTTTAATATGCTGATATTTTTGTTCATTCTAGTCCCTAAAATTTTATTTTTAGCCGAAATTGACCCATATATATTTCTATTTTGGTAATTTAGTCGAATAATATTTTTTATTCTAGTCCCTATAATTTAATTTTTAGTCAAAATTGCCCCATATTTATTTATATTTCTGTTAATTTAGTCCAATAAATTTTTTGTTTATTCTAGTACCTAAAATTTAATTTTTAGTTGAAATAGAACATTATTCATTTTTTTATAATTTAGTTCAATATTTTTTATATGATGATATTTTTGTTCATGTTAGTCCCTAAAATTTTATTTTAACCAAAATTAAACCCTATTTATTTTATATTTTTGTAATGTAATCCAATATTTTTAATTTGTTGATATTTTTGTTCACTCTAGTCCCTAATATTTTATTTTTTAGCCAAAATTGACAATTATTTATTTCTAGTTTTTGTAATTTAGTCCAATATTTTAAATATAATGATATTTTTGTTCATTCTAGTACCTAATATTTATTTTTAATGTGTTTTCGTGTTTTGAAAGGTGTTAAATAATTCACTCAAAATGATCCATCCCAAAGTCTATAGACTATTTGTACCGAACTCAAACTTAATACGAATTCGAAACCCGAATTAACCCGGCCTAAAAAGAAATGGACCTAAAATTAAACCGACCTGAAATGAACCTGACCTAAAATTAAACTAACCTAAAATGAACCTGACCTAAAGTGCACCCGAATTAATTGATTCATACCCGAACCGTTTTGACTCCACCTGAAATGAACCCGACTTGAAATTGACCCGAACACGACCTGAGTCGAGTCAAAACATCAAATCAACCTGAAATGACCTATATTCGATTTGACCTGACCTAACATGACCCAACCTGAAACCTATTCGATTACCTATTTTTACATCCCTAGTTGTTGTAGTCTAATAGATATTGTGGTTATGTGGAAATACGAGATTACTGAATTATCTAAGCATGGTAAAAAATATGAACATGCATTAGCATTAATGTTAAAGGTGACATGTATTTATTATGCTTAGTATTTTCCAGCATGTGTCTTAATGAGCTTAGGGATGCCTGAAAAATTAACTCATATGAAAGAAAATACAAAATTTTACTATTTGACACTCTAGAACTTGCTTATGCAGTTCATAGGGAAGCATATTTAAATCTTTGCAGAGATTCAACTTAGACCAAATGTGACCCAATCAACAGGAACACTGCCAGATTTGTGCCAGAAATATTTGACATAAACCAAGAGCTATTTCTATGTATGAAAGGCTCCTCTACAGAAAGACAAGAAAATACTCTATCAAAATCGAGAAAGTTCATCCAGTAGTAACTCTTCTGATGATTAGAGAGCAACTATGGATCCTATGGGTATAGGTGACCGTGAGAGCTTTTTCGAGTCATATTCGCCTAGATGAGTGGAAAATATTGAAAAAAAAAAGTATGATTGAACCGAAATTGGTTGTATGATTTTGAATCAAAGAAAATAGATAAAGATTATCTTATTGTAGTTAAATCTTCTTCCCTTGAAAGGTAAAAATTTGAAATGGATCATAATGTTTATTTCAGTATAATTGAAATGGTTTATTATTTCTTTTGGTTTTGTAGGGTGCCTTTACAGGTTACTACAAGCATATTAATGAAAAGCAGTCAAGCATGTTTGAAATAGTTTGTGAATGAATCTGTTTTGTGAATGATTTTGGGATAACTGGTATGACTGAACTAAATTGTTGTAAATTTTTATCTAATAATCTAAATAGTTACTGATGGTTAAATTATGTTGGTGGCATTTTGACTTTCAAAGTTGAAAAGTTGCCCATAATTTAATCATGTTGGCCATTGTATTCCACTTGACTTTACCACTGAATGCTGAACTGATGCTCACTACCTAGACTGGTCTGAATGCTGAATTGATTGTAAAATTTACAATGTAGATAGATTCTTTACCACTAAATGTTGAATTGATGATTACTCATGGGTAAATTATGTTGGTGGCATTTTGCTTTTAAAGCTGAAAAGTTGCCCATAATATAATCATGTTTGGAACATTTAGATCTTTTAATATAAATAAAATCTCGGTGAAAAACTTTCTGGTAGTAAAGTCAGACTTTTAGTGTTGTAAAAGTTTTGTTATAAGACTTAAGAGCTTAAATTTTAACATAAATTTATTTAGCTGAGTTAATTGTAATTTTAGTGTATTAAATTGTAATAAATTTAATTTGTACATTTATAAATTTCGTTTGTTTCAGAATTTGTAAAGTTATTAAAATTTTCAAACTCATGTTTTGATATTATCATAACTCACAAGTAAAATCATGTTCAAATATACATATATAAACATATATAGAGAGATATTAAAATTTTAAGTTAAATTATATTTAAAGTATTAATTAATTATTACATCAAAATAATGAATTAAACTTATTAATATTTAAATTCATTTTATATAATATAATTTTTAATCTAATAAATTTAATAATCAATATGTATGAATAAATACTACCTTGTAATCACTTTTTAAACTATTCAAAAAAGAATCAATAAATGAATCATTAAATAAAATTAATTTAATGGTTATAATCCAATTTTTTAATACAATGATCATAATTCATAATTTGTTTTAAATTTTGTAGAATTGTTTTCTATTAACTTTATCAATCTCAACTTGTTAATTTAATAAAAATTTTAAATATATTTATAGACTATAATTTATTAATATAAAAAGTAAACATATTAATTTAATGATCATAGTTAATCATGTTATGTACTTTAAATTGGGAAGGTATATTTTGTCACACTATAATATAATAAATTCATAATCTCGTCACTTCACCAATCATCAATTGTAATTTATTACAAGTTAGGTAAATACCAAGTCAGGTAAATATCCAGTTTTTTCCTTTTATCTTATCTAGATGCATTGTTAAATCCTAATGTGTACATATAAACATTGGATCAATCTTCATTTAATACGAACATCGATACAACACTCAAATGCAAATACAAGCAATCTAGGGGCCAAAGCGCATATCCGAATAATTACTGAGACTTATACAAGTTTCAAGTTATCAATACTTAATTAATCATATTTAATGTTAGCATGTCAAATTTCAGCTCAAACAGATAACAAATAAGAATCCAATTTAGCAAAATACTAAACTAAGGACTGAATCATAAAAAAACAAAAACACGGTGACTAACACATTTATAAAAGCTTCTTACAACAATTAGATACATTAAAAGCATGCTTGCAAAATCTTAGGAAAAACGATCAAAACTTACTATCAACTGTGCTAACACTTGGCAAAAAAGTAGAAAATGCAATGGAAATATATAAGAATAAAGCCAAGTACGAGTCCTTTGCGTGCAAGTATACGTGGTCAACAAGTAAAACAACAGTAAGCCGAGTATCGAATCCACAGGGATTGACTAGGAATTTGATTGCTTAAATTATTACTTGTCAAGGAAAAATGTTGGTTTGATTTGAAGTGGGTTTAGAAAGTGTTTTAAAGAAATGGAAAGAAACTAAAACAACGTTGGCAAGAGGAATTTTCAAATGATTGATGAGCATTGGCAAGGGATGCTTGGTTTTCACGCTATTCATGCTAGCCTTAATAATGTCCTGCCTCGGAATTATTGTCAAGCAGATTCAAAGGTAGCATTGCCTCTATCGATGGCAATGCCCAAAATTAACCATGTTAAACCCCTACATGTCTATAGTGAAGTTTTTCATTAATTAATTTGATTTAGTTCCAATCTATACTCATAAGGGGTATATTCACTTCATAAGTAAGCACATCTACTTGAAAATCTTGTTTTAAAGCTTCTCTTCTTAGTACCTAGCAACGATCGTTGCCCCTCAAGTCTGTTAAGATATTAAGGTGCAATAAGCAAACAATGTCAGCGGTCACTTCGCAAAGAATTTAATAAAAAATAGAAGAACATGCCAGATAGGGAAACAATGCCAAGGCATTTGATTTATTAAAGACTAAACATAAAACTAGCGTTAAAAACAAACATCCCCCACCAACTTTAAAAGATTTAGTTCAGGGTGGGTGTATCCATCCAAAAACCTTCATCATATCTCAATATCATCATCATTAAAAATAAAAATAACTAAAACAATGAGAATATGCTAGAAGAGGGTTCGTCGATACAGCCCTTCAATGGCTCAAGCTCTTGGTTAAGCTTGTGGAATCACTTCCCTCCTCGGTGCAGCCTTGCTTTCAATCCGATCGCCCTTTTTCCCCTTTGGTTCAATGATCGATCCTCTTTATATAGGCAAGCAAATGATGCCTATGATAAGCCTTGAAATTTGAATTTTGAATGCGCAAGGGATAAGGGATGTGATCATCTTTTCTGAAATTTGAATCCTAGGGTTGACGTGTACAAGGTTGAATAGCTACTTGGTCGGGCATTAGACACCTCTTCTATGTCAGCCGAGCTTTGGCAATTTAACAACTAAATGCAACTAAACCCTTATGCAAATGCATGAATTTAACAACTAAATGCAAATGCATGTTCTCAAAGGCAAGCGAAGGCATTATAAAATAAGAATAAAAATCAGTACTTTTGAGGAGTTAACACTCCCCCAAACCTAGCTCATTGCTTGTCCTCAAGTAATGTAAGTAAAAGGAAATGTGAAAATAATACCTCGGGAAAACTTTTGGTTGCAATGCCAACAAGTGTTGGCAAGAAGAATCTGGCTCTAGTTTTATCCTCAAACATCCAGTGTAGTAATGCCAAACAGATAAGCAAATTCAAGTGCAACAATATAGCACTAGTCTAAGGTCCTAAAGAGTGCATGAAGTGTAGGCAATATGCATCAAGATTTCCTTTTACTCCCTTAGTCAGATTTACCACCTAAACTAAAAAATATTTTTTTTATTTTTGTTATTTTTGTACCAAGGGTTTCTGCTGGCAATATTTTAAGCTTGCTTTGTAACACTGTTTGGCATGAGAAATAAGAGGGAGTATACCATGAACTCCCACGTTAATCTAAACATTACTAGGCTTTTACTCTTCAACTCATACCCTAACGTTTTTGACTTAATCACTAAGAGGGAGCAAACCACGAACCCCCAAGTAACTTATTATCCCTAAGGTTAGAAGAGAGTTATACATTTTTTCAGTGCCTTGGCAAATCATTGTTGCCTTCTTCTTTCTTTTTACCACGAACCCCCACGTTAATCTAGACATTACTAGGCTTTTACTCTTCAACTCATACCCTAAAGTTTTTGACTTGAGCACTAAGAGGGAGCAAACCACGAAGCCCCAAGTAACTTATTATCCCTAAGGTTAGAGGAGAGTTCTATATTTTTTTTTCAATGCCTTGGCAAATCATTTTTGCCTTATTTTTTCTTTTTACCCTGGCATAATTTATTTTTTTTCTGAGCTTACTTTCAAAAAGTTTCAAGCTTGTTTGGGAACCTAGATGCATACTACGTGTCAAGTGATAGTTCAATTCCCTAAACTAGAGATCAATTGCCAAGCAGACCTGACATTACTATATTATATCATCATAGGCAAACTAAGGATTTAAAATTTCATCCTAGGACAAAATACTCTAGAACAAATAATACTAGCCTAGCAAAATGATAGCATTCTTCAAGATTTGACCGAGGCAACATTTCCTTTTTTTGTGGTTTAGTATGCATGGCATTAATCTAATCTACATGGCATGGCAACAAAATCCAAAACAGTAATATAAACATGCATGCATGACATAGCAACAGATGTGAGGATGCACACCCCCAAACCAAGGCGTGCGTTGTCCCTAATGCATGAAAATGGTATATTTATACAAATGAAAACAGTAAAATGCATGAACATGTAAATGCAATAAAATGAAACTTAAAGGAGTTTAGAAAGATGAGGACTCCCCTTTGGAGGGTTCTTCATGTGTGACGCAGGTCATTATTTTGACAAAGCTCCCACGATCAGGAGCCATGCATTTCCTTCCTTTCATGCTTGGCTTTGAGGTGGCAGTAGAAGTTCCAAGGTCGCGAAGGATTTCCTTAACAATATGCACCGAATCTGAAGTGGTAAAAGTGGCAACAAACGATGCAGGGGCAACAGGCGTTGTGGTAGGTTTCTCTTGAATTTAATCCTTAGATTCTAGCAGTATTTTTGTCTTGGTAGACTCAACTTGAAATGGCGAATCTTAGGTGGTGGCGTCAGAGTGTGTCGGAGTATAAACTGAACGAGGACTAGCTGGCATGTCATCAGTGGTAAAGATATCAGTGGAGAACTCAGGGAAGGGTGGCAATACACATGGGGACATTCTTTCAAGGGTATCCTTGATGGCCACGTCCCTGGCATGAGCATAATGTCAGAGCCTGAGATTTTGCTCCTCAGCTTTCTCTAATTTTTGGAGAATGATCTCCTGGCGCTAGTAGATCTAGGAAAGTGTTGCCACAGAGCTAGCTGGCATGGGAGCGCCAGGCTCTGCCTTCGGCACCTTAGGCTTGGGCGTTGGCTCTTTTGCCTTTCCCTTGCCTTTGTCTTTTAACTCAGAAGCAGTGAGTTGCCTCCATAAGATAGCCATGATTGTCGTTTCTTTGATCGTTTGGGCTTTATTTGTATCAAGCTTGGGCACACCATGTTGCATGCAAATTTCAGAAAGTAACAACGAGAAAAACAAACTGCCATTACCCATTTCAGCACATTTATAGGTTTCCTCGATGATGAGCCGGCCAACATTAATCTTGTGGCCTACAATGATAGAGTGCAGTAGTGCCAGCCTCTCCCTCTAGACAGTTTCATTTGGGTTGTTGGCATCAGATTTGCCTTGAGAAAATGATTCCACCCCCTCGAATGTCATTTTAAAGCCAGCTGCTTGATTGTCTGATATCCCTTCTATGATATAGTCCATGCAGTGCTAGATTCATACAAATCTGTAAACAACTTCTTCCCCTTGGCAACATTTATGGAGTTAGCAAACTCTAGATGTTCATCCTCAACACCATCTAACTCAAACATAGTATTGATGTACCCTTCATCAAAATGCACACACGTACCTCAAATCATCAAAAAGGGTGAATCTTTGGTAGCGAGATGGGCATAGAATTCTCGAACGATGTTGAAGTAAACTCCCCCCTTTCTGTTGGCATACAGGCTCCTATTTGTGCTTGGTTACCACCGACATGAACTCTAGGGTAAATCCCAGATTTTGTTCATCCTTGATCTTAAAGTGTTTCTCGTAACAAAACAATCTCGAAGTAAAGTTTTCTTCATATTTCTTATGGATCTCCTTATTGAAAAAGATCTTGAATAGAACTAATGATGAAGCCATAAAAACAAGTTATGGGCTTGAACGATTGTGAAAATGAACAAGAAGAAAAGTGAATCTTTGGCTTCTTGCTTGATAAAGAAGAAAAAGAAAAGTGAAAAGGTTTTGATCTTTGAAATGTCTAAGGCTTTAAGAAAATGAAGTGTAAAATGTTGAGTGTTTTAAGTGGGGTTATTAAAGTGGCCAGTTTAGGAGGGGATAATGATGGTTCTTTTCGTGTTTGGGGAAAATAAAAAGGGGTGATTTAATAAGAGTTTAAGTGATAAGGCGATAAAGTGAAGTGATTAGGTTGAAATTTAAATTTAAACTTATCACTAGGGCGGCTGGGGTAAAAATTCAAAGGAAAAATTTTTCACTTTTCATGGGCCGAGTTTTATCAAGCCTTGGGCAGCTAGGGTCAATATTTTTCTCCAAAATTTAACCTGCCTCATGCTAAGCCTTTGCCTTAGCATTCTGCCTGGCACAAAAACCTTCACTTACTCAACGAAAAACCTTTCAATGCAGTAAAGGGAAAATAAAATAATAATAGAAAATAATTAAATGAAAAATACTGAAAAAGAAAAACATCTAACATAATATTTACAAAAATTACACACTGTTGATGATGATCACGAAATCTTTGCCAATAGGATAACCTCATTGGAATTCTTTTGAGTACCTTCCAAATAATGTTTCAATCGTTGGTCATTTACCTTGAAGATTGCTCCCGACTTTAAATCTTTGATATCCACTGCTCTATGGGCATATGGCTGTACAACTTCAAAGGGGCCCGACCATCTAGACTTGAGCTTACCTGGAAACAATTTTAGCCTTGAGTTAAATAGAAAAACACGTTGGCCTAACACAAATTGCCTTGGCATTATCCTTCTGTCATATTTTGTCCTTTCCTTGTAGAGTCTGGCAATCTCATAGGTGTATGCTCTGAATTCCTCTAACTCATTGACGTCTAATAATCTCATTTCTCCAGCATTCTTCAATTTCATATCAAGCGTTTTGATTGCCTAATATGCTCGATGCTCCATCTCCACTAGTAATTGGCATGCTTTTCCAAAAACAAGTCTAAATTGTGAAGTTCGCAAGGGAGTTTTAAAAGCAGACCTATAAGCCCAGAAGGAGTCATCTAGTCTCAAGGACCAGTACTTCCTTGTTGGATTTATAGTCTTCTCTAAAATATTTTTGATCCCCTTGATTGAAATCTCTTTTTGGCCATTTTTTTGGGGATGGTATGTCGTGACAATCCTCTGCTGAATTCCATATCTACATAGAGCTTTAGAGATTAGATTGCATTTAAAATGGGTACCGTCATCATGAATAATCACTCTGGGGGCACCAAATCGAGTAAAAATGTGTTTGTGCAAAAACCTGGAAAAAGTTATGGCATCGTTTGTTACCAAATGATGGAGGAAATAAACCCATAAAGTCTATCCCCCATACATTAGATAAATCCATTGGCATAATGTTTTGGAACAACAACCGGTGTCTTCCAGAGATATTTCCTATCTGCTAGCATCGATCACATGCCTTGGCAAAGTTATGGGCATCTTTGTATAGTGTGGGGCAAAAGAATCCTGATTACAGCACCTTACGGTGCTACATGGCATAATTTCAATATATTATGCTGCTCATCCTCTGGCACGCACCGTCTTATCACTTGGTCGACACATTGTTTGAACAATATTGGCTCGTCCCAATAATATTGCCTAACTTCTCGCAAAAATCTTTTCTTGACATTATACGTCATATTTGGTGGCAGAATATTGCTTACCAGGTAGTTAACTATGTCAACGTACCATGGCATGGCATTGACTGCAAGAAAATACTCATCTAGAAATTCATCTCTTATGGCAGTGGTCTTACCATCTTCAAGGTCATTCTCTAGGCGTGATAGGTGGTCAGCTAATAAGTTTTCACTGTCTTCTTGTCTCGGATCTCGAGATCAAATTCTTATTGCAAAAGCGTCCATCGAAACAGTCTGGGTTTGGCATCCTTCTTTGCCAAGAGATATTTCAAAGCTGAATGATCTATATACACCACAAATTTATTACCAACTAAATAGGATCTAAATTTATCAAATGAAAATACAACCGCGAGAAATTCTTTCTCAGTAATGGTGTAATTCAGTTTTGCTTCATTCAATGTTTGGCTGGCTTAGTAAATGGTATGAAAAACTTTGCCACACCGTTGTCCTAGCACTGCTCTAACGGCATAGTCGCTGACATCGCACATGAGCTCAAATGGCTCATTCCAGTCTGATGCCACGACTATAGGGGCCTTAATCAACTTCTCCTTAAGTTCCTAAAACGCTCTTAAACAAGAATCATCAAATGCAAAAGCGACATTTTGTTCTAAAAGCAAGCATAAAGGTTTAGAAATTTTAGAAAAATCATTGAAACGTCGGTAAAAACCTGCATGTCCCAAAAAAACTTCTTATACCTTTTACACTTGTAGGAGGTGGAAATTGCTTGATTACCTCCACTTTTGCTTTGTCAACCTCTAATCCTTTCTTGGTCACCTTGTGCCTGAGAATAATGCCCTCATTCACCATGAAGTGGCATTTTTTCTAGTTCAAGACTAGGTTTGTCTCAATGCATCTCCTCAAAACTTGCTTCAAATTTTGAAGACATTCTTCAAATGTTTTGGCAAACACTAAGAAATCTTCTGTTAGGGTATTTGTTTTGATATAATATTTGAAAATTAGTTTTGGACGAAAATGAAAAGATTTCAAAAATGATTTTAAGTCCAAACAACTTGAAAATATGTTTGATGGATTTTATAAGGTTTTGGAGTGATTTAAAATGTCTTTAGAGTAGCCAAACCTAAGTTTTTCAAGTAACCGTACCGATACGGTACACCCTGTATCGATACGTTTTAGGGTTTCAGCTATAGTCCTTTTGAAACTGTCAAAACCTGTATCGATACAGGGTTTGCCCATATCGATGTTGTGTGTGGTCATTTTGATACGCCTCTTAGCATTTTTATACGCCTACATGGCACAAACCCCAATGGCCAAACCTCCCCCAACGGCTATTTTCCCAAAGGTCTTTTAAATTGCAGGTCGTACTGATACACTCCTAAGTGTATCGATACGCATCAGTTGCAAAGAGCTCAACAACTAGTTTATGAAGAACACGTACCGATATGGCTACCCGCGTATCGATACAGATAGCTCAAGAACTGCATTTATTACGAGAAATAAAAGCCCCAACAGCTCCAATTCAATCCCAACGGTCTCCAACGGCTAGAAACTCAATTGGGAGTATAAAAGAGCTCAAGAAGCATCTGAAGCAACTAATGATCCTCAAGTCAACAACATTATGATGAAAATTTGTCTTAGTACTTCATTTCCCATTCTTTGTATAGACTACACTTGTTGAGCTAAAATGTCAATGTATGCTCAAGTGTATTAGGATTTGGGTGAGAGCTTAAGAGTGCAAACAATCACCTTTTAGAGGGATTTCTAGTTTGCTAAGTTTTTCTCTTGGTGGAGAGTGTTCCCAAAGCTCGGTTTGTGAGCTTTGGATGCTAGACTTGGTGAATGAGTCTAGGTTGTAAATGGTTGCCTCCTTAGCCTAGAAAAGGGGAAGAATTCTTAGTGAATTGGTTGAAATCCTTAGTAGGAAGCTAAGGTAGTGGATGTAGAGCTTGGTTAGAAGCTCGAACCACTCTAAATCTTGTGTTTAACTTTTCCTATATTTTGCTTCCACCACCATCACTCAAATTACATATTCTCCACCACTTGGCAAGCAATTCGATTGAAGATATCGAGCCCAACATCTTCCATGAATACTTCCAAGTTATGTTCAATCATGTCAGAAAAAATAGACCTCATGCAATGTTGAAACATTACCGAGGCATTACACAACTCGAATGACATTCTTCTGAAGGCAAATGTCCCATATGGACACGTGAATGTGGTATTCTCCTGATCTTCTAGAGCTATGGCAATTTGATTATATCCTAAATATGTAATACCCCTTTCCCGTATTCATATCTGAATACGAGTCCGAGATATTACAAAACATTTGTAAAACCCTCTACATTTGTAACTCAGTAAAAATTTTGATTCTTCTAAAAATATTACAATATATTTAGTTTCTATTTACAAATGAAGTTAATAGTGTATTGTTTAAACATAATATGTTAATCTTAAAATCGAGTTTAATTTTAGGCAGCAACTTATTAATTTAATTTGACTTTATATAATTAATGAAACTGCCTAAAAACTGCCCGACTTAAAATTCATCCAGATACCACATAAAATACAAATTCTATTAGAGCAGGCATATCATTTTAATATACATGGCTGATTGAAATGAATTGAATAATGGTACCACTTTGTATTCGTGCTATTCAAATGGCATGGATAGTTTTGTATTGGGAGTTAAAACTCCATAAGCTTAAAGGCTTGGCCTTTAAATGGCAAAACCTTGTATTGGATCATGAAATGTATAAAGCTTAAATGAAATGGATAATCAACAACCTTGGTAGCTAGTTCGATAGATAGGAGGGCATGCCTTAGAATCTTGAGCTCATATTGGCACTACGGTGCATATTGGCACTACGGTGCATATTGGAACTACGGTGCATATTGGGTGCATATTGTTAAGATTTGATTATCTGGTAAGCTACTTACCAAGGGTATTATAAGATGACTTAATAATTCAAATGAACATTGTTTGCTTAGATGTGTGATAAGAACATTGTTTTTATTGTAAGAAACTTGAACGAACTTCCTTGCCTTGAAAGATGACACATGAATGGTTGCAAAACTACTTACTTTTCATGAAAGAAATGTATAGATGATGGCTTGGTGTATGAATGCCTAGTTGGTGATTAGAGTTTTTGATTGCTTGTCACCTAAGCAACAAATTGAATGGCATATTATATGTAAACATGATCGATGTTGCTATGTTTATTGTGTGATATGTGAAGCTTGCCTATGTTTACCTATGCAATTCGAATGGTATATGATTTATGGTAATGGTCTTGATTCCTTGAATTACATGTAAACTTGGATATGTATACCTTGAAATTGGCTAGACTTAGTGTTACCTCACTAAGTACATAACTTGTACTTACCACTCTACTCTTCATTCTTCCCATAGCTGATTAAAGATACTTCAAGAGGATATATTGGGTTTGAAGCAACACTTGAAGCAAGCTTGAAAGTATGATTTCATACTCTTTGTATACTCCTAGTTTGGTGGCACTAGAATTTGTAATAGGTAGTCTTGATCATGCATTTTGTGGTATTTTTAAGACTAGTGAATGTAATGTTTTGTTTGGGCCTATCTTGTAATCAACCTTGATGACTTAAACTATGTTTATGAACCATGTTGATATGTATATATATGGGTAAAAAGCTGCACAAATTATGAAATAATGCAATGTTTGATGAAACCATGTATGATTCGAATACTAAACCAATATTGTATGATCATGCATTTGTTCCTATGGTCGTTGTTTGAATCGACAATGTGAGATTGAAGCTAAGGTTTGTACAAGCATGCATTAACAATGTACTAATTAAGTATGGCATGAAATTATATGATTTGATTGTAAAGAATCAAATGAAATGTGATTAGGGATTACCATGTTGTTCGAATAGATGTATGAATATGTAATAAGATGTAAGTTAGATGCCTTGTATTGATCATGTTAATTGGTTGAATAAGTAATTTCTTGAGATGCAAGTAAGCTAGTTAAAGTATGTTTAATGGTCACCTAGTGTTATCGAATATGGCACTTGAAATTGTAGTAAGAATGAAAGTTGAACCATGTTTAAGAGTAACTTATTGTGATGTATGCCACACTTGTTGATTGTTGTTGAATGATGCATGTGAATTGAATGGATTGGTAACATGATATTGGTAACTTAGGATATAAGTATGAAATGAAACAAAATGGTACCTAAATTAGTATGCTATGTATGTTGGTTTTTGTTTAATGTGGATTGCTTGAATGTATTGTATGACTTGAAAGGTTTAGTTTGTGTTACTTGCGCCGTAAGTTAAGTACACCCAGGTTACTTGTTCGACAAGTAACCTATCTATTGCTTTGTTTTCGCTTTGGTAATGCTCTGGAACCGGGTTACAGCTAACCCGGGGATAGGGTGTTACAAGGGGGTTGCATTTCAATAACAAGTCAGACCATTTACAGATTGAGTCAAACATAGATCATGTTCATAACATGTCAGGTTAATAATAGGTCGGGTAATATCAATTATTTACCTGGTTAATCTCAGGTTCGGGTACATATTAGGTCGGGTTTGGTTATCATATTATCATGTTAAATTCGGGTTTAGGTCATTCTCAGGTCGGGTTCAGATCCAAAATTTTTAAGTCCAACTACGGTTCAGTTCAACACCAATTCGGACTCGAGTTAATTTCGGATCATCACCACCTCGGATCGCAAGTAGTTCTGACTCAAGTCGGTTTTAGTCAGTTTTGTTGGTCTAGTCAGCTTTTCTTACATACCTAACTTTCATGGCTTGAAGATGTACTAGGTTTGGCACGATCTAATCCTTCAAGAATACGTGTTACGCAGAATTAATACTCCTGTAACTATTCTGTTAGATAATCAAAATAATAATTTAATGAGAAATTTTGATATCCTCGAATAGCACTCATGAAGCTTAAATGAAGTCATCAAATACATGTGTAGACACAAGTATATTATTGAATAAGATAATTATTTTTCAAAATACGAGTTGTTAAACCAAATCTAGGAAAAAGGTAAACTTTCAACCTTACCAAACCGAGATAGGAAACAAGGTCGGGTTAACTGTGACATTCTCAGATTTAGCAGTTTTGGTCACGCAGCCCAAGGTCAAAAGAGGTGAAGGTCTCGCAGTGGCAGATTCATGTATAGTGAAGGGTGGGCAAGTGCCATCCTAAAATCTGAAAATCTTTCAGTGAGTTATTCATTTTATTAATTGTCACCTTGAAATCTGAATCTCCTTCTGTGTGCCTACCCCGAAATTTTTAAATCCACGTATAAACTTATAATACATGTGTGCTCACCTTGAAAAATATTTTTGGATTTATCATTGAGGTATCGACTCTGGCATTTGAGATGCTCGGTAAGGGTTGAGTGTGTGATGTAAGGTGTGTTGGAAAATTGTGATCATATGGAAAATTTGAGGCATAAATTCAATGGGTAAAGATGGAGAATCGAACAATGAATTTACTTCTTCATATTCTACTCCATGAGATCTTTACAACGGTATCTCATATGCTCAAATTGGTTGAGTGGTGAATGAGAAATTGATGCTCAAAGTAGGTAACTTGCAAAGATTGGTGAGGAAATAGTAAGCTTGAATCCTATATTGATTAGAGGCCAAGTGTGGGAGGTGTATATTTAATGGAAACAACCAATGAGTTCTTGAAAAAAGCTTACCAAAGATTGTGCCTTGCGCGTAGGAATGACGTGGGCGAATGTGAATTTTGGACCGGTTGGGCCTAGCCTACTAAAATTTCTGCCCAAATTCAAAATCCTCATCCAAGAATTAGTCAAATAATTTGAAATTCAAAATAAATTTTGTGAATCTGAGTAATCTATATTTAGATAGATTTTATCAAATAATATCTTTTTTGAATTTTAAATTATGAATTTGAGTTCAATTGTGATTAGAACTCTATCATTGCTCGCCTATAAAAGGAGGCTTCAACAAGAAGATAAATCACAACAAGTCACAACGAGCATTGCAAGAGAAGAACATTTCCTCTCAACTCTCCCTATTTTCTCTAAAAATCATCTTGCATTTGGTTTTAATTTTTTCCACGGTGATAGACGAAGGCAAGCTTCCAGTTCGTGATCTCTCCATATGTGCTAATGCAGTTGATCATTTTGTTGTTGTATCCTAGGAGATAAATGTCTAACGTTTCTAAAGTACCATAGGAGCGGACGAATCTGTCCTAACGAAATTGTGTGTTACAAAGGCCTCAACAAATCTACTCATCCAAAATGTTTCCCGGATACAAGTAAACGGTTCTGATTTACTGCTTTAATATTTGATTTATATTTCAAATATTATTTTATAATTCTTTTGTTCTGTTCGTTATAATAATAATTTTATTGTATTTATTTTTTACTTATTATTATTATTTCCTTGGATTATTAGCCCCTTATCTAACAGTCTTAAGACAGATTTCGTTAAAGTTTAATCTAAGACGGATAGATTACCATGTCGAGCATTATGGTTATTCAAACCAGTAACATGGGTAGGCAAAACTTATAAACGTTTACTACCATCAAAGGTATTTGTCGTTGGCAATTTATTTTTATTATTTAATATACAAATATCTTATGTTATACTAATAATTTCCTTTGAGAAATTATAGAGACGAACAGGATACCCAAGCGAAATCTTGATATGATTTGAAAACTGAAATCTCGTAAATAATTTATTTTAGGGTTCAATTCCTGTCGTTTCAACAAATTTACTCGATTTTTATTTTCCAAACAATGGGCAATTTGAATAAATTTGGTTTATTCAATTTTGTAGTGGACAAATCTGTTTTAACAGAAATTGTCATTTGAAGTAACATTGGTTACAGATTTTGTTTCAAAATTTTAATTATGTTGGATAACAAAATCGAAATAACTAAGAATTACAGAATTATTGTGAATTCTGGTTTACAGAAGGAAACACTCTTAAACAAATAATTGAAAAGAAAATTTATTTGAAAGTGCATGTCTAGGACTAGTTCATTGAAAGATCTGGTTTTTAAGTGTGCCTAGTGCACCACCTCTCTTTTCATAAGTTACCTACCAAGTGCACTATTCATTATTGTTCTTTCTATTAAACCGTGTGAACTTTTGTTCAAGGTTTTTGATTTACTAAATTCCTAACGTCTAACAAAAGTTAAAAATTATGATTCTATTTCTAGTTATAGTCTTTGGCTAAATTCCTGACGGTTAACAAATTTATAATCTTATGTTTCTAGTTTGTGACTATGTGACACAATGAAAAATTTTGTGAAATTCATTGAAAATAATTTCAAAATTGTAGAAACAAAAGATGTTGCATATTTGACCATGATAAACTTGGTCAAATATCTGAAGGATGATCCTTCTATTGTTAGAAAATATAAGGTAAATATTGTTACCACCTTCAAATGTTGCTAAGGTAAATATTGCTAAGACAAATATTACTAGGAAAATGTAGTGGAAGTCATAAAAGACTTCAAGAAAATAAACCACGGATTAAACGGTGTGTTCAAGAAGCAAAATTTCATGAGAAATGTTTTGATTGCCATACGACGGGGAACAAGTCTTCAGACTATAGACTTCCAAACGAGCTCAATGTTATTGGTGTAACAATTGACATGGCAAACTGTTGTTTGAAGGAATACATTTATTACCTTCTGTAATACTCATTTTTGTTTGGGTCCAAACTCCAAACCCAATCCAAAAATTAAAATTAAAAAAAAACACTCTTATTATTATTTCTTAGACCCATTTACATCCAGCCAAATAATCCATACCCAAAACCCATTACAATAACCATATTTAATTATTATCCAAATACCAAACTCAATACCTAATATCCAGACCCAATCAAATCAAAAGACTAAAGTACCCTTTACCCTAAAAGATAACCTAAACCCTAATTTTATCTCTGCCAGCCGTCACACCCTACTGCCCCTTGATTTCCTCCCGCGCGTGGTCACCACCTGCGGCTCTTTAATGCCCCGTGGTCGCCACACTCCAATCTCGACCATCTTAACCGCCCAAGTCTGACACCACCGCTGCACTGCACCACCGTCCCACCACCTAAAAAAAAGAAATATTACTAGATTGGATGTATGTTATTTTATTTATTTTTTTGAGTTATAAAAAACCCATATCTTGAATGTAATGGGGGATTCAGAGTTTGAATAAAAAAACACAAAATTTCACTATGAGGATTTTTCAAACAAAAATGAGGGCTCGAATAGAATAAAAAGAGAAAAAAACTTCAGATCGAAAGCTTCGACAAAGCTATACCATTGTTTTCTATTCAAATATAAATGTGAAAATATAAAAAGAGGATTTCGAACCTTACCTCGGTCCCTTCGAGTCCGTCGTCATCCGTGGCCGAGGACGAACCACCCATGAATGGTTTGAGCTATGCACCTCTTTGCTTCTTATCTTTTTTATAAAAAAAAAACTGTGATTTTTATTAAAAAAAAGGGTTTGTTTTATTTTAGGGTATGAAATGAAAGAATGAAAACACAGAGAATGGGGTGAGAGACGGCTGAAGCAAAAAAGTAAAAAAAATGATGAATTTGTTTATTTTTTAGGTTATAAACAGAATAAAAATGGGCTAATTACATTAAGAGTCCCTCCGCTCTAAACTAGTTATCCCACAGTCCTTTCATTTTTTTACAGATTTGCAATTTGGTCCTTTAATTACTTTTAATTTGGCTCCCTTAATCTTTTTTTTTCTTATTTTTAGTCTTTAGTGCACATTATTATCATTATTATATTATTATATTTATATTATTGTTATTATTATATTATTCGTATATATTCATATAATATATTAAATAATATGTATTATAATTATATCTTTGCATATTATCATCATTATTATAGTTATATTATATAGTTATAATATGTATATGTATATGTAATATATCATGTATATAGATGCCATATACATTATTTATTTATATGAAATTTATGTTTTCAATTAGTACATATTTTCTTATATTTATTTGACTTTTAAGGGATATTTTCCAATTTATTTTAGGAATTGGCTAGGAAGTGGTGTCCTGACTCATTCAGGTGTCATCTTCCTCGGTTGTTGTAAATAAGGAAATATTCTCCTTAGACTGCTTTTCGGGATTAAATTTTAAATTAAAACTCAAATTTTAGTTTTCTTGCAAAGACAACATTAAATTAACACAGTACCAATTTTGGGTGTTGCGGGAGCGCTAATCCTTCCCCACGCATAACCGACTCCAGAACTCAACATGTTTAGAATTTTTGGTTATTTTTAATGGTGTCTGGCCTACCAAAGTGGCCGGTGGCGACTCCATCTCCATTTTCCATGTTTTCTCAAAAAAAAACCTTTATTACACATTCATCAATGATAACACAAAATAGTGTTATGTGTATTTGCTCAAAAGCAAAGATGAAGCTATAGAGAAATTATTCTCTATAAGCATGATGTTGAAACCCAAATTTAATAAAAATATTAAATGGAAAAAAATCTATATGAGCAATGTTGGCACTATAATTTTGAAGATGACTTTTAAAAAGAAATAAACTTCAAAAATGTGCCTAACATGTTGGGGGAAGTTGTACTATCAGCTAATTACCTTTTAAATAAGACTTCCCACAATTAAAGAGATAAGACACCATATGAGTTATGGAAAGGAATAAACCCTTCCTGCAAGTAGTTAAAAATGTAAAGGTGTCTTGCAAAGGTAATAACCCCATTACCGAAGCAAACAGAAATAGATTCCCAAAACAGTGGATCATATTTTATTGATTATGTAGATCATAGCAATACAAATCAATTTCTTGTACGAATCATAGAATCCTAAGATTCACAAGAATATGATAGTGGAATTAAAGAATGCATGTTTCTTTGAAAAATGTATTCCCTTAGAAAGCTAGGGAGTTGATTGAAGTTCAATGAAACGAATTTTAGAAACTATCAATGAAGATATTCCAAATGTTCAACAAAAGATTGAAACTAAAATGTTGTCATGATGACAAATAAATGTGACAAATATGTGTATATCAAACCTACCGACATTAAGATATATGATCCTATGTTGATTACATAGTCATTGTTATAAGTAACAATGAAATGGTAAAACGTATCAATGACATGTTAAATTCAAGATTTGACATGAAAGATATGAGACTAGAAGATATGTGGGCATCCAAATCAAACGGTCATATGAAGATCTAATATTGACTTGGTCACCCTATGTGGACAATTTCTTGATAAATTTGGCAAGGATGATTCTAGTATAGCCAGAACTCCAATAAACACGAGCCAACGTATGTCCAAGAATAAAGGTCAAAATGTTGACCAAGTGGAATATACAAAAATCAGAGGTAGTCTAATGCACCTCATGAGCTGCCTAGACAGATATTGCTTTTACTTGAGTTGTTTAAGTAGATTCACAAGCAATCCAGATGAAAACCACTAGAAATCGATTGTGAGTGTATTGATATATCTTATATATACTCAAAATTGTGGATTACATTATTCTAGAGATCCTACTGTTTAGAAGGATAATCTAATGCTAGTTGGATATCTAATATTCAAGATATCAAAGTCACAAGTAGATGGAAATCCTCAAGACAAACAGTTATAACCAGATCCATAATGGAATCTGAGTTTGTAGTTCTAGACAAGTCTAGAGAAGAAGCTGAATGATTTCAAAATTTCTTGGAGGATATTCTAGAATGGCCAAAGCATGTGCCCACAATATGCATATACTGTGATGACCAAACGAAAAATTGATATAGCACAAAGCTTTATGTATAATGGTAAGTTTAGACATATGCATTGTCGACATAATACCATTAGACAACCGATCTCAAATGGGGTTATCTCTATTGATTTTATAAGATCAAAAGATAACATTGCAGATCCACCAGCTAAAGGCTTAAATCAATATCAAGTTGAGAAAACAACGAAAGGAATGCGACTAAAGCCCAAGAAAATTTATGGCGCTGTGTAAAAGAAAACACTACCTAGTTGACTAGAGATCCCAAGAGATAGGTTCAAAGGGAAAACCTAACTCCATAGACCTTGTGCGGTCATTGTGGGGGTTCTTCTCCCAAGTCCATTCCTATAATATAAATAGTGATCAAAAGTGGTATAGGCTAAGCAAAGCTTTTGATGACCATTGTGTGTATCGGTGAGCCGAACAACATAAGTCACCTATGTGAGAGTGAAGTGGGGCCGCTTCAAGGAGACTATTGGGGCATAGTTCTCTCAAAACTCTTGCGGAACAGGAGATGTTCAAGGCTATATGGACATACCCATGAGAACTAAGATTTTTGTCAAAGAGATAGTTGTGTTAAGTGTATCATCATTTACACAAATGGCGGAGCAGTTCAAAGATATCATGTCTACTGGTTAGCCAGTAAAGTAAATATAATTTCACAAGGAAATGTTCAAGGGTAGACACCTACCTGTCAAAATGGTTTTAAAACATCAATTTCATTCATGTAGGGGATTGTTGGAAAATTGTGATCATATGGAAACTTTGAGGCATAAATTCAATGGGTAAAGATGGAGAATCGAATGATGAATTTACGTATTCATATTCTACTCCATGGGATCTTTACAATGGTATCTCATATTCTCGAATTGGTTGAGTGGTGAATGAGAAATTGATGCTCAAAGTAGGTAACTTGCAAAGATTGGTGAGGAAATAGTAAGCTTGGATCCTATATTGGTTAGAGACCAAGTGTGGGAGGTGTTTATATAATGGAAAAAACCAAGGGATTGTTGAATAAGCTTACCAAAGAATGTGTCTTGCGCGCAGGCATGACGTGGGCGAACGTGAAGTTCGGACCGGTTGGGCCTAGCATAGACCTACTGAAATTTTAGCCCAAATTCAAAATCCTCATCCAAGAATTACTCAAATGATTTAAAAAAAATAGATTTTGTGAAACTGAATATTCTATATTTAGTTAGATTTTATTAGATAATATCTTTTTTTAAATTTTGAATTTGAGTTCAATTGTGATTATAACTCTATCATTGCTCTCCTATAAAAGGAGGCTTCAGCAAAAAGAGAAATCACAACAACTCACAACGAGCATTGCAAGCGAAGAATATTTCCTCTCCACTCTCCCTATTTTCTTTAAAAACCATCATGCATTTGGTTTTCATTTTTTCCACAGTGATAGACGAAGGCAAGCTTTCAGTTCGTGATCTTTGCATATGTGCTAATGCAGTTGATCATTCTATTGTTGTATTCTGGGAGATAGACGTCCAACGTTTCTCAAGCACCATAGGAGCAGACGAATCTGTCTTAAGGAAACTATGTGTTACACAGGCCTCAATAAATCTATTCAGCCGAAATACTACCCAGATACAAGTAAACGGTTCTAATTTGTTGCTTTAATATTTGATTTATATTTCAAATATTATTTTGTAATTTTTTTGTTATCTTCGTTATAATAATAATTTTATCGTATTTTTTTACTTATTATTATTATTTCTTTGGATTATTAACGCCACTTATCTAACAAGGTGTTTGTGGAATAGGGCTTTTGGTGGCCTCAGGTGTGCATGGGTACAATTCGGCTCAGGGTGGTGTCGAGGGAATCAACATAGAGTGTATGAGGGGCATGGTCCAGATAAGCATTGGGCACAGGACACATACCAAATGTACTTGATATGCTAGAGTCAGATCGAGAAGCGCTGGACATGGATCGGCTCGCAACTGAAATAAATACAGAAGGGCACATTCAAGAGGCATGACACAGCCGACGGGTGTGTATGCTAGACTCATATTGTAACCCCTAAACCCAGCCTAGATGATATGACCGAATTTAGAAAGTCAAGTTAGTAACCAAAGTGACCGTTGAGAATATTTTCGAACATTTAAAACAAATTGCAACTAAATATAAATTTTAAAAAAGTATATGTTATTAAACAAAATTAAATATTCTAAAAATAATAACAAAACCAAACTCATGCCACAATTGCAAATAAATTTAAAATATCGTTTAGTTATTAGAAAACAAAAATCCGAGACTGCGATCCTCCGAATGTCGAACTGATGCTATCAACTAAATATATTTGAAAGGGAAAGACAGAAAAGGGGGTGAGCTAGAAGCCCATTGTGATTCGAAGACACAAACATACAAGACAACATATCACTAAACATAACAATCAAGTAAAATATATAAAATATTCACAAAATATCAAATGCATACACACATGTCATTGGTCATAATCACAACATAGGTCATATAAAACATCTCAAGAACCACACAATCAAGCCTCAATGACACATGATATGATGCCACAAGCACAATGCAGTGCACCTAACTACAACCACCATAAGCACCCAACTACAACTGCCATAAGAAGAGGTAGGTTCCCCAAAACCCCTCACTACATCCACCAGTCGATGAGTGGTAAAGACCACTGCTTCTTCTGTACAATCCCAACCCATGCACACAATGATGCAGAATCAAGTTTTTACTAGTCTCAAACATGTAGTTAGATAAATCTGATGTTTCATAGTCTGATAAGTCCGGTGTTACACAGTTAAATCTCAAACTCATGTATGCATGCATGGAAAATTTCATCAAACCACATCACGTGTAAAAATGTGCGTGCGATATAAATTAACCCACACAATAAAATCATTGATATATAACACAATAAAACACCAAACAAAATCTAAGGACGTGAAAAAACACACACTAACACTAAACTAACTATCAAAGCGTAGAATTAATTAACGATGACAAGGAGAAAGACACACCTATATCAATGTCGTAGAGATATTCGAATGGCAATAATTTCAAGAGGTTTCATGCATGGGCAGAGGTAATGTATAAATTGGGGGTGCAATTAACCTCACTTGATTTGTTGGAGTATGAGATTTTCAAAGAGTTAATATAAATATTTTCATAGAAATATTATGTTTGACCCCACTTAATTTGTTATGGTATGGGGTAACAATATGATAATCCTACATATCTTATACTTCACTCTGACCCTATTATATAAAAATCTTAGTTCGGCCACTGATTGCATAGGTACTAAAGCTAGAGAGCTGCAACGCTATAAAAGTTGATAGATTCGAAAACGAGCGATAGTCAAAGGAATAACTGGTGTGCGACGGTGTTGGAATTTAAAGGAGTTGACGCTGACGTGCTTGAATGGACAGTGGTTTCATGCGATGCAAAGGATTTTTTTTTTTTTTTTTGAAAAGAGCAAACGAATAAATTAGTTTTAGGTTTTTTCTTTCAATTCTTGCATAGATGAAGGGGAGAATATTTATATAGCAATAAAAATGGTTAAATTACAAAGTATGCCATCAGTTTTTTCTAGGGTTTTCATAATGTAATTTAACTTTTTAAACTTTTCACTATTGGCCTTGAAGTTTTCAAGAATTATAGAATAATACATAGACTTTAAAACAAACGAAAAAATAAACCCTGACGTTTAAGAAAGCTATAAATAATTCCTTAAGCAATAACATATAATAAAAATGACCAAAGGTTTTAAAAAATTAAGGAATAATCCCTCTAACTTTTAAATTTTTACAAATTATCTGGTGTTTCAAACCTTTTAGATTTTAAGAAATTGTTTCAATAAAAAAATCCCTGAAAAGTTAGGTTTGAGAATTAAAATTCTATTATTAGGGTTTTAAATTTGTGGCTAAAAATTGAGGTGTTACACAGATGGTACAAAGAGGTCAATCCCCGAAAGTGGGCCATAAGGACGACAGCCTAGGCTTACCGCCCATAATTATAAGTAATTACTTTTAATGATAGTTTAACTTTTTCGATATTTATTATTAGGGTCCAATTTTTTCAATTCTTGTTATTAGGGGTTTACTACTCAAATTTATTTTTTAATACATGTTACTATGGTCAATTTTTCAATACTTGTTATTACACACCCAATTTTTAATATTTATTATTAGGTATACTCTTAAAATTCAATTTTTTTCTCAATATTTATTATTATGGGTTCCAAAATTTTGCAATACTTGTTATTAGGGCCCTAATTTTTTCTATTATTTATTATTAGAGGTCTACTCTTAAAATACAAAAAAAAAAATCAATTTTTATTATTAGAGGTCTAATTTTTTAATACTTGCTGGATCAAATTTTTTTCCAATATTTGTTATTAGGTACATACTATTAAAATTTAATATTTTTCAATACTTGTTATTAGATTCTGATTTTTTTCTAATACTCGTTATTAAGTTCTGCTCTTAAAATTCATTTTTTCAATACTTATTATTAGGGGCTTAATTTTTAGGTTCGTCCTTAGGCCACCAAAATCTCAAAAACGGGTGAGGGCTCATATGGGGAGCTTATGGGTTCGTGTCTGAATAAGGGCACAAGAAGAAGTTACGATCGGCTTAGTACAACACACTGATCTAAAGGGTGCTTAGTGTGCGAACGATATAGACACTTGATTCTAGGGATGTGGTGTGCGGTACATGAGAGAGATGGGTTGAGGGTGTAACAACTTAAATTTGATCAGACCAATCTGAAAAATTCAAGAGGTCACATTAGGTAACTAAAATAGTTTTTGGGTTAAAAATGTGGGGAGAATGTGAATTTATACTAGAGTTTTAGGGTTTTAGAAATGGACAAAAATTCTCGACCCCTTTTCGATGCCCTTCTATACCCCAACACTAAAAATTCAAAATTTAAACCTTCACCTTAAATTCTAAATCATAAACTTTAAACTAAAAATACACCCTACCCCAAGTTTCCTAAACTCTAATCCTAAACTATAACCTTAAACCGAAGTTTTTAGCGTAAGGCATAAATAGGAGCATTGAAAAGTGCAAGAAGAATTCTATTATTTAGAAATGGCCCAGTATTTTAGAAAGGAAAATACTTTGATACACGAGCTTGTGTAAACTTTAGTTTATACAAGACTTTTAATTTTAGGGTTTAGAGATTTAGGTTGTAGTTAATGGTTTAGGGGTTTAGGTTTTAGGGTGTAGAATTTAAGGTTTATGATTAAAATTTAGAGTTTATGGTTTAAGGTTTAGGTTTTAGGGTGTTAGGGCTATGAATTTAGGTTTTATATTTTATAGCTTAAATATGAAGGATTGTGTACTTTTTTTATGCAGCTTGTGTATCAAAATATAACACTTTGAGAAAATATGATTTGATCCCAAAAACTTGCAAAATTTTCTAAAATATTCTAACCTAATTTTTGGGTAGTTACATATAAAATCAAGAGTCGTAGAATTTCACTTACCTTTAATACAAACTATTAAAAACATGAAATCTCATCTTCAAAGGTTTGACATTGTATTCCCCCTTCTTTTAGAGATTCCACCTTGAATCTCCCTTGGAAATCTCATATGAAATTTCAAAGCACAAGCAGTATCATTTACTAAAATAAAGCTTTCAAATACTATAATTTAGCTAAAAGTCCTCTCAATTAAGAATAGATGATTGGGCTTGGTTGCGCTTGTAGATACTCAATTATGTTCAGGCCTCTATGCCCATAATCCATAACCCAAATACTAAATAATTCATTACAATAAATACTCAATAACCTAATATAATAAATTAATTACCCAAATTATCCACCAGGCCCAAGACCATATCCGACCCAAACAACTAAACCTAAACTTATATGACTAACTTTGACCCTAGTCGTCGTCGCCGCTCGTCTAAAACCTCAATTGTCGCCGTCATTGCCAATCGCAACCAAAACTCTAATAATAATTCCAAATAAACCCTAAAAATCCCAGATAAACCAGAAACGAGACCCCATTAACCTAAACCTAACCCCATCACATACTTTTTTTTCCTGCCATCTAACTCCGTCTACCATCACCGCCCTAAACCTTTTTTAACCATTTATCCTCATTTGAACTGCAGCCACCGCCCAAGAAAAAAACCAACATATCTTCACTTATCTCCCCACACTCAAGTACAACTCATGTAACCCCCTAGACGCGGTCTAGACACCAGACCGAACTGAGCAGGCTACATTGGGTTTGCCGAAACAAACCCGTAAAGTTTAACTCAAATTACGTCCATTTTTCTTTCTTTTAATCTTATCTAGATGCAAAATTATAACATATGTGTGCATACTGGCATCGGGTGAAATATCAACTCAATCGAACATCGAATCGACATCCAATTACACATAATTGCAATTTAGGGACCAAATTGCAATTCTGTAAAATTATAGGGACTTAATCCATTTTGAAGTTACCAAACCTTAATTAGTAAAGTTACATGCTCATAGGTCAAATTCAAGCTTAAAACAACCATCTAAACTCATCCAATTGCATATTTAATAATCAGGGACCAAAACTGAAGAATATAAAACACAAACTTTACTTTAACTAACTTAACATCCAACCGTACCGATACAAGAGCAAGTGATTCGGTACACTTGCACCATTAAAAAAGCCTAGATTCTAATAGTTGAAAACCGTACTGAAACACTCCTTCGAGTATCGAAACGACCAACCAAGCTTCACAGACTCGTACCAGTATAGTTGCTCGACTACCAAAACCCTTGTTCAAATTATGCATACCCATACCGGTACGTTACTCCGCGTATCGAAACACCTGGCATGGAATGTCTCAAATTGCTGGATTTTTATGCTTTCAAGGGTTCAAACATAAACCAATATGCCACACACACATATACAACATTACTAAGGATCAATCCTTATCAAAACATCACAGCAACAAGATCATAACATGGTATCTCACTTCACTTGAAAGTCTAGAGGCATGCTTCCTAGAATCAAACCATTCAAAGCATGAAACATAAATCCAAATCATTCACCAAACATATAAGGCTATTTACAACTCCAAAACAACATAGAAAACTTTCTCAAACAAGGAGTTTAGCAAAAACCCTCCCAAAACAACAATGAACCTCATTGACTTTATTACTACTAGTCTAGTTTAAAACCATATTTTCGAATAGCCGAAGTCCTTGGATTCCCTTCGCTTACTTGTTGCCTCCAACGCTTTAGTTCTTTGCATCGATGGACAAAAAGAGCGAAAGCACACTAGGCTTAGTGAGGAGTGCTCAAACGACACACTTTCAATGCACTTTAAAATCATTTTCCAAAACCACATTGAAAACACCATTTACATCATCTTATAAAACATCATGCCTTGAAAATCATGCACATAACGCTTTCAATAACCAGCATATTAAACCATATGCAAGATGTATCATGGAGCAACAGTAAATCCCATTGATAGCCCTCAATTTAAGCCTTCTCATGCATAACCATCCATATGCAAAGCTTAAAGAGTAAACATGTATAAATCAACATTATACATCAACATCCATCAACATGATACATTAACAATTATATTGGCATTCAAGTGATCATAACCCAAGTTCCACTTTCCAAAATATTACATCGGATACACGGATTCAACAAGTGTCCTCTCAACACTTCATGTCATCTCAACCGGAATTAAGGTACGCTTACAACCGAGTACTATCACAACCCTCTCATCAGTTAGACGCATAATCCACTAACGAGAGTTTTTGGTACCATATAACCCCTCGACCGTTAGGGTACTCGTGGTGGAGTATTCGGTACACATAAACCCCTCAACACCCAATGTAACTTATTTATAGTGCACTATCAATCCTATAGCCGGCCAAATATATCCAATAGCATTTTAAACCACATCACTTGCCAATATAGTTCATTATTAACCATGTACCTCACTATTTTTATATGCATCAATTCAAAACCATTTTCAAAGCAATAAACCATGCTTTAACAAGTATAACTCATACTTACATGGATCATTTCCAAACCAATCCATCATCATTATATGATCAAAAATAGTATATAACATGCTTTTAGTCATGCTTAAACAATAGGTACCATGTCATTCAAAACAAGTGCAAAAAAACCATTTTCATTAAAGCACGAGGGAGAGAAAAATATCGCCACATTTACTTCTGAGTTTAAACCAGTGTTTCAACCTAAGTTTAAACCCCCAATCATATCCTTTAAACCATTTCAAAGCTGAAATCCACGTTCTCACTTGCTGACAACGCAAAGCCTCATTTGCCAATACGAATCACTCCTCCAAAGCTTCTGAAGGGACACTACAAGCTTGAGGATCGACCTCCCTTGATTTTACCATACAAAAATAAAGGAATCAATGCATCAAAATTCATTCACAAACCCAACAACATCAACTTATAATGATCCTCTTCAAACTCTAGCCGAAACCTTCCAAAAATTACCGAAATTAACATCAAGCATCTTCCAAATTTAACCCAACAAAAAACTAATGATTTAATCTATCAATTAACTACAATTGACATCCAAAAACAACCTAACCTTATCCTTATACCTCCAGCATACATTAAACCTCCAAAACTCCTCAAAAACACATAACTAACATCCTAGAAAATTAGAGATTCATCTAACTTGGGGATTCCAATGTTAAATCCATCTTATTAACACTATAAAACATCAAAATCATGACTAAAATCAATCAAGAACTCCACAAAATAGATCCAATTCAAAAATCATATAATCTCATCAATTAAATATTGATTTAACCAATTTCCATAATCAAACCATTAAAACTCAATATAAAACATTTATAAAGGATCATATACTTGGGAATTTCAGTAAAGAACCATTCATTAGAGGAGAAGAACGAACATTGTCTCTAATGAGTGAATTCCTCTTAATTGGATATTTAGTCTTGAAAAACAAAGAAAGACAATAAGATTTTGGAAAACAAGATGCAAGAATCATTTAGAAATCAAGAGTTCAGTTAATCAATAACATTACCTGAAATCTTTGATGAAAAAAAGAGTGTTTGGCTGAAGAGATTTTGAGAGAAAACTTGAGAGAAAAAAAGTTACGTCAAAATTGATTTTTAAGAAATAACCACCTCATCCTAATTAATCCTCTTTTAATCTTTAGCGAAAATTATTAAAATAATCTCAATTGTGAGAAAATTATAATAAAAACATTTAGGTAAAATTTCTCCTTAAATATTCTAAGATTTGACCCTTTTACAAAACAGTCACTAAAACAATTTTACATTCTTTACATTTCGGTCACTAGCCAATATGTCAACTTTCCAAATTTCATTTTTCCAAAATTAACTTTACCAAAAATATCCATACATTAAATAAGGATTTTTAGATATTTTCCCATATTTTTCTCGCACCAAAAATATTTATTTCGATTTAAATCTAGAATTTGACTCGAATCTCTAATCCTGGTCCATTAGATCGTCTAATCAGCCTAAAAACCCTTAGGCCCAAAACTGAGGCGTTACAACTCTTCCCCAACTAGGAAATTCCGTCCTCAAAATTTTACCTGAAGGAAACAAATGCGGAAACTGTTTCACCATATCTGTTTTGCTTTACCACGTAGCCTCCTCAACTCCACGATGTCGCCACAACACCTTCACAAGCTCAATCTTCTGGTCACAAAGAACTTTACCACTAGAGTCAAGAATCTCTACAGGTTTCTCATCATAAGACAAATCTGGCTCTAACTCAATATCCTCCACCGGTATAACATGCGATGGATCCGACCGATACCTCCTCAACATCAATACATGAAACACACCATGAATCTTCTCCAACTCAGGAGACAACCTCAACCGATAAACCACAGGACCTACACACTCCATAAACTCATACGATCCAATGAACCTCAGACTAAGCTTACCCTTACGTCTGAACCACATCAACTTCTTCCAAGGTGACACTTTCAAAAACATGCGATCCCCATCTACATACTCAATCTCTCCACGCTTCAAATCAGCGCATGATTTCTGGCGATCTGAAGCCGCTTTTAAGAAATCACAAATGAGATTCACTTTCTCATACGTATCTTTAAATACACTTGGCAAAAAAACGTGCTTTTCCCCAGCTTCAGCCCAACACAAAGGTGTACGACACTTTCTACCATACAAGGCCTCATATGGTGTCATTTGTATACTAGCCTGATAACTGTTATTATAAGCGAACTCCACCAAAGGCAACTATTTCTCCCAGGTTCCTTGGAACTCAATGATACAACACCTCAACATATCTTCCAAAACTTGGATCACATGTTTAGACTAACCATCCGTCTGAGGATGATACGAAGTACTAAAATTCAACCATGTACCCAAAGCCTGATGCAAACACTCCCAAAACCTCGTCGTAAACTGTGGATCTCTATCCGAAACAATGGACTTAGGCACCCCATGCAAACGAACAATCTCATTAATATACAAATCCACCAAATTATCCAAGGTATATGCTGTATGCATTGGCACAAAATCTGCACACTTCGTAAACCGATCAATAATCACCCAAATAGAATCCTTCTTGGATGGTGAGAATGGCAACATAGATACAAAATCCATGGTGATTCTCTTAGACTTCCATTCTGGTATCCTCAACGGTTGTAACAACCTGGAAGGAAACTGATGCTCAACCTTGACATGCTGTCACACCATGCATCTAGCAACAAAATCAGCCACATATTTTTTAAAGCAACCCAATAGTACTCTTCCTTCAACCCTTGAAATATCTTAGTACTACCGAGATGCATAGCAAAAGGACTAGCATGCACTTCAGCCGAAATGGTATGCCTCAACTCAACATCATTAGGCACCACTATCTGATCCTTAAAACACAACACCGCAACATTATTGAAGTGAAAATCCATAGGATTTCCATCCACGATATGCTTAACATGCGGTACCAACGCATCATCAAAATGTTGTTTTTTCTTAATCAATTGTGACAAAGATGACTTTAATTGCAACTCGGTCAATAAGCCTCCATCTTGCATCACACTTAACAGTGCAAACATCACCGTCAACACAACCTTCCTACTTAAAGCATCGGCCACAACATTAGCCTTACCTGGATGATACTCAATCGACAAATCATAATCCTTAAGCAACTCCAACCATCTACGTTGCCTAAGACTCAAATCCTTTTGTGTCATCAAATACTTCAAACTCTTGTGATCCGTATACACAACACACTTCTCACCATAGAGATAGTTCCTCCAAATCTTCAATGCAAACACAACCGCGACAAGCTCAAGATCATGGGTAGGATAATTGCACTCATGCACCTTCAACTGTCTCAACGCATAAGCCGCAACTTTTCCTCCTTGTATCAACACACAACTCAAATCTACGTATGATGCATCGCTATAGATAACAAACTCCTTACCCAACTCGGGTTGAATCAAGATAGGAGCTTGCGTCAAAGCCTTCTTTAACTTCTCGAAAGCTCATTGCTTATCCTCCGTCCATTCAAAATGGACATTCTTTTGCAACAACTTAGTCAATGGAGCAACGATCCTCGAAAACCTATCCACAAACCTACAATAATAACCAACCAAACCAAGGAAACTATGAACCTCCAGTACTGACTTATGTGATTTCTAACCAATCACCGCCTCAATTTTTTGTGGATCAACCTAAATTCCATCAGCTAACACAACATGCCCAAGGAAAACAACTTCCCTAAGCCAAAACTCACTCTTGCTCAACTTAGCATACAACTGATTATTCAACAATGCCTGAAGTACAATTCGCAAGTGTCTATCGTAATCCCCCTCGGTACAAGAGTACACAAGAATATCATCAATAAACACAACCAAAAATTGGTCCAAAAACTCATGGAATACCCGGTTCATCATATCCATGAACGCACTTAGTGCATTGGTCAAACCAAACGGCATCACCAAGAACTCATAATGCCCGTACCTCGTACAAAAGTAGTCTTAGGCACATCTACATCATTTACCTTCAACTGATAATACCCAGACCTCAAATCAATCTTAAAAAACACAAAAGCACATCTAAAGTGATCAAACAAATCATCAATCTGCGACAAGGATATTTATTCTTAATCGTCAACTTGTTCAGTTACCGATAATCAATGTACATCTGTATCGTCCCATCCTTCTTCTTTACAAACAACACCGGTACACCCCAAGGTGAAACACTAGGTCTAATAAACCCTCGATCAAGCAACTTATAAAATTTCATCTTTAACTCTTTCAACTCCTTCGGTACCATACAATAGGGAGCAATAGACATTGGAGTGGTATTTGCATACGACTTAATGCCAAACTCAACCTCTCTATTCGGTGGCAAACCTGACGACTCCTTTGGAAAAACACCTGGAAACTCATATACCACACATATGTCTTGAGCACGCACCTCTTTTGATCTTGGATTCATAATATAGGCTAAGAACACCTCACAACCCAAATTCATCAAACGACTCGCTTGTAGAGCCGAAACAACATTGGTCAATAACTTAGCATTCTCACCCACGATTACCACCTTGTAATCATTAGCAAGTTTCAAAGAAACTTGTTTGGTTTCAAAATCAACCACTGCCCTATGCTTGGTCAACCAATCCATACCCAGGATTACATCAAAACCATAAAACATCAACTCCATCAAATCAGCCGCAAACACATGACCTTGAACCGTCGAAGGTCACCTCCTAAGGATGACAATATAATCCAAATCCGATCTGAATTTGATTTGATCCGAAGAAAAAATATGATCCAAATCCAATCGAAAAAAGTTCAAATCCGAATCCAAAAAAATGGTTTGAGTCCTAATAGGAGGTAGATCGAATATGGACATTGCCATGATCTGATCCGAATCCGATTCGAGTCTGATCCATATATGAATCCAAATAAAAACATTTAAAACTCTTAGATTGAAATCCTAATTAAGTTGAATTGGCATTATATATATATATATATTGAGATCCTAATTAAGTTGAATTGGGATTATATATATATATATTGAAATCCTAATATGAGTTGAATTAGGATTACAAAGGCTATATAAAGGCATAAGAGATCTAACAATCATTAATATTTTTTGAAAAACCATCTAAATAGTTTTGAGAGTTTATATATCTAGCAGTCAACTTTTATTGTTTAGCATCAACGGCTCCTCCTAAAAGTTGTGGTACATTACATATTTTTTTCACATTAAATTTTTGGTTTAATGTACTCTTGATATTTATATTTTTTATGTATTTTCAATTGAAATTTTCTATGAAAAAAGAGTAAATTCATTCGTTTTTATTGTTATAATCTAAATAGGAATGCGAGATGAAAAATCTTCTACTCCTTTTGTATCTTCTCCTTCTCTTTTAGGAGATGAATCAGCAAAAGAAAAAGAGACGTGTTCAAACAGCAAATGATGAGGATTGCGTGGTTGGTGGTGGTAAGAGAAGTTTGATGGAAATTATTTTTTATTTAAAGATATTTGTTTGAGATGTTACTTTAAAAAAGGAGAAAAATTAATTGGATTCAAACTTTTGGATTTGGATTTTAGATATTTTATTGGATCTAACTTGGATTTATGTAACCAGACTTGGAATTGGACTTAGATTTTTTTGGGTTCGATTATTAATTGGATTAGACTTGGACTTTATAAACTTCGATCCATTGCCATCCCTATCACCTTCTATACAACCTTCTCGCAACAACCATTTCCCTAAAAGAACTGGTTACTTGAATACCCACATCTAACACTTCTACAAGTATATTAAGAAAATATGTATGCTCGCGCGAGATATATAAATCTGTAGAACCAAAATCTACCAAAGAAAACAACAGCAAATATTGCAATGTAAATGTATCTGCAATTACATTGGTGTCGTTGTGTCCATCGCGATGTGCATACACCCTCGCAGGACCACCATTCTCTGGTTGGATAGCAACGGTATGAGCCATTATCCTCAGACCCTCGTCCCTACACTGGAACTGTCATTGGCCACGACCACGACCTCTTTGTGGTGCAGCCACAGGTGCCCTGGCTTATCTACCACCAGCCAACAACAAACAATCACATCTCAAATGATTGCTCGATCAATAACTCCAACAAGAATTAGCAACAACAGCAGTAGGAGACTGTCCCTCATGAACCAAACGTGGACAATCACGCTTAATGTGATCACGCGATCCACATACCCAATAGGTATTAAATGCTTCTCTAGCTTGGGTACCCTGACCCTACGAACATCGCCCAGCACTACCTCCACCTCGCCTCGAATTAAAGTGATACCTCTTATCACGATGCTTCTTAAACTGACCACCACCAAAACTACAGTCTACAACTCTTTTGCCCGAGCCAAAACCTTCTACACGAGATGATAAACCTAAGTTTTGCTCAATGTCCTTCGCTCGTGTAACCAACATGTCGAAATTGGTGTAGTCAGAAGCCAATATATATGTCTTAACATCCTGTACCAGTCCATCTGGAATCGGTCACATTGATGCCTCTCATCCGGTACCAGTTCAAGAGCATACTGAGTCAATCGAACAAATTGTACCTCATACTCGACCACAAACATACTACCCTAAACCAAAGCCATAAACTCACGTTTCTTCTCATCCAAGTATCTAACTCCCAGATACTTCTTTTTAAAAGCAGTTCGAAAGAACTCACAAGTCACATCACTGGGTTCTATGCCCGTGGTCACGGTAGTCCACCAACTATAAGCATCATCTTGCAATAGGGATATAGCACATCCTAACTTATAGGCATCATTACACATGATTTGCTCAAACATCTGAACAGAACTAGCCATCCACCCCTCGGATGCCTCGGGTGCCAACCCTCTAAACTCAACGCCTCCCAAACTACGCAAGCATTCTAATGGCAACCTCGTTTGCACAACAGCTGGTGCAGGCACTTGCACTCCAACAAAGGCAGCTTGAAAAGCTTCGATCATTGCCTAAATTAAAGGCGCCATATCACCCAACACTAGCCGAACTGGTATAGGTGATACTTGTTCCATACCCTCGGGTGGATTAGGTGGAGGAGGTGGCAAACCTTTAGGAGGTACAACATCCTCCTGACTTCTCTGCCCAACGGCAGCAACAATCGTGCCAGATCTCAATTCTCTCATTGGTCTCATCGTGCTAAAATATCTAAGGCATGATAATTCACCAAAACAAAAATAATTAGGCCAGCTTCAAGCTAGGATCCAAGAATTCCATTTCAAATCAAAACATTTTAGACTGTAGTAATAAGGCAATGTGTCCCTAAAACATACCCCAACTTGGCATATAACAACCAACATGCATTTAACAATCACCGAGCATAGCAAACAACATAAATCAACCAATAACATCATCCTAATTATCGTAAACTTGGCTCTAATACCTCCAAATATAACCACCTTAACCCGCTCTAGACGCCAAATAAACCATAAACGAGACCCTAATAACCTAAACCTAACCCCATCATATCCTCTTTTTTCTTACCATCTGACTCTATCTGCCATCATCGGTCTAAACCTTTTTTTAACCATTTATCCTCATTTGAACTGCAACCACCACCAAAGAAAAAAACAAATATATCTTCACCTATCTCCCCATACTCAAGTACAACTCGTGTAACCCCCTTGACTCGGTCTAGACACCAAACCGAGCCAAACGGGCTATATTGGGTTTACCGAAACAAACCCGTAAATATTTAACTCGAATTACGTCTATTTTTTTCCTTTTTATCTTATCTAGATGCAGCATTATAACATATGGTGTGTATACTGTCAGAGAGTGAAATATCAACTCAATCGGTCGCCGAATCGACATCCAAAATTACATGGAATTGTAATTTAGGGACCAAATTGTAAATCTAGAAAATTATAGGGACTTAATCCATTTTGAAGTTACCAAGCCATAATTAGTCAAGTTACATGCTCATAGGTCAGATTCCAGCTTAAAACAACCATCTAAACTTATCCAATTGCATACTTAACAATCAGGGACCAAAAAAGAAGAATATAAAACACAAACTTTACTTTAACTAATTTAACAGCCAACTGTATCGATACACGAGCAAGTGTTTCGGTACACTTGCACCATTTCAAAACCCCAGATTCCAATAGCTAAAAACCATATCCAAACACCCTTTGGAGTATCAAAACGACCAACCAAGTTAACAGACTTGTACCCGTACAGTTGCTCGAGTACCGAAATCCCTATTCAAATTATGCATACCTATACATGTACGTTGGTCCGTGTATCGAAACGCATGGTCTAGAATGTCCCAAGTTGCTAGATTTTCATGCTTTCAAGGGTTTAAACATAAATCAAAATGCCATGAAAACATCCACAACATTACTAAGGATCAATCCTTATCAAAATATCACAGCAACAAGACCATAACATGGCATCTCACTTCCCTTGAAAGTCTAGAGGCATGCTTCCTAGAATCAAACCATTCAAAGCATGAAACATAAATCCAAATCATTCACCAAACATATAAGGCCATTTACAACTCCGAAACAACAAAGCAAACTTGCTCAAACAGGGAGTTTAACAAAAACCCTCTCAAAACAACAATGAACCTTATTGCCTTTATTACTACTAGTCTAGTTTGAAACCATACTTTTGAATAGCCGAAGTCTTTGGGTTCCCTTCGCTTACTTCCTGCCTCTAACGCTCTAGTTCTCTGCATTGATGAACAAAAAGAGCGTTATCACACTAGACTTATTGAGGAGTGCTCAAACGACACACCATCAATGCACTTTAAAACCATTTTCCAAAACCACATTGAAAACATCATTTCCATCATCTTATAAAACATTATGCCTTGAAAATCATGCACTTAACACTTTCAAAAACCAACATATTAAACCATATGCAACATGTATCATGGATCAACAGCAAATCTCATTGCTAACCCTCAATTTAAGCCTTCCCATGCATAATCATCCATATGCAAAGCTTAAAGAGTAAACATGTATAAATCAACATTATAGATCAACATCCATCAACATGATACATTAACAATTATATTGGATTTCAAGTGATCATAAACCAAGTTCCACTTTCCAAAATATTACATCGGATACACGGATTCAATAAGTGTCCTCTCAACACTTTATGCAATCTCAATCAGAATTAGGGTACGCTTACAATCGGATACTATCACAATCCTTTCATCGGTTAGACGCATAACCTACTAACGGGAGTTTTCGGTACCATATAACCCCTCGACCGTTTGGGTACTCGTGGTAGAGTATTCGATACACATAAATCCCTCGACACCCAAGGTGACTTATTTATAGTGCACTATCAATCCTATGGCTAGCCAACTATATCCCATAACATTTTAAATCACATCACTTGTCAATATAGTTCATTATTAACCATGTACCTCGTTGTTTTTATATGCATCAATTCAAAACCATTTTCAAAGCATTAAACCATGCTTTAACAAGTATAACTCATACTTACATGGATCATTTCCAAATCAATTCATCATCATTATATGATCAAAAATAGTATATAGCATGCTTTTAGTCATGCTTAAACAATAGGTACCATGTCATTCAAAATAAGTGCATAAAAACCACTTTCATTAAAGTATGACCGAGAGAGATTATCGTCACACTTACTTCCGAGTTTAAACCAGCGTTTCAAGCTAGGTTAAAACCCTCAATCATAACCTTTAAACCATTTCAAAGCTGAAATCCATGTTCTCACTCGCCGACAACGCAAAGTCTCATTCGCCGATGCGAATTACTCCTCCAAAACTTCTGAAGCAACGCTACGAGCTTGAGGATCGACCTCCCCTAATTTTATCACGCAAAAATAGAGGATTTAATGCATCAAAATGCATTCACAAACCCAAAAACATCAACTTATAACAATCATCTACAAGCACTAGCCGAAACCTTCCCAAATTTACCGAAATAAACATCAAACATCTTCCAAACATAACCCAACCAAAACCTAATTCTTTAATCCATCTATTAACTACAGTTGTCATCCAAAAACAACCTAACCTTATCCTTATACCTCTAGCATACATTAAACCTCCACAACTCCTCAAAAACACATAACTAACAACCTAAAAAATTTGAGATTCATCTAACTTCGGAATTCCAATGTTAAATCCATCTTATTAACACTATAAAACGTCAAAATCGTGATTAAAATCAATCGAGAACTCCACAAAACTGATCCAATTCGAAAATCTTATAATCTCATCAATTAAACATTGATTTAACCAATTTCCGTAATCAAACCATTAAAACTCAATAGAAGACATTTATAAAGGATCAAATACTTGGGAATTTCAGTAAAGAACCATTCATTAGAGGAGAATAATGAATCTTACCTCTAATGAGTGAATTTCCTCTCAATTGGATATTTACTCTTGAAAAACAAAGGAAGACAATAAGATTTCGGAAAACAATATGGAAGAATCATTTAGAAATAAAGAGTTCAATTAATAAAGAACATTACCTGAAATTTTTGATGAAAAAGAGAGTGCTTGGATGAAGAGATTCTGAGAGAAAACTTGAGAGAAAGAAAGTTACGTCAAAATTGATTTTTAAGAAATAACCATCTCATCCTAATGAATCCTCTTTTAATCTTCAATTAAAATCATTAAAATAATCTCAATTGAGAGAAAAATTTGATAAAACATTTAGGTAAAATTACTCCTTAATGGTTCTACAATTTGACCCTTGTACAAAACAGTCACTAAAACAGTTTTACATTCTTTACATTTCGATCACTAGCTAAAATGTCAACTTTCCAAATTTCATTTTTCCAAAATTGAATTTACCAAAAATATCCATATATTAAATAAGGATTTTTAGATATTTTCTCATATTTTTCTCGCACTAAAAATATTTATTCTGATTTAAATCTCGAATCTGACTTCAATCTCTAATCCCGGTCCATCGGACCGTCTAATCAGCCTAAAAACCCCTATGCCCAAAACTGGGGCGTTACAACTCAAACTGAGACCCTATATAAAGGGGTTGAATCCGTAAAGAAATGGAATTTATCATAGAAGATCAAAGGAAGAAAAGAACAAAAAAATATATATATAAAGAAAGGGAAAAGCGAGAAGTGAAAAAGAAAAGAAAAGGTAAAAAAAAAACTTTTCATTTTTGTTAGATCCATGGAATTAGGATGTGTTTAAGGTAAACTAAGGGTAGATTCATGTTTAGGGGTTACCTAAATCTCTTCGTGCCTTTGCATGTACTATGTTTATTTTCTTCCTTCTTCACATTATTTTGGGGCATAAAAGCCTATTTATAAGGTGGTTAAAATGACTTCGTTTAAGGGATGTAACTTGGTGCGTGTGACCCAACCCGGGAGGATCAACACGTTTTGAATGAAATGGAAAAATTAGCTTTCCAGTCCTTATGCGTTTAACTATGTTTATTTTCTTCCCTCTTCACATTATTTTGTTATAATTTGGCTTCTAACTTCTGTCTTCATTCATTTTATTTACTCTTGTACGTATAGTATGTATATACATGTGAAGTAAATATATATATGTTACAATCATGGTATATATATATACATAATGTATTAGCATTTTATTTACTTATACTTCTATATATTTATTTTTCTTTATTTTATGCTTTATTTAAATTGTTCATTTTATCCTTATTTATATTATTGTTATGAATATTTATCTATGTGGATGTCTATCATGATAAGAACTTTATTGATGAGATTTGATTATTTTATCATTAGGAATATTATCTTCATTAATTAGAGTTCTATGTATTTTGTACTTCTTATGCCTATAAATAGATGATTTGAAGAAGGCATTGTACACAAGTCTATATTGAGAACAATACAAATCTCCATCTTTCTCTCATCCCTTTGTTCTTTTATTCTTGTTTGTTGTTCTTCGTTATTTTATTCACAACACGTTATCAGCACGAGCTTGCTCGAAAATTTTTAGTCAGAAATCAAGCCTCTTCAAAGACAATAATTATTTGGTATGTATCTCCTTTTTTTCTACTATGTTATATTTTAATTAGTTAATAAACACCATAATAATAATAATAATAATAATAATAATAATAATAAATCGATTCTATGTTTTTGTTCTTTTAACGCCTAAAGCATGTATTACAAAAAGTTTTTTTTGGTTTTTGTTTACGTACTTTAATAAGTTAATATTTTTTATATTGATATGACGTAAAAAAATGGGTAGATTTATTATTAGTATATTAATTTATAATTGATCTAATTTTTTTGTTTGTCTTTTACAGTACATCAATGTCAAATTTTGCAAAAATTGAGTTTGTGGCACTTGATATTTCCAGAAAGAATTATTTATCCTGAATTTTAGATGCTTAAATACACCTAGATGCAAAATGTCTCGAAAACACTATTAAGCAAGGAAATGCAGAATCTGCTCAAAATAAGGCCAAAGCTATAATACTTCTACGCCATCACTTTCATGAGGGGTTGAAATCTAAATATTTAACGGTAAAAGATTCTCTTATTCTTTAGAATAGTCTAAAGGAAATATATGACCACTAGAAAACTGTTATTCTCCTTAAAGCTCGATATGATTGGTTGCATTTGAGATTGCAATCAGTTAGTGAGTCTCAACTATGTTTCGAATTACTTCACAAGTGAATTTATGTGGTCAAAATATTACTAATAAGGATATGTTAGAAAAGACATACTCCACTTTTTTCACGCAAACAATGTTGTCACACAGACACAATATCGTGAAAAAGGCTTTAAGAAATATTTTGAGTTAATTTCTTGTCTTCTTGTGGTTGAGCAAAACAATAAACTATTGATGAAAAATCATAAATATCGCCCAACTGGCTCCGCTCCATTCCCTAAAGCGAATGTTACATTCAATAGCGGAAAATATAAAGGCCATAGTAACAATCGTGGCCATAATTATGGAAGTGGTCGTGATCGTGGTCATACTCACAGTCGAGGACATAGACGAGGTAGTTTTAAACAAAATTATAGCCACCACAAGTGGAACAATAAGGATGGCAAGAGTGCAAAAGATCAATCCAAGAAAGAGGAATCTATGTGTCATCGATGTGGTAGCTCAAATCATTGGGCTCGTGCTTGCCGTGGGGATAACCGAACTGTAACCGTATAAATAACTGTGTGGATCCCTGAAAAATATCCGCAAGGATCTCTGATATTTTACAAAATTTAAAATATATATACTTAACTCTCATTTACTTGTATATCTAACTTATTATCAATATTCAAGTTCTTCAAGATATTTGTAACTTTTGTTTATATCATATTAAGTTTAGGTGGCCTCTCTAGTAATTTACTTTTTTTTGTTAATTAAGAGTATAGAATCTCTTTATCTCCCATTTTCTGTTTCATGTTACTCAAAATTTTATTCCCCTTCAAACAAGCAACATCACCATTTTTTTCAGCCGTCAGGCAACTTCGAACGTCCTTGATATTTTCTCATTACAATAAAATACTTCAATTATACATATATAAATATGGTTTCTATTTTATTAAACATGTTATATATATTATTGTTTTATAGTTAACCATAAAAAATATTAGTGTATTTATAAATTATCAATTGAAGTAATTTGTCTCCCTAGTTTGCTTTCCTTTTACCTACTTCATAGTCAAATATTGCTATTATATCATTTGAACTAATTTAGATATTTTTAAGTATAATGAATATATGGTTTATAAATTGAAATTGACCTTATATTTTAGTCAGTAAAATAATAAATTTTGTTTAATATTTTTGGGATGTGGATTCCTCGAAAAACCATAGGGATCCGATGGGTATGGAGATTCTCCAAAACCATAGGGATTCTCTAAAACCGTACCCACAAGTGTTGAGGACAGAGTAGAGAATATAAAATTGTCCCCACCCCATTCCCACCCCTTCATACATGTGCTATTTTTTCTACATTTCTTAATATGTTATGCGTTAGTTAACGTATTTTAATATTTCTTTACATATATATATATATACCATACTTATGTTTTCCATGTTACTACATATATATATATATGTATATGCAAGCATATAATAAGTAATTACTTTGTACGAAAATATATTTTTACCCTAAACATATAATATGTGTACTATGTGTTATATTTAATATATATATATATATATATATATTATATATATTCGTATATATTATGCATTCACATTTGATTTTCATAATTTTTTTAAATTAAGACAATATTCTTTATTATAGGTTCTCGCAAAAAAATGTACATCGAGCTTAAAGGGGCATTGTTGTCTCGTTAATCTCTAATATAAGAACATACTTTTAATCCTAAATTATAATATTTAAAATAGTATTCCTTTATTCGGAGTCTCGCAGAAATTATGTCTCGAGCTTAAAGAGGTTTAAGTTTCTCGTTAGTCTCATATAAAGGAGTATTCTTTTAAATATATTTTACAATAAAATTCACGCATTCATGGATCACAATTTTCAAATTAAATTCGGATCCGTAATTTCCATTGTTAAAACACTACATAATCGCCTAGGTACCGATGTTTGGGTATTGTGGGGGTGTTTATCCTTCCCCACACGTAACTGACTCTCGCACCCATTTTTCTAGTTTTACAGGCCAAAATTCATTGTTTTAATAAAAAAATAAAAAAATATTAAAATAACTGTGTTTCCAAATAATTCATTCTCACCTAAATAAAAAGATTCGTGGCGACTCTTTTAAAACTATTTTCTAAAACAACTTCAAGCTCGCGGCCCGTTGTTACAGAGCTAATAACAAAATATGAAAAATCCCTTCTTGCCTTAAGAAAACCAAATCTAAGTTCTAATTTTTATTCCTCAAATCTCTTTTCTTTGGGTTAAAGAAGTAAGACAAGGAACATAATGAACCAAAATCTCCTCTTTGTTTTCGACCGAGAGGGACTGGAGGGGGCGATTGCCCCTCTAAAAATTTAAAATTTTTATATGATTTTAAAAAAAATTAGAAATTTTTTATGTATTTCCTACTAAAAATCTATTTTCACCCCCTAAAATTTTATAAGTTCGCCCACTTAAAATTTTATAGGTTTGCCTCCCTTATCATAAAGTTCTGCGTCCGTCTGTAAGTCTTTAGGAACTTAACTGAGGCGTCATCAAAATCTACCATCTTCCACCAACAAGAATTGAGTGCAATGACACGGCTCATTATTCTTTTAATGATGAATCTGGATTCAAGCTTTAAAAGACGATATTGTTAATAGGAAAAACCATAAATCCCAAACCTAGACCATATGAACATGTATCACAAAAATCCACTGTCTTCAAATTGTAAAATTCTTTTTAAAGATATCAACTTAACACATTTTACGGTAGCTCTCGTATGAGTGTCTAATCAAAGATTCCCCACCTCTATTTTTAAACTCTATTTATGGCGATGATTATTTTATGGCTAATAATCATTTAGTTCACGATAATTGTTAAGTGGCATCTTTCACCAGAATTTTCTTCAAATTGAATCTTCGACCCATTTTAGTAACTACTAAGCTAGTGTTCAAGGTATGACAAGTTGTTTTCCGCGTTACAATCAATGTTATAATGCAACTTATAATTAGTTAAACTATTAAATAATCAATGAGATAATATTTGTTTTCAGTTATAATTTTACATATAAGTTACAAGTCCAACTTTCGAGACATAATGTGCACAATATATAAATAAATAAATGCCATACATTAATTTTATTGAACAAATCAATTTAGATAAATTACAATAAATTACTACACTAAAGACACACAACTCCAACAAAGAGATACAACTTTTAACAACTAAGATATATAACCTATGAAATATAACATTTCACTTGTAGCTCTTTAGAACATTATAAACATTTTGAAAATGTTCCACATTAAAAGGCGAAAGAGTAGTTAAATTAAAAAAACAAAATCAATGAAAACTTTGAATTTATTGTTTGTTCAATCTTTAGCTCAACAAATAGGTTTAGTTTGGCATTGAGAAAATCACATAGCCATGCAGGTGCCAAAGTCAAAGCAATCAGTGCACGTGTTACTTCATGCTTAACTATATTTGCATTATACATTGCATCTTTAATGGCTCGAATGAACTCTGATTTAACCTCAGGGTCCATACCTTTTGATCCCCTTGGAAAAAGTGCCTCTTTTAACGCCTTGGTTTCTGGGTTTTTATTTAACTCCATCTCCTTTAAGGTCTTTCTGATTATTTTGGTAAAGAATTCGTCTTCTTGCTCTGGGGAAAATAATAATTCGAAATGGTCACCCATATCTTCCACAAGGCCTTTTCCGGAGGCTTCTTGAAGCCCTTCAGATATAAAATTTGTTACATTTGGAGGAAGTTGGATTACTTTCTCATTCGAATCTTTGGTAGCTTTACCTGTAAACAGAGTAACAGAGTCAAGAATCAAGATCAAGGGACACAAAGTATAATTATAGATAAACATCAACATTGATCACTAAATTATTTATGTTTTCTTGTTTGGTCACCAAACTATTATTTTTTAGCAAAATAATCACTAATGTAACGCTTTTTTCCTATATTGGTCACCCGCCCTTTAAAAACTCATGGAAAAACAAGAAAGTGAAAATAGTTTAGTGACAAAAATAGGAAAGAAGCAATAGATGGTGACCAAAACAGGAAAAAAACTAACATTAGTAACCAAAATAGGAAAAAAACGTAACATTAGTAACGATTTTGCACAAAATAATAGTTTGATGACCAAAACAAGAAAACATAAATAATTTAGTGACCAATGGTGATGTTTACCCTATAATTAACCATAAAAATAGGAGGCAAACTTCAAATAAATTAAAAATCAAGGGTCCAAAAGGCAAAAAAAAAAAACACTATGTTTTTAATTAAAAAAAATTGAAGGAGCCACAGCCCCCCAAGCTTACCTATTCCTCCGTCTTTGCCTGCAGGGCTAGAGTTGGTTTTGGCAGAACCGTTGAATTGCATGTTATTTCCCATTGTAAATTGGATTTAGAGAGCCACTGCAAATGAGAAAACAACAAAACCAGTTCTTGCCATCTTTATTTTAAATATGAGCTAAAGGAATAAGAATTACAAGTGATGCATTTGGGTGGAATGAGAAGAAATTTAAAGGGTTTAAAATGACACATTTTTTTTGGCGATTTTAGTGCCTTGTTTATTGGTTCAGTGACTAACGACCATATACGTACAAGACAAAGATAGCTAAACATTTTTAAAGGTTGCAGTTTTTTTCTTCGATAATTGTGATTTTAGTTCAGTTCTTTTTCATTTTTTTACGTATGATGGTTTAGGTGCAAGGATGGAGCCAGAAATAAAATTCTAGGGACACAGTAATTAGTAATAGAAAATGGGAGGCCAAAATACAAAAGAATGAAAATTAGAGGTCCAAATAGATATATAACCCAATTAATATTAATAAATTTTTTTCTCCTCTGCACAGCACCATCCCTGTTTAGGTGGCAGAAAATGTGTTTTCTTAATAAAAATAAGGGTAAACTACATTGTTAGCCACTAAACTTTTAGGACACTTTTAATATGGTCACCGAACTTTTAAAACTTTCATTATAATCACTCAATTTTTTATTCGCTTTCATTATGGCCACTGCCGTCAACAACCGTTAAAAAAACTGACGTGGCATGTTAAATTTAAGGGTAAACTACACTGGTAGTCACTGAATTTTTAGAGCGCTTTCAATACGATCATCGAACTTTTAAAACTTTATTACAATCACTCAACTTTTAATTCGCTTTCATTACCGTTTAAAAAAACTGATGTGGCATGTTAAGTTTAAAAATAAGCGTATTCCCACCATATTTTCTCTCTTCCTCTTATTTTTTTTCCATTTTCCTTTCATCGAAATATGTCTATCTTTCTTTCTTTTTTTCCTCCTCTCCATCCTTCCTTTCTCCTTTGTAATTTTATAGCCTCTATAGGGTGAAATTATCCTATTGCCTGCACCATTAAAAAATCTCTCAAGGCTATAACTATCCTAATATTTAGGGGAAAATGATAAAATAAAAATAAAAATTATTTGTTCTGCTACTATCCTTATGGTTAAGGTACTTAAAACTAGGGAATGAAATTAGATATGAGTATATATAATATTAGCATGTCACTTTTTTAATGCATTGAGAGGATCTTAAATGACCATATTTTCATGTCTAATTGTTAGAATATTTATCGAACAAGTATACTCTAAAAAAATTAAAAAAAAATGAGCAACTTGAATACTTTAAAGGTGATGAAATTTTTTTGGTAACACTAAAATCAAGTTAAGTGATTGTTATAGTCCAAAAAAACTCTATGATAGCTATAGCCTTGAGAGATCTCTTAATGGTGCAGGTAATAGGACAATTTCACCCATAGAGGCTATAAGATTACAGAGGAAAAAGAAAGGAGGGAGAAGAGAATGAAAAAGAAAGATAGACATGTTTGGATGGAAGAAAAAATTGAAGAAAATAAGAGGGGATAGAAAATAAGGTTGGAAAATGTTTATTTTTAAACTTGACATGCGACATCAACTTTTTAAACGGTAATTAAAGTGAATTAAAAGTTAAATGATTATAATGAAAGTTTTAAAAGTTCGGTGACCATATTGAAAGTGTCTTAAAAGTTCAGTGACTACCAGTATAGTTTACTCTTAAATTTAACATGTTACATCAGCTTCTTTAACTAGTTGATGGCATTGATCGTAATGAAAGCGAATTAAAAGTTAAGTGACTGTAATGAAAGTTATAAAAGTTTGTGACCATATTAAAAGCATCCTAAAAATTTAGTGACTACTAGTGTAGTTTACCCTAAAAATAAGGCTTAAGGGCATAAAAAGCCCTTGAACTTTTGAAAAAACTTAATTAAGCCCCTAGACTTTTTTGCATCCAATTAAACCCTTGAATTAAGAAATTGAATCAATTAATCCCTTTGATCAATTTTGACCAATAAATCTTGATAGTTTTTTGGATCTATTGGTGCAGTGCCTCGTGTCACAATGTTTACACTTGATATTTTCAGAAATTTTATTTTATTTAAAAAATTCTAAAAATTCTAAAAATTTATAAAAATATTTTTTTTTGAAAAATCTGTAAAGCAACATGATAGAACTAGAATGTATCATGTGTCAGGAATATCTAAAGAAAAAAATTTAAGATTTAAAGGTCAAAATTGGTCAAAGAGCTTAATTGATTCAGTTTCTTGGTTCAAGGGCTTAATTAATTTAATTTCTTGGTTCAAGGGCTTAATAAATTCAATTTCTTAGTTTAATGGCTTAATTGAGTGCAAAAAAAATTAAGAGCTTAATTAATTTTTTTAAAGAGTTCAAGGCCTTCTTCCACCCTTAAGCCTAAAACTAAATAAATTGTATAATTATTTTAGCCATTTACACTATAAAACTTTTTTTAAAAATTTTGTTGGGCTTAATAGAAAATTTAACAATTCTCTCTTAAATTCCTAAAATAATAAATATGTCAGTCACGTAGCGAAAAACTATTATAAACTTCAAAAACAAAATTAGTATGGCGGCACTTGTTAATTTTTGTTAAAGCAAATGAAAGATATAAATAATCAATGTGACAATAAAAATATTAAAAAGTACATGATTAATATTAATATTATCAAATAAAACAAAATAAAATATTTTATATGATTTAATAGATTTCGAATCATTTCATATTTAAACAGTGATATTTAATTTCAGAAAGTACTGTTGCTGTGGATTTAAGGTGTTGGGTTGGATCCGAAACATATCTTATTCAAAAATAAAATTTTATAGATAGCAATGCGTACTAGGGATGGTAATATAATCCAAATCCGATTCAATTTGAAGAAAAAAATTGATTCAAATCCCATCAAAAAAGTCCAAATTCGAATTTAAAAAAAGGTCTGAGTCCTAATAGTAGTGGATCGGATATGGTAATTGTCATGATCTGATCCGAATCCGATCCAAATCCATATTCGATCCGAGCCTGATCCATATATGAATCCGAATAAAAACATTTAAAACTCTTAGATTTAAAATATATAGATATATATTGAAATCATAATTAAGTTAAATTGAGATTATATATATTTAATATATATATATAATATTAAAATTCTAATTAAAGTTAAATTAGAATTATATATATTAATATATAAAAATATATATTAAAATCTTAATATAAGTTGAATTAGGATTATAAAGACTATATAAAAGAGGCATGAGAGATCTAACAGTTATTAATACTTTTCGGAAAAATCCTCTAAATAGTTTAGAGAGTTTTATATGCTCGTTTCAACTGGTAAACTACGTAGAGGTCGGAGCGTTATCGTTGCAGCTTAGGAATCGACATCGTGAAATCATGATTGGGTATCTATCTTCTCCAAATTCAGAACTCTAGATTTTAAATAGGTATTTCTTCACCTTTAATCGCACAATTCGTTTGGTGAAAATTATTTATTATTTTTATTAAAAGAAAATTGTTTGAGTTGTTACTTTAAAAATGAAAAAAAATAATTGGATTCAGACTTTCGGATTGAGATTTAGATTTTATATATTTTATTAGATCAGACTCGGATTTATATAATCGGACTTGGATTTTTTGGAGGTCCGATTATTAATTGAATTGGACTTGGACTTTATAAAGTTTGATCCATAGCCATCCCCAATGCGTATGCAAGGATGAAGCGAGGGAGACTAAAGGAGCGATCATCCCCTGAAAATTTGAAAATTTTATATGATTTAGAAATATTTTAAAATTTTTCTATGTATTTTCTATTGAAAATTTATTTTCGCCCCCTAGAATTTTAAAAGTTTACCCTTTTAAAAGTTTATAGGTTCGCCCCTTAACATAAAATCATGTGTCTCTGTGCATAGGGTTGTGTTCCTAAGGATTGATAAAAATTCTATTTCAATAAACCAAATTAATAAAATATAAACAAATATTTTCAATTCAAATTAAAATTATCAAAAATAAAAAATCATAAATAAAATGTAAGAGATCAATATGATTAGAATCTATTCAAAGTTCTGATTGACAATTAACGGATAGCTGATAGCAGATTATATTAACTGATAGCAGATTATATTAACTGATAACAAATAGCAAATGTTTGACTATTTAAACAAGCAAAATGACATATAAAGACATGATTTTGTTCAATATTTATTTGAATAATTTATTAATTATAAATATTGTGTATCTATTAAAATTAATTAGATTATGAAAATTATTTTTGAATATAATATTACTAAGCATATTTGAATGATGTATATATTAATTTCTTATTTATGAAATTATTTTTCTTAATTTCATTAGTTGTTCAAATTTAGGTTATTTAGAGAATTTTTTTGTAACTGTCAAGGACATATGAATATTTGCTACTCTTATATCCAATCCTCTAACTCAACTCCTAAAATGAGTTTTTTTTTTCAATTGGAGAGATTTCACCTCAATGCGTTATTACTATCCTTTGTTTACCAAATATCTAAATTAGCTGATTTGACTCGTCAAACCTCTAAAAATGGCTCAAAAAGTTGTTTACCAAACATGAACAATAGCTCAATTTTGATTTGTATGCTTAACCATCGAGACAAAAATATAATTTAATACTTTTTAATAAATTGATTATAGTTACCGACTAAGTTCTTAAGAATCAATCTCTCTTTAGCTTCACAATAATCAATATGAAGCTCACTGATTATTTTTATTATTAGCATATAACCCTAAAAAGCATCTAGGATCCAATCTATAGTAACATTAAAAGTTAGAAAATTTGTTGTTGATTTTGGACGACATCAAATAAGTAGGTGGAGATGGTGGTTAAATGAAGGTTTGGGGATGAGGCTTGGTGGTTGTGGAGAGCCACATAAGGCGGTAGTTAATTGTAGAACTGAGCGGTTTACCCCTGGTTCACTTGGGGCCGAGAGTCACGAACAATGTAGAATAGGCGAGTTATAAATTACGGACAAAGTGGAATCCCCTTCCTACTGATCTGCTAGTGATTTTTTAGATAATAAGCTCTTTCCCGAATTTTCTTCGTTCTGCTTGTTTAACCAAGATGGTGAGAAGCACAAAGGCTTTGGCGAGAAAGGCGGAGGCAAACAAAGCCGCTGGTGTGGTCAGACCCGAGGATGAGTGTAACGCAGTTGAGCACGAGGCGAAGATGTTGTTGGAGTGTCGTGGGCTACAGTGGTCGAACTTTGAGTTCAAGTTTCAGGTTCCAGCGGGAACGTTCTTCTTAAGCGACCATGACGAGGGAGAGGACAAGGCTATGGAATGGTGTTTCCTTCTATTGTTTATGTTCGAGGCGGGGTTCCATTTGCTCTTGCATTGGTTTGCTTGTGATCTGCTAGCTGACTTTGGCATGTCTCTAGGACAACAGACGAGGGTATCCTGGTGGCTCATCATTGGCTATCTTCTTAAGTGCGCGAAGGAGATGTGGAAGCCATCTGTGAGGGTTTTAAGGAGGCTATTTACCCTTAGCCCGTTTCTACAGAGCTCTTCAGGGTTGTTGAGCTTTATGAAGCGGTGTTGGAAGAATGACTTTCTTGTTGATCCGATCGAGGGGTGGAGCGGCTCCGATAGTCTGATGTTAGAATGTTCCAAATATACTAAGGTGACACGGAGTTAGGGATAAGTGCTCAGGTTTTCTCTAAGATGAAGGGTGTCTAAGGAGGATGTTAGGGTGTCAATCTATGTGATGTCGAATGCTGAAGAAAAATAGTTCGCTGTTTTGAGGAAAGGAAAATGGATTAATGTGGGAAAGGATATCATCATTCGGTGTGTTTTCGAGATATTCCTCTAGGGCATAGTCCCAATGGTTATAGGATTTCGTGACTGATGGAGGATTATGCTCCTTCTCTAAGTGTCTTGACGAGCAAAACTGCATGGCCCTACAACGAAAAAGAGAAACTGGCCCGAGTGCTTGTTGGTGCCGAACCGAAGGTAGGAAAATGGATGATCAACTATTGGTTTTGTCTATGGAGGATGTGGTCGCTAGTCCCGGCTCTCTATAAGGTAAATAGCGGTGGAAACTCAACTACAGAGATAGACGTATGGGAGGGTTCGAGCCAGTTGATAGGTGTGGGTATTACAATCATTTGTTTACTAAACATCTAAATTAATAGATTTTACTGGTCAAACTACTAAAAATAGTTTGAACCACTAATCTTGGCTCAAAAAGTTGTTTACCAAACATAGCCAATAACTCAATTTTGATTTGTAGGTTTAACCATCGAGACAAAAATATAATTTAATACTTTTTAATAAATTGATTATAGTTACCGACTAGGTGCCTAAGATTCAATCTCTCTTAAGCTTCACAATAATAAAGATGAAGCTCACTGATTATTGTTCTTATCAACATATAACAATAAAAATTATCTAGGATCCAATCTATAGTAAGATTAAAATTTAGAGAAACTTGTTGATGTTAATTTTGGACTACACTAGTTAATGAGGTGGAGACAATGGCTGAAGAAAGGTTTGAGGATGAGGCTTGGTGGTTGTGGAAAGCCATATAAGGCGATGGTTGATTGTAGAACTGGGCGGTTCACCCCTGGTTGACTTGGGGTAGAGATTCGTGAATAGTGTAGAATAGGCGAGTTATAAATTGGGGACAAAGTGGAATCCCCTTCCCACTAATTTGCTACTAATTTTTTAGATAATAAGCTCTTTCTCAAATTTTCTTTGTTCTACTTGTTTAACCAAGATGGTGAGAAGCGCAAAGGCTTTGGTGAGGAAGGTGGAGGCGAACAAAACCGTTGGTGTGGCCAGACCCGAGGACGAGTATAGCGCAGTTGAGCATGAGGCAACAAGGTTGCTGGAGTGTCGTGGGCTACAATGGTCGAAATTTGAGTTCAAGTTCGAGGTTCCAACGAGAAGGTTCTACTTAAGCGACCACGAAGGGGGAGAGAACGGGGATAGAATGGTGTTTCCTGCTGATGTCTCTATTCGAGGTGGGATTTCATTTGCTCTTGCATTGGTTTGTTTGTGATCTATTGGACGACTATGGCATGACTCTAGGACAACTGACGAGGGTATCCTAGTGGCTCATCATTGGCTATCTTCTTAAGAGCGCGAAGGAGATGTGGAAGCCATCTGTGAGGGTTTTGAGGAGGCTATTTACCCTTAGCCCGTTTCCGCAGAGCTCTCCGGGGTTGTTGAATTTTATGAAGCTGCGTTGGAAGAATGACTTTCTTGTTGATCTGATCGAGGGGTGGAGTTGCTCCGACAGTCTGATGTTAGACCGTTCTAAGTATATTAAGGTGACACGAATTCAGGATAAAGGGCTCAGGTTTCTTATGAGATGGAGGGTGCCTGGGGATGATGCTAGGGTGTCAATCTATTTGTTGTTGAAGGCTGAAGAGAAACAGTTTGCTGTTTTGAAGAAAGAAAATGGATTAATGTGGGAAAGAATATCACCATTCGATGTATTTTCGAGATATGCCTCTAGGGCATAGTCCCAATAGTTATAGGATTTCGCGACTGAGGGAGGGTTACTCTCACTCTCTTGGTGTCTTGATGAGCAAAACTGCATGGCCCTACAACGGAAAAGAGAAACTGGTCCGAGTGCTTGTTGGTGCCGAACCGGTGGTAGGAGAATGGCTTATCAACTATGGGTGTTGTCCGCGGAGGAAGTGGTTGCCAGTCCCGTCTCTCTGTAGGGCAAATAGCGGTGGAAACTCAACTCTAGAGAGAGGCACATGGGAGGGTTCGAGCCGGTTGATAGGTGCCGATATTAAAAACATTTTTTTATTAAAATCTAAATTAGCAGATTTTACTGGTCAAACTTCTAATATTGGCTCAAAAAGTTGTTTACTAAACATAGCCAATATCTTAATTTTGATTTGTTGGTTTAACCATCGAGAGAAAAATCTAATTTAACACTTTTTAATAAATTGATTATAGTTACCGACTAAGTGCCTAAGATTCAATCTCTCATTAGCTTCGCAATAATGAAGCTCACTGATTATTTTTCATATTAGCAGATAACCCTAAAAAGCATCTAGGATCCGATCTATAGTAACATTAAAAGTTAGAGAAACTCAATTTTATCTAACAACCACACAGATGCGATTAGAATTAGTCGAGATCTAGGTTAAAGATGTCACATTGATTAATTGCAGTCTTGGAAGGAATTGAATCATAACGAAATCAAAGAATAAAACAACATACAATGATAAACATCCAATTAGGGACGATTGTTCCAATTGTTTTCAAACAGAAAATTAAGTTTGACTTGGGTTCCTAGTTTTCTTAAGCCAAAACCTAGTTTTCTTTCAAAATAGCCGTTGCCTGCTATTTTTTTTTATTTATTTTTGAGTTAGCCAACGATAGGTAATTTTCTAGATGTTGATTGTCGATCGCAAGTATTCGTTATTTTTCTTGGTTTTATTTGTTATATTTTTATTTTTTTATTTTAATAAAAATCTCTGCTCTTGTGGCACACTTTTCCTCTGCCTTTGTGGCCCGTTTTTTTTTTGTTTTTGTGGTTTCGTTTAATTTGTCGTTTTGGCATGATTTCAGCATACCTTAGCGGTCGTTTGGTGCTCGCACATAGATTTTCACGATGTTAGTTCCTGATTATGATTCTGTCGGTGGTCATAGAAAAATAGATCTTCACTCGGTTGATGGTTGTTTGCCGATGTAATCAGTCCTGGGTAGCAAAGCAATCTGCCTGATAATTTGGCTCGCTTACCACTCCTTTTTCATCCCGTAACATGTCTCGTTTGGACAGAGACAAGGAGATTCAGGAAGGCTTCTGGAATTTGACGTTATGCAAATCTCCATGGAAATATTTACTTTTTCTTTGCACTTTTAGGTTTTTGTATGAAATGTTGGTGGTCCCCATTATTCTCCCTATGCATTGTATTTATAATATCTTCTATAATTTTTTTAATAAAATTTAATTGTCATTGTCAAAAAAATTAGGGACCACTGGTAAATAACTTAAGAGCCCCCAATGCAATTTCATTCGTCAAATGAGGGATTAAAACAAAATTTTCAAAATAGTATTTGTCAGTTTTGAAACCAGTCCAGTGGCCCTATCGGTATCAAAACCGAGTGTCAAGATGGCCCGGGAAGATTTCAGCGCGCGGCATCAGTTTGCTTCGCCTCCAGATGCGGTGCTTGGCCGGCTACATGCTGACTGCACAGGGAAGTTCACGTCCTAAGGCTTTAGTTTTTTAGCTTTCCTTTCTTTATATATATATGTATATATAAAGAGTGTCCATTTTCGGTATTAAAAAACTTCAAATTTCGGTATGAAATTTCGGTATCTTGTATCATAAGTGTTCCCTTTCTTAAACCTCAAGTAATCCCTAGATGCGTACTTATTCAACAAGTATCACACATGTATATATTTTAACATTGAAATTCATCCAACATGCAATAAGATCACGACATATTTCATTTATTAAATATAAACATGATTAATTTCTTATGAAATGATCATGTTCACCTATATAGAAATTTACAAAATCCCAATATTCATTTATCATGTGCAAAACTTGTAAAAACATCTATTCCCCAATGCCGCACACAATTGGTCATCTATTTAACATACTTTCTCAAACTAGCTATGATCAAGGACGGAGCCATTAACATGTTGAGAGGGACTGTGCGATACCCTGAATAATTGCTTATCAAATTGAATTGTAGATTTGAGGATGATTGATATTTTATGATTCTATTAAAATTGGCTATTAGGGGACTAAGATGAAAGAAAAAAAATACTTAGAGCACATAATTCAAGGGACCAAATTGTTTTAGATAAAGTTTCGGTGGGTTGCATGCATGTATATCAATAGTTGTAGGATAGATCCACTTGTCCCTTAGAGATACCAACCTACGCACAGAAACAACAACTCTGAACGCTGAGCTTACAAAGCTTAGCGGCCACATCTACTCTATTATACTTCATGCTAATAATAAACATAAACATGCAAGCTAGTACGAGCAATAGGGAGAGATAAATAAACACGTGGCACTACCACTAGTCACCTAAAAACTTACTAACATCATGAAAGCATAATATATGGCACACATGTCCCAACCATACATGGGATCTCACCAGATCATCTGGGTAAATGCACACAAAGTCATAACCACAAACCTGGAGTGAGGTCCGGTGTCACATAGCCTCGGGAACATTCACTCTCTCTGGGTGAAGCTGGGTTATACATCATCGAAACATACACCATTGGTGAGACCGGGTCACATAGCATCAAAACATACACCTATACTCAGAATCCCCCTCGAGTATCTTCGTATGAGGCCCAGGTTACACAGCATCAGTAACCTTCATTCGGTATCTCTAACCATAGTATTGCAACACGCTCTTTGCGTATCTAGATCCCAACAATCAAAGGTGACTCAACCAAATAAGTGTCAATACAACACACAACATTAAAACAGTTACCAAAAAAGTACACTCACTTGGCACGCAACGTCTCAAGAATCCACCAAGGATCCCTATGTTTACTAATACAACAAGTCACCTAAAATTTACCGAGTTGTTAATACATTATGGAGTACATTAATCATTCTCATTAATTATCTCAATTAATCCACATTATCTCATTAATTAATACATAAATCAATTCATTGATCTTCCATGTTGATTCCCATCTTTAATTAGCATTATAGATTATTCAGCTCAGTGGGTACCGATACTCGAACACGAGTACTGGTATGGTACCCCTTGGTACTGGTATTCGCATGTGTACCGATATTGAAATTGCTTATTGGAAATCCTAAATTTCCCAAGTACCAATATGGGTGTACTAGTACAGCCGAAGCCCATACCGATACCCTACTCATGGGTTTGTACCATTTTTGCAAATTATGACATCACAATGCTTTATTCGATCTCTAAAGATTATGGAAGTCAGTAGGGTTTGTTTACTAACACCTTTAATCAATTACTAATAATTACCGAAATTATAATCATTTAATCGAGTAATTCCCTATATTTATCCCTTAAGAACAATTACCATCAAACACGTCAATTTTCATACTGTAGCACCCAATCATCACAATATACAATTCAAACAGTCATCACATAATTATATGAATCTCCAAACTACCTTACACGATCTCTAAAATCTATACGAGTCAAGTTATATCCCTAAACATCATCTTGCATCTCATAATTGTTGAGTCTCGTAATACCGATCTCTAAACATGCTTATTTCTCATCTACCTATTTTGCAACCACTAACACGAAAGACAATTATATTTATGATGCTCATGAAGCATTTAGAGTTCGAGGTGTACTAACCTTAAATGATTATCGATAAATACTTACTCGAGCTCCTCAAACGCTCCTCCTAATCTAGTATCCTAGCCCGAGCAATCCTCGTGTGAATAAGAATATAAGATATATTAATTTCTTGCATTCACTAATCAATTCACACAGTCAAATGCGTAAAAACAGCTTATCGGGTTCGAATTTAATGAAACGGGTTACGCCAACGAACTCTGAACGTCAAAAAAACTTCGGGTAAGGTCCTTCAAAAAGTCAATGGCGGCGAGGTTCAACGATAGTCGTACAACGCGGTGCAGTCGGGCAAAGCGGTTTGGGCAGTGCGGTGAGGTCTGGCCAGACCAGCCTGATTCAATTCAGCCCAACCAGCTCGATTCACCAGGCCAAGGTTTGGCTCGCCTACGAGGCACACCACGCGTAGACGGTGGCGCTTGGGGCAACCTCTGATGGTCGGACGGCGCGACAAAGCTCCAGTTTGACTGTCTTCATGCTTTTAAGTACGACTGTGGTGGCGGATTTTGGTTTTGGGCACTTGAACCTCCTCAACTCGAAAACCCAAATTTCCTCTCTCTCACCTTCTTTAACGGCAGCTCCGATGGTGACGCCCCTGGTACTGACAAACTCATCTCGACGAGATGAACACAATGGCGGTGGAGGTGTCGACAACGAATGGCCAAATCTCGGTAGATTAGAGTTGGAAATTTTAAGAGGAATAGATAAAAAGAGAGAAAAAGAAATATGAAAAAGGGAGAGAGAGCAAGGGAAATAAAATTTGATTTTCTCCCCCTCTTTCACACCACTTAATTCAAAATATCCTCTTCCAAAATATGACGATATAATCGCATCATAAGACCCCAACCTCTTATCTTTACACAAAATGATCATCACTCCTTTTAAAACAAATCTTTTAAATTCTCCTTTCACAAATTTAATACTTGAATTTAGAATATCCGACCCAGATCCAAGGTCTAAATGATTAACCCGAAAATTGTATCGTTACATTGAGACATTATTGTTTGCTATTATGGAAATTTAGTGTTCAGATAACAAGTATTATCGAACGTTTCTAGTCACAAGACAGTCGACAGTGTGGTTTTTCTCTAATTCCTTTATGGTAGTTTGTCGATGTGCCAAGAACTCAGCAAAAAGAACGCTGGATTCATAGAGCTTTCTGGTCAAAGTCGTCGTTGGTTTTGATTTAGAAGACTGCGCAAGTTTTTCTGCAAAGTGATGGGTTCTGCTTTTCATGCCTTTTACACTCTTTGAAGTTTATTGTATTTATTTTTACATTGAATTTTCAATGTTTGAGGTGTGATCCTTTTGTAGTCCTTTTCACTTTGAATACAATCCAATATACTTTTCTTGTTAAAAAAGTGAAACACGAGAATAATTTTTTGAACAATTAAGCACGAGAATAATTATAATGAGTACATATACACGCACGCATCTTAAATTTTTAGGGTAAAGTACACAAATGGTCACTAAACTATCCTAAAAAATACAAAATGGTCATCAAACTTTCAAAAGTTACATAGTGAACATTAAATTTTAGTTTTAGTTACAAAATGGTCACTGAGCCGTTAATTGTTGTTCATTGAATGACGTGAAAGTTACGGAAATTTGAATAATAACACATTTAATCCTTCATATTTACACATTCAATCAATTTAGTCGTAATTTAACCCTCATTCTTGATGCCTAAATTGATTGGATCTGTAAATATTGAGGATTAAATGTGTTGTTATACAAACTTTAGTAACTGCCATGTCATCCAATTAACAACAATTAACGGTTTAGTGATCATTTTGTAACAAAAACTAAATTTTAATGCCCGTTATGTAACTTTCGAAAGTTTAATGACCATTTTGTATTTTTTGAGATAGTTTAGTGACCGTTTGTGTACTTTACCATTTTTTATACCAAAGTTTCGTGTAGTGACAGACCTTAATAATACAATTTAAGAAAACAAATTAAATATTTTTGAAAAAATAGATATTTAATGAGAACTCTATTAAAATTTTGAAGTTTAATTAAAAATTATATAATAAAAATAAGAGATTTAATGAGAATTTTTCAAAAAAAATTAAAATCGTGAAGAAACATTCAGAAATTTTAAGGTTTATTAAAATTTCTATAAGCTGTAGGGTTTTAATAAAGATTTTAAAAAATCAGAGATTAAATCTAATTTTTTTAAATCATGAGGTTTCATGATGATTCGTCTCTACGTATGAAAAAAAATCTTTGTTTTGATTTTCTATTTATATCCATTTTATGGGTTATGTTCAGATTTTGTGGATGTTTCTCCTAACAGTATTATCTCTACATTTTAGACATAGTCTCTTAATATATTTTATCATTGCACTTGTTACTTGTTAATAGCAATTTTTTTTTACTTTTATAATTAAATTATTTTAAGGTTTAATGAGAATTTTTTAAAACTTGTAAAAATCCTGTAGAAACATTAAAAAAATTAAAGTTTTTTAAAAAAATTTATAAAACTTTGGGGGCTTTATAAATATTTTCAAAATTCAAAGACGAAATATAATTCTTTAAAATCTTTGGGTCTCATGATGGCATGTCTCTGCGTAAGAAGAAATACTCTGTTTAGATTTTTTATTCGTATCAATTTTATAGTCTATGTTTAGAGTTTGTGAATGTTCCTTCTAACAATATTGTCTCTACAGTTTAGACACGAATCTCTTAATATACATTATCATTGCACTTATTATTCGCTGATAGCAAATTTTGTGTTTTTTATAAATAATTATCTTAAAGTTTAATGAGAATTTTTTCAAAACTTCTAAAAATTGTATAGAAATATTCAAAAAAAAATGAAGGTTTATTAAAAATTTCTTTAAATTTTGAGGGCTTAATAAAGATTTTAAAGTTTCAGAGACTAAATTTAATTTTTTAAAATCTTAGGGGTCTCATGATAGTCTATCTCTGCGCATGAAATTTTTTTTGTTTTGATTTTTTTATTCATATTTTTTTGGTCTATGTTAAGAGTTCGTAGATGTTCCTCCCTACAATGTTATCTCTAAAGTTTAGACATGAGTCTCTCAATATACCTTATTATTGTACTTATTACTTGATAATAGCAAACTTTGTGTTTTTTATAATTAAATTATCTTAGACTTTTTGACATAATGTCAGAAAATGTCTTTAATGTTTCACTGGATAGTCACTTTAACATCTGTTTTTTTTTATAAACCGCTTAAAATGACTTGACAAAATAATATATCATTAAAAAAGTTCACCATTCCCAAAAATAGAATAGAAAAAGCTTTTATCGTGTCGCTTAAATTATATAAAAATTCTTGAACCCCAAGAGTTAAGAATAAGAATAAGAAGTTCACCATTCCCTAAAATAGAATAACCAATTAAAATAATGAAACAAATTATATTTTCGAAAAAGTGCAAAATCGCATGGATACGATCTTCATTGTGCATCTTGGTCAATTGGATTGTTTTTATGTGGATTCCTATACGTAGATTTTGTAGATGTGTTTTCAGGTATTCTCTTATCATTTCGTCTAACAAAAAGAGTTCCTTTACTTCTATTAATTTTTCTAAAATACCCTTTTCTTCAATATCATTTAAAAAGGTTTCAGATTGCCTAGTATTCTACCAATTAATAATCTAAAATTCTTGACTTTTATTAAATGAGAAAGATCAGAATAACAGAAAAAAATTTATTTTCAATCTAATACAATATTAAATTAAATAATATTAAATTTAATAACATGAGACTCAAAATGAAATTCTCTTTTTTGCACTTACTTTCCATCATATTGTCTGAACAAAAGTGCCATATATATCAATATAGAAATATTTGATATGTGAAGACCTAATTTAATTTAGGTTTCTATTTAATAAATTCTATATATAAGTTGATTCTTAATTTTTATCTCATATCATGGCATAAATATACAGTAAACAGTTATTGTTTATTGTATCAGCCCAAAACATCGCTAATTGATCTTTAGCACTGCTTACTTATCTTATGTTTAGCATCTAATCAAATTAAATTTAGAAAAAACAAAACAGCAAGATCATCAGTACCTGGAAAGCCTTCTTCGGGCAATCCCTAGTGATTGGTGCCCCACCCATCATTCCCTATACCCTTATGGGTGGGTTGTAGAACAGAGAAAGCAGACCGGCATCATCCAAAAACATTTTCTTAGCACTATGCCATTTTTTTTTGTTACGAGGGATAGCTCTTAATTTGAACTTAGAAAATGAGAACGGTAAGACAATTTTCTTCCAAAATTGGAATAATAATATAACATAAATATATTTTTGAAGAATACCATGGATCTAACATTTCACACCAAAGAGTTGAAATAAAATAATGATAGGCAGTATACAAGCAAAACAATAGAGTCGTAACAAAATTTCTTTTGACAGTCCAAAACAGCACCCTAAAGGAGAAAATGTGGCCCTCAACGAAGTTAGTTCACTACGCGCAGCATCCTGATTTTTGAGCATTTGCCGCATCCCCTCCTGCTTGGTCTGGTTGGTTGATCTTAATCGTCTGTGGCTGCAATGCGGAACAAGAAGTTGATTGAAATGAGACAATGTACGAATTAACATAAATGGATTTGCATAACCAATGGCTACACCATACCTCAGCCTTTGAGTCAGTATCAGCAAGTCTTTGCTTAATATCTCGTGCTATTGAAAAGAAAACCTCCTCGACGTTTAAGTTTGTTTTTGCACTCTGCAAAATAGTGGCTCTTGAGCATACAGGAAAACAACGAAACATCGGAAAAGGAACTATGACATCTGCAGTAAAATTACATACGGTCTCAAAGAACTTGATGCCATATTCATCAGCAAGAGCTTGGCCCTTTGAGGTAGGGACAGCCTAAAAGATAAGTTAGGGGTCAACTTGACAAGAAAAGAATCAGGGCCAATATGGCAAACAGAAGATGAACAAAACAATCACACACGAAAACGGAAGAGAAAGAAGAAATAAACCCTTTTGCTTTCATCCATGTCAGCCTTATTTCCCACCAGAACCTTGTTGACATTGTCCGAAGCATGCTGTTCAATATTACGAATCCAATTTCTAATGTCTGCCAAAAAAGGATATTAGTATAAAACAATTGTAATGGGGAATGAATAAAATTTCAAATCATTGGATACAGAGTATTTTTCAATTTTCAACATGCAGGGAACCGAAAAAAAAGTTCCAATAACATGCAAACTTTGATGGAAACATTAAACATTTCTAAAGATTCAAAGATGGACAAGATCACAAAAGGTGTATGAATTTCAAATTTTAAACGATAAAAAGTTCAATACTTACTATTGAAAGATGACTCGTCAGTCACATCATAAACCAGTAAAATACCCATGGCTCCACGGTAGTAAGCTGCAAAAAATGAAGATGTTACATAATTCATCTCTACACCACACAAGACTCTGGAAGAAAATAAAATCTTGATGTATTAGAGAGATTAGACATCTGGAGTTACTAAACTAAAGTGAACGCTGCACGTACCCCATAAAGGTAAAACAAGATAAGTAAACTTAGAAGAAAGGAGCAAGCAGCCATGTTTTAGGGTGCGCGGAAGAAAAGACTATGCAGAGTTGCAGACATAAATTTCTCACCACCAGTAGAGCTAATACTAATAGCAAACACCTTTAATCTCAACATTGAGTAACACGAATCCAGAAAATATGAAAGGCTATGCATCTACAATTTCAATCCTAACCACCTGTTCTTTGTAATTTTATTTTCAGGTCCTGTCATACAATACAGAGTATACGAATGGTGGGCTGGGAAGCGTGAAACCATGGAAGCATAAAAGCTCTCACTTCCTAACAGAAAACACCAGAGAAGTTATTGAATATGATAATAACCGTGAGGACAAATGGTAACTCATATTACAGAACGACAAACACACAACAGGCTCGACTGAGAAAAATGCCGAAGTCATGCTATGAAATTATTTTTCGATTAGACATGTATCTAGTCAGTGACACCTCCAATGCCCAAAAACTAACCAGTTGTAATTGTTCGAAACCGCTCTTGCCCGGCAGTATCCCAAATTTGCAATTTGATCCTTTTTCCATCAAGCTCTATAGTCCTTATCTTAAAGTCAATTCTGCCAAAGTAAATGCAACCTTTAAACCACATGTCCCTTGTAGAAATAAAAGTAAAAATAATATGAAGACCACGGTACTGCAATAAGAAAAAAAATCTACCCAATTGTCGTGATAAAACTTGTTGTAAATGAGCCATCTGAAAAACGCAAAAGGAGGCAACTCTTACCCACACCTGCCAACCACTCAATAGTACAAGCAAATGGAGATATTGAGAACTTGAATTCAGAAGTGGAGAATATCAAGAAAAACTCCTTTCAAAATCACTATTCACTACAATATCACCTATAATCCCTAATTACAGACAGTTATAACTATTTATAGCAGTCGATCACATGAATCGAAAACCGGTTTCCTAATGAAAATGAAGAAGCTACGACTCAAATATTCAGCGTCAGTACGTTAATCGAAACAAAATTTCCATGACAATAAGCCATATTAAGATGAAATAGATTATCAAATTACAAGATAAAATACATGACCAAAATATCATTAGTAAGGAACTAAAGCAGACTCCTGTACCCTCCCACACAAAAACACAGGCTCTTTTTCTCGAATCAACATAGCATTAAGATCATCTGTCAACCTAAATCAATCTGAATCTAAGGCAATGATCTTGAAATGCACATCAGAATCTCCCGCCAAGGTTTTCCATATTCAGGAAATAAAAAACTTAATAAATACTGTTAAATAACCCAAACATTCCTCACGAAAAATATAGGTTTAATGAGTAGATCCAATTTCAAATCAATACCAAGAGAAAAACAAAAGGAAATAAAAAGTTACCGCTATCGCCGATTAAAAGGAGCTTTATGAGGTAGTCGTAATCGGCTCGAGCTCTTGCAGGTGGAGCAGCCATGGAAATAGAAGAAATTTATCGAAAACAAACCCTACAATAATATGAGAGAAAATCGGCGTTAAAATCAATGCAAAAAAGGTAAAAAGTAATAGAATTAAATGTTTTAAATTTTATTCGATGAATTGAACGGATAGCATACCGGATCTGGTCGTCAGCACCGGTCGATCGTTGAAGAAAACCTCTTTTTCTTTTTTAAAGAGAGGAAAAGGAAAAGAAAAAATAGAAATGATGGTAAATTGAAGAAATAAGTTTCGGATTGGAGTCCCAACCGTTGGATTAAGATTTGGTGGTAAGATCTGTGTGCATCTAACGGAGAGATTTTTATTTTTTAATTCGTCAACGGACGGAAAATATGTGATTGAAGAAAACGACTGGGCTTTCTTAAAGCTGTTTGTTAAACGGCACCGATTAGTCGGAGATAGATACGCTGCGATTTTGGCATCTAACACCCGTTATTTTTTTATTTAACAAAAATAGATTGCATTCAAGGTAAATATTTGAATTCAAACTCATATAAAATAAAAACTTATATTTAATACATGGTCAGTTGAAGAAATTTTTTTTTACTCAAGCACCTTAATTTTAGATTTTAGAGTTTAGATGTTAAAAGTTTAGAATTTAAGTGTTGTAGTTAGAGGTTTGGTTTAGAGTTTAGTGTAATATTATTACAGATTTAAGTTTTAACATATAAACCTTAAATTATAACTCCATTCCTTAAATATTAACTATGATCTATCGATTCTAAACCACTAAACCTAAAATCTAACTCTAAACCCTAAAACTAGGCGCTTATGATTTTTTTTATCACTTGTATATTGAATCATTACTCGTACAATAAAATGATTTGACCATCCTTAACCACTTAATCAAATAATAGATCTCACTTTCATAGTGTTACTAATTTGTCCAAAATCAATTTAATTAAAAAAAATAAAAAATTTGTCAACAATCTCTAAAGCAGATGATTAGAGCTCTCAGTTGACAATTTCGTTCATTTAAGTTGTAAATTTAAAACTCAATAAATGGAAAATTCCCTATTTTTCTCCCATAGTATAAATTGTTCAAAAAGAAAATAAGAATTTTTTTAAATATTACTAATAAAATTTTATATAATTTTCTATTATTCTACCTGTAATCATTTGTCAATCATTCTTTTTATAAATATGTATATATTTAACATGAAATGCCGTCTCTTACTTGCATCATGGTATGTGATCTAATTTAATAATATAATATAAGGTTTATTATTTCATGCATCAATTGTGCAAAAAAATCTATTTTATAAGTATTATTCCTTTTACGTTAAACTTTATTTGAATTACTTTAAATATTAAACACTAACTCTATTTTAAGATGTGATACATTTTCTATATAATAAGGATTATTATAAACTGTCTTGATAGTAAGAAAGATCCACCACAAGACCTCTCAAGCAAGCATGACTTTTAAGATTTACCAAATTGTCATTTCATCTTATCCCTGCACCAGTGAAGGTAATAATAAATTCTTCGTCACGAAGCTATAATGCCAATAGTGCCTGTGATTTTCACATAAGGACATTTGGACACTCTATTGTGAAGTGTAGGCAACAATGGTGTCTGAATTTTATTTTTTACCTTTATAACTGTAAATAATTTTATCCGGGTCTATTGACCCGAGTTTTATTATTATTATTATTATTATTATTATGGGATGTGATAATATAAAAAAAAACAGATATAAAAATAACAAAGCTCAACTTAACTAATGATGTCCAAGTCCGGTACATAATCTGAAACCATTACAAATTAAACAAATGGCCCGTTTGACCAAAACATGGATAAACCCTAATATGTTATCTCCTTTCCTGCGCAGTCACAGGAGAGCCGTTGGATCAAGCTAGATCCAACGACCAAGATTGAAACCCGCCGTCCCTTCAGATCCTGCGTGAGAAACACGCGCTAGCCAACTGTCTCCACACACGTGCGTACAACGCACGCCGAGACCCTTCAACTTCCACCTGCCACGTGTCCACATCTGGTGCTACCACATCATCCTCCAAGAGCCATCTAAGTCGTCCATCTTCAAGCAATCTCAGCCGTTGGATCAAATCCGATCCAACGACCAAGATCAGATCAGACCGAGAGAGCCTTTCGAGCTTCCCTCATCTAATGTCGCGACGTGTCATCATCAATGACAGTTCGTTTATCGCAGACCAAGGACCGTCATACCACCGGCTCTCCAACCATCGAGCAGGTCAAAAATAATAAGAAAACAATAGGGATGTTAGAAATGAGTCAGCCAAGCATCATCAACAATTCATTCAATTAATGTTACTTATGCATTAAATAAAAAATTCAGATATATAGAGCATGCAAAATCAAATGTAATCGGTCTTTTTTTTCCACAGAGAATCCATAGAACAAAGAAAAAAACTAAGAGTTTCAGAAGGTATTCATATATCTTATTACTTTTTTGTATATCATAAACACACACAAAAAAACAACTAAGGGAAAAGTTTTACTTTTAAGTTGTTTAGACGTCCAACCATCCTAGGATCTCCGATGATGGATGAGCCTTTTTTCCGGTGATAAACCTTCGGCCTTCAAGGCCAACAGTGATGAATCGGGTGGTTAGGGTTTCAAAAGAGGGGTCACGGTTTAAAAAATGGCTTTAGTGTTTGATTTTTAAAAAGATAAGGTTGGTTTCGAAATCAGGATAAAGAAGGGTTAATTTGGGTCGATTTTAGAGTTTTGTCAGTGTCGACGAACAATGGCTGGCGGCGTTTGATGACGGTCGATGCGACGGTACCTGGTCAATTTTTGGGTTCATAAATGATTCGAGGAAGAGGGTTTAGAGCGTTTTGCTCTGTTTTTTTAGGAGAATGAGGGTAAAAATGAAGGTTTTAAAAAAATAGCTTAAATAGTATGTATTTTAAAAAGAGATTTTTACCTCATTAAACCCCTCAGCGTTTTAAAATTATGCCTTTGGTCCTTGGGATCTTCAAACGGCTTTTAATTTCGTTTTTTTATATTTAATTCAGTTTTTAATGGGTTAATCTCCCTTTTGGTCCTTTAAACTTCGAATTATATTTCATTTGTGTCTGTTTTCAGTGGTTTAATTCTCATTTTGGTCATGTTATAATGCATGTTTTAATTTATGCCCCGTTAATTTAATTTCTTTTATTTTTCAGCCTTTATTTTTTATTTGTTTGTATCTTCATAGCTAATATTTGTTGGTTGGTATGCTTATTTTGGCTCTATGTGTACATATGTGTATGCTTGTATATGTATCATAGTCTTTATATATATATATAGAGAGAGAGCATAGTCTTTGTGTATTATTATTATTATTATTATTATTATTATTATTATAAGTTTATATGTGTACGTATTTATATGATCACGTGTGTCTATATTATACTATTATGGCTTAAGGGTTCAATAAGACCCTAAACTTTTGCAAAAAGATGAATTAAGGTCTTAATTTTTTTGCACCTAATTAAGTCCTCAAATTCAAAAAAAAAAAATTAATTTGGCCCTTTGACCAACGTTGACCGTCAACTTTAACGTTTTTATTTTTATTTTTTTGACACGTGTTGCAACAAAATAATACCACATGTCATTTCTAGAAATTTTTAATTTTTAAAATATATAAAAATCAGAAAAAATCTGGAAATTCTAAAAATTATTTTGAAAATATAAAAAATATTTTTTTATTTCAAAATTTATTCAAAAATAATAAATAACAATTTTTCAAAAGATGAAAATATTTTAAAAATTCAAAATAATAAATATTATTATAAAATTATAAAAAATTGAAAAAAATATTAAACAATAGAAAATATTTTGATTTTTAAAATATAAAACAATAAAAATTATTTAAAAAATATAAAACAATAAAAGTGATTTTAAAAACCAAAATAACTTTTATTATTTTATATTTTTTCATTTTTTTTGTAATTGTATAATAATGTTTAATATTTTTAATTTTGAAAATATTTTAATATTTTGAAAAATTATTATTTTTTATTTTTAAATAAATTTCAGAATTAAAAATAATTTTTATATATTTTTAAAATAATTTTCCAGAACTTTTAAAAATTTTAGATTTTTTTCTTCGGATTTTTATATTTTTTAAAAATTCAAATTTGAAAATTCCTAGAAATGATTAGTGGTATTATCTTATTACGATACATGCCAAGGAGATTTTTTTTAAAAAACTCGTTAAAGTTAACAGTCGACGTTAGTAAGGGGCCAAATTAATTTTTTTTCTTGAGTTTTAGGGCTTAATTAGGTGCAAAAAAAAGTTTAGGAGCTTAATTATTTTTTTTTGTAAAAATTTAAGAGCTTATTGAACTCTTAAGCCTACTATTATTATATGTTTTATTAGTACGTTTTTTATTTAATGTTTTATTAGTACGTATGTTACATTCGTTTTTATATCTTATATACTATAACGTTTACAGTTTATATTATATAGTTTACACATGTATATTATTGTTATTATATATATAGTTTTATTACATACTGTTTATTACAAGTTATATTATGTATGTGTGTACATTTTTTATTTTATTTATGTTATCTTCTATTTATGTTAGCACTATTGATTTGTTCATACGTATGTTTTATTATGTTGCATACCGGAAGATAAATAGTCAATGCGGCGCCCATTTATTCGAGAGTAAACGTGGCCCATACCATTCGTAGTGGTGGTGGTTTTTTGTTTATTCTCGAATAACAGGACACTTAAAATTTACTCACATGTATAACTAAATTTTGATTTTAATATCACTTTAACTCACAAAATTCGATATTAATAAAATGGTAATTGATTTGGTACCAAGTTGGGCGTGGTGGGGGTGCGAACCCTTCCCCACACGTAATTGACTCCCGAACCCAAAACGAAAAGAATCTCTAATTTTTATTTTTTGGTCTCCAGTGTACCTAACCCAAGTGACCGATGGCGACTCCAGCTTTTATTTTAAAAGAAACGATTTTAAAATAAATTCCTCAAAATTCAATTTTTAAACGTGAGATACTTATACGATTTTTAAAAAGTCGCTATAGTATGGCGACTCCATTGGGGACTTAATTTTTGTTTTTACAAAAAAAAAGAGTCAGACCTATAAACAATTAGTGGTTTATTAATATCGGAAGTTGCGAGTTAAAATGACAATTAAGTTAATATTTGTTTATAAACGTGAGTTTATTTGAACGCATTTAAAATTTGGCATATAAACTCGTTTGTTTAAGTGTGTGTATGGGGGGGGGATGCTAGTGCTTTCGTGAGGATATTGTTCCTACGTATGGGCCTAGCATGTACCTTCAGAGCTCGAGTACCCTATGTTTTCATGGAGATATTATTTTCCCGTACGGACATAGCGAATGGGTCCCCTAAATTGAACCCGGTTGAAAGAAGCTTATAATGGGTGATGACCGAGGGCCTTGCTAGCCGTAGTAGGGGACAATGAAGACAGTTTGGGTATTCTTTTAGTACCAAAACTGCATGTAGAGAATGTAGAAAGCCCACATCTTTTAGAGCCATGCGAATAACCTAGGTGTTTTAGATGGAATGCAAATAGGGTTGTTTTATTTGATGCTTTGTTTGTTTAATTTTCTGTTTTACTTCTTCATTTATTTTCTTTTTTTATTTTATCCGACACTAACTTATTTTTGTGTGTTTTGTTTTTGCATATATTTTTGTTGCATCTACATTACATGACATAAATGTGTTGATTCGAGGCTGTTTGCCCAATTAGAGATCTTTCATTATGGATGAGAGGTATCATAAGAGAGAGGAAATCAACTTGAAGGTCTGACATTAGTCTGAAGTCAACTAAAGGGTTCAAGGTGACACATTGCCAAGTGAGCGTATAGTATCAGGGTATACCTATGTGAGTCTACAATAAAATGATCTCTGGGAATTGAAAGAGATATGGGAAAGTTGGGATCGAAGGTTGTAAAAATTGTTTCGTGATAATTATGGAGATATAATACACTTGATATATGTTAGGATCAATGAACCTTTGCTCCAAGCCATTTTCCAATTTTAGAACCCTGTCTTCCGTTGTTTCACTTTCAGTGGGGAAGACATGATGCCCACAATTGAAGAATATTTGGCACTACTCAATCAGAAAAATATTGAGAAAAATTGGATTTATTCTAAGCCACTGAAATCTCAGAATTATCCCGCCAAGCTCAAGGTTTTAGCCGGGATAAGTGAGGATTGGGTAGAAGGTTTGATTCAGAAGCGAGGGGACAATATTACTTTTTCATGGGAATGCATTCGAGACATTATACCTGTTCACCCAAATGAGGTTATGAAGATAGACTTGTTTGCTTTAGGGATATATGGTTTGATTATTTTTCTGAGGGTTTTGGGTAATATTGATGAGCCTATTTTGAATTTATTCGAATGCATAAAGAGGAAGGCGAATCCAACACCAGCAATCTTGACTGAAACTTTCATTTCATTGAATGCTAGCCGAAAGCATGAATAGGGTATTTTAGGGGTTTCCCTCAGTTACTTCAGGTTTGGATCCAAAGTCATTTTTGGAAGATGCCTAAGAAAGTTCTACTCGGTATATGTTTGGAGGGGTTTTCTCCTTTGCGAGAGTATCTAGCAAAAGAATGGCAAGAAGATTTTAACAAGAAGAAGTGGACTAAGATTTTCAAGAATCTCGGGATGAAAACATAGTTTGGCGGGCACCTTGGCTAGGTAGTGTCATCCATTTCTTATACAAATGTGGAGATTACAATTGGTTAATGATGCTAGGTTTGTATGGAGGAATTGGTTGCGCCCCTTTGTTGGTATCAAGCCAGTTTGAGTCTCGACTATTTTTTTCCCGTTACTTCATGTTTAAGTCAGACCGAATTTGCTTTCAAGGGTGAAAGTTCAAACTGCTCATAGGTCTTGGGACCATTGTTACCGTATGAAGGTGGAAGGAGATAATAATTGCATACTCACTCTTGATTATGATTTTTGGTGGCCTAGGAGGGTCAATGATAAGATTCCAAAGCCAGACCAAGGACCAACTATGTCACTCGAAGAATACATGAGAATAGTTCCTTCCGAAGCCGATATCTTGAGGAATGAACGAGAAGAAGTCAAGAAGAAGATGGATACCTTACAAACCGAGCATGGATGTGGATAAGTATAATGGGACAATCAAGAATTTACGGATGGAAAATACGTATATAAAGGAGAAGTTGATCCTTTACCAAAATGATTCTCTTAAGCTCCAAGCTTTGGTGCGAAATGCCAACCGAAAAAGATTTCCAGCAGTTGAGAAAGAAAGAGAAAATGACATATAGTTGGTCGAGGAGGAAAAAAAGAAGAATCAGCAAGAAATCAAGAAAGAAAGGAAAAGCTACAAGTTGACCATCGAGAATGAGATGAAGTCTTTCAGAAGTGCAATCAACCGAGAAAGGGAGAAAGCCAAGCACGAGAAAAAAGAAGGATAAACAAGTAATAGATTAGAAGAGAGAGAACAATGCTGTATGGAAAAGAAAGTCTCATAAGAATAATAACTGATTGCAAGAGATGAAAGGTCTATATAACGCTACTTTTGAAAGTCTGAATCAGAGTTAAGCTCAGAGTGCTCAACTAGAAGCAAGAATATTGGAGTTGGATTAGTCATTCCAAGAGTACCATGGTCGGAATGGCTTCCTTGAACTTCAAGCTAGTCAGAACGAGAATGAGATGCTTCGAGCTCATATCGAGTAATTAGATGATACAATTCAAGATTACTTGGGTCAAATCGTGGTCCTTGAGGAAGCCGTGGAAGGTGGAGACAATTATTGGCTAAGGCGACTTCTCGATGCTACCTGAATATTCAAGATCGAGACCAATACAACACGACTTTGATGGTCCAGGTGCAAGAGGTAGCCTAACATGCGAGAGAGGACTCTAGCCACGGAAGCCAAAGCTCTTCGCCCTTTCCTTATCCCGATGATGGATGAGGCACCGAGATTCTTTCAACTACTTAAAACCATCGAAGAATTATGAGTTAGGGTTGGGGCCTATCTGTAGGAATTTGTTTTATCAGTTTTGTAATGAGAACCTCTCTAATTTTAATGAAAGTTGTTCTAGGGTGATCTCATATAAGAATCAACGTCTTTATTTGCATACATTCTCGTATTCATTTTATCATTTATTTCATGCATTTCATAGCATATATATCATGTATTAATTATTAAAACAATGAATTATTGTGGAAATATCATGGTAGAAAGTTTAACTTCAAAACTGCAACCATTCCGCACTGATACGATACTCGTCTCCAAGTAAAAATGATGGAGGATAGGGTGGCTAATTTAGAACAAGGTCAAAAGAAGACTTATTTTGGTCGAGTTGAACAAAGCATCACTGATTAGATTGCACAGTCGCATGCTGCAATTATGGCTCATATGACTGCATTGCTTGGAAAGAGGGATGGTAAAGAAAAGGTTTCTGATGAGACTATTGAAGTGCCATATGAGACTGCATCTCACGTCAGGGTTCAACCAGAGACATCTATTCCCAAGAGAAGAATGTACATAAACACCAACAGGGTATCTGCAAGCCACCAAGTGGGGGGCATCTACGTGATAGAAAAGATTAGGGCCATAGTGGAGAAGAAATATAAAGATAGGTTTCGCTTTTTCAAAGAAAGATTCAAAGCCTTGCAAGAGGTGGATGAATAGGGTAATAATGCCGGTGACCTGAGTCTCGTGGTAGATCTGGTTTTCTCGCCAAAATTTAAAGTGTTGGACTTCGATAAATATGACGAAACCACTTGCCCCTCCACTCATATCACTATGTATTGCTGAAAGATGACAACCTTCATAAAGGATGAAAAGCTGTTGATTCATTGCTTCCAGGATAGTTTAACCAGGTCAGCAATTCGGTGGTATACCTAGCTCAACTAGGTTAACATCAAGTCATAGAAGGATCTCTCGAGAGCCTTTGTTGAACAATACAAGCTTGTATTTGACATGACCTCAAACTGAATTAGGTTGGAAGGAATGGAACAAAGATCAAATGAAAGTTTGCATTAGTACGCCCAACAATGACGTGATGTAGCCACCTAAATTCAACCACACATTCGCGAGCATGAGATTACACCTATGTTCGTGAACACTCTAAAAGGTACTTTGTTTGATCACTTGATAAATAAAGCAACTCGAGCTTTTTCCGACTCGGTAAGGATATGAGAATCAATTGAAGTGGCAATAAAGAGTAGACGAATTGACAATGGAGAGAGTTCTCGAAAGTATTACATGTAGAAAGAGAATAAGGCGAACACCACAAGCACCTACATTGTCCCGGAAAACATCACCATTTCATAGCCCCAGGCTTCGACTGAGAATGTACAAAATTTAAATAAAAAAGATAGAGCTTCTAAGAAACAAAGGGAGAAGATGTCTTTCACCCCTTGACCAATATCATATGCCGAGTTGTACTCACAACTGTACAAGGCCGACTTGGTTCGGCCATATCATATTACTCCCTTTAAACCCTTTTCCCTTCGTGGTATGATGACAAGGAACATTGTGATTATCATGCTGGTATCCCAGGTCACTCGATAGAGAACTGTATTGCATTTAAAAAGTTTTTCTAGAACTTGATAAATAAAGGGGTTTTGAAGTTCAATGAACCAAATATGGCTGCTAACCCGTTACCAAATCACGAAGGTCGTGGTGTGAACGCTATTGAGGAAGAAGGAAACATGAAAGCTAAAGGGAATGTGTCTGAGATCAAATCTCCTTTAAGATGGGCGTTCCAACAATCGTGCATGGTGCGCTTAATCGAGAGAGACATTGAGATAGTAAAAGAAGGATATAGGCCTACTATGAGTTTCATCAAGGAGGGCACACGATTCAACATTATGAAGAGTTTAAACAGTTGGTCCAAAGAATAATGGACTACAAAGAAATTGAATTTTTGGAGAAGGTTGAAGGAGGGAAAGAATTAGATGTTTGCACGTCAGACAACCCTAATGTCAAATACAGGGTAAACAGGCCATTTGTCGTCTCATCCAAGCCGAAGAAAGATAGTTCGCTGTAGGGAGAAAGTTTAAAGATGGCCCTTAAGCTTATTACCTCAACTTTAGTTCCCTTTCCGTTCAAAGGCACGCGAAAGGTCCCTTAGAATTATACTGCCAATGTTTCTATGCAGGAAGGTTCTAAACTGTAAAAAGATGAGAAATCACCTGAAGAAGTGAAACCCATACAAGAAGAAGAACAATGGAGTCGAGAACTGAAGCTGTGAATGTTGTGGGACACTTTATAAGAAGCAAAATGTGTTATTCACTAAAAACCTTGAAGACAACAGAAGTGGTAAATGATAAAGATAAGAATGCGACGACTGGGCCTGATAAGATATTTGGTGATGAGCCTCCTCCAAAAATTAATAAGCATGTAATTGAAGCACAATCGCAAGAATTTTTGAGGTTTTTAAGGCACAGTAAGTACAGTGTTGTTGAGCAGCTTCGTAAACAAAAGGCAATGATTATGGTACTTGAGCTGTCATTGAGCTCAAAAAAACATCATAATGCATTGTTGAAAGTGTTGAATCAAACGTTTATTCCAGATGATATTTTTGTGACCAAGTTAGACCGAATAGTAGGCTATATTGCTACAGATAACTATATCACGTTCAGTGATAACAAGATTCCATAATAAGGTATGGGGTCTACTAAGGCTTTAAACATCACCACCCATTGTGGTAAAGGGTACGTCTTGACCGGGGTACTCATTGACAATGGGGCTGCACTGAATGTATTACCCATGGAAACTCTATAAAGGTCACTTTTAGAAACCATGCCAGAATTCTGTGAGAGGCTTTATTCGAACTCAAAGAGAGGTGGTTGGGACGATCGAGATACCCCTATTGATTGGACCAACAAAGTACACCATTGAATTTGTGGTGATAAATATTAAGCCAACTTACAACTTCTTACTAGGGAGACCCTGGATTCATTCTCCTAGTGCTGTTCCTTCATCGCTGCACCAGAAGCTAAAGTTTGTAATTGAAGGAAAATTGGTAAGTGTTGGAGCAGAGCAAGACATCGTTGCTTCGGTAAAATCTGATGTTCCCTATATCCCACCTGATGAAGAAGACGTAGAGTGTTCCTTTTGGGCTTTGGAATTTGTAAGTACGACATTTGTCATAGAAGGAAGTAAGATCCCATTACCCAAGTTATCCAATTGTACCAAGATGACTGTTAGGGAGACCTAAGACGAGGAGCTAAAATTAGAAAAAGGTTTTGGAAAGAACTTATAGGGAAGCTTACACGCAAGAAGTGTTATCTTTAAGAAAGACCAATACGAGCTAGGTTATAAGCCTAGCATTCTGTAAAGAAAAGATGAATACATAAAGAAGGAATAACGGAGGCGAGCCAGATTCAAGGGAGAAGACATCCCATAGAAGCTGATGACTTTTGCTCTCCTAAGAGATATCTTCGTGTTCGGTGGGATAATCAATGACGAACGGAAGGTACATGATGCAAACCAAGAGAATGAAAAGCTTAATGATGAGGAGATGTTCAATGAACCACTTGAAGGGATGCTTGTCAACATGATATTTGAAGATGGAAATGTCATCAGGTTTTTAAACGAAATCCGCCCTTGCCTACTAGGGGAGTCGCTCAACAATTGGAGCAGTATTGACCTGCATGTAGTTTTTAGGACAGAATCAGAGTAATGCTCCAAACCATCCTTTTTGCTTTTGCCCGTGAGCATTAGGGATCTTTTGTAAAGGGCTTCTATGTTAATCTACATGTTTGCAATGCAATGAAAAGAATGATTTCCATGTTTTCTCAAAAGACAAACATTTCATTATTACATGCATTTATTTTTTCATTCATTTCATACGAATATTATTTTTCTTCCAAATACATATTTGTTTCTTTAATTTGTGCAGGGTCCCTACTATTAACTGTATGACTAATTCTAAATCTGATCTTGAGATAGACTTCGAGCAACCTATGTGTTTGGCAGAAATCGATGAGGGGGAAGATGGGATAGAATACAAGGTCCCAAATGAACTACTAAGGTTGATGGCAAGTGAGGAAAAACAAATCCTACCTCACCAAGAAGAAGTAGAGACTCTTAATTTGGGGACCGTTGAAGAGAAAAGGGAAGTGAAGATTGGCACACCCTCTCCTCAAAGACCAGACACGACTTGATAACTCTATTTCAAGAATTCAAAGACGTATTCGCTAGGACTTATCAAGATATGCCGAGGTTGAATACGAACATTTTGGTACAAAAGTTGCCAATGATGCCTGAATGTAAGCCAGTTTAACAGAAGCTTAGGAGAATGAAGATCGATATGTTGCTGAAAATCAAAGAAGGAGTCAAGAAACAATTTGATGCTGGTTTTTTTTGAAAGTTTCCAAATACCTAGAATGGGTCGCGAACATAGTCCTAGTACCAAAGAAAGACAAGAAGGTTCGCATGTGTGTAGATTATAGAGATCTTAATAGAGCGAGCCCAAATAATTTTCCTTTACTAGTCTCCCATGTGAAGATTTGATGTGCATTCTGACGGAAGAAGATACTACTCCAAAAAAGAAATAATGGAAGCTTTATTTCGATGGAGCGTCTGATCGTTGTGAAAACATCACACTACTGGTGCAAGCTACACTGTCGATGTAAGAATAGAAACATGGAAATCCTGTTTGAGTATCGATCCCACGATGATGGTGTATTATGCTTATACTTATGTAACTACAATACAATACTGTAAGAACGGTGATTGTGAGTGCAAAGATGGTTGCAATAAAAGAATAAAAAGGTGAATAAATGAATAATTGTGGTAGCAATAACATAGTGTAAAAAAAGATAGAGAAATACGAAAATAAAGCCTGGATCTCCTTGGTTTAGCTCGGTATTAAAGATCAAGTAAACTTCGAGGGAAAATGATGGTTCAATCAATGATGAGGTGGTCAGCTTGAGTATTAGCTTCCATTTAACCTTCAACCATTGACTTAGGGATGTAGATCGACTTCAACTTTCGTCGTAAGTCGAGACTATAACCTTTGAACAAGTGGATAACTTTCGTTGCATCCAATCAACTTTCGTTGTAAAACTCGTTAATTTGACTTGTCATTGCATCTGTTGATTTCAGTGGCTAGTTTAACACTCTCATGCAAAACGTAAATCAGATCCAACAATTAAAGCTTAAGAAAAAACTAATACAAATATATATTAAACTGAATAAATAGTTTCAACAAGTGGTGGATGCAGTGTCGAACTAGCTACAAATGGTGAAAACTCTTTACAGGGACATTAGAAATGCATCGACAACGAGGCAAAAATAGGCAGAAATATACAAAACACGAGCCACTGAAACTAAGTTTGAAAAAATGCAGAAATAGACATAAAAAATGCAAAAATAGATGCAATGGATACAAATATGGGGACAATTAGACCTATAAATTAAGGGAAAATACATGCTCTTTAAAGAGCTATCAGCTTCCAATGCCCTAGGTCATGGAGTAGGGGCGATATTAATTTGTTCGTAGAATATGTACTAACATTTCACGAGTAGATTAGAATTATTTTGTACAAACAACATAGCCGAGTATGAGGCATGTGTCATGGGATGTATGCAACCATTGGGAGAAATATCAAGGTGCTTCGAGCCTTTGTAGATTCATCCTTGGTAATCTATCAGCTTCGAGGAGAATGAGAAGTAAGAGACCCAAAGCAAGTCAAGTATTATAACTTGATCCAAGAGATAATTAAAGAATTTGAGAAGGTTAGTTTTGCCTACCTTCCGAGAGAGGACAGTCAGATGGCGGATGCTTTGGCGACCTTAGCAACAATGTTCAAGGTAGGTACAAAGGCATAAATAAAACTGGTCGAAATGCTAATCTCTGAAATGCCAACTCACCATTGTAGCTTGCAAGAGGAAGTGGATGGCAACCCATGGTACTATGACATCTTGTAGTATATCAAGTTCCAAGCCTACCCTAAAGAAGCAAACGAGAATGACAAGAGAACTACTATAAGAATTTCAGTGGGTTATGTCTTAGATGGTGAGATCTTATACAAAAGAGGCTATTAACTCCTCAAAAGATGTATTTTCCATGCATATATTGTCATGATATTGCTAAACTTTATGTACATATTAGTCCATTTTGTAGTAGTTTCTTGCATTTGCATCTAGGAGCTGAGGAATGTATAGTTATTATTGCCAGAGTGAAAGGGTGTTTTCTTGTCATGGTGTGCAGAATTGACAGGACTAGGGCAAGTATATGCATGAAGAAGATGATGAGTGCAGTTTGCAAAAAGTAGAAGCAAAATGCTGAGCACAGTTGGCAAAAAGTAGGAGGGAGAATGTCAAGCTTGGTTAGCAAAAGAAGGATGATGCTTGGAAAAATCGCACTAAGTGAGAGCCACGTCAACCCTAGTTACTATAACGTGTGGATGCCGCGTCTGAAGAGTGCAGCTCTAGAAATTTAGGACTCAACCCTAACCCTAATTAAGGCTTTGTTTACGCCTATATGAAGGAATTCAAGAATGAGCCAAAGGAGAGCTTTAAATCTTTTCGGTAATAAAACCAAAGTTTAATGTTACTAATTGATGTATTTACTAGTGTGAAATCAAAACATTCATCGCCAATCTTTCCAATCATTACTACACCATTTATTTTCCAATCTACGTCGATCTTCACTTCAGTTTCTTTATGATTTTTATTTCTTTTATTTTACTTATTCCCTCAATTAATTGTGGCAATTAATTCCTAGAAAATCCTTGTGGAGACGATACTCAACTCATTACTTTATACTTGTTGACCATGTATACTTGCACGTAAAAGACATATCCTTGGCATTATTTTCTGAATTGACAAACATAATACTTAATCTTTTTCCAAGAGGTATTTCATTGATAATTTTTTGGTGTCGTTGCTGAGGATTGCAACGTAATTGATTGTTTTGATTTTTACTTGTTTTTATTTTTAGTTATTTTTATTAATTTTATTTAGCTTATGAACAGGAGCAACACTACAAGGGAAGAACTTGAGAATGATCCTAAAATTGAGAGAACTCTACGTAGGCTAAGGAGAGAACGTCAAGAGATGGCCTAGAATGGGAATATGGAGTTAGGAGATAACCAACCCATCAGAGAACACCTAGCAACCACCATAGATAATTTGATGCTAGGTCTGATCGATCTAGAGGTAAATACGGCTAACTTTAAGCTTAAACCGACAATGATTCAAATGCTATTGAATGTAGGACAATTTGATGGATCGCCTACTAGAAACCTAAGGCAGCATTTGAAGCAATTCATGGAAGTTTGTCAACTATTACAACATCTTGGTGTGAGTGAAGAAACAATAAAGCTGAGGCTATTCTCGTTTTCTTTGCGAGATATAGAGAAATTGTGGTTAAATTCATTGACATCTAGTTTAGTCACTACATGAGCAGATTTATGCCATAAGTTTCTACTGAGATTCCAGCCACCAACATTAAATGCCAAGCTAGGAGACAAACTTTAGGCAGAAGTTTCTACATGAGCAGAATTATTACCTTTAGGCAAGCTGATGATGAGACTTTGTATGATACCTAGGAGTGATTCAAAAACCTATTGAGGGGAAGTCCCATGCATGGAATCCCTACTTGGACCCAGATGGAGATTTTTTATACTAGACTCAATGATCAGGCCATGACCATTGTAGACGTCGCGACAAATGGTTTTTTATTGGATAAAAATTATAATAATGCATATAACATCCTAGAAACCAGTTTAGGTATAACAAAACGGGTTGTTATCCTTAAATATAAAAACTTAAAAATTTAGCTTAGTGTACCGATACGGCCCTAAGGGTATCGGTACGGAGTTTGTTAATTCTGTTAAAAGACGTAGAAACCAGTTTTAAGAAGTTTGCAAAATGGTCACTGAATATTGTATAGTCTAATTGGATGGGTAAATGATACCAGAACGACTTAAAAATTTGCAGACTTACTGTTATTATATTGAATTTCATTGTTGTTTAGTCAATTGCATGAAGGGACCCCTAAATTACTAATTTATAGATTAGTCCCTAAAACTTGTAAAAGTTAAAAAGTAGTCATAATTGATGAATTATTGTTGCACATTGGATAAATTGGACTAATGCTTACATTCGGTAATGTTTATAAAGCATAATATCATTTAATTATCGATTATTGATCAAAAATTTATTGCATCGATTACCTTTTTGTTCACCGGTATCGTTCTTCGACACGATTTTTTTATAGGCCGGGTAGGGGGTGTTACAATTGTGGTATCAAAGCCAGTGTTTAGTTTGTTCTAGACTAAACTGAGGCTTGTTGCATTGATTATTGTTTTACTTTGCCACCTAGGAGTTATTTTATTGTATATTGTGACTTAATGGCTGATCTGATCTCTTTATTTGTAGAAAAATGTCTAACTCTAATCAAGAATAGATGAGCATATTACTAACTCCTCCACATATGGTGAGGAAGTTAGAAGAAGGGATCCTCTGATTCTGCAGAACCCTCTGATACGAAATCCTAAGCCCGGGATGCAAGTTGCTCAAGAAGAATGCTATTGGAACATGGCTGACATGTTCAAGCTGTTAATAACCTCTTTGAAGGTCAAGCAAACTCTCTCATTACCCAATGTTGCTATTCCAAGTACTCGAGCTCCTATTGATAAGTTACCCCAATACCAGGCTTACTCTTTTACAAGGCAGAATGATAATAACCATGAAATTGCTGAGTATTGGCTAGACATTACTCTACGAATCTTGACTAAGCAACTACAGTGTTCTAATGAACTCAAGCTTGAATGTGGCCTCTCCCTGTTAACAGATGAAGCATTGTATTGGTGGGAAACTACAATTCTTACAGTCCCTAAAGAGGCCGTGAGTTGGGAGTTCTTCCTTCGTGAATTTTGAAAGAAATATATTAGTGAATACTACCTCGCTGAGAGGCGTGATATCTTCCTTCACTTAAAGCAAGGAGGATGACCCGTAGAGCAGTACATTCACGATTTTTGCAAGTATTGCCGACACAGGGTTGAGTATATCAAGAAAGAAGAAGAAAAGTGCAAGATGTTCATCAATGGGTTGAACAATAAACTACGTCCTATATTCACGGCCCTGTGCATTACCGACTTCCAAAACCTTATGAACAGGGTCAAAGCTACTGAAAGTGCTCAAAAGACATAGAGAACCAGTGGGTTAAACAAGTCAGAAAAGAGGCACTGAGATGAATCATATCCCTCCAAATCTTTCAAGAAAGGAAGCGTCATGATTCGAAACAAAATGTGTATTCACAGCCTTCTCAGTATGAGTATCTTGCTAAGTCACAAGCTGTGACATAGTTATTTCCTAGTGCCAACACCATTGAGAGCAGTGACGGCTCTAAGAAAGAAACGAAGTTTCCAGTTTGTAACTTATGTCATCAGAGGCATCCTGAAGGACAGTGTTGCAAGAAATTGGGAGCTTGTTTCTTCTATAGTGAGATGTGACATCTCATTCGTGATTGTCCTAAGAACACTATCAGGTCTGCTTCTGCATTGACCAATCCGTCCCCTGCTCAATCCTTTCGAGGCAAGGGAACAAGACAAGGATCCTTCGAAATGTCTGTTGGTTCATCTAAAGCAGCGCACTATCCCGAATCTAAAGCTCTACATGGATGTACCATGTGAGATGCATGAAACAAGAGGAGGATCACAACCCTATCACAGGTAAAAATTTGAGGATGAATTTTTCTTAAGGGGGAGAATTGTAACATCCCAAAAGCTGGTCTAGTCTGAATTAGGTTTCGATAATCAGAAATTTTATATCGAAATTTCTAAATATTGCCCAGTTATTGATTATGTGTTAGTTTTGTTGTTAAGCGACCTTAACTGAGTCCATTCATAGTTAGGGGTTTTTGACGAAAATATGAAAATGTTGATTTTTGGCTAGGAGTATCGATACAGTAAGACCTGTATCGATACGGCCCAACTGTTTCCTAACTAATTTACAAAACTCGGACTAAACATATCGATACGGCTAGAGGCATATCTGTACGACTTAACAGTCTTAACTACCTAGGGTTAACTGTATCGATACGGTTAAGAGGATATCAGTACGGTACCCTGTTTAAAATATGATTAAGGGCTAAATTGAAAGAAAAAGGAAATTTAGGGTGATGAATCTCCTACTAGGTTGCCAACCCACATGAGAAATGATCAGAAAAGATGACTAAAGCCATCAATTGCCTTGAATTGTTAAAAAGGAATGAAAATAAGATAGTAAATGATTAAGGTAGGCAAACCCTTAGGGGGAGAAAACCTTTTCATTGGTTTTTAGGGAGGTGAGTGATGATTAAGGCTCTAGCTCCCTTAAAATGAATAGAAGAAAAGCTCTCTTTCTTTGTTTTGCTTTCACCGTAGCCAAATTCCACCCTTTGCCTTGAAACAAGCAATCACCTCCATTGTTGTCTTCAACCTCTAGCCCAAGCACCCACCTCTCCTATTAAACCTCTTAAAGTCAAGCTCTTTTTGGTTTGAAAACACCAATCTATAGCTATTGATTGGGTAAGTAGAAACCCTCAATTTATTATTGATTCTATGAGCTATTGGATGATTAATTTCAAGTTGTGATTCTCAAGCTAAGCCCTTGTTCTTTAAGTTTTAATCCATGAATTAAATGAGTAGCTAATGGTTATTTTAATCTTATAAGTGAGTATCGATATTGTTATATTGATCGTGACACTTCCATATTAATTTCTCCTAGCTCAAGAATTAGAGGAAGCTAGTCCATCATCTCCAAAGCAAGCTAGGAATAAAGGAATTACGATCCGAGAGCCTTAGAAGCTTCAAAATTTAAGGTGAGTGTAGTCGGAGTCTCGAGAGTAGGCTAGATGTCTAACTCGAATCATTGGTTATTGTTTATTTTATTACTAACTATGGTATTGAAGAAATTTTGCATAATGCATTATCGAAAGGCCATATTGGTAAGTATTGCATTAGATCATGTCCGAAGCATTGTTGTTATTGCCATTGAAATATTTGAACCATTGTTACATAGAGTTATTGAGTATTGGATATTGGATATTGCTTATTGCTATTGAAATATTGATACACGTGTTTATTACTATTTAATCACCGTGTCGAATCATTGTTACAGAATCATTGCTATTGAACTACTGTTACTGAATCATTACTATTGATGCATTGATATTGGAGTATTGATTATTGAACCTTGGGATTGAAGGTATTGGATACAATTGGCATGCCATAGAATTTATGAGCTCATTGGTACGTGTTAGGCTACGGCCTTTACTGTGGTGCGGCGGAGGGATGTTGATGTGTATTGGTCAAAATGGTGCAGCGGAGGGATTATGACTAGACCCTTATTGATATTGATGCGGATGTGGAATTCATGTATCCATACACCGTGAAATTGATCCAAGGGAACCATTGAGTATTACTATTGGTCATTGATATGAAATTATTGATATGCCATTGATTATTGTTGTTATAATGATCATTGATGCTATGTTATATGTTAAGCATTATAATTATGCCATGTTAAGTCATATGCTTATTGTTAGTGTAGTTAGACTTGTTATTGAAGCATGTTGGAAAGCATACCATGCTCACTCATTGTTCATGGCTACCTCACTTAGACTATGTAAGTCTAATGCATTCATTTTCTACATTTCAGGTTAAGAAAGTTATCGGATCGAGATCAGAGTTAGTTGGAAGATCGGCAAGTCACCATAAGCTTAGAGTAATGTGTTTTATCCTTATGAAATCCTAGAATGGTGGCAAAGTAATTAGAATAGTTGATCTTGATGCATTTTGCTATGTATGTATTGGCTATGTTTTGTATAAGGTTAAGTGGCCCTAAGTGACATGTTAGTTTTGCGTAAAAATGGCACATTTGGCTAAAGAAGTGAAAACTTGGTGAATGGATCCATATTTTATGAAAATTGACGTGCTAGTAGATTTAATGGTTATAAACTTGCTGGTAAAATTTCATGGTATTTGGACATTGTTCAATAGGTTAAAATGATTAAAATCCAGCTAAAATCTGTCATTGCAGGGCAGGCATATCGGTACGGGTAATGGCGTATCGATACGGCCTTGCATAATTAGGCCAAGTGAAACAGAGCGTATCGATACGCAGAGGGGGTGTATCAGTATGAATTTTGACAGTAAGGTCCTAAAAATAAATGGTATCGATACAGCCCTAGGCCATACCAAAACGGGTCAACCTTAGTCAACACGTATCGATACGAGCTTAGGTGTATTGATACGAGTTGTTATCCTTGAATCTGAAAACTTGAATATTTAGCTTAGCGTAATGATACGGCCCCAAGGGTATCGGTACGGAGTTAGTTAATTCTGTTAAAAGACATGGAAACCAGTTTTAAGAAGTTTGCAAAATGGTCACTGAATATTGTATAGTCTAATTAGATAGGTAAATGATACCAGAATGGCATAAAAATTTGTAGTCTTACTGTTATTATATTGAATTTCATTTTTGTTTAGTCAATTGCGTGAAGGGGCCCCTAAATTACTAATTTATAGATTAGTCCCTAAAACTTGTAAAAGTTATAAATTAGTCCTAATTGATGAATTATTGTTGCACATTGGATAAATTGGACTAATGCTGACTTTTGGTAACGTTTATAAAGCATAATATCGTTTAATTATCGATTATTGATAAAAAAAATTATTGCACCAATTACCATTTCGTTCACCGGTAGCGTACTCCGACCTGGTTTTCTTCTATGCTGGGTGGGGATGTTACAAATCCTCTACAAACACTAGTTGAAACCTTTCCTAAAATTACTAAAATCAACATCAAACACCTTCCAAACTTAACCCAACCAAAACCTAAAGGTTTAATCCATCAATTACCTTCAATTAACATCCAACAAAAACCTATTATCATCCTTATACTTCCATCATTCATTAAACAACCGAAACTCGCCAAAAACACAACACTAACAACGTACCAAATTAGAAATTCACATAGTTTCGGGATTCCAATGTTAAAGTCAACTTATCAACATTATACAACATCAAAATCATGATTATAATCAATCAAGAATTCAACAAAATAGATCCAAAACAAAAATCACTTAATCTCATCAACTAAACCTTGATTTAACCAATTTCCATAATTAAATCATTAAAACTCATTAGAAAACATTTATAAATGATCAATAACTTGGGAATTTTAGTAAAGAACCATACATTAGAGGAGAAGGGCGAAGCTCACCTCTAATGTTTACTTTCCTCCTTAATTGTATTGATTTACATGAGAAAACAAGATTAAAACAATAAGGTTTTGATGGGAAACAATTAAGAACTCATTTGACATTAAAAGATTGAAGAAATCAAGAAGCTACCTGAAGATTTTGAAGAAGAAAAGAGTGTTTGGCTGAAGAGAATTTGAGAGAAAATCTTTTTAGAGAAAAGTTAGTTACGTGAAATTTACTTAGGAATTAATTATAAAATTAATTACTCATAATCTATTTATACGTCTCCTCAAATATTTTTAAAATAACCAATTAAGGAGAAAAGTATGATATTAGACTTTGGGCAAAAGCCAAAATATTTTCCATTCTTTACACTTTGGTCACTAGCCAAAATGTCACATTTCTGAATTCCATTTATCAAAATTGAATTTACCAAAAATATTCATATATTAAATAATTATTTTTAGATATTTTCCCAAATATTTTCTCACTCAAAAATATTTAATCTGATTTTAATCTCGAATCTGATTCAAATCTCTAACCCGATCCAATAGACCATCTAATCAGCCTATAAACCACTAGGCCCAAAACCGGGGCATTACAACGGATTTGCCTATTGGTGTATGTTGCCTATCGAAGGCTCAATTCGTGTTGGCAAGCGAGGCAAGGCAAATCAGTGAGTGAAAACATGTTTAAGCTCTTAAAAAGGTTTGATCGTTGGGTCATGGGGGTTTAGTTATAGCCTAAAAAGGTTAACTAAGCTCAAGCGTAAGTCATTCTTACTTCGCTTGATTGTTGGTTTCGAAATGAGCTTGCAGATTTCATGTTGGTTTAAACATGGTTGATTTTCATGTTTTGGTTTTAAACATGGTTTGATTTACTTACTGTAAATGCATCATTTTTGATAAATATGAAATGTTTATCAAATTAATGAATGCCTATGAGCATTGGGATTTGTTCATTGAAAGGAATGTGTTGTTGCCTCTGGCAATATGGTTTTGCATAAAAAACAGTTTCGTGAAATGCATTGGAAAATAATAAGTAAATATATTTGAAAATGATATATTGGCTATGTGACGTATTGTGAAAGTGTCGTATATAGTTGGCTAGTAATAGGATTAAAATGCATTATAATATATAAAATCGATCGTGCCATAGTCCTTGAGGAAAAGCGGTTTAACTAGGCTACTCAGACTATTGGGTTATCACTTGAGTACGCGGCTTAACTAGGTAGCCCATTATGATGATATCTTGTGGTTTAACTAGGCAAGGTATAAGATTTGGTGGCGGTAAGCTTATCATGAGAAATCCATGTATCTGAACATGTATGGATAGAGGTGAGTCTATCTGGGGCATTATAAATGCTAATATATGAGAATATATGCGATAAAATAGTGACAAATGATTTTGATGCATATGGTTGTTATGCATGATTTGTTGTGGAAACAAATGAGATAATGCTTGGGGTAGTAAAGCATGTTCTAAAAACAATATGGGTTATTGTTTTCCAATGGATTTTTAATCAAATGTGAAGTGCTTGGAAAGTAAGCATGTTTTGGTTTAAAAGGCATGATAATGTTTTTGAAAGTGGTTTTAAATAATGAACTCTTTGTGAGTTGGAAACTAGTTTTAATTGCATTGACGGTGTTATGTTTTGAGCACTCATCACTAAACCTTGTGTGCTTACGCTCTCTTTCTCCATCAATGTAAAGAATTAAAGGTTGGAGGCAACGAGCAAGCGAGGGAAGATCCAAGGACTTGTTAACGCAAAAGTATGACTCTTCGAACTAGACTTGTAGTAATAAAGGCAATAGGGTAAATTATTGATTAGAGAGGGTGTTTGCTAAATTCCCTGTTTGGGCAAGTTTGTATTGCTATTTTAGGGTTTTAATTGACCTTATACATTTGGTTGTTGCTTTGGATTTATGTTTCGTATGGTGGTTGGTTGTTTTATAGGAAGCATGCCTCTAGAATCATATTGATTCATGCTGCCATGATTTGTTCATGCATCTTTGATGTTCTAGCATGGAATGGTCCCTGAAATAGTTGTGTTTATGATTATGTGTTTGGGACATGTTTGAATCCATAAATGTATGTTAAACCAACAAAATTGGACATTTCAGGTTAGGGCGTATCGATACGTGTGAGACAATATCGATACGAGTTAGTGTTTTTAGGTATAGCATATCGATACTCGAAGAGGTTTATCGATACGAGATAGTGTTTTCTGGCATACGTTTTGATACTTAAAGAGGTGTATCAGTACGGGTTTGAGCTATTGGAATTTGGGATTTTGAGCTACGCAGATTAGAAGCGTAGAGAGATTGAGTATGCGGTTGATGATCGCATGTTCTTGAAGGTGTCACCTTGGAAGAAGGTGATGCAATTTGGATGTAAAGGAAAGCTTAGTCCAAGGTTTATTGGACCATATGAGGTTGTGGAGCATATAGGTCATGTGGCTTATTGTTTGAGGTTACCTCCTGGGTTTGAGAAGGTTCATAATGTGTTTCATGTATCGATGTTGGGAAAGTATCAGTCAGATCTATTGCATGTTATGGCGGTGGAAGTCATTGAGTTGCAACTGGATTTATCTTATGATGAGGAACCGATAGAGATCCTTGATTCTAGTAGGAAAGTTTTTCGTGGCAAGACGATTGAACTTGTAAAGGTGTTGTGGTGACATCATGGAGTTGAAGAAGCCACGTAGGAGAGCAAAGCGAACATGATGAAACAGTTTCCGCATTTGTTTCCTTCAGGTAAAATTTTGAGGACAAAATTTCCTAAGCAGAGGAGAGTTGTAACACCCCGGTTTTGGGCCTAGGAGTTTGCTAGGTTGATTAGACGGTCTGGTAGACCGAAATTAGAGATTCGAATAGGATTCAGGATAAAAATCGGAATGAATATTTTAAGTGAGATAAAAATATGGGAAAATATCCTAAAATAATTATTTAATATATGGATATATTTGGTGAAATAAACTTTGGAAAATGGGTTTTGGACATTTGACATTTTGGGTTAGTGACCAAAATGTAAAGAATTAAAACTGTTTTTAGTGACTATTTTGAAAAAAAGGGTCAAATCTTAGAATCTCTAAGGAGCCAGTTTACCAAATGTTTTATTAGATTTTCCTCTCAATTAGGATTGATTTTAAAGAGTTGTAATTAAGGAATTAAAAAGGGATTTAATAAAAGAAGGTAGTTATTTCCTTAAACCACTTTTGACGTGACTTTTGCTCTCAAACTTTTCTCTCAAAATTTCTTCAACCAAACACTCTCTTTTTCATTAAATACTTCAGGTAATAATCTTGATTTCTTAAACTTTTGATTTCCAATGGATTCTTCAATCTTGTTTTCTAAAATCTCATTGTTTTCCTTTGTTTTTCAAGAGTAAAACATCCAATTGAGAGGAAATTCACTCATTGGAGGTAAGGTTCATTCTTATGATCTAATTAAAGGTTCTTTACTGAAATTCCCAAGTATTTGATCATTATTTAATGTTTTCTAATGAGTTTTGATGATTTAATAATGGAAATTAGTTAAATCAAGGTTTATTTGTTTAGATCGTGTGATTTTTGTATTAGATCTATTTTGCTGAGTTCTTGATTGTTTTTAATCATAATTTTGATGTTTCATAATGTTAATAAGTTGGTTTTAACATTGGAATCCTAAAACTAGGTGAATCTCTAATTTCTAGGTTGTTAGTTATGTGTTTTTGAGGAGTTGTGGGAGGTTTATGGATGCTAGAGGTTTAAGGATGTTATTAGGTTTTTTTCGATGTTAATTGATGGATTAAACCAAAAGTTTTTGGATGGGTTAAGTTTGGAAGGTGTTTGATGTTGTTTTCGATAGTTTCGACTAGTTTTTGGAAGGCGAATATTGAGGTTGCATGGGATCTTTGTTTAGCAGCGAGTTGAATGTATAATGAAGCATTTCCCCTTTGTTTTTATGTGACTAAATTAGGGAACGATCAAGGCGGGTTGGCCTAGTGGTGTACATTGCCTATTAGAGGCTCAATTCGTGTTGGCAAGCGAGGCGAGGCGAATCGGTGAGTGAAAACGGTTTAAGCTCTTTAAAAGGTTTGATAGTTGGATCATCTGTAATGTCCCACCAAATAGTCTAGGAGATATTTCGATCTAACAATAGCTTTATTCCTTTAAAATGTTTTACTATTAGAATATGTAGGAATTTAAGGGATCAAATTGTATTAATGATGCAAATAAGTGGCTATATAGGAAAGGACTAAATCGTGCAAAGTCCTTAATCAAAGGTTTGCATGTAATCCTTCAAAAATTGAAGGATTTGACCATGTGTCAACTTGGAAATCTCGGTTAATGGAGTCTTAGGAGAGTCATATTCTCCCTTCATTGTGGTAACCCGAAAAAAAAACTTAGAAAGAAAAAGAGAGTAGAGTGGGAAACTCTTAAACCGTGAGAATTAGATGATGGTAGATTGAATCCTTTGAATTTAAGTTGTTTAGCACTCTAAGAGAGGTATGATTTTCTTCCACTTTTTCTTGCATGTTTGATTTCTTTGTTAATCTATGGGAATTGGCTTAATTTGGTGGATGTATGTATGATTGTTAGATTGAGAAACTTGTAATGTTGTTGATAGTTGGGTTAGCCGAATGCTTTGAAATGGATAAAATTGTGGAGCATGAAACAATGAATTGTTGTTTAAGTCTTGAAAACAATGTTTGAAAAGTGAGAATTTAACTTATAATGAGATTTCAAGTTTGGCTTCTTTGAACATATGATCAAAATTGTTTTAAGGAGTATGAAATTGAAGTTGATTTTAGGTTGCTAGGAAGGGTAGAAATCTGTTTGGATTGTAGTAAAAGAATTATGTGGAAATGGCTGTATGATAATAAGGTATTTAAGGCTGCATTGATGGCCAAAAAACAGGGGGGAAATCTATATAAGCAAAGCATAAACTGTTTTATGTTAAAATGTAAGAAAAGGTGGCTGTTTAATAGTAGTTATAAGTATTAGAGTAAATTTGGGCAGAATTGTACCTATAAGAAGTTTTAGAGGCTATTTTGAAACCGAGAAATGAGGTATTTTAGCTAAAGGACTGTTGAAAAATCTTATAATGGTAACCATACTGTTTTTAAGGCAATTGGGAATTGTTTAGTTGAAATGAAATGCATAAATATATATATATGTACACATGAGGTGCTTGTTCGAGATAAATGAATAAATGTTTATGAAATGAATGCGATTCTTGAGTTTGATTGGTTGATTAAAATTTGTCCAGTGAGTTATATTGTAAATATGTGATTGTTTGCCTTGACATGTTAGAAAGCATATAGACTGTTTCGGGTATAGGAATATACATGTATTGGAGTTGGTACTGTTTTAACATGAAGAAACATGTATGTGAATATATGAAATTGAGCAAGGGCTGTCTTGTGTTGTTATATATATATATATAAGGATTGATTTGAACTTAAATAGAAATATATATAAAGACATAATCGAGTTTCAGTAATAAAGATTCTAGAGGGCTGTTTTGATATACCTATAAGTGCATATAGGGTTGCTGCCTTGTTTTGAATTGAGACATGTGTGTGCATTTATATGAATTGGACAGTTTTGGTTGAATATGTATGATTAATGAATTGAATAGGATGCTTAAAACATGGGAGAATGCCTTGGAAATGTATTTAAGGACTGTTTAGTATGTTAGGGGCTGAATTTCATGAACAAAAATACATAAAGGGCTGTTCGTATGAATTGAAAATGTTTAGGGATTTAATTGTTGAATTAGGGGCTGTTTGGTGCATGAATACAAGTGTTAGGGTTTGTTTTGGAGCATATAATTATATGAATGTAAAAAGAAGACAATAATGTAGTGATATGAACCTTGGTGAGCTGATTTGGACGTGTGAATGTGTGCTTGTATGAAAAGGATTATCTTTGCATCCATGCCAATATATTAAAGGGTTGTTTTGTTAAATAAACAAGAGTTAAATTGTAAATTTGTGGTAAGTTTGGTATATGTTAGAAATATTGAATTGATTATAATATATATAGTCATATTCTTGTTATATTTAGACCAAGAAGAAGCTAGGAAGGATTTGGATAATTAACAAGATCCGATTAAGGATTCAAGAATCCCGTAACTTCGGGATAAGAGGTGAGTGTAGTTTAAAGTCTCAGAATAGATTAAAAGCTATTCCGAGCATTTTGTTAATTAAACTATTTGTTTGTTGTCTAATTTAAGCATTGTTGAGCTAAGCTTGGAAAAAAGGTACGTTGCTTAATGATTAAGCATGCTATGAAATTAAGGAATATTAAAATTATGATTGAAATGAAGAATGTTTGGTGGTAGGTGCTATGCGCATAAGTAACAAGAATAAAATTCTGATTTATGTCTTGTGGTTTCTGTGACCTTTTGATTATGAATATGAAAGACAATCATGGGTATATGCACGAGTTATAAGCTAAACCATATGAATATGTATTCCGAAATTCGGATAAAGAGCAATGCTCAAAACATTTAGTATGTTATATGAAATGACACATGATTCATGTTTTTTAGAACATGGAATTAAGTGAAATTCGATCTGATATGATAAGAATATGTGTATCCTTGGTCTCAAGTCGGTCTTAGGTATAGTTGGCATGCCATAGAGTCCATAGAGCTCATGTGTTTTGGGTGGACTACGGTCCTTATATTGGCGACAGTAGGAGGGTTTGCTCAGTACCATGGGTACCCTATCTGTTGGCGACATTTGGTTGGGGATTCGAGTACCTAGGCTGATTTTTGATTTCAAGGCTATGTTTAAATAAATATTGAAAGCTAATAAATTGAGTAAATATAAAAGCTTGATGCCTTGAATTAAGAAATAACCTATTTGAATTACTTTAAACTATAACATATGTGTTGAGTGGATTCTTCATGAAAATATGATATACTATGTGTTCAGTGAAGTGGAATAAGCCTAAATATCCATAGATAAAGTGATTCCTTGTTTGATATGTTCGAATGATTTAAGCTATGCTGATTTTGTGAATTTTTGTTACCTAGTATGTAAAGTTGCAAGAGATAGCATGTAGATATTGAATTAAAACAAAAATTTTGGTCATGGTTATAAATGAGTTTATAATATACATGTTTCATTGGAATTAGTAACTAATCGAACCTATTATAAGTGTCTGTTCCAAAAGCCTTGTTGTATGCTACTTAACTTCTTGATTAAAAGATTAAAAGATTAAATAAGAAAGAAATAAATGATCTATGAATTGAGCAAGTTTGGTTGTGATTGATACCTTGTGTAATAAGTAATTTCTATATTGTTAAGGTATGGTTAATCAATAAAATCAGGAAAGTTTCTTAGATAAATAAGGGACTATGGTGATGGATTGCTTAACAAGTAAAATTGTATCCTTTGATCTTTGAATGTTACGTGTGTGAGTAGTTATGCTTAATAAAGAACCTATATTCATGTGATTGGTGTGAATAGTTTATGTTTGTGATTTATTTGAATGTTCACGTATACAGGATAATGTCTACTAGGAACAATTTTGCATTTACATAATTAATGATTAAATGCTAAAGTTGATATCATTTGAAAAAAAAATTATGTTTCAGTTAGAGCATGATTGATAGCTTAATGATTAAAAACTATGTGAAAATATGCGTAAGAAGTTATGGGATGTAAGTTGACTGAAACATTCTTTGATAACTTATTTGTATAAAATGATCATTAGGAAGATATTTGTATAACCAGTCGAACTAAGGAGATTGTTATATTTTAAAACCGTGAAGAAAAAGGGATCTTGAGTTAATTGAAATTATAGGTTTTAAGGAAAGCATGGACCTTGCTTAGGGAATATTCGATTGATACTTGTGGTAAATAAATTATATACTTAAACTTAATTTATAATACGATTCTTTGGTGGACTGTTTTGAATAAAACAATCACTTATGGGACTGCTTTGATTCTAAATTTGAATATATATGTTTTGGTGGACTGTTTTGAGCAAAACAATTACATATGTGACTGTATTAAATCTATATTTGTATATATATGTTTTACGGACTGTCTTGAGTATATTAAAAGTATGTGGGGGTTATTTTGGGTATATAAAATATGCAGGAGTTGATGGGCAATTTTGAATAAAGTACTCACACATACATATATATATATATATATATATATATATATACATATATATAAGTGTTTACACTTGTGGACTAAATCGAATAACATATATAATATGAATAGATTTATGTAACTAAAAGATTTATTAGTAAAATGTGTTGCTTGATCTACAAGTATACGATAAAGGAAAGTCGTGTCATAAGAAATGAGTCAAGGCAATAACATATATAAATAGTGAAGTTTATACTTGAATATCCTTTTTGGGATGATTATGTGTAATAAATATGAGCATGTTTAAGCTCGATTCATCTATGTTTATGTGAAATCTTCGATTGAATGTTTTGACCTAGAAGGGTTAGCTTGTGGTCTAGGCTTAGATTTATTTGTGCTAAATGAAAAGACCTAAGTAATAAGATAGATTATTGACCCGTACTCTAAAATCTCATAAGCTACCTCACTAAGTAACCAAACTTATACGTCCTTTCACTATTTTTCAGGATAAGAGAACATCTTGGGTTAGTTTTGAGCTGGGACCAGATCACCGGAAGACAAGATTGTATGTCTTGAAGTTCCCTAAAGAACTCCTAGTTGGTGGCACATAGTTTTTAAGCTTGCATAATTGGTTTATATTCCATCCGAGTCATATATGTATATAAGTTTTGTCATGGGCCCTTAATCATTTCTTGGTGGTTGTTTGCTTTATATGATTTAATAATTAGCAAGTTAGAATGGTTTCTTGATAGTAAATCATGATGAGGATAAATCTGAATGTTGCTTGACAAATAAGTTACGAGAGATAGGATACTATAATGGATTTAAGATTGGGAATAATTAGTAGGGCACCCTATGATTTGCATAGTATTAAAGGTTAAACAAATTGATTGGTATGTCATAAGTTAATAGATGAAAGTGTATTATACATAGTGTGTGGTTTAAATATTTCTGAGAGGTCTAAGTTGATAAATCACCTTAATCTTGATGTTTGATTTACATTTAAATTCATGTTATTGAAACATCTAGTTCTAAGGTCCTATAAAATACGGAATGCTAAAGCAAGATAAAATCTGTATGCTTCTACGTGTTGTGAGTCTTCTGCTAGATATGGATGTTATGTAGCTCAAGCACATAGCATTATATTCATTAATTTAGTGATATGTATATGAACGTACACACGAGGTGGTTATGCAAATGATTTTGGCGATAGTTTATCACTGGAGAAATTATAAAGTTTTAATCTAAACCAAATTCATACCATTAAATGCTTGACACATTTGAGGGATAATTCTCACAAGTTTATAATAATATAATCCATGATATGTTTAGTTCTAATGGTAATGAGATTAAAAGTAATTTTTGGTTCTGTAAGAGTTGAAAATTCATGGTTCGTAAAATAAGTGCTCTTAAAGATGGATTGCATAGGCATGCTGTGATTTGGCTTGAAGCTTGATGCTATTTGTGTGACTATTTGATTGCATATAATATAAGTTTGTTATTAGACCTTTGAATATTCTAAAAAAGATTTAAATTACTCTGCCTTTCAAGGAAAGTTTAGTCTTGACCAAACGTTCTAAACAAAAATTTTCAAGATTCTTATTTGTGTCTGCTTTGAAACACTTCCTAATTTCGGTTTACTCCTAAGCCAGCTTAGGGGTGTTATATCATCGGGGTTTAGTTATAGCCTAAAAAGCTTAACTAAGCTTAAGCGTAAGTTGTTCTTACTTCGCTTGATTGTTTGTTTCGAGATTAGCTTGCGGATTTCATGTTGGTTTAAACATGGTTGATTTTCATGTTTTGGTTTTAAACATGGTTTGATTTACTTATTGTAAATGCATAGTTTTGGATAAATATGCAATGTTTATCAAAGTAATGAATGCCTATGAGCATTGAGATTTTTTCCTTGAAAGGAATGTGTTATTACTTTTGGCAATGTGGTTTTGCATATGAAACTGTTTTGAGAAATGCATTGGAAAATAGTAAGTAAATGTATTTGAAAATGATATATTGGCTATGTGACGTATTGTGAAACTGTCAGATATAGTTTGCTAACGATAGGATTAAAGTGCACTATAATATATAAAATCGATCGTGCCATAGTCCTTGAGGAAAATCGGTTTAACTAGGCTACTCGGACTATTGGGTTATCACTTGAGTATGCGGTTTAACTAGGCAGCCCATTGTGATGGTATCTTACGGTTTAACTAGGCAAGGTATGAGATTTGATGGAGGTGAGCCCATCATAAGAAATCTGTTTATCCGAACATGTATGGATAGAGGCTAGTCTATCCGGGAATAGAGGTGAGTATATCCGAGATCACTATAAATGTCAATATATGAGAATAAATGTGATAAAAGAGTTATAAATTATTTTGATGCATATGGTTGTTATGCATGATTTATTGTGGAAACAAATGAGATAATGCTTGGGTAGTAAAGCATGTTTTGAAAACAAGATGGGTTATTGTTTTCAAATGTATTTTTACTCAAATGTGAAGTGCTTGGAAAGTAAGCATGTTTTGGTTTAAAAGTCATGATAATGTTTTTGAAAATGGTTTTAAATAATGAACCCTTTGTGAGTTGGAAACTAGTTTTAGTTGCATTGATGGTGTTATGTTTTGAGCACTCCTCACTAAACCTTGTGTGCTTACGCTCTCTTTGTCCATCAATGCAGAGAATTAAAGGTTGGAGGCAACGAGAAAGCGAGGGAAGATCCAAGGACTTGTTAATGCAAAAGTATGACTCTTCAAACTAGACTTGTAGTAATAAAGGCAATGGGGTAAATTATTGATTAGAGAGGGTGTTTGCTAAATTCCTTATTTGGGCAAGTTTGTATTGCTATTTTGGGATTGTAATTGACCTTATACGTTTGGTTGTTGCTTTGGAGTTATGTTTCCTATGGTGGTTGGTTGTCTTTTAGGAAGCATGTCTTGATCCTTGTTGCCATGATTTGTTCTTGCATCTTTGATGTTTTTGCATGGAATGATCCCTGAAATAGTTGTGTTTATGATTATGAATGTTTGTGACATGTTTGAATCAACAAATATATGTTAAACCAGCAAAACTGGACATTTCAAGTTAGGGCATATCGATATGCGTGAGACCATATCGATATAGGTTAGTGTTTTCAGGCATAGTTTAGCGATACTAGAAGAGGTGTATCGATACGAGATAGTATTTTTAGGCATAACGTTTCGATACTCGAAGAGGTGTATCGGCATGGATTTGAGCTATTGGAATTTGGTATTTTGAAAATGCGTAGGTGTACCAATACAGTTACTCGTGTATCAATAAGGGTAGCTGTTATTACAGTTAAAATGTGCCTTTAAGGTTTCTATTTTATTCATTTTGGTCATTGATTGTTGTGAGTGCAATTGTATGAGATTGCATGATCGTCTTAAGTTGAAATTTGGCATACAAGCATGTAATTTGACTAATTAAGGAAAGGCAACCTTGAAACCAAGAAAGTATCTGTAATTTTACAGATTTGCAAGTTGGTCCCTAAATTACAAGTACGCGTTATATGATGTTGAATTGATGTTAGATTCAATGGAGATTTCACCCGCTGCCAGCATGGTCACCTTAGGTTAATAATATACATCTAGAAAAGATAAAAATGAAAAATGGATGTAATTCGAGTTATCGCTTCACGGGTTTATTTCGGCAAACCCAATGTAGCTCGTTCGGTTCAGTTTGGCATCTAGGCCGGATCGAGGGGGTTACAGTAATAGTAAGAGTGGGAAGGGAAAGAGTGAAATTGAAAGCAGGGGAGAGAAGCTTAAAATGAGCGTATATGCGAGGTGTATTGAAATTAGAAAATGTGTTTTGGTGAGGCAAACACTTGTGCTTTTGTACAAGGAGAATTTTCTAAACACTAACGAACTCGATGCAACATTGTCATATTCTATTGTTTCTCATTTGTAGGATTTTGAAGATATTTTACCCAACGAGATTCCAGGAGGTTTACCACCTATTCGTGGCATAGAACATCAAATCAATTTTATGCTTGGTGCTATATTACCCAATCGACCAGCATTTAGGAGTAACCTCGAGGAAACAAAAGAGTTACAGTGACAAGTACTAGAATTGATGGAAAAAGGCTATATTCGAGAGAGCTTAAGCCCATGTGTCATTCCTGTACTGTTGGTACCCAAGAAATATGGGTCATGGTGCATGTGTGTGGATTGTCGAGCAATCAATCAGATCATAATCAAATATCGACATCCTATACCATGCCTAGATGATATATTGGAGGAATTGAGTGGTTTCAATGTGTTTCCAAAGATCAATCTTAAAAGCGGATATCACCAAATCATGATGAGAGAAGGTCATGAATGGAAGAAAGCATTCAAAACAAAACAAGGTTTGTACAAGTGGAATGTGACGCCTTTTGGTTTAACAAATGCACCTAGCACATTTATGAGATTAACGAATCACGTCTTACGACATTATATTGGTAAGTTTTGTGCTGTTTATTTTGACGACATTCTCATATACACCCGTTCTTTAGAGGACCATGAAAGACATCTCAGATTTGTTTTTAATACACTTCGAAAAGATTAATTGCATGCTAACTTAAAAGATGTGTTTTCTGTACAAACAAACTTGTGTTTCTAGGATTCGTAGTGAGTTCTGAAGGTTTGTAGGTTGATCACAAGAAGGTAAAAGAAATTGAAGAATGGTCGATGCCTACAAGAATTATCAAGGTAAGCAGCTTTCATGGATTGGCCAGTTTCTATCAAAGGTTTATTTAATTTTAGTACCATTGTTGCTCTTTTAACTAACGTGATTAAAAAGAATGCAAATTTCTTTTGGAATATTCAACAAGAACAGGCTTTTAATCAGATTAAAGAGTGCTTAACGAAGGCACCATTGCTTTCCTTACCAAACTTTGATAAGACATTCGAGATTGAGTGTGATGCTTCAGGTGTAGGAAGTGGTGTTGTTTTATCACAAGAGAGACGTCCGATTACATATTTTAGCGAGAAACTACATGGAGCAACCTTAAACTATCCAACATACGGCAAGGAAATGTATGCTTTGATTAGGGCCTTGGAAAATGGCAACATTACCTATGGTCGAAGGAATTTGTTATGCATACAAACCATGAGTCATTGAAACACATCAAGGGACAACACAAACTCAAAAAAAAGACGCGAAATGGGTAGAGTTCCTTGATCATTCCCATACGTCATCAAGTACAAGAAGGGAAAAGAGAACATTGTTGATGATGCCTTATACTGGAGGTATGTCCTTTTTAATTGTCTTGAATATAAACTGATTGGATTTGCATTTCTTAAATAACTCTATGATACTAATTTTGATTTTGGGGAGATCTTCAAAGCATGTGAGAAAGGTGCGTTTGATAATTTTTACAACCATGATGGGTTCTTATTCAAGGAAAGGAAACTTTGCATCTCTCAAAGTAGTGTGCACGAGGTCTTAGTGAAGGAAGCCCATAGCAGGGGGCTCATGGGACATTTCAGATTTAACAAGACGTTAAACATCCTACAATAGCATTTGTTTTGGCCGAAAACGAAAATAGATGTGGAACGAATTTGTGAGCATTGTATCACTTGCAAAAGGGCGAAATCAAGACTTCAACCTCAAGGGTTGTACACGCCATTACCAATCTCTAAAGAGCCATGGTTTGACATTTCCATGGACTTTGTTTTAGGACTTCCTAAAACAAAGAACGACAGAGATTCCATTTTCATGGTTGTTGATAGGTTTTCAAAAATGGTGTACTTTATTCCATGTCATAAAACTGATGATGCTTCCAATATTGCTAATATGTTTTTCAAGGATATTGTGCATTTACAAGGACATTCGAGGACAATCATTTCAGATCAAGATACAAAGTTTTTAAGTCGTTTCTGAAGGTCTTTATGGAGCATGATTGGGACAAAGTTATTGTTCTCTACAACTTCTCATCCTCAAATTGATGGCCAAACCGAAGTGGTAAATCGAGTACTTTCAACTTTGTTACGTTCTTTGATTAGCAAGAATCTGAAATCCTGGGAAGAGAGCTTGCCACATGCGAAATTTGCTTACAACATATCACTCCATTCAGCCACCAAATTCATACTATTTGAGGTTGTATATGGGTTTAATCCATTGTCTCCTATGAATTTGTTACCTTTGCCCATTGATCAAGCATTAAACAAGGACGAAAAAAACAAGGTCAAATTCATGAAAAAGCTTTATCGGAAGGTTTGAGAGAACATTGAGAAATATTAAAGCAATATGAACAACAAGCAAATAAGGGATGAAAGTGAGTCAACTTTGAACCCGACGATTGGGTTTGGGTGCACTTCAGGAAGGAACGATTTCCAGCACAAAGGAAATCTAAACTCTAGCCTAGAGGGGATGGGCCATTTCAAGTATTGGAGAAGATCAATGATAATGCCCACAAGATAGATCTCCTGGGAGAGTTTGGTGCCAGTGGTACTTTTTGAGCAAGGTAACGATTTGAAGACAAATCGCACTCAAGAAGGGGAGGATGATGAGATCATGGTGTCACCACCACCATTGGACCTGGAGGAATTTCCTTAGGCCCCATTACTCATGCAAGGGCAAGAAAATTTGGAGATGCGGTCAGCAACAACTGCAATCATGCATGGAAGATTATTGAAGATGCCAACGTTGAATCAATTCCTTGCAACATGGCATTTGGTTCAAATAACGTGGAAGATTCATGCAACGTGAAAGAGAGTCCATACAACGTGTTGCATGTTTATTTTTGATGCATATGTTCCATTTGATTATTATTATTTTACTGTGCACATGTTTTCTATTATGTTGTTCATTGTTTATTTTACCAACATTAGAGTACGTTGAATCATATAATTTATATTTATTAGATTTAGCATGCATCGTATTACATTATTTATTTCTGATCATATTTCTCGTATTTACAAGTGTTATGCAAGGACAATGAATCAACACATCACTAGGGTGATTCAGAGAATTGTTACTATTGGAGAGATGCTTGCTTGAGGTGCTTGCTTAGCTTTGGAGGTGCTTGCTTGGATTAAGACGTGTTTTTTAGAGGTGCTTGCTTGCCTTTCCAGGTGCTTGCTTAAGGTGCTTGCATGGACCTGCTTGCTTATGTTCATATTGAAATTGACATGTGTTGTCACTATTTTTTGGCTCAAAAATGCAAGAAAAAGGAAAGAAAGCTGGACCGAATCATGTAAAAAGGGGAACTGCATTATTCTAGGAGAATTGAACCGAAAAGGAAGGAAGAACATGGGGGGCTGACTCGAAAGGGAATAAATCATCCTAATTATCTTCAAATACGAATCAAAAAAGGAAGAAATGGCATAGTCAAGCAAGAATCAATTGAAGAAGGAATGTTGGAATCAAATCAAGAAATTTGGGCAGTAATCTTACATGATTTTTGGGATTATTATTCCAATCTTCCATGTATTTTAGGTAGTGAAAAACCTATATATACTCCCCCTTTGTAACATAGACTGGGACATTCACCATTCACTTCACCACTCCTCTTTGAATTTCACCACTAATCATCCTTTGTAATTTACTCCACACACAATTCCAATCTGAAAATTGCACAAGAGAGCGAGGAATTTTGTACTAAAATTTTGGTGGAATACAAGAACAATGTTCTTTATTTAGGTATCTTGTTCTTACATTTTTTATTATTTATTTGTTATATTGATTTTGAACATGATCAAAGTATGAGGTAATTTACACCATTTTTTGTTTTGGAGGATACTTATTTAAGTCTATTAATTAAAAGGGCTTTTTGTGTACCACCGTCGGTTGATGATGGTCGACGTCAGTGGATGGCGGCTGACACAGTAGTGCACCACCTTGTTCTTCGTTCGTTGTTCATTCGTATGAACACCTATTTGTCTTTATCTAAAAGGTTGTTTGATCTATTTTTTAAGGAAAAGATGGTGAAAGGTGTAATACCCCCTTCCCGGCCTGGTCGAGAACCGGGTCGGAGTGTGCTACAAGTGAACGATGTGGAGATCGGTGCGATAAAATTTCAATAAATACTGTCACTCAATCGATGTTATACTTATCAAACATTACCAAGTATAGGCATTAGTCCAATTTATCCAATGTGAAACAAAGATTTATCAATTAGGACTAATCCTTAGCTTTTACAAGTTTTAGGGACTAAACTGTAAATCTAATAATTTAGGGGTCTTTTAATGAAATTGACCACCCCACACTGAAACTCAATTCAATAAGAGTAAGCTTGTAAATTTTCATGTCATTCAAATAACATCCACCTATCCAATTAGACCATACAATATTCAGTGACCATTCTATAAACTATTCAAAGCTGTGTTTAATGCCTTTTAACAAAATTAACTACCACCGTATCGATACACTCAAGTGTTGTATCGATACGAATATTCACATATTCATACTTAGGCATAAATGACCAAGGCCCTGTATTGATACCACTGAGGCTGTATCGATACGGGTTGACCAAAGTTCACCTGTTTCGATACATTCCCAAGGCTATACCGATACCCTTTAGTTCACAAACCTTACTATCAAAATCCGTATCAATACACTTAGACCTGTATCGATAACATATGATGAACTTGTGTCTGGGTAGGCCAAAAATGCAAGGTCATATCGATACTGCTTGACCTGTATCGATACCCTATGTACTATAATAACATAATTTAGCTAGTTTTCATTCGAATTAACTATCAAACGTTGTCCAAATGCAACGAAACTTTTCCAGAAAGTTTATAACCATTTAATCTACTAGCATGCCAAATCTCATGTCAATATGAATCCATTTATTTCACCTTTTAAGGATGGATATGCATATTAGGTCATTTTAAGCCAACACTAACATACCATTTAGACCCTCTAAGGTCAATATACAACATAGGCAATACACACATATCAAAATGGCCATAATTAACTAGTTTGACTACTTTGCCACCATTCTAGGAGTTCATAAGGACAAAACACATTACTCAAAGCTTGTAGTGACTTGCCAAACTTCCAACTAGCTCCGATCTCGAACCAATATACTCCTTAACCTGTAATGTATAGAAGATGAATGCGTTAGACTTATATAGTCTAAGTGAGATAGCCATAACCAGTGAATGAGCACAATATATGATGTAACATGCTTCAATTTCATCGTTGGCAATTATGGTATGAACATGTATTTCAATAGAAAACTATGTAATATCACTACACGAAGGCAATGATCAATAGCAATATGCAATAGCTAATAGCAACAATCAACATCAATATAACCATGATCAATAGTATAGCAACAATCAATATCATATCCATGCTCAATAACATGTTTATCAATAACGATAGCTTCCTTAATGTCTTATTCAATATTTTAACATTATTCGCCTTGGAGCTCTTTTGGACATATGTAACTTCAGTTCGATAATATCAAGCTCAAAGCACAAAGCAATGGCTTGTTCCAATACGGTATCAATGATTCAATTCTTTTGATGCCCGTACTCTCTCCAACCAAACTCCGCCTTGCCTAGGGTCATCACCCTTGAGTCGTAGCTCATGGACCGTAGCCCCAATGTATATACCAAGAACCATGCCAAAGTGTCCAAGGGCTTTTCCTTGATATTTTATCAAATAAAAATATTTCAATATTAATGATTCGGTAACAATGATTCAATGATGTGATTAAATAATAATGGATCATTAGCATCATCCCAGTAACAATGATTTAGACAATGGTCCAATACGGTAGCTCAATAACAATGATATTCATAGCAATAAATCAATGGCAATGCTCAATATCAATACTTCAATGCTTCAATTGCGATAGGCAATAAACAATGTTCAATACTCAATGATTCAATGTGACAATGCTTCGAAGGTTTCGATGACATCAATAATGATGCTACGGACAATGACTTGATGCAATCCCTACCCATACTTACCAATATAGTCCTCAATAGTGTGTTTATGCAATTTACTTCAACATAATGGTTAGCAATGCAATATTCAATACTCAATGATTCAATGCAATGCTCAATGAAAATAATTCACATTCAATGTCCCAATGCGTTTGTTAATACCCAATGATTGATAACAATAATTCAACAACTCAATAAGACAATGTTTCAATGACTTTGATGACAACACTTACGATGTTACGAACAATGGTTCGATGCAATACTTACCTAGGTAACTTCTTATGAGATTTCAATGCAACGATGCCTTGTAATGTGTTAGCAAGACAATATACAATAACAATGACATCGGGAAGGCACTGAGCCATTCTCGAGACTCCGACTACATTCACCTTGAACTCCGAAGCTCCTAAGGCTCTCAAATTGAGTTTCCTTTGTTTTTTGACTATTTATTTCTGGTGGATTTGATAATTCCTCTCTTTGTTGCTTTTGAGCTAGCAAACATGGATGAAATAGAGGTTATAATGGATTTCAACATTGACAATCAACTCCATAGCATCCTATATCTATGGAAATCATAGGGATTATATTATTGTGGGATTCGAATCCCATGATCAAGAGATTAACCATAACTTAACTATGGAATCAATAATTAGTAGAGGGTTAACACTTACCCAAGAAGTAGCTATTCAATAGAATCAATAACTTGAAGAAAACTTAAGCTTGGATTCAAGCTCCCATGGAGGTGTGTGGTTAGGTAGAAGACAAGCATGATGATAGCTTTCCTTCTACACAATCGGGTAAGGATTCCAACCTTTCCTTCTCTTAATTTGGAATAGCCGAGTTGGCTTTCCTTCAAATGAAGGAAACTATTTCCTTTCATTCACGTGGGTGATGACCATGCCTAGGGAAGAGTTTATTACAAAGTTAGTCCCTTAACTTTCTATACTTTATACTTTTGCCCCCAAAGTTTCAATCATTACAAATTGGTCACTAAAACATATTTTAACAGGGATCCATATCGATACCCCTATGGCCGTATCGATACAGCTAGCTCGAATTTGGTAAGTTAGTTAGGAACAGTTGGACCGTATCGATACAATCCCTACTGTATCGATACGCCTAGCCAATTTTTAGCATTTAAACACTCCAATAAGGTCCCTACTAAACATTGGACTCAATTAAGGTCTATTATCGATGAAACTACTTCACAAGATCAATAGCAATGTAACATCTAGACTTTTCGGTGTAGGGTTTTTGATCGCCGAAACCCAATTCTGACTAGAGCGGTTTTTGGGTGTTACAAAAGGTGTTTTTGGGCTCATCCCCATATGTTTAAGTGGGCTAATCCATTAAATTCCTATCTTATTATTCTATAAAATCCTTACACACTTATTTTTACAATCTTTTTAAGTTTTTTTAATTTAGTTATTTTCTTTAAACTCGATTTTTTAATTTTCTTTTTGTAATACCCCCGACCCGAATGTTACAATTTGGGCCTCAATACCAAACCAAAACAAAAAAAAATTCAAACTCGGTTTAGCCCAAACAAGTTATTTTCCAAAATATTTAGATTCAAAAGTTGAAAAAATAGATAAACAATTTAAATCATTACAAAGGAGCTACACTTTAATTTAAAACATTCAAATATTCGATTTGATAAATACAATTTCAAAAGTAAGAATTACAGACTCGACCACGTAAGGTCCTATGAATACATAGCCCACTAAAACAAGTACCATACTCTATAAACCTCTGCATGTTTGAATCCCATACTGATAGTGCTCCTCGAACCCACGATCCGACGATCAACCTACGTACGAAAACAAAAATTTCAAATGTTAAGCTTACAAAGCTCAGTGGTACACATCTACTCTACTATACTTCATGCTAATCATAAACATAAGCATGCAAGCTAGTACGAGCAAAAATGAGAGATAAATAAAAAAGGAGGTGCTACCACTAGTCGCCTAAATACATGCTCTCAACAAAGCAATCATCATACATGGAACATAAGGCCCAACCATACTCGGGCTCTCACCAGATCATCCGAGCATAAGCAGACAAGTAATACCACAACCTGGAGTAACGCACGCATCCACATATCATCAAGATCTTAGACTCAAGAGTGAGGCCCGTGTCCACACAAAATCGGGATCCTACACTCCGAGTGAGGCCCGCGTCCACTCAACATTGGGATACTATAGTCGTAGGGATGAGGCCCACGTCCACACAACATCAGGATACTACATCAATGCCCGAAATCTCTCATCAAGCATCTTTGAATGAGGCATGCGTCCACACAACATTGGGATCCGACATTCAGAAATATTCAACCATGGTGTTGCGACACACCCATTCTCTCACTAGGTATTTGGATCCCATAAATCAAAGATGACTTAACATTTAGGTATCTATATCAGCACAAAGCAAGGACACGCCTACCATATAGTACACAAGGTCACACGATCCACCAAGGATCCCTATGCCATCTATTACCATCAAGCCATCCAACGTTTACCAAGTTATTATTAACCGTTATGAAGTGTACATTAATCATTCATTAATCCATAATATCTCATTAATATCTCAAGTAATTTCCATCTTTTAATTAGCATTATTAATTAATCCATTCGGCGGGTACGGGTACTAGAACCTGAGTATCGATACGGTACCCCTAGGTATCAGTACTCACACACGTACCAATGCAAATATTTCTTACTAGAACCTCAGGTTGCACAAGTACTGGTACGGTCAAAGGTCGTACCAATGCCTTATTCACGGGTTTGACCATTTCCTTGAATTATAATTTTACAACACATAATTCGATCCCTAAAGCTTATAAGAGTCATTAGGGTTGGTTTACCTACGCGTTCATCTAATTAATAATATTTACCGACCTCCTAATAATTTATTCGAATATTCCCAATAGTTAGTTAATTTAATATAATTTCCATCAAATTCATCATCTATTCGAACAAACATACAAAGCATCACGTTTATTCATGAGTTACATCATATTCACAGCATCATCATGCATTTCGTAATTATCGAATCTCATAAAACTGATCTCTACTCATGCTTATTCATCATCTACCTATTTTGTAGATACTAACATGCAAATCAATCACATTTATGATGCTCATGAAACCATAGGAGTTCGAGGTGTACTAACCTTAAGCCAACTTGATAAATCTCCATCCAAGCTCCTCCAATCACCTCCTTAATTCCACTATTCGAGTTCATCAAGTCCTCAAATAAAAACAAACACGACTCCATAAGCCATTTCCCACTATCAGACTACTTTAAGAGATAAAACACGTAAAAAAAGCTTACCGAGTTCAAATTTTATAAAACAGACTGCACCAACGTACTCAAAACGACCAGAAACCCCAGGTTAGGGTCCTCGAAAAAGGTCAACTCTTGTTCAACGGTCAACAGTCAAAGGCGGCTCAGTCAACGATCAATGGCTCAGTCAACGTAGCTCAACTTGGTCAATGGCTCGGCTTGGCTTATTGGACCGACTCGATCTAGCTTACCAGACCAGCTCGACCAGTTGGCCCAACAACCAACCCAAAGAGCTTGGCCCAGTTGTTATTGTAACACCCCTTTCCCGTATTTGATTACCGAATATGATTCAGAGATGTCACAGAACAATAACATGATTTTTATTTTAAAATACTATAAATTTAAAACCTTTGAGAATATTTATATCGGCTAATACACAAAATCGGAGCTCATTTACTTTTGTAAAAATAAATTGCCTATTCAATAATTAACAGACTGTCGCAACCCTTTCGAGCTCGACATTTTGGAAAACTAAATGAAAACACAGAGTCACCACAAATCCTTTTTAAATAAAGTGTGATTGGATCACTTTTAAAGAACAAGGTTATTTTAATAAAATGTTTTATTTATTAAAACAACGTTTTGGTCTATGGAAACCAGAAAAATGGGTTTGGGGGTCAGTTACGAGTGGGGAAAGATTAGCACCCCCACCACACCCAAAAATTGGTACCTTATTGATTTCAAAAAGTGTTTTCAAAACTGGAATCCGCAAGTTCACAGGATTTCGATTTATTTGTCCGTTCTATGAATATAAATCTACTTCAACAGCCTTACCGCACAGAAAATGAACTCCAATCACCACCAACACTCCTGGCGCTAACCCGTCATTTCCATTTGGTAAGACACCGCATTAGTTATTTCTCACTTTTCAACAAAGCAATAGAAACAATTTGATGTGTTAAAGTTTTTTAAATTTAAAACCAATTAGTGATCAATTCCAAAAATATCTACATTCATTTTTAAATACTTGGGTTTAAGTAAAGTTAAGTGTATTTTATTAAGAATGTGAAGGAAATTTTACTTCAAAGATGCCTCTAATCTAAGCTTATTGAGGAACCTATTCCTAGGGTTTCAACAAACACATATGTATATATAAAAGAAAGCAGTAACTAAATTGCTTAAATTAAATTAAATAACTTAATAACTACTTAAACAATTACAAAATTTTAAATAAGAAAAGGGGTAATTAGTTTTTATAAAAAAGAAAATTAGATTTAGGGTTTAAATTGAAAGAAATTGAAATATAGTGGTCAAATTGATAGAGAAAAAGAATTTGAAGGTCAAATTAAAATAAAAGGGACGAAATTGAATGAAATAAAAACTGAATAGCTGTGGCATAAGATCCGGCAAAGTAGGGCGCGGGTCAAAAGCAGGTTCGGGTCGGGTCACCGGGTCAGTATATATAACCAAAATTATAAACAAAAACATTTTGTTTCCCATTCTTTCAAACTGATCAAACCCATTTTCCTTTAAAACCTCTGAATGACCGTTTTTGCCAGTGACAAAATTTCCAGAAACCTCCTCTTTTTCCAGAATCCAACGGGCTCCCTTTCGTATTTTCCCACCAGAGTTACATCGAAACTCCAAACACACGGTGGCGCCTTACAAAACTGAGGTAAAATCCTACCTCTTTCCCTAATTTAAAATCATTGAGGGACGAAATTGAATGAAATAAAAATCGAATAGCTGCGACATAAGATCCGGCAAAGTAGGGCGCGGGTCAAAAGCGGGTTCAGGTCGGGTCACCGGGTTAGTATATATAACCAAAATTATAAACAAAAACATTTTGTTTCCCATTCTTTCAAACCAATCAAACCCATTTTCCTTTAAAACCTCTGACTGGCTGTTGTTGCCAATGACAAAATTTCCAGAAACCTCATCTTTTTCCAGAATTCGACGGGCTCCCTTTCGTATTTTCCCACCAGAGTTACATCGAAACTCCAAACACACGGCGGCGCCTTACAAAACTGAGGTAAAATCCTACCTCTTTTCCTAATTTAAAATCAAAATAATGAATAGAAAAGAAAGTTACCAGAAAATCTTGCTTTATTTCCACCGGGAATTTGATTACAACACTTGGTTGCTATCCTTGAGTACGAATGCTATGTATTCTGTGTATACTATGTGTGATTCTTGTGTATTGTGTATGAATCATGTATCTTACATGGATGACAATAAGGGTTTATATAGCTACTGAAATGCTTGGATTACAAGAACAAATCCCTAATTTCTTCCCTGTATTATCTCTAATTTGATTCAGATTGCTTGATCTTTGCTGTGGCATCAATTTAGGGTTCTAATCCTTCCCGCTTTGGTTGTCTTTGATTTAGATTTGGAATTTAACCATCTTTATTTCATTTTTGCATATATTTGGTGACGCCGACGATGAGTGGTTCAAGGTAGAAACGACGTGACTTTCATCAGAAAAGATGGAACGGCCAGAAGAAGCTTGAAGGTCGGGTGCGTAGCTGCCACGCACGAGTGGTGATCCGCATGCCTCGCTCTGGATCGATCTGGGCCATTGGATCTTGACCTAATCTAACGGCCACAAGTGATGCAGTGTTGTTTCATCTCCAACTGGCGTGATCCGTGTCGTTGGATCAGTCTTTGATCCAACGGCTGTCCTTCAGCTGCGCAAGGAGCAAAGAAAAAACATTAGGGTTCTGTTTTTTATTAGAATATGGCCGAATAGGCCCTCATTGTGTATATATTTCAAATGGGCTTTATTTAATGGACTCTTGTAATTTTTTTTAATACAAATGAACCTTTTATTATATATTTTGGGTTTTAATAGCTATACTAATTATACTAACAAAACTAACAATAACTATTATACTAACTATAACACTAATCAAAAGTCTATAACAATGATATTACTAACTAGAATATTAACAATACAACGCTAATAGATAACAATAATACTAACAACATAAAACGATAGTGAAAATTTAGTGACAACATCTGCCCCTCTTTGGTCATTCCAGTGAAACAGGAATAGAGCAAAGAACAAAAGACACTGATTTTCACCAATTACCAAACCTGTCAAAACTCAATGCCTAAACAGACTGACGGGTTCTGCTCTCCTCATGCTCGAACGGATAAACATGTTTTATTCTCCTTACACTCGAATAGATAAGTAGGTTCAAAAAGGTTCCACCCTCCTAATGCTTGAATGGATAAGTTGGTTCTCTTCTCCTTACGCTCAAATATATAAGCGGGTTCAAAAAGGTTCCACCCTCCTGATGCTCGGATGGATAAGCTGGTTCTATTCTCCTCAAGCTCGAATAGATAGACGTGTTATGAAAAATATTCCATCCTTCTTATGCTTGGATGGATAAGCAGGTTCTATTCTCCTCATGCTTGAATAGATAAGCGAGTTTTACCCTCCTCATGCTCGGATAGATAAGTAGACTGAAAAAGGTTTCATCCTCCTTATGCTCGGATGGATAAGCAATGCTTCAAACCTGTAAAAAAATGAATGGATGCTATTATGATATGCATGCCCCTAAGGATGCCTATTAAATGAATGCATGTTGCTTTTCTTTTACTTTTAATTTCTTTTCATCAGAATTAATTTTCTACCAGGGAGTGGACACAGAAGAAATTGTGAAGTTCCAAGGGACTTGGACTGTATCATATCAAACATTTTCTCAACTCTGGAAAGAAATTGTAGGTGTCTATTATGGCCTAGCAATATGAATTCCCTTTATTTCTCCACATTGAATAAGACTTTACACAATGTTATTAGGATCACAACGAGCAAGAAAGTTAGTAACAACCCGTCTTTCAATCCTATATGGCTCTAACAATTTCTTGTTCTTCGTCATTCTTATTCTTTACAGCTTTTTATAGAAATTTTCTGATCTTCTGCATATTTGCTTACTCAATCCAATTATCTTGTACTCCTAGTTGGAAGGACTGACCTTATCCTCATATTCTTCAACACTCTTTTAGCCTTTTGTCAAACTATCATTGTATTTGATACTTCAATGTTCAGTGACAAGCCTCCTTGAATGAAGATCTTGATGTTCTCCCAATGTCTGTAAAATTGTTCTCATTGTCATGGAAGAGAGATTATACTATCATCAATATTCAGTGACAGGCCTTCTTGAGTGTCTTTGGATTTTGAATGGCGACCCTTGTATCTGTAAATTTGTTCTCATTGTTGTAGAAACATACTATATTGTGTAAACATCTCTGTTTTGCAACATGCTTCCTTAAGGTAATGTCAAAAACCTTCAACGCTTCTTGAGGACTCTCTGATTCTTGTCTCCGCAGGGAACTTTGAATTGCTTGTGAGGGAATCTTTGCAACAATTTTTTTTCCACCTTGAACAACTTCATGCATTTAATGCTTTTGCATGCCCCAAGTTCAAAACCTAACCACGGGATGACTCATAGTTCCAACACTATTTTAAACAAATTTTAGAGTAATGCTCAAAAATCTTTTACTTGTTTTAAATGATGCCAAACTTATTAATTCTCATTTCAATGCAAGATGCTCATGAAAAAGGTAGATGGTCTAAGCAAAGAAAGGAAGGCTAAAGAAACAAGATTTTATCAATACTATGGCAAACAGAAAAGAAATTACAAATATTCAGATATCAATGACCAAAACTCCTCCTGTCAAAATGCCGTGAGATGTCTTGAATGTTACCCATGCCGAGCAGACTTCAAAAATGGTGATAGTGTGAGAAGGTATATAACTCATCTGTGTCATGTTCCCGAGAGAATTACCTTGGCTATCAACTACCTAAGCCACCCTTTATGGGTTTTCAACTCAAGTTCTCCTTTAGTTTCAAAACGCCCTTTTCAGGTTTTCATTTTGAACCCCCTTTTCTTTTTCTTTCTTTCTTTCTTTATTTCTTTCTTTTTCTTTTTTTCTTTCTTTCTTTTTTCCTTTCTTCTTTTTTCTTTTTTCTTCTTTTTTTCTTCTCTTTCTTTTCAAACATAATACTTTTGACTGTATTCGAATTTATTGGGCTCTAAAGTTCATTTCTATCCATTTTAGCCGAAACTAATGCCCCACATGAGAAAACCTAATTTGGTGCCCGTTTCCCCGGGAATCACTTTGAATTGGTAATTTCTTCTTTAACGCCAAATCACCTTCTTGGAATTCTCTCGGGCGAACTTTCTTCTCATGTTCCCTTATCATCCTTCTCTGGTACATCTGCCCATGACACAATGGCTTCAACCTTTTTTCATCAATTAGATTCGTATCTTGCCTGGATCCATTCTACCTCCTCCAACTTTGTTTCCATTAAAACGCGAAGTGATGGTATCTCTATGTCAATTGGCAATACTGCTTCTACTCCGTACACCAAAGAAAATTGTGTTGCCCTAGTGGACATTCATACTGCAATTCGGTATGCATATAAGGCAAATGGTAACTTCTCATGCTAGTCTTTATAAGTATCAACCATTTTTGCAACTATCTTTTTGATATTCTTATTTGCAGCTTCCACTGCCCCATTCATCTTTGGGCGACAATCACTTAATTATGATGTTTGATATTGAACTGCTCGCAGACTCCTGCTTTCATCTTATTATTTTGATTAGAGGCATTATTAGTTATGATACTTTCAGGCAAGCCATATCGACAAATGATTTCCTTTTTTAGGAATTTGCAAAATGTAGATCTAGTGACATTTGCATACGATGTTGCTTCAACCCACTTTGTGAAGTAGTCGATAGCTACCAAAATAAATCGATGTCCATTTAACGCCTTTGGATTAATTTGACCGATGATATCTATGCCCTACATAGAAAATGGCCAAGGAGCTAACATAACATGGAGTGACTAAGGAGGTGTATGAACCTTGTCAACATAAATTTGTCATTTGCGGCATTTGCGAGAATAATTGATGCAATCCCCTTCCATAGTTGACTAATAATTCCAAAATGCATAACTCTTCTGGCCATGGTGAAGCCACTAGGATGAGTTCCACAAACTCCCTCATGAACCAATTCTATAACCAGATGAGCTTCTTTTGCATCCACACATCTCAAAAACACCTGATCTTAACTTTTCTTGTACATAGTTTCCCCATCAAGAACATATCCTGATGCCAATTTCCTGATCATTTTCTTCTCATTCTCGATTTCCTGAGGCTGATATTCCCTATATTTTATGTACTGCAAAATGTCGTGATACCATGGTAAGTCGTCTGCTTCTTCTTCCACGTCATAGCAGTGAGCTGGTCAGTCTAACATTTGCAATTTGATAGGTATCATCTTTGAGCCTTCACTTGCTTTAAACATGGCAGCTAGAGTGGCTAAAGCATCAGTCATCTGGTTATCTTCTCTGGGGAGGTACTTAATGGTGATCTCATCAAACTCTTTGGTTAATTCAAGGACCAACTTGTGATATTCTATCAATTTTGCATCTTTCATCTCCCATTCACCTCGTATCTGATAGATAACCAATACCGAGTCTCCAAAAACTTTTAAATTGCGTATTTTCCTTTGAATAGCATCCCTTAGCCCCAGTATGCAAGCCTCGTATTCTGACATATTATTTGTGCAGAAGAAGTTTAAGCGACTTGTGAAAGGGTAGTAATATCTTTCTAATGAAACCAAAATTGCTCCAATGCCACCTCCTAAAGCATTTGCTGCACCATCGAAGTTCAAGATCCATGATTCTATTGGAGCCTTAGCATCTTCTAAAATACACATCAACTCCTCGTCAGGAAAATTAAAATTTAATGCTTTGTAGTCATCACAAGCGCGACTTGCCAAAAAGTCAGCTATGGCACTCCCCTTTACTGCCTTCTAGCTTACATATTGGATATCAAATTCTGACAGTAGCATTTGCCAACGCGCTAATCTTCCCGACAGGGCTAGAGCTTCCATCATGAACTTTAAAGGATCCAACTTCGAAATTAGCCAAGTGGTGTGATATAGCATATACTGCCAAAGCCTCTTAGTCGCCCATACCAAGGCACAACATAGTTTCTCTATTGAGGAGTATCTATTTTCACAATCGGTGAATTTCTTACTCGGGTAATATATTGTTTTTTTCCTTCTAGTTTCATCGTGTTGCCCTAATACACAACCCATATAGTTTTCATATACCGTCAAGTATAGAATCAATGGTTTCTCAGGCACCGGCAGTACTAGCACAGGCGAATTAGTTAACTGCTCTTTAATTCTTTCTAGGGCTGCCTGACATTCTTTATTCTATGTGCTTGAGTTGTTCTTCCTGAGTATCCTGAACATTGTATCACATTTATCTGTTAACTAGGAAAAGAAATGGACGATGTAAATTAACCTTCCCAGGAAGCCCCGAACCTCCTTATGTGTTTGAGGTGGTGGGAGTTATTGTATGGCCTTAATCTTGTCTGGATCAATCTAAATTCCCCTCCTGCTCACCATAAAGCCTAATAATTTTCCTAATATAACCCCAAATGTACACTTGTTTGGGTTAAGCTTAAGTTGGAATTTTCTCAACCTTCGAAAGAGTTTCTCTAAGTTCACCAGATGCTCCTCTTCAGACCGGGATTTGGTGATCATATCGTCCACGTATACTTTTATTCCCTGGTGCATCATATCATGAAAAAGGGTGACCATGAATCTTTGGTAGGTTGCCCCTGCATTCTTTAAACCAAAGGGCATTACCTTATAGCAAAAGGTTCCCCACAATGTTATGAAGGTAGTTTTTTCTATATCTTTTAGGCACATTTTAATATGGTTATACCTGGAGAAACCATCCGTGAAAGAGAAAAGGGAGTGCCCTGTTGTATTATCCACTAATGTGTCTATATGCGGCAAGGGGAAATCATCTTTGGGGCATGCTCTATTGAGGTCTCTATAGTTAACGCACATGCGTACTTTTCCATCTTTTTTAGGGACTGGGACGATGTTAGCCACCCATTCTGGATATTTTGCTACTTCAAGAAACCCTGCATCAAATTACTTCTTTACTTCATCTCTAATCTTTAGGAGCATCTCGACTTTCATCCTTCTTAGCTTTTGCTTCACAGGCTCGCATCCAACCTTTATAGGAAGCCGATGTACAACAATATCAGTGTAAAGACCAGGCAAAAATATCTTTGAATTCCTTCAAGAGCTTAATCAGGCTTTGTCGAGTACTAGTTGTGATGGTCGTGCAAATATTTACTTTGTGTTTTTCTACTTCTGTGTCAAGATTTAGAATTTCCAGTTCTTCCTTATGGGGTAGAATCTGTTTTTTCTTCTCCTTCCACCATTCTGAGTAAATCACTAGGCAAGTCATACTCTTCTTCATCATCAACATTCTCAAATTCTTCTAGGCATAAGGGTAGTTCAAAATCAACCTCAAGGTCTGACTCGCAGTCGTTTGTGCCATTGATATCTGAAGACCTGCAAAGAAAAGGGCGTAGAATATACACAAAGGGAAGTGATGAATGGAATGATTGGAGTGATTTGTTTTTTAGTTTTCATTTTTCTTTGAGCTTTACTTATGAAAAGAGTTTGCCACACAAGATTTGTTGAAAGGAAAAGATGCATCTTTACTGAAATTCAAATTATCAGTTTGGTATAAACCCTTTACATAAGATTCCTAATTGCCTTCGGGTCCAAAGGCAAAAGGGTGGGTTCTGAGAATTACTGTGAAACTGTCTCAAAGACTATAGGAATTTCTTTAGTAGTCTAGTTGTTATGTTCAGAGCAAGGGCGAATCATGGGCAAGTACTTGTTCTCTTCTTCTTCATTTGTTATTGCGATGATACTTAGCTTCTCCAAGGCTTTACATAGGTCATTCTTTCCTTTCTCCTCCTCATTAACTTGGACATTTGGGTCCAGCAGGCCTCTAGATCTAAAACTGTGGCTCAATGGTGGAAATGTCATTGGCTCCCATTCGATCTCCTCTCCCTTCAATCTTGCCTTTCTTCTCTCTTTGTGATTTCTGATCTCTGCTCTTCTTTGCAAAAGGTTGGGCTTGAAACCTACCCTAAATCGTTCATTTTTGTCAGGGATGACCACGGGATATAGCCTCTATTAGTGCCTCTTCCCAAATCCTTTTCCAGTTTCAGCTCTTTTCCCGAGTGTTTGCTTCACATGCATTTTCGCGTAGCTGGATAATTCTGGATCCGCTACTTTGCTTACCTCGGTGACAAAGGTTGCATTGACTAGCTCTAACATCCTAAAGTGACATTAGAGCGCACCCTCATCGACATCGATGTAGGGTGCATCAGTGGCTACTGATGGAATCATTTCTTCCTCTGCACCTATTGTTACTAATTGTCCATCAATCACAAATTTTAGCTTCTGATGTAAAGTGGAGGGGACCGCTCCTACTGTATGAATCCATGGACGCCCAAGCAAATAGCTATAACTGGGCTTTATGTCCATGACCACAAACTCCACTTCGAAGGTTGATGGTCCAATTTGTAAAGGTATTTCTATTCTTCCTATCACCTCTCTCTGTGTCCCATCAAATGCTCTCACAGTGTTCTGATAAGCCCTCATATGCGAGCTGTCTATTGGTAGCTTCTTTAATGTTGCCAATGGGAGAAAATTTAGGGCTGACCCATTACCAATTAAAACACCTGGCAACATGTATCCTTTGCATCTTGTGGAGATGTGTAGAGCCTTGCATGATCCTCTCCCTCCTTCAGGTATTTCCTCGTCATTGAGAGAAATGAAGTTATTCACAACAATATTTTTGACCATCATATCCATCTTATCGGTCAAAATCTTCTTTGGCACGAACGCTCGATTCAAAATATTCAGCAAGGCCTCGCGGTAACCCTCGGAGCTTAGTAATAGAGACAACATAGAGATTCAGGTCAGGAGCTTGTGAAGCTGCTCTACCACACTGTACTCACTGTGCTTGAGTATTTTTAGAAATTCTTGAGCCTCTGACTCCTTGACAGGCTTATCATACACTGGTGGTTTCTCTTTAAAAAAATCTCATTCTCCTTCTTTATCTAGCCCTTCAGCAGCGGCTTTTCTCTATTCTGCATCTCTGTCTTCTGCTATCAGCGGGGAATACAATCTTCCACTCCTTGTGAAGCAGCTTACTTCCTTCACTGGCTTCTCCTTCGTCTCATCCCCAACCGATGATTCTCCTAGAGTTGTTACTGAATAAGCATAATCCCAAGGGACTTGCTTGTTGTCCTTGTATGGGAATCGAGTTGGTGCCTTAATTATTAGTCACGAGGTCGCACCTTTCGTAGATTCACTTATTCTTGCCTTGGTCTTGATAACCAAAGGCTCCATCCCTGTATAATCTTTCCTTGAGTTTATCTCTTCTGCTGCACATACATCCATCATGTGCTTCTTGCTTCCTCTTTCAAAAAAATCAAGTTCTTTACTATCCATCTTAGCCTGAACCAGGCATTTGAATTCTAAGCAACATTCAATCTCATGTCCTCCTGCTCTATGGTATTTGCAATATTGTTCATCTTCAACCATCTCCTGGGTCTCCCTTCTAACATCCCAGCTGCAACCATTTGGGTCCACACCCATTTCATTGATGCCCTAACTTCAACAACATACCCCTTTGACCCTCTTGTCCTCTTCTTCAATAATGACATTTACTCCAGCCTTCTGGTGATTTGGAAGAGGGTTCCATGTCTCTTCACATGTCTCAAATGATAACATGCCTGATTTCCTCAGACATCCACCAGTCTTTTAAAAGTAGTGCAGTTCTCAATAGTGTACCCCCTAATACCTGCATGGTATTCGCATTGCGCCTTTTCATAGTACCACGCAGGATATGGAGGTGAGAAAAGAGGAACATGGCGTGGTAGTACCATCTAAGACTTGATCAGCTCAGCGAACAGTTCTGCATATATCATTGGGATAGGAGGGAAGTATGGCTTTGAGTTCCCCTAATATCTTCAATCTTTCTTCGGTGAGTTTGTTGCAACAGGGGCTGGAATTAAAGCATTAGGCTTATTGAAAACCACCCCCTTTGAATAATTAGGATTGTAGACGCTGGTTGCATTCACCTCACTCTCCCTTTTCTTGTAGGGTTTCTTTGTTTCTCCTCCATCCAACTTTCCACTTTTGACAGCTGCCAAGATCAACTCACCATTCATTAAAATGTCCACGAAGCTCTTGGTTGCATGATTTATCATACAGTCATAAAAGGATCCCTTCAAGGTTTCTAAAAACATTGGGGTGATTTCATTCTCAAGCAATGGCGGCTGAACCTGGGTAGCTACATCCTTCCACCTTTGCGCGTATTGACGAAAACTTTCATGATGCTTTTGCTCCATCCCTTGCAAGACCAGTCTAGTTGGGACCATGTCAGTGACATGTTTGTATTGCTCACTAAAGGCTCTTGATAGATCCTTCCAAGTTTGAACATTAACCCGGCTCAATTGCATATACCCAAAGTGCAGCTGACCCCACTAAGCTATCCTGGAAGCAATGAATAAGAAGTTTCTCATTGTCCAGGTACATTGATATTTTCCTACAGTACAAGGTTAGATGTGCTAATGGGCATGTGGTTCTATTGTACTTCTCAAAATCAGGGACTTTGAATTTCGGGGGCATTACCAAATCTGTCACCAAACTTAAGTCCCTAGCATCCACTCCTCCATGTGTGCTTCCTTCTTGGAAGGATTTGATCATTCCTTTAAGCTTCTCATATCGATCCTCCCATTTCTTTTCGGCCTTAACATTATCAGCAATTTCATCAAGATCGGGCACCTCATAGTTGTGAGTCCCTTCAGTGTTGGCCTTTGACTCATTTCGGGTAGAAATTTTAGCAAAGTGGGAAGATGCCTTAACCTTCAGTGTAAAAGCTTCCTTTTTCATTCCAGGATGAATGAAAGTCATTCCCTGGAATCAGGGTAGAGTATTGGTTTCCTCACCAATTTCTATTGCATCTGGGTCCTTGAACCCTAGCACAGCCGTAATCAAGCTGGCTGTCTTTTGGTGCACTAGCTCCATTTCTTGCTTTAAGTCAGTTTCTAACTTATCTAATCGATCTTGGGTGCCCTTGTGGTTAACTTCCAAGGCTGCTACTCTGTTTTCCATTGCTTTCGTTTGTGACTGTGTACCCTACTTGTAGGTTATTTTAGAGTTTTCTGTCATTTTTATATTTAAGTTAGTGTCTCGCGATGTTATGAATGCATGGAATGTAAAGCGAAGCAAAAAGAAAACACACAAAAGAATGATGCAAATGCATGAATGCAAACAAAAGAACATTGGTTCAATGAAATATCTGCTTTTAGAAACAGTTTTATTGAATGTCAAAAGGTCCCTATTACATCAACTTCTCCATGTTTTTTTCAAATATTTTTTTCAGCACGAACTCCTAATTCCTTGATTTCTTCAACTAGCCATATAAGCCTTGGTCCTACTTCCCCTACTGGCTTGACGTGCTGACGAAGAGCTACAGCTTCGGTGGCTAGTGTCGTCACATGTCAAGCCACATCTTGAACTTGGGTCATGACAGCCCTGTCAAACTCATCTTGTTCTTGGAACCTTCGTGCATTATCTCTAAGACGCATAAACCAGTAATCATTGCCTCCATCAGCTATATCCTCAAGGACTAGGATCTTCGTTTTGTATTCTTGGATGACGTTGTCCATTTCTTCTGATTGTTTTCTTAGGGAATCATTCTCATTCAAGCTGGCTTGGAGTTCTGAGCAAGTGTGATCATTCTGTAACTCTTGGAGGGACTGGTTCAGGACTTCTATCTTGGCTTGCAATTTGGCGATAAAATCCTGGCTTTGCTTCAACTTCCTACAAGTCTCATCATAAGTTGCCTGTAGCTCAAGCAAACGAATTTTGTTGTCGTAGGCCTTTCTTTTCCAAGCAATTACATTTTCTCTCTTTTTCAAAGGGTCGTTTGCCCCTCTCATTTTCTTCTACTTGTTTACTTTTCTTCCTTTCCTCAGCAAGTGCCCGTCTGTATTTCTCAATTTCTAGTTTGCTGCGCTCTTTCTCTTTGCCCACAGCCTACTCAATTTCATGCCTCCACTGATCTAGGCTTTTTCGCAAGTCAGCATTTCGAACAGTGGTCTAAAATTTGAGGAACTCAACCCTCTAGATCTCATACTTCTTTTTCAAATCCAGGTACTACTTTGTTACCCTATCTGTCTCTCCTTTGCATTTATCTACATCAAGATGTGACTCAAACTTATCTTGTTGATTCTGTTCCCGCAGGGCCTCTATCTCCAGCTTGGCTCTCCTTAACTCTTCTCTCAAGATATCAGCTTCAGAAGAGACCACCCTCAAATGTTCCTCTAGTGACTTGGCTTGACCAAGTAAAGGTGACATGACCTTTTCATTCATTCTTATGTGTCTCCAACCATCATAGTCAGGGGTGCACATGCAGTGACTATCATATTCTACTTCCATATGATAACAGTTGTTCCACGAGTCACCAATCATTTGTACCTTTTGCCTAAACTCTCCCTGGAATTCAAACTCTGATGAACTGAGTCCATTAATGAATGGGATGAACTATTGAGAACCATATTGTCGAGATACTAGCAAAGGAGCACATCCAATCCCTCCCCACAAACCTAACGGCATCAGGAAATTGAAATCTCCACACTTGTACAAGATCTTAGCATGACCCATCCAAGGAACCCTCCATTTGACGTCTTCATCATGGCGATCTTTGAAAATGTCCACCCATTTTCTTTTCTTGATAACTGGCCAATCTTTGGCCAAGAATTCATGAAGAGGAGAGAAGTTTGGGGAGAATACATTCGACACAGTCAAAGTTGGGCATTTCCAAAAATGGCTGAGGGCCCAAACCTGAAGTAATGGAGCACACCCTCCGAAGCGCACACCTTCCACCTTTCTACATACATTCAACGAGATGAAAGTTTCAGCTAGCACAATAGGTACTGGATTAACTCCCCTTTTTATCTGTTCAAATAAGTCAAGCAAAGCTATATCAGTGTTCCCCAGGACCCTTGGAAAGATGACCAAATCATAGATTGCAATTTCCAAGAGATCCACTCTATTTTCTTTTTCTGGGTGAACTGGAATTATGTTTCTGATGCTTGTCCAAGGAAAGGAGAAACTGCCACCTCTTTTCCATATCAGTCCCTTAACCCATCCATCACTCATGCCAGCGAAATCTTGAAGTCTTGAGTGCGGATTTTTGTTCTTAGGAAGTTAGCATAGACCCAACTCTTCTTCACTTTGCGTAATTTGAATAGAGCCAATATTCTTCAAACATACGCATCTTATCCTCTCCATTGAATGTAAACAGCGATACCCTGGATTCAAGAATTGGACCAAAGCTTTCAAGAATTGTTCATCGACCTTCATATACAACAGATATGCTATATCTCCATAGGTTTCATAGAATAGCTATTTGGTCTCATAGTCAAAGTGCTCCCAAATTTTTTGTAACTCCTGCACGTTATTCTACTTAATGCTGATATGGGCATAGTCTGAAGTTTCTTTTTCATGATCAGCTGGCAAACTATCCCCATACTTTCATTGATTAACTTCTGACCAGTGACGAACTTTAGCATTCTCTTCTTCCAATTTCAGGACCCTTCCATCAATGGTTACAACCTTTCTAACTGAGCATATATCTTAAAGAACCAAAACCCTTCTTGAAATGGAATGATGATGCAAGATTAGACATGCAAAACAACGAAAAAAGAAAGATTAGATACAAGAAAACAAAAGGGTCCAAAATAAATTCATTGCATAAATAACTCTGGGTAGGCATTCCAACGCTCCAAGACATGTCTCCACGGATTATCTTTGCGAAATGATTTTGACCAAACTAAAAAGAACTTAAGTTTCCACGTGGATCTATTGGGGTAGGCTCTAGATTCTCAAACCTAGTTAGGTTCTAAAAAGGTACCCGAGTTGTCCCTATTGTCCCTTGCTAAGGGTAGCTAGGCCCCTGATTCTCACCCATCATAGGCTTCAAACGAACCAGGTTCAACTCTGGATGACTACTTTCTATGTCTTCTTGAAGGATCAGTATCCTTACGAAGACATGAGGCAAATGAGTCACGAAGGTACTTGCTAGGCTCATACGTAGAATCAGTATTCTTACATGAGCAAAGTATTTTCCCCTCACTTAAACGAACGAGAACAGTTCGGGAATAGAGCTTTTGAACAATTTTGGAATGCGTAAAATTGAATTATATTCATTAAACGGACGTACAGGTTGAAAATTTGTGAACTTACGAATTCCATTCTTTTTAAAAAAAATATTTTGAAACCAATTTGTGGCCCATCCCACTTTTGTCTTTTATTTAAAAAAAACAAAGTTCCTGTAACACCCCAAATTCTAGTCTAGAATTATTGGAATAAAATTGTAAAAGTTGATAGCTTAATTGAATTAAGAATTAAGCTAAATTGAATAGTTAAGGGCCTAACTGAAAGAATGAATGAAATAAGTGACCAAATTAGAGTGACTACAATGAATTAAAGGAGAAAGATTGAGATTGCATGATAAATATCATGAATCTCTTATTTGCCCTTGACTAATTACATGATTAGTAACTAATCAAGGGACAATTTAGACAAAACACAATTCCAATAACAAGGAATTGTTGTTGTCATCTTTCCCATTATCCCTATGTTGGCCGACTATAGAGAGAAACAAAAGTGAGAGAGAAAGCTTGAAATTTAGCCATTGAAGAAAGGGTTTTAGTTTGCATGTGCAGTGATTTTCCAAGGAAATTAAGCAAGAAGCAAAATAAGTATAGTTTTTCTTGTGTTTAATTAAATAGGCAGCTATCTTGTTCAAATTGGACTATTTTTTATTATTATTGATGAATTATACATTGTATATGTTGTAGGTGATTATATGGTTGTTGAATCATACTAAATTGAAGAATGAAACTAGGTACAAGGCTGGAAATTATGTGTTCGTGCTAGTGTAACAAACCTAGGTTGCTGGAAATTGTATTGTGTTGTTAAAGTGGAAATTGGATGATTTGAATATGAAATTGAGCTAAGAAAATAATGAATTGATGATGATCATGAATAGGCATTGTAAAGAAGAGGTTAAACAAATTGAATTGTAGGTAAACAATGCTGGAAATGAAGATAAAAGCATGAACATAGTTAAGTAACATAGAAATTGTCTTGTGGTATTGAAATTGAGTAAACGTGAAAGATTAGGCTTTGTGACCAACTTGCCCAGTTTTGGCAGCCTTGTTTAATTAACTAACATGGACCTAACATGTTTAGAATGTCACGTGAAATGAATTATAGGGCCAAGACATTCGTTAAAATAGATTAAAGGCATTAAAATGTGATTAGATGCAATCTGCCCAGAATTGCTCTGTTCTGGGCAGTCACTTTGAAAATTCACCAAAAATTGTATAGTTTGAATTCAGGATGAAATTTTAATGACATGATCCTTAGAATGTCTATTTTAATTAGGTGAAAACAGAACTGAAAACTGGGTTCTATACTGAAAACTGTAAATAGGAATTGTTGGGCAGTGCAAACTGTAAATGCCCTGTTTTTGAACAATAAACTGTATTATTTGGCTAAGAACTAAAATGCAAGTCTTACATGGTCTTATAGGAAATTTTGTAAGATTTCCAACGGTGTATAGAAATTGAAATTCCGACGTATGGATTAAAAGATATGGCCATTTTAAGGGACAATGTGCAAACTGTCAGGCAGCAGTGTCCTTGGCAGTTTGGGACTGTTTTTGCACCTAGTAAGGAACTGTTTCCAAAACAGTTTTGGGACATTGTAATTTGTCCAATTATGTCTTAAAATGAAGTAATAAGAATATGGAATTGAATTGGTAAGAAATTCTTAAAAAGAAACAAAAAAAACAGTAGCTAAATGTTAGGTACATTGTGATAACATTGCTACATTGATTGTGTGACTTTATGTGCTTATTTTGATGAAATGCGTATATGTTATTGCTTGCTAGACCAAGGGCAGCAGATTGGGGAAGAAGAGGATAGGAGTGGACATCCCAAAGCTAGAGACAAAGGGATTTGGATCCAAGATAGTTGAATTGCTAGGAGTATTGTGAGTGTAACTAACCTTAGGGTTGGGACCTAGGACCTAACCAACCATGTTATTGCTTAAATGAAATGTCAATGCCATGTAACATGACTTAAAGTATATTTGGCTAATTAAGGGAAGAATGAAATGTATGATAACATGATTGATTCCATGATATTTGTGTTTACTTGGGTGTTAAGCAATTATGATCAAATGCTTGTCATGTGCATTGCTTATGCCTAAGGTATGAATTGGCATGCTTGCTTGGAGAATATGGTATGCACAATGCATACATATGCTTGTGTTTGTGAATGTTATACATGGCTGATTGATTCAAATGCTATGGATAGTTATGTATTGGGAGTTAAGACTCCATAAGCCTAAGGGCTTGGCCTTTGAATGGAATATTGTTGTATTGAATCATGAAATATATAAGGCTTAAATGAAATGGATAATCAACAACCTTGTAGCTAGTTTGATAGATAGGAGGGCATGCCTTAGAATCTTGAGCTCATATTGGCACTATGATGCATATTGGTACGGTGGTACATATTGGCACTACGGTGTATACTGGCACGACGGTGAATATTGGCATTACGATGCATATTGGCACTACAGTGCTTATTGGCACTACGGTACAAATTGGCACTTCGGTGCATATTGTAATATTTGATTATCTAGTAAGCTACTTACCAAGGAAGGCTGAAAAATGACTTAATGAACATTGCTTGTATTGTAAGAAAGTTGTATGAACTTCATCGCTTGAAAGATGACACATGAATAGTTGCTAAACTTGTTTCTTGTCATGGAAGAAATATATGTTGATGGTTTTATGTATAAAATCCCACTTAAAGGATTGAATGTTTGATTGCTTGTCTTCCAAGCATGTTGTTCGAATGGCTTATGGAAACCATGATGATGTTCTTGTTGATTGTATGATATGTAAAAGATGCCTAAGTTACCAAATGCAATTCGAAATAGCATGTGCCTTGTATTGATGTTCTTGATTCTTGGATTATATGTAAACTTGGACTTATATGATTTGAAAATTGACTACACTTAGTGTTACCTCACTAAGTACATATCTTGTAGTTACCACTCTACTCTTCATTATTCCAATAACAAATTAAAGAATACTTCAAGAGGATATCTTGGGTTTGAAGCAACACTTGAGGCAAGCATTAAAAGTATGAATCCATACACTTTGTATACTCCTAGTTTGGTAGCACTAAATTTTGCAATAGATAGCCTAGATCATGCATTTGATTATGTGTAATGACTAGTTTTGTAATGTTTGATTTGGGCCTACTATGTAAACTATTTTGGATGACTTGAACTATGTTTGAACTAAGATGATATGTATATATAAGAAGTAGATGTTGCACATATTGTGTTTGAAATCTATTGTTTGATGAGATTATGTATGAATCGAATGTAGATTCAATGTGTGATGGAATCTTGTTTAATTGAATGCTAAACTTATGTTGTATGTACATGCATTTGATACTATGTATGCTAGCATGGTTCGGCTATGTTGAAATTGGAGGCTAAGGTATGTTAAGCATGCATTATCAATGTTCTAGACAAATATGCTATGTAATATGATAACTTGATTGTAAAGAAACAAATGAAAAATGGTTAGGATTCCATGATGTTTCGAATAGGATGAATGAAGATGTAATAAGATGTAAATTGTATGCTTTGTAATGATCATGTTAATTGATTGAATAAGTAGTTACTTAGGATGCAAGTAAGCTAGTTAAAGTAAGTTTAATGGTCACCTAGTGTATTCGAATAAGATGCATGTAAATTGTAAAATAAGATGAAAGTTGTATCATGTATGATAGTAGCTTAAAATGAAATATGCCACACTTGAACTTGTTGTTTGAATGATGTATGTGAGTTGATTGTAATGGTAATATGATATAGTAACTTAGGTCATAAGTAAGAAGGAAACAAATTGGTACCTAAAATTGTATGTTATGAATGTTGTTTGGTTGCTTAATGTGGTTTTCTTGATTGTATTGAATGTTTTGATAGGTTTAGATTGGGTTACTTGCGCAACAAGGCAAGTAGTCATGAGGTTACTTGTTCGACAAGTAACCTATCAATTGCTTTGTTTTGTTTAGGTAATGCTCCGGAACTGGGTTACGGCTAACCTAGGGATGGGGTGTTACATTTATTAGTATCAGAGCTTTTTTGTTGATTCGATAAGCTCATTTGCATAATATAGGATGTGTGACACCTAGTAGACTTGATATAAGCTTGTGATGTTGTGTAAATGTGTAAATGTGATAACTAAGACTCTATTCGATCTGATTGAACTAGAATGTCAAAAACAAGATTGGGTCAGGATAATGAAAGTCCTGTAGGCTCCTCGAATGTAAGAGATAATCTTTCAACATAAAACCTGAAATTGTAAAACAAAGCCTTGTAGTTTTGAACCCAATAGGGGGAAATCACATCCATTAACTTCCTTTGCAAGGAATATTCTATAGTCATTCGAAACATACCCTTTCCTATTGATTTATATGTATAGCCAAATTGTGAGTTCAATCTTGTGTTAGGACTAGATTGGTTAAGTAAACATGAAGTTTGGATAGATTGTTAAAATAGGAGACTATATCTCTAGGGTTTAGGAAATGAATCAATCCTCCTAATTGATAGAAAACCAACCTCAATCTTTACTACCATGACTATGCAATATGAATTTGAATTCGGCCTAGCTCTGCACCCTAGGGAGAACCGTTCTTTAAGAAGAAGGACATGTCGATAATTCTATGTATCAATTATCGCCAGCTAAACTGGCTTACTATCAAGAACAAGTATCCTTTACCAAGGATTGAGGACTTGTTCGATCAATTCAAGGATGTCAAAGTCTTCCCCAAGATTGATTTGCGATCGAGGTACTATCAGATGATAATACAAGACTCGGATGTACCCAAAACAGCTTTCAAGACTCGTTATGGTCACTATAAGTTCCTAGTTATGCCCTTCGGGCTAACCAGTGCTCTGGTTTTGTTTGTAAAAAAGAAAGACGGGACTATGTGGCTTTGTATTGATTACCGTCAGTTAAACAAGCTTACTATCAAGAATCGGTATCCCTACCCAGAATTAAAGATCTTTTCGATCAACTTAGGGATGCTACCGTATTCTATAAGATCGACCTTCGATCGGGGTACTATTATATGAAAGTAAAAGAACAAGGCGTGCCTAAGACAACCTTTCATACTCGATATGGCCACTTTGAATTCCTCGTAATGCCATTCGGGTTAAAGAATGCTCTGGCTGCTTTCATGGATCTTATGAATCGGGTATTCAAGCCCTATCTTGACAAGTTTGTGGTCGTATTTATCGACGACATTCTGGTGTACTCTCGGAATAAGGAGGAACATGCTGAACACCTCCAAATTGTCTTGCAAACACTCTGAGAACATCAATTGTATGCCAAGTTCTCCAAATGTGAATTTTGGTTACCAGAAGTTTCTTTCCTTGGCCATGTTATCTCGGCTGAAGAAATTAAAGTCGATCCGAGTAAGATTCGGTCTATTCTGAATTGGAGACCTCCAAAGAATGTAAGCGAGGTTTGAAGCTTTCTCGGTTTAGCAGGGTATTACAGAAGATTTGTTAAAGGCTTTTCCTCTATTGTCGCAAGTCTTACCAAGCTTACTCGTAATGATACGCCTTTCGTTTGGTCGGAGAGCCAACAACGAAGCTTCGATCAGCTTAAGCAAGCTCTGACTCATGCCCCGGTACTCATCCAACCAGAATTGGGCAAAGAATTTACTATTTACAATGATGCTTCTCATCTAGGGCTCAGTTGGGTCCTGATGCAAGATGGGAAAGTGATTGCTTACGCTTCAAGGCAACTGAAGCCACACAGGTCTAATTATCCAACACACGATCTGGAACTAACAGCTATCGTGTTTGCTCTCAAGATATGGAGACACTATTTATACGGGGAGAAATGCAATCTATTTACTAACCACAAAATTCTCAAATACCTCTTAACACAGAAAGACTTGAATATGAGACAAAGAAGATGGCTCGAATCACTTAAAGATTACGATCTGGTTATCGACTACCATCCGGGGAAGGCAAACGTATTTGCTGACGCCCTTAGTCGTAGACCATACTCGGGTAACTCCTAAATCTAGAATTCCGATTAAATTTATTTGAATTATGCCTTCTATTGTTTTGCAAACAATGAATTTAGAGCTTTCTTAAGCTACAAGTCACTATTCGAACATTTCTTGAAATACAACCCATTTGATTAAGAATTTTTCCTAAAATACTTGTAACTATTGAATTTGAATCTTTCTTAGCTTGTAAGAAAGCATTTGAGCAATGCCTTGTTCTTTAAGGAACAATTCAAACAATGCCTTGCACTGCAAGTAAACCATTGAAAATCATCCTAATGACTTTGTTAATTCTTTCGTAGCTACTATGGCTATCAATGCTCATTTTTGACTATCCAAGAGCCAAACATTTCTGCCTGAACTCCAGGTTCAATCCAATTTAATTTCGAGAATTAAAGAACTCCAACAAGTTGGTCCAGATCTTTAGAAGATCATATCTAAGCTTGCTTCTGAGTCTAGTTCTGACTTCTCCCTAAAGTCAAATGGACTCCTCTATTTCAAAGATAGAGTTTGTGTTCCTAACAATGAAGAATTAAGATGGGAAATGTTACAAGAAGCACACCAAAGTTCTTTCTCGATCCACCCTGGATCGGTTAAGATGTATAACGACCTAAAGCCACTATATTGGTGGCCAGGCATGAAATATGCAATTACAGACTTTGTATCCAAGTGCTTAACATGTCAAAGAGTCAAAACTTAGCATCAAGTCCCTATTGGATTGCTTCAACCCATTGAACTTCCCCAGTGGAAGTGGGATCGAATTACCATGGATTTTATCACCGGTCTTCCTTCTACTCCAAGAAAGAATGATGTTGTATGGGTGATTGTTGATAGATTCACTAAATCTACTCAATTCATCCCTATTCGTATGAACATGAGCTTGGAAACTCTTGCTGAGCTGTACATTCGTGAAGTGATTCGGTTACATGGTGTACCTACAACAATTATCTCTAATCGTGACCCTCGTTTTGCTTCTCGATTCTGGAATTCACTACGGAAAGCTCTAGGAGCTAAAGTACATCTTAGTACGGCCTTTCATCCTCAATCGGATGGTCAATCTGAGAGAATCATTCAAGTATTGGAAGATATGCTTAGAGCCTGTGTTATTGATTCGGGAAGAATTGGGAGAAATCTCTACCTCTTGTAGAGTTTGCCTACAACAATAGCTACCAATCTTCTATTCAAATGGCACCATTTGAAGCTCTATATGGTAGAAGATGTAGAACTCCCTTATGCTGGTCTGAATTGGGAGAAAACAAAGTATTGGGACCTCAATTGCTTCGGGAAACCGAAGAACAAATCAAGATCATTCACGATCGATTGAAGGTAGCTTTCGATAGACAGAAAGCGTATGCTGATTTGAAAAGAAGAGATATTCAGTATGCTATTGGAGATAAAGTCTTCCTAAAGGTCTCACATTGGAATAAAGTGCTCATATTTGGAAGAAAATGGAAGCTCAGTCCCCGATACATCGGACCATTTGAAGTTATTGAAAGAATTGGTCCAGAAGCCTATCGATTAGCTCTTCCCAGAGAATTCGATAGAATACATAATGTATTCCATGTTTCAATGCTTAAAAGGTATCAGTCTGATCCTTCACACATTCTTGAGCCAGAAGAAGTTGAATTGAATCCAGATTTGTCCTACGAAGAAGAACCTATTCAGATTCTTCACCTGGAAGTAAGGAAGCTTCGGAAAAAGATTGTTCCTCTTGTTAAGATCTTATGGAGAAATCATAAGGTGGAAGAAGCTAACTGGGAATCTGAAGAAGTCATGAGGAAGCAATATCCTCACCTATTCAATTCAGGTAAATTCAAGGACAAATTTAATTTAAGGGGGGAGAATTGTAACACCCCAAATTCTAGTCTAGAAATATTGGAATAAAATTTTATAAGTTGATAGCTTAATTGAATTAAGAATTAAGCTAAATTGAATAGTTAAGGGCCTAATTGAAAGAATGAATGAAATAAGTGATCAAATTAGAGTGACTGCAATGAATTAAAGGATAAATATTGAGATTGCATGATAAATATCATGAATCTCTTATTTGCCCTTGACTAATTACATGATTAGTAACTAATCAAGGGACAATTTAGACAAAACACAATTCCAATAACAAGGAATTGTTGTTGTCATCTTTCCCATTATCCCTATGTTGGCCGATTATAGAGAGAAAGAAAAGTGAGAGAGAAAGCTTGAAATTCAGCAATTGAAGAAAGGATTTTAGCTTGCATGTGTAGTGATTTTCCAAGGAAATTAAGCAAGAAGCAAAGTAAGTATAGTTTTTCTTGTGTTTAATTGAATAGGCAACTATCTTGTTCAAATTGGACTATTTTTGATGATTATTGATGAATTATACATTGGATATGTTGTTAGCTGATTATATGGTTGCTGAATCATACTAAATTGAAGAATGAAACTAGGTACAAGGCTGGAAATTATGTGTTCATGCTAGTGTAACAAACCTAGGTTGCTGGAAATTGTATTGTGTTGTTAAAGTGGAAATTGGATTATTTGAATATGAAATTGAGCTAAGGAAATAATGAATTGATGATGATCATCAATAGGTATCGTAAAGAAGAGGTTAAACAAATTGAATTGTAGGTAAACAATGCTGGAAATGAAGATAAAAGCATGAACATAGTTAAGTAACATAGAAACTGTTTTGTGGTATTGAAATTGAGTAAACATGAAAGATTAGGCTTTGTAATCAACTTGCCCTATTTTGGAAGCCTTGTTTAATGAACTAACATGGACCTAACATGTTTATAATGTCATATGAAATTAATTATAGGAATTATAGGTCCAAGACATTGGTTAAAATGGATTAAAGGTATTAAAATGTGATTAGATGCAATCTGCCCAGAATTGCTCTGTTCTGAGCAGTCACTTTGAAAATTCACCAAAAATTGTATAGTTTTAATTCAGGGCTGAAATTTTAACGCAATGATCCTTAGAATGTCTATTTTCATTAGGTGAAAACAGAACTGAAAACTGGGTCCTATACTGAAAACTGTAAATAGGAATTGCTGGGCAGTGCAAACTGTCCGGGCAGTGTAAATGCCCTATCTTTGAACAATAAACTGTATTAATTGGCTAAGAACTAAAATGCAAGTCTTACATGGTCTTATATGAAATTTTGTAATTTTTCCAATGGTGGATGTCAATTGAAATTCTGACGTACGGATTAAAAGATATGGCCATTTTAAGGGACAATGTGCAAACTGCCAGGCAGCAGTGTTCTGGGCAGTTTGGGACTGTTTTTGCACCTAGTAAGAAATTGTTTCCAAAACAGTTTTGAGACATTGTAATCTGTCCAATTATGTCTTAAAAAGAAGTAATAACAATATGGAATTGAATTGGTAAGAAATGCTTAAAAAAAGCATAAAAACAGTAGCTAAATGTTAGGTACATTGTGATAACATTGCTACTTTGATTGTGTGACTTTATGTACTTATTTTGATGAAATGTGTATATGTTATTACTTGCTAGACCAAGGGCAGCAGATTGGGGAAGAAGAGGATAGGAGTGGACATCCCAAAGCTAGAGGCAAAGGGATTTGGATCCAAGATAGTTGAATTGCTAGGAGTTTTGTGAGTGTAACTAACCTTAGGGCTGGGACTTAGGTCCTAACCAACCTTGTTATTGCTTAAATGAAATGTCAATGCCATGTAACATGACTTGAAGTATATTTGGCTAATTAAGGGAAGAATGAAATGTATGGTAACATGATTGATGTCATGATCTTTGTGTTTACTTGGGTGTTAAGCAATTATGATCAAATGCTTGTCATGTGCATTGCTTATGCCTAAGGTATGAATTGGCATGCTTGCTTGGAGAATAAGGTACGCACAATGCATACATATGCTTGTGTTTGTTAATGTTATACATGGATGATTGATTCGAATGCTATGGATAGTTATGTATTGGGAGTTAAGACTCCATAAGCCTAAGGGCTTGGCCTTTGAATGGCATATTGTTATATTGAATCATGAAATATATAAGGCTTAAATGAAATGGATAATCAACAACCTTGGTAGCTAGTTTGATATATAGGAGGGCATGCCTTAGAATCTTGAGCTCATATTGGCACTACGGTGCATATTGGCACTACGGTGCATATTGGTACGACGGTACATATTGGCACTACGGTGCATATTGGCACGACGGTGCATATTGGCATTACGTAGTGCATATTGGCACTTCGGTGCATATTGTAAGATTTGATTATCTAGTAAGCTACTTACCAAGGACGGTTGAAAAAAGACTTAATGAACATTGCTTGTATTGTAAGAAAGTTGTATGAACTTCATTTCTTGAAAGATGACACATGAATAGTTGCTAAACTTGTTTCTTGTCATGGAAGAAATATATGTTGATGGCTTTATGTATAAAAGCCTACTTAAAGGATTGAATGTTTGATTACTTGTCTTCCAAGCATGTTGTTCGAATGGCTTATGGAAACCATGATGATATTCTTGTTGATTGTATGATATGTAAAAGATGCCTAAGTTACCAAATGCAATTCGAAATAGCATGTGCCTTGTATTGATGTTCTTGATTCTTGGATTATATGTAAACTTGGACTTATATGATTTGAAAATTGACTACACTTAGTGTTACCTCACTAAGTACATATCTTGTAGTTACCACTCTACTCTTCATTATTCCAATAACAAATTAAAGAATACTTCAAGAGGATATCTTGGGTTTGAAGCAACACTTGAGGCAAGCTTTAAAAGTATGAATCCATACACTTTGTATACTCCTAGTTTGGTAGCACTAAATTTTGCAATAGATAGCCTAGATCATGCATTTGATTATGTGTAATGACTAGTTTTTTAATGTTTGATTTGGGCCTACTATGTAAACTATTTTGGATGACTTGAACTATGTTTGAACTAAGATGATATGTATATATAAGAAGTAGATGTTGCACATATTGTGTTTGAAATCCATTGTTTGATGAGATTATGTATGAATCGAATGTAGATTCAATGTGTGATGGAATCTTGTTTAATTGAATGCTAAACTTATGTTGTATGTACATGCATTTGATACTATGTATGCTAGCATGGTTCGGCTATGTTGAAATTGGAGGCTAAGGTATGTTAAGCATGCATTATCAATGTTCTAGACAAATATGCTATATAATATGATAACTTGATTGTAAAGAAACAAATGAAAAATGGTTAGGATTCCATGATGTTTCGAATAGGATGAATGAAGATGTAATAAGATGTAAATTGTATGCTTTGTAATGATCATGTTAATTGATTGAATAAGTAGTTACTTAGGATGCAAGTAAGCTAGTTAAAGTAAGTTTAATGGTCACCTAGTGTATTCGAATAAGATGCATGTAAATTGTAAAATAAGATGAAAGTTGTATCATGTATGATAGTAGCTTAAAATGAAATATGCCACACTTGACCTTGTTGTTTGAATGATGTATGTGAATTGATTGTAATGGCAATATGATATAGTAACTTAGGTCATAAGTAAGAAGGAAACAAATTGGTACCTAAAATTGTATGTTATGAATGTTGTTTAGTTGCTTAATGTGGTTTGCTTGATTGTATTGAATGTTTTGATAGGTTTAGATTGGGTTACTTGTGCAATAAGGTAAGCAGTCCTGAGGTTACTTGTTCGACAAGTAACCTATCAATCACTTTGTTTTGTTCAGGTAACGCTCCGAAACTGGGTTACGACTAACCCGAGGATGGGGTGTTACAGTTTTGCATCGGAGTTGACGAGCTGTCACAACCTTTTCAAGCTCGACATTCTGGAAAACTAAATGAATACACGGGGTCGCCACCAATCCTTTTTAAATAAAGTATGATTGGATCAATTTTAAAGAACGAGGTTATTTTAATAAAAATATTTTATTTATTAACACAATGTTTTGGTCTATAGAAACTAGAAAAATGGGTTTGGGGGTCGGTTACGAGTGGGGAAGGATTAGCACCCCCACCACGCCCAAAAATTGGTACCTTATTGATTTCAAAAACTGTTTTCAAAACTGGAATTCATAAGTTCACAGGATTTCGATTTATTTGTCCGTTTTATGAATATAGATCTATTTCAACGGCCTTACCGCCTGAAAAATGAACTCCAATCACCGCCAACACTCTTGGCGCTAACCCGTCATTTCCGTTTGGTAAGACACCGCATTAGTTATTTCTCACTTTTCAGCAAATCAACAAAAACAATTTGATGTATTAAACTTTTTTTAAATTTAAAACCAATTAGTGATCAATTCCTAAAATATCTACATTCATTTTTAAATACTTGGGTTTAAGTAAAGTTAAGTGTATTTTATTAAGAATGTGAAGGAAATTTTACTTCAAAGATGTCTCTAATCTAAGCTTATTGAGGAACCTATTCCTAGGGTTTCAACAAACACATATGTACATATAAAAGAAAGAAGTAACTAAATTGCTTAAATTAAATTAAATAACTTAATAACTATTTAAACAATTACAAAATTTTAAATAAGAAAGGGATATTAGTTTTTTATAAAAAAGAAAATTAGATTTAGGGTTTAAATTGAAAGAAATTGAAATATAGTGGCCGAATTGATAGAGAAAAAGAATTTCAAGGTTAAATTAAAATAAAAGGGACAAAATTGAATGAAATAAAAACTGGAGAGCTGCGGCATAAGATCTGGCAAAGTAGGGCACGGGTCATAAGCGGGTTCGGGTTCGGGTCACTGGGTCAGTATATATAACCAAAATTATAAACAAAAACATTTTGTTTCCCATTCTTTCAAATCGATCAAACCCATTTTCCTTTAAAACAAAATTATAAACTGACCAAATTACCAGAAACCTCTTCTTTTTCCAGAATTATAAACAAGAACATCCGCCGTGTCGGCCGCCGTTGCCGACGACAAAATTACCAGAAACCTCTTCTTTTTCTAGAATTCGACAGGCTCCATTTCGTATTTTCCCACCGGAGTTACATCAAAACTCCAAACACACGGTGATGCCTTGCAAAACTAAGGTAAAATCCTACCCCTTTTCCTAATTTAAAATCAAAAGAATGAATAGAAAAGAAAGTTACCATAACAACTTGCTTTATTTCCACCGGGAATCGGATTACAACACTTGCTTGCTATCCTTGAGTACGAATGCTATGTATTTTGTGTATACTATGTGTGATTCTTGTGTATTGTGTATGAATCATGTATCTTACATGGATTACAATGGGGGTTTATATAGCTACTGAAATGCTTGGTTTACAAGAACAAATCCGTAAATTCTTCCCTGGATTGTCTCCGATTTGATTCGGATTGCTTGATCTCCATCGTGGCATCAATTTAGGGTTTTAATCCTTCCCGCTTTGGTTGTCTTTGATTTAGATTTGGAATTTAACCATATTTATTTCCTTTTTGCATGTATTTGGTAACGCTATCGATGAGCGGTTCAAGGCAGAAACAACGCAACTTCCATTGGAGAAGATGGAACGGCCAGAAAAAGCTTGAAGACTGAGTGCGTAGCTGCCACGCGCGAGTGGTGATCCACGTGCCTCGCTCTAGATAGATCTAGGCCATTGGATCTTGACCTGATCTAACGGCCACAAGTGATTCGGCGTTGTTTCATCTCCAACTGGTGTGATCTGTGTCGTTGGATCAGTCTTTGATCCAACGACTGTCCTTAAGCTACGCAAGGAGCAAAGACGAAACATTAGGGTTTCATTTTTATTAGAATCGGGTCGAACAGACCCTCATTATGTATATATTTCAAATGGGCTTTATTTAATGGACTCTTGTAATTATTTTTAATACAGATGGATCTTTTATTATATATTTTGGGTTTTAACAGCTATACTAATTATACTAACAAAATTAACAATAACTATTATACTAACTATAACACTAATCAAAATTCTATAACAATGATACTACTAACTAGCATATTAACAATATAACGCTAATACATAACAATAATACTAACAACATAAAACGATAGTGAAAATTCAGTTACAACTTTGCACCAAAATGGACAGAATTATCTCATTTATACATGCCACTAAAATTAATTAAAAATCTTAAGTAGGATGTCATTACTGCGATAGCTTGATGAAATTTTCTAAACTTGATGCAACTCTTTGCTTAGTCCAATTACTCGAACCACCTACGTGTGCACAGGCAAAACACACGCTAAGTACGAACTTAGTGAGATAATAAACGAAGTTAATAACAATAATTTAAAGTTATTCGACTTCATGGCTATGTTTATATAACATAATATATGCCCTCAACTTTTACATTGCATTAGTAATAATCTACTATATGCCAATGTCTTCAGACTTTCATGCTTGTCCATTTTTCATAATATGTCATCTATGCATCAATGCATGAATATATATACCATGATACAAGCTAATGAATATGGTTGTCCAATTCCTTTAAAATTATATCAATACTTACCATTAATATTAAGCTTTCAAGCTTAACTTACTTACCATTTGTTGCCATTGCAACTTCAATATATTAAGCTAATGCTTAATTATCTACACTTTAGTCATTTTCCTTTTTATCATAGCCCAAATTATTTCAATAAGAGAATCCAAGTACATGAATCATCCCCTTATACCCAACCTTCCTTGAGTATACATATACCCAACCTTCCTCGAGTATATATGAAAGTTGCACTGAAGTTCTTTAAGATGTACCGAAGTACTCCCGTATACCCAACCTTCCTTGAGTATACATGCAATGCCCCGGTTTTGGTCCTAGCAGTTTATAGGCTGGTTAGACAGTCTGGTGGACTGGGTTAGAGATTCAAATTAAATTCGGGATTAAAATTGAATTATGTGTGGTTTCTAGGGACTTGTTAGTATAGTTTGTTTAAATTTCTTAGAAAATATATATGTTTGGGAGTTGAGAAAATATTTTATTTAAAATTTAATTTAATTTTGGGTCAAGTCGGGTTAGAGTCGGTTTTGTAGTTTTAACTTTGGGTCGCGGCGTATGATATATAAAATATACTCGGGTCGGTTCGGGGTCGGATCTTAATGTTCATTTTTCGGGTCAGGGCCGAGGCGGTCAAAAATCTGACCTCCTGCCCCGTTGCCATCCCTAGTAAAATCAGGATCTCAGCTAAGGTGATAAGGAAAACGGTTACTTTTACATAATGCCCCTCTAACAAAGGAGTTTGAGGTTGAAGTCAAGCAACTAGAGTTAAAACTTGACAAAATATGTAAAAGTGAGGAGAGGCATTGACACCAACATGCTAGACTTTATTGGCTCAGGTACGGTGACAAAAGAAGGTTGAGCAACCGAAGTTGCGTGAGCATCATCGACCGAAACATCCTTGGGTGGTTCATCTTGAGCATTGGGATTATGAACCCATTCAACATTAATGAAGTGAAATTTGGCTTTGCGAAGGGATCTAGATCAATAGGCTCAGTGAGAGGACACGTAAGTCATAGGAACAATCTACCTCAAACTTGTGGAAGATATGGCTTAGGATAGTTCCATAGGTGAAAGACTTGATGGTGGTGGTGTGATGGTGGTTGACGATGTAAACCATCACAGCGAAAATAATTTTGGCTAGGTTTGGACATATACCCTCATGAAAGCAATATAGCCAAAAATCATCGACTACATGAATAGAAGACCACTTGCCACCGAATGGGAGAAACCACCAAGTGATAAGGAGATGAAAGAAACATTCATGGGGTTTGAGAAGAGTAATTGAGGCACTCGAAGTATAAAAAGATGGAAAAGAAGTTTTATCATCTAAACCAATATTTTCCATTCTTAAGAGATTGGCTAATCTTTGGGCATCAAGATAAATGATTTTACCCATGACATAAGATTCAAGCTCTATAGTTTTAGTTTTATCTTAATTTAAAACACGCCTAACATTGGAATAAAAAAATCCAAACAAAGGTTTTGTAAAAGATGCCAGGAACTTGAAGAAAATTAAGAAATTTCCGATGCCTCATAAAAATGATATTTAAATTCATCGGAGCACATATAATCAAAATCAACAACACACTTACGATAGACAGAAAAATTTTGAAACTACTTAAAATACTCCATTTGATATGGGTTTTATGGTTCATTAAAAATTTGGTTCTGTAAAAAATGCATCTAATTGTTTTGTTTCTAAGCCTATATTTTGCTTAAATACCACTGATCCATTGCTTTTTGGGCTTAGTTTGGTCAAGGACTTGATTGGAATATGTCAGCCCAGAACTCATGATTAAAAGCTGAATCTGGTAGATTTCAGATGTGATGGCAGGAGATGTGAGCATGATGCAGTCAAATTCGTTTCAGTAGAATTTAGATAAAGATCAACATTATCTGGAGGATAAGACAGAATCTAAATCAGACCACTTGTTTAAACGTAATCCCTTATCTTGGATGCATTGGATTTTAAATTCAAAATTATTAGATACTCTATCTTGAATATTGACTTTAGAATAATTTATCTTGATTATTTTGAATTCAAATTCAAGATCATTGGATGATTTATCTTGGACTTAGGATAATTATCTTAGATATTTTGAATCTTAAATTCTAAAATCCTTGTGTATAAATATCCCCTAGGCTAGTTTATTCAACAGATTAGAATTTGTAATTTCCTTTGGTTATTTCAATAGAATCTTTATTTTCTTTTTCATCTTTTTACTTTATTCTTTTTTATTTTTACATGCCAAATGTTAAGTATTCTTCGATTCTAAATCGTAAGAATTGAGCTTGACTAAACTTCATGCTTAACTAAACTTCACTTAGCCTAAAGCTTTGTGATGACTAAATTCTAAATCGTGAGAATTGAGTTTCAGAAAGTATTCTTCGATTCTTTGTAAACTAAGAGTGGCAATCAACCATTCCTTTAAAAGTTACTATATCTTCAACTCAAAAAGTAAACGTTGATTTGAAAGATGTTTTGGCTTACAGTTTGGGAGTCGGATCGGTTAGTCGTAATTCGGCTTCTTGTGAACAAACTTAGCGGCAGTTTGCTAGTGGGAATCAAGAGCGGGTTCAATTCTCAAAGAGACGCTATAACTCTAGTTGAGCTATTCCATAACTCAAAACTTTCTTGGCGTTAACGGCGATAGAAGTGGTTAGACCAGTAATGATCAGGTTTCAGAGATAGACTTGAAAATCTCGATTAACCAGATAGAAGAGTTAGCTGCAGGGGTTGAGCCCTGTAGACTGTAACCTGTGTACTATCAAGGAGGGAAAATTATTTTGATGATCGATCCAAATCGAGGCTAGGAAAGCCTAAGGCTAAACCACCATAATTGAATTATTTATTACAATTTACTACTTTTATCCATCTTTTATTTTTACTTAAGTATTATTTCTAAACCCCATGTTTTGTTTCAGAGTTTAATCAAGGTTAAAGCACAGAAGCGACATTGGAATTTCCTTAGTCCCTGTGGATCGACCATACTTCTCTATACTATCTTTCAATATTTAATTGAGAATAGGATTATTTTATTTGACAATTTCGACACTTATCAAATCGGTGTCGTTGTCAGGGACTTCGTTTAAAATTACTAATATCTTTTCTTGTTTTGATCTATGACCATATCGTTATCCACAAAATTTGAGTACGAACCAAAAATTGAAAAGCTAGCTCGAAGATTGCGAAGAGAAACCATTCAATGTAGAGGACTACCAAAACCCTACTTTGAAGAAAAAGACTCTTAACACCGAATATATATTCTCATTTGAAGAGGAAGAGGAAGACATGGCTGATCCAACTATTCGAGAACTTGTTGTGGAACTTGACGAACAACAACCAGTGTGTATAATATTTCCAAATGGAGAGACGTCGTTTGAGTTAAAGGAGGGTTTGATTTATCTTTTGCCTACCTTTTGCGGTTTGCAAAATGAGAACCCGCACAAACATCTAAAAGAGTTTCATATGGTCTACCTGAGTATGAAACCACATGGAGTTTCTAAATATGAAATTAAAATCTTTAGCCGATTTAGCCAAAGATTGGTTATTTTATTTACCGTCAGGTTCTATTAATACATGGGCTGATATGTTTCGTCTATTTTTTGATAGGTTTTTCTCTGCGACTAGAGCATCTGAACTAAGGAGAATCATTGTGATAATTCGAAAAATGGATAGTGAGTCATTGTACGATTACTAGGAACACTTTAATAAGCTGTGTGCAAGTTGTTTGCAACATGGCTTGTCAGAAAAAACCCTCATGCAGTATTTCTATGAGGGTTTACTTTCGAAGAAGATGATTGATGCAGAAAGTGGAGGAGCCATTTTTAACATGACTCCTCGTGCGACTAAGGAGTTGATTTCAGCGGTGGCCGTTAATGCCCAGCAATTTCGTCCAACAAGCGAACCTACTAGATGGGTTAATGTGATAAGTAATCTTTCCATTAAAGCGAGAATTGATAAACCTACTAATTTCGTCCAACAGGTCTAACTCGCTTATGCATACTATGTACCACGCTCGATCATACAACAAACTATTGTCTGATGCTTCAAGAAGACACTACGGCACATGTAGATGCCATTGGAAACTTCTAGGGACCTCCCCAAAGGCAGTATAAACCTTACTCAAACACCTATAATGCCGGCTGGAGAGACCATTCGAACCTTAGCTATGTTCAAATCCTCAATACAATCAACCATATCAACCGCGCCCGCCTATGCCAAAGCAACTGTAACCCTCCCGACCCGGCCTAGTCGTAAGACCGAACCGAGCGAGCTACATTAGGTTAACCGAAGTAAATCGTGAAGAAGAAACTCGAATTAACATCCATTTTTTCCATTTATCTTAACTAAACTCATATTATTTACTTATGGTGGGTTCAAAAGCAGTGGATGAAACTCGGCTCAATCGGGCGTCAAGTCGACATCCAATTGTCCTAATTTTACCAAAAGGACCAAATTGTAGTTTTCCGTAAATCAAGGACCTAAACCACTTTTAAGGTTACCAACCTTTAATTTAACCCATTACATGCTTCCATCTCAAAAATCAGCTTAAAACGATCACACAAACTCATACAATCGCATCCCTTAACTTTAGGGACTAAAACGTAACAAACAGAACTTCAAAAAGATTCCAATCAACTAACAAAACGTCTAGGTGTATCGATACACCCAATGTCGTATCGGTACGCATTTCTCTAGTGACCGCCTAGATTTTCAAACCACAAATCCCGTATTGATACGCCTTCGCGTATTGAAATAGATAGCCCAAAATGGCTTTATCGTATCGAAACGACATCAGGCGTATCGAAATGCCTTGCCTAAAATGGCTCTGCCATATCGAAAAGCAGCCCGTGTTTTGATACACCTGGGCCTGAAAAGGCACTTTTAGGCCGATTAATTTATTTTGATGCATTCCAAACCACTTAAACATGCTTCTAACATATAACCAACGTAAACAATGATCGATCCTCAACCAAGAATCACAGAAATAACAACCATTCATAGCATCAAACATTAAATGGTAATCTAGAGGCATGCTTCCTATAACCAAGCCAAGTAAAAGCTCAAAACCATATCAAAGTATAAACCAACCAATAAAGGCCCATTACAAGTCTAAATCAGCAACTCAAGCTTGCTCAAACAGGGAGTTTAACATACATCTCCCCAAATCAACAAATGAACCCCCATTGCCCTTATTAACTATATCCTATTTCAAAAACATACTTTTGTAGCGAAGCCTTCCTTGATCTTTTGCTCCCATGCTGCCTTCAAACCTTTAGTTCTCTGCATTGATGGACAAAATCACACAAGGCTTAGTGAGGAGTGCTCTAAAACAACACACCAACAATGCATTTAAAACCTTTTTGCAACTTACATTGGAAACATCATTTCAATTAACGTTTAAACATCGTTTAAACCTTTATGCCTTACAAACCATGCGCTTAACACATTTGAAAACCAGCATATTAAATCATATGCAACGTGTATCGTATACTAATTAGCAAATCCCATCGCTAACACTCAATTTAAGTATTCCCATACATAACAACCATATTCAAAGCTGAAAGAGTAAACATATATAAATCACATTATACAACATAAAATTTCACAAGGTTCATCAACAATTATATTGGCTTACAAGTGATTATTAACCAAGCTCCATTTCCAAAATATCATATCGGATACACGGATTCAACAACTATTTACACAACACTTCAAGCCATCTCAACCAGAAACATGGGACAACAACCCATAGGGGACAACAACCTCAAACATCAGTTAGACGCTTAACCTTCTAATGAGAGACGGGACCATAACCTCCTCGACCATTAGGGTACATGGATGGAGACATGACCACAACCTCCTCGACATCCATGTCGATTTATTTATAGTGCACTCAATCCTATAGCCAGCTAACTATATCCGATAACATTTTTAAACCACATCACTTGCCAATATAATTCACATTTAGCCATGTACCTCACTGTTTTTATATGCATCATCATTAAACCATTTTCCAAAGCAACAACTCATACTTACAAGGATCACTTACCATGTGCATCCTTCATCATCTCATGATTAAAAGCAGTATATCACATACTCAAACATGTTTTAACCGTAGGTATCATATAATCAAAACCAAGTGCATAAAATATTTCGTAAAAGCACGACCGAGAGAGTAAACCACTTTATACCTACTTCCGAACTTAGACAACTGTTTCAAGCTTAAATCTAAGTTCCCTAAAACCACCTTTAAAACATTTCAAAGCTAAAATCCATGTTCTCACTCACCGACACGCGAAACCTCAATTCACCAACACGAAATCAAGCACCCGAAGCCTCCAAAGCTTCACCGTTAGCTACCAGATTGATCTCCCCTATTTTAACCACAAAACAACAGAGGATTAATGCATCATAATGCATTCCAAATCCCAACAAATCATTCTTCAACACTGATTTGCTAAAAGCTAACAATCGGATATCCGAAACAACCAAAAACCACATTGATTACATTTCCAAACTTAACCCAGCCAAACACTTTGATTGAAATCAGTCTTCAACACTTTGAATACATTTCCAAACCTAACACTTTGTTCCATCAATTAACATCAAAGATTCAAATCAAAACATCCTTATACCTCCAACAACCATTAAACCCAAACAACTTCCCAAAAACTCAAATCTAGCAACCTAACAATTAGAGATTCACATAAAATCGGGATTCCAATATCAAAACCATTCACATAGCATTAATAAACATCCAAATCATGACTGAAATCAGTCCATTAACCCTTAAAACAAATCCATTTCAAAAATCACATAAACCAACCAATTAAACCTTGATTTAATCATATTTCTCAATTAAATCATTAAACCTCATTAGAAAACTTAATCAAAGAGTTAAGAACTTGAGAGTTTCAATAAAGAATCTTGATTAGAGGAGGAGAATGAAAATTACCTCTAATCCCTTGCTTTTCCCTTAATTGGCAAGATTAGATTGAAATCCTTAAGAAAATTAATGAAGCTTATTGTAGAAATCTAAGGTAATCATTTAGAAATCAAAATAAGATGAAAATGAAGTAATCTCTGAAATTTTGGAAGAAAAGAATGATAGTTTGGCTGATGAGAAAATAGAGAGAAAATTTGGAGTCAAAAGAAGTTACGTAAGAAAATGTTTTAACCAAATAAAGTATTTTATCAAATATCCTTTTCATCCTTAATTAATAATTACTTAAAAACATTTATTAAAATAGCCTAATTAAGGGAAATAGTTGATTAAAAAGAAATAGCTCCTTAAAGATTAAAAATTCTGACACTTTACAAAATAGTCACTAACAAAATAGTTTTGCCCAAATTTACATTTTAGTCACTAGTCTAGAATGTCATATTTCCGAGTTGTATTTTCTAAAATTGGTTTCACCGTAAATCATTATATAATAAACAAGAAACTTTAAACATTTTTCCATATTTTTATCTCGCAAAAAAATATTCAATCCCAAATTAGACTCGAATCTCTATCCCGGTCCACCAGACCGTCTAACTAGCCTACAAACTGCTAGGCCCAAAACCGAAGCGTTACAACTCTCCCCCGCTTAGGAAATTTCATCCTCGAAATTTTACCTGAAGGAAAAAAATGCAAAAATTGCTTCAACATATTCGCTTTGCTTTCCCACGTGGCCTCCTCAACACCGCAATGTCGCCACAACACCTTTACAAGCTCCATCTTCTTACCACAGAAAAATTTGCTGCTAACATCAAGCATCTTTACCGGCTCCTCATCATAGGATAAATTTGGTTGCAACTCAACCTCTTCCATCGGCATAATGTACGATGGATCCGATCTATACCTCTGCAACATCGATACATGAAACACATCATGGATTTTCTCCAACTCGAGAGGCAACCTCAACCAATACGCAACAGGACCAACACGCTCAACAACCTCATAGGGTCCAATAAACCTTGGACTAAGCTTACTAATAAGTGCTACGCAATTGTGCAAGTATACACGTTGCAAGTTATAGTATAAAAGATATCATCTCCACAGGGATTGGTGCCACTTCAAGAACCTAGTCTCTTGCACTGTAAAAAGTAAAAACACAAATAAAGGATTATAGGAGTTTAACTAATAACTAAACTAGAAAGCAAATAAGTAAAAGGCGATGTAATTAGATGAGAGAGATAGGCCAGGTTATCGTGAGTTGAGGTGTGGTAGCCGATTGGATCGTCTTGGTAAAAGAGTGCACGGGTAACTCAGTTGCCGTGGCAACTTGCACAACAGGGTTGCCTTGGCAACTAATCGATGGTTGCCTTGGCGACTAGTTGGGCAACTACTTGGGAGTCTGGGCAGCAACCTTCAAGGTTTGACAGAGCGTTCTTCAATGGTTTCTTCTTATCCCTAAGTTGAAACTCTAGCTACTTGTGCATGCCTTGATAATACATCCCTGCGTGAATCAAGGGTGAACAACAACCAATCTTTCGCTCCTCTTAGCCGTTGAAATCCTTGACTTATTCCTAAGCCGGATTAATCTTCACCATCAATAGATTGAATAAAGATCATATTCATTCGTTTCTTGAATCTAACTCTCCCGATACTAGATAAATATATGAAGTTACGATATCCTCTCCCAATTCACTCATAAACAAGAATAAGAACCAAGAATGAATAAACCTTGAATAGAAAAGTGCAAACTCTTATTACTTAAACAAAATCCAATAGTTTCTCACAACCACAAAACACAATAACCATAGCCAAATAGATTTAGTTCATGGCTAGGTTCCAAAGAAACATAAGATAAATAATCCCTAGCATGAACCTAATTGAACAAGAAAGAAAAAGATGAAGAATTGAAGCTTGTCGAAATCTCCTTGCCCTAGATGCTTGTCGAAAATTCTCTCCTCTTCCTCTCCTTGGATTGTCGAAATCCCCTCTAATTTATAGGGCTAGGTCAAAGTCCTTCTTTGAGGAGGAAGTTAAGTTGGAATTAAATTATCTTTAAAGAATATAATTCTTTATTATAATTATATTCCTACTAGAACTTCTCCTATCTTCTTGGAATTTAATTCTTCTTTAATCTTTTCATGGAAATCAAATTCCTTTGGGATTTGGCTTTGCTCCACGTCATCTTGGGCTTGTCTAGTCATCAATTTTGACTACCATATCACCTTGTTCTTTGTCGACAATTGCCCTGGCAACTGGCTCGGTGTCTCCTTCATGCATTGCCCTGGCAACTAGCTCGGCATCTCCTTCATGTATTGCCCTAGCAACTAGCTCTAGCCTTGCTTTGGCAAGTGATCCTGTACATACATACAAAACACACCAAAGAAGCATCTTTTCCCACAAAAACTACCAAGTTATGTAATCAAGCTCAACGATGGAAGGAAACATGGATTAATGCATAAATAGCTAATTATGCAACTAATATGAGCCTAAGTCTAACAATAATATGAGTAACAAGGGTAAGCAAAATAGTACTTTTGAACACTTATCACACCCCTAAACTCAAACTATTGCTTGTCCTCAAGCAATGCAAACTAATAATTACCTGCCATGACTTCAATTTTCACAAACTTAGCTTTGAACTTGATTTCAATTCTCAGAACTGGGGCACAAAGTATGATTGGCTTTTCATTTTTCAGAAAACTTAGGAGTTACTCGGAATCAAACTATAATGCTTGTGAGTGTGTACGGAGTTGTGCGCAAGTTGATTTTTCGGATTCTATGCAAACAAGAGGTTTTCAAGTTACTTCATTGGGTTCTTTTTAACATGTTTTAACTAGAGCCAGTTTTGGGCACCTCTAGTGTCTTGTTTTTAGTTTTATTCGACTAGAGCCAGTTTCGGGCACCTCTAGCGAAAAAATATTTTTTTAGCACATACTACAGCTAGTTTCGGGAACCTCTAGTGATAATTTTTTTTGCACATGCTAGAGCCAATTTCGGGCACCTCTAGCAATCAATTTTTTTTATTCTAATCCCCCAATTTGTTAATTATCAACCTAAGTTCACTAGAATTCTTTAAATCAATCAAACTACAATAATGTTTCATCAAATTTAGCATCATAGTAAAATTCTAAGTTTTTCCATGGTTATCCTAGAATAAAAATTCTATCAATTAAGTGCATTGGCAAAGTCATCATCGGATATTCATCAAATCTAAGCAATTCTTGTTCCAACTAAAGGCATGGCAAGCAATTTATGTATCCTAAATGTAATACTTAAGATGAATGTAACTAAACATGGTAACTACTAATAACAATCCCCCCAAACTCGAGTGAGGCATTATCCTCAATGCATGCATTAAAGAAAAATAAAAATAACAAAAAATAAAATGCATACGAGGACTTACTCCGAGAGTTCGTCATCGTAGATGATTAGTTTCCTTTTGGTTGGTGTCTTGATTCTCTTGCTTAAACGCAATGGTTGTTTTCTTGTTGCCGGTGGTGGAATCGATCCTCGTACGGGGTTGTCCTCATCGTCCTCTTCATCAGTGTCATTGGCTTTTCGCTTTGAGGATTCAATTGATGCAGTCTTTGTTGGTGCAATGGAGGACTCGTTCGAATTTGAAAAATCAGAAAATGATTCTGTAGGAGTTGATTCGGGCATATGTGCTTTACCTTTGGCTTTTGTAGTGGTTGCCGGGATGTCTTTAACTTTGGTTGCCGTGGCATCTTTAGGGTTGGTTGCCGTGGCATAAGCTTGTGCAGGCACGATGTAGGTTGTCGCGGCATCATCTGTTGTGGTTGTCGTGGCGACTGCTTCATTAGTTGCTGGGGCAAGGATCTCGGCAGGAAAGATTGGGAATGGCACGCGATTGTTCGGGTACTTTTCTAGGATGACTTGGGTGATGGCAATATTGTGCTCCTTCATGTACCGCATGAACATTAGTTGCCGGTCTTCAATTTGCCTTAGGTGGCTTGCCAATGGTTGCAAGAGTGCTTAAAAGTGTCCCGGGGTTGATGGCCGAGTTGCCCAGGCGTTAGGTGCTTGGGTATTAGGGATTGCCGGGGCGACAGGATTTGCCGCGGCAATTGGAGGCCTTGAAGAATTTCCCGGTGCCTCTCCCATTAGCTTTCAGATTTGTGCTTGATTCCAATCATGGTTTGGTAGGGCCTTTTCATCCGTGGACTCACTTGGGACATGCATCTCCTTGCAAAGATTAGAAATTAAGCAAGGGAAGAAAAGAGAACCCTTATCTTTTGAGCTACATACAAAAATCTCATCACAAATAATTTTTCCAATGTTAATGATGCGATTATGCAAAATAGAATGTATGAGAAAAAGACGTGGTATATCAACGGTAGTATTGTGTGTGGTGGGCATTAAAGAAGTTTTAACAAACTTATTCCATAGTTTTGCCTCGGATTTAAGCCGAAGATGATTTACCGTGCCCTTGTATTTACCGTCATTCCAATGAGTTCCCGGTTGAGTGAGTTCTTGAAGCACCTTGTCGAGTTGCTTGGGCGTGATTTGATCAACGAAGGCTTGATGCTCGTCCTTCTCAATGTAAAGCCCGCAAAAGGTGTTGACGTTTTCGGGGCTTATAAGTATGTCCTTGTCACGAACAAAAACATAAGGATTATCCGGGTTAGGTGAGTGAGCATAGAATTCTCTTACCCATGAGATGTTGCCCGGTTCCGGTTGATGGCAAAAGATTTGCCACTTTTGATGTGCAATCCTCTCGAAGATGAATGGTTCAAGGTTGAAATCTTGATGAGAGTTGGAGTATTCAAAGCCTTGTTCTTCATGAATCTTCCGGCTTTCAAACTTGGTGTGAAATCTTTCTTGAACCACCGGTGTAGCAAACTTCTTGTATCTTGGTTCTTTGGAGGAACTTGGATGAAATAAAAATTTAATTTTGGATGCCATGGATGATCTTGGTTGTGAGTTTTGTAAAAACAAAGAAAATAAAAGAAACTAAAGAGTTGCAAGATAAAAAGTAGGGATAGGTTAAGGGTGATGGGTTTCTATAGAAAAAATAGGTGGTGAATATGGTGGGTGGGATTAGGGGAAGAAAAAAAAGGGTTTTGGTTTAGGGAGAGGGTGACGGCAAGGGGGGTTTAATTAGGGTAAGTTGGAGGCTTTATATAAGCCTTAGATTCAGCCCATTAATTTCCTTGTTGAAAATGTTTTCCTTCTTGGATTAAAATTCCTCTTTATCTTGAACTCTTTTCCTACAATTCAAAGACAAATCAAATAAGGATTAAAATTAAAGATAGACTAATAAAAGAAAGTAAATAAAGATGTGTAAAGGAATTCTTAAACTTAAAAAGATAAAAAAAGAAAATCTATCCTAAATAAAAAATATTAATCGAAAATAAAAAAAAATAAAATATCAAAGGGAGAGCATGCTCATGCATCTCCTAAGTTGACCACTTCTTTGTTATGTTCCACATGGGCACCATTGTAGTGTTTCAATCTTTGTCCATTAACTTTGAATTCATGTTTGTCAGTGATGGACTTGATTATCATAGCACCATAGAAGAATGGTTTGACTACTTCGAATGGTCCCGACCATCTTGATTTCAGCTTTCCCGAGAAAAGTTTTAGCCGAGAATTGAATAAGAGAACTAGTTGCCCTGGCATGAATTGCCGCGGCAATAGTTTCTTGTCATGCCATTGCTTTGTTTTCTCCTTGTAGATTCGTGCATTGTTATAGGCGAGTGCACGGAATTCTTCTATCTCATTGAGGTCTAACAAACGCTTTTGTCTGGCACTTTCCCAATCCATATTCACGGTCTTGATTGCCTAATATGCCTTGTGTTCTATTTCCACTGGTAGATGGCATGTTTTGCCATAGACAAGTCGGAAGGGGGACATACCTAAGGGTGTTTTGAATGCAGTGCGATATTCCCAAAGTGCGTCATCTAGTCTTAATGACCAATCCTTCCTAGAGGGATTTACAACTTTCTCGAGTATACCCTTCAATTCTCGGTTGGAAATTTCTGCTTGCCCGTTGGTTTGTGAGTGATATGCTGTGGCGATCTTGTGTGATATGCCGAAGCGTTGCAACATCTTGGCAATTAGTCTGTTGTCAAAATGCTTGCCTTCGTCACTGATAATTGCTCTCGGCATCCCAAACCGTGTAAATATTTTTTCTGCAAGAATCGTTGCACGGTCTTGGAATCGTTGTTGGGAACTGCAGTTGCCTCAACCCATTTAGACACGTAGTCGACGACAAGTATAGTGTAGAGGTTGCCGAATGAAGATGGGAAAGGTCCCATAAAATCGATCCCCCATACATCGAACAATTCCACCTCGATGATGTTCTGGAGTGGCATCTCATATCGTCTAAAGATATTGCCCGTCCTCTGGAAACGATCACATTGCTTGTAAAAGTCTTGGGCATCTTTGTACAATGTTGGCCAATACAAACCGGATTACAAAACTTTGGCCGTGGTACGAGTTCTTCCAAAATGTCTTCCATAGGGTGAAGAATGGCATTGCCGGAGTACATTCTGTTGCTATTCTTCAGGGACACATCGGCGTATAACCTGATCTACACATCGTTTAAACAAAAGAGGCTCGTCCCAAAAGTAATGCTTAGCATCATGGCGGAACCGCTTCTTCCCTTGGTGAGTAATGCCATAAGGTAAAATACCATAAACAAGGAAATTAACTATATCCGCGTACCAGGGTATTACCGAGGCATGTGCTGCCGTGGTGACTGCTCCCAAAATTGCCGAGGCGTGCGCGTCAAAGCCTGCGGCGGCGTCGAGAGTTGCCGAGGTGTGCGCGTCCATGGTTGCCGAGGCGTCGAAGGTTGCCGAGGCATGCACGTCCATGGTTGCCGAGGTAACTAAAATTTGTTCATCCGGGAATGCATCGCATATCTCTAGATCCGCGTCCTCCTCCCTATTGCGTTCTAAACGTGATAAGTGATCGGCCACTTGATTTTCTGTTCCTTTCCTGTCCTTAATTTCAATATCAAATTCTTGTAAAAGTAATATCCAACGAATCAAACGAGGTTTGCCATCCTTTTTAGCAAATAGATATTTAATTGCCGAATGGTCCGTATGAACAATTACCTTTGTACCAATCAAATAGGATCGAAACTTGTCAAATGCGAAAACTACAACTAGTAACTCTTTCTCCGTTGTTGTGTAATTCACTTGAGCACTATTAAGAGTTTTACTAGCGTAGTATATCACATAGAAGGTCTTACCTACGCGTTTGCCTAGGACTGCTCCTACCGCGAAATCACTTGCATCATACATGAGCTCAAAAGGTAGCGTCCAATCTGGTGGAACGACAATGGGTGCCGAGGCAAGCTTTTCCTTTAGGGTTTTGAATGCCTGGGTGCAAGAATAATCAAAATCGAAGACTTTATCCTGTTCAAGCAAATTGCACAAGGGTTTAGTGATTTTAGAAAAATTATGAATGAACCTCCTGTAAAAACCTGCATGTCCAAGAAAACTTCGAATTCCTTTAACCGAACTTGGTAGGGGTAATCTCTCGATCACGTCCACCTTGGCTTTGTCTACTTCAATTCCCTTGGATGAAATCTTGTGGTCGAGCACTATTCCTTCATCAACCATAAAATGGCATTTCTCCCAATTGAGGACTAAATCAGTTTCTTCACATCTTGCCAACACCCTCTCTAAATTGCCGAGACAGCTGTCGAAGTCATTACCAAAAATAGAAAAATCATCCATGAAGATCTCAAGGAGGTCTTCGACCATGTCCGAAAAGAATGCCATCATGCATCTTAGGAAGGTTGTCGGGGCGTTACACAATCCGAACGGCATCCTTCGAAAAGCATAAGCACTGTATGGGCATGTGAAGGTTGTCTTTTCTTGATCTTCTGGTGCTATGGCAATTTGATTGTAACCTGAGTAACCATCAAGAAAACAATAAAAGGGTTTACCTGCAAGACGGTCAAGCATTTGATCAATAAAGGGTAATGGGAAGTGATCTTTCCTAGTGGCTTTGTTTAGCTTTCGATAATCCATACAAACCCTCCAACCGGTCACAGTCCTGGTTGGAATGAGTTCATTGTTTTCATTACTTACCACTGTTATACCTCCCTTTTTTGGTACACATTGTACCAGACTTACCCATGTACTATCAGAGATAGGGTATATAATGCCGGCGTCAAGCCACTTGATGATTTCTTTCATTACAACCCCTTTCATGGCATGATTCAGTCTTCTCTGGGCCTCAATTGAAGGTTTGTGATCATCTTCCAACAAAATCTTGTGCATGCACACTGTCGGGCTAATTCCCTTCAAGTCGGCAATTGTCCACCCTATTGCCTTTTTTTGTAGCTTCAACATCTTGATCAGCTTCTTTTCCTGCTCAGGTTGTAACTTAGAAGAAATAATTACAGGCAATGTATTATCGGTTCCTAAGTATGCATATTTCAGTTGCTCTGGCAATTGTTTCAACTCAATAATCGGTGGTTGTTCAATAGAGGGTTTTTCGAGTTTACCTTCCTTACCTGAGTAATCCAGTGGTTCAAAGTATGTACCTGGTCGATTAACTAGCCAATTTGCCTCTTCTTGTTGTTCCTCATCGACCGGTTCTTCATACTCCTCAGGTTCCTCTTGATCGGCAATGTAGTTGCCGAGGCAACTAAATTCCTCGTAGAAGTTAAACTCTGCCGTGGCATGAAGAAGTTGGCATTATTCTGGATCATCGGCATGCCTTAGTGTTTGTAACACATTTAGTTTAACTTGCTGGTCATTTACCCTCATTGTGAGTTCTCCCTTTTCAACATCGATCAAGGTTCTCCCTATTGCTAGGAATGGTCTCCTAAGAATGATAGGTGCATGCTCATCTTCTTCACAATCCAAAACAATAAAGTCAGTGGGAAAAATAAATTTATCAACTTTTACCAGTATGTCTTTGATTTTTCCCTCTAGATGCACATAGGATCTATCGGCTAGCTGTAGCATAACTGTTGTAGGTCTTGCCTTCCCGATTGTTAGTTTCTGGAAAACCGATTTAGGCATCAAATTTATGCTAGCCCCAAATTCGCATAATGCTTTCCCGACATATTGGTTTCCAATGGAACAGGGTATTGTGAAACTTCCGGGATCCTTCAACTTCGGTGGCATACGATTGTGCAACATGGCCATGCATCCATCTGTTGCGGCAACTGTTTCAAACTCTCCTAGCCTTGTTCTCTTGGACACAATGTCTTTAAGAAACTTGGCATAATTTGGCATTTGTTCAATTGCTTCCACCAATGGCAAGTTGATGTGGACTTGCTTTAGGATATCAAGAAACTTCTTGAATTGATATTCTTGCTTTTTTCGCTTCAACCTTTGTGGGATTGGTGGTGGAAGTCGGATATCTTCGATCCTTTAATGGGTTTGGAACCTGATTGACGGCATTGCTGGGACAACTAGAGTTGTCGAGGCATTATCAATTGGGGTTGCCGAGGCATGCTTATCACAAGTTTCTGAAGCATCCTTATCGTCGGTTGCCGAGGCATGCTTATTGTCGGTTGCCGCGGTAATTCCTGGTTCAGCATCTGAGGCTTTGCCGCTAGGTTCATCTTGATCTTTTTGTGGAGTTTTGTTTGATGAGCGGGTTTGAGCCTCTCTAAGTTGTTGGCCACTTCTAGTGGTGATTGACTTACATTGCTCATGGCCAGTTCCTCTTGCGACTTCAGTATCGCTAGGTAAACCTCCTTGCGGTCTAGTATTCAGATTTTGAGCAAACTGTCCGACTTCATTTTCCAATGATTTGATTGCTGCCTCTTGGTTTTGCAATCTCATCTCGGTCCTGTTAATAAAAGCATCAGTTCTTTTTATGAAGTTACTATTCTCAGCCATATAAGATTAAGTTTTCATCATAAAAGCATTTAGAGAATTTTCTAAAGAACTAGATGTTGTCGGTTGTTGCTGCGGCAACTGTTGCCGTGGCATATTCTGCTGGAATCCCGATGCTTGTGCATTCTGATTGTTCTGGTTTGGAGAATTGTTGGGATTACTCCATGAAAAATTTGGGTGCTTCTTCCAAGCTGGATTGTATGTATTGGACATCACATTGTTGTTCCGATTGTAATTCCCCACATAGAAGCTGGATTCCGGATTCTGCATACATTCAGAAGAATCATGGTTATCACCACATAACTCACAAAAAGAATCCATTACCTTGACTTCATGTATGTTGTTTGGTTTTTGCATGTTCTGGACCATCTTGGTTAAAGTGGCCAATTGTGCCGAAATTGAATCTGATGATCCTAGTTCATGTAGTGTGGCTTGGCGTCTAACTCCTCCTCTTCTAGTAGAGGGGAATTGATGATCATTCTTGGCCAGCCTGTTTAGAATTTGCATTGCTTCCTCCGGCGACTTATCTAGGAGTATGCCATTTGCCGAGGCATCTAGCATCATCCTTGTTAGTGTATTCACGGCATTGTAAAACATTGTTACTTGAGTCCACACCGGGAATCTGTGTAGGGGGCATTTGTGTTGAAGTTCTCTATATCGCTCCCAAGCCTCGTACATGGATTCATCATCTGCCTGCCGAAAAGAAGTAATGACGTTACGAAGCTTATCAATCAAATTTGTAGGATTAAACCGAGCAAGATAATCATGACAAAGATCGGTCCAAGATGCTATTGATCCGACAAGAATGCTATTCAACCATGCTTTTGCCCTATCCCTTAGTGAATAGGGGAATAATCTTAATAGTAAGACATCGGGGGTGACTCCGTGTATTTTGAACGAGTTGCAAATCTCGAGGAAAGATTTCAGATGTTGCCGTGCATCTTCAATTGCTGAGCCGCCAAATTGACCAATTGTGTTGATCATATTAAACATTACCGGTTTTAACTCAAAGTGGTCGGCTTCAATTTCAGGTGCGACAACTCCTGGATTAAGTCCATCAAGATCTTCTTCAAGATAGTCTCGAATAGTTCTGTTTCGTGGAAGAATCACTCCTCCTCCTGCTGGAACATCTTGATTCATATTGCCGTCTTGATTAGCCATTGCTACTCTTATCCTTCGTCTAAGTCTTTGTAAGGTTCGTTTGATTTCTGGATCAAAGGGATATTCTGGTGTAGTCGGTCTCGCCCTGGTCATATACCAATGCAAAACCAAAGTTTGTTAGCCCTTTGAATCTTAAACAAGAAAAGTAAAAAGAAAGTGCAAGAAAATAAAAACAAAGTCGCTATTGCCAATCCCTGGCAACGGCGCCAAAAACTTGTTGCGCGTAATAAGTGCTACGCAATTGTGCAAGTATACACGTTGCAAGTTATAGTATAAAAGATATTGTCTCCACAGGGATTGGTGCCACTTCAAGAATCTAGTCTCTTGCACTGTAAAAAGTAAAAACACAAATAAAGGATTATAGGAGTTTAACTAATAACTAAACTAGAAAGCAAATAAGTAAAAGGCGATGTAATTAGATGAGAGAGATAGGCCAGGTTATCGTGAGTTGAGGTGTGGTAGCTGATTGGATCGTCTTGGTAAAAGAGTGCACGGGTAACTCAGTTGCCGTGGCAACTTGCACAACGGGGTTGCCTTGGCAACTAATCGATGGTTGCCTGGGCGACTAGTTGGGCAACTACTTGGGCGTCTAGGCAGCAACCTTCAAGGTTCGACAGAGCGTTCTTCAATGGTTTCTTCTTATCCCTAAGTCGAAACTCTAGCTACTTGTGCATGCCTTGATAATACATCCCTGCATGAATCAAGGGTGAACAACAACCAATCTTGCGCTCATCTTAGCCGTTGAAATCCTTGACTTATTCCTAGGCTGGATTAATCTTCACCATCAATAGATTGAACAAAGATCATATTCACTCGTTTCTTGAATCTAACTCTCCCAATATTAGATGAATATATGAAGTTACGAGATCCTCTCCCAATTCAATCGCAAACAAGAATAAGAACCAAGAATGAATAAACCTTGAATAGAAAAGTGCAAACTCTTATTACCTAAACAAAATCCAATAGTTTCTCACAACCACAAAACACAATAACCATAGCCAAATAGATTTAGTTCATGGCTAGGTTCCAAAGAAACACAAGATAAATAATCCCTAGCATGAACCTAATTGAACAAGAAAGAAAAAGATGAAGAATTGAAGCTTGTCGAAATCTTCTTTGCCCTAGATGCTTGTCGAAAATTCTCTCCTCTTCCTCTCCTTGGATTGTCGAAATTCCCCTCTAATTTATAGGGCTAGGTTAAAGTCCTTCTTTGAGGAGGAAGTTAAGTTGGAATTAAATTATCTTTAAAGAATATAATTCTTTATTATAATTATATTCCTACTAGAACTTCTCCTATCTTCTTGGAATTTAATTCTTCTTTAATATTTTCATGGAAATCAAATTCCTTTGGGATTTGGCTTTGCTCCATGTCATCTTGGGCTTGTCTAGTCATCAATTTCGACTACCATATCACCTTGTTCTTTGTCGACAATTGCCCTGGCAACTGGCTCGGCGTCTCCTTCATGCATTGCCCTGGCAACTAGCTCGGCATCTCCTTCATGTATTGCCCTGGCAACTAGCTCTAGCCTTGCTTTGGCAAGTGATCCTGTACATATACACAAAACACACCAAAGCAACATCTTTTCCCACAAAAACTACCAAGTTATGTAATCAAGCTCAACGATGGAAGGAAACATGGATTAATGCATGAATAGCTAATTATGCAACTAATATGAGCCTAAGTCTAACAATAATATGAGTAAAAGGGTAAGAAAAATAGTACTTTTGAACACTTATCACTTAACATTTCGTCCAAAGCTCATCACCTTCTTCAAAGACGAAACTTTCAAGAACTCACGATCTCCCACCGCATATTCAATTTCCCTACGCTTCAAATCCGCATAGGATTTCTGACGGTCCGAAGCTGCCTTCAAGCTATCATAAATGAGTTTCACCTTCTCATTTGTATCCTTCAACACATCAGTCAAGGAAACAAACTTTTCCCCTGCATCAACCCAACACAATGTCCTACGACACTTCCTACCATACAAAGCTTCATACGGTGCCATTTGTATACTAGCTTGATAACTGTTATTATAAGCAAACTCCACCAAAAGCAACTACCTTGCCCAAGTTCCTTGGAATTCAATGATACAACATCTCAACATATCCTCCAAAACTTGGATCACATGTTTAGACTGACCATCAGTCTGGGGATGATACGAAGTGCTGAAACTCAACCATGTACCCAAAGCGCGATGCAAACACTCACAAAACCTCACTGTAAACCATGGATCTCTATCCGAAACTATGGAGTTAGGCACACCGTGCAAACGCACAATCTCAGATATATACAAATCCGCTAACTTATCCAACACATACATTGCATGCACAGGCACAAAATATGCACACTTCGCAAACCGATCAACAATCACACAAATGAAATCCTTTTTAGTAGGTGTCAAAGGCAACCCAGACACATAATCCATGGTGATTCTTTCCCATTTCCGTTTCGGTATCCTCAACGATTGAAACAACCCAGAAGGAAACTAATGTTCAGCCTTTACACGCTGACACACAATACTCATAGCAACAAAATCAGCCACATCTTTCTTTAAACCAACCTAATAGTGCTCACTCCTCAACCTTTGATACATCTTAGTACTACTGGGATGCATAGCAAAAGGACTAGCATGAGCCTCAGTCAAAATGGTACGTATTAACTCATCATCTTTTGGTACCACTATCTGGTCCTTAAAACACAACACTCCATCACCATTCAAATGAAAATCCGATTGACTTCCATCCATGATATCCTTAACATGCGGCACCAACGCATCATCGTAAGGTTGCTTTTCCTTAATCAATTGTGACACATCACTATAAACCACAAACTCCTTACCCGACTCAGGTTGAATCAAAATAGGAGCTTACGTCAAAGCTTCCTTCAAGTTCTTAAAAGCTCATTGCCTATCCTCCGTCCACTCAAAAAAACGTTCTGTTGCAACAACTTAGTCAAAGGAGCAGCAATCTTTGAGAAACCATCCACAAACCTACAGTAAGAACCTGCCAAACCAAGGAAACTACGAACCTCCTGAACGGACTTAGGTGGTTTCCAGCCCATCACTACTTCAATCTTTTGAGGATCAACCCGAATTCTTTCAGCGAACACTACATGTCCAAGGAAAATAGATTGCTTAAGCCAAAACTCACACTTGCTCAATTTGGCATGCAACTGATTATCCAACAAATCCTGAAGCACAATTTGCAAGTGTCGATCATGATCCTCCTCGGTACGAGAGTACACAAGAATATCATCAATAAACACAACCACAAACTGATCCAAAAGCTCATAAAACACCCGATTCATCATATCCATAAACTCAGCATGGGCATTTGCCAAACCAAACGGCATAAAGAAAATCGCATAATGCCCGTACCTCGTACGAAAAGTAGTCTTAGGTACATCCACATCCTTCACCTTCAACTGGTAATACCTAGACCTCAAATCAATCTTAGAGAACACCGAAGCACCTCTAAATTGATAGAACAGGTCATCAATCCTCGTCACAGGATACTTATTCTTAATCGTCAACTTGTTCAGTTGCTGATAATCAATGAACATCTACATCATACCATCATTCTTTTTCACAAATAACACTGGTGCACCCCGCAGCGAAACACTAGGCCTAATAAACCCATGATCAAGAAACTCCTGAAGTTGCGTCTTTAAATCCTTCAACTCTTTTAGAGCCATACGCTAGGGAGAAATAAACACCGGGACTGTATTTTATACAATTCAATGCCAAACTCAACCTCTCTATTTTGCGGCAAACTAGGCAATTCCTCCAGAAAAACACTCGAATACTCGTATACTGTGCGTATGTTCTGAACACACACCTCCTTCGATCCCGCATTCATAATGTATACTAGGAATACCTCGCAACCAGAGTTCATCATGCGACTCGCTTCTAAGGCTAAAACAACATTGGATAAGAACTTAACATTCTCACCCACAACCACCAATTCGTAACCATCAACAGGTTTCAACGTAACTCGCTTGGTTTCAAAATCAACCACAGCTATATGCTCTGACAACCAACCCATACCCAAGATTACATCAAACCCATGAAACGACAACTGCATCAAATCAACCTCAAACACATGACCTTGAACCATCAAAGAACAACACGAAAAGAACCTTCTTGTGACAACTGTTTCACCAAACGAACTAGTCACTCGCATTCAAAAATCTAACACCTCAACAGGTACATCAAGCAAATGAGCATGCTCACGTAAGATATCCGAATGTGTAGAACCAGAGTCAACCAAGGATAACAATGACAAAGACGGTAAAGTAAACGTACCTGCTATCACATCAGTGTCTTGTGTTCCTTGTGATGTGTGTACACCCTTGCAGGACCATCACCCTCAAGTCGAACCACCACTACATGAGCCCCAGTCCTTTGACCATCCTCCATGCGCTGGAAATTACCACGACCATGCCCACGACCTCTTTGTGGTGCAGTCATAGGAGCCCTAGCCTGACCACCACCAACCAACAACGGACAATCACGCTTCAAATGATCAGTTGATCCACAACTCCAACAAGAACCAGTCATGACAACAACAAGAGCTTGTCCCTGGTGAGCCAAACATGAACAGTCTCGCCTCATATGCTCACGGGATCTACAGTTTCAACATGTATTAAGACTCTCTCTAACCTAGGCACCCTGGCCTCGCCCAGCGCTACCACCACATCTCACATCAGAATGATACTTCTTATCATAATACCTCTTATGCTGACCACCCATGAAACTAGAATTCGCAACTCTCTTACCTAAGCCAGAATTACTCATACGCGACAATAAACCCAATTTCTGCTCAATTTCCTTCGCTTGTGTAACCAATACGTTGAAATTAGTGTAATCACAGGCTAACATATATGTCTTCACGTCCTATACCAATCTGTAATGGAAACAATCACAGCGATGTCTCTCATCTGGTACCATTTCAGGAACATTCTGGCTTAACTGAACAAACTGAACCTCATACACGGCTATGGACATACCACCCTAAACCAACGCCATAAACTCGTATTTCTTGTCATCCAAGTATCTAACTCCTAGATACTTCCTTTTAAAAGCACTTTGGAAAAACTCCAAGTTCACGTCATTGGGTTTTATGGCCGCAGTTATAGTTGTCCACCAACTATAAGCATCACCTTGTAACAGGGATACAACACATCCCAACTTATGGACATCATTACATCCCATCTGATCCAAAATCCAAATCGTACTGGCCATCCAAGCCTTGAATGCCTCGAGCGACAATCCACGATACTCAACTCCTCCCAAACTATGGAGACGTTCCAAAGGCAATCATGTGTGCCCAACAACTGGCACAGGTACATGCGCTCCAACAACAACAGCCTAGAAGGCACCCGTCATCACTTGAATCAAGGCGCCATATCACCCAACCCTGCCCAGCTGGCTCATCAAGTGGTACTTGGTCCATATTCTTAGATGGAATAAGCGGAGGGGTGGCAACCCTCTAGGAGGTACAACATCCTCCTGATTTCTCTACCCAATGACAGCAACAACCAAACCAGATCACAACTCTCTTCTTGGTACCATCGTGCTAAAACAATCAAGGCATGATAATACACAAAACAAAACCATTAGTCCAGCTTAAGCAAGGATCCAAGACTTCCATTTCAAAATCCAAGACATTCCAACTATAGTAATAAGGCAATTGGTTTCCCAAATTTCCCCCCCAACTTGGTGTAAAGCAATTAACGGACATATAACAAACACTGTGCATAACAAACAACAGTTCACAACAACATTAAAGGAACTTACCAAGATCCCAAACTTTCGCAAACCTGGATTTGATATCACTAAATGTAACCCTCCTGGCCCGGCCTAGTCGCAAGACCGAACCAAGCGAGCTATATTAGGTTTACCGAAGTAAACTATGAAGAAGAAACTCGAATTAATGTCCATTTTTTCCTTTTATCTTAACTAAACGCATATTATTTACTTATGGTGGGTTCAAAAGCAGTGGATAAAACTCAGCTCAACCGGGCGTCAAGTCGACATCTAATTGCCCCAATTTTACCAAAAGGACCAAATTGTAATTTTCCATAAATTCAAGGACCTAAACCACTTTTAAGGTTACCAACCTTTAATTTAACCCATTACATGCTTCCATCTCAAAAATCAGTTTAAAATGATCACCCAAACTCATACGATCATATCCATTAACTTTAGGGACTAAAACGTATAGAACAGAACTTCAAAAAGATTCCAATCAACTAACAAAATGGCTAGGTGTATCGATACACCCAAGACCGTATCTGTACTCGTTTATCTAGTGACCACCCAGATTTTCAAACCATAAATCCTGTATCGATACGTGTTTATCCAATGACCGCCCATATTTTTAAACCACAACTCCCACATCGATACGCCCCTGCATATCGAAACAAATAGCCCAAAATGGCTTTGCCATATCAAAAAGGCATCAGGTGTATCGAAATGCCTTGCCTAAAATGGCTCTGCCATATCGAAACGGCAGCCCGTGTTTCGATACACATGGGCCTGAAAAGGCACTTTTAGGTCGATTAACTTACTTTGATGTATTCCAAACCACTTAAACATGCTTCTAACATATAACCAACGTAAACAAGGATCGATCCTCAACCAAGAATCACAGAAATAACAACCATTCATAGCATCAAACATCAAATGGTAATCTAGAGGCATGGTTCCTATAACCAAGCCAAGTAAAAGCTCAAAAATCATATCAAAGTATAAACCAACCAATAAAGGCCCATTACAAGTCTAAATCAACAACTCAAGCTTGCTCAAACAGGGAGTATAACATACATCTCTCCAAATCAACAACGGAACCCCCATGGCCCTTATTAACTATATTCTATTTCAAAAAATTACTTTCGTAGCGAAGTCTTTCTCGATCCCTTGCTCCCATGCTGCCTTCGAACCTTTAGTTCTCTACATTGATGGACAAAGAGAGCGTAATCACACAAGGCTTAGTGAGGAGTGCTCTAAAACAACACACCGTCAATGCATTTAAAACCTTTTTGCCACTTACATTGGAAACATCGTTTCAATTAAAGTTTCAACATCATTTAAACCTTTATGCCTTACAAACCACGCGCTTAACACATTTGAAAACCAGCATATTAAATCATATACAACGTGTATCGTATACTAATTAGCAAATCCCATCGCTAACACTCAATTTAAGTTTTCCCATGCATAACAACCATATGCAAAGCTTAAAGAGTAAACATGTATAAATCACATTATACAACATAAAATTTCACAAGGTTCATCAACAATTATATTAGCTTACAAGTGATTATTAACCAAGCTCCATTTCCAAAATATCATATTGGATACACGGATTCAACAAGTGTTCACTCAACATTTAAAGCCATCTCAACTGGAAACATGAGACAACAACTCAAAGCACGGGGACATCAACCCTAAACATCGGTTAGACGCTTAACCTTCTAATGGGAGACGGTACCCCAACCTCCTCGACCATTAGGGTACTTGGATGGAGATGGGACCACAACCTCCTCGACATCCAAGACAACTTATTTATAGTGCACTCAATCCTATAGCCAGCTAACTATATCCGATAACATTTTTAAACCACGCCACTTGCCAATATAATTCACATTTAGCCATGTACCTCACTGTTTTTATATGCATCATCTTTAAACCATTTTCCAAAGCAACAACTCATGCTTTAAACACAAGTGTAAAACGTATACTTACAAGGATAACTTACCATGTACATCCTTCATCATCTCATGATTAAAATAGTATATCACATACTCAAACATGCTTTAAACGTAGGTATCATGTAAAAAAAAACCAAGTGCATAAAACATTTTGTAAAAGCACGACTGAGAGAGTAAACCACTTTGTACTCAGTCCGAACTTAGACAAGCGTTTCAAGCTTAAATCTAAGCTCCCAAAACCACTTTTAAAACATATCAAACCTGAAATCCACATTCTCACTCACCGACATGTGAAACCTCAATTTGCCAACACGAAATCAAGCATCTAAAGCCTCTAAAGCTTCACCGTTAGTTACCGGATTGATCTCCCATGTTTTAACCAAATAACAATAGAAGATTGATGTGTCATAATGCATTCCAAATCCCAGCAAATCATTCTTCAACATCGATTTGCTAAAAGATAACAATCGAATATCCGAAACAACCGAAAACTACATTGATTACCTTTCGAAACTTAACCCAGCCAAAACCTAACACGTTGATCCATCAATTAACATCATAGATTCAACTCAAAACATCCTTATACCTCCAGCAACCATTAAACTCAAACAACTTCCCAAAAACTCAAATCTAGCAACTTAACAATTAGAGATTCACATAACTTCGGGATTCCAATATTAAAACCATTCACATAGCATTAATAAACTTCCAAATCATGATTGAAATCAATCCATCCTCAAAATAGATCCATTCCAAAAATCACATAAATCAACCAATTAAACCTTGATTTAATCATATTTCTCAATTAAATCATAAAACCTCATTAGAAAAATATAATCAAAGAGTCAAGAACTTAGGAATATCTATAAAGAACCTTGATTAGAAGAAGAGAATGAAAATTACCTCTAATCCCTTGCTTTTCCCTTAATTGGCAAGATTAGATTGAAATCCTCAAGAAAATCAATGAAGTTTATTGTAGAAATCTAAGGTGATCATTTAGAAATCAAAATAAGATGAAAATGAAGTAATCTCTGAAATTTTGGAAGAAAAAAAGGATAGTTTGGCTGATGAGAAAATAGAGAGAAAGTTTGGAGTCAAAAGATGTTACGTAAGAAAATGTTTTAACAAAATAAACTCTTTTATCAAATATCCTTTTCATCCTTAATTATTAATTACTTAAACACATTTATTAAAATATCCTAATTAAGGGAAATAGCTGATTAAAAAGAAATAGCTCCTTAAAGATTCAAATTTTGACTCTTTGCAAAATAGTCACTAACAAAATAGTTTTGCCCAAAATTACATTTTAGTCACTAGTCCAGAATGTCACATTTCCATATTGTATTTTCCAAAATTGGTTTCCCCCTAAATCATTATATAATAAACAAGAATTTTTAAACATTTTTTCCATATTTTTATCTCACATATAAAAAACTCAATCCCAAGTTAGACTCAAATCTTTAACCCGATCCACCGGACCGTCTAACTAGCCTACAAACTGCTAGGCCCGAAACTGGGGTGTTACAACTCTCCCCCACTTCGGAAATTTCATCCTCAAAATTTTACCTGAAGGAAACAAATGTGGAAATTGCTTCAATATATTCGCTTTGATTTCCAATGTGGCCTCCTCAACACCGCGATGTCGCCACAACACCTTTACAAGCTCCATCTTCTTACCACGGAGAACTTTGTTGCTAACATCAAGGATCTTTACCGGCTTCTCATCATAGGATAAATCCGGGTGCAACTCAACCTCCTCCACCAGCATAACATACAATGGATCTCATCTATACCTTCGCAACATCAATACATGAAACACATCATGGATTTTCTCAAACTCGGGGGGGGGGGGGCAACCTTAATCGATACGCAACAAGACCAACAGGCTCAACAACCTCATAGGGTCCAATAAACCTTGGACTAAGCTTACCCTTACATCCAAATCTCATCACCTTCTTCCAAGGCGAAACTTTCAAGAATACATGATCTCCCACCGCATATTCAGTTTCCCTACACTTTAAATCCGCATAAGATTTCTGACGGTACGAAGTTGCCTTCAAGAGATCACAAATAAGTTTCACCTTCTCATTTGTATCCTTCAACACATCAGGCAAGGAAACAAACTTTTTCCCAGCCTCAGCCCAACACAATGGCATACGACACTTTCTACCATACAAAGCTTCATACGGTGCCATTTGTATACTAGCTTGATAACTGTTATTATAAGCAAACTAAACCAAAGGCAACTGGCTTTCCCAAGTTCCTTGGAATTCAATGATACAACATCTCAACATATCCTCCAAAACTTGGATCACACGTTCAGACTGACCATCCGTCTGAGGATGATATGAAGCTCTGAAATTCAATTGTGTATCCAAAGCGCGATGCAAACACTCACAAAACCTCACTGTAAACCGTGGATCTCTATCCAAAACTATGGAGTTAGGCACACTATGCAAACATACAATCTCGGATATATACAAATCCGCTAACTTATCCAACGCATACATTGTATGCACATGCACACTTCGTAAACCGATCAACAATCACACAAATGAAATCCTTTTTAGCGGGCGTCAAAGGCAACCCAGACACATAATCCATGGTGATTCTTTCCCACTTCCATTTCGGTATCATCAACTATTGAAACAACCCATAAGGAAACTGATGTTCAACCTTTACACGTTGACACACCATACACCTAGTAATAAAATCAGCCATATCTTTCTTTAAACCAACCCAATAGTGCTCTCTCCTCAACCCTTGATACATCTTAGTACTACCGGGATGCATAGAAAAAGGACTAGCGTGAGCCTCGGTCAAAATGGTACGTATTAACTCATCATCTTTTGGTACCACTATCTGGTCCTTAAAACACAACACTCCATCACCATTCAAATGAAAATCTGACGGACTTCTATCCATGATATCCTTAACATGCGACACCAACGCATCATCGTAAGGCTGCTTTTCCTTAATCAACTATGACAAAGACGACTTCACTTGCAACTCATCTAACAAACCTCCATCTCACGTCACACTCAACCGTGCGAACATCGCTCCTAAATCCACCACAACCTTTCTACTTAGAGCAACGACTACAACATTAGCCTTTCCCGAATGATACTCAATCGTTAAATCATAATCCTTAAGCAACTGCAACCCTAAGATTCAAATCCTTTTGAGTCATCAAATACTTCAAACTCTTATGATCTGTATAAACCACACATTTCTCACCATAGAGATAATGCCTCCAAATTTTCAACGCAAACACAACTACGACAAACTCAAGATCATTGGTAGGATAGTTGCACTTGTGCACTTTCAACTGTCTAGTTGCATAAGCCACAAATTTCCCCTCTTGCATCAATACACAACCCAAACCAACAAATGACGCATCACTATAAACCGCAAACTCCTTACCCGACTCAGGTTTAATCAAAATAGGAGCTTGCGTCAAAGCTTCCTTCAACTTCTCAAAAGCTCACTGTCTATCCTCCGTCCACTCAAAACGAATGTTATTTTGCAACAACTTATTCAAAGGAGTAGCAATCTTTGAGAAACCATCCACAAACCTACGGTAATAACCTATCAAACCAAGGAAACTACGAACCTCCTAAACGGACTTAGGTGGTTTCCAACCCATCACTACTTCAATCTTTTGAGGATCAACTCGAATTCCTACGGCCAACACTACATGTCCAAGGAAAACAAATTCCTTAAGACAAAACTCACACTTGCTCAATTTGGCATACAACTGATTATCTAACAAAGCCTGAAGCACAATTCACAAGTGTCGATCATGATCCTCCTCGGTACGAGAGTACACAAGAATATCATCAATAAACACAACCAGAATCTGATCCAAAAACTCATGAAACACTCTATTCATCATATCCATAAACGTTGTAGGGGTATTTGTCAAACCAAATAGCATAACCGAAACCTCATAATGCTCGTACCTCGTACGAAAAGTAGTCTTAGGTACATCCACATCCTTCACCTTCAACTGGTAATACCTAGACCTCAAATCAATCTTAGAGAACACCGAAGCACCTTTAAACTGATCGAACAGGTCATCAATCCTCGGCAGGGGATACTTATTCTTAATCGTCAACTTGTTCAGTTACCGATAATCAATGAACATCCGCATCGTGTCTTCCTTCTTTTTCACAAATAACACTGGTGCACCCCATAGCGAAATACTAGGCCTAATAAACCCAGGATCAAGAAACTTCTGAAGTTGCATCTTCAAATCCCTCAACTCTTTCGGAGCCATACGCTAGGGAGCAATAGACATTGGAGCTGTATTTTCATACAATTCAATGCCAAACACAACCTCTCTATTTGGCGACAAACCATACAATTCCTCTGGAAAAACACTCGAATACTCGCATACCGTGCGTATATTCAGAACACGCACCTCCTTTGATCCTGGATTCAAAATGTAGGCTAGGAATACCTCGCAACCAAAGTTCATCATACAGCTCGCTTCCAAGGCCAAAACAACATTGGATAAAAACTTAACATTCTCACCCACAACCACCAATTCGTAACCATCAGCATGTTTCAACGTAAATTGCTTAGTTTTAAAATCAACCACAGCTCTATGATCTGACAACCAATCTATACCCAGGATTACATCAAATCCCTGAAACGACAACTCCATCAAATTAACCTCAAACACATGACCATGAACAGTCAAATAATAAAAACCTAAACAACCTTCTTATGACAATCGTTTCACCAAACGAACAAGTCACTCGCATTCCCAAATCTAACACCTCAACAGGTACATTAAGCAAATGCGCATGCTCACGCTAGATATACTAATGCGTAGAACAAGATTCTATTAAGGATAACAATGACAAAGACAGAAAAGTAAACGTACCTGCCATCACATCGGTGTCATTGCATCCTACGCGATATGCGTACACCATCACACGACCACCACCCTAAGGTCAAAATGCCACTAAATGAGCCACGATCCACTAACCATCCTCCCTATGCTGGAAATTACCACGACCATGCCCACGCCTCTCTGTGGTGCAGCCACAAGTGCCCGAGCCTGACCACCACCAACCAAAAATAGACAATCGTGCTTCAAATAATAAGTCGATCCAAAACTCCAACAAGAACCAATCACGATAACAACATGAGCATGTCCCTCACGAGCAAAATGTGGACAGTCTCGCCTCATATGCTCACAAGATCCACAATCCCAACAAGTATTAAGACCCGATCTAGCCGTGCACCCTGGCCTCTCCCTGCGCTACCACCACATCTCACATCAAAACAATAATTCTTGTCACGACACCTCTTATGCTGAGACCATTGAAACTAGAGTCTGCAACTCTCTTGCCTGAGTCAGAACAACTCATACGCGATGATAAACCCAAGTTCTACTCAATGTCCTTCGCCTGTGTAACTAACACGTCAAAATTAGTATAATTAGAGGCCAAAATATATGTCTTCACGTCCTATAACAATTCGTAACGGAAACGATCACAGCGACATCTCTCATCTGATACCAACTTAGGAGCATACTGGCTCAACCGAACAAACTGAACCTTATACTCGGTTATGGACATATCGCCCTGAACAAATGCCATGAACTCGTGTTTCTTGTTATCCAAGTATCTAACTCCCAAATACTTCCTTTTAAAAGTACTTTGGAAAAACAGCCTGGAAGGCTCTGAACCTCATACTAGGTACATGCGCTCCAGCAATAACAGCCTGGAAGGCTCCCGTTATCGCCTAAATCAAAGGCGCCATATCACCCAACCCTGGCCCAGCTGGCCCAGGTGGTACTTGTTCCACATTCTTAGGTGGAATAAGAGGAGGAGGTGGCAACCCTCTAGGAGGTACAATATCCTCATGATTTCCCTTCCCAATGGTAACACCAACCATACCAGATCGCAACTCTTTCCTCAGTCCCATCGTACTAAAACAAACAAGGCATGATAATACACAAAAAAACCCATTAGGCTAGCTTAAGCAAAGATCCAAGACTCCCGTTTCAAAATCCAAGACATTCCAACTATAGTAATAAGGCAATGGGTTTCCCAATTTTTCCCCCCAACATGGCATAAATCAATCAACGGACATATAACAATCATCGTGCATAACAAACAACAGTTCACAACTCACAACAACATTAAAGCAACTTACCAACATCCCAAACTTTCACAAACATGGCTCTGATACCACTAAATGTAACCCTTTTGACCCGGCCTAGTTACAACACAGAATTGAGTGAGCTATATTAGTTTTACTCAAGTAAACTGTGAAGAAGAAACTCGAATTAACGTCAATTTTTCCTTTTATCTTAACTAAACGCATATTATTTACTTATGGTGGGTTCAAAAGCAGCGGGTAAAACTCAGCTCAATCGGGCGTCAAGTCGACATCCAATTGCCCCGATTTTACCAAAAAGGACCAAATTGTAATTTTCCACAAATTCAAGGACCTAAAACACTTTTAAGGTTACCAACCTTTAATTTAACCCATTACATGCTTCTATCTAAAAATCATCTTAAAAAGATCACCTAAACTCATACAATCGCATCCCTTAACTTTAGGGACCAAAACGTAAGGAACAGAACTTAAAAAAGATTCCAATCAACTAACAAAATGGCTAGGTGTATCGATACACCCAAGGCTGTATCGGTACACGTTTGTCCAATGACCGCCTAAATTTTCAAACCACAAATCCCGTATTGATACGCGTTTATCTAGTGACCTCCCAAATTTTCAAACCACAAATCACGTATCGATACGCCCCCAATGCCTTTATTAACTATAGTCTATTTCAAAAACATACTTTCGTTGCGAAGCCTTTCTCGATCCCATGCTCCCATGCTGTCTTTGAACCTTTAGTCCTCTGCATTGATGGACAAAGAGAGCGTAATCACACAAGGCTTATTGAGGAGTACTCTAAAACAACACACCATCAATGCATTTAAAACATTTTTGCCACTTACATTGGAAACATCATTTCAATTAACGTTTAAACATCATTTAAACCTTTATGCCTTACAAACCATGCACTTAACACATTTGAAAACCACTATATTAAACCATATGCAACGTGTATCGTATACTAATTAGCAAACCCCATCGCTAACACTCAATTTAAGCCTTCCCATGCATAACAACCATATGCAAAGCTTAAAGAGTAAACATGTATAAATCACATTATACAACATAAAATTTCACAAGGTTCATCAACAATTATATTGGCTTACAAGTGATTATTAACCAAGCTCCATTTCCAAAATATCATATCGGATACACGGATTCAACAAGTGTTGGCACAACACTTCAAGCCATCTCAACCAAAGCACAGGGACAACAACCCCTAGGGGACAACAACCCCAAACATCGGTTAGACGATTAACCTTCTAATGGGAGACGGGATCAAAACCTCCTCGACCATTAGGGTACTTGGATGGAGACGGGACCACAACCTCCTCGATATGAGTACATTAATTAACATCATATATTCAACTAAAAACATTCTTATACCTCCAGCAACCATTAAACCCAAACAACTTCCTAAGAAGTCTAATCTAGCAACCTAACAATTAGAGATTCACATAACTTCGGGATTCCAATATTAAAACCATTCACATAGCATTAATAAACATCCAAATCATGATTGAAATCAATCCATTAACCCTCAAAACATATCCATTTCAAAAATCACATAAATCAAGCAATTAAACCTTGATTTGATCATATTTCTCAATTAAATCATAAAACCTCATTAGAAAAACATAATCAAAGAGTCAAGAACTTGGGAATTTCAATAAAGAACCTTGATTAGAGGAGGAGAACAAAAATTACCTCTAATCCCTTGATTTTCCCTTAATTGGTAAGATTAGATTGAAATCATCAAGAAAATCAATGAAGCTTATTGATAAGTGTTCAAAAGTACTATTTTTATTACCCTTTTTACTCATATTATTGTTAGACTTAAGCTCATATTAGTTGCATAATTAGTTATTCATGCATTAATTCATGTTTTTTTCCACCGTTGAGCTTGATTACATAACTTGGTGATTTTTGTGGAAAAAGATGTTGCTTTGATGTATTTTTGTGCGTGTGCAGGATCACTTGCCAAAGCAAGGCTAGTGCTAGTTGCCAGGGTAATGCATGAAGGAGACGCCGAGCTAGTTGCCAGGGCAATGCATGAAGGAGACGCCGAGCCAGTTTCCATGGAAATTGTCGACAAGAGCAAAGGTGATATAGTAGTCGAAATTGATGACTAGACAAGCCCAAGATGACGTGGAGAAAAGCCCAAACCCAAAGGAATTTGATTTCCATGCAGAGATTAAAGAAGAATTAAATTCCAAGAAGATAGAAGAAGTTCTAGTAGGAATACAATTATAATAAAGAATTATATTCTTTAAAGATAATTTAATTCCAACTTAACTTCCTCCTCAAAGAAGGACTTTGCCCTAGCCCTATAAATAAGAAGGGAATTTCTACAATCATAGAGAGCAATAGGGAAATTTCGACAAGTCCAAGTAGGGCAAGAGGAGAGGATTTTCGACAACTCCAAAGGGCAAGAAGGAAGAGATTTCGACAAGATAACAAGGAGGGAGAGAGTTCGATTTCTTCTTCTTCTTTGCTTCCATTAGATTCATGGTTTGGGGATTATTCTTTGTATATCTTTTGAACCCAACCATGAACTAACTTGATTGGTTGGGGTTATTGTGTTTTGTTGTTGTGAGAAACAATTGGATTTTGTTTAGGTAATAAGAGTTTGCACTTTCAATTCAAGGTTTACTTATTCTTGGTTCTTATTCTTGTTTGCGAGTGAATTGGGAGAGGATCTCGTAACTTTATCTATTTATCTAATATCGGGAGAGTTAGATTCAAGAAACGAATGAGTATGGTTTTTATTCAATCTATTGATGGTGAAGATTAATCCAGCTTAGGAATAAGTTAAGGATTTCAACGGCTAAGAGGAGCGCAAGATTGGTTGTTGTTCACCCTTGATTCACGCAGGGATGTATTATCAAGGCATGCACAAGTAACTAGAGTTTCAACTTAGGGATAAGAAGAAACCATTGAAGAACGCTTCGCCGAACCTAGAAGTTGCTGCCCAGACGCCCAAGTAGTTGCCCAGCTAGTTGCCCAGGCAACCATCGATTAGTTGCCAAGGCAACCCCACTGTGCAAGTTGCCACGGCAACTGAGTTGCCCTTGCACTCTTTTACCAAGACGATCCAATCGGCTATCACACCTCAACTCATGATAACCTGGCCTATTCTCTCTTTTCTTTCATCTATTCTTTTAGTTTATTGCTTTTACTTTTCTCGTTAATTAAAACCTCTATTATCAATTGTGTTTTTATTTTCACAGTGCAGTAACTTAAGCAAAGTGGCCCAAACCAATCCCTGTGGAGACGATACTCGATACTCATATCACTTTATTACTTGCGACGTGTATACTTGCACAATTGCGTAGCACTTATCACACGCAACAAGTTTTTGGCGCCGTTGCCGGGGATTGGCAATTGGTGTTAGTTATTTTTGTTATTGCATTTTTTCTATTAGTTTTACTAACTTTTCTTTTTTTTTGTTTTTTAAAAAAAATTAGGTGCGCTACAAGTTAAGGAACATCAACATGTCTGGAAATAAAAGCCGATCTATTCGAGAGATGATGTTTGAAGATATGAATCAATCCAATCAAGAGTTTCTTGCACCCTTTGATGATTACCTATACCAACCGAGAAAAGCCCAAAGAACTTATACCATGGAAAAATCTTGTGCTATGTGTGGAGAACATCATGTGTTTGAAAATTGCCCTCACATTTTCGGTGCATATAACTACATGGAGGACCATAAAGGGAACCAGCAGCAAAATTCTTCATGGTATGGTCAAAAAACTCAAAATTTTTTTTACCATAACAATTTTGCCGCAGCAACAGATATGCCATGGCAATGTAGTCATTTTCAAGAGCATTCCAGTTCCTTGGAGGAAACGTTACTAGCTTCATTGGCTAGACTTGACGGATCAATTGAAGAGATTCGAGAGCTATCAAAATCTATGGATACGAGGATAGCTCAGTGGGATGCAACCTTAGGGGATTTTAGAAGATCAATTGGGGAGATCAACATATGTCATGGATAACATGCACCAACAATTCATTCCTAGGGATACTGACGTCCCAAGGCAAGAGGATAAGAAGCAATGCAAAGAAAGCTCTCCGATGTGTGGGGAACAACTAGAACCTCAAAGTCAAGAGGATTCCAATGAGAGAGACTGCCCAACACATGATGAGCCTAAACAACAAATTGCCTCGGCAATGATTGAGGAGCCTGAACAGAGCAATGCCGCGACAACACTCAGTGAAGCTGAAAACAACAATACTACAGCAAATTCTGAGGAACCTGATGCCCATAAGGTTACAACGTTTATGTTGAAGCAGGAATCTATAGATTGCTCTCATCTACAATTTCCACGGCAATTACATGACCACATGCAAGATCAACGAGATAATAATACTTTGACAATGGAATATGAGCAGGTAATGGTTGAACCTTTTGAATTCTTTAAAAACTCACCTCGTCCATTGCAGGTATGTCTTGAGGAACTGATGTTGGTAGATTTAAAGCCATCGAAATCTCTACTGATGGAGATTTTTGAGAGGCCAAAAGAAAACGGTGTTTGGATTCGTAAAGCTTTTCAGAAAATTGGTTATTCCCTTGACTTACAGCAAATTTTGGCAACTGATTGCCATGGCAATTGGCTTGAGCAGCAATTGCCACGACAACAAAGGCTACATCCAACCATGATAGAAGTCGACAAGAATGAGGTAATTGAATGGTTGAGAATGGATATAATTTTTCCTATTAATATATTTGTACCTTCAGGAATAGTAGCAAGGTGGAGAGTATACATGGACTACAAACGAACAAAGAAGAAAGAAACCTCCACCATGGTAACGCAAAAGGGAGTAGTGGCAAGCACATTGGCCAAACTCTTTTTGGGCAATATTGTCACCCGATGGAGGGTGCGGATGGACTATAAGAAGTATCGAAAATGACCATCCTCAAGTTTTCTCAGATATTCACTAACATTAGAAGATGCATGATAGCACTCTTTATTAGACATGGTCGAAGACTTCCTTGAGATCTTCATGGATGATTTTTCCGTTTTTGGTAGTGACTTCAACAGTTGTCACGACAATTTAGAGAATGTGTTGGCAAGATGTGAAGAACCCGATTTAGTCCTTAATTGGGAGAAGTTCCATCTTATGGTAGATGAAGGAATAGTGCTCGGCCACAAGATTTTATCCAAGGGAATTGAAGTAGACAAAGCCAAGGTGGACGTAATCGAGAGATTACCTCCACCAAGATAAAGTCTTCCATTTTGATGATTCTTGCACCCAAGCATTCGAAACCCTAAAGGAAAAGCTTGCCTCGGCAACCCCTGACGCCTCGGCAACCATGGATGTGCATGCCTCAGCAACCCTCGACGCCACGGCAACCACTGATACGCACACCTCGGCAACCATGGATGCGTATGCCTCGAAAACTCTAGACGTACACGCCTCGGCAACCTTGGGAGTAGTCGCCACGGCAGCACATGCCTCGGCAATACCCTGATCAGGTTATACGCCGATGTGTCCCTGAAGAGGAGCAACAGAATGTACTGTGACAATGCCATTCTTCACCCTATGGAGGACATTTTGGAGGAACTCGTACCGCGGCCAAAGTTTTGCAATCCGGTTTGTATTGGCCAACGCTGTACAAAGATGCCCAAGAGTTTTACAAGCAATCTGATCGTTGCCAGAGGACGAGCAATATCACCTACAAACCAATGGGCAATCAAGACCGTGAATATGGATTAGGAAGGTGCCGGACAAAAGCGTTTGTTGTACCTCAACGAGATAGAAGAATTTCGTGCACTCACCTATAACAATGCACAAATCTACAAGGAGAAAAACAAAGCAATGGCACGACAAGAAACTATTGCCACGACAATTCATGCCAGGGCAACTAGTTCTCTTATTCAATTCTCGGCTAATAATTTTCCTGGGAAAGCTAAAATCAAGACGATCGGGACCATTCAAAGTTGTCAAACCATTCTCTCATAGTACCGTGATAATCAAGTCCATTACCGACGAACATGAATTCGAAGTTAACGGACAGAGATTGAAGCACTACAACGGTGCCCATGTAGAACGTAACAAAGAAGTTGACACCTTAGGACATTCTTGAGCATGCTCTCATTTTGATATTTTATTTTTCTTTTTATTTTTCTTTTTATTTTTCAAACTATTTTGTTCTATTATTTTCGGTTATTATTATTTTTTCTCTTTATTTTTTAGGATATATTTTATTTTTCTTCATTATCTTTAGTTTCCAGGTTTTCTTTTCCACAACAAGACTCACAACCACCATGATAAGGAAATTTACTGCCGACTACTCGCCACAGCAACCATAACAAAAACTGGCGATGCCCAGGCAACAACAATGGCTTCGGCAACTACTGATTCACATGAAAGTAAACCTGCATCGGCAAACATGGATCAAATCAAGGCAATGTTATTCACGCGGTACCAGCCACAAGCATTCAACCACTGACCGAAAATTGAATCAAGCAAACGGCACGAAGGAAACTCATCACTCGAGGTGACGACCTCTCTGACTAACTCATTTCATTTAGTTTCTTTTAAATTTTGTTTCACTTTTACGTGCATTGAGGACAATGCTTCTCTCGAGTTTGGGGGGGTGTTGGTTTCTAGTTAGTTTCATGTTTAGTTGCATTCATCTTTAGCAATCACATATGGTTTCATATGTTACTTGCCATGCCATTAATTTGATTTAATTGCTTAAGACTTGTTGAATATCCAATGATGAACTTTTGCCACTGCACTTAATTGAAAGAACCTTTAATTTTAGGATTACATGAAAAGAACTTAGAATTTTACTATGATGTTGAATTTTTTTACACGGTTGTGGTTTGTTGATTGAAAGAAACTTAGTGAACTTAGGTTGCTTAAAATTTGGGTAAATTTGAAAATTAAAAGTTAAATTCTTGCTAGAGGTGCCTGAAACTGGCTCTAGTAGTAAATGCACTTTCTTGCTAGAGGTGCCCGAAACTGGCTCTAGTAGTTAATGCACATTAAAGAATCGCTAGAGGTGCCCGAAATTGGCTCTAGTCGACTAAAATAAAATGAGAAATTGCTTACTTTACTAGAGGTGCCCGAAATTGGCTCTAGTGAAAATTAAAATAAATGCCCCAGTAATTAAATTGATAAAAGCCTACTATTCACATAGAATCTTGAAAATCAACTTGTACACAACTACGCACACACATTGTCACGAGCACTATAGTTTGGTTCTGGGTAATTTTTGTGTTATCCAAAAAATTAAAAGGTGATCATACTTTGTGCCACGGTTCTGAGGTTTGAATTCAAGTTTGAAGCATGTCTTTGATGATTAAAGTCTTGGCAGGTAATTGTTAGTTTGCATTGCTTGAGGACAAGCAATAGTTCGAGTTTGGGGGCGTGATAAGTGTTCAAAAGTACTATTTTTATTACCTTTTTTACTCATATTATTGTTAGACTTAAGCTCATATTAGTTGCATAATTAGTTATTCATGCATTAATTCATGTTTCATTCCACCGTTGAGCTTGATTACATAACTTGGTGATTTTTGTGGAAAAAGATGCTGCTTTGGTGTATTTTTGTGTGTGTGCAGGATCACTTGCCAAAGCAAGGCTAGTGCTAGTTGCTAGGGCAATGCATGAAGGAGATGCCGAGCTAGTTGCCAGGGCAATGCATGAAGGAGACGCCGAGCCAGTTACCATGGCAATTGTTGACAAGAGCAAATGTGATATAGTAGTCAAAATTGATGACTAGACAAGCCCAAGATGACGTGGAGCAAAGCCCAAACCCAAAGGAATTTGATTTCCATGCAGAGATTAAAGAAGAATTAAATTCCAAGAAGATAGGAAAAGTTCTAGTAGGAATACAATTATAATAAAGAATTATATTCTTTAAAGATAATTTAATTCCAACTTAACTTCCTCCTCAAAGAAGGACTTTGCCCTAGCCCTATAAATAAGAAGGGAATTTCTACAATCATAGAGAGCAATAGGGAAATTTTGACAAGTCCAAGTAGGGCAAGAGGAGAGGATTTTTGACAACTCCAAAGGGCAAGAAGGAACAGATTTCGACAAGATAACAAGGAGGGAGAGAGTTCGATTTCTTCTTCTTCTTTGCTTCTATTAGATTCATGGTTTGGGGATTATTCATTGTATATCTTTTGAACCCAACCATGAACTAACTTGATTGGTTGGGGTTATTGTGTTTTGTTGTTGTGAGAAACAATTGGATTTTGTTTAAGTAATAAGAGTTTGCACTTTCAATTCAAGGTTTACTCATTCTTGGTTCTTATTCTTGTTTGCGAGTGAATTGGGAGAGGATCTCATAACTTCATCTATTTATCTAATATCGGGAGAGTTAGATTCAAGAAACGAATGAGTATGGTCTTTATTCAATATATTGATGGTGAAGATTAATCCAGCTTAGGAATAAGTTAAGGATTTCAACGGCTAAGAGGAGCGCAAGATTGGTTGTTGTTCACCCTTGATTCACGCAGGGATGTATTATCAAGGCATGCACAAGTAACTAGAGTTTCGACTTAGGGATAAGAAGAAACCATTGAAGAACGCTTCGCCGAACCTTGAAGTTGCTGCCCAGATGCCCAAGTAGTTGCTCAGGCAACCATCGATTAGTTGCCAAGGCAACCCCGCTGTGCAAGTTGCCACGGCAACTGAGTTGCCCTTGCACTCTTTTACCAAGATGATCCAATCGGCTATCACACCTCAACTCACGATAACCTGACCTATTCTCTCTTTCCTTTCATCTATTCTTTTAGTTTATTGCTTTTACTTTTCTCGTTAATTAAAACCTCTATTATCAATTGTGTTTTTATTTTCACAGTGCAGTAACTTAAGCAAAGTGGCCCAAACCAATCCCTGTGGAGACGATACTCGATACTCATATCACTTTATTACTTGCGACGTGTATACTTGCACAATTGCGTAGCACTTATCACACGCAACACTTATTGTAGAAATCTAAGGTAATCATTTAGAAATCAAAATGAGATGAAAAGGAAGTAATCTCTGAAATTTTGGAAGAAAAAAATTATAGTTTGGCCGATGAGAAAATAGAGAGAAAGTTTGGAGTCAAAAGAAGTTACGTAAGAAAATGTTTTAACCAAATAAACTTTTTTTATCAAATATCTTTTTCATGCTTAATTATTAATTACTTAAAAACATTTATTAAAATAGCCTAATTAAGGGAAATAGCTGATTAAAAAGAAATAGCTCCTTAAAGATTCAAAATTTTGACTCTTTACAAAATAGTCACTAACAAAATAGCTTTGGCCAAAATTACATTTTAGTCACTAGTCCAAAATGTCACATTTTTTAATTATATTTTCTAAAATTGGTTTCACCATAAATCATTATATAATAAACAAGAATTTTTAAACATTGTTTTATATTTTTATCTCATATAAAAAATATTCAATCCCGAATAAGACTCGAATCTCTAACTCGATCCACCAGACCGTCTAACTAGCCTACAAACAGCTAGGCCCGAAACCAAGGCGTTACAACAACACCAACCCTAGAATTTATCCCTAGAGGCCATAGTTGAAAGATTGGCAATTAACACGGAAAAGTTTCAAAAAATGACCGAAGCACACTTTCAAGAAATTGACAAACAGACGAGTCAACTTACATTAGCTGTGAATTGTTTGGAATCCCAAGAGAAACTGCCATCTCAAACAGAACTGAATATGAGACAGAGTTTATGTGTCATTACTTTGCGTAGTGGAGCTATCCTCGACTCTGGATTCAATAAAGGCACTAACGCCAAACGCATAAAGGAGAAAAAAGAACTGAAATCGCCCGCATAGCCTCTCGTGCCATCGTCGTATGATGTGCATCATCCATTCCAGGAAGGCTTACTAAATGCAACAAAGAAAATGAAGAAAAATAGATTTTTAACATTTTTGAAAGGTCAAAATAAACATTCCACTTCTCGATGCAATCAAACAAGTTCCAAGGTATGCGAGATTTCTGAAAGATCTCTGCACGAACAAGAAAAAGCTCTCCAATAATGAAAAGGTAAATTTAGGTGAGAATGTTTCAGTGGTATGTTTGTTATTCCCTATAAAATAGGTAAGATAGGCATTAAAAGAGCCATGTGCGATTTAGGTGCATCTAATTGTTTTGTTTCTAAGACCATATTTTGCCTAAATACTATTGATAATTGCTTTTTGGGCTTAATTTTGGTTAGGGACTCAATTGAAACATGTCTGTAACACCCCAAAATCTAGTTTAGTCAGAATTGGGTTTTAGTGATCAGAATCCCTACACCATAAATGTCCAAATATTGTATTGACTTTGACCATGTGGTCAATCACATTGATATTAGACTCTAGTTGAGTCAATTTATCGTTTCAGGACATTATTAAATTTATAAAAAAAACCTTTTAGTGATTATATCGTGAAAATTGCAAATTTAGGGGTAAAAGTATAAAGTATTGGAAGTTGAGGGACTAATACTGTGATTAGCCCCTCCCCATGACTAATCACCCATACGTGGAGCTATCTGATGAAGTTCCTTCATTGGAAAGAAATTTTCCAAATTAAAGAAGTAAGAAAAGGGTTAGAAGCTTTACCCGATTATGCTAACAAAAGTAAGCTACCGTCACCATCATCTTCTACCAAGCACACACCTCCATTGAAGGGAAAGCTTAAGCTTGGCTTTCATAAATTTCTTAATCTCAAATCATAGGCATAAATTGGGTAAGTAATAACCCCTATTAGTTGGTGAATCCCATGGTTAAAACATAGTTGATTTTATGATCAAGAAATCTTAAACCCTATGGGGATGGCCATGAGATTCCTTAGCTTAATTCCTATTGTTTCTATACTTAAATTATGCTATAGAATTGGTTATGGATATTGAAACCTACTGAAATCCTTATTTCCTCCATATTTGTTAGCTCAAGAGCAGCAAGGGGAGGAATCGACCAATCCATTGGAATCGAACAATCAAAAGAATAAAGGAATCACAATCTGAGAGCCGTAGGAGCTTTAGAAATCTAGGTGAGTGTAGCCGAAGCCTCGAGATCAGTCTAGGTGCCTATCCCAATTCCATTGTCATTGTATATAGAATTTCTAATATTGTTGCTAAGGGATTTAACATTGAACCACTTAGTTGGTGTCATTGGTAAGCATCGGTAAGTATAGTATCGAGTATCAAATACCGATATTGTCATAGTCATTGTTATTGATATTTTCCATCGGTTTTGTCATCGTTATTGTCATTGAATTATAGATACAGTGAGCATTGGTCATGGAACATTGTTATTGCTATTGTTATAATCATTGTCATTGAGCATTGTTATCAACATAGTCATTGTCATCGAAGCATGGTAAATGAAGTATTGATCATTGTTATTGTCAATGAGATCATTGAACATTATCATTGATACTGTTATTGCTATTGAATATTGTTATTGAATCATTGTCTCATCGAATTATTGACAAAGACTATTGGAGCTAAAGCTCACTCTTGACATAAGAAATGCTTAATATGAAAGCCCTTGGACACCATGGCATGATACCTGATATATACATTGGAACTACGGTCTATGAGCTACGGCTCAAGGGTGACGACCCTAGGTGAGGAGGATGTTTGGTTGGAAAGAGTACGGGCACCGGAAGTATTGAGTTATTGATGTCGTATTGATACAAGCCATTGTTTTGTGCTTTGAGCTTTCTTTACATCGAATCATTGTTATCTATGTCCAAAGGTGATCCAAGACAAACCAAGTTAAAAGACAAGTGAGATCTTTGATAAGAATATTGTAAGAATAATCATTGATAAGGCATGGAAACGAAATTATGGCATTGAATATTGATCGTAAATTGTTACCGATAATACACCGCGTTGTTATTTTAAGATTATGGAATTATTGTCATTGATTATGATCATTGCATCATTAGTATTGATTCATTGCTTTGTTATTGTTTATACATGTTTTGGAATGCAATAAATTCATATTGGTATTGTTGATGACTGCCTCACTAGGCAAAGTACGCCTAAATCATTTCATGCATTTCAGGTTAAGAATTTATCGTTGAAGATTGAAGAAGTCGGGAACTTTGACAAATCACAAACAAGAGTAAAGTAATGTATTTTGTATCTATGAACTCCTAGGATGGTGGAAAAGTAGCTAGACTAGTCATTTTTGACTCTTTGGATATGTGTGTATTATGCATGGATGGTAAAAGCTACTAAGACTCTAATTGACCTTTTGGTATTGTCTAAAAATGGTTAAAATGGCATATTTGGCACAGAACGGTGAAAACCTAGTAAACATATTAAAATGGTCCTAAAATTTGACATGCTAGTAGATTTTAGTGTTTGAATATTGCTGGTGAAATTCCATTGCATTTAGACATTGTTCAACAGGTAAATTTGAACAAAAACCAAAAGAAATCTGTCTTTATAGTGTAGTGCGTATCGATATGGGTGGTAGCGTATCGATACGGGTAAGCATAATTGGGCATTAGTAAACAGGGTGTATCGATACACCAAAGGGGGTGTATCGATACGAAAAACCACAGTAAGGTTTGGGGGAAATAATGGTATCGAAACGGTCTTGGGGTGTATCGAAACAGGTCAACCCGTATCGATACATCCTTAGTTGTATCGATACAGGGCAATGGTCTTTTAAGTCTGAAATTAAATCTGTGCATATCTGTATCGATACAACACCTTGGTGTATCGATACGGTGGTAGTTAATTCTGTTAGAAGACATTGAACACAATTTTGAATAGTTTACAGAATAGTCACTGAATATGGTATAATCTAATTGGACGCGTAAATGTTGTCGGGATAACATGAAAATTTATGAGCTTACTATTATTGAATTGAATTTCATTGTGGTGTAGTCAATTACATTAAAAGACATCTAAAGTAACCAAACTTATAGTTTAGTCCCTAAAACTTGTAGAAGCTAAGAATTGGTCCTAATTGATTAATCATTGTTTCATATGGGATAAATTGAGTTAATGTTTATATTTGGTAATGTTTGAAGCATAATATCGTTTAATTGTCAATTAATGATTGAAATTCATCGCAGTAATCACCGTTTAGTTCGTCGGTAGCATTCTCTAACCCAGTTTTCAACCAGGCCAAGAAGGGGGTGTTACAATGTCAGCCCAAAACTCATGATTAAAAGTAAAATCTGATAGATTTTGGATGTCATGGCAGGAGACATGGGCACGATGCAATCAAATTCATTTTCAGCAAAATTTAGATAAGGATCAACATTATTTGGAGGATAAGACAAAATTTAAATCCAACCACGTATTCAAACGTGATCCCTTATCTTGGATGTTTGAATTTTAAATTCAAAATTATTAGATATTTTATCTTGGATAGTAAATTTAGGATAATTTGTCTTGATTATTTTGAATTCAAATTCAAGATCATTTGATGATTTTTCTTGAATTTAGGATATTTATCGGCTTCGTTTGATATATAGAGTGTTAAGGGATTAAATTTAGAGAAATAGAGGACATTAAAAAATATTCAAAAAACCCAGGATGCCACCTATAGGTTGCGTCTTCCACCTGCACTGTTCAATTTATCATAATTTTCAAAAAAAATAAAGACCCCTATTTCCCTAAATATAATTCCAAGGGGCAATATTCCCCTAAGTTCTCCATAATTATCGTAGATATTTTGAATTTTAAATTCTAAGATCCTTGTGTATAAATACCTTATAGGCTAGTTTATTCAACATATTGGAATTTGTAATTTCCTTGGTTATTTCTATAGAATCTTTATTTTCTTTTTCATTTTTTTATTTTCTTCTTTTTTATTTTTCCATGCCAAATGCTAAGCATGATCCAATCCATGCTTAGCTAAACTTCACTCAGCCTAAAGCTTTGCAGTGAATCAATTCTAAATCGTTTGTTAATTGAGTTTGCAATTAACAACTTCGAGAAAGTATCTTTTGATTATCTATAAACTAGGAGTGTCAATCGGCCATTCCTTTAAAAGTTACTACATCTTCAACTCAAAAAGTCAACGTTGATTTGAAAGGTATTTTGGCTTGCAGTTTGGGAGTTGAATCGGTTGGTCGTAATCTGGCTTCTTGTGAAAAAACTTAGCGGTGGTTTGCTAATGAGAACCAAGAGCGGGTTCAATTCTCAAAGAGACACTATAACTCCAGTTTGGATCTTCCAGAACTCAAAGTTGTCTTGGCATTAACGGTGATAGACCAGCAATGATCAGATTTTAGAGATAGACTTAAAAATCTCGATTAAATAGAGAGAAAAGTTAGCTGTAGGGGTTGGGCCCTATAGACTGTAACCAACTTACTATCAAGGAGGAAAAATTATTTTGATGATCGATCGAAATTGAGGCTAGTAAAGCCTAAGGCTAAACCACCATAATTGAATTCTTTATTACAATTTACTGTTTTTAGTCATCTTTTATTTGTACTTGATTATTATTTCTAAACCCCATGCTTTTTTTCGTAGTTTAATCAATGTTAAAGCAAAGAAACGACATTGGAATTTCATTAGTCCCTTTGGATTGACCCTACTTCTCTATAGTACCTTTCAATATTTAATTGAGAATAGGATTGTTTTATTTGACAATTTCAGCACTTGTCAAATTGGTGTCGTTGCCGAGGAGGACTTCGATTAAAATTACTAATTTCGTTTCTTGTTTTCATCTATGGCCAAGTCGTTACCAGAATTGGAAGATCTAGCATTGGGATCGTTTCTAGGACGCTTTCTAGGAGGCATGGTTAAAGGGTTTGGGATATAAAACCTGCAAAATTCAAACCAGAAAACAATATGTATGCAAATACATCGAACTCAACCAGTGATCAAGATAATGTAAAAATCTACAATTTTTAGTTTAAAAACATATACAAGTATAGAGATATTTTTTTCATAAGTATAAAATTTCAAAAACTGTAAAAATTATATACGAGTATAAAATTATATTAGAATGAAAATTTTTCAATTTTGAAAAAGATTTTGGAAAACTTTTGAAACTATAGATTTATACATCCTAAATATACTAAATTCAAACCTAAAAGTTATTCAAATATAAAGATTTTCGGAATCATATAAAAATAGGGTTTTTACCTTGAGATATAGATGAATGGATGAATGAGGAGATGTTTTGCACAAATCTTGATGAATACAACATAGGTTTGATGTTGAATTCCAAACCCCCCAAAATGATTTGAGTATTTTTGATGAAAAATTGAGAGATTGAAAGGGTTTTATAGAAATTTTGGCTAGGGTTTTAAGAGAAAATAAGTATACTTTGATTTTAATTAGGAAAGCCCTATTTATTGCCTCAGACGTACGCGTGCCGGTATAGATATACGCATATCAAAATGTTGTTGTACTGGTATAAAAATAGAGCTCATACCAATTCTCAATGTGTACCAGTACTCAACACCGAAACGCTACCCCAAGAACCCGTATCGGTACAGTAACCCCCGTACCGGTACCCATTGCACAAAATAGACAATTTTAGTTGCAAAGGACCCAAAAATTTGATTTTACTCGAATCAAAATGCATGTTTATGATGTATGAGCAATATGTATAGGCAAACAAAGATACATACTCCCCCTAACTATATGAATAGATGCATTTAACGAGAAAATCACATAAACATGAATTTCAAACAAATTCAAGCAAGATTTGAGATCAACCAAAGGCTTTAAGGTTCAAGAAAGGCTTGTAAGACCTAGATCTCTCCTAAGAGTCCAAAAACGTTCCTTATCTAAAGGTTTTGTGAAGATGTCCGCTACTTGATGCAAGGTATCTACGTACTCTAGAACTATATCATCTTTTAAGACATGATCTCTAATAAGATGAAGTCTTATTTCTATATGCTTGGTTCTAGAATGTTGGATGAGATTTTTAGTGAGACAAATAGCACTTGGTATTATCACACTTTATGGGGATGGTACCTACATCGATTCCATAATCTAAGAGTTATTGTTTCATCCATAAGACTTGAGCACAACAACTACTGGCCGAAATATATTCTGCATTGATGGTAGAAAGTGCAACGCTATTTTGTTTCTTAGGAAACCATGATATGAGCATGTTACCAAAGAATTGACAAGTACCCAAGGTACTCTTTCTATCTATTTTGCAACCTCCATAATCTGCATCTGAAAAAGCATGCAAACTAAAGGATGAGTCTCTAGGATACCAAAGACCTAAAATAGGTGTATCTCTAAGGTATCTAAAGATTCTCTTAACAGCTTGTAAATATGATTCTTTAGGATTAGATTGAGATCTAGTACACAAACAAACACTAAACATGATATCTGGTCTACTTACGATAAGATAAAGCAAAGATCCTATCATAGATCTATAAAGCTTAAGATCGACACGTTTACCTCTTTCATCTTTTTCAAGCTTTGCAGATGAGCTCATTAGAATGGCTTGAGGTATCACATTCTCTAAGCCAAGCTTCTTGAGCATATCTTTGATGTACTTTGCTTGATAGATGAAGATGTCATCATTCCTTTGTTTGATTTGGAGTTACAAGAAAAATGAGAGCTCCCCTATCATGCTCATTTCGAACTCACCTTGCATTAACTTAGCAAAATCTTGGCAAATAGACTCATTAGTATAACCAAAGATAATATCATCAACATATATTTGAACTTCTAAAATATCCTTGCCTTTTCTTTTAATAAAAAGTGTAGTATCAACCTTCCCTTTGTCAAAACCTTTTTCAACAAGAAAATTTGACAATCTTTCATACCAAGCTCTAGGAGCTTGTTCCAAACCATATAAAGCATTTGAAAGTTTGAAAACATAGTTTGGATATTTTGGATCTTCAAAACCCATCATGCTCATTTCGAACTCACATTGCATTAACTTAGCAAAATCTTGGCAAAAAGACTCATTAGTAGAACCAAAGATAATATCATCAACATATATTTGAACTACTAAAATATCTTTTCCTTTTCTTTTGATAAAAAGTGTAGTATCAACCTTCCCTTTTTCAAAACCTTTTTGAACAAGAAAATTTGACAATCTTTCATGCCAAGCTCTAGTAGCTTGTTTCAAACCATATAAAGCTTTTGAAAGTTTGAAAACATTGTTTGGATATTTTAGATCTTCAAAACTGAGGGGTTGATCAATCTACACTTCCTTATTTATAAAACCATTTAGAAAAGCACTTATAACATCCATTTGAAAAGGCTTGAATTCATGAAAACATGCAAATACAAGCAACATCCTAATAGCTTCTATTCTAGCTATGGGTGCATATGTTTTATCAAAGTTTAGACTTATTTCTCACTATGTTACCACTCTCATCTAGTTTGTTTCTAAAATCTCATTTAGTACCTATTATAGATTTAATACCAGACTTATCAACTAATGTCTAAACTTGACTCCTCTCAAATTGATTTAACTCTTCTTACATAGCCATAATCTAATAATCATCATTTAATGCTTCTTTAATATTATTAGGCTTCGTGCATGAGATAAATAAAACATAATTACATGTGTTTCTAATAGAGGATCTAGTGGTTACCCTTTTGGATAGATCACCCAAAATCTCACCACCTTTGACATAGTTGAACTCCCTTAGGTAGGCGACCTCCTTTTCCTCTAGTGAAATATCCTTCAAGGCTTTTAGAGGTGGATCTTATGGTTCTTTTTTATGGAATTTCATCTACCTTTGATCATTTTCCTTCACCATCATTGGCATCCAAAATACCTACATCATCATCACAAGTATCCTTCCTCAAAAGGAAGTTATCATCAAAAACAACATGTATAGACTCTTCAACCACTAATGATCTTTTATTAAATACACAATAAGCTTTAGAGTTTAAAGAGTAACCAAGGAAAAGGTTTTCATCACTTTTTGCATCAAACTTGCCTAAATTGTCTTTTATATTGTTTAAAACAAAGTATTTGCACCCAAAAGGATGAAAATAGCTAATGTTAGGCTTTTTATTTTTGAAAAGTTCATAAAGGGTTTTCTTTAAAAGAGGCATAATCATTACTCGGTTAACAATATAGCAAGCAATATTAGTGGCTTCCGGCCAAAAATACTTTGGCAAATTATTTTTCACAAAACATGATTCTAGCCATTTTTTTATAAAGTTCTATTTTTCCTTTTTACAACCCTGATTTGTTGAGGGGTGCAAGGAGCCGAAAAATATGACTAATTCCATTAGAGTTGCAAAAATCTTCAAAACCAAGATTTTGAAATTTGGTTCCATGGTTACTCCTAACATGAGAAATGAAGTAACCAACATCATTTTGGTTTGCTTTTGAAAATGTGATTAATTTTTCTAAAGCCTCTTCTTTTATACTTACGAATAGAACCCAAGTAAATCTATAGTAATCATCAACAAGAACAAAAGCATATTGTTTTCCACCCAAGCTTATAGTTTTAGTAGGGTCAAAAAGATCTATATGGATCAATTGTAGTATCCTACTTGTTTGTAACACCCTCAACCCGGATGTCACATTTGGGCCTCAAGCCCAACCTAAAATCTATAAAATTTCTCAAACTGGTTTAGCCCAACAAGGTAACTCTCAAAACATTTAAAGCCAAAAGTTGAAAATATAGATAAATAATCAAAACGATACAAAGGAGCTCCAATTTAAATTTAAACCATTTGACAAATAGAATTTTGAAAGTAATAATTATAGACTCTACCACGTAAGGTCCTATGAATACATAGCCCATTAAACTCAAGTACCGTACTCTAGAGATCACCACATGCTGGAATCTTGAACTGATAGTGCTCCTCGATCCCATGATCTGACGATCAACCTACACACATAAACAACGATTCTTAGCGTTGAGCTTACAAAGCTCAGTGGTACACATCTACTCTACTATACTCCATGATAATCATAAGCATAAGCATGCAAGCTAGTACGAGCAATAAGAAGAGATAAATAAACATGTGGCGCTACTACTAGTCGCCTAAACACATGCTCTCATCAAAGCAGTCGTCAAACATGGCACACAAGGCCCAACCAAGCCTAAGATCTCAACGGATCATCTAGGTGAAAGCACATACCAACAACAACAACAACAACAACAAAAACTCTAGAGTGAGGTTGGGTCACGTAACATCGGAACATAAACTTCAGGTGAGGCTGGGTCACGCAGTATCGGAACATAGACCCATACTCAGAATCCCCCATCAAGTATCTTTGAATGAGGCTCGTGTTACATAGCACATGTAAAATTTATTCAGTATCTCTAACAATGGTGTTGCAACACACTTTCACTGGGTATTTGGATCCCATAAATCAATAAGACTCAACCAATCAAATACCTACTTGGCATGCAAGCAACTCAATCCCAAGGATCCCTTTATGGTTGCTAATCCATATCACATCATTTATTTTATATTACCAAGTTGTTAGTATATTATGGAGAAGTATATAATTATTCTCATTCATTGTCTCCATTACTCCGCGTTATCTTATTTATGAATGAGTAATTTAATTATTAACATTCTTATCAATTTTCATCATTAATTTACATTAATAGATTATTTAGCATATCAGGTACCAGTACTCGAACCCAAGTATTGATACAGTACCCTCAGGTATTGGTACTCACTCGCGTACCGATACTGAAACTACTTAGTGGAAATCATATATTTCCACAAGTATTGGTACGGGTCAACATGTACCAGTACGCGTATGACTCCCAATCGTGTACCAGTACAGCCAAAGCTCATAGTGATACCCTATTTACGGGTTCACGCCATTTTCTTGAATTACGGCTTTACAACGTTTACTCGATCCCTAAAGCTTATGAAAAGTCATTAGGGTTTGTTTACTAACGTATTTAATCAATTAATATTTAACCCTTAAGCATGATTCTCGTTAGATCTCATCAATCTATTCAAACAAGCATACAAGGCATCACAATTATTTCAAACAATAAACAATTATTAATTAATCATGCAAGCATCTCAAACGACCCTACACGGTCTCTAAAGTCTCCATGTGTCCCATCATATTTGCAACATCATCAAGCATCTCATAAATATTGAGTCTCATAATATCGGTCTCTAATCATGCTTATTAATCATCTACCTATTTTGCAGGCACTAACATGCAAGGCAATCACATTTATGATGCTCATGAAGCGATAGGAGTTTGAGGTGTACTAAACTTAATCTACTATCACTAAAATCCTTATCCAAGCTTCCTGAATATTCCACTTGATCTGATATCCAATCTCGAATAATCCTCATATACCAATTGATACCATAAGTATTACTTAATCATATACTTCAATAAATTTGAAGGGTCAAAAGCATAAAAACAATTCGAATTTGGCAAAATGAACTGCGCCAATGGATTCAGAACATCGAGAAACTCTTGGGGGTAGGGTTCTTCAAAAAAAGTCAACGCCAGTCAATAGCAGCCACAGCGCGGTGAATGACAATTGGCAACAGGGTCAGCGACAACTTGGCTTGACAGGTGGCTTGGCAGACCGGCTCAGGCTTGGCTCAGCAGGCCGGCCCAACAGTTGCCGCTAAACCATGCCCACGCGCAGGGGTGGCGTGTGGCGGCACGTGTGGTGTCTCTCAGCATCTGGACGATGACGATGATTGCCCAGATCGACTATCTCGACACCGATGAGCACAATGGTGGCCTCCGTTCTTCGATTTAAGCTCTCTAACCCTCTTAACTCAACAAGCCAAAACTTCTCTTCTCTCACCCCTTCCAACGGTAGCTCCAATGACGACGATGCTAGTACCGGTGAACTCGGCTCGACGAGATGAACACAATGGCAGTGAAGGTGTCGATAACGGATGAACCAATCTTTGTAGATTAGAGATTAAAGCCCTTCCCCCTTACTTTCTCTCATTTCTTTTTCTTTCTCTCCCACTATCCATTTTTTTACCTTTTTCTTTCCTTCTCTCTCCTCCTAATATCTTCTCCCATTTTTTTCCACCAACAACACATATTTAAAATTCAAACCTCTTCCACCAAAGTAATGAGGCCAACTTAATATTCTTAACTAGGCTTCCAAAATAAAGGCCCAATACCCGAGTCCGATACCCAAATTACTAACCCAAACTTCTAGTCATTGCATTGTTGATACATCATTAATGGATTTAAAAGAAACTCTTTTATTTTGCCTTTAGCACATGCATCACAAAAATTATCAAGAGAAAAATTGATTTTAGGCAAACCTCTTACTAGATCATTAGAAATTAATTTTCTAAAACACTCATGCTAGCACGTCCTAGTTTTCTATGCCACAACCAAGAATCATGTTCTTCTTTAGCAACAAAGCAAGCATTGGAAATAAGATGCACCTTATAAATATTTCCTATTCTATAACCAATAAGCACAATTTTGTTAGATGCAATGTCAATTATTTTGCAACCATTAGAATCAAACATGAAATTGAATACTTTATCACAAAGTTGGCTTATGCTTAACAAATTATGTTTTAGACCGTTGACACATAAAACATTATCAATGAGCATAGAAGAGTGATTATCAATGGAACCAATTCCTTCAATGTGACCTTTGGAGTTGTCACCAAATGTCACTACTCCACTTTTTGGTTTTAGCTCCAAGAATCAACTCTTGTTACTGGTCATGTGTCTCGAGCATCCACTATCAAGGTACCATGAGTTTGAACTTGAATTTTGGGCCTTATAGTGATGCTCCCCTAAAAACATAGAATCAAGTCTTGATTTTTGGTACCCAATTTCTTTTGGGGTCGATGAGTATTAGCTCCAAAAATCTTGGTTCTCTTGGGAACCCAAGAAGCAATAACATCAACATTATTAGAAGCTAAGAGTTCCATAAGAACCCACACACTCCTAAATTTCTTACCATTAGAGGGCCTTTGGAAGCCTCTATGTTTGTACCCATTAAAGTTCCTCTTTACATAGTTGGGTTTTGAATGATTTCCTTTTTCAAAACGGTTTGTCTGAACTTTGTTCAAGGAAGCTTTAAGATAACACATTTCCTTTTGGTGATCATCATGGACTCTTGAAAGTAAGTTATGCAAGTATTGATTTTTCTTTTCAAAATCTTTTTGTTTTGCTTGTATATCCTCAACTTTCCTTTCAAGATCCAAATTAGTTTTGGATAAATAATCATTTTAATTTTTCAAATTCGAAATAATTTTCTTATTTTTCAAAATTGATTCTTTGAACTCCGAAACTAGTTCATCATAAACATCTTGCAATTCATCATATGTTTCTTGAAACTCATCAAATTTAAACCAAATGTAAATGAATTAGAGGTTACCTTAGGATCCTCTTCAAGTGCCATGAGACATAGGTTGGCTACCTCTTGCTCCTCATCGGATGAGCCTTGAGCTTCTTCTTCTTTAGTTGGGGACATTCAAACTTGATGTACCCCAGCTTTTTGCATTCATAGCAAATGATTTGGTCCTTATCTTCTTCCTTCGATTTGTTATTGAAGCCATCTCTTCAACGGAATTTTCTTCCTCGGTTGGACTTCATGAACCTCGTGAATCTTTTGGCTAGCATAGCCATATCTTCATCTTCTTCCTTGCTAGAATCACTCTTATCTTGTGAAACTTTGAGAGCAATCCCAACTTTTTTCTTCTCCATTTCCTTCTTCTCTTCATTCTTTTTTTCCTCATCCTTCTTTCCTTGTCTCATTAGCTCATGTGTAAGAAGAGACGTCATGAGAGCATCAAGCTTTAAGGTCTTAAGATCCTTGGCTTCTATGATGGTGGTCTTCTTTGAATTCCATGATTCAGAAAGAGAATAGATGAGATTTCGAACAAGCTTGTCTTGTAGAAAGATTTCTCCATAGCCATTGATCCCATTAACAATGATGAAGAATTGATCAAACATTTTCTTGACGCCTTCATCTAGTTCCATCTTGAAGTTCTCATAACTTAGATTGAGGAGCCCAATCTTAGTCTCATTCACTTCATTCGTACCTTCATGATTAACTTCTAGCTTGTCCCAAATCTCTTTGGCACTCGAGCAAGAAGACATCTTGGCATACTCGTCGGGTCCAAGAGCACAAAATAAGATGTGCATAGCTTTGGCATTGTGTTGCAATTTCCTCTGATCTTCATTGGTCTATTCATGTATTTCTTTCTCGACGATTTGATCTCCTTCTCTCTTCATAGGGATAGAAGGTCTAGTTCATCCATCACTACATCCCAAATGATGTAGTCATTGTTTGGATGAATAATCTCATCATATTCTTCCAATATGGGTAATTTACCCTATTGAAGTATGGTGGCTTGGAAATGGATTGAGCTTCCTCCATGAAGAAGTTGGCAGAAGTAGAGGCCAATGATTGACTTGAAAATTGATTGAACAACGATTGAATCTACTCAAGAGGATGTGAAGCCTTCCAATGAGTACAACTTTAATACCAATTGTTGAGTTGATCAATCAATGAAGATGGCTAAGAGGGAGTGAATTAGCAATTAAAAATTGGTGGAAGCAAATTGCAAAAGGAAAGAAAAATTGGCACAAGTGATTTAGAGTGATTCAACCTTCTCAACAAGGTCTACATCCACTACCTTAGCTATCTACACTAAAGATTTCGACAATTTCACTAATTTGTCTTTCCTTTTAGGGTAAAGGAGATAGTCTTACAAATCCTAGACTTATACTTTAGACTAGCAATTCCACTTTCCTAAAATTGGAAACAAAGAAGCAAACTATGAAATTCTTCCAAAGGAAGATTGTTTACACAATTTAAGATCACTAAACCCCAACACTTGAATGGAAATGAAATACAATGAAGAACAGTCAAGTGGGTATAAGAATTTGACAATAAAAGCTCAAAGATGTTGGATATGTGTTTGAATGCTTTAGAATGGTTGTGTTGTTGTTGAAGAAGCTTTGGAGACTTGATTTTATACCCCTTCGTTGATTTCTAGCCATTTGGGTTGTTGGGAAATTGAATAGAGCCGCTGGGCTACAATTTTCCCGCATTAAATGTTGTCTGACAAGTGTGGGTATCGGTACATGAGCTTCTGTACAGGTAACTGCTCAAAATAGAAATAGTCGTTGCAACAAAGGGGTACCGGTACTCGTTCTACTCACTGGAAAATTTGAAAAAAAAAACTTTATGAACTTAGCGTATCGGTACGCTTATACCTGTACCAATACTCAGTTCAAAATAAATTAAGTTTGGCTCCAAAATTTGACAAGGCTTTAATGGTCAAAAAAATTGAAAATACTTAATCCTCATACCGATACGCCAAAAGTCGTATCGGTACTTAGTTCACATTTTGGATTTACAATGAAGAAAAGTGGTACCAGTACGCTGATAGTCGTACCAGTACATAGTTGCCATTTGAAACAAAATAGATTCCAGTAACGAAATCCTGTACCGGTACGCATATAGCTATACCGGTACTCACTTACCAAAATAACTTGTTTGAGTATCAAAACACTTGGGAAAAATCTAGGGATTGAAAAGATTGACTTAGAAAATTATTTTGGTTCGAATGCTTGTTAATTATGAGTAAATTCGAGTACCTCAAATTTTATTTATTTGCAATTAAGACCTTGTTATATCAAAATCAAAATATTGATTTAACACTATGGCAATTTCATCATATGACATGCAATATTTTCTCCTTTCGGTCACCTTTTGTGATGAAATATGTTCTTTTATTTGCAATTTTTGGTGGAACAATTCGAAGGAAAAGAGTAAAGGGATTCATTGGCTTAGTTGGGATAAATTATACAAAGCTAAGGACTTCTGAGGACTAGGCTTCAAGGATTTGAGATCTTTCAACAAAGCCCTTTCTGAAAAACAAACATGGAAATTGTCAAGAATCTAGATTCCTTATTGGCAAGAAGTCTTGGAGGCATCTATTTCTCAAATGGTAATTTTTTTCCGCTCCCAAAGGCCATAACCCTTCATGGGCGTGGGCGAGCATTCGAGAGGGAATTGATACCATATCAAAAGGATCCCTTTGGCGTATTGGAAATGGTAGAGAAGTTCATATATGAAATGATCGATAGTCCTAAAGCTGCCTTCTCGATCGATTTTGTTTCCCCAAACCAACTCCATGTCACACTTTGCGGGTCTCTAATTTTGATTGTTTAACTATATTTTAGGCCATTGATAATTTTAAAATCATTTTAATTAAGTCATTGCCCCTCCCAAAATTGTCTGGTATAATTTTTTTAGGACCTCATCAATTTTAAAATTAATTAATTTAAGCATTGACCCCTAATTTTCCTGGTTTAATTACTTTTTAAGACCTTTTAATTTTAAAATTAGTGAAATTAAATCTCAGCTCCCTTAATTTTTATGTTTTAATCATTTTTTAAGATCTCGATTGTTTCAAAATTAAACAATTTGCCCCCCCCCCTCACAATTCAATTCTGGCTCCGTCCCTGCCTATTGAGAACCATCCACTTGTGATGAACTTGTTTGGCTTGATAACAAAGATGGAGCTTATTCATTCAAATTCGGTTATCATCTTATTTTTAACTCCTCCAACATGGATAATCGTCCTAGCTCTAGCAATGCTCTTTCATCTGACTCATCCATGTGGCGATTTATATGGGGATTAAAAGTCTCTTCAAAAATAAAAAATTTTCTTTGGAAAGCATGTCATAACATTCTTGCTACAAACAATAACCTTAGATCGAGGTTTCATGGTGTCGTTTCCCTTTCTTGAATTGCCCTCGACGTGGAGCATTGAGCAAATGTTATTTTTCTGCCCTTTCGCTCAAGCTGGTTGGAGATCTTCTGGATTTAGCTACTCCCCTAACATGGTTGGTTTTCCAGGCTTCAATTGCTGGTCATCGAAAATCATTCGTATACGTGATAAGGGCAATTTTTTCAAAGGTTGCGAGCTCATTTCTTTCTTGTGTTGGCATTTATGAAAATCTAGGAATAATTTCATCTTTTCAAGTTCTATCGAGTTGCCTGTGGATGTGTGGTTAAAAGCTGAAAATCCCATTCATGAATTCAAGGGGAGCCTCCCGGCTAATTCTGGATCTTCATCTTTCACTTCTCCCTCTCCAAAGCAATGGACACCTCCGATTTAGGATTTTGTGAAGATCAACTATGACGCCTCCTACGACGCTTTTACCGGCTTAGCGGGTATTGCAACGATTGTTCATGATGATTTTGGTCGAATCTTTAGGAGGCAAAGTGAGGTCCATTTATGCCTCATCAGCCTCGGTTGCTGAGGCTCACGCAGTTTGTCTAGGTACTCAAGCCATAGTAGCGACTAGCTTTTCTCATGTTATTTTCGAATATGATAATGCCGATGTTATTGCTTGGCTCTGTTTTAAATCTCTCACTGCTTGGGATCCTGCTGCTATTGAAAGTGATATTTTGAACATCTCTTTCCTTTTTTTGTCTTATGTTTTCTATGCTGTTAAACGAGATTATAATAAAGCTTCCGACTGGGTAGTTAAATCTGTTAAAGCAGGGTGTTGTCCTGTTGACTGACTGGTTGTTAATCCTCCGAGACTACAACTTTTTTTAATGGCATAAAGTCAAAAATAACCCTCAATATTTAACTTTTTGATCACTTTAGCAACTATTATTTTATTTGGTGCAAACAGACCCTTAACGTTTTATTTTCGTTCAAAATTCACTCTCGTTGGATAGAAACCGTCAGCCAACTAACGGTCAACACTCACGTGGCATGTCTACATAGAACATGTATGGAGATGCTGACGTGACATCACAATATTTTATAAAAAAATAATTTTTTTTATATTAAATTTTAACCAACCAGATAATGACGCGTGGCATTATCGGGTGGGTTTTAAAGTAGAGACTTAATAAAATTGAGATATGCAATATGCTTAGCGCCTAACCACCAGACCAACCTCCGAAGTTAGATAATAAACACCAAATAAAGAATATAATTGTATCAAAGCAATATGCTTAATATGCTTTTTCTTCTTCTTCTAATTGCTTTTGGTTTATCTCTTTATTATCTCTGTTATCTTCTCTCACTAAGACACATATGGTCAGTTTGGTCATTTAACTCACAAATCTCAATCAACTTTGTATTGCCAAAAAAAATGTGCTCAAAAGTTCATTTTTTATTAGTATTATGACTCACATCTATTGCTACTGCAGTTTGCTTACCTATTACCATGAGTGAGCATGCTGTCATTGATTGTGTTGGCTCTGCAGCTAGTCCTGCGAAATGGATGAATAAAGTTGAGTCGATTTTGCGCTCATCCGATCCAACAAAATAAGAAAAAAATCCTCTATTTTCACAAATCTAACCAAACTTTCCTTTTAGGGTTTGTTTGTACTAAAAACAAGAATATGAGCTAAAATAATCAAAAGATCAAATGTTAAGATTATTTTTAACTTTATATATTTTTAAATTTATTTGGTTAATGAATTTCTCCTTCACGTCAAAAAATTTTAAGTATATAAGTCTAGAGGTATTTGTTAGTGGATCGAGTTGTATGAACTTAATGTTTATATTAGGAATCCATGGAGCATGTCTATTTAGAACTGAATCAAAATCCATAGCCCAATTTTCCTCGATTAATTTAAATAATATTATCCCAACTGCACATCTCTCACTTCACATCTAACCGACTCAAATACGCCACGTCACCTATCCGAGTGAACCTCAAATAACCAATTAAATTTCATCCCACCTCTCTATATAAACAATCCCCTCTTCCCTACGCGAACTTCGCCGAACCTCCTCAATTCGCCCTCTCTTGAATACCGTCTGATTCAGTTCACCTTCTTTTCAAATCTCTGATTTTGTTCCCGTAAAACATGGCGCCGAAAGCCGAGAAGAAGCCAGTAGCGGAGAAAAGCCCTGCGTCGGCGGAGAAGAGGCCAAAGGCTGAGAAAAAGATCTCGAAAGATAGCGGAGAGAAGAAGAAGAAAAAGATCAAGAAAAGCACCGAGACTTATAAGATTTACATCTTCAAGGTCTTGAAACAGGTTCATCCGGACATCGGGATTTCGAGCAAAGCTATGGGGATTATGAACAGTTTCATCAACGACATCTTTGAGAAGCTGGCGCAGGAGGCTTCGAGATTGGCTAGGTATAATAAGAAGCCGACGATTACATCCAAGGAGATCCAGACGGCGGTGAGATTGGTTTTGCCTGGTGAATTGGCCAAACACGCTGTCTCTGAAGGAACCAAGGCGGTTACCAAGTTTACCAGTTCTTAGATTTGTTTCCCTATTCTTTATTTCTTAATTTTAAAAAAGAGATTGAAATTCAAGTTTTAGGTTTTTTATTGAGAATAATATTTTACTGTTGTAGTTGCAAAAGGTAAGTAAATGTAATTGGTTACTGTTTATGAATATAATTACGCTTGCTGGGTAATGAGTTTGATTGAGGCGAACGATGAATTGAATCGTAGGCGGCGGAAGTTGTCTGTTACAAGCATACCTAAGAATATTATAGGGAGGCGTGTGTGCTTGTATAAAGGTTGAAGGTTGTTTAAATATGGCAAAAAAAAAATACGCTTGACGTTTGCAGGTTTGTTATTTGGTTTTTTATTTATTTTAAAATTTTTAATTTAATTTAATTATGTTTTAATTGGATAAAAATTATTAGTTAATTAATGGTTAGCGGTTGATGTTGAATGGACTTATTATATGTTAAGAGCTGCACATGTGTTAGCATAATATTAGTTATATATTATCATTAGATTTAGTTACATGTCAACGGTTGATTTTGACATAGACAGTTTTTAGTACATGACAAGTTTAATTAATATTAATAGTTGATCGATAGTTGATTAACAAATTTTATTTAATTAGATTATATTTAGATCAAATTAAAATGTTGGGGATTGTTTGTTCAAAAAAAGAATAAGAGGTTAAATGACAAAACATGTAAACGTTGAGGTTGTTTGCTTAAAAAAATAAAGAGTCAAATGATAAAACATACAAACGTTTAAAGTATTTTTTGTCATTTTACCTTTAAATATTAAACAAATTTATCTATTCACTATTTTATTACTTTAGTTTTATATTTTTGAGTAAGTAATATTTTTATGACAAATGTTTTGAACTTTACACGTTAAACGTGAAAAGAAAAATAAAAAATAAAAAATTGAAGTGATGGAAAGAAAAATCAAAATTAAAAATTGAAGTGATGAAAAGAAAAATAAAAAATTGAAGTGTTGGACAATTGGAAGGATAAATAGTATATATATATCTTTCGTCAGTATGTTTAGGTGAGGGGATCAAAAATTATAAAGAAAATAATTTTTTTTATTGTTTGGTATAATAGTTATTTTTAATTTTTATATATTTTTTCTTAAAATATAATGTATTTTTAATTTTTATAATTTAATTTAATATTTTTAATATTATTATTTTTATTCAATTTAATTTCTAATATTTTTATTTAATTTAAAATTGACCCTTAATTGTTTTTAAATTTTATAATTTAATTTAATATTTTGAATATAATTTTATTTTGATCAATTTAATTTTTTAAAATTTTTGTTTGATTAAAAATTGACTCATATGCAATTCTAATTTTTTTTATAATTGAGTTCAATATTTTTAATATAGTTTTATTTTTTTCATTTTAGTCCATAAAATTTTTTATTTAATCCACAATTGACCTCTATTTATTTTAAATTTTTATAATTTGGTCTAATATTTGTATAATTTAATTTTAAAAATTTGATTGTTAATGTAACACTTAATACATGATCCAGAGGAATTCAACCTGAATATCAAATGCTACAAATGGTCCATTTGTGGATTAAAATAGATTTAAAAAAACAAGCATATTCGATTATATGAAAGTAAACAACCAACGTGAAAATAAAGTGGAAACAATAAACTAAAGTCACATGAAAAAATAAACCTTTAAAAATTTTAGAAAAATAAATTATTTAACAAAAATTCATTTTTGATAAGTTTACAAAATTTAAAACCAAAAAACATTCAAAAAACTTCAATACAAGTAGAAACATCTTATACCTCTATTTTCTTAACAAATAAGTTTAAATCAAAGTAAATTTAACAGAATCGAAGTTTAGGGATTAAAATATAAATAATTTATAAGTGAATTTTAAGTTAAAAATTCAGTTTTAGGTTTGTTTCATACTCATTAATTCCAATTAGACTTAATCGTAAATTCGTGTTGAAATCGGATTTCGAATTGAGTGTTAATTAGAAAAATAAGTAGTTTATGGGTCATACTGAAACATTCATAAAATACAGGGACCAATTTATGAAAAAGTGAAATTAAACCATCCTTTATGAAATGAACATTCACATATAGACCAAGTTTCAAGTTAATCTGAGCTAAAACAAGTCCATAATTGTAATTATAAAATTAGTGACTAAAGCGTAAAGTTTACAATTATAAGATATTGAACTAAATTATGAAATAGAAATAAATATAGGTCAATTCCAAAATAAATAAAATTTGAGGGATTAAATTGAACAAAAATAAAACCATAGTAAAATATTAGATAAAAATTTTAAAATTAAAAAATAAATAGGGGCCAATTTTAGATTAAATAAATATTTTAGGGATTAAATTAAAAAATATTAAATTTAATAATAAAATTAGGAACAAATAAGAGTAAATTTTATATTAAATAAAATTTTTAAGAACTAAACTAAATAAATAAAAAATATTAAATGAAATTATAAAATTAATTATTAATACAATGAAAATAAAATTAGAATTTTTAAAATATAATTTGAAAATTTTATTATAAAGTATGATATCTTTTACATTTCTTTTCTATTATTCACCCAATTTTAAAGAAAAAATTATTTATATATAAGCAAGGAAAGCTATCTCTCTTTTTTTTTTCATTTTAATTTTTTACTTTACCAAACAACCTTTAAATTTATTTATTTTTTAATTTTTTTTCTTCTTTCTTCCTCCTTTCTAATTTTCCACTTAATCAAGCGAAGCTTGGTCAAATCCAGTATTTTAGTTCTAAACGCACTTTTCAACTTTAAAAGCTCAAAAATATAGCTTTTCCTTTAGGGGCGTAAAGTTAGGGTGTAAAATTACTTTATCAATGCAAATTTTTTTTGCTAGAATTTTATTTTTTTGAATATTGCTAAAATTTCATCTGTTTGGTATTGATTGTGCTTTTCAAGGGGTAGAATTCGAACCTTGCGGGCTGAGAAGGTTTAATTTTAATCTCTTTCTGTCTTAGTTAAATTGTTACATACATATTTTTAAGAAGAAAAAAAATTGTGTAAAAGATGTGATGTAAAAAAATTTAAATGAGTTTTAAGGTAATAATTTAGGTAAGATAATTTTAAAATATAAAAATAATAAATTTATTAGGACAGAAAGAATATTTTGCATATACTTTAGACTTTATCTCGAAAATTAGAGAAAATAATAAAATATAATCTTGAAATTGTGACATAAAAAAACAAGTCTAACCGCTAACCAAGTTTAATCTTTATACTTAAAAATATTTTTTTATATTTTAATTTTAATTTTGTTTTTTAGTTTAAATACAAACACTTTTTTCATTGACAATATCATCTAATTAAATCAAAAAGCATATAAAAATAAAATATATATTCCTAATTTAGGATAAAAATGTAATATATAAAATAAAATATATTTATTCTTATCTTAATTTTAAAAAATATATATTATTCTTATACGTTCTTCAGTTTAATTAGACCATATTATTAATAAAAATATTTTGATTTATTGATTTTATATAAATTTAGTGTTGAATTTAAAACAAAATATATGTATAATATATATATATATAATATAGTCGATTACAAAACAAAAACTAAACTTTGTTCTTAGGTTTGTGGATAATTCTACGTTAAAGTACATGTACCGCAATGTACCACTATTCATATGTACTGTAATGTACCATTAACTGTTTTAATTAATTCTAAACACTAAGGACCGAAAGTGTTATTATTCTCTTTTAGAATAAAATTTTAAAAAATAATTTTTATATTATTTTTTAAGAGTTTTTTATTTTTTAATTCAAAAAATAATTAAACTTTTATTACTATAATAATTCCTACATTCACTTTAATTTAAGGGTAAAAGTTCACAAATGGTCACTAAACTTTGATCAATTATTTAATTCGATAACTAAACTTCCAATTGCTTCAATATTACCATTAAACTTTTAGTTTTGTTTCAATTTGATCACTGACCTGTTAACAACTGTTAAAAGGGTGATATGGCAGTTAAAATATTTTGTATAATAACACATTTAGTCTTCCATGTTTATACATTCAAACAATTTAGTCATAATTCGAAAGAAATAATAAATTTAACTCTTGTTATTTCAATTTGACCCTATTTTTAATTAGAGATAATTTAATATTTTATTTTAATCCCTCAATTATAACCAATGTTATCTTGTCCCTTCCAATCCCAATCATACTTAATTCATCCTTTAAAAATTAAAATAAATCAATTTATTAGTAAATTAAAATTTAGAGTTGGATTAATAGTTATTAATGGATACTATATAAATTAATTTACCATGCCCAGCAGTATCACGCCACCCATAGTCGAGGGAAAAAATGAGAGTCGTAGCTCGATGCCAAATTTCACTCTCGTCTCTGGTAAGATCCATGGGTAATGAGTGAAAGCACTCAATCTAGGCCATGATAAAGCAGGTGCAATCTACCAACCACGTAGACCCACAGAGTTGTAGGATTGGGACAAAAAAATCCCATGTCCTTGTAAACCCAAAATTCAAGTATCAATTTTAAAAATATACTTACTTTTCCTTTTTTATTATGTATAATTGAATACACATAAGAACATATGTATGTGTTTTTAATGGCCTAATAACAATTTTAAAATTCAAATATCAATTGTAAAAAATATACATAATTTTCCCTCTTTATAGTAATAATTTAATTAAAATTTATGAAATTTTAAATGATGGATTGGGTATGGTTGAGATTGGGAAAGACAAGATAACATTAGTTATAATTGAGGGATCAAAATAAAATATTAAATTATCTCTAATTAAAAATAGGGTCAAATTGAAATAACAAGAGTTAAATTTATTATTTCTTTCGAATTATGACTAAATTGTTTGAATGTATAAACATGGAAGACTAAATGTGTTATTATACAAAATATTTTAACTGCCATATCACCCTTTTAACAGTTGTTAACAGGTCAGTGATCAAATTGAAACAAAACTAAAAGTTTAATGGTAATATTGAAGCAATTGGAAGTTTGGTTACCGAATTGAATATGTCACACCCCGAAAACCGGTCTAGTCAAAATTAGGTTCCGGTGATCAGATATTTTGTACCGGTCGTGCCCGAATAAAGAAAGTGCTCAATCTTTGTACCCCATTTTGGAGTAATGAAAGTTTTATGGGCTTAATTGAAGTTGTTGAACCTTTTTGTAAGGAATGAAAGTCATAGTAGTGACTATATTATAAAAATTGAAAGTTTGGGGGTACAAGTATAAATAATTGAGAGTTGAGGGACTAACCTTACGATTAGCCCCTCCTCATTGCTAATCATCACTTACCTGGGATTTCTTGATGCAATTCCTTCATTGGAAGGAAACTATTCTAATAAAGAAAAACAAGTGAATAGCCAAGGTTGAGAGACTTACCCGATTGTAGAATTAAGCAAGCACCTCCCTTGTCTTCATCATCTTCAAGGAAACACACACCTCCATTGTTGAGTGCTTTGAACTTTAAGTTTTCTTCGGTGTATTGATATCGAATTGTTGCTATCGATCGGGCAAGCTATAATCCCCAAACAACCATTAAAATCCATGGATATATTGAGCTTAATCTTAAGCTAGGGTTTTGGCCATCCATGGAAATTCTTAGCTAATGACTATATTCAAGTTAAGTTATTGATTTTGATATTGTTATGCTGATTTCGACGTCATAACATGAATTCCAAACAATTTCCTATTGTTAACCTAGCCCAAGAAGTGGAGAAAGACCATCCACCGTCACCAACAAAAGCTAGGAACAAAGGAGTTGTTATCTAGGAATCTTGAAGCCTCCTATTGCTAGACGAGTGTAGTAGTGTCTCGGGATCGGCTAGGTGCTATCCCAGTTGCATTTGATTTGTGTTTACGTTGTGTCTTCATTTGGGTAGCTCAAGTAGAGCTTACGAGATGTGAACTCCATGTGGTAAGTGTGGCAAGGTCATCCTATTTCCTTGAACACATTATGATATGCCATGATTTAATCGTTATATGATATATGTGAAAAGTTAATAATGTAATATTGAGGTACATAGGAATTGATATGTTGCATAAATGGCATGATATGCCATTTGGAGCCAAGGCTCAATTTGCAATCCTATATGATATGGCCTAAGGGCACAAAGGTAAGTTTTATGATGATATGTGTGACCTTAGACACTTGTGGACTTTGGATACAATTGGCATGCTATAGGGTTATTTGAGCTCACTATGTAAGGGATTGGACTACGGTTCGTGGCTACGACCTATATGTGGGGAGAAAAGGTTGGATTGTGTAAGGGACTCCAGAGCTACGGCTCAAGGCTAAGGCCTACGTTCGATATGATTGGTGTATAGGGGAATCCGCATATCTATAGCTTGTTATGTCCAAGGAAAATGAAAGAATATGTGCTTTACATTTAATATATGAAATTACTATATGTTGTTATTAAGCATGCTTTGTATATGTTAATGTTATACATACGACACTCAAGCATGCTTACAAGTCAATTATGTCATCAAATAACTTATTTGAATTTGTGATAACTACCTCACTAGGCTATGTAAGCCTAACATCTGTGTGTCTCATGCATTTTAGGATCTTGAAGAAATTCGGGCTTCAATCATGTGGTTGCAGTTGCAAGTCACTCTCATCAACCCCATGTATGCTTATGTTTTGTCTTGAACTCCTAGTAAGGTGGCATAAGGCTTAGACATGTCATAATTGTCTATTTTGACATGTGTGTAATTGCCCGAGTGTGTCTAACGGGTAGATGTGCATTTTGGTATGTTTGTGAAATAGTAAAACTAGTTAATTTTGGCTTAAAGGTACTAAAAGGTGAAAGTGGGGTAAACGGATTCGAAATGCTCTAAAATTTTGTATACTATTAGAAATATGGTTTAATAACTTGCCGGTAAGATTTTTGGAATTTGGACATTGTTCAACAAGTTAAATTGGCTAAACATCAGATAAAATCTATCATTATAGTACATATGTATCAATACAGGTCAAGCTGTATCGATACGACCTTGTATATTTGGACTAGGTAAAATAGAGCGTATCGATACATTTAGGGGTGTACCGATACGGATCTTGGCAGTAAGGTCTGAAAAATAAATTGTATCGATACGGCCTTAGGCTATATCGAAACGGGTCAACTTGGGTTAACATGTATCAATACAGTCTCAGTGGTACCAATACAGGGCCTTAATCATTCAAGTCTAAATCGAATTTGTGCATATCCGTATCGAGATGGACCCAAGGTGTATCGATACGAAGGTAGTTAATTCTGTTAAACGGCTTGGAACATAGTTTTGAATAATTTACAAAATGGTTACCAAATATTGTATAGTCTAATTGGATAGCTAAACGACCTCAGTTTGTAACGAAATTTCATAGTCTAATAAGTAGAAAGTTAAATTTAAGATTGATAACATGGATTTCAGTTAAGGACCCTTAATTTGTAAAATTTACAATTTAGTCCCTAAGTTTGAAAAAGTTTAATATTGACCCCAATTTGAGTAAGTTGTTAATAAGTTGGTTTGATAAGTCTTAACTGAGGTTAATTGAATAGTCTGAATGAGCCTCCTAACCCCGATTAAGCTTTCGATCTCCGAATATGATTTTTTGTAACACTTTCTGACTCAATTCTCTATCAGGCCGAGAAGGGTGTGTTACATTTGTGGTATCAGAGCTAGAGTTTAGTCAATTCTAGGACTAAACCGAGGCTTATCATGAGTCTGCATGTGCATATGCTACCTATGAGTTTATTTGTGTATGTTATATGTGACTTGCAACTAACACGATCTAACCTTTTCTATTTGAATAGATTTTAAGAATGGTCGTACCCAACGATAGACGTGTCGCAATAAAGCCATATCTTGGCTCCTCTTCAACACAGAAGGACAATCTAGGAGCCAAAGTTCGACCTAAACAGGTGGGGCGAAATCACCCACCTAATCCTCCTCCTATGCCTCCCGCTCAGTAAGAGTATTTGATGTCCATGGTTGAGATGATCAAGCAAGTGGTCCTGTCTCTCAGGCAAGAGCATCCACCTTAGCCCGTTGAAGCGTCCTCATTTGTTCTAAGAGCTCGTATCGACAAGCTCAGACAAGACCATGTTTATACCTTCACCGAACAGGAACAAGACAATCCCAAAGTAGCAGAGTACTGGCTGGAAAGCACACTCAAAATCCTGAATAAGAAAATGAAATGTCCTGAAGAACACAAGTTGGAGTGTGCTCTGGCATTAATTTCTAAAAAATCTCAGAGCTGATGGGACACCATTGACACTTATAGTACCTGAGCATAGAGTTACGTAGGACTTTTCCTTTCAGGAGTTCCACAAGAAGTATATCAGTGAAGACTATATCGTTGAAAGACGTAAGAAGTTCCTCTATCTGAGACAAGGAGGAAGACCAGTGGAGTAATACATACATGATTTTTGCAAGTATTCGAGGTATGGTGCGAAGATCATACGCACCGAGAAGGAAAAATGCAGAATGTTCATCGATGGCCTTTATGATGAGTTACGTCCTCTCTTCACTGCCTTGGAGTTGGAGGACTTCCAATCTTTGGTCAATCAGAAAATTGCTACTTAAGCCTCCCAGAAGGCTTATGAAAGAAGGAAGGGGAACCAAGCCAGATCCGATAAGAGATTTTGAGATGATTCCAAGCCTTTCATGCCTCAGAAGAAGGGTAGATAGTGGGACCAGAAGTCTGCCACCTTTCATCAACTACCAAGGACTTGATACGTGCCACAATCCCAATCTCCGAGAATATTTGTTGCTCGTACAACTTCGGTTGATAAGACAAGTGGTTAAGGGAGAGGTCCACAGATTCCTTTGTGCAACTTCTGTCAGAAAAGGCATCCTGGGTCGTGTCGCAGATAGACCGGATCTTACTATCTTTGTGGTAAAGCGGGTCACTTTATCAGACAATGTCCGTAGAACCTGAATGCTCCTAAATTTGTGGCTTCTCAGAGCAATGCTACCAAAGCAAAGGAAGGGAAACAAGTGTAGTCTGGTTCAGTAGGAAGACCTTGCAACACAAATTCTCCTTTAGTGGGGTGTAATCCTCAGCCCAGATGTACCATGTTCGAGGTTGAGAACATGAGGATGATCCCGATGTGATAGCAGGTATGGTGGAATTATGTTATGATCTTGTCTATGCTTTGGTAGATCTAGGCTCTACGTATTCCTTTATTAGCGAACAATTGATTAAGAAGTATGCCTTAAAATTTGAATTAGTCACTTCTGAGATAGTTGTTTCTAAACCACTAGGAGATAATGTAGTTATATGGTTGATTTGTAAAGCTTGTCCTCTAAGGATCCAAGGGATCCCATTTATGGCCAATTTGATGGTTTTTCCCTTCCATGAGTTCGAACTTATCCTAGGCCTTGATTGGTTAGCTGAACATCAGGCCTGGGTAGAATGCTCAAAGAAGAAACTATACCTCTATGGGCTCAACAAGGAAAGTATAACTTTGATGAAAACCAAACCCGAACCTAGTAAAGCTATAATGTGTTCTATGGAGTCAAAAGAATATCCAAAGTTCGAAAATATACCGGTGGTGAAGGAATTCCCTGATGTGTTTTCCGATGAACTTCCAGGTCTCCCTTGTAATATCCCATTATTTGATTAGTGGCCAAAATGTAAAGAATCAAAATTTAGTGGTTTTAGTTCAGTGACTAAAACGTAAAGTTTTAAAGTTTGGTGTCAAAAGTGAAAAGTTGAGAAAAGTTCAAGGACCAACATGGTAATTTTCCCAATAATTATTTTTATTCCATAAATAGATAGATCATCTAAGGGTGTGGATCGAATATAAAAACTATGGTTTGATCTGGTGTTTCTATTATTTGGAAATTACGGTTAAAGTTTAAGTGTAATTCGGGTAATCGTATGAGCATGTAATTTTATGAAAAATTGAAGGAAGTCTTAAAAAGACCCGAAGAGCATAGCATCAGAGTTTTGAATTGTTTTTAAATCAGTTTAGATTCGATTCTATTCAGTATTTTGTATAGGTGGTGGAATGGCATTTTTGAAAACAAATTATTTCATTAATGACATTTTAGACATTTCACCTATACTTTTTAACGAAAATTTATTATGGAAGAGGATAAAATATAGGTGTTGGATTGTGATTGATTATAACTAAGGGGTGAAATAGTCATTTGACTATTTTAGAGATTTTTATTTTTATATAGCCAAATTAGAAGACATTTGGCATTAAAATTAAAGATAGAAAAGACTAGAAATTTGCTCATCTTTCTCCCAAGTAGCCGAGACCCCTAGCAAGGTAAGAGCAAAAATTTCATTTCAATTTTTGGCTTGATTTAATTGGTTTTTTGTTAGAGACATGAAATAAGAAATTGATCTCCTTTGAATTCTCTATCTTTTGACATAAGTTTCGCTTAGTCTCCATATCTCTAAGCTGAGTTTAATGATTAGGGTGGTTGAAGAGTATGTTAAGATTTCATGTTTTAAGGCTTAATCAAGTTGGAAATGGTGTTGTAGTGTTGTTTAGATGCTTGAAATGATGAAAACTTCTTGATAAACCTATAAGGACCATTTCGGCAAAATGAATAATATTAGGGGAAATTTTGTAAAAATTATTTTGATGATGGATTTGATTAGAATGATGTTTTCTAAATTGAATTATGTTGTTGGGTTGTAGAAAACATCATTTTAGGACCAATTTGTGAATTGTGTAAATTGGGTGAAATAAGTGAAAAATTGGAAAATATTCAAGAAGCATGGGTATGTTGTTTGCTATGATACAATGATCATTTTGGTATTAATATTTTTGAAAATGCAGATGAAATGTGGAAGTTTCCAAATTTTAGTTTATAAACCCTAAGAGAAAGAATTTAGGGTTTAAAGGGAGATTATCAAACTATTGGTTGCAATGTGTAATTTGAGATGAGATTAAAGTATTGGGATCATGGTGGTTACAAAGAAGTACTTGGTTGAAAATATTAATTTTTCCATATTGGTATGTACATGTATTAGTAAAGGTTGGACATGTACTTAAGGTTGCTTGTGTCATGTATTTAATGTACAAACAGATAACAATCGAGTTCGAGTACAAACGAGTGAAGAAAGAAGATAGAAAGTGCAATCGAGCTTAGTGAGGCTAGTATAAATTATAACTTTGAAAGTGTCAATGTGAGTGCAATGCATGCATAGCATGATTTTTTTGTCATTCATTATATAATTGACCTGTTAAAAATATGTCCAGAATTGAGAATACATGCATGGATCACAACTTATCCATGGAATGTTATTTTACGTATGAATTGCTTAATATGTATATATGTTGCCATGTATGAGATTATGATTGATATAAAGCCCAAAGTATGAGATAGGAAATTAAAAGTATAGTTGGATATCCATAGAGTCATAAACAGCTATATAAATATTTTAGCACTCTCGACAGAGTGCAATTTATTATAAGTACTTCAGGTAAAGTGCAAAATAATTAATAATTGTATACTCGGTAAGTATACAAAAACACTTCGGTGTTAAGCACTTCCAGTAATGTGCACCTAATATACTATACTCAAGTAAGTATAGAGGGGATGACTCGCTACCAAAAATTTCCTTAATTCAATACTTGGGCTAAATGAATTGAAAAACAGGTTAAAAAGGCTTGAAAGCTCGATGATGAATATAGCAACGGTATTGGTAAGAATCAAGGTTATTACCATGTAATATGTTACTATATATATCATGTCATATATGTTAAAATGCATAAAATGGGAGGTGATCATATGCATTGTCACTATAATATATTGATACCTATGTTAAAATGCATTTGAATTAAATGTTGTTGCCTCACTAAGTATATGCTTAGCGTATGATGACTTTGATGCGTAGGTTTTAAAGGAGCTTCGAGTGAAGAGTAGCCGAGCTTCACTTTCGTATTTTGGGAGGTATATCTCCATACTCATTGTAATGTAATGACATCCATCCTTTCTTTTGGAAATGTACTAGATGCATTTATAATTAGTGGGGTTGTAATAACTTACCACTAAATATGGTAGGTTAATAGTTGTTGAATATGGATGATGAACCTAGTAAGTCCTATTATGGTTATAAATGGTAATGGACTAAGTTTTTAGTAAATATGGATTCTAAGATAGAAAGTTTAAAAATCTGCCCAGAAATGTATACACAAGCAGTGTGTTCGAAAAATCAGCATAAATTCCAAAATTGGAATTAGACAGTGAATATTATATGTATGAACTAAAATATTTGTCTAGTTTCTTACAAAATTAACGGTGTCTGATTTCGAGTTGTATGTAAAAAGTTATGAATTTTTATTCGACGGAAGGTCAGAAAACAGGGTAGCAGAATTTTTGAAATTCTGGGCTGTGACGTGAATCTGAGGATTTATTTGAATTTTTGTGTAATGAATTTAGGCTAATAATTTATATGGTTAAAAAGATTAATGAATCTAGTTTAATTAGAAAATTTCGGAACGAATTTTTGATGTCTATAAATTTTTAGGTAAAGGCAGTGCAGGCTGCCAATTTTCTATATTAAGAAAATATAAGGGTTTAATCTTTGTTAGTAACAACACTGACTCGTATTTGGTGATAAATACGGGAAAGAGATGTTACATTTATTGACATCAGAGCCTTAAGTTTAGTCGATTCTGGATAGAAATTGAATTTAAAATGAGTGGGAATTGTATACATGCCACTAGGATGTCATAATTACTAATGATTATGTGCAGATACTCTGATGCTCTATAATTAGTAATGCTACTCTATATTAAGAAACTTGTTGTAAATGTGTTCTGTTCAGATGTTGGACCGTCAGGGTTCTAGACATGCGTTTGAACAGGAGGTTCCTGTGCAGAGTGGAAGTAATGAGGTAAATCAGAATGTACCTCAGGAGCAATATCAAGGTCAGGCACCTGCACAAGGACAACAAAACATGCCGATTCAGGATCGTGGACTGTTCCTGCAGGCATTAGATGATATCTTAAATAGACTGAAACCAGTGTCTGTGCCAAGGGAGTTGAGGAAGTTGAAGGCATCAGAGTTTCAAGGTGATTCTGATGTTGATCCGATGTCTACGAACTTTTGGCTAAATGATATTAAAATTATATTGGACTCTATCCGGTGTGATGATCAAGGAAGACTGGAAGGTGTAACATCACTTCTGATGGGGCCTGCTCGAATTTGGTGGACCACCATTTCTGCTCAGATTCCTCGGGAACGAGTTACTTGGGAATTCTTTTTAAAAGAGTTCCAGAACAAGTACATTGGTGATGTTTTTATCGAGGATATGATGACTTGGTTGCTCTTGATTTGTTTGAATTTCAAGTGGCGGTTAACCGAGCTAAAGGAATGGAAGGGTGGAACAAGAAGAAGCTTCTGAGAAGAAAACACAGTCAATTAAGTGACTTGGAGGCCCTAGTGTTTTACCCTGGTCTAAACGGGGTAAAGGTTTTCAGTAGCAAGGATCAGTTGGGTCGATGTCGTCCGCAAAGAAGAGTTCTTCTGCGGGTAAATCCAAGCAAATCCACAATAAAACTAGTGGAAGTAAAGGTGATGGACTTTGGAATAGACCTGAATGCAAGACTTGTGGTAGAAGACATCATGGTCGATGTTGGTATGCACCGGAGATAGTGTGCTATCAATGTGGGAAGTTGGGTCATTTCAAACAAGCATGTCCAGAATTACAGGGGAATCAATCGGTGGCTGTTTCTCAGAGAAATAAAGGAAACCGAGGGTGGAATTCCCATCAAGGTGCATCGGAAGTTGCATCAAATCTGAAAGGCAAAGCTCCTGCTCGTGTATATAATATCAAGACCACATAGAGTAAAGATGATCCTGATGTGATATCAGGTATGCTTGAACTCTTTAATAGACCTATTTTTGCACTAATTGATCATGGTTCCACTCATTCATTTATTAGTTCTAGAATCATACTAGAAAGAAACATTCCAGTAGAACTAATTAAGAGTGAGGTGGTAGCAACCAATCCATTAGGCCAGAGTGCTAAGGTTAAGAGGATTCCTGTCAGTGTCCTATTAAAATTTAGAGTGCGGATTTCCCCACTGACCTTATGGAATTACCATTTTGTGAGTTCGAAATAATATTGGGGATGGATTGGTTATTTATATATGATGTTGTAGTGGAGTGCCAATTAAAAAGATTAATTTTAAAGGCACCAAATGGATCACGAATAATATTCGTGGGGGAGAAGCCGAATCATCGGAGTGATGTTATTTCGACTGTTGCTGCGAATGAAATGTTGATGGATGGTTGTGAAATAGATCCAACTCCCAAAATTGATACCTTGAAGAATGGAGTGAAAATAGAAGATATACCTATGGTGCGGGAATTCCCAGATGTATTCCCAGAAGAATTACCGGGACTACCTCCAGATAGAGAGGTAAATTTTGGAATTGATGTATTACCTGGTACAACACCCATATCGATGGCATCGTCTCGTATGGCACCTGCTGAACTCTGAGAACTCAAATCACAACAACAAGAATTGCAGAATCGAGGTTTTATACGACCAAGCATATCACCATGGGGAGCACCTGTATTATTTGTAAAGAAGAAAGATGGATCGATGAGATTGTGTATCAATTATTGTCAACTTAATTAAGTGATGATAAAGAATAAATATCCATTGCCAATAATTGATGATCTCTTTGATCAATTAAAGGGGGCAGCAGTGTTCTCTAAGATTGATCTTCGATCGGGCTATCATCAATTGAAGATTAAAGAGCAGGATATTCCAAAGACGACTTTTAGGACTCGATATGGTCATTATGAATTCATGGTGATGCTGTTTGGATTAACTAATGCCCCAGCAGCATTTATGGATTTGATGAACCGAATTTTTCAGCCATACCTGGACCAGTTTGTAGTGGTATTCATAGACGATATCATGGTTTATTCTAAAACCAAGGAGGACCATGATGTTCATCTCAGAATAGTTCTTCAGATTTTGAGGGAGAAGAAATAATATGCCAAATTATCTAAATGTGAGTTTTGGCTTTCTGAGGTGACATTTCTTGGACATATAGTATCGGCTGAAGGAATTCGGGTTGATCCTCAGAAAATTCAAGCTATCTTGGAGTGGAAACCTCTTAAAAATGTTGCAGAGGTTAGAAGTTTTCTCGGATTGGCAGGATATTACCGCTGATTCGTAAAAAATTTCTCAATGATTGCTGCACCTATTACCAAACTGCTCAGGAAGAGTGTACCTTTTATGTGGACTAAAGAATGTCAAGAAATCTTTGAAAGATTGAAGAAAATCTTGACAGAAGCTCCGGTGTTAGTTCAACCTGAATCGGGTAAGAATTTTGTGGTGTATAGTAATGCATCGCATAATGGTTTGGGTTGTGTACTTATGCAAGATGGGAAAGTGGTGGCTTATGCTTCTAAGCAGCTTAAAACTCATGAGAGTAATTATCCTACTCATGATTTGGAATTAGCTGCGGTTGTCTTTGCTTTAAAAATTTGGCGCCACTACTTATATGGTGAAAGATGTTATATATATACAAACCACAAAAGCCTAAAATATCTTTTAACGCAGAAGAAGCTGAATCTAAGAAAAAGGCGATGGATTGAGCTAATTAAGGATTATGATGCAATTATTGATTATCACCTGGGAAAGGCTAATGTGGTGGTAGACGCACTTAGTCGAAAGATGTTTTCAGCCCTACGGATATCGAATGCTCAATTATCAATATTGGATGATGGTGCTCTACTTGCTGAGCTGAACATCAGGTCTACTTTGATAGACAAAATAAAAGAATCACAGGAAACAGATGAAAATTGTTTAGAGAAAAAGAAGAAAGCTGAAAGGGGAGAATCTTCAGACTTCGAAGTAAAGTCCAATGGATGTTTATATTATAAAGGACGTGCTTATATTCCTGAAGATGATGAATTGAAAAAGGAAATTCTTATAGAAGCATATTATAGTCCTTTAACGATGCACCCGGGAGGAAATAAAATGTATCAGGATTTGAAGAGCCGTTTTTGGTGGCCAGGAATGAAAAGAGCTATAACGAAATTCGTGTCTAAATGATTAACTTGTCAGCAAGTTAAAGTAGAACATCAAGTGCCATCAGGGTTACTTCAACCAATTGCTATTCCAGAATGGAAATGGGAAAAGTGACTATGGACTTTGTAACCGGATTACCAGTGACACCAAGTAGGAAATACTCAATTTGGGTGATCGTAGACCGATTAACCAAATCAGCACATTTCCTGCCTGCCAGAACATATTTCTCTTTGAATAAATATGCAGAGTTGTATATTCGGGAGATTGTTAGATTACATGAAGTTCCTATTTCCATTGTGTCTGACAGAGATCCAGGTTTACTTCTAGATTCTAGAAAGCACTACAGGAAGCATTGGGTACTCGATTGCACTTTAGTACTGCCTTCCACTCGCAAACTGATGGACAATCAGAGAGGACAATTCAGATTTTGGAAGATATGCTAAGAGCGTGTGTCATTGAGTTTGCAGGTTCGTGGGAAAAGTACTTACCATTGGTTGAATTTGCGTATAACAACAATTATCAGTCAAGTATTAAAATGGCACCGTATGAAGCTTTATATGGAACAAAATGCCAGACACCGTTAAATTGGTTTGAGTTAGAAGACCGCAAGATTATCGGTCCTGACTTGATTCAAGAGGTAAAAGAAAAAATGAAGATAATTCGAGATAATCTAAGGGCAGCTTCCGATAGACAAAATGCTTATTCAGATTTAAAAATAAAAGATATTGAGTATTAGGTAGGAGACAAGGTATTTTTGAAAGTTTCACCATGGAAGAAAATAATGAGATTCGGAAGAAAAGGGAAGCTTAGTCCCATATTCATTGGTCCATATGAAATCTTGAAAAGAGTTCGACCGATGGCGTAATAATTGGCTTTACCACCAGAAATGAGCAAGATTCATGATGTTTTTCATGTATCGATGCTTCGCAAATATAGGTCGGATCCTTCTCATGTCATTTCACATGCGAAAGCTGAGATGCAACCTGATTTGACATTTGAAGAAGAACTAGTAAAGATTTTAGCTCATGGGGTGAAGAAATTGAGGAACAAATCGACTCCATTGGTTAAGGTGCTCTGGAAAAACCACAAAGTGGAAGAAGCCACATGGGAAACTGAAGAACGAATGAAAGAACAATACCCACATTTGTCTAATCCAGGTATGCTCTAAAAGTTCTAGGACAAATTTTTTAGGGGGAGAGAATTATAATATGCCATTATTTTATTAGTGGTGAAAACGTAAAGAATAAAAAGTTAGTGGTTTTAGTTCAGTGACTAAAACATAAAGTTTTAAAGTTTGGTGACAAAAGTGAAAAGTTGAGAAAAGTTTAAGGACCAACATGGTAATTTTACCAATAAGTATTTTTATTCCATAAATAGATAGATCATCTAAGGGTGTGGATCGAATATAAAAACTATGGTTTGATCTGGTGTTTCTATTATTTGGAAATTACGGTTAAAGTTTAAGTGTAATTCGGGTAATCGTATGAGCATGGAATTTTATGAAAAATTGAAGGAAGTCTTAAAAAGACCCGAAGAGCATAGCATCAGAGTTTTGAATTGTTTTTAAATCAGTTTAGATTCGATTCTATTCAGTATTTTGTATTGGTGGTGGAATGGCATTTTTGAAAATAAATTATTTCATTAATGGCATTTTATACATTTCACCTATACTTTTTAATGAAAATTTATTATGGAAGAGGATAAAATATAGGTGTTGGCTTGTGATTGGTTATAACTAAGGGGTGAAATACTCATTTGACTATTTTAGAGATTTTTATTTTTAGATAGCCAAATTAGAAGACATTTGGCATTAAAATTAAAGATAGAAAAGACTAGAAATTTGCTCATCTTTCTCCCAAGTAGCCGAGGCCTCTAGCAAGGTAAAAGAAAATATTTCAATTCAATTTTTGGCTTGATTTACTTGGTTTTTGGTTAGAGATATGAAATAAGAAATTGATCTCCTTTGAATTCTCTATCTTTTGACATAAGTTTTGCTTAGTTTCCATATCTCTAAGCTGAGTTTGATGATTAGGGTGGTTGAAGAGCATGTTAAGATTTCATGTTTTAAGGCTTAATCAAGTTGGAAATGGTGTTGTAGTGTTGTTTAGATGCTTGAAATGATGAAAACTTCTTGATAAACCAATAGGGACCATTTTGGAAAAATGAATAATATTAGGGAAAATTTTGTAAAAATTATTTTGATGATGGATTTGATTAGAATGATGTTTTCTAAGTTGAATTATGTTGTTGGATTGAAGAAAACATCATTTAAGGACCAATTTGTGAATTGTGTAAATTGGGTGAAATAAGTGAAAAATTGGAAAATATTCAAGAAGCATGGGTATGTTGTTTGCTATGATACAATGATCATTTTGGTATTAATATTTTTGAAAATGGAGATGAAATGTGGAAGTTTCCAAATTTTAGTTTATAAACCCTAAGAGAAAGAATTTAGGGTTTAAAGTGAGATTATCAAACTATTGGTTGTAATGTGTAATTTGAGATGAGATTAAAGTATTGGGAGCATGGTGGTTACAAAGAAGTACTTGGGTGAAAATATTAATTTTCCATATTGGTATGTACATGTATTAGTAAAGGTTGGACATGTACTTAAGGTTGCTTGTGTCATGCATTTAATGTACAAACAGATAACAATCGAGCTCGAGAACAAACGAGTGAAGAAAGAAGATAGAAAGTGCAATCGAGCTTAGTGAGGCTAGTATAAATTATAACTTTGAAAGTCTCAAGGTGAGTGCAATGCATGCATAGCATGATTTTTATGTCATTCATTATATAATTGACATGTTAAAAATATGTCCAGAATTGAGAATACATGCATGGATCACTACTTATCCATGGAATGTTATTTTACGTATGAATTGCTTAATACATATATGTTGCCATGTATGAGATTATGGTTGATATAAAGCTCAAAGTATGAGATAGGAAATTAAAGGTATAGTTGGATATCCATAGAGTCATAAACAGTTGTATAAACATTTTAGCACTCCCGGTAGAGTGCAATTTATTATAAGCACTTCAGGTAAAGTGCAAAATAATTAATAATTGTATACTCGGTAAGTATACAAAAACACTTCGGTGTTAAGCACTTCCAGTAAAGTGCACCTAATATACTATACTCAAGTAAGTATAGGGGGCATGACTCGCGTACCAAAAATTTCCTTAATTCAATACTTGGGCTAAATGAATTGAAAAACAGGTTAAAAAGGCTTGAAAGCTTGATGATGAATATGGCAACAATATTGGTAAGAATCAAGGTTATTACCATGTAATATGTTACTATATATATATATCATGTCATATATGTTAAAATGCATAAAATGGGAGGTGATCATATGCATTGTCACTGTAATATATTGATACCTATGTTAAATTGCATTTGAATTAAATGTTGTTGCCTCACTAAGTATATGCTTAGCGTATGATGACTTTCATGCATAGGTTTTAAAGGAGCTTCGAGTGAAGAGTAGCCGAGCATCAATTTCATATTTTGGGAGGTATATCTCCATACTCATAGTAATGTAATGACATCCATCCTTTTTTTTGGAAATGTACTAAATGGCATGTACAATTAGTGGGGTTGTAATAACGTATCACTAAATATGGTGGGTTAATAGTTGTTGAATATGGATGATGAACCTAGTAAGTCCTATTATGGTTATAAATGGTAATGGACTAAGTTTTTAGTAAATATGGATTCTAAGATGGAAAGTTCAAAAATCTGCCTAGAAATGTATGCAAAAGCAGTGTGTTCAAAAAATCAGCATAAATTCCAAAATTGGAATTGGAAAGTGAATCTTATATTTATGAACTACAGATTTTGTCTAGTTTCTTACAAAATTAACGATGACTGATATCGAGTTGTGTGTAAAAAGTTATGAATTTTTATTCGACGGAAGGTCAGAAAACAGGGTAGCAGAATTTTTGAAATTCTGGGCTATGACGTGAATCTAAGGATTTATTTGAATTTTTGAGTAATGAATTTAGGCTAATAATTTACATGGTTAGAAATATTAATGAATCTAGTTTAATTAGAAAATTTTGGAACGAATTTTCGATGTCTATAAATTTTTAAGTAAAGGCACTGCAGGCTGCCAATTTTCTATATTAAGAAAATATAAGGGTTTAATCTTTGTTAGTAACATCACTGACTCGTATTTGGTGATAAATACAGGAAAGGGATGTTACATCCCTCCGACCAAAGAAGTAGAATTATAAATTGAAGTACAACCGAGGACTACATCCGTCTCCATTGCTTCGTATATGATGGCTCCAGTTGAATTAAAAGAGTTGAAGGCCCAAATCCAAGATTTTTTTGGACAAAAGGGTTTATCCAACCGAGTTCCTTACCCTGGGGAACACCAGTTTTTTTGTTAAAAAGAAGGATGGATCTGTCCATTGGCTACCGTCAGTTGAATAAAGTCACAATCAAGAATAAGTATCCGTTACCAAGGATCGATAATCTCTTCGATCAGTTGAAGGGTGCTTCTATCTTCTCCAAGATAGACTTGCGATCCGGGTACTATCAAATGTTAGTGAAGGAGTCTGATGTCCCAAAGACTGCCTTCTGAGCTAGATACGACCACTATGAGTTTATGATAATGCCTTTTGGGCTTACCAATGCACCTGCAGCCTTCATGGATTTGATTAATCGTGTGTTCCGCCCTTATCTAGATAAATTCATGTTTGTGTTTATAGATGACATCTTGATCTATTCCAAGGACACTACCACTCATGAATAACATCTCTGGATTGTGCTTCAGACTCTCCAGGAGAAACGGCTATACGCTAAGTTCAGCAAATGTGAGTTCTGGCTGTCTAAAGTATCCTTTTTGGGACTTGTGATCTCTCATGCGGGAGATCAAGTTAACCCAAAGAAGATTCAAGCAGTTCTTGATTGGATCCCTCCAAAGAACGTTGGAGAGGTTCGTAGTTTTCTAGGCCTTGTAGGATAATACCGTAGATTCTTAAAAGGGTCCTCGATGGTTGCCGCACCCTTGACAAAGCTTCTCTGTAAAGAAACTCCCTTTGTGTGGACAGTGGAAATGGGAACGTATTATGATGGATTTCGTAAGTGGTTTACCAATGACACCGAAGAAAAATGATTCTATTTGGGTCATTGTAGATCGATTCACCAAGTCTGCTCATTTCCTTCCGGTGAGGATGGAATTCAGCTTGCCTAGACTTGCTGAGTTGTACATTCATGAAATCATCTGTTTGCACGGAGTTCCTGTGTCCATTATTTTTGACAGTGATTTGCGTTTTGCATCTCAGTTTTGGAGAACCCTACATGAGGTATTGGGAACCCGAGTACACTTAAGCAATACTTTCCATCCTCAAAATGATGGCCAATCTGAGAGGGTTATTCAGGTAACCTTATATCCCTTCTATTCATATGCATAAGTATTTCGTACCAATCTCAACTCTTCCTTGTAGATTCTGGAAGACATGCTACGAGCCTATGTTATCGACTTTAGGAATACGTGGCTCTTTATAAAGCTTCGATTAAAATGGCTCTTTATAAAGCTCTTTATGGAAGAAGATGTAGAACCCCTCTTTGTTGGACCAAGCTTGGTGAAGGAAAGGTGTTAGGCCTTGACTTTGAGAAACCGAAGAAAGGGTAACCACCATTCGTGACTGGCTCAAGGTTGCCTTTGACCAGCAGAAAGCTTATGCTGACTCAAAAAAAAGGTACATTCGGTATGATGTTGGTGAGAAAGCTTTCCTTCAAGTATCTCCATGGAAAAAGATCATTCGTTTTGGCAAGAAGGGGAAGCTAAGTCCTCGTTTTATTGACCTATTCGAGGTGATCGAGCGAGTTAGACCTATTGCCTACTGAATAGCTCTCCCTAAAGAGTTAATTCGTATACATAATGTCTTCCACGTGTCAATATTGCAGAACTACATGTATGATCCTTCTCACGTGATTGAGCCAGAGTCTGTGGAGATTCACTCTAATTTGACGTACAAGGAGGAACCAGTACAGATCCTCGCACGAGAAGTCAAGAGACTTCGGAACAAGTCTGTGCCCCTAGTAAAAGTTCTCTGGAGAAGTCATACAGTGGAGGAAGCAACGTGGGAGCCAGGAGAAGCAATACAAAACCAGTATCCTCATCTTTTCGAATAGAGTGAAAATTCGAGGACGAATTTTCTTAAGGGGGAGAGTTGTCACACCCTAAAAATTGGTATAGTCAGAATTAGATTCGGGTGATAGGAAATTTTGTACCGGTAGTGCCCAAATAAAGAAAATGCTCAATCATTGTACCCCATTTTGGAGTAATAAAAGTTTTATGGGCTTAATTGAAGTTGTTGGACCTTTTTGTAAGGAATGAAAGTCCTAGTAGTGACTAAATTATAAAATTGAAAGATTGGGGGTACAAGTATAAAGAACTGAGAGTTGAGGGACTAACCTTGTGATTAGCCCCTCCTCATTGTTAACCACCACTTACGTGGGATTTCTTGATGCAATTCCTTCATTAGAAGGAAACTATTCTAATAAAGAAAAAACAAGTGAATAGCCAAGGTTGAGAGACTTACCCGATTGTAGAATTAAGCAAGCACCTTGTTGCGTGTTTAGAGTGCTTCACAATTTGTGCAAGTATACACGTCGCAAGTAATAAAGTGATATGATAAGTATTGAGTATCGTCTCCACAGGGATTGGTGCTACTTCAAGAATTTGTTTTCCTACACTTAGAAAGTAAAAACACAAGTGATGATAGTTGGGTTGAATAAACAAGTAAAGTAAAGAAAGCAAGTAAACTAAAGAGAAGTTGAATGATTGAGAGAATAGGCTGGATTAAAGTGTATCATGGTGTGGAAATTGAATGGACAGTTTCGGTTTTGCATGCAAAGGTAGCTTGATTTCCTCGGCAACAGGCAACACGATTGCCTGGGCAACTAACGATACGGTTGTTTGGGCAATTAATAAAGCGTCTGCCTGGGCAATTGGTAAGGTGATTGCCAGGGCAACTAGTGAAATGATTGCCTAGGCAATTGGGCGACAACCTTCAAGGTTCGGCAAAGCGTTCTTCAATGGTTTCTCCTTATCCCTAATTTGAAACTCTAGTCAATGTGCATGCCTTGATAATACATCCATGCGTTAATCATGGGTGAACATCAACCTATCTTGCACTTCTTTTAGCCATTGAAATTTGTAACTTATTCCTAAGCCAAATTAGCCTTCATCAATTTGGACAAAAACCATGTTCATTCATTTCTTGAATCTAATTCTCCTGATGTTAGATAAATGGATGCATTCACGAGATCCTTTCCCGATTCAATCACAAGCAAAGATAAATACCAAGAATGAACAAACCTTGAACTTAAATTGCAAAACAAAAAACCTAAACAAATCTAATCATTTTCTCACAACCACTAAACACAATAATCCTAGCCAACAGAGTTTAGTTCATAGTTGGGCACAAAAGCAACACAAGATATAATCTTCCCAACAAGAACATAAACCGAAACAAGAAGGAAAAAGGAGATATCGAGCAGCCCTTCGACTTGTTCTTTTCTTCAAACCGATCCAATCTTCTCCTCTCTAGTCGACTCCCCCCTTTTGAGGCTTGCGGCTTTGGGTTTATATAGGGAGATGGTTTAGTTCTTCATGGACTTCATTAGGATGAGTTTAAGTTGAATTTAAATTGAATAAAGGAAATATTAAATCTCTTTTAATTTTATTCCAACTAAAACTCCTTCAATAGCTCTTGGAATTTGATCTCCCTTTAATCTCCTCATAGCACTTTGACTCCTCTAGGATTCCTTGGAATTTTTGACTACATATAGGTCTGAATCCATGGAGAAATCGGCACCTTCCTTGTTTCCTTCATTGCCTCAGCAATACTTGCTCGGGCAATTAACCTGCATGCACCAAAACATATACCGAGCAGCACATTTTCCACCAAAATAAGCTAATATAGATAATCAAGCATGGCAATGAAGAAAACAATGCAATTATGCATGAATGACTAATAATGCAACTAAACTGAGCCTAAGTCTAACAATAATTGAGAGTAAAAAGGGTGGAAATCTAGTACTTTTACACACTTAACACACCCCCAAACTTGAACTATTGTTTGTCCTCAAGCAATGCAAACTAACAGTTTCTTGCCAAGACTTTAATCATCAAAGACATGCTCTTGGATTCGTTTTCAAAACCTCAGAACCGTGGCACAAAGTATGATCACCTTTCCAATTTTTCGGATAGTAGAAAATTTCCCAGAACCAAACTATAATTCTTGTGACAATGTGTGTGCGTAGTTGTATACAAGTTGATTTTCAAGATTCTATGTGAACAATAGGTTTTCAAATTAATTTAATTACCGGTGTATATATATTTTTACTAGAGCCAATTTCGGACACTTTAGCAAAGCATGTAATTTCTTATTTTTAGTTGACTAGAGCCATTTTTTGGCACCTCTAGTGAAGTAAGCAATTTCTTATTTTAAATTAGTCAACTAGAGCCAATTTCGGGCACCTCTGGCGATTCTTTAATGTGCATTACTACTAGAGCCGGTTTCAGGCACCTCTAGCAAGAAATTACCTTTTAGTTTTCAATTTTTAATTTACCCAAATTTTAAGCAACCTAAGTTCACTAAGTTTCCATCAATCAACAAGCCACAACCATGTCAATAAAGTTTAGCTTCATAGTAAAATTCTATGTTCATTTCATGCAATCCTAAAATTAAAGGTTCTTTTAATTAAGTGCAATGGAAAAAATTCATCATTGGAAATTCAACAAGTCCTAGCAATTAAATCCAATTAAAGGCATGTCAAGTAATATATGCAACCTATATGTAATAAACTAATAATGAATGCAACTAAAGATGAAACTAAGCAAACAAATACCCCCCAAACTTGATTGAGGCATTGCCCTCAATGCATGCAAAACTAAATGTAAATGTGATGAAGGATGACTTACTGGGAGAGGTCGTCATCTTGTATGATGAGTTTTCTTCTTGTGGGTTGCTCGATTCTCTTACTTGCTCTTGGTGGTTGGTGTCGCTTGGCGGGTGTAGGTGCCAGTTCCCGTACCCTAGTCACCTCTTCATCTTCATCATCATGTATTTCAGTTTCCTCGGTGATCGAGGCTTTGCGTTTGGCTTTGGCAGATGTGACCGAAAGCGATTTCATAGGTGTGGTAGAGGATTCGTCTGAATCTGAAAATTCAGACAATGTTACTATGCGAGTAGGTTTAGTTAAGGGTGGTTTACCTCTATCCTCATTGGCAGTTGGGGCATTGGTAGTGTACATTGCCCGGGCATCGACAGTAGGCATTGCCTGGGCATCGGCTGTTGGCATTGCCTGGGCAAGTATCTCGGCATGGGAGATTGGAAACCTCACCGTGTTGTTGGGGTATTTCTCTAGGATCACTTGGGTTAGAGCAGTGTTGTGGTCTTTTGTATACCTCATAAATAGCAGCTGCCTTCTCTCCATATTTTCCAACCGGTTGGCAAGTGGTCGGAGCATTGCTTCTAGTTGTGCCATGTTTGCTGTGGCTGGTGCACTTGCCTGGGCATCATCAGTAGGGGTTGCCTAGGCAATCTTTGGGGCAATGACTGATTGCGGCAAGGCTTCGGAGATTCCCATTATCTTGAGATATTGCATTCTAGTCCATCCAGTCTTTTGGGAAGCCTTCTCGTCCGTTGGATCACTTGGCACATGTTGTTGCTCACATAGTTGAGATATAAAGTTTGGAAAGAAAAAAGTGCCTTTATCCTTTTGACTACAAACAAACATCTCATTGCATATAATGTTACCGACATTGATAATTCGTTTGTACAATATAGAGTGAATGAGCAAAAGCCTTGGTGTATCAACCATGGTATTGTGTGAGGTGGGCATTAAGCATGTTTTGACAAATTTATTCCAAAGTTTCGCCTCGGGCTTAAGCCTTAGGCGGTTTACCGTGCCCCGTAGTGTGCCCTCATTCCACGTTGTGCCTCTGATGGTGAGATCTCGGAGTACTTCTTCAAGGTCTTCGGTAGTGAGCTTGTTGACAAACTCTTGATGTTCATCCTTCGCAACATAAATCCCATAAAAGGAGTTAATGTGGCCAGCATCGAAGGGGATTGCTTTTCCACGAACAAACACATAGGGATTGTTTGGGTTGGGCGAGTGAGCATAGAATTCCCTTACCCAACTAACATTGCCCACCTTTGGTTGACGGCAAAAAATTTGCCACTTTCGGTGCTCTATCAAATGGAATATGAACGGTTCCAAGCCAAAGTCCTTGTGAGAGGTAGAGTAGGAAAATCCTTGTTCTTCCTAAACTTTCCAGTTGGCAAACATTGCAAGATATCTTTCTTCAATTGTCAGCATCGTATTCCTCTTGAAGGCCGACTCTTGGCTTGATCTCGGGTGTACCAAGGTCTTGAGCTTCATGGCCATGGATGTTTCTTGAAGTTGTGAGAATCGGTTACTAGGAGAAAAATAAGAAAAACTTAAGAAACTTGAGAGTTTAAGTGAAGAAAGAAGAGAAAAACTTTGAAGATTTGAATGGTGGAGTGTGAAAGAAAAGATAAATATTAAAGAGGGTGGGTGATATGATTGCAAACTTAAAAGATGCAAGGGGATAGGTTGGAGTGGGCGGCAAGCAAAGGTTTGGGGAAGAGGAAAGGGTGGTCGGCTAGGGGGTTTTATAGGGAAAATTAGGGTAAAAATTTACGAGTTTGATTAGGTTTAGGAATCCCTAAAAATCAGCCCATTAATCCCTTTTGTAAGTGAGACTTCAATCTTCCTTCCAATTCTTCTTCAATTTGAACTCTTTTCCTAAAAACAAGCATAAAATAAAAGATGATATTAAATAAATAAATAAATCTAATTAACTAGAATAAATCTTTCCTAAAAAGAATGTGGAAATAAATTAATTAAATAATTTAAACTAAACGAAATAAAAAATAAAAATAATTCAAAAATAATTAAAAGTAACCGAAAATTTAAACGAAGTCCTAAAAGAACATAAAAGTAAAGATGTGTTGGGAGAGCATGGTCATGCATCTCCTAAGGTGACTTCTTCTTTGTCACACTCAACATGGGTGCCGATGTAGTGCTTTAATCTTTGTCCATTAACTTTGAATTCATGATCGTCGGTTGTGGACTTGATTATCACGACACCATGGGGGTAAGGTTTGAACACTTCAAATGGTCCAGACCATCTCGACTTCAGCTTCCATGGGAATAGTTTTAGCTGAGAATTGAATAGAAGGACTAATTGCCTGGGCAAGAATTGCCTCGGCAATAACTTCTTGTCATCCCAACGCTTCGTTTTCTCCTTATAGATTCTTGCGCTGTCGTAAGCTAGGCACGAAATTCCTCTATCTCGTTAATGTCTAGTAGATACTTTTGCCCGGCACTCTTCCAATCCATGTTCACAGTTTTGATTACCCAATATGCTTTGTACTCGATTTCCACCAGTAAGTGGCAAGTTTTGCCATAAACTAATCGAAAGGGAGACATACCTAGAGATTTTTTGAAGGCTGTTCAATATGCCCAAAGTGCATCATTTAACCTTAAAGACCAATCCTTTTGGGATGGATTTACAACCTTCTCAAGTATCCCCTTTAATTCCTGGTTAGAAATTTTAGCTTGCCCGTTGGTCTGTGGGTGGTATGCCGTGGCAATTTTGTTTGACACTCTGAAGCATTGTAACATCTTGGCAATGAGTTTGTTGTCGAAGTGCTTACCTTCAACGCTGATGATTGCCCTTGGCATTCCAAACCATATAAATATATTTTTATGTAGAAATCTCTGCACGGTTTTGGAATCATTGGTAGGGGCTGCAATGGCTTCAACCCATTTGGACACATAATCGATGGCAAGCAGGATGTACATATTCCCACATGATGATGGGAAGGGTCCCATAAAATCTATCCCCCACACGTCGAATAGCTCCACTTCTAGAATGTTCTAAAGTGGCATCTCATGTCGCCTAGAGATATTGCCCGTTCGTTGACAACGATCGTACTGTTTGTAGAAGTCTTGAGCATCTTTGTAAAGTGTTGGCCAATAGAAACCGGATTGCAAGACTTTGGCCACGGTGAGAGTGCCTCCAAAATGACCTCCATAGGGTGATGAATGGCATCATCAGAGCACGTTTTGCTGCTCTTCCTCGAGGATGCATCGCCTAATAACCTGATCTGCACATTGTTTAAAAAAAAGAGGCTCATCCCAATAATAATGCTTAGCATCATGTCGAAACCCTTCTTTCCCTGGTGAGTAAGATCATGAGGTAAAATGCCATTAACAAGGAAATTCACTAGATGTACATACCATGGAATTGCCAAGGCAATTGCTGCTACTGTTGCCACGGGTATTGTTGAGGCAATCCTTACTGTGGTTGTCTGGGCATCGCTAGTTGGGGTTGCCTGGGCAATTAACAACTGCTTATCCGGGAATGCATCATGGATTTCTATGTTTGTGTCATCATCTTTTCCTTATTCTAGGCGTGACAAATGGTCGGCGACTTGGTTCTCGGTACCCTTCCTGTCCTTATTTTCAATGTCAAACTCTTGCAAAAGTAAAATCCAACGAATTAAACGAGGTTTGGCTTCTTTCTTGGCAAAAAGGTACTTAATTGCCGAATGGTCAGTATGAACAATTACCTTGGTCCCGATCAAGTATGAACGAAATTTATCAAAAGCGAAAATTATAGCTAGTTACTCTTTCTCCGTAGTGGTGTAGTTCACTTGAGCTTCATTAAGAGTTTTACTAGCATAGTAAATCACAGAAAAGATTTTACCTATTCATTGACCTAGTACTACTCCTACTACAAAGTCACTTACGTCACACATAAGTTCAAAGGGTAATGTCCAATCTGGTGGTACAACAATAGGTGCCGAGGCAAGCTGCTTCTTCAAGGTTTTGAATGCTTGGAAACATGAATTATCAAAATTAAAAGCTTTGTCCTATTCAAGCAAGTTACACAAAAGTTTAGAGATTTTGGAAAAATTACATATAAACCTTCGGTAGAAACCTGCATGACCGAGGAAACTTTAAATTCCCTTGACCGAATTTGGTGGTGGCAATTTTTTGATCACTTCCACCTTGGCTCTGTCGACTTCAATTTCCTTGGAGGAGATCTTGTGACCGAGCACTATACCTTCATCTACCATAAAGTGACACTTTTCCCAATTGAGCACTAGATCGGATTCTTCGTATTTTGCCAACACCTTCTCCAAATTGCCAAAGACAGAAAAGTTATCCATGAAAATCTCAAGGAAGTCTTCTACCATATCAGAAAAAATTGCCATCATACATCTCTGGAAAGTTGCCAGAGCATTGCATAATCCAAACAGCATCCTTCGGAAAGCATAGGTACCATATGGGCATGTGAAAGTGGTCTTTGCCTGATCATCCGGTGCTATGGCAATTTGGTTATAACCTGAGTAGCCATCAAGAAAATAGTAAAAAGATTTACCTGCAAGTCGGTCAAGCATTTGGTCAATAAACGACAAAGGAAAGTGATCTTTCCTAGTAGCTTTATTTAACTTGCGGTAATCCATACAAACCCTCCAACCGGTCACAGTCCTAGTTGGGATTAGTTCATTGTTTTCATTGCTTACCATAGTTATACCTCCCTTTTTTGGTACACATTGTACCGGGCTTACCCATTTACTATCGGAGATAGGATATATGATACCGACATCAAGCCATTTGATGATTTCCTTCCTCACGACTTCCTTCATAGAAGGGTTAAGCCTCATTTGTGCATCGATTGTCGATTTATGATCATCCTCTAATAGGATTTTATGTATACACACTGATGGGCTAATTCCCTTCAAGTCGGCAATTGTCCATCCTATTACCTTCTTGTGCAGCATCAACATGTCGATCAACTTCTTTTCCTGTTCAGGCTGCAACTTAGAAGAAATAATTACAAGCAATGTATTATTGATTCCTAAGTAATCATATTTTAATTGCCCTGGCAATGGTTTCAACTCAAGAGTGGGAGGATGTTCAATTGAAGGTTTCTCGAGTTTTCCTTCCTTACGTGTGTAGTCTAATGGTTTGAAATACGTACCTAGTCAACTTACCATCCAATTGGCTTCCTCAGGTTCATTATCGTTCAGCTCTTCAAACTCCCCAGGTTCAATTGCCTGGGCAATGTAATTGCCGAGGCAATGTTCTTCCACATCAAAATCAAATTTGGTTGTAGCGTAGATTAATTGAGATTCTTCTGGATCGTGGGCATGCTTTAGGGTCTGGTTTAGCTTGACTTGATGGTCATTCACCCTCATTGTGAGTTCTCCCTTTTCAACATCAATCAACGTTCTTCCTGTAGCTAAGAAGGGTATCCCAAGAATAATCGGGGTGAACTCATCTGTTTCACAATCCAAAACAATAAAGTTAGTGGAAAAAATAAATTTATCAACTCTTACCAGTATATCTTCGATTTTTTCCTCTGGGTGCACGTAGGATCTGTCAGCAAGTCTGTAGCATGACTATTGTTGGTCTTGCCTTCTTGATTCCTAATTTTTGGAAGACTGATTTTGGCATCAAGTTTATGCTTGCTCCAAGATCGCACAATGCCTTCCCGACATAATGGTTTTCGATTGAACATGGTATGGTGAAACTGTCAGGATCTTTAAGCTTGGGTGGCATGGGGTTATGTTACATGGCTATGCATCCTTCAATCATAGCAACTGTTTCGAATTCTCCTAGCCTTGTTCACTTAGAGCCAATGTCTTTAAGAAACTTAGCATAGTTTGGCATTTTCTCTATTGCTTCAACCAATGGCAAGTTAATGTGGACTTGTTTCAAGATGTCAAGGAACTTCTTAAATTGGTATTCTTGCTTTTGCCGTTTCAACCTTTGTGGGAATGGTGGTGGAAGTTAGATGTCCTCAATCTGTTCTTTGCATTGGAATTTGATTTGAGGAATTGCCAAAAATATCAGGACTTGTTGAGGCATGTTTGGTTGCCAGGCGATGGCATTAGGCATTGCCGAGGCAATGGCTTCAGGGCTTGCCGAGGCAATGGTATCGGGAATTACTGAGGCATGGGTATCTGGTATTGCCTTGGCATCAGGGTTTGCCGAAGCATGAGCATGTGGAATTGCCTATTCATTTTCCAACTCGTTATTTTTATTATAGGTTTTGTTGCTGGATTCATCTGTCTGTACAAGAGGCTGCTCATTTAGTTGAGTGTTCTCTGTTGAGTGAGCTTGGGTTTCCTTAAGTTGTCAGCCATTCCGAGTGGTGATTGCTTTGCATTGCTCGTGGTTTGCTCCTTTTACGACTTCAGTATCGCTAGGTAAACTACCTAGTGGTCTCATATTCAAGTTCTGAGCGAACTGCCTAGTAATTTCAAGGCTGCCTCTTGATTTTACAATCTCATCTCCGTCCTGTTCATAAAAGCATCAATCTTCTTCATGAAATTACTATTTTCTACCATATAAGATTCAGTTTTTAACATGAACACATTGAGATAATTTTCCAAAGAACTAGATGGAGTTGATTGCTGCTGCGGCATCTGTGGTATATGTTGTCGTGGCAAGTTCTTCTGGAATCCTGTTGCTTGTGTATTCGGACTGCTCTAGTTAAGGGCATTGTTGGGATTACTCCATGAGAAGTTGGGGTGCTTCCTCCAGGCTAGATTGTAAGTGTTGGACATCACATTGCTATTCTGGTTGTAGTTTCCAATGTAAAAACTAGATTCTGGGTTCTGCGGACATTCAAAAGAATCATGGTTATCGTTACATAATTCGCAAAATGAACCAACTACCTTGACTTCCTGTGGGTTGCTAGGTCGCTGCATGTTCTTAACCATATTGGTTAAGGCGGCTAATTGTGCAGAAATAGATCCCGATGAATCAAGCTCTTTTATTATGGCGTTACGTCTGACTATTCCCCTTCGGGTGGTTGGGAACTGATAGTCGTTCTTGGCAAGATGGTTAAGAATCTCTATTGCTTCCTTAGGTGACTTGTCGAGGAGTATGCTATTTGCTGAAGCATCTAGCATCATCGTTGTCAGAGTGTTCACTGAGTTATAGAACATCATCACTTGTGTCCACAATGAGAATCCGTGCATGGGAAATTTGTGTAAGAGCTCTCTATATCGCTCCTAAGCCTCGTACATAGATTCATCATCTACCTGCTGAAAAGAAGTAATATCATTATGCAACTTATCAGTCATATTTGTAGAACTAAATGTAGCAATAAAATCATGACACAAATCCGTCCAAGATCCTATAGATCTGGATGGAATACTATTCAGCCACGTTTTTTCCCTATCCCTCAGTGATTAGGGAAACAATTTCAGCCTTAGGATATCTTCATGAACTCCTTGTAGCTTGAATGAATTGCAAATATCCAGGAATGATTTGAGATGTTGTCTGGCATCTTCAGTTGCTGAGCTGCCAAATTGACCAATTGTGTTGATCATGTTAAACATCATAAGTTTTAATTCAAAGTGGGCAGCTTCTATCTCTGGTGCGACAACCCCTGGATTGAGACCGTTGAGATCTTCCTTTCAGTAGTCTTGAATGGGTCTGTTATGAACAAGTTGTACGACTTGATCTCCTCCTCCTCTTACTACGATGTTATGGTTACCATTGGCATTCAGATTGCCGACTGGGTTACCTTGTTGTTCTGCCATAGCTGCTCGTTGTTCTCGTCTTCTTCTATGAAGAACTCGTTCTATCTCGGGTTCAAATGAGTAGTCTTGTGCTGTTGGTTTCGCCCTGGTCATACACATATGCAAAACCAAAGTTATAAGTCCCTTGAAACCGATTAGAAATAAAATAAAAAGAAAAAGAAATAAAGGTGCAAGAAAATAAAAACAAAGTCGCTATTGCCAATCCCCGACAATGGCACCAAAAACTTGTTGCGTGTTCAGAGTGCTTCGCAATTTGTGAAAGTATACACGTCGCAAGTAATAAAGTGATATAATAAGTATCGAGTATCGTCTCTACATGATTGGTGCTACTTCAAGAATTTGTCTTCCTGGACTTAGAAAGTAAAAACACAAGTGATGATAGTTGGGTTGAATAACAAGTAAATAAAGAAAGCAAGTAAACTAAAGAGAAGTTGAATGATTGAGAGAATAAGCTAGATTAAAGTGTGTCATGGTGTGGAAATTGAATGGACAGTTTCGGTTTTGCATGCAAAGGTAGCTTGATTTCCTCGGCAACTGGTAACATGATTGCCTGGGTAACTAACGATACGATTGCCTGGGCAATTAACGAAGCGTCTGCCTGGGCAATTGGTAAGGCGATTGCCAGGGCAACTAGTGAAACGATTGCCTAGGCAATTGGGCGACAACCTTCAAGGTTTGGCAAAGCGTTCTTCAATGGTTTCTCCTTATCCCTAATTTGAAACTCTAGTCAATGTGCATGCCTTGATAATACATCCCTACGTTAATCATGGGTGAACATCAACCTATCTTGCGCTTCTTTTAGCCGTTGAAATTCGTAACTTATTCCTAAGCCAAATTAGCCTTCATCGATTTGGACAAAAACCATGTTCATTCATTTCTTGAATCTAACTCTCCCGATATTAGATAAATGGATGTATTCACGAGATCCTCTCCCGATTCAATCGCAAGCAAAGCTAAATACCAAGAATGAACAAACCTTGAACTTAAATTGCAAAACAAAAAACCTCAACAAATCCAATCATTTTCTCACAACCACTAAACACAATAATCCTAGCCAAAAGAGTTTAGTTCATAGTTGGGCACAAAAGCAACACAAGATATAATCTTCCCAACAAGAACATAAACCGAAACAAGAAGGAAAAAATGGAGATATCGAGCAGCCTTCGACTTGTTCTTTTCTTCAAACCGATCCAATCTTCTCCTCTCTAGTCGACTTTCCACTTTTGAGGCTTGCGGCTTTAGGGTTTATATAGGGAGATGGTTTAGTTCTTCATGGACTTTATTAAGACGAGTTTAAGTTGGATTTAAATTGAATAAAAGAAATATTAAATCTCTTTTAATTTTATTCCAACTAAAACTCCTTCAATAGCTCTTGGAATTTGATCTCCCTTTAATCTCCTCATACTACTTCGACTCCTCTAGGATTCCTTGGAATTTTTGACTATATATAGGGCTAATTCCATAGAGAAATCGGTAGCTTCCTTGTTTCCTTGATTGCCTCGGCAATACTTACCCGTGCAATTAACCTGCATGCACCAAAACATATACCAAGCAGCACATTTTCCACCAAAATAAGCTAATATAGATAATCAAGCATGGCAATGAAGAAAACAATGCAATTATGCATGAATGGCTAATAATGCAACTAAACTGAGCCTAAGTCTAACAATAATTGAGAGTAAAAACGGTAGAAATCTAGTACTTTTACACACTTAACACACCTCCCTTGTCATCATCATCTTCAAGCAAGCACACACCTCCATTGTTAAGTGCTTTGAAGTTTAAGTCTTCTTTTGTGTATTGATATCGAATCATTGCTATTGATCGGGTAAGCTATTATCCCCAAACAACCATTAAAATCCATGGATATATTGAGCTTAATCTTAAGCTATGGTTCTGGCCATCAATGGAAATTCTTAGCTAATGACTATATTCAAGTTAAGTTATTGATTTTGATATTGTTATGCTGATTTTGATGTCGTAACGTGAATTCTAAACAATTTCCTATTGTTAACCTAGCCCAAGAAGTGGAGAAAGACCATCCACCATCACCAACAAAAACTAGGAACAAATGAGTTGTTATCTAGGAACCTTGAAGCCTCCTATTTCTGGTGAGTGTAGTTGTGTCTCGGGATCGGCTAGGTGCCATCCCGGTTGCATTTGATTTGTGTTTACGTTGTGTCTTCATTTGGGTAGCTCAAGTAGAGCTTACGAGATGCGAACTCCACGTGGTAAGTGTGGTAAGCTCATCCTATTGCCTTGAACACATTATGACATGACATGATTTAATCGTTATATGATATATGTGAAAAGTTAATAATGTAATATTGAGGTACATGGGAATTGATATGTTGCATAAAACATGATATGCCATTTGGAGCCAAGGCTCAATTTGCAATCCGATATGATATGGCCTAAGGGCACAAAGGTAAGTTTTATGATGATATGTGTGACCTTGGACACTTGTGGACTTTGGATACAATTGGCATGCCATAAGGCTATTTGAGCTCACTATGTAAGGGATTGGACTACAGTCCACGGCTACAGCCTATATGTGGGGAGAAAAGGTTGGATTATGTAAGGGTCTCCAGAGCTACGGCTCAAGGCTAAGGCCTATTTTCGATATGATTTGGTGTATAGGGGACTCCGCATATCCATAGCTTGCTATGTCCAAGGAAAATGAAAGAATATGTGATTTACATTTAATATATGAAATTAGTACATATTGTTATTAAGCATGATTTGTATATGTTAATGACACTCATGCATGCTTACAAGTCATGTATGTCATCAAAGAACTTATTTGCATTTGTGATAACTACCTCACTAGCCTGTGTAAGCCTAACATCCGTGTGTCTCATGCTTTTCAGGATCTTGAAGAAATTCAGGCTTCGATCGTGTGGTTTCAGTTGCAAGTCACTCTCATCAACCCCATGTATGTTTACATTTTGTCTTGAACTCCTAGTAAGGTGGCATAAGGCTTAGACATGTTATAATTGTCTATTTTGACGTGTGTGTAATGGCCTAAGTGTGTCTAAGGGGTAGATGTGCATTTTGGTATATTTGTGAAATAGTAAAACTAATTAATTTTGACTTAAAGGTACTAAAAGGTGAAAGTGGGGTAAACAGATTCGAAATGCTCTAAAATTTTGTATACTACTAGAAATATGGTTTAATAACTTTTCGGTAAGAGTTGTGGCATTTGGACATCGTTCAATAGGTTAAATTGGCTAAACACCAGATAAAATTTGTCGTTATAGTACAAGTGTATCGATACAGGTCAAGCTGTATCGATACAGCCTTGCATATTTGGACTAGGTAAAATAGAGCGTATCGATACATTAAGGGGTGTATCGATACGGATCTTGGCAGTAAGGTCTTGGAAATAAATTGTATTGATACGACCTTAGACTGTATCGAAACGAGTCAACTTGGATTAACCAGTATCGATACAGTCTTAGTGGTACCGATACAGGGCCTTAATCATTCAAGTCTAAATTTAATCCGTGCATATCTATATCAATGCGAACCCAAGGTGTATCGATATAGAGGTAGTTAATTCTGTTAAAAGGCTTGAAACATAGTTTTGAATAATTTACAAAATGGTTACCAAATATTGTATGGTCTAATTGGATAGGTAAAAGACCTCGGTTTGTAACCAAATTTCATAGTCTAATAATTAGAAAGTTAAATTTTAGATCGATAACATGGATTTCAGTTAAGGACCCTTAATTTGTAAAATTTATAGTTTAGTCCCTAAGTTTGAAAAAGTTTAAAATTGACCCCAATTTGAGTAAGTTGTTAATAAGTTGGTTTGATAAGTCTTAACTGAGATTAATTGAACAGTCTGAATGAGCCTTTGAATCCCGATTAAGCTTCCGCTCTCCGAATATGATTTCCGGTAACACTTTCCGACTCAGTTCTCTACCAGGTCGGGAAGGGGTGTTCCAAAATAATTGATCAAAGTTTAGTGACCATTTGTGAACTTTTACCCTTAAATTAAAGTGAATGTAGGAATTATTATAGTAATAAAGTTTAATTATTTTTTGAATTAAAAAATAAAAGAAAATCTAAAAAAATAATATAAAAATTATTTTTTTAAGATTTTATTCTAAAAGGGGATAATAACACTTTCTATCCTTAAGATTTCAAAATTAATTAAAACAACTAATGGTACATTGCAGTACATATGAATGGTGGTACATTACGGTACATGTCAATTATTGTAGAATTATCCTAAGTATGTCCTTTTTTTTCTCAATATTATGTTAAAGTCTTATTATTTTCTTTATTTTTTGTTTTAGTTAAGTGGCCGACACACTTTATTTACCTTACCCATATCTAAGTTTGAATCAATTTGTCTCTATTCTTGAAATTTTAAATTTAGTAGTGGTTTAAGATATATACATAATAAGATCTTTTAAGTACATAACCTATCATAAGACCTAAGGTATTGTACTACGAAAGAAAAAGCATTAGAATCCATTTCTTGCACTCTTAGATGATTGTCTGAACCTACTAACTCGTAAGGATAGAGTAGTGTGGTGCAATTGAACGCGTAAAAAATCCTAGGCTTTGGCACTGAAAAAGTTCATTTTTTCCACCGCCAGCAACCCTGTTTTTTATTCTTCCTTCTTTTCTGTCTCTTGTGAGGAGTTTTTAGTGGTATGGCACTGACATCTCCAGGTTTTGGCTGGTCATCGACACCTCTAGCCTTTTAAGTTTTGTGTCTTTGGAGACGAGCCTATGTCCACCCCTTTTGGTTGATGATGGTGGTTCCCAGCAGTCAATCAATAGAGACCAGGTTTCCCGACGATTCACGATGCTCCCCATGGAATTTTGGCAGTGGTTTAGGAGAAAGGTTGATATTTTTGGGGATATGAGGTTTCGAGGGTCTGGGAATGATGATTGAGCCTCCTCGTCAGAGTCACTCCCTGTCGTATCCTCCATCTCTTTCAGCGCATCTCCTCCCTTTCCTTCCCCCTTCTTCGCGGCTCATGGATACCGCTCGACCACCTCACAAGCCTCCATTCTCTTCTTATTTCCTTGTTTTCAGGTTGCTCGTTTTGCCTCCGCACTGTGTTGTAGTACCCTTGTTTGCCCGATGACGGTGTTCACCATCTTTGTTTGCTTCTGTGTTAAAGGTTGAGAGCTGCTCATGTGTGATGGATTATCCCCTAACGATTCCCTTGTTTTCAGTCTGACTCAAATAGTGTAATACATCAAAATTTTGAGTAGTGACCAAAATGAATAAAATGAAAGTTTGAGGACTAAATTATAAACTTAGGAAAAGTTCAAGGACTAAATTGTAATATTAAAAAGTTATATATTTTAGTCCCGTAAATGAATAGTTTACCCCCAAGAATGATGTTTTCGTGTTACTCTGATTTTTTATACGAAATTTGTGTTAAAAGCTATAAAGAGTTAAAGTTCGACAAGAATTTAGATACTCGGATCAAATTCAATAATTGAGATATTTTGTTAAAAGATAAGGCAAGTTTAAAAATATCTTTTCCATGCCTTATTTTAGAAGAATTTAATATGAACCATTGGACTAAATTAGATTTTCCATGTTAAATTTAAGCCGTTGGATAAAAATAGCAAGATTGTAATTTTGGAAAATTACAAGGGCAAAATTGGTAACTACTAACTTGATGGTTTATTTTTGACCCCTGGATGAATAAAATGACATGTGGAAAGATTTGGAGCATTGGATATCAAGGGTAAAATAGTCATTTAACTATTAAGAAGACTTTTATTATAAATAAGACTAATATAATGCCATTTGACATAAATCAAAGAAGTAGAAAAGTATAGAAATTTCTTCATCTCTCTTCATCTTTCCGCGAGCTTCTCCTAAGGTAAGGAAACGTTTTCTTTTTGATTTTCAAGCCATTCTATTAGGAATTTTAATGAAAGCATGAAATACAAAATTGATCTACATGAAATTCTCTATCATTTGGTATTAATTGTTCATACTTTCCATGCTTAAATCTTGAGTTCTTGAAATTAGTGGATGAAGAGGATGCTGGATTTTGATATGGGAATGATTGATTATGCTTAGAAAGGATGTTTTGAAGTTTATTTCATGCTTGAATCAAGTTGAAAATCAAGTCTATAGCGATCTTTCATATTCGGTCAAAGTGAAGAGATTAGAAAAAATTATGGAAGAATTTTATTAAGGTTAGATATGTGGAGTTGATGATTCTACAAGTTTTAGAATGTTGTTTGGAAAAATTGTAAGTTTGTTAAGGTTAAAGGATTAAATCAGATAGTATAGAAATTAAGGGGTTTAAAATGAAAGTTGGTTAAATTGAGGTATCATGCTTGAAAAATTGTTAGAATGATTTATGAATCATTCTTTGATTTGGATATGAAAGGAAATTTGAAGTATTGAGATTGGTATGAATTGTATGAAGTGAATTAGTATTGAATAAACTTTGAAAGAATTTATCGGAATTTCTTTTCCTATTACGTACCTATGTTAGTATGATACTAACATGTATTTTTAAAAAAATATACATGTGTTGTAAATAATGCACGTATAGATCATGATCAAAATCGAGCTAGCAACCAAGGAAAGGAAAAGGATCAAAAGTAAAGCTTAGCGAGGATTTAAATTTTGACTTATATAAAGCGTCAAGGTGAGTGGAATGCATACATAACATGATACATGGATATTAGGAAGACTTGCGATAAGTCTACCTTGTTTATATTAGCATGATATTTATTTCATTAATTATATATTTGACATGATCTAAATATGTCAAAAGTTGAATATAAATACATGGATCACTAGTTATATATGATGCTATATTGTGAATGTTATTTCAGGTATGAACTGCCCAATGTTAAATTATGTTGATATACATTTCCGTGGATAAAATAAATATGGAATATATGCCCAAGTATGTCATAGAGGGACAGGGTATAGTTGGCATGCCATAGAGTCCAACAGCACGCTGCATACTCGGTTTAGCACTATAGTGCATATAAAGGACACTTAGTGCATATGGTGGGCACAACCTTATGTGTATTATGGTGGGCACGACCTTATGTGTATTATGGTGGGCATGACCTTATGTGTATTAGCACTTCGGTGCATATTTGACTCGTGTACCTAGGGTCCTCATAGGCTTATATTTGAGCTATGGTTTATTGATTAATAAATGATAAATGTTGCGCGTAATAAGTGCTACACAATTGTGCAAGTATACACGTTGCAAGTTATAGTATAAAAGATATCGTCTCCACAGGGATTGGTGCCACTTCAAGAATCTAGTCTCTTGCACTGTAAAAAGTAAAAACACAAATAAAGGATTATAGGAGTTTAACTAATAACTAAACTAGAAGGCAATAAAGTAAAAGAATAAATGAGATCAAATGAGAGAGAGATAGGCCAGGTTATCGTGAGTTGAGGTGTGATAGCTGATTGGATCGTCTTGGTAAAAGAGTGCACGGGCAACTCAGTTGCCGTGGCAACTTGCACAACGGGGTTGCCTTGGCAACTAATCGATGGTTGCCTGGGCGACTAGTTGGGCAACTACTTGGGCGTTCGGGCAGCAACCTTCAAGGTTCGGCAGAGCGTTCTTCAATGGTTTCTTCTTATCCCTAAGTCAAAACTCTAGCTACTTGTGCATGCCTTGATAATACATCCCTGCGTGAATCAAGGGTGAACAACAACCAATCTTGCGCTCCTCTTAGCCGTTGAAATCTTTAACTTATTCCTAAGCCGAATTAATCTTCACCATCAATAGATTGAATAAAGATCATATTCATTCGTTTCTTGAATCTAACTCTCCCGATATTAGATAAATAGATGAAATCACGAGATCCTCTCCCAATTCACTCACAAACAAGAATAAGAACCAAGAATGAATAAACCTTGAATAGAAAAGTGCAAACTCTTATTACCTAAACAAAATCCAATAGTTTCTCACAACCACAAAACACAATAACCATAGCCAAATAGATTTAGTTCATGGCTAGGTTCCAAAGAAACACAAGATAAAGAATCCCTAGCATGAACCTAATCGACCAAGAAAGAAAAAAAGATGAAGAAGGAGGCTTGTCGAAATCCTTCTTACCCTAGATTCTTGTCGAAAATTCTCTCCTCTTGCCCTCCTTGGAGTTGTCAAAATTCCCCTCTCTTTCTCTCCTTTGATTGTCGAAATTCCCCTCTAATTTATAGGGCAAGGTCAAAGTCCTTCTTTGAGGAGGAAGTTAAGTTGGAATTAAATTATCTTTAAAGAATATAATTCTTTATTATAATTATATTCCTACTAGAACTTCTCCTATCTTCTTGGAATTGAATTCTTCTTTAATCTCTTCATGGAAATCAAATTCCTTTGGGATTGGGCTTTGCTCCACGTCATCTTGGGCTTGTCTAGTCATCAATTTCGACTACCATATCACCTTGCTCTTTGTCGACAATTGCCCTGGCAACTGGCTCGGCGTCTCCTCCATGCATTGCCCTGGCAACTAGCTCGACATCTCCTTCATGTATTTCCCTAGCAACTAGCTCTAGCCTTGCTTTGGCAAGTGATCCTGCACATACACACAAAACACACCAAAGCAACATCTTTTCCCACAAAAACTACCAAGTTATGTAATCAAGCTCAATGATGGAAGGAAACATGGATTAATGCATGAATGGCTAATTATGCAACTAATATGAGCCTAAGTCTAACAATAATATGAGTAAAAAGGGTAAGAAAAATAATACTTTTGAACACTTATCACACCCCCAAAATCAAACTATTGCTTGTCCTCAAGCAATGCAAACTAATAATTACCTGTCAAGACTTCAATTTTCACAAACTTAGCTTTGAACTTGATTTCAATTCTTTGAACCGGGGCACAAAGTATGATTGGCTTTTTATTTTTCGGAAAACTTAGGAGTTACTCGAAATCAAACTATAATGCTAGTGAGTGTGTGCAGAGTTGTGTGCAAGTTGATTTTTCGGATTCTTTGCAAACAAGAGGTTTTCAAATTACTTCATTGGGTTCTTTTTAACATGTTTTAACTAGAGTCAGTTTTGGGCACCTCTAGTGTTTTGTTTTTAGTTTTATTCGACTAGAGCCGGTTTCGGGCACCTCTAACGATAAAATATTTTTAGCACATACTAGAGCCAGTTTCGGGCACCTCTAGTGATCAATTTTTTTAGCACATGCTAGAGGTAATTTCGGGCACCTCTAGCATTCATCCAATTTTTATTCTAATCTCCCAATTTGTTAATTATCAACCTAAGTTCACTAGAATTCCTTAAATCAATCAAACCACAACAGTGTTTCATCAACTTTAGCATCATAGTAAAATTCTAAGTTTTTATATGGTTATCCTAGAATAAAAATTCTATCAATTAAGTGCATTGGCAAAGTCATCATCGGATATTCATCAAATCTAAGCAATTCTTGTTCCAACTAAAGGCATGGCAAGCAATTTATGTATCCTAAATGTAATACTTAAGATGAATGTAACTAAACATGGTAACTACTAATAACAATCCCCCCCAAAATCGAGTGAGGCATTGTCCTCAATGCATGCATTAAAGAAAAATAAAATAACGAAAAATAAAATGCATACGAGGACTTACTCCGAGAGTTCGTCATCGTAGATGATTAGTTTCCTTTTGGTTGGTGTCTTGATTCTCTTGCTTGAACGCGATGGTTGTTTCCTTGTTGCCGGTGGTGAAATCGATCCTTGTACGGGGTTGTCCTCATCGTCCTCTTCATCGGTGTCATTGGCTTTTCGCTTGGAGGATTCAATTGGTGCGGTCTTTGTTGGTGCAATGGAGGACTCGTCTGAATATGAAAAATCAGAAAATGATTCCGTAGGAGTTGATTCGGGCATAGGTGCTTTACCTTTGGCTTTTGCAGTGGTTGCCGGGACGTCTTTAGCTTTGGTTGCCGTGGCATCTTCAGGGTTGGTTGCCGTGGCATCAGCTTGTGCAGGCACGATGTAGGTTGCCGCGACATCATCTGTTGCGGTTGCCGTGGCGACTGCTTCATTGGTTGCCGGGGCAAGGATCTCGGCAGGAAAGATTGGGAACGACACGTGACTGTCCGGGTACTTTTCTAGGATGACTTGGGTGATGGCATTGTTGTGCTCCTTCATGTACCGCATGAACATTAGTTGCCGGTCTTCAATTTGCCTTAGATGGCTTGCCAATGGTTGCAAGAGTGCTCCAAAGTGTCCCGGGGTTGATGGCCGAGTTGCCCGGGCGTTAGGTGCTTGGGCATTAGGGATTGCCGGGGCGGCAGGAGTTGCCGTGGCAATTGGAGGCCTTGAAGATTTTCCCGGTGCCTATCCCATTAGCTTTTGGATTTGTGCTTGATTCCAACCGGAATTTGGTAGGGCCTTTTCATCGGTGGACTCACTTGGGACGTGCATCTCCTTGCAAAGATTAGAAATTAAGCAAGGGAAGAAAAGAGAACCTTTATCTTTTGAGCTACATACAAAAATCTCATCACAAATAATTTTTCCAATGTTAATGATGCGATTATGCAAAATAGAATGTATGAGCAAAAGACGTGGTATATCAACGGTAGTATTGTGTGTGCTGGGCATTAAAGAAGTTTTAACAAACTTATTCCATAGTTTTGCCTCGGGTTTAAGCCGAAGGCGATTTACCATGCCCTTGTATTTATCGTCGTTCCAATGAGTTCCCGGTTGAGTGAGTTCTTGAAGCACATTGTCGAGTTGCTTGGGAGTGATTTGATCAACGAAGGCTTGATGCTCGTCCTTCTCAATGTAAAGCTCGTAAAAGGTGTTGACGTTTTTGGGACTTATGAGTATGGTCTTGTCACGAACAAAAACATAAGGATTATCCGGGTTAGGTGAGTGAGCATAGAATTCTCTTACCCATGAGATGTTACCCAGTTTCGGTTGATGGCAAAAGATTTGCCACTTTTGATGTGCAATCCTCTCGAAGATGAATGGTTCAAGGCCGAAATCTTGATGAGAGTTGGAGTATTCAAAGTCTTGTTCTTCATGAATCTTCCGGCTTTCAAACTTGGAGTGAAATCTTTCTTGAATCACCGGTGTAGCAAACTTCTTGTATCTTGGTTCTTTGGAGGAACTTGGATGAACTAAAAATTTAATTTTGGATGCCATGGATGATCTTGGTTGTGAGTTTTGTAAAAACAAATAAAAGAAAAGAAAAGAAACTAAAAAGTTGCAAGATAAAAAGTAGGAATAGGTTAAGGGTGATGGGTTTTATAGAAAAGATAGGTAGTAAATATGGTGGGTGGGATTGGAGGAAAATGAAAAAAAAGGTTTTGGTTTAGGGAGAGGGTGACGGAAAGGGGGGTTTGATTAGGGTAAATTGGAGGCTTTATATAAGCCTTAGATTCAACCCATTAGTTTCCTTGTTGAAGATGTTTTCCTTCTTGGATTAAAATTCCTCTTTATCTTGAACTTTTTCCTACAATTCAAAGACAAATCAAATAAGGATTAAAATTAAAGATAAACTAATAAAAGAAAACAAATAAAGATGTGTAATGGGATTCTTAAACTTAAAAAGATAAAAAAATCTATCCTAAAAAAACAAATAATAATCGGAAATAATAAAAAAAAATTAGTTCGAAAAATAAAATAAAATAAAATAAAAATTAATCGAAAATGAAAAAAATAAAAATAAAAATAAAAATAAAATATCAAAGGGAAAGCGTGCTCATGCATCTCCTAAGTTGACCACTTCTTTGTTACGTTCCACATGGGCACCATTGTAGTGCTTCAATCTTTGTCCATTAACTTTGAATTCATGGTTGTCAGAGATGGACTTGATTATCACAGCACCATGGGAGAATGGTTTGACGACTTCGAATGGTCCCGACCATCTTGATTTCAGCTTTCCCTGGAAAAGTTTTAGCCGAGAATTGAATAAGAGAACAAGTTGCCCTGGCGTGAATTGTCGTGGCAATAGTTTCTTGTCATGCCATTGCTTTGTTTTCTCCTTGTAGATTCGTGCATTGTTATAGGCGAGTGCACGAAATTCTTCTATATTATTGAGGTCCAAAAAATAATTTTGTCCGGCACTTTCCCAATCCATATTCACGGTCTTGATTGCCCAGTATGCCTTGTGTTCGATTTCCACCGGTAAATGGCATGTTTTGCCATAAACAAGTCAGAAGGGGGACATACCTAAGGGTGTTTTGAATGCAGTGCGATATGCCCAAAGTGAGTCATCTAGTCTTAATGACCAATCCTTCCTAGAGAGATTTACAACTTTCTCGAGTATACCCTTCAATTCCCGGTTGGAAATTTCTGCTTGCCCGTTGGTTTGTGGGTGATATGCCGTGGCGATCTTGTGTGATATACCGAAGCGTTGCAACATCTTGGAAATTAGTTTGTTGTCAAAATGCTTGCCTTCGTCACTAATAATTGCTCTCGGCATCCCAAACCTTGTAAATATGTTTTTCTGCAAGAATCGTTGCACGGTCTTGGAATCGTTGTTGGGAACTACAACTGCCTCCACCCATTTAGACACGTAGTCAACGATAAGTAGAATGTAGAGGTTGCCGAATGAAGATGGGAAAGGTCCCATAAAATTGATCCCCCATACATCGAACAATTCCACCTCAATGATGTTCTGGAGCGGCATCTCATGTCGTCTAGAGATATTGCCCATCCTCTGGCAACAATCACATTGCTTGTAAAAGTCTTGGGCATATTTGTACAATGTTGGCCAATACAAACCGGATTGCAAAACTTTGGCCGCGGTACCAGTTCCTCCAAAATGTCCTCCATAGGGTGAAGAATGGCATTGCCGGAGTACATTCTGTTGCTCTTCTTCAGGGACACATCGGCGTATAACCTGATCTGCACATTGTTTAAACAAAAGAGGCTCATCCCAAAAGTAATGCTTAGCATCATGGCGGAACCGCTTCTTCCCTTGGTGAGTAATGCCATAAGGTAAAATACCACAAACAAGGAAATTAACTAAATCCACGTACCAGGGTATTGTCGAGGCATGTGCTGCCGTGGCGACAGCTTCCAAAATTGCCGAGGCGTGCGCGTCAAGGGCTGCTGCAGCGTCGAGAGTTGCCGAGGCGTGTGCATCCATGGTTGCCAAGGCGTCGAGGGTTGCCGAGGCAACTAAAATTTGTTCATCCGGGAATATATTGCATATCTCTAGATCCGCGTCCTCCTCCCTATTGCGTTCCAAACGTGATAAGTGATCGGCCACTTGATTTTCTGTTCCTTTCCTGTCCTTAATTCCAATATCAAATTCTTGTAAAAGTAATATCCAACGAATCAAACGAGGTTTAGCATCCTTTTTAGCAAATAAGTATTTGATTGCCGAATGGTCCGTATGAACAATTACCTTTGTACCAATCAAATAGGATCGAAACTTGTCAAATGCGAAAACTACAGCTAGTAACTCTTTCTCCATTGTTGTGTAATTCATGTGAGCACTATTAAGAGTTTTACTAGCGTAGTATAGCACATGGAAGGTCTTACCTGTGCGTTGGCCTAGGACTGCTCCTACCGCGAAATCACTTGCATCACCCATGAGCTCAAAAGGTAGCGTCCAATCTGGTGGAACGACAATGGGTGTCGAGACAAGCTTTTTCTTTAGGGTTTCGAATGCTTGGGTGCAAGGATCATCAAAATCGAAGACTTTATCCTGTTCAAGCAAGTTGCACAAGGGTTTAGTGATTTTAGAAAAATTATGAATGAACCTCCTGTAAAAACCTGCATGTCCAAGAAAACTTCAAATTCCTTTAACCGAACTTGGTGGGGGTAATCTCTCGAACACGTCCACCTTGGCTTTGTCTACTTCAATTCCCTTGGATGAAATCTTGTGGCCGAGCACTATTCCTTGATCTACCATAAAATGGCATTTCTCCCAATTGAGGATTAGATCAGTTTCTTCACATCTTGCCAACACTCTCCCTAAATTGCCGAGACAGCTGTCAAAGTCATTACCAAAAACAAAAAAATCATCCATGAAGATCTCAAGGAAGTCTTCGACCATGTCTGAAAAGAGTGCCATCATGCATCTTTGAAAGGTTGCAGGGGCGTTACATAATCCGAACGGCATCTTTCGGAAGGCATAAGTACCGTATGGGCATGTGAAGGTTGTCTTTTCTTAATCTTCTGGTGCTATGGCAATTTGATTGTAACCTGAATAACCATCAAGAAAACAATAAAAGGGTTTACCTGCAAGACGGTCAAGTATTTGATCAATAAAGGGTAATGGGAAGTGATCTTTCCTAGTGGCTTTGTTTAGCTTTCGATAATCCATACAAACCCTCCAACCGGTCACAGTCCTGGTTGGAATGAGTTTATTGTTTTCATTACTTACCACCGTTATACCTCCCTTTTTCGGTACACATTGTACCAGACTTACCCATGTACTATCAGAGATAGGGTATATAATGTCGGCGTCAAGCCACTTGAAGATTTCTTTCATTACAACCCCTTTCATGGCATGATTCAGTCTTTTCTGGGCCTCAATTGAAGGTTTGTGATCATCTTCCAACAAAATCTTGTGCATGCACACTGCCGGGCTAATTCCCTTCAAGTCGGCAATTGTCCACCCTATTGCCTTTTTGTGTAGCTTCAACATCTTGATCAACTTCTTTTCCTGCTCAGTCTGTAACTTAGAAGAAATAATTATAGGCAATGTATTATCGGTTCCTAAGTATGCATATTTTAGTTGCTCTGGCAATTGTTTCAACTCAAGAATCGGTGGTTGTTCAATAGAGGGTTTTTCGATTTTACCTTCCTTACCTGAGTAATCCAGTGGTTCAAAGTATGTACCTGGTCGATTGACTAGCCAATTTGCCTCTTCTTGTTGTTCTTTATCGACCGGTTCTTCATACTCCTCAGGTTCCTCTTGATCGGTAATGTAGTTGCCGAGGCAACTAAATTCCTCGTCGAAGTTAAACTCTATCGTGGCATGAAGAAGTTGGCATTCTTCTGGATCATCGGCATGCCTTAGTGTTTGGAACACATTTAGTTTAACTTGCTGGTCATTCACCTTCATTGTGAGTTCTCACTTTTCAACATCGATCAAGGTTCTCCCTGTTTCTAGGAATGGTCTCCCGAGAATGATAGGTGCATGCTCATCTGCTTCACAATCCAAAACAATAAAGTCAGCGGGAAAAATAAATTTATCAACTTTTACCAGTATGTCCTCGAATTTTCCCTCTGGATCCACATAGGATCTGTCGGCTAGCTGTAGCATAACTGTTGTAGGTCTTGCCTTCCCGATTCCTAGTTTCTGGAAAACTGATTTAGGCATCAAGTTTATGCTAGCCCCAAGGTCGAATAATGCTTTCCCGACATAGTGATTTCCAATGGAACAAGGTATTGTGAAACTTCTGGGATCCTTCAACTTGGGTGGCATACGATTGTGCAACATTGCCATGCATCCCTCTGTTGCGGCAACTGTTTCAAACTCTCCTAGCCTTGTTCTCTTGGACACAATGTCTTTAAGAAACTTGGCATAGTTTGGCATTTGTTCAATTGCTTCCACCAATGGCAAGTTGATGTGGACTTGCTTTAGGATATCAAGAAACTTCTTGAATTGGTATTCTTGCTTTTGTCGCTTCAACCTTTGTGGGAAAGGTGGTGGAAGTCGGATATCTTCGATCCTTTCATTAGTTTGATACCTGATTGACGACATTGCTGGGACAACTGGAGTTGCCGAGGCATTATCAATTGGGGTTGCCGAGGCATGCTTTTCACAAGTTTCTAAAGCATCCTTATCATCGGTTGCCGAGGCATGCTTATTGCCGGTTGCCGCGACAATTCCTGGTTCAGCATCTGAGGCTTTGCCGCTAGGTTCGTCTTGATCTTTTTGTGGAGTTTTGTTTGATGAGCGGGTTTGAGCCTCTCTAAATTGTTGGCCACTTCTAGTGGTGATTGCCTTATATTGCTCATGGCCAGTTCCTCTTGCGACTTCAGTATCGCTAGGTAAACCTCCTTGCGGTTTAGTATTCAGATTTTGAGCAAACTGTCCGACTTGATTTTCCAATGATTTGATTGCCGCCTCTTGGTTTTGCAATCTCATCTCGGTCCTGTTAATAAAAGCATCAATTCTTTTTATGAAGTTACTATTCTCAGCCATATAAGATTCAGTTTTCATCATAAAAGCATTTAGAGAATTTTCCAAAGAACTAGATGTTGTCGGTTGTTGCTGCGGCAACTGCTACCGTGGCATATTCTGCCGGAATCCTGATGCTTGTGCATTCTGATTGTTCTGGTTTAGAGCATTGTTGGGATTACTCCATGAAAAATTCGGGTGCTTCTTCCAAGCTGGATTGTATGTATTGGACATCACATTGTTGCTCCGATTGTAATTCCCCACATAGAAGCTGGATTCCGAATTTTGCATACATTCAGAAGAATCATGGTTATCACCACATAACTCACAAAAAGAATCCATTACCTTGACCTCATGTGTGTTGTTTGGTTTTTGCATGTTCTGGACCATCTTGGTTAAAGTGGCCAATTGTGCCGAAATTGTATCTGATGATCCTAGTTCATGTATTGTGGCTTGGCGTCTAACTCCTCCTCTTCTAGTAGAGGGGAATTGATAATCATTCTTGGCCAGCCTGTTTATAATTTGCATTGCTTCCTCCGGTGACTTATCTAGAAGTATGCCGTTTGCCGAGGCATCTAGCATCATCCTTGTTGGTGTATTCACGACGTTGTGAAACATTGTTACTTGAGTCCACACCGGGAATCCGTGTAGGGGCATTTGTGTAGAAGTTCTCTATATCGCTCCCAAGCCTCGTACATGGATTCATCACCTGCCTGCCGAAAAGAAGTAATGTCGTTACGAAGCTTATCAGTCAAATTTGTAGGATTAAACTGAGCAAGGAAATCACAACAAAGATCGGTCCAAGATGCTATTGATCCGGTAGGAATGCGATACAACCATGTTTTCGCCCTATCCCTCAGTGAATAGGGGAATAATCTTAATCGTAAGACATCGGGGGTGACTCCGTGTATTTTGAACGAGTTGCAAATCTCGAGGAAAGATTTCAGATGTTGCCGTGCATCTTCAGTTGCTGAGCCGCCAAATTGACCAATTGTGTTGATCATATTAAACATTACCGGTTATAACTCAAAGTGGTCGGCTTCAATTTCAGGTGTGACAACTCCTGGATTAAGTCCATCAAGATCTTCTTCAAGATAGTCTCGAATAGTTCTGTTTCGTGCAAGAATCACTCCTCCTACTGCTGAAACATCTTGATTCATATTGCCGTCTTGATTAGCCATTGCTACTCTTATCCTTCGTCTAAGTCTTTGTAAGGTTCGTTCGATTTCTGGATCAAAGGGATATTCTGGTGTAGTCGGTCTCGCCCTGGTCATATACCAATGCAAAACCAAAGTTTGTTAGCCCTTTTGAATCTTAAACAAGAAAAGTAAAAATAAAGTGCAAGAAAATAAAAACAAAGTCGCTATTGCCAATCCCCGGCAACGGCGCCAAAAACTTGTTGCGCGTAATAAGTGCTACGCAATTGTGCAAGTATACACGTTGCAAGTTATAGTATAAAAGATATCGTCTCCACAGGGATTGGTGCCACTTCAAGAATCTAGTCTCTTGCACTGTAAAAAGTAAAAACACAAATAAAGGATTATAGGAGTTTAACTAATAACTAAACTAGAAGGCAATAAAGTAAAAGAATAAATGAGATCAAATGAGAGAGAGATAGGCTAGGTTATCGTGAGTTGAGGTGTGACAGCCGATTGGATCATCTTGGTAAAAGAGTGCACGGGCAACTTGCACAACTGGGTTGCCTTGGCAACTAATCGATGGTTGCCTGGGCGACTAGTTGGGCAACTACTTGGGCGTCTGGGTAGCAACCTTCAAGGTTCGGCAGAGCGATCTTCAATGGTTTCTTCTTATGACTAAGTCGAAACTCTAGCTACTTGTGCATGCCTTGATAATACATCCCTGCGTGAATCAAGGGTGAACAACAACCAATCTTGCGCCCCTCTTAGCCGTTGAAATCCTTAACTTATTCCTAAGCCGGATTAATCTTCACCATCAATAGATTGAATAAAGATCATATTCATTCGTTTCTTGAATCTAACTCTCCCGATATTAGATAAATAGATGAAATCACGAGATCCTCTCCCAATTCACTCACAAACAAGAATAAGAACCAAGAATGAACAAACCTTGAATAGAAAAGTGCAAACTCTTATTACCTAAACAAAATCCAATAGTTTCTCACAACCACAAAACACAATAACCATAGCTAAATAGATTTAGTTCATGGCTAGGTTCCAAAGAAACACAAGATAAAGAATCCCTAGCATGAACCCAATCGAACAGGAAAGAAAAAAGATGAAGAAGGTGGTTTGTCGAAATCCTCCTTGCCCTAGATGCTTGTCGAAAATTCTCTCATCTTTCCCTCCTTGGAGTTGTCGAAATTCCCATCTCTTTCTCTCCTTTGATTTTCAAAATTCCCCTTTAATTTATAGGGCTAGGTCAAAGTCCTTCTTTGAGGAGGAAGTTAAGTTGGAATTAAATTATCTTTAAAGAATATAATTCTTTATTATAATTATATTCCTACTAGAACTTCTCCTATCTTCTTGGAATTGAATTCTTCTTTAATCTCTTCATGGAAATCAAATTCCTTTGGGATTGGGCTTTGCTCCACGTCATCTTGGGCTTGTCTAGTCATCAATTTCGACTACCATATCACCTTTTCTCTTTGTCGACAATTGCCCTGGCAATTGGGTCGGCGTCTCCTTCATGCATTGCCCTGGCAACTAGCTCGACATCTCCTTCATGTATTGCCCTGGCAACTAGCTCTAGCCTTGCTTTGGCAAGTGATCCTGCACATACACACAAAACACACCAAAGTAGCATATTTTCCCACAAAAACTACCAAGTTATGTAATCAAGCTCAACGATGGAAGGAAACATGGATTAATGCATGAATGGCTAATTATGCAACTAATATGAGCCTAAGTCTAACAATAATATGAGTAAAAAGGGTAAGAAAAATAGTACTTTTGAACACTTATCAATAAACATGTAAAAGAGTTTATGAACTCTCAAAGTAAATGGCAAGTATATTGGTAAGAAAGTTAGATCATGTTTATATTATGTTAATATATGATTAACATGATGGTAATACATATCTAGTGATCTTGATGCATGATTATGGTTACATCTTTATATTTATAAGTATGTAGTATTGTACTGGATTTTATTATTGCCTCACTAAGTGTATACTTAGCGTGTGATGATTTTCACGCGTAGGTAAAAAGAAGGAACCAGAGTAAGGAGTACTTGGCATCTTATCAGTAGAGAGTATAACTATAGTATCAGTAATAAAATCTTTTGATGTATTTTGATGTTACTAGATGACATGTATATGTTAATATTAGTCGGTTTTAATCTAGTCTTAATATGATTTGTAATAACTTATAAACTAATTTATGTTGATAATGAAGGGTGAGTAGTTATATTAAAATTAAAAAAGGGTTAGATGGATTACTAGTATATAAATCAGATAACTTTTTGAAAAAGAATAAATAGAACTATCAATTAGATTTTAAATTAGGTAGTTTTTAGATAGTTATATTGCTTATAGGTTGTAGATATAAATTGCTAAGTTGTTTCCTAGAATTGGAATTAATTTGGTTGATTAAAAATTAGATAAAGCAATTATGTTAAGAAAAAATGGCTTAATGGTGTTTTCTAAATAAATGATTATTATGGATTGTTAGCAATTCATTATGTGACACATTAACTAGTATTGGAGATTAAATACTAGTATTGGAATTAATTTGGTTGATTAAAAATTAGATAAAGCAATTCTGTTAGGAAAAAATGGTTTAATGGTATTTTCTAAATAAATGATTATTATGGATTGTTAGCAATTCATTATGTGACACTCTAACTAGTATTGGAGATTAAATACCAGTAAGGGTGTTACATTTATTGACATCAGAGCTACAAGTTTAGCTGGTTCTAGATATAAATTGGACCTGTAGAGAGTCGAGATCATATACATGCCACAAGGATGTCAAAATTACTGATATTTTTATAAATATACTTTGATGCCTACTAATTATTAATGTTGCTCCTTACTTATGGGGGATGATTGTGACATTAACAGATGTCAGATCATCAGGAATCTCATTAGGGAGTTGAGGGTGATATCCCTACTCAAAGCGGGAGTAATGAGGTGAATCAGAATCCACCTCCTATTCAGCATAATGTAGAGCAGCCAGCTCAAGAATAATGAAATATGCTTGTACAAGATCAATGCTTATTTCTTCAGGCATTGGATACTATTTTAAATCGTCGAGCACCAATATTAGTTCCAAAAGAATTAAAGAAGATAAAAGCACCAAAATTTCAAGGTGATACTAATACAGATCCAATGGCTGCTGATTATTGGTTAAATGATGTCAAAATCATGCTGAGCAGAATCCATTGCGATGATCAAGGAAAGCTGGAGGGAGTTGTATCTTTATTGATGGAGCAAGCTAGTGTGTGGTGGAATTTAGTCACTTCAGGAGTTCCTCCAGAGTAGATTATGTGGGAATTCTTTCTAAAAGAATTCAAAGAAAAAGATATTGGGGACGTGTTTATTGAAGAAATGAGACAACAGTTTTTGGATCTGAAACAGTATGGCAGGTCAGTCTATGAATACGAATGCGAGTTAAATAGATTGAGCTGATTTGCAACAGAGTTTCTTCCAACCGAAAAATCCAGAATTGACAAATTCATAGCTGGGTTGGATCCTCAATATAAAAGGGTATTGGTTTCTCACAATTTCGCTACTTTTTAAGAGGCAGTAAATCAAACAATGGCTATGGCAAAAGTTGACCTTGAGGATAAAGCGTGGAAATAGGCTCAGACTAGAAAAGGTTTGGAGGTTCTCTTACTGCGTCTTCATTTAAACGCAATAAAGGATTTCCACAGCAAAATCCGATAGCATCAGCTGCTTCAGCCAAAAAGGGATTTTCTAGAGGAAAGTCAAAGCAGGCTCAGACTATTACTGCAAGTACTTAAGGCTCCAGATTTTGTCCTATTCTAGAATGCGAACATTGTGGAAAGAGGCATTTTGGTCACTGCTGGTTCGCTGGTGGGGCATGCTACCATTGTGTCAAACTGGTCATTTTAAAAAGAATTGTCTAGAGCTTCACCCAGATCAGTCAGTTGTAGCACCTCAGAAAAGCAGAGGAAACAAAGGTGGCAAACCAGGAGTTTCAGCAACCACATCTAATCAAGAAAGCTAGACTACTGCTCGAGTATATAATATCAAGACTGCTAACGATCGAGATGACTCAGAGATCATAGCAGGTATGATCGAACTCTTTGGCAGGCCTATTTTTGCATTGATTGATCCAAGCTCTACCTATTCTTATATTAGTTCTAAAATAGTACTTGAAAGAAATATCCCGATAGAACCAATTTCGAATGTGGTAGTTGCTATTAATTCGATAGGACAAATTGCCAAAGTAAGTTGAATATGCAAAAAATGTCCTATAAAGATTCAAGAAAATGAATTTCCAGCTGACCTTATGGAATTACCCTTCCAAGAGTTTGAAGTCATTCCTGGAATGGATTGGTTATCGGCATATGATGCTACGGTTGAATGCCGATTAAAAAGAGTAATTTTAAAAGGACTAGATGGCTCAAAAATAATACTTGTCGGTGAAAGGCTGAATTATCTGAGTAACGTAGTATCAACTGTAACTACTAGAAAGTTATTATCGCATGGGTGTGAAGCATATTTAGCTCATGTGATAAATACTCTAGAAACAAAGATAGATCTAGAAAATATACCAACGGTGCGAGAATTTCCAAATGTTTTCCTAAATGAATTATCGGGATTACTTCCAGATCGAGAGGTGGAATTTGGTATTGATGTGCTTCCTGGAACAACACCAATATCAATGGCACCTTACATGATGGCTCCTACAAAACTTAGAGAGCTGAAGGCTCAATTACAAGAATTATTAGATCAAGGTTTTATACGACCTAGTATATCACCTTGGGGAGCTTCAGTCCTATTTGTGAAAAAGAAAGATGGATCAATGAGGTTATGTGTGGATTACGTCAACTTAATAAAGTGACGGTGAAGAATAAATATCATTTGCCAAGGATCGATGATTTCTTTGATCAACTTAAAGGAGCAACAATATTTTTAAAAATTGATCTCCGATCGGGGTATCATCAATTGAAGATCAAAGAAGTAGATATACCAAAGACAACTTTCAGAACTAGATATGTGCATTATGAGTTTGTAGTAATGCCTTTTGGACTTACAAATGCACCAACACCATTTATGGATCTAATGAATCGGGTATTTTAGCCATACTTAGACCAATTTGTGGTGGTATTCATAGATGATTTATGTAACACCTCATCCCCGGGTTAGTCGTAATCCAGTTCTAGAGCGTTATCGAGGTGAGAACAAAGCAAGAGATAGGTTACTTGTCAAACAAGTAACCTCGATATAGATAACTGCGACGCAAGTAACCCAAACACGACAATACAAGTAATCCACAATAATCAAAACAAACATGCTTAGCATGCTAATTTAGGTACTAATTTGTTTCGTTTCATACTTATATCCTAAGTTACCACTATCATATTACAATTTACCATTCCATTCAATACACATAAACCATTCGAATATCAATGACAAGTATGGCATACTTAACAATAGGTTTCTATTAGACATGACCCAACTTACATTCTTATTACATGTTCATTTACTCTATTCGAATAATAATGTGGTCACTTAACACATTTCATTTGTTTCTTTTTCAAACAAGACATACTATTTCATGGCATCCTTAGCTAGTAACATTGTTAATGCATGCTTGTACATACCTTAACTCCAATGCTGATTCTTACCAATGGCCACAAAAACAAATGCATGATCATACAATATTGGTCTAGTATTCGAATGATACACGGTTTCAACAATCATTGGATTACTTTCACAAGTACATATCAACATAGTTATATACATAGTTCAAGTCACCCATGTTGGTTACAAGATAGGCCCATACAAGCTATACATAATTACTAGTCTTAAACACACAAAAAAATGCATGATCAAGGCTAAATATTACAAGTTCTAGTGCCACCAAACTAGGAGCATACAAATAGTATGAAATCATACTTTCAGCTTGCTTCAAAATGTTGCTTCGAGTTCAAGATATCCTCTTGAAAGTGTCCTTAATCTATTATGGGAAGAATGAAGAGTAGAGTGGTAAGTACAAGTTATGTACTTAGTGAGATAACACTAAGCTAACCAATTTCAAGTATACATATCCAAGTTTACAATTATTTTCAAAGAATCAAGATCATCGCTACATGTCATATACTATTCAAATGCATGGGGTAAACATAGGCAAGCTTCACATATCACACATTCAACAGAGCAACATCTATCATGTATACATATCATGCTATTCGAGTTATTGCTTAGAAGACAAGCAATCAACAACACCAAGTACCAAGTAGACATTCTTGCACAATAACATCATCTATGCATTTCTTTCATGGAAAGTAACAAGTTATACAATCATTCATGTGTTATCTTTCAAGACAAGGATGTTCATTCAAGAATCTTACAAGACAAGTAATGTTCACATCACACATCCAAGACAAACAATGTTCATTTCAAGTTATTAATTCATCTTACAACACCCTTGGTAATTAGTTCACTAGATAATCAAATCTTCAACAATATGCACTGTAGTGCCAATATGCACCGTCGAGCCAATATGCACCGCAGTGCTAATATTCACGGTCATGCCAATATGCACCGTAGTGCCAATATGAACTCTAGATTCTAAGGCATGCCCTCCTATCTATCCAAACTAGCTACCAAGTTGTTTGATTATCAATTTCATTCAAGCTTTATACAATTCATTAATCAAGACCTGATTATGTCCTTCAAAGGCCAAGCCCTTAGGCTTATGGAGTCTTAACTACCAAGGTTGTTTGATTATCAATTTCATTTTCTTAACAATCAAGTAAACAAGCAGAACATGGCATCAAACAAGTTGTCATTCATATCATTCTTCCCTTAATTATCCAAATATATATTAGGTCATGTTACATGGGAATGTCATTGAATTAATCATAATAGCAAGATTGGTTAGGACCTAAGTCCTAACCCTAAGAAAGGTTACACTCACAATACTCCTATCTAATCACTTGTCTTATATCCAAATCCCTTTACCTCTTGCTTTGGGGATGTTCAATCTTTTCTTCCTCTTCCACAACTTGCTGCCCTTGGTATAGCAAGCATAATACATACAATTCATCAAAACATGCACATAATGTCACACATATATAGTAATAATGTTACCACAGTTGTACCTAACATTTAGCTACTATTTTTTATGCTTTCTTTTAAGCATTTCTTACTTGTTCATCTCTATATTGTTATTACCTCATTTTAGGACATAATTGGACATATTACAATGTCCCAAAACTGTTTTGGAAACAATCTGCTTCTATGTGCAAAAATAGTCCCAAACTGCCCAAGACACTGTTGCCTGGCAGTTTGCACCCTGTCCCTTTAAATGGTCATATCTTTTAATCCGTACGTCAAAATTTTGATTAGTTTACCCCATTGGAAAGCTAAAAAAATTGTCTTTATGACTATATAAGTCTTGAATTTTAGTTCTTATCCAATTAATATAGTTTTTTACTCAAAGACAGGGCATCCTGCTTTACTGGGCAGTTTGCACTGTCTCTAGTATTTCTACTCTACATTTCAGTACACAACCCATAGTTTATCTCCGTTTTATCCTAATGAATTTAGACATTCCAAGGTGATGTCCATAAAAATTTCAGCCTTAAATTCATTATATACATTTTTTTAGTGATTTTTCAAAGTCACTGCCCAGAATAGAACATTCTGGGCAGATTACACTAGGTTGCATTTCTAGTTCGTTATTTCACTCTAGCAAATTCCTAACATGACAATTTCATTCATGATCATGTTCATACATGTCTAGGCCATTATAATTCACCTAACAATGTTCTCAAAACAAGGCATAGTCATGTTAATCCTAGTTTAATCCATTTGATCACAATTACACATTAATTCATCAACTAGGCGGTCCATTACCTAATTTAACTAGTTCAATTAGGTGTATTCACATTTTCCAGAAAGTTACCTATTTAATTCAATCTTCTTTTTACCTAGCAACATGTTCAAAACAGAGTTCTAAGTTCATTTAGCATGCTTACACAATTTCTCAATCAAAACAGTCTCCTAATCTAGATAGTTTTCTATCATGTTCATGTTTCTCAATTTTCCAGCAACTACACATGTGTTTCATTAGCAATTTGTTTACAAGTATTCAATTTCCAGGTTCTAATTGCAACCAGCATAACCCTAGCATGCATATAAATCATCAAGACAACAAAGACATCATTCAAACAACCATTCAATATGAAATTACAAGAGAACAAGTGGTTACCTTACTTACTATGCTATCTAGACTCAATTAGGAGATAAATCAAGGTTGCATTGCCATGGATTTCAAGCTTTCTCTCAATTTCCCTCTATCCCTAATTTCCCTCTTCAATTCGGCAAAAAGAGAAAATGAAGAAGATGGTAGTTCATCTTAATTATTCACGGGAAATGACAAATTCAACCTTTTAACTTTCCACTAACAAGAGATAGTGGCAAGGGCAAATTAGGAAATCCAAAATTTTAGCATGAAATCACCCAATTTGCTAGAGTTTTCAATTTAGTCATCTTAATTTAGTCACTCCTATCATTCAACCTTCCAATTGAGTCCTTAAATCAATTGTCTTTTGATTCCTTTAGAATTCGGCATTCCAATTTGTGGCTTTTTTATTTTGATCCCTAATTAGGTTCTATTCAATGTGACTTCTTTAATTACTTAAAGATTCTAAATAGTATCCATAATCCTAAGCCCGATTTAGGGTGTTACAATTTATTAGTTTATTCTAAAACCAAAGAGGATCATGATACTCACATCCGAATAGTTCTTGAGATCCTCCGAGGAAAGAAATTATATGCAAAGCTATCAAAGTGTGAATTTTTGTTGTCAGAGTTAGCTTTCCTTAGACATATAGTTTTAGCTGAAGGGATTCGAGTTGATCGTAAAATGATTGAAGCAATCCTAGAATGGAAAATCCCTAAGAATGTCTCCAAAGTGAGAAGTTTCTTGGGATTACCTGGTTATTATTAGCGGTTCGTGAAAGACTTTTCAATGATTGCCGCTCCAAAAACTAAGCTATTAAGAAAGGATGTGCCATTTGTTTGGACAGGTAATGTCAAGAAAGTTTTGACAAATTAAAGAAGATATTAACAAAAGCTCCTATTTTGGTACTACCAGAATCGGGGAAGGATTTTATAATATATAGTGATGCATCCCACAATGGTTTGGGATGTGTATTAATGCAAGAAGGAAGGTGGTAGCATACGCTTCTTGACAACTCAAAACTCATGAAAGAAATTATCCTACCCATGATTTAGAGTTGGCTACAATAGTGTTTGCTTTAAAGATTTGGCGTCACTACTTATATGGTTAAAAGTGCTATATCTACACTGATCATAAATGTAACATCCCTAAAACCAGTCTAGTCGGAATTGGGTTTCGACGATCGAAAATCCTATACTTGTAGCGAGCATTTTAAAACCAGTGTATAAAAATAGCCTGACGATTAGTTCCTTTTTAAAATCAGTCTTTTTCCATTTTACTTCATTTAATCTTGAAAATTAGGGTCTTTCATATTAAATCGAATTTTCCTTTAATTTTGAAAACAATTTGGAGTCACCACCGGTCACTTTGGTAAATCGGACTCCATAGAAACAACTAGAGATTTATTTTCTTAAAATTTGGGTTCGGGAGTCGGTTACATGTGGGGAAGGATTATCACCCCAACAAACGCCCGTTGTCGGTACATTTTTAATTTCATGTGGCATTTTGGCATTTCAAATAATAACTTAAATTTAATTGATTTTTCATTATGAATGGTAGTATCCTTTTGTAAGAAAATACATTTTTAAACGAATATGAGTTTTGAAACATCCAGTTACTTTAGGATACTTCAATTCATATTAAAAAATGTAACTCAACACAAAAGATTTTTATTGCAGGTCCATTTATTTTCTTGTCAATTTTAAGTCCAAACCTAATTAGGGCTCCAATTGATTAAATTAATTTAAGAATCTATGAATATTATAGAATTTAGAGATTTATGTGATAACACCCAAATACTTGGGTACTATCCATATTAAGCTCTAAATCAATAATATTCCTAATTATTTAATGACTCTAACTAATTAAATCTAATCCTAATTTAATTTTACTTTAATTAACTATGTGGTTATAATATTCTAAGTTCAAATGATATATTAAATGTTCTACTAAAAAGCCTCACTGATTAACATCTCATTATAATGAGACACTAACCAACTTAAGACTTTAAAGTTTCCATATAATCATCATTTATTTTCTACAATTATCTCACCTATTTAAATTATTTGATTTAAATAAAGAACTTGGATGTAAAGGCTCTAATTATTTAAACTAAGTGAATTAAACACATAACAATTATACTATATGCTCATTTTAAATATGCAAGCATACATATAATTTAAACAGGATTAAAAAAATAAATTAAAGCTAAAAAGGGACCAAATTGGACTTCTATTAAAATCTGAGTGCCAAATTACAAAAAAAAATGACTAAATTGAAAGAAATACAAAATTGATGGCCAAAGTATAAGAAACAAGAAAGAAGGGCGCGGATCTACATGCCCGACCTAATTTTGATGCGCGAATCTAGGCTGACCTGGTGCCAAAATGACACTGTTTTAACCCTAGTATAATGTCCCTTTTTGCGAGTTAAATCGCCCATTTGATCCAAATTCCCTCTCTCTCTTCTCTCACACTCCCCAAACTCTCTGAACCCTAACACCTCCAAACCCTAAAAACACGTCCTTTTTTCGATCAAAATCTAATGTTCATCTAAAGTTCATCATCAGTTTTTCACATTTTCCATGTTTGATCTTTACAAACACATAAAACCTTCCCTTGTCTTGTTTTTTGGATCAAACCTCAAACTTTCTTAAGAACTCATCAATGTTCTTTATTTTGCTCACTTCGATCTTCCACCACCGCCTTAACCAAACCCTGGCTTGTTCACCGACTGCCAGAGGCGACGCCAGCCACCATCGGCTGCTGTCTCTGGTCATTTTCTTCCTCTTACCGGTCACCTCTGAAACCTCCAACCACCGTTTGGTTCCAGCCGGCCGCCACAAGGCGATTTCTAACTGTCACGAAGTGATTTCTGGCTGTCGTACATGAACTCTAAAAACACCCAAAATTTCCCTTATTTTGTTCTAAATCTAGATCTAGGCCCATATTCATGAGAATCCACTCGTATCCTCCAATTTCCTAAACCTAGCTACCCGAACCAAACACACACTCTATCATCTTCAACTCTATTAGATCCATAAATACTTCTTCGTCAACTAAACCGAAAAGATAAGGATCTTCACTTCCTTTGTTTTATTTTCACTACTTTTTTAAGGTTTTTAGAAGTTTGGTTTAATGCTTTTTAATCTTTGTTGCAGGAAATAAACAAGAGTGAAAGGATTTACCTTCCCGGCATGCTAAGTTGATTCTGATGATGCTCCGGCAAACGTCTCTAGTGACCTTTGTGACCTCCCCAACGTCTCCTCGATTTCTGGTAAGTCCTTCCAACTTTTTCTCTCTCTTCTCTTAATTATTTTAGTAATAATTGTTAATTAATTACCTTATAATCCTATTTTTCTCTCTCTAGGGGGTATTTATTGTAGCTGACATCGGTGACGTCAACGAGGGTTGAATTCGCGTGAAACATAAGTCGTCCAATCTCGAGCTGCCATGTGGCACTTTTGGCTGGCTGAGAAAGCACAAATGTGCTAGTTTGGGCTTTGTTATCTAGAAATGTATATTTGGGCTATAAATGGGTTGTATACTTATTGCAATTGAATGGATGAATGAATACAAATTTGGGCCTTGTATTTCTTTGATTGTAAAAAGGACATTGCATGTATGAACTTGAAGGGTTTTCTAGATTATTTTAAGGATTATATTTATTTGTTATACCAACTTTATTTATTTTAGTCTTATTTATAGGGAATATAATATATATGTTTATACCTAGACAAAATTAGGGTATTACAGCTACCCCTCTTTGCTCATTGCTATGGAAGAGGTAGGGCAAAGACTAAAAAGAAACAAATTTTGTCCGAACCATCTGACCACCGAAGGTTGAAGTTGTTCTTCTAATTAAGAAATTCTTCAATCTTCTCTCTTTGGATGATCCATCTCTCTATAAAGGCATTGGATAAGCAAGCTCTTCTCATTGTGGACTTCCTTGTTCTTCAAAGGAAGGAACTCTTCTCATTAGGAGCTCCTCCTTCTTCATCAGGCGGGTTTTTCTCATTGGAACTCTGGGCAAACTCTTCTCACCAGGAGTTCTTCGAGGAACTCTTCTTATTAGGAATTCTATCTTCGTTGAGCGAACCCTTCACATTAGGAGTTCTTTCTTCGCTGGGGATGAACTCTTCACATTAGGAGTTCTTTTTTCACTGGGTGAACTCTTCATATAAGGAGTTCTTTCTTCTTCATTTATTTCCTGTCAAAACAAACTGAAGTATTTGAATGTTTTAGTATGATCCTAATTTTCTATATGATGCATGAACCGTGACTCATTGGGATTAATCAATCAGCTTCTTCTTTGAGGATCCATTTTGGTGCTTCATTTATATGCTTCTTTATTAATTCTCATTTTTCTTTGATATTTCATCTCACATTCAGGAATGAACTTTGGAGCCTTCTTTCTGTGCTTCTAGGTCTTTGCTCTAAAGCCCCCTTTCGGGTTTTCACTTTAGGTTGCTTTTCTCAAAGTGCCCTTTCGGGTTTTCACTTTGGTTTTTTCTTCTTTTTCCTCAAGGTGCCCTTTCAGGTTTCACCTTGTTTGTTTTTTCTTTTTCATCTTCTCTCTTTTTTGATTACATTGATGACCTGGCAATCATCAATTCATGTTTGCCTTCTTAACAAAGAAATATGAAGCTACATATATTCTTGTTCAATATGGGAAACTGACAACAACAGTTCCACATATGGGAGCGTTGTCATAGCTCATCGATGCCTCAGAATCATCTTCAAACTTCATAAACTGTCACAACTGAGATACTACCAAGTGATCTCGACAAACAGAGATAGCAATGGTGTTCCTTTGATTCACATAGGACAGAGACTGGACAAGTTCCAATCATGATAATATGTTGGCCTTGTAGTTCCGATCATATCATCATGAATACAGAGATAAAAATCATTGTTCTTCGGGTGGCAGACTCTATTGTTAATAACAACTTCGTATCAAACTAGGGATCTTTGCTAAAGCTTGACATGACATTTTTTCTACAACAATCTCCATAAACATTGTATTCCAACTCTAGTAAACCTTCTTAACTCTGGATTCCCATTAGTGTGAGACTCAATACATCTTCACTTTATATGCTCTTCTTTAATAACCCAGAGTGTTAAAGTTCACCTACATCTTTCAAAACATAGCAATACCAAGAAATTATCTATTTTTATACATTATATCAGTCATTTCATGATGCCTTTGAAATTAAGAAAGCTCGAAAGAGAATTCATGAATTTTATTAAAGCTTATAAGTAGAAATACAATTGAGTTCTGGAAAAAGTCATGGCAAACTGAAACAACAAAATCAAGAAAAAAAACCAGGTCTTCGGGCATTCATAGCATGAAGGAATCAGCAACCCCATCGACCAGATGTAGCCTTGAGCTTGAACCCTTGTCCAACAAACCTCGAGCATTGCCGATATGTTTATAGATGTGAAATCCCTTCCAAAATACTAGGCGTCTGAGAGGTTTTGATTGTTGGATGCCTATTCTGAACATTTTTGAGTCACCCTTTACGGGTTTTCAACCCAGATCCTCCTTTGGTTTCAAGACGCCCTTTGCGGGTTTTCATCTTGAACCCTTTTTTATATCAATGGCGCCCTTTTGGGTTTGATAGGCTTCTAGCATTGGGTCTGACAGAAACAACCAAAGGCTTGTGTATCCCATTTTGACTCTAGAAGACTCGGAAGTACATACCTCCATTTCCTTCCTCTCTCATACCTTCTCGAAAAACTCAATTTCTTTATTATTTATCATCTTTTGTATCAAACTTCTAAACTCTGAGCAATGTTGGATCTCATGATCATGTTCTTGAGGATACTCACAGTACACATTAGACTGCACTTCCTTCTCCACCTTCATGCCTTTCTCAATCATCCTGACATTGTACAACTGTTCAAATACCCACTTCAACAAAGATATGACTTTTGACACATATGTTTTCAATCATTTTGCTTCATTATCTTTCTCGATGATATTCACCCCTCGCCCACCGTGGCTCGGCAATGGATTCTCTATATTTCTGGGCTTATCAAACTTCAAAATCCCGTTGTTAATCAAATTTTGAACCACCTTTTTAAATGTCATGCAAGTCTCAATCGTATGCTCTGGTATTCCAGCATGGAATTCACAATGAGCATCAGGTTTGTACCATAGTGGGTAAGGAGGCTGGAATAAGGTCAGATAATATAGCCTCACCAGATCTGCTTCATACAGCTGTGGGTACAATTTAGTATACAACATTGGTATCGATGTGAAATTTATCCTATCATTTCTTGGGCCACGAGAATCTTTCTTGCTTGAACCCTGTGAATTTTCTAATACCACACCGGGTGAAGTAATAGTAACATTCTTAGGAGCTTCATATGTACCCATGTTGTTCACTTCACTGTCCTTTATCTTGTAGTTCTTACGAGAGGTTTCCCCACTTTCAATCCTACCACTTTTAATTGCTGCTTCAATCAATTCCCTACTCATTACTATATCAACAAAAATCTACGTAGTAATACTGATCAATATTTTGAAAAGTAGACCTGTTAAAGTCTGCACAAACATATGAGCAACCTCCCTTTCCATCAACGGAGGCTGTACTTGGGCCGCTACATCCCTCCATCTTTGGGCATACTGACAGAGTGTTTCATTACTTCTCTATTCCATTCCTTGCAACATGAAACGACTGATAACCATTTCCGTCACGTGCTTATAATGTTCTATGAAAGCCCTAGATAGATCTTTCCATGATTGGATGTTTATGTGACTCAATTGTGTGTACCATCATGCTGCTGAACTAGTCAAACTGTCCTGAAAGCAATGTATCAACAACTTTTCATCTTTTAAGTGTACAACCATCTTTTGACAATACATTGTAAGGTGGGCCCTTGGGCAGGTAGTCTCATCGTACTTCTCAAAATCTAGAACTTTAAACTTCGGAGGAAGAATTAGATTTGCTACTAAGCTCATTTCAACTACACCAGGTCCTGTCTCATTCACTTTCTACATTTCCAGGAAACGGTCCTCTGAAGCTTTACAGCGTTCCTCATACTTCTTTTCGATCTCAATGCAGATTTTCTCTATCTCATTCAAAGTATTTAGATCGGGAACCTCTTTACCACTTCCGAAATTCACTCCAATGTGCACCATATGGCTAGGCATTGCTCCTGGTAGATTGATTTGGACCTTTTTCATAGGAGGAGGTCCCTCAGGTTGTATCATTATGTGAGATATGGTTTCTGCCCGATCATTCATATTGTTTGAAGCACCCTCATGCACTTTGGCTTTTCCAGACTGTTTTGGCCCCAACAGAGCAGTTAGTTGGTTGATTATCTCCCTCTGAGCTTGAGCAAAATGGTCTTTCATGGCCTGCTCAATTCTGTCAAATCTTTTTTGTATTTCAACACGATTATTTTCAAGGCTAGTGATCTTGTCTTTTACAACCATGATCTTAGAGCACAGACGTGTTTCGTATGAATGCGAAATGATTGCGGTTTAAAAACAATCTGCCATAAAACCATTCTTTATTAAACCATTTACTTTGCAGAATAAAACGTAATGTAAGTGCATGCATGTATGCATATATGAATGCATGAATGCAAAAAAGGCATCGAATTCAATAACTAGTCTTTTGGAAACATTCATTTGCTAGAAAATCCAAATACAAGGGAAAGTCAGTTTCTTCTACAGAAAACAACTAGCCCTAACTTCTAAGTTGACTAATTCGTGTAACAGATGGGTAATGTCTTCTCCATGCTCCATCTTGATATTCAGTTTCCAATAGGCTCGAGGCTTGTCTTGATAATATCTGTACATATGAAGCAACACTCCAGACTTGTTTCTTAAAGTTAACCAATTCATCATTTTGGCTTTGGACAGTACGTTGTGCTACTTCATACTTGCCTTTCCATGCAGAGCTTTCTTGGTGTAATGCACCTTTGTAGCTTGGGAGCTTTTCCTTCAAGTATTGAACTACACTTTCCAATTGCGCCACCCTTTTCTATAGTCGTTCATTCTCTTGTTCCATCTGAACTTATCTTCATTGTGGTACTTTATAACCATTTGCTCCAATTGTGACACTTGGGCAGACAATTCAAAATTTTGGGCTTGCTCTTCTTCTAGCTTCTTCTTGGCCTTGTTGCTTGATTCTTTGTTTTCTCGAGACTTCTTCTCATACATCTTCTTGTAGTTATTCCATTCTTTTGACATATCATCCAATTTCCATGACAAGTTTTGCACTACCTTGCTTGTTCCTCCTTTTTGCTTTGCTTTGTGACTGTCGTGAATTTCTTGCAGCTCCTTCAAGTCTCGACTGATTTTCTTTTTCTGTTCCATGAGCTCATTTTCTTTTCCTTCGTGTATATTCACTTGTAGCTTTGCCATGGTTAATTCTTTAGTGAGGTCACTGATTCCTTTCTCATATTTCTTCAAGTCCAATTCTCGATCATGCTTGAGCTTTTCCAATTCAGATGGCGCACTCTTAGTAGGTTAAGTAAATGAGATAGTGATTTCTTGAATTCACTGGAATGTGTTATCATTAACCCTTTGAGTCCTTCATTCTTCATATCTTGACATAACTTCCAAATCCTGATATGGTTGAACCTTCCTCGACTCTTCCCATGCTTTTGCAATTTGAGTTACCATTCCCTTATAATCATTTATCTTGTGTGCATGTTCAAATCGCGCCATGCCTGTAGTAGCTGGTACAAATTCTCTTGAACCGAATTGTCTAGACACTAATATGGGGCAATAGGTTGTTCTTCCCCAAATTTCGGGTAATGGGACCCAATCTCTGGCTCCACATCGATACAGAAAAGTTGTCCCCTTGTTCAACTAGGGAGCCCTCCACACAACATCAACATCTTTCATGACCTTGTAATATTCTTTCCATTGCTCCTCTTTCTTTTTCTCTATCGGGCAACTAGTTAGATGTTTTTGTATTGGTGAATATGTGTCAAGATATCAGATGCCTTTATAAGGAGTGTTCCACCTATGACATCTGAAACAAATATTGACCAACTGCGCACAACCCCAAAATCTTCATTCCCCCAATTTCTTGCACGCGTTCAATGATCTATAGGTTTCAGTTAAAATGACAGGCACTGGATTTACCTCATTTTCCAATCGCTCGAACAGTCCCACTATTGACGGATCTATGTGTTCTATAGTCATTGGGAACAAAACCAATTCGTATACGTACAAGGCGTATAAGCTTCTCACCCTAATTGGTTCATCATCACTTGTCAATATCAGCTCTTTAAGAGCTCTCCAATTTATGCATTTTTTATCTATATTTTGATCAGTACTATCACTATTAGCTATCTTCCTATCTAACCATTCTTTAGTCTTTCCCATGATCTGCACCAATTTCTTCTTGAAACCTGGGTTGTTGTTAGGTCTAATGTAGATCTTATCGCTTTGAATTCTAGGGCAATTAAACACTACCTCGTACTCTTCGAGCGTGGGTGTCATGTCTACTCGGCCAAAGGTAAAACAGTTGTATGTAGGGTTCCAGAACTGAGCCATTGCCCTAAGCAACTATTGGTATATCTGTACACTCAATAGTAAAGCTATATCCCCAAATTATTTTTTGAATGATTCTTTCATGTCAATTCCCCATTGATCCCATATTGCCTTGACTACCGGAAAGCAAACATTCTGATTGGTATTTAACTTGGCCTGATTCTTCATTTGTGGATACATCACCCCTACAAAGACTATCTCCTTTCTCATGCTGGGTTTCTTTTGACCATGTCCAAACTGCGGTATTGTCATCTCCTATTTGAAACCCTCCAGCTATACTAAATACTTCCAAATCAACTAATTCCAGAACCGATGCCAAACCAATGCAATATGACATGGTTCGTTTAAAATAAAAAAATTTATACAACCCAAAAAAAAAACAAAAAACTCGTGTCAGTATTGTGAATTAATATGTAAAGAAAAATATTAATACATAATAACCATATAAAATTAGCAAGGAAAAAAACAGAGAAATGTATTTAAACCATCAACACCTGTCCTAGGTCCTTGTCTGGCTCTAGTGAGGTAGGTTTCTAGATAACATAATATGATTTGTTTTCTAGACTTTGGGTTCCCGAACTGTTGTTACTATCTACTGTGACATCAAGACATCGATTTGATAGTATAGGTCCCTTATAATGGAGGCGTAGGCCCCACGGTGCATAAGGTTAGTATACCAAAAGAAAGAAAAAATTCCAAACTCAGAGGTGGAGAGCCTCACATCGGATCATGTCTTTCCCCCACGGTGCATGAATGACATATATATCATACACAAAAGCTACCTCCATTTTTCCTGAAAATTCATCGAACAATTCTTAGAAAAATTAAATTCAGCTTATTGCTCAAAATGTCACGTGAAATTAATTAATTAGGCCGGACTCTCAATTTTATCTCCCAGCAGAGTCACCAAGCTGTAACGACCATTTTAAAACTGGTTTATAAAAATAGCCAGACGGTTAGTTCCTTTTTGAAATTAGGGTTTTTTTGTCTATTTTACTTCATTTAATCATTAAAATTAGGTTTTCATATTAAATTGGATTTTCCTTTAATTTTGAAAACAATTTGGAGTCGCCACTGGTCACTTTGGTAGACTGGACACCATAAAAACAATCAGAGATTCATTTTTTAAAAATTTTGGTTCGAGAGTCAGTTACGTATGTGAAAGGATTAGCACCCCCCACAAACACCCGTTATCGGTACCTTTTTAATTTCACGTGGCATTTTGGCATTTCAAACAATAACTTAAATTTAATTCATTACTTAATCGTTAATTGAATTTTCATTCCGAATGGAAGTATCCTTTTGTAAGAAAATACATTTTTAAATGAATATGAGTTTTGAAACATCCAGTTACTTTATGATACTTCAATTCATATTTAAAAATGTATCTCAAAACAAAAGATTTTTAATGCATGCCCATTTATTTTCTTGTCAATTTTATGTTCAAACCTAATTAGGGCTCCAATTGATTAAATTAATTTAAGAATCTATGAATATTATCGAATTTAGGGGTTTATGTGATAACACCCAAATACTTGGGCACTATCCATATTAAGCTCTAAATCAATAATATTCCTAATTATTTAATGACTCTAACTTTTTAAATCTAATCCTAATTTAATTTTAATTTAATTAACTATGTGGTTATAATATTCTAAGTTCAAATGATATATTAAATGTTCTACTAAAAAGCCTCATTGATTAACATCTCATTACAATGAGACACTAACCAACTTAAGACTTTAAAGTTTCCATTTAATAATCATTTATTTTCTACAATTATCTCACTTATTTGAATTATTTGATTTAATTAAAGAACTGGGATTTAAAGGCTCTAATTATTTAAACTAATTGAATTAAACACATAACAATTATACTATATGCTCATTTTAAATGTGCAAGCATACATATAATTTAAACAAGATTAAACAAATAAATTAAAGCTAAAAAGGAACCAAATTGGACTTCTATTAAAATCTGAGTGCCAAATTACAAAAAAAGTGACTAAATTGAAAGAAGTGACTAAATTGATGGCCAAAGTATAAGAAAGAAGAAAGAAAGGCGGGGATCTACATGCCTGACCCGACTTTGATGCGAGGATCCGGGCTGACCCGGTGCCAAAACGACACTGTTTCAATCAGAGTATAAAGTCTCTTTTTGCGAGTTAACTCACCCATTTGATACAAATTCACTATCTCTCTTCTCTCACACTCCCACAAACTCTCTGAACCTTAACACCTCCTAGCCCAAAAAGCACGTCCTTTTTTGATCAAAACCTAACGTTCATCCAAAGTTCATCATCAATTCTTTACATTTTTCCATGTTTGATCTTCACAAACACATAAAACCTTCGCTTGTCTTGTTTTTTTTCGGATCAAACCTCAAACTTTCTTAAGAACCACATCCAATGTTCTTTATTTTGCTCACTTTGATCTTCCACCACCGCCCTAACCCAACCCCAGCATGTTCGCTGATCGCTGGAGGCGACGTCGGCCACCATCGGACGTCGTCTTCAGTCATCTCCTTCCTCTTTCCGGTCACTTTTGAAACCTCCAATTGGTTCCGACTGGCCGCAGTGAGGCAATTTTTGGCCATCGTGCCAGAATCCTAAAAACACCCAAAATTTCCCTTTTTTTGCTCTAAATCTAGATCTAGTCCCGGATTCATGAGAATCCACTCATCCCCTCCCATTTCCTAAACCTAGCTACCCGAACCAAACACACACTCTATCATCTCCATCTCCATCATATCCCTAAATACTTCTCCTTCAACTAAACCAAAAAGATAAGTATCTTCACTTCCTTTATTTTATTTTTCACTACTATTTTTTAGGTTTTAAGAGGTTTGGTTTAATGCTTTTTAATCTTTGTTGCAAGAAATAAGCAGGAGTGATAGGATTTACCTTCACGGCGTGCTAAGCTGATTCTGATGATGCTCTGGTGACCTTTTTGACCTCCCTGACATCTCCTCGATTTCTGGTAAGTCCTTCCAACTTTTTCTCTCTATTCTCTTAATTATTTTAGTAATAATTGTTCATTAATTGCCTTATAATCTTGTTTTTCTCTCTCAAGGGGTATTTATAGTAGCTAGCGTCAACGGGGGCTGAATTCAAGTGACACAAAAGTTGACCAATCCCAAGCTGCCATGTGGCACTCTTGGCGGGCTAAGAAAGCATAAATATGCTAATTTGGGATTTGTTATCTGGAAATGTATATTTGGGCTGTAAATGGGTTGTATACTTATTGTAATTGAATGGATGAATGAATACAAATTTGGGCCTTGTATTTCTTTGAATGCAAAAACGACGTTGCATGTATGAACTTGAAGGGTTTTTTGGACTATTTTAAGTATTATATTTATTTGTTATATCAACTTTATTCATTTTAGTCTTATTATAGGGAATATAGTATATATGTTTATACCCAGACAAAATTAGGGTATTACAATACTTTAAGAGTCTAAATGTTGCATTGATATTGAATATGTTGGTAAAGAACCTTAATTGAGTCCATTCATGGTTAGGAGTTTCATAGAAAGTTCTGAAATACTAAAATCAAGCTTAGCGTATCGATACGATTGGTTCCATGTGGCACTCTTGGCGGGCTGAGAAAGCATAAATGTGCTAGTTTGGGATTTGTTATCTGGAAATGTATATTTGAGTTGTAAATGGGTTGTATAATTATTGTAATTGAATGGATGAATGAATAAAAATTTGGGCAGAACAGAGCATTCTGGGCAGATTACACTAGGTTGAGTTTCTAGCTTCTTAACTCATTTTAACAAGGTTCTAACATGGCAATTCAATTAGTTTTCATGTTCTTACATGTCTAGGTCAGTTTAATACACGTAGCAATGTGCTTAAAACAGAGAATTATCATGTTGAACCCAGTTTGATCTATTTGATCAACATTGCACATCCAATTTACCAATTGAGCAGTCCAATACCTAATTTAACTAATCCAATTAGGTGCTTTCACATTTCCAGAAAGTTATCTATTATATTCAATCTTCAATTCATCTACCAACATGATCAAAACAGGGTTCTATATTCAATTGACATGTTTAAACATTTTCACTATCCAAAACAGTCCCTAATCAAACTATTTTCAGCTATATACATTGTCCTTATCAAATTGGCTACTAGCATTCAAAATTTCAAGTTCAATTGGAAGCTAGCATGACCCTAACACACATAACAATCATCCAATTCAATTTATACAACAAAGACATCATCAATTACTCATTCAAACACTCTATAACAAGTTGGAATCAAGCATTATACCTTCTCCAAGCTAAATTTGATAAAAGCTAAATCAAGAAGCTTGATTTGAAGGTGTTGCATGAAGCTTTTCTCTCCTCTTTCTCTCTCTACTAATCGACCAAGGTGAATGAATTAGGGAGGAAGATGATAATATGTTTGTTCATCATCCCTCCCTTAGTCGTGAGTCACCATTCAAATGGCACATGTTCTCTTCAAATGAGAACATGTGTCAAGTCCTTGATTTTAATTAAATTTTACATGCAATCTATAGAGTTTTGTATGATCACAATTTCATCCTCTCATTTATGCCTTCTAGTTTTAATTTCAATTCAATTTGGTTCTAATTTCACTTATTTGATCTTAAGGATGGACAATGTTCTTTCTTCTTTAAATTGATTAACTTATGAATTCAATTACCCTATAGTTTAGATTGTGGTAACATTTCTAGGCCAATTTTAGGGTGTTACATAACTAATTCCTATTGATTAACCTAGCTCAAGAATTGGATAGAGATTATCCATCATCACCGATGAAAGCTAAGAACAAGGGTGTTTTTATCTGAGAGCCTTTAAAGCTTCAAATTATCGAGGTGAGTGTAGTCGAAGTATCGGGATTAGGCTAGGTACCTTTTCTGATTCCATTGTCATTGTATATACTATTGCTAACATCGTTGTTAAGGAATATTTCATCGAACCACTTAGTGGATAATGTTGGTAAGTAGAGGTAAGTAATTGTATTGAATATCGGACATCGATCATTGTCATTGAATTTGCCATCGATATAGTCATTTAATTATTAAAGCATTAAACATTGGAAATAGAGCATAATCATTGCTATTGTTATCGATATTGTCATTGTCATCGAATACTAATATCGATACAGTTATTGTTATCACAACTTTGAAAATGAAGCATCGATCATTGCCATTTCCATTGAGATCATTGAACATCCCATTGTCATTGATATTGCTAATGGACATTGATCATTATTATTACCGTTGAAAACATCAATCATTAATATCGTTATTGAAATATTGAATATTAACATTGTTATTGAACCTTGGATTTGAATGGACATTGGATATAATTGGCATGCCATAAAATCCATGAGCATAGTGTACGGGAGGACTAAGGTCCTATGGCCACGACCTATATTTATTTGGCGAGGTGGAGGGATATGTTGTGATGTTGGTCATATTTGCGAGGTGGAAGGACTTGACTATTGATTGATTTGGTGAGGCGTAGGGAATTCGCGTATCCACTATGTTGAATCGGTTCCAAGGATTAATATTGAGCTATGAACTAAATGATATTGAACATGAAATATAGCATTGATGTTTTCGAGCATGAGTTGTTATGCATTCCATTGTTGATTGCATTGTTTATGACTACCCCAATAGGCAAAGTATGCCTAATGCATTTCATCTCATGCATTTCAGGTTGATCGAATTGTCCAACCGGGATCAGAGAAGTTAAAAGCTTGACAAGTCACTTGCAAGACAAAGTAATGTTTTTTGTCCCTATGAACCCCTAGAATGGTGGCAAAGTAGTTAAACTAATTTTTTATGGTCTTTTGATTGTGTGTATGATGCCTATGTGGTGTAAAGGTCTTAGAGACCCTAAATAGCACTTTGAGTTTGTTTAAAAATGACTTAATATACATATTTGACTTAAAAAGGTGAAAACATAGCAAATGGATTTGAATAGCTATAAAATTTGACATGCTAGTAGATTATAGTGTTTTGGACCTGCTAGTAAAAGTTCATCGTATTTGGACAACGTTTGATAGGTTAATTTGAATAAAAATCAGATAAAATATGCCATTATAGTGTATGGTATATCGATACTTCTAGGGCGTATCGATACGGTTATGTATATTTGGACTAATTAAACTGAGCGTATCGATACTATACAGTGCATATCGATATAGATTTTGGTCACTAGAATCTAGAAAAAAATAAAGGTATCGGTACGGTCTTAGGGTGTATCAATATGAGTCAACGTGGTTAACTCGTACCGATGCAGTCTCTAGCTATATCAATACAAGTCTGAATCTATTGAATCTGGAACTCTTTAATTAGGGAGGGCATAACGATACGGCCTTCCGAGTATCGGTATAGTGATAGGTAATTCAGTTATAAGTGTTACGAACAGTTCTAAAATATTGCATTTTAGTCACTGAATGTTACAGATCTCAATTGAAAGGGGAATTGAACTCTGATTAACATGAAAATTTGTACAGTTTTTGTTTATAGGTTGAATTTCATTCTAGAAACATTAATTTTGTAAGAACACCTCTAGAATACTGAAATTACAATTTAGCACTTAAAACTTGTAAAACTTTAAGAATTGGTTTTTAAATGATTAATTATTGTTTCTTATTGAATAGTTGGACTTAAGTTATAGTTTGATAATGTTCAAGAAAAACTCATTCGTTTAAACTTTGATTATTGATTGAAATTTATCAACCGATCACTGCATCGTTTATCGGTAGCACTCTCTGACCTGGTTCTTGACCAGGTCGGGGATAGGGTGATACATTTGTGGTATTAGAGCCATATTTTAGTCGATTCTAGGATTAAACTAAGGCTTATTGCATTGTTATTGTGTTACTTTGCAACCTATGAGTTTTTTTATTTTGTATAGTAACTTATCGACTAATCCGATCTCTTTATATTGTAGTTATGCTAGAAACTAACGAAGCTCACATAAACGACCATGTTACCGGCTCTTCGACTCATGGCGAGGAAATAAGGGGGAGACCTTCCGAATCCACCTAATCCCCCATCTCCAAATTTTGTGGCAGAGTTGCCTACAGCACAGGCTGAGTGTTATCGGAGCATGGCTGACATTTTCAAATAGTTTATGACTTCTATGAGAGCTGAACAGCCTGTACAATTAGCTGTACCTGTTATCTAGTACATTCGGGCCCCTATCGATAAGTTGGCACAACACCGAGCCTACATCTTCACTGGTCAAGATGACAACAATCCTGAGATCGCTGAGTATTGGTTGGACAATACATTGAGGGTTCTAAACAAACAATTGCAGTGTTTAAACGAGCACAAGCTGGAGTGCGCTCTCGCATTGCTAGCTGATGAGGCACTTCAGTGGTGGGAGACTACTATCCTTATTGTTCCTGAATAGACTGTCACTTGGGAGTTCTTTCTTCGAGAATTTTAAAAGAAGTACATCAGTGACTACTACCTTACAGAAAGGCATAGCATCTTCCTCCATCTGAAATAAGGTGGCTGACCTATCGAGTAGTACATTCATGATTTTTGCAAGTACTACCGATATGGTGCAGAGTATATCAAGAAAGAGGAAGAGAAGTGCAAAGTTTTCATTGCTGGGCTTAGTGACGAGCTACGCCCTATGTTTACCGCTCTAGGCATCACTGACTTTTAGGATCTCGTGAATCAAGTCAAGGTTACTAAAGTAGCATAGAAAGCTCAAAGGGCTGGTGGATCAGGTAAGTTTGAGAAAAGGTTTAGAGATGATACTCGACCTCCTCAGTGGAACAAGAAGGGCAAGTACCAAGGCCCCGAGCAGAATACATACTCACAGCCTTCCCGTTTTGGGAATATTGTGAGACCTCAGACTGTGACACAATCTTTTGCCAACACTACTACAGTTGAAAGCACTAGGGGCTCCAACCAAAGTTCACAGAATCCAGTATGTAACTACTTCCAGAAACGACACCCTATTGCATTGTAAACATACTGGAGCTTGTTTCTACAGTGGTGAGCAAGGTAATTTCATTCGTGATTGTTCCCTTGGTGCCACTAAGTCCACTACTACAGCGGTGAATGTCGCATCTCCTGCTCAGTCCTTCTGAGGCAAGGGATCGAGGCCAGGACCATCGGGAGCTACAGGGAAACCTAGAGGCTCAAGAAAACCATCAAACAATCAGGAATCGAAGGCATCTGCCCAAATGTATCACGTAAGGAGCCGGGAGGAAGTTGAGAACCTGATGTCATTGCAGGTACCATTGAACTATATTCCAACTCTTTATATGCATTGATTGAACCTGGTTCCACTCATTATTTTATAAGAACTGTGTTGGTCAAAAGCATAGCATGTCTTCCGAACCTATAGCATCAAAGATCTCTATGACTAATCCATTGGGTAACTGTGTCACTGTGAGTCTTGTGTGCAAGAACTGCCCTTTGATGATCCAAAGGATTCTATTTCTAGCTGATTTATTAGCCTTATCGATCTACGAGTTTGATGTTATACTGGTTTGGATTGTCTCAGCAAACATCAAGCTTGGGTAGACTGTAGCAAGAGGAAGTTGCATCTTTGAGGCCTTGGCAAGGATAGCATAACTCTAATGGATTCCTGAAACGCTTCATTGTGTGCTTTGACGTTGGAATCCAAAGATGAACCTCGCTTATCAAAAATTAACACTGTATGAGAATTTCTTGACATTTTCCCTGATGAACTTACGGGTTTACCTCCGACCCGTGAAGTTGAATTTGGTTTTGAAGTGCAACCTAGGACTGCCCCGATTTCCATTGCACCCTACTGAATAGAAGCTATTGAATTGAAAGAACTAAAGGCCCCAATTCAATACCTGCTTGATAAAGGTTTCATACGACCGAGCTCTTTACCTTGGGGAGCCCCAATCCTTTTTGTAAAGAAGAAGGATGGTTCTATGAGGCTATGTATTGACTACCAACAACTAAATAAAGTTACCATTAAGAACAAGTATCCATTGTCAAGGATAGATGACCTATTCGATCAACTCAAAAATTCCTTTGTGTTTTCCAAGATAGATTTAAGGTCCAGGTATTCTCAAGTTAGAGTCAAAGATTATGATGTCCCCAAAACTATTTTTCGTACAAGATACGGTCACTACAAATTTTTGGTGATGCCATTTGGGCTAACCAATGCACCGTCAGCTTTTATGGACCTGATGAATTGGGTTTTTAGATCCTATCTCGATAAATTCATAGTGTTATTCATTGATGACTTTCTAATTTACTCTAAGAATGCTGTGGAACACCGTGAACATCTCCGTTTTGTACTTCAAACTCTTCGAGAGAAGCAATTGTTCGCCAGGCACTACAAATGTGAGTTTTGGCTTACTGAATCTACTTTCCTTGGGCATATTGTATCGTCTATGGGCATTCAAGTTGACCCAAAGAAGATTCAAGCCGTTCTTGATTGGCATCCACCGAAGAATGTTGGTGAGGTGAGAAGTTTTCTTGGTCTTGTTGGCTATTATAGAAGATTCATCAAAGGATTTTCTATGTTAGCGACACCATTGACTAAACTACTACGGAAAGAAGCTCTACTTGTTTGGACTGAGGAACAACAATGGAGCTTTGGGCAATTGAAACAAGTGTTGACTCATGCACCAATCCTAACCCAACCCGATTCTGGAAAAGAATACACCGTTTATAGTGATGCGTCACATCTTAGGTTAGGATGTGTATTAATGCAAGGGGCAAGGTTATTGCATATGCTTTGAGACAACTTAAGACACACGAGATAAATTATCCCACTCACGATCTGGAGTTGGTTGTGGTTGTATTTGCGTTGAAAATCTGGAGATACTATCTCTACGAAAAAAAGTTACTTCTTCATCGATCATTGTTCGACTGTGAGAGTGTTTGGAAAAAGGGTAGAAAATGTCTTTGGAAATGTATAAAAAAGTGCCAAGATTTGGTCTTTTGCGTGCAAGTATACACGGTCGGCAAGTAATACAGTAGTAAGCCGGTTATCGATCCCACAGGATTGTCCAGGAGTTTACTTGCTTTACTTGTTTACTTGTCAAGGGAAGAAAAATGTTGTTTGATTTGAAGTTGGTTTTGAAAACGATTTAAAAGAAATGAAAATAAAACAACGTGGGCAACATAAAGGTATTCGTATGATAATGAATGTTGATGCCTGGATTTCACGCTATTCATGCCAGCCTTTAGTAATGTTCTGCCTTGGTTTTATTGTTGAGCAGATTAAAAGTAGAAATGCCTCTGTCAATGGCAATACTCTAAATTAACCACGATAAAACCCTATATGTATATAGTGACGCTTATCATCAATTAATTTGATTAAGTGTCAATCTTTACTCTTAAGGGGTAGACTCACTCCCGAAGTAAGTTCATCTACTTGAACAACTTCTGTCAAAGCATCTCGCCTTAGTATCTAGCAACTGATCATTACCCCTCAAGTCTATTAAGATATTAAGGTGCAATAAGAATACTATGCTAGCGGTCGCATGGCACAGAATTTAGAAAACTAAAAATCATGCCAACTATCGTATGACAATGGATTCTAAAAATAGTTGAAGTGCACGCCAGATAGAAAATAAGACCAAAGCATATAGTTTATTAAAAACCAAACTTAAAATCAGCGTTCATCGTAAATATCCCCCAACCAACTTAAGAATATTAGATCATGGTTGGGGGTTCCATTCAAACACCAAAATCGTTTAACATCATTAAATAAAAACCAAATAAACTAAGAGAGTGTGTAAGAAGGCAGCCTTTTCTCAATTTAATCTCCAATGTGTCGTCCCTTGTGTGCTTGCTTAATATCCTTTTTATAGGCATGCGTGGGAAACCCTAGGATAAGCCTTAGGGTTTTAATTTGTGTGAGCTAAGGCTTATGATCATCTTAGCCGCACTTTGAATCCTAGGGCTGACATCATCTTGAATAAGGCTGACGTCATCTTGACTAGGGCTGATGTCATTAGTCTTTGATATTTCGCCAGCTGAGCTCGACATCGTTTGGTCTATCTATGCCAAACCAGGTTGGCATCCAATTTTTTCGCCATCCTATTTTTTCGGAACTTGATCAAGTGCTATTTTCCACAGTCTGATTTGGTCCTATTTTTTAGGTTGGTATTGCCAAGGGTCCTTGGCAAAACTTTTCTGGCAATGTATTTCCAAGGATTCTTGGCATTGGTCTTCTGATCCTCTTGCTTCATGCTTCTGCGTTGCCGTGCCATGTCTGCTCTGCTCTACCAAGCCTATAATGGTGCCAACAAACAACCCTTCACACTGGCAAAGCACAAAAAATCCCTATTTCCTAACTCCTTATGCAAATACACGAATTTAACAACTAAATTCAACTAAATGTACTTAAAGGGCTAGTAAAGGCTTGTAAAATAAGCATAAAAATAGTACTTTTGAGGAGTTAACACACCCCCAAACCTAGCTCATGTCCTCAAGTAATGCAACAAAAATATAAAAACTATGAAATTGTTACCTCGACAAAATTTTGATTGGAATGCCAATAAGTGCTGGCAAGTAGATTTTGGCTCTATTTCTGTCCTCAATATCTTAGTGCAATAATGCCAAGCAGGTAGTAATTCAAGTGCAGGAGTATAACTCTAGTCTAAGTTCATGAAGAGTGCATGATGTGTAGGCAATGTATCCAATATCCTTTTAATCCCTTAGCCAATTTTACTACCTAAACTCAAATCTTTATTTTTCATCATTTTTCCTTTCTTTTTCTTTCTTTCCAAGGGTTCTATTGGCATTAATTTAAGCTTGCTTTGTGACATTGTTTAGCGTGAGTGATAAGAGTGAGCATACCATGAATCCCTACCTTAATCCATACATCACTAGGCTTTCTCTTCAACTCATACCCTAGGGTTTTGGACTTGAAAACTAAGAGGGAGCAAACCACGAAGCCCCAAGTAACTTATTATCCCTAGGAGGAGGAGAGTTCTATTTTTTATTGCCTTGGCAGAACATTGTTGCCTTGTTAGTTTCTTTTTACGCTGGCATCATTTTTCAATTTTTTTCAATCTGAGCATAGTTTCGAAAAGTCTAAGTTTGCTAGGAACTAGATACATATCACGTGTTAAGTGTAAATTCAATTCCCTAAACTAGAGATCAATTGCCAAGCTAACCTGGCATACTACTCTGTTGGTATGTCATGACAACTAAAGATTAAAATTTCCTCATCGGCCAGACATCTAGATCAAATTAAACTTGCCTAACAAATGTTAACATTCTTCAAAATTAATCCATGACAAAATTTTCTTTTTTAGTAGCTCGACGTGAATCTATTTTAAATGACCTAAAATGGCATGGCAACAGAAATTAAACATGAAATGCATGGCATAAATGTGAGGGAACGCACACCCCAAACCTAAGATGTGCATCATCCTCAATGCATGAAAACAACACATATATACAATAAAAATAGAAAAAAAATGCATGATCATGAAAAATGCAATGTAATGAAATACAAAGGATTTTAGGAAGAGGAGGACTCCCCTTCAATGCGACATGGAAGCTCTGAGGTCATGGAGAACTTCCTTAAGAAGCTTTGCCAGCTCTAAGGTGGCAGGGACATCAGTGGCAGCAGATGAGACATGTGCTGCAAGTCTAGCCGTAGCCTTGGCTTTGCTTTGGACTCCTTCATCTTCAGACACAGGTGGTGTGGCAGATTCAAAACTTGGCAAATGTTTTTAATCTTTTGAAGTGGCAGCCCGCTTGGCAATAAAAATCCTGCAATCACTCAAGAAAAACCTTTCAACGCAGAAAAGGAAAATGAAAATTAAAATAAAGGAAAGAAAAAACTAAAAAAACATCTATCCTAATATATACAATAATCGAACCATGACGATGATGATGATCACGGTAACTCTGCCTAGAGGATAACCTACTTGGCATTCTTTTGAGTGCCATCCAAATAGTGCTTCAAACGTTGGCCGTTTACTTTGAAAATTGCTTCCGTTTTCAAATCATTGATATCCACTACTCCAAGAGCATATGGCTTCACTACTTCAAAAGGTCTCGACCATCTAGAATTAAGCTTTCCTGGAGACAACTTTAACCTTGAGTTAAATAACAAAGCACGTTAGCCTACCTCAAATTGCCTTGGTAATATCCGTTTGTCATGCCAACGCTTTGTCCTTACCTTGTAGAGTATGGCATTCTCATAAGCATGTGTTCTGAATTCCTCCAACTCATTCAAGTCTAATAACCTCTTTTCTCCAGCAGTCCTCCATGCCATGTCAAGCGTTTTGATTGCCCAATAAGCTCGGTGCTCCATCTCTACTGTAAGTGGCATGCCCTCCCGAAAACAAATCTAAATGAGGAGGTTCCAAAAGGAGTTTTAAAAGTAGTCCTTAAGCCCACAAGGAGTCATCTAGTCTCAAGGACCAGTCCTTCATTGTTGGATTTATAGTCTTTACACAAATGTTCTTGATCTCTTTGTTGGAAATCTCTGCTTGGCCATTCGTTTAGGGATGGTATACCGTGGCAATCCTCTGTTGAATTCCATATCTACACAAAGCTTTAGAGATTAGATTTCATTTAAAATGGGTACCTTCATCATGAATAATCACTATAGGAGCACCAAATCGAGCAAAATTGTGTTGTGCAAAAATTTGGCAACAACCTTGGAGTCGTTTGTTGGCAAAGCAATAGCTTCAACCCATTTTGAAGCATAGTCAACAGGCACAAGGATGTATAGGTTACCAAATGATGGATGAAATAGACCCATGAAGTCTATCCCCCATATGTCAAACAAATCCACTAGCATAATGCTCTGGAGCGGCAATTGATGTCAACTGAAAATATTTCATGTCCGTTGGCATCAGTCACATGCTTTGGCAAAGTTATGGGCATCTTTGTATAGCGTGAGTGATAAGTGTTCAAAAGTACTATTTTTCTTACCCTTTTTACTCATATTATTGTTAGACTTAGGCTCATATTAGTTGCATAATTAGCTATTCATGCATTAATCCATGTTTCCTTCCATCGTTGAGCTTGATTACATAACTTGGTAGTTTTTGTGGGAAAAGATGTTGGTTTGGTGTGTATGTGCAGGATCACTTGCCAAAGCAAGGCTAGAGCTAGTTGCCAGGGCAATACATGAAGGAGATGCCGAGCTAGTTGCTAGGGCAATGCATGAAGGAGACGCCGAGCCAGTTGCCAGGGCAATTGTCACAAGAGCAAAGGTGATATGGTAGTCGAAATTGATGACTAGACAAGCCCAAGATGACGTGGAACAAAGCTAAATCCCAAAGGAATTTGATTTCCATGAAGAGATTAAAGAAGGATTAAATTCCAAGAAGATATGAGAAGTTCTAGTAGGAATACAATTATAATAAAGAATTATATTCTTTAAAGATAATTTAATTCCAACTTAACTTCCTCCTCAAAGAAGGACTTTGACATAGCCCTATAAATAAGAGGCCATATCGTCAACGTGAGAGGGGAGCAAGAGGAGGGAAAATTTCAACAACCCCATAGGGCAAGAAGAGAAAAATTTTGACAAGAGAGCAAGGGGAGAGAGTTCGATTTCTTCTTCTTCTTCTTTGCTTCCATTAGATTTATGGTTTGGGGATTATTCTTTGTATATCTTTTGAACCCAACCATAAACTAACTTGATTGGTTGGGGTTATTGTGTTTTGTTGTTGTGAGAAACAATTGGATTTTGTTTAGGTAATAAGAGTTTGCACTTTTCTATTCAAGGTTTACTCATTCTTGGCTTTTATTCTTGTTTGCGAGTGAATTGGGAGAGGATCTCGTAACTTCATCTATTTATCTAATATCGGGAGAGTTAGATTCAAGAAATGAATAAGTATGGTCTTTATTCAATCTATTGATGGTGAAGATTAATCCGGCTTAGGAATAAGTTAAGGATTTCAATGGCTAAGAGGAGCGCAAGATTGGTTGTTGTTCACCCTTGATTCACGCAGGGATGTATTATCAAGGCATGCACAAGTAGCTAGAGTTTTGACTTAGGGATAAGAAGAAACCATTGAAGAACGATCTGCCGAACCTTGAAGTTGCTGCCCAGACGCCCAAGTAGTTGCCCAGCTAGTCGCCCAGGCAACCATCGATTAGTTGCCAAGGCAACCCCGGTGTGCAAGTTGCCACGGCAACTAAGTTGCCCTTGCACTCTTTTACCAAAACGATCCAATCGGCTATCACACCTCAACTCATGATAACCTGACCCATTCTCTCTTTTGATTTCATCTATTCTTTTAGTTTATTGCTTTTACTTTACTCGTTAAAATCAAATGCTACTATCAATTGTGTTTTTACTTTTACAGTGCGATAACTAAAGCAAAGTGGCTCCTCAAATTTCTTCATCTCTTTACTTCTTCACTGTATGCTCTTAAATCCTCATTTGAACATGCTTTTAAACCTTTTGTGCGGAAGGCTTTCTTGTCTTCAGGGTTATCACCCGTCTTCATAAATGATCCTCTGGTTCTTATATTATTCTTATAAGAACCATTGTCATCTTCTTCGCTTGGCGTCTCCACTGCTTTGAATTTTCTGACCCATCATACAGAGCCTTGATCTATTTCTAGTCACCAGGGTGAGCCAAAATGCTTCCATCCCCTGAGCTCATCCTTGATCTTCTTGTAGCACTTCGACGGGAACTAACTCCCGGTCCCTATGCTTTAAATCTCATCATCATTCATTTTTAAAGTAATGCAAAAGGCAATTTACTTGTGTATATTTCAAAAAATAATGATTGTTTGAAAAGATAACAATCATTTCGAAAATCACAACTTGGAGGGGATACCAAACATTTTGAAAACATTGTTTGGAACAAATGGTAAACATCTTTTTCTTTTCTTCTTTTTTTTAAGGACCAAACATTTTTTTTAAAATAATGCTTGGAGAATGGCAAACAAAATTCGAAGTATATTGCCAAACATTTTTTAAAAAACTAATGTTTGGTGGAAATGGTAAACATCAAAACTTTGGGAGAAAATGTCAAACCTTTTAAAACATGTTTGCCCCCGAAATATCAAACACCATAGCGCATCTGCTTCAAGTTGCCATAGATCAACTCTAATGAAGCGCATATTTAGAAGATCTTGACCATTGTGGAGATATATGCCAATGTATAGTTTCTTCTGGTCTAATAGGCTTTTGAGAAGAACAACCCTACCTAGTTTCTACCCCGTTTAAGGTGGCTCTCTTAATCTCACTATCTCACCATGCCCCATCCTTCCTTCATTTGGGTGTCGATCAAGCACTTCAAAGTTTGACGTTCCTTGAACCAAAGTTAACCCTTATAGGCGGAATGAAATCTGAAGACATTCTCATTCAACTTGGATATCTATAGATGACCAGAATAGTCTTTGGGGGCTTGTAATGTAGGCCTTTGGTTTATGGTTAAGTGCAATAGTATTTTTGTACTTGTGTAACTTGGATATGCCCATTATTCCTTCCCTTTTTTGGATCACTCTTGACTGCCCGTTTTCGGGTTTTCACCCTAGAGTTCATTTCCTTTCTTTTTATTGTAGGCTGCCTTGCATTCTTGCTATATACTGATGTTCATTTTCTGTTCAATAATGTTTGATCCTTCAATACTCCTCGAAACTAAGATTTCTTGAATGAAGGACTATGGATACATTTCTGGGATTTCTTGTGATTGGCAAGCCCAGATGAAATATTATTCTTTCTTTCTTCTTTTCTCTTTTTTTCTTCTTTTTCACTTTTTCTCTTGGATCGCTCTAGACTGCCAATTTTTAGGTTTTCACCCTAGAGGTCACATCCTTCTTCTGTACCTTCAAATCAATGTATTTTGGTTGGATATTGATGCCAGAAGGCTCAGGCAGACTACTCTTTTTCTTCATTTTCAGGATCACTCTAGACTGCCCATTTTTGGGTTTTCACCCTAGATGTCATTTCCTTTTTCGAAATTGGCAATCTTCGGGCCGACTTGTCTTGACTTGGCTTCAATTCGAGCTTCTATACTAATTTTCAAAACCGATATTTACTTGAAATGTGGATTCCTTGTGTCTCTTGCACATGGTTGAAGTCTCGTTCTTGTATTGTTTGATCTGTGTGTGAAGCATATACAATATTCATTCTTTCTCTTTTTCATTTCTTCTTTTTTCTCTCTCTTTCTTCTTTTTTATTTTAATTTTTCTTTTCTTTTCTTCTCTTTTTTGTTTTGTTTTGTTTTCTTTTTTGTTTTAGACTGCCCATTTTGGGTTTTTAGCCTTGAATCTCTTTCTTCTTATTCGAGTCTATTAATGTATCCTCGAATCAACACGTATCTATACTAGGCATTGATGATATCTTCTGCTCGAAGTTACTTGCCTCTCTGCAGCTCTTCTGATATTTACTCGATCTGGATTGCTTCGGCCTTCTGATTACCATTTCTCTTCTTTTCTTTGGTTTTTCGTTTGGACATATCCTTGTTTTCAACCACTTTCTTCTTATGATTTTCTGATCTTCGTATCCAATATGTCTGGACTTATCTCTGTCTTCTGGTAAAGTAAAAGAATATCATTCGTTGCCAAATTCACAGATGCCCTGAGAATGCCTTCAGGGGGTAGAGGTTTAGGGTCAACTTTCGTTTCAAGGATCTTAAACGACAAGTGCCTGAGAAGATAAATTCTTAAAATGGGAACTGCCCATTGTCTAAACACTCGCTTTGTTCCTCTGTTGGCCTAAGTAAACTAGCAGATACTCACATTTACAGTATCCCCACAACATTCAATCTCTTCTAAATATATACAACTTAGAGTTGATCTTTGGGTCTGAAGCAAATGTACTGTTGCATTCCAAATTCGAGGACCTGGTATAGAAATGATATATACATATGTCCATTCAAAAATGCGTGTATATGCATATGGGAGAACAAAACTACCCTATAAAAATAAATTGTTTAAAGAATCAAGAATGTAAAAATGCTTTTCTAAATGGAAATATGATTTTTAATTCTAAAAATATCTGTTTGAGAGTTTTTTTCTTCTTTTTTCTTTTTTTCAAAGCATTGAGCATATCTTTGTGAACTGATGGGAAAACCATAGGGACCTCTGGACTACCTCCCGAGTACTAACTCATTCTGGTCCTTTGTAGTGTAGGCTTATGCCACTTCTATTATTTTTCCTTGCTGGATCAATTATTGTCATGACTCCCTCATCAACCAACTTCTTGATTTCTTCTATTAACAACCTCAAATTTCTTGGTGCCATGCCCCGATGCCTTAATGTAGAACTCACATGCACTGTATGGATTAAAACTGTGGGTAGATAAGCTGGGTGTAATCTTTATCGACCCAGAGTAAGGTACTAACCCTTGACCAGATAAGGCCATATGGAATACTCTGAATATCTCTAAATATGTACTTGTTCGAGTAATTTTTCTCAGTGATTCGGAGGAATCTACTTGTCTTCTTCTCTAACAATCACAAGAACCTTGAAAGTGGTACACATTTATCTCTTTCTTTTCTTCTGCTCCTAGACAGGTCTGGTCTTTAAACTTAGGTCTCAGAGTGCATGTTCGTTTCTCTCTCCGGCTATCATTAAGTCCTCAAATCTGGCCTTTATTTTCTCGAGCATCTTATTAAAGAAGAAATATGAAAGGTGGCATGTAAGTCACTTTCCTCTTCATCTACGGGAGGTTGCACCTGGGTCACTAAACACAGACACCTCAAAGCACATTCCTTGAAGTTTTCATCAGGTTTCATCTTCGTACCCTGGAGATACTGACGACTTGCTGCTGGGTCCAAAGCATATCATATCACGGTAGGTCCTGCTAGACTGTCGGGGAAGTAGTGGATCGGTAATTTTTTAATGCAGCCCTCCATTTTTTGCAGAATATGGTCACATGAATCTTGGGGCATCTTATTCCGTCATAATGTGAAAATCTAGGAATCTTTGGAATCTGGAAGAACGATCAAACTAGGGTTCAAACAGAGCTTTCTTGCATTAAAGGCATCAAACTTCTTTTTTTCTCTCTTTTTCTCTCGAGTCCATCTTCTAACTGCTCGAATCTTGATTTTTGAGTGTCTTCAATTCTTTTATGCATGATAAAACCCTAATTGGTCTTTGAATTACTCCTCATAAAGTTTATGCAAGGTAATAATAATGCAAGGTACTGATATTAGATATTAGATATTTACAGTTACTGATAAGCTTCAGTGCCTACTTTCTTAACTTCATCCAGTAGTCCAGTCAGCTTGCCTCTGTAGTACAACACTTGATCCATGTTCTGACAAAGCCTGCCACCTTGTTGAGCCGCCTTACCTGCTTGAGTAATATCGATCTTCGGGTCTTCATCTATCCGCTGCTTAGTCTTTCGTAGCTTGGAAGTTGCCCTTTCCAACTGAAGAGTGTTGAATTGTCATTGCTCTGTCGTAAACTTGTTTCTAAAACTCTTGTTAATGGCTAAGTTATTTTGTAGCTCATCTCTGGAGACTATCGTACCTATTCCCAATTTCTTTAAACATACCTGATAACATCCTGACTTGATTATTGCTTGACTAGTTTCTCTTCTTTCAATATTCCGAGTCGTCTTTCAACTGGACAACACCGTTCATCTATTCTTTAAAGGTGACCCAATATGATATTCTTAAACACTTAGGAAAGCTTCTGATGATCATTCTGCAAATTCAATTTTATCCAAGTTATATCTCTCTTATCTGAGTTGGCTGAACTCGAAAGAATATCCCTCTCCTGGGATGCCCCTATCTCCGATCTTCAAATTTAACTCGCTTGAGTGACCCATTTCGATATTACTCAAACTTTGTCCTGGATATCGATTCCTCCTCAACTTTGCCCCTCGGGTGATTGTTAGCTCACTATAGAATTAGGGAACTCCGTTTTTGAAACCTAAAATCCTCATCGCGACAAGATCTTGAACTCATTCCTCAAGGCCCCGCAATTCTCAATACCGTGACCCAAACTTCCTAAACGGTAACTGCCTCTAGCACGTGTGTTGTAATCTCTCGGATAAGACGGTCTCTTCGCTAGAGACTTCACCGAGGTAATAAGGCTCTTGTCGATGAACATTAGGAGTAGTTCAGTGTACCTCACAAGAATCGAGATATACTTCTTTTCATTACTTGCTTCTCAAGTTTGTTTTGGACCGAGCTCTATTTTTTGAAAGCCCGACTTAAGCATACCTTCCGCCTGTTTATTGATGCAGATCACAAAAGGGGTTTAATTTGTCGTATTTGGCTAACTTGGAGGTAGAATTCTGACTATCTTGCTCTCTATTCTGATCCTTAATCGGTTCTTCTTTCGGTTTGATGGATTGCTTACCTTTCGTCAAAGTATTCATCTGATTCATCACGTCTTCCCTCTGTTTCTTTCAAATCTTGCACTTTACTTTCCTCATTACCAGTACCGTGTCTGACCTGAAGTCTTCAGATGGTTCCTCTTCTATTGTCTTCGATCTTGTTTTGGGACAAAACCCTGGATCCGTGCCCTCTAATATCTGACCAAATGACCCTTTGCCAATTATGAAGGATTTCTGAGATTTAAGGAACCACTTCGGGAATCAATACCCTATAAATGCGATAATACATGCAAATGCGATGTTGATTCTCGAACAGTCTTTGAAAAACTTTCAATAGAGAAAATGTATGTTTGCAAGAAATTAATAATGAATTACAGGCAATATTTGAATTTATTCTGGAGACCTTGACTTCGGGAAGCAAAACCTGTGCTCCACGTCTCGACGTCGTCTTCAGGATGATGGATGACTCCGTCTTCTCCTCTTATTCTATTCTATGGACTTGTGACGTCATGATCTTTATTTTTGTGGCTTCTGAAAAGGACATCAGACAATATATTTTTTTCTGTAGATCTGAGTACGTCTAAACAGGGATGGATTCTATCGATCCTAAGGGAGTACTTTAAATCTTTTTGGGGTTTAAATTAAAATTTTCAAGGATCATTTGGTTTAAAAATTCCCCTTTTTTATTATCAAAAAGTTTTAACTTACTTAAAAAATGAAACTTTTAGGTTTCTTTTTGTTATTATTATTATTCTGAAAGTTTTATGAGGGAAGAAGTTTCAAAGCAAAATAATAATATTTTCAAATATTTTCTTCTTTTTTTTTAAATGAGTTAACTTAAAATCTGAGATTTTTTAAAAAAATGGTCAAATGTGAAGATTTAAAATTGGGGTTTTGCGGCCCTGACTGAATCTTCTGCGTCGCACGTGCCTTACTATCGTACCGTCTTCTTTCGCGATTGATCTTTTCTCGGCCTAACTTGATACTGTAATATTATCGTTTCTGGCAAAGCAGACTTTTTCTATTTTGAAAGCCTTTTAATGAACTAGTCTTGAACAACACCATGTCATGATATGTAACATGAATGCAAATAAAGGCGTTGATTCCGCTGGTAATCACCCTTTCAAACGACTTTCATGGGAATTAAAGGGTCCAGATTACAAAAAAAGTCCATATTACAAAAGGAGTCCCTATTACAAAAAGAGTCTCTATTACAAAAAGTCTTAATTACAAAACAAAGTTCTACACATAAGCCCTAGCTCTACCTCATAGCTCATCGACAGCTCTGAGCAACTTGATAAACCTTGGTGCTTCTTCCATGTCCGGGGTTACGAAAGGTCGGAGAGTCGCGGCTTCGGTAGCTAAGTCATTCACACACCTTGTAACTCGTTGTATGTCCACCATCAGGGTCTCGTGTGTATACTTTGGCACTACACGCTTGCTCGACAAATCGTTACTTCGGATCTGGATTAATCTCTGATCGATGTCGCGCGACTGGATCGATGCTATCCTTCCTAAGACACATTTTTTCCATGATGAAAGATTTTCTAATAGGGCAAACCACTTGAATCAACGCCTCTATGTAATGTGGATGCAATGATAATGCAGCAAAAGTATGTGTAAAATAAAAATAAAAATAAAACACAAAAAATGAGTTAGTACCGGATAAAAATAATAAAAACATAAATAAAAGGACAAATAAAATAAGGTAAACAAAAAAAAACCCTATTTATCCCGTCTAAAACCCCTAAGGTTATCCGCATGGCTCTAAAGGGGTGGGTTTCTATATGTTCTCTACATGCAGTGTTGGTGCTAGGACGTACCCGAATTGTCCTTGTTGTCCTCTACTAAGAGTAGCAAGGCCCCCGATCATCACCCATTATAGGCTCCTTTCAACCGGGTTCAATTCAGGGGGACCCATTCGCTTATGCCCGTACGAAGGAACGATATCCTTACGAATGCATAAGGTACTCGAGCCCCGAAGGTACTTGCTAGGCCCATATGGGAGAACGATATCTCCACGAAAGCATTAGCGTTTTCCCCCCACTTAAAAACGGGTTTATATGCCATATTTTAAATGCGTTAAAATAAACGCGCAATTATAACCGAATGTTAATTTAATAGTCACTTTAACCCGGAATTTTTAATATTAATAAAGCGGTAATTATTTTAAAAAGCTTGACTCTCTTCCTGTTTTCGAAAAACAAAAAATTATCCCCAGCGGAGTCGCCATCTGTAGCAATGTCCCCCTTTCGCTAAAAAATAGGTTTTCGAAGTGTTTGTGGTTTTTCGGGTATTAAAATATTTATTCCGTGGGGTTTTAAAAATACCGTATTTTATTTAAAGAAAGGGAGTTGCCACCGGCCACTGAGGTAGGCCGAACACCATAAAACCAGAGATTTGAAAACTATTGGGTTCGGGAGTCGATTACGGATGGGGAAGGATTAGCACCCCCACACCGCCAAAAATTGGTACTTTAATAATTACCACTTTATTAATATTAAACTTTTCGGATTAAAGTGACGATCAATTTAAAATTTGATTATAAGTGCGAGTAGATTTTAAAGGCCCCGTTATCCGAGAGTAAATGCCCAACCACTATCACTACGCCTGATACTGGCCCCGTTTACGCTCGGATAAAAGGACACCGCATTGACATTATATATTCCATTATGCAAACTTAGTGAGCAAAATATAAAACATGGCAAATAATTTAAATACAATACAAATAATTATTAACATAATAGAATACTAATCTAACATAAATAAAATACTAATCTAAAACATACATACATAAATATTAATCTTACTTATAAGTAAAAACAAATTTAACATAAATAAAATGCTAATATTCATAAATATTAATTTAAAACACGAATAAATATTAATCTAACACATAAATAAAAACGAATCTAACATAAATAAAATATTAATATAAAACACAAATTTAAAACATATTAAATACTAATCTAAAACACAAACATACAAACTAAAAAATAAGAATACAATTTTAAAATAACTAATACTTCATTAAATTATAAAAATTACAACACAAATAAAAGGGGAAGAAAATATACCTAACTAGGAGCTCGAATGACGAACCCTAACTGAACCCCACCGAGATCTACCACGACCTCTCCAAAAATATTAACTAGATCGGATCCAAAATAGGACCCCGATCGAATGTTGGATCGAACCAACTGGGGCCGAGGGCACTGCCCCCAACCCCTAGCTCCCAATTGGGGAGCCAATTTCATCGCCAATTTGTTGGCAATTTTTGGCGTGTAATTTTCCAAATTGGCTGCCCCTAATTCCTTGTATTTATAGGCAAAGGGGTGGGTGTTTGGGTGACGTGGAGCATGCTGCTCCACGCAATTTCTTTTTTTTAATAATATATATTTTATTATTATTTTTTTGATTTTCACTAATTTTATATTAATAATATTATTATTAAAATAATACTAATAACACTAAAACCCGGTCAAAAATGAGTGATTACAATGGTAGATGAAGGAATAGTCCTCGGCCACAAGATTTCATCCAAGGGAATTGAAGTAGACAAAGCCAAGGTGGACGTGATCGAGAGATTACCCCCACCAAGTTCGGTTAAAGGAATTCGAAGTTTTCTTGGACATGCAGGTTTTTACAGGAGGTTGATTCATAATTTTTCTAAAATTACTAAACCCTTGTGCAATTTGCTTGAACAGGATAAAATCTTCGATTTTGATGATTCTTGCACCCAAGCATTCAAAACCCTAAAGAAAAAGCTTACCTCGGCACCCATTGTCGTTCCACCAGATTGGACGCTACCTTTTGAGCTCATGTGTGATGCAAGTGATTTCGCGGTAGGAGCATTCCTAGGCCAACGCATAGGTAAGACCTTCCATGTGATATACTACGCTAGTAAAACTCTTAATAGTGCTCAAGTGAATTACACAACAATGGAGAAAGAGTTACTAGCTGTAGTTTTCGCATTTGTCAAGTTCCGATCCTATTTGATTGGTACAAAGGTAATTGTTCATACGGACCATTCGGCAATCAAATATCTATTTACTAAAAAGGATGCCAAACCTCGTTTGATTCGTTGGATATTACTTTTACAAGAATTTGATATTGAAATTAAGGACAGGAAAGGAACAGAAAATCAAGTGGCCGATCACTTATCACGTTTAGAACGCAATAGGGAGGAGGACGCGGATCTAGAGATATGCGATGCATTCCCGGATGAACAACTTTTAGTTGCCTCGGCAACCCTGGACGCCCATGCCTCGGCAACCCTCAACGCCTCGGCAACCATGGATACACACGCCTCAGCAACCCTCGACGCCACAGCAGCCTTTGATGCGCACGCCTCGGCAATTTTGGGAGTAGTCACCATGGCAGCACATGCCTCGGCAATACCCTGGTACACGGATTTAGTTAATTTCCTTGTTTGTGGTATTTTACCTTATGGCATTACTCACCAAGGGAAGAAGCGGTTCCGCCATGATGCTAAGCATTACTTTTGGGACGAGCCTCTTTTGTTTAAACAATATGCAGATCAGGTTATTCGCCGATGTGTCCCTGAAGAAGAGCAACAGAATGTTCTCCGACAATGCCATTCTTCACCCTATGGAGGACATTTTGGAGGAACTCGTACTGCGGCCAAAGTTTTGCAATTCGGGTTGTATTGGCCAACATTGTACAAAGATGCCCAAGACTTTTACAAGCAATGTGATCGTTGCCAGAGGACAGGCAATATCTCTAGACGACATGAGATGCCACTCCAGAACATCATCGAGGTGGAATTGTTCGATGTGTGGGGGATCGATTTTATGGGACCTTTCCCATCTTTATTCGGCAACCTCTACATCTTACTTGCCGTCGACTATGTGTCTAAATGGGTGGAGGCAGCTGCAGTTCCCAACAACGATTCCAAGACCGTGCAACGATTCTTGCAAAAAAACATATTTACACGGTTTGGGATGCCGAGAGCAATTATCAGTGACGAAGGCAAGCATTTTGACAACAGACTAATTGCCAAGATGTTGCAACGCTTCGGCATATCACCCACAAACCAACGGGCAAGCAGAAATTTCCAACCGGGAATTGAAGGGTATACTCGAGAAAGTTGTAAATCCCTCTAGGAAGGATTGGTCATTAAGACTAGATGACGCACTTTGGGCATATCGCACTGCATTCAAAACACCCTTAGGTATGTCCCCCTTCCGACTTGTCTATGGCAAAACATGCCATCGACTAGTGGAAATCAAACACAAGGCATATTGGGCATTCAAGACCGTGAATATGGATTGGGAAAGTGTCGGACAAAAGCGTTTGTTGGACCTCAATGAGATATAAGAATTTCGTGCACTCGCCTATAACAATGCACGAATCTACAAGGAGAAAACAAAGCAATGGCATGACAAGAAACTATTGCCACGGCAATTCGCGCCAGGGCAACTAGTTCTCTTATTCAATTTTCGGCTAAAACTTTTCTCGGGAAAGCTAAAATCAAGATGGTCAGGACCATTCGAAGTCATCAAACCATTCTCCCATGATGCTGTGATAATCAAGTCCATCTCTGACAACCATGAATTCAAAGTTAATGGACAAAGAATGAAGCACTACAATGGTGCCCATGTGGAACGTAACAAAGAAGTGGTCAACTTAGGAGATGCATGAGCATGCTCTCCCTTTGATATTTTTTTTATTTTTTTATTTTTATTATTTTTTATTTTCGATTAATTTTTATTTTTATTTTATTTTTCGAACTAATTTTTTTTCCGATTATTATTATTCTTTAGGATATATTTTTTTATTTATTTATATTTTTAAGTTTAAGAATCCCATTACACATCTTTATTTATTTTCTTTTATTAGTGTATCTTTAATTTTAATCCTTATTTGATTATTCTTTGAATTGTTGGAAAAGAGTTCAAGATAAAAAGGAATTTTAATCCAAGAAGGAAAACATCTTCAACAAGGAAACTAATGGGCTGAATCTAAGGCTTATATAAAGCCTCCAATTTAACCTAATCAAACCCCCATTGCCGTCACCCTCTCCCTAAACCAAAACCCTTTTTTCGTTTTTCCCTAATCCCACCCACCATATTTACCACCTATCTTTCTATAAAACCCATCACCCTTAACCTATTCCTACTTTTTATCTTGCAACTTTTTAGTTTCTTTTCTTTTATTTGTTTTTACAAAATTCACAACCAAGATCATCTATGGCATCCAAGATTAAATTTTTAGTTCATCCAAGTTCCTCCAAAGAACTAAGATACAAGAAGTTTGCTACACCGGTGGTTCAAGAAAGATTTCACTCCAAGTTTGAAAGTCGGAAGATTCATGAAGAACAAGGCTTTGAATACTCCAACTCTCATCAAGATTTCGGCCTTGAACCATTCATCTTCGAGAGGATTGCACATCAAAAGTGGCAAATCTTTTGCCATCAACCGGAACCGGGTAACATCTCATGGGTAAGAGAATTCTATGCTCACTCAACTAACCCGGATAATCCTTATGTTTTTGTTCGTGACAAGGCCATACTCATAAGTCCCGAAAACGTCAACACCTTTTACGGGCTTTACATTAAGAAGGACGAGCATCAAGCCTTCGTTGATCAAATCACTCCCAAGCAACTCGACAAGGTGCTTCAAGAACTCACTCAATCGGGAACTCATTGGAATCACGGTAAATACATGGGCACGGTAAATCACCTTCGGCTTAAACCCGAGGCAAAACTATGGAATAAGTTTGTTAAAACTTCTTTAATGCCCACCACACACAATACTACCGTTGATATACCACGTCTTTTGCTCATACATTCTATTTTGCATAATCGCATCATTAATATTGGAAAAATTATTTGTGATGAGTTTTTTGTATGTAGCTCAAAAGATAAGGGTTCTCTTTTCTTCCCTTTCTTAATTTCTAATCTTTGCAAGGAGATGCATGTCCCAAGTGAGTCCACCGATGAAAAGGCCCTACCCAAGTCCGGTTGGAATCAAGCACTAATCCGAAAGCTAATAGGAGAGGCACCGGGAAATTCTTCAAGGACTCCAATTGCCACGGCAACTCTTGCCGCCCCGGCAATCCCTAATGCCCAAGCACCTAACGCCCGGGCAACTCAGCCATCAACCCCGGGACACTTTGAAGCACTCTTGCAACCATTGGTGAGCCACCTAAGGCAAATTGAAGACCGGCAACTAATGTTCATGCGGTACATGAAGGAGCACAACAATGCCATCACCCAAGTCATCCTAGAAAGGTACCCGGACAGTCACGTGCCGTTCCCAATCTTTCTTGCCGAGATCCTTGCCCCGGCAACCAATAAAACAGTCGCCATGGCAACCGCAACAGATGATGCCGCGGCAACCCACATCGTGCCTACACAAGCTGATGCCACGGCAACCAACCCTGAAGATGCCACGGCAACCAAAGCTAAAGACATCCCGGCAACCACTACAAAAGCCAAAGGGAAAGTACCTATGCCCGAATCAACTCCTACGGAATCATTTTTTGATTTTTCAGATTCGGACGAGTCCTCCATTGCACCAACAAATGGATTCTAGCAACTGATCGTTACCCCTCAAGTCTGTTAAGATATTAAGGTGCAATAAGCATATTGTGCGAGTGGTTGCATGACATAGAATTAGAAAACTGAAAATCATGCCAATTGTCGTATGGAAATGGATTCTGAAAATAGTTGAAGTACACACCAGATAGAAAATAAGACCGAAGAATATAGTTTATTAAAAACCAAACTTAAAATCAGCGTTCATCGCAAACATCCCCCAACCAGCTTAATAAAATTAGTTCATGGTTTGGGGTTCCATCCAAAAACCAAAATCGTTTAACATCATCAAAAAAAAACCAAATAAACTAAGAGAGTGTGTAAGAAGACAACCTTTTCTCAATTCGGTCGCCAATGTGTCATCCCTTATGTTCTTGCTTGATATCATTTATATAGGCATGCGTGGGAAACCCTAGTATAAGCCTTAGGGTTTTAATTTGGGTAGGCTAAGGCTTATGATCATCTTAGCTGCACTTTGAATCCTAGGGCTGACATCATCTTGACTAGGGTTGATGTCATTAGTCTTTGATCTTTCGCCAGCCGAGCTCGGCACCATTCGGTCCATCTATGCCAGACCAGCTTGGCCTCCAATTTTTTTGCCATCCTATTTTTTGGAACTTGATCAAGTGTTATTTTTCCACAGTCTAATCTGGTCATATTTTTTCAGGATGGTATTGCCAAGGGTCCTTGGCAAAACTCTTCTGGAAACGTATTGCCAAGGATGCTTGGCATTGGTCTTATGATCCTCTTGCTTCCTACTCTTGCGCTGCTCTGCCATGTCTGCTCTGCTCTACCAAGCCTGTAATGATGCTAACAAACAACCCTTCACACTGGAAAAGCACAAAAAATCCCTATTTCCTAACTCCTTATGCAAATGCACGAATTTAACAACTAAATGTACTTAAAAGGCTAGCAAAGTCTTGTAAAATAAACATAAAAACAATACTTTTGAGGAGTTAACAATCATAAAAGCCTTAAATACCTCTTTACTCAAAAAGAGCTAAATCTTCGGCAACGAAGATGGTTGGAACTCCTCAAGGACTATGACCTTGTCATTGATTACCATCTAGGTAAGGCCAACATTGTGGCTGATTCACTCAGCCGCAAACCTACACCTGGTAAGTATTGTCATTAGGTATTGAATTCTAAGCATTTTATAGCAATTCGACTTATTGCATCATTGTTTTGTAGCCTCTCGAGCTATTAATGCTCACTTTCAAATTCAAAAGAATCATTGTCTTATGGCTGAACTTCAAGTTCAGTCTACCATTGTTTCGAGAATCAAGGCATTGCAAAGTCAAGACTCAGAACCTCGGTCCATTGTCTCTAATCATCAAGATGATCCTGACTATAGAATCAATTCTTAAGGACTTCTATGCTTCCGTTATCGGATCTGTGTGCCTAATAATGAGTCACTTCGTGACGATTTCCTTAAAGAAGCTCATTCAAGTTCATTTTCTTGTCATCTGGGGTCTGTGAAGATGTACAAAGATCTTCGTGAGCTTTATTGGTGGCCAGGTATGAAGCAAGCCATAATCGACTTCGTGTCCAAGTGCCTCACATGTCAACGTGTTAAAATGGAGCATCATGTCCCTACTGGATTATTGCAACCCATTAAATTACCGCAATAGAAGTGGGAGAAGATCATAATGGATTTTGTTAGTGGTCTTCCCTTAAATCCCGCTAAACATGATGTTATTTGGGTTATTTTGGATCATTTCACCAAGCCAGTGCATTTCTTACCGGTTAGAATGGACTATGGTCTTCTAAAGTTAGCTGGCTTGTACATCAAGGAAGTTATCCGACTCCACAAAATACCACAATCTATTATCTCAGATCGAGATCCATGATTTGCTCCTCGATTTTGGAGAACATTGCAAGAAGCTCTAGGCACTAGAGTTAATCTTAGTACTGCCTTTCACCCCCAGACTGACGACTAGTCATAAATGGTAATCTAGATAACCATCGAAAACTCCTTCTTTTGAACTACCGGTGAAACTTGCCATTATTGAATCCTTTTCCATAGATTTTGGAGGACATGTTTTGAGTGTGTATCATTGACTTTGGCAGATCATGGGAAAAGTCCCTGCCCCTCAATGAGTTTGCCTACAACAATAGTTATCAAGCTTTGATTAAAATGGCACGATATGAAGCATTATATGGAAGACGTTGCAAAACTCCATTGTGTTAGTCTGAACTCGGTAAAGGCAAGATGTTGGGCCCTGTCTTACTTTAGAAAACTGAAGAACAGATTGCCATCATCCATGATCGCTTGAAAGATGCCTTCGATCGACAAAAGGCCTACGCAGATCTTAAACGAAGGGATACCTAGTATGAGATTGGAGAAAGAGCTTTTGTTAAAGTCTCACCGTGGAAGAAGATTTTGAGGTTTGGCAAGAATGAGAAGTTGAGTCCCCATTTCATTGGACCCTTTGAAGTTATTGAAAAAGTTTGCCTGTAGCTTATCGACTAGTGTTGCCCTTAGAACTGAACAAGATTACCAATGTGTTCCATGTATCTATGCTACGAAAGTATCGTTTTGACCCTTCGCATATCATCGAGCCTTAGTCTATTGAGATTCAACCTAACCTATCTTATGAAGAGGAACCGGTTCAGATTATTGCAAAAGAAGTTAAAAGGCTTCGCAATAAATCTGTACTGTTAGTCAAAGTGCTCTGGAGGAGCCATACCGTAGAAGAAGCTACTTGAGAATCTGACGAAACAATGAAGAAGCAATATCCTCATCTCTTTGATTCAGGTAAAAATTCGAGGACAAATTTTTCTTAAAAGGAAGAGTTGTAACATCCCTAAAACTAGTCTAGTCAAAATTGGGTTCCAACGATCAGAAATCCTATACTGTAAGAGTCTAAATATTGTATTGGTATTGATTATGTTGGTAATGAACCTTAATTGAGTCTATTCATGGTTTGGAGTTTCATAGAAAGCTCTGAAATATTGAAATCAAGCTTAGCGTATCGATACGATTAGTTTCGTATCGGTACAGTTCTTCAAGTTCTAACTAACTTATCGAACTTTGACCAACTGTACTGATACTTCCATAGATGTATCGGTATGGGTGATTTTTATAGTTAAATTAGTGACTCAATTGTAAAAGATTGAAACATGAAGGACAAAAGTATAAAGTTTAGGAAGTTGAGAGACTAACTCGATAATTAGCCCTCCCTAAGCATAGTCATTACCCACGTGGGTAATGGGAAATAGCTTCCTTCACTTGAAGGAAAGCAATTCGGCTAATACAAATTAAAAGGAAAAAGGAAAGTAAGAAACCTTACCCGATTGCTTAACAAGCTACCACCTCAATCTTATCTTCTTCCTCTAAGCTCAAACCTCCAGTTTTGAAGCTTGGGAAGCTTGAGATTTCTTTAGTTTATCGATATTGAATCATTCCTATCAATTGGGTAAGCTATAATCCCCAAACTATTGATGGAATCCATGGATAAATCAAGTTTAATCTTAAGCTAGGGTTTTGGTCATCCATAAAATTTGATGGCCAATAGCAATTTTGATATTGTTATATTGATTTTGATATCATATTATCGATTCTAACTAACTCCTATTGATTAACCTAGCTCAAGAATTGGATAGAGAAAATCCATCATCACCGAAGAAAGCTATGAACAAGGGAGTTTTTATCCGAGAGCCTTGAAAGCTTCGATTTATTGAGGTAAGTGTATTCGGAGTCTCGAGATTAGGCTAAGTACCTTTTCCAATTCCATTGTCATTGTATATAGTATTGCTAACATCGTTGTTAAGGAATATTGCATCGAACCACTTAGTGGATAACATTGGTAAGTAGAGGTATCATTGTATTAAATATCGGACATCAATATTGTTATTGTCATTGCCATCGATCATTGTCATTGAATTCGCCATTGATATAGTCATTGAATTATTGAAGCATTGAACATTGGACATAGAGCATAGTCATTGCTATTGTTATCGACATTTCCATTGTCAGTGAATATTGATATCAATACAGTTATTGTCATCATAACATTGAAAATGAAGCATCAATCATTGTCATCACCATTGAGATCATTGAGCATCTCATTGTCATTGATATTGCTATTGAACATTGATCATTGTTATTACTGTTGAAAATATCGATCATTAATATCGTTATTGAAATATTGAATATTGGCATTGTTACTGAACCTTGGAGTCGAGAGGACATTGGGTACAATTGGCATGCCATGGAATTCATGAGCTTAGTGTACGGGTAGACTACGGTCCTAGGGCTACGACCTATATTGATTTGGTGAGGCAGAGGGATGTGTTGTGATGTTAGTCATATTGGCAAGGCAGAGGGACTAGGACATTCATTGATTTGGCGAGGCGTAGGGAATTTGCATATCCACTGTGTTTAATCGATTCCAAGGATTAATATTGAACTATGAACTAAATGATATTGAACATGAAATATAGCATTGATGTTTTTGAGCATGAATTGTTATACATTCCATTGTTGATTGCATTGTTTATGAATACCTCACTAGGCAAAGGATGCCTAATGCATTTCATCTCATGCATTTCAGGTTGATTGAATATTCGAACCGAGATTGGAGAAGTTGAAAGCTTGACAAGTCACTTGCAAGACAAAGTAATGTGTTTTGTCCCTATGAACTCCTAGAATGGTGGCAAAGTAGTTAAACTAGTTTTTTATGGTCTTTTGATTGTGTGTGTGATGCCTATGTGGTGTAAAGGTCTTAGAGACCCTAAATAGCACTTTGAGTTTGTTTAAAAATGACTTAATATGCATATTTGGCTTAAAAAGTGAAAACATAGCAAATGGATTCGAATGGCTATAAAATTTGACATACTAGTAGATTATAGTGTTTTGGACCTGCTGGTAAAATTTCATCTCATTTGGACAATGTTTGATACGTTAATTTGAATAAAAACCAGATAAAATCTGGCATTACAGTGCAGAGCGTATCGATACGAGTATGCATAATTGGACTACGTAAATAGAGAATATCGATACTACACAGTGCGTATCGATGCGGATTTTAGTCACTGGAATTTGGAAAAGTTAAAGGTATCGGTACGGTCCTAGGGTGTATCGATACGAGTCAACGTGGTCAACTCGTACTGACACGGTCTTCAACTGTATTGATACGAGTCTGAATCTATTGAATCTGGAACTCTTTAATTAGGTAGGGCATACTGATACGGCCTTCCGAGTATTGGTGCAGTGACAAGTAATTCGGTTATAAGTGTTACGAACAATTCTGAAATATCGTATTTTAGTCACTAAATGTTACAAATCTCAATTGAAAGGGGAATTGAACTCTGATTAACATGAAATTTTGTATAATTGTTTTTTATAGGTTGAATTTCATTGTTGAAAAGTTAATTCTGTAATAAGACCTCTATAGCACTAAAATTACAATTTAGCCCTTAAAACTTGTAAATTTTTAACAATTGGTTTTTAAATGATTAATTATTTTTTCTTATTGAATAATTAGACTTAATTTATAGTTTGATAATGTTTGAAAAGCATGCCTTCGTTTAAACTTCGATTATTGATTGAAATTTATTGCACCGATCACTGCATCGTCTACCGGTAACACTTTTTGACTCGGTTCTCGACCATGCTGGGGAAGGGTGTTATAATAAAAGTTTGAAATACTTGTTATCTCAAAAGGAGCTTAATTTGAGGCAAATAATGTGGATATAACTGATCAAGGATTATAATGTAATTATTGATTATCATCCAGTGAAGGCTAATGTGGTAGCTGATGCACTTAGCCGAAAAACATTTTATGCTTTGAGAGCATTGAATGCTCAGTTGAAATTATAGGAAAATGGTGCAATAATGGCTTAACTTCAAATTAAGCCTAATTTGATAGGAAGAATTAAAGAGTTACAAGCAAAGGATGAAAAATTCCTGGAAAAGAAGAAACAAGTTGAACGTGGTGAATCTAAAGATTTTGAAATAAAACCAAATGGATGCTTATACTACAAGGGATGTGTATACATTCCTAAAGATGAGGAATTGAAGAGGGAAATTCTTTCGGAGGCACATTACAGTCCTTTAGCTATGCATCCAGGAGGCAACAAAATGTATCAAGATATAAAGTGTCAATTTTAGTGGCCAAGCATGAAACGAGCTATCACCAAGTTCATTGCTAAATATTTAATTTGTCAACAAGTAAAGGCAGAACATCATGTTCCATCAGGATTACTTCAACCAATTTCAATTCCACAATGGAAGTGGGAAAAGGTTATTGTGGATTTTGTAACAGGCTTACCGCTGACGCTAAGTAAGAAAGATTCGATTTGGGTGATTTTGGATTGATTGACTAAATCAACACATTTTGTACCAGTTCGAACAAAATATTCCTTAAACAAGTTAGCAGAGTTATAAATTAAGGAAATTGTTAGATTGCATGGTGTTCCCATGTCTATTATCTCGGATAGAGATCCAAAGTTTACTTCAAGGTTTTAGAGTGCATTACATGAAGCATTGGGAACTCGGCTACAGTACTACTTTTCATCCTCAAATGGATGGACAAATGGAGAGGACTATTCAAATACTCAAAGATATGCTCAGAGCGTGCATAATGAATTTTGCAGGCTAATGGGAAAATATCTTTCATTAGCTAAATTTGCTTATAACAACAGTTACCAATTAAGTATAAAGATGGCACCTTATGAGGCATTATATGGATGAAAATGCCGAACACCTTTGAATTGGTTCGAGCTAGAGGATCAAAAAATCATTAGACCAGATCTTGTGCAAGAAGTGAAGGACGAGGTAAAAATAATTCAAGATAATCCCAAGGCCGCTTCTGATAGACAAAAGACATACTCAAATATTAAAAGAAAAGATATTGAGTTTGAAGTTGGAGACAAGGTATTTTTAAAGGTCTCACCCTTGAAAAAGATATTACGATTTGGACGAAAAGGCAAACTTAGTCCAAGAATCATTGGTCCTTATGAAATTTTAAAAAGGGTTGGCCCAGTGGCATATCAACTGACATTACCACAAGAGACGAGTAAGGTACATGATGTGTTTCATGTATCCATGCTTCGAAAATATCGATTAGATCCTTCGCATGTCATTACACTAGAAGAAATTGAAATTCAACAGGATTTGACATACGATGAGGAACCTGTAAGAATTCTAACTCGAGGAGAAAAGTAGTTAAGGAACAAAAGGTTCCTCTAGTAAAAATCTTGTAGAGAAACCACAAAGTGGAAGAAGCTACTTAGGAAACAGAGGAAGCAATGAAAAAGCAGTATCCATATCTTTTCAAACCAAGTACATAAAGAAAATTCGAGGACAAATTTTATTAAGGGGGAGAATTGTAATACCTCAAAATTTTGGGTAGTGACCAAAATGAATAAAACGAAAGTTTGAGGACTAAAGTATAAACTTGGGAAAAGTTTAGGAACTAAATTGTAATTTTCAAAAGTTATGTATTTTAGTCCCGTAAATGAATAGTTTACCCCCCAAGAATGACTTTTCGTGTTACTCAAATTTTTAGTATGAAATTTGTGTTAAAAGCTATAAAGAGTTAAAGTTCGAGAAGAATTCAGATAATCAGATCGAATTGAATAATTGAGATATTTTTTAAAAGATAAGGCAATTTTAAAAATATCTTTTCCATGCCTTAATTTTTAAGAATTTAATATGGACCATTGATTAGATTAGATTTTACATGTTAAATATGAGCTGTTGGATAAAAATGGCAAGATTGTAATTTTAGAAAATTACAAAGGCAAAATTGGTAACTGCTAACTTGATGGTTTATTTTTGACCCTTGGATGAATAAAGTGACATGTGGAAAGCTTTGGAGCATTAGATGTTAAGGCTAAAATAGTCATTTAACTATTAAGAAGACTTTTATTATAAATAAGACTAATATAATGCCATTTGGCATAAATAAAAGAAATAGAAAAGTATAAAAATTTCTTCATCTCTCTTCATCTTGTCGTGAGCTTCTCCTAAGGTAAGGAAACATTTTCTTTTTGATTTTGAAGCCGTTCTAGATGATGTTTTCGTGTTACTCAGATTTTTGGTACGGAATTTGTGTTAAAAGCTATAAAGAGTCAAAGTTTGAGAAGAATTCGGATAATCAGATCAAATTGAATAATTGAGATATTTTGTTAAAAGATAAGACAAGTTTAAAAATATCATTTCCATGCCTTATTTTGGATAATCAGATCAAATTACAATATTGCCATTTTGTTAAAAGATAAGACAAGAATTTGGAAAATTACAAGGGCAAAATTGGTAACTACTAACTTGATTTTTATTTTTTATCCTTGTATGAATAAAGTGACATGCAGAAAGCTTTGGAGCATTGGATACCAAGGGTAAAATAGTCATTTAACTATTAAGAAGACTTTTATTATAAATAAGACTAATATAATGCCATTTGGCATAAATCAAAGAAATAGAAAAGTATAGAAATTTTCTTCATCTCTCCTCATCTTGCCGTGAGCTTCTCCTAAGGTAAGGAAACATTTTCTTTTACATTTTCAAGCCATTCTATTAGGAATTTTAATGAAAGCATGAAATACAAAATTGATCTACATGAAATTCTCTATCATTAATTGTTCATACTTTCCATGCTTAAATCTTGAGTTCTTGAAATTAGTTGATGAAGAGAATGTTGGATTTTGATATGGGAATGATTGATTATGCTTATAAATGATGTTTTGAAGTTTAATTCATGCTTGAATCAAGTTGGAAATCAAGTTTATAGCGACCTTTCATATTTGGTCAAAGTGAAGAGATTAGAGAAAATTATGGAAGAGTTTTATTAAGGTTAGATATGTGGAGTTGATGATTCTACAAGTCTTAGAATGTTGTTTGGACCAAATTGGAAGTTTGTTACGGTTAAAGGATTAAATCGGATAGTATGGAAATTAAGGGGTTTAAAATGGAAGTTGGTTAAATTGAGGTATCATGCTTGAATAATTGTTAGAATGATTTATGAATCATTCTTTGATTTTGATATGAAAGGAAATTTGAAGTATTGAGATTGGTATGAATTGTATGAAGTGAATTAGTATCGAATAAACTTTGAAAGAATCATTAGGAATTTCTTTTCCTATTACATACCTATGTTAGTATGATACTAACATGTATATTTTAAAAATATACATGTGTTGTAAATGATGCACGTATAGATCGTGATCAAAATCCGAATCGAGCTAGTAACCAAGGAAAGAAAAAGGATCAAAAGTAAAGCTTAGTGAGGATTGAAATTTTGACATATATAAAGTGTCAAGGTGAGTGCAATGCGTACATAACATGATACATGGATATTAGGAAGACTTGCGATAAGTCTACCTTGTTTACATTAGCATGGTATTTATGTCATTAATTATATATTTGACATGTTCTAAATATGTCAAAAGTTTAATATAAATGCATGGATCACTAGTCATATATGATGTTATATTATGAATGTTATTTCGGGTATGAGCTGCCCAATGTTAAATTATGTTGATATACATTGTCGTGGATAAATTAAATATGGAATATATGCCCAAGTATGTCATTGAGGGACAGGGTATAGTTGGCATGCCATAGAGTCCAACAGCATGTTGCATACTCGGTTTAGCACTATAGTGTATAAAAGACACTTAGTGCATATGGTGGGCACGACCTTATGTGTATCATGGTGGGCACGACCTTATGTGTATTAGCACTTCGGTGCATATTTGACTCGTGTACCTAGGGTCCTCATAGGCTTATATTTGGGCTATGGTTTATTGATTAATAAATGATAAACATGTAAAAGAGTTTATGAACTCTCAAAGTAAGTGGCAAGTATATTGGTAAGAAAGTTATATCCGGTTTATATTATGTTAATGTATGATTAACATGATGGTAATACATATCTAGTGATCTTGATGCATGATTATGGTTACATCTTTATATTTATAAGTATGTAGTATTGCATTGGATTTTATTATTGCCTCACTAAGTGTATACTTATCGTGTGATGATTTTCACGTGTAGGTAAAAAGATGTAATACATATCTAGTGATGGTAATACATATCTAGTGATCTTGATGCATGATTATGGTTACATCTTTATATTTATAAGTATGTAGTATTGCACTGGATTTTATTATTTCCTCACTAAGTGTATACTTAGCATGTGATGATTTTCACGCGTAGGTAAAAAGAAAGAATCAGAGTAAGGAGCAATTGGCATCTTATCAGCAGAGAGTATAACTACGGTATCAGTAATAACATCTTTTGATGTATTTTGATGTTACTAGATGCCATGTATATGCTAATATTAGTCGGTTTTAATATAGTCTTAATATGGTTTGTAATAACTTATAAATTGGTATATGTTGATAATGAAGGGTGAGTAGTTATATTAAAATTAAAAAGGGTTAGATGGATTACTAGTATATAAATCAGATAACTTTTTGAAAAAGAATAAATAGAACTATCAATTAGATTTTTAAATTAGGCAGCTTTTAGGGAGTTATATTGCTTATAGGTTGTAGATATAAACTGCTAAGTTGCTGCCTACAATTGGAATTAATTTGTTGATTAAAAATTAGATAAAGTGATTTTGTTAGGAAAAAAATGGTTTAATGGTGTTTTCTAAATAAATGATTATTATGGATTGTTAGCAATTCATGTGACACTCTAACTAGTATTGGAGATTAAATACTGGTAAGGGTGTTACAAATAGCACCTTTGATGACAAGACCTTGTTTCTTTTGAAAAGTGGATCTTGTTGGAAAAAAAGTGAGAAAATGGTAACTTTGAGCCATAGTTCGAATGGGTAAAGGTGGAGATTCGAATAAGGATTCAATTGGATCTTATTCCACTTCGTGAGACCTTTACAACGATATCTCATATGCTCAAAATGGTTGAGTAATGAATAAGAAATTGATGCTTAAAGTAAAAGAGGTTGCAAATTAAGCAAAGGAAATGAAACCCCCATATCCCACATCGATGGGATAAATGGAATGGGAAGTGTTTATATACACTTGCCCTCTTTGTAGTTATTGAATGACTTGAACGAAAATTGTGTCTCGCGCGCAGGGGGTGCGAATCCAATCACATTCGGGTTGGGGCGCACCCGCACGACGTGGGCGACACAAATGTCCAGAACGGTCAGGCCCTACATGGACCTGCGGACATTTTACCACTTTGAATTATTTGTTTCCTTTTGAGATAGCATATTATCCCAAAATTAAAGGGATAATTTTGTTTTGAAATTTGAATTTTTCTTGCAACCAACTCATATATCAAATCAGGGGCAAAATCGAAATATTTTTTATTCACGTTTGACCTAATTCTCCCCTATAAATACATGATCCTTTTCAATTGTTTAACACACAACTAAAATCGTTTTTCCTTCTCCAAAATTGCATTGGTTTTTCTAGTGATAGTCGAAGGCTCGAGTTCATTCGTGATTACTCAGTCGTGCTGCTGAAGATAATCATCTGCTGTTGTATCCTGGGAGACCGACAACCGAAGATCTCTAGCACCAAAGAGCGGTCGAATTTGTCTTATGGAAACTACGTTTCTAGTAGGCCTCAACAACCGTGTCTGGTTATTTCGAATATGTATTTCGTTTATTTCTTTTCATTATAGTAGTTTCATTACTTTAATTTATTTTATTGATTATTTCAATTTTAACCTTGTTTTTGCCCAACAATCTTAAGACAGATTTTATCCAAGGCGATTCGAAATAAGTACAGTTCTGAGAAAGCAAAAAAATTTGTTTCAAGAATTATCCTACCGTTTTAACAGGTTTGCTTACATCTCAGAAATAAACGGGAAAAATTTATTTTATAAAAATTGTCGTTGAGAGTAACTGAGGTTACTTATTTTGTGAAAAACCAAAATAAAAAATAAACAAAATTAATTTTATTTTGTTGGAATTATTATTAATTCTGGTTCTTGTCTTTGTGAACAGGAACAATGATTACTAAGCAAGATCTTATCAAATCACCCAAATCGTCCGCACAAACGCTGTGATAAGGGCAGACGTCGAAAAAGAAGAGTCAGCTCATGAATCTGAGCAAAACAGCAGTTGCAATGAACCACAATGAGAAGCTGTCAAAATTATGCGGGCAAAATTTCAAGACATGGCAACAGAAGATGTTTTTCTATCTGGCCATGCTGAACCTGGCAAAGTATCTGAAGGAAGATCCTCCAGTTGTCACAGTAGGAGACGGAGAGGTGGATGAGCTCGCCGCCTTCAGCATCACCGAGGATTTGAAAATGGCGACTATCTGTGTTGAAATTAGATCCTCAACGGACTACAAGACTCGTTGTATTCGATATATGATGTGTACAAAACAGCATTAGAAGGGTGGGCTACATTGGACATAAAGTACATATCAGAAGATGTTGGGGCTAAGAAATTCTTAGTTGCAAAATTCTTGAATTTTACTATGGTTGATTCAAAGCCAGTTGTAAGTCAAGTGGAGGAACTCCAACTGATTATTCACGGAATTCTTGCTAAAGGAATGGTGATAAGTGAGTCCTTTCAAGTAGCTATCATCACGAAAAAAACTGCATCCCAAATGGAATGACTTCAAAAATTACATGAAGCGCAAAAGAAATGAGATGTCAGTGGAGGAACTGATTGTCAGACTTCGTATTGAAGAAGACAACAGAGGCAATGCCAAAAAGTTCAATAGAGAAACCTTTTAGGAGGCTATGGCAAATATTGTCGAATTCATGAGGGGAAGGCAACCCCGACAATACCAAGCCAGGACGTGGAATTTCCAAAAAGGAGAAATTCAAGGGAGCTTGTTTCAACTGTGGTAAGGTGGGGCATAGATCTTCTGAATGTAGACATGCAAAGAAAGCCAATGAGGCTAATATTGTGGAAGATGAAGATCTATATGCCTAACAAAAGGGGATGGTTGTGGGTAGGGGATATATATATTCTAATCTCTATAAAAACCCAAAATTATGAATAAGAATATTGTTTCTTTCTGTTACATAATTTTTGCATGGACATGTTAATTTTGATTCTTTGCGTAGACTAATTAACATGGAACACATCCCTTTAATTTCAAATGTGAAACATGCGAAGAAGTACGGAACCGCCTGATCTGAATCATAGCGATGTTTATTCAAACGATAGAACAAACTAATTTTGCGTAAAAGCAAAGACGGTATAGAGAAATTGTTCTCTATAAGTAAGATGTTGAAACCCAAATTTAATAAATCGGTTAATTTGGAGAAACTCTATGTGAGTAACGTTGCAACATCAAAAGGCACAATGATTTTGAAGATAAGAATTGAACTTTAAAATGTGCCTAACATGTGGGGGAGTTGTTCTATCAACTATTTACTTATTCTCAATGAGACAAGACACCATATGAGTTATGGAAGGAAATAAAACCTTCCTACAACTACGTAAAATGTGGGGGTGTCTTACAAAGATAATGTTCCCATTACCGAAGTAAATGAAAATAAGTGGACTATATTTTTATTGACTATGTAGAACATAGTAACTAATATCAATTTCTTGTGTACAAATAGATTCACAAGAATGTGATAATGAAAACAAAGAATGACTCATTCTTTGAAAATATATTTCCTATATAATTAGGGAAGTTGATCCAAGGAATGAACTTCAGATGAAAAATAGTCCATACGTTCAACAAAAGGTTGAAACGAAAACATTGCCATGCTGACAAATAAAAGTGTGCCAAAAGTGTGCATTAGGATACATGATCCTATGTTAATGACACGCTCATTGTTATATGTAACAATGAAATGGTAAAACGTACCAATGTCATGTTAAATATGAGAGTAGACAATATAAGCATCCAAATCGAATGGTCATTTGAAGGTCTCATATTAACTCAGTCACACTATGTGGACAAATTCTTGAGAAATTTGACAATGATGATTCTGGTATAGCCAGAACTCAATTAGACAACTGATCTCAAATAGAGTTATCTTTGTTGATTTTTTAAAATCAAAAGATAACATTGCGGATCCGCTAACCAAAGGGTTAAATCAAGATGAAGTTGAGAAAACGTCGAAATGAATGGGACTAAAGCCCAGAAAAATTTAAGAAGCTATGTGAAGGAAAACCCTACCTAGTTGACTGGAGATCCCAAGATCTAGGTTCAAAGGGACAACCTAATTACATAGACCTTGTGCGGTCACTATGGGGGTTACTCTCCCAAGTCTATTCCTATGACGTAAACAATAACAAAAAGTGGAATAGGCTAAGCAATGTTTTTAATGACCATTGTGTGCGGCGGTGAAGCCGAGCAACATAAGTCACCTATGTAAAAGTGAAGTGGGGCTGGTTCAAGGAGATTATTGGGGCATAGTTCTCTCAAACTCTCACAGAACCAGGCGATGTCCACGGCCATATGGACATAACCATGAGAACGAAACTCGTGCTAGAAAGGTAGTTGTGTGAGGTATATCATCGTTTAGACAAACGGCTGAATAGTTCTAGGACATCACGTCTACTAGATAGCCAGTAAAGTAAATATACTTTCATAATGGAAGGTTCAAAGGAGGACACCTACCTATCCTATGCAACTATCAATCGTAGAAACTATCACCACATCGAGTCAAAATGTTTTGATAAAATGCATCAATTTCATTCATGTGGGGGATTGTTGGAAAAATGTGAGAAAATGGTAACTTTGAGGCATATTTCGAATGGGTAAAGGTGGAGATTCGAATGAGGATTCGATCTGATCTTATTCCACTTCGTGAGACCTTTACAATGGTATCTCATATGCTCAAAATGGTTGAGTAATGAATGAGAAATTGATGCTCAAAGTAAGGAGATTGCAAATTAAGTGAAGGAAATAAACCCCCATATCCCACATGGATGGGATAAATGGAATGGGAAGTGTTTATATACACTTACCCTCTTTGTGGTCATTGAATGGCTTGAATGAAAACTGTGCCTCGCGCATAGGGGGTGTGCGAATCCAATCCCATTTGGGTTGGGGTGCACTTGCACGACGTGGGCGACGCGAATGTCTGGACCGGTCGAGCCCTGTGTGAACCTGCGGAAATTTTGCCATTTCAAATTATTTTTTCTTTTTGAGATAGCATATTATCCCGAAATTAAAGGGATAATTTCGTATTGAATTTCAAAATTTTCTTGCAGGCCACTCATATATCCTATCAGGGGCAAAATTAGAATATTTTTTATTCATGTTTGACCTAATTCTCCCCTATAAATACATGATCATTCTCATTTGTTTAACACACAACTAAAATCGTTTTTCCTTCTCCCAAATTGAATTGGTTTTTCCGGTGATAGTCGAAGGCTCGAGTTCGTTCGTGATTACTCAGTCGTGCTGCTGAAGATAATCATCTGCTGTTGCATCATGGGAGACCGACGACCGAAGATCTCTAGCACTAAAGAGCGGTCGAATCTGTCTTAAGGAAATTGCGTTTCTAGCAAGCCTCAGCAAGCGTGTCTAGTTATTTCGAATATGTATTTCGTTTATTTCTTTTCATTACTATAGTTTCATTATTTTAATTTATTTTATTATTTATTTCGAATTTAACCTTGTTTTTGTCCAACAGAGCTTGCCTCCGGATGGAGCTCTCGCAGAGGTGTCACCTATTCAAGTTGTCAATCGGTACTTTGCTCGGGAAATCTTGTTATGTTTCCTTTCCTGTTGCTTAAGTTCTATGTTATGTTGCTTTGTTGTTATTTTTATTCTTCCTTTTGGATGTTCTTTTCCCTCCGGTGTGGATGGTGGTTTTTATTCTGCACTATGTTGCAGTTTGAGAGACTTGTTTGTGATGTCCTTGTTTTTTTCTTGTTTAAATGAATCTCCTTTTCCTAGTAAAAAACCCTACTAACTCGTGAATGAAAACATTGAACGCTAAACTTTACAAGTTTAATAGTACACTCTTAAACTATCATAACTTATATCATTCATAAATATATATGCATGCCATGAAGGTATGAATAAGTGGGAATAACATGATGAAACCCATTATCAAGTCAACCAATGCATTCATCAATGCTCAATCTACATGATATAAATACATCAATAATAAAGGTGATATTGCTTGTACCACTAAGAATCAGACTATAGATGGGTGTTTGGACCACTAAGCATCAAACTATAATTAAGTGTTGCATCTCCGACCACTAAGCATCAGAGAACACAGATCGAGTATCTGTATCTCATATCACATAACATACAGACTCGCCACACAACTTATTAAGTCAATGTTATTTATTTTTAGGGATGACAATGGATTAGACTTGGATCGGACTTTATAAAGTCAAAATTCGATTTGATTCATAATCAGAATTTCAGGTTAATCCGAGTCCGAAAATACCAAATCCAAGTCCGATTCGATTAATAATCACGCCTCCAGGTTAATCCAAGTTTGAATACACTAAATCCGAATCCAAATATGAAAGTCTTGAATCCATTTACTTTTTCTCTTTTCTAAAATTTAAAAACTCAACAAAAAATATAAGGAAAAAAATAGATGCAACAGTTCTCGAGTAGAGGACAAAAGCACAAGTAATTAGAGTAAAACATAAGCAAAAAACATCAACAAGCAAAGACAGTTAGCAACAGTGAAAATCAGAAGAAACAATGAGGGGAAAGAGGAGAAGTCAAAAAAATCATATCTCGATCTACAACAGTTAGAGGGTCTTTTAGTGAAATATGACGGTGGAAGGCAGTGGCAGTGGCAGTGGCAGAGCCATAATTACTATATACTGAAGTTAGGGTAGAGTGTGAGATACGGGAATTTTTCTTACTACTACAATAATTATTGTTGACCTCGTACCCAACAAATTAAGTGAGGTCAATTCTATTATATCCTATGAAAAACTCTATATTTGCTCCTTGAAAATCCCATTTACCTCTTTGAAAATCTCACACCCCAACAACTCAAGTGGGGCCAATTGACCCCATTTTTATATGTGGCTCGCCACCGGTGGAAGACACAACAATAACACTAGGAGCAACATATCCCGAAAGTGGTTCTATCCGATGGTTGATTTCGAACTTTTAGAAGTTTTAACTCGAATTTCTTTTTGTAGATATATTTCATATGATTGTGATTTCGTTAAAAAATGGTGGATTCAAACTCAGGGAAGAAAAACGAATCAGAAAACTATTTTTTAGTGTTTGTCACTAGAGTTAAACTTGCAGCAACAAAAACCATCGGAGAAGGATTGAAGGAGAGAGTTTAGAAAGATTCTTTAGTTTTATAAAAACATCAACACCAGCTATCTAGTCCTTCGACAACTCTTAGATATACTCACCTATGAGTATCGATACCAAGTCATGAGCATTGATATTGAATTTTTATTCGATGTTTCAATACCCCAGTCAATATCAATACTCACCCTTGAGTATCGATATAGAACCTCTTAGTGATGAGACCGAACTTGAGTATTAATACTAAATTGACGTTCAGTGTTTTAATGAATAAAACAATACTGATGTTTATTGTGGGTATCTATACTGAACAACCATTCAATGTTTCTACATTCTAAAAAATATTAATACTGAGTCATAAATATCGATATTGGAGGAATAATATCGATACTCCTTGAAGATAATATTAATACTTTCCCTAAATTTTCCTTGTTCAAGCCTATGTTCATACAATATTTGTACATATGAACAAGTACCAATATCAAAATCCAAAAATTTGCATTTTAGGCCCAAATTCTACATCCAATCATCTATTAAACACCTGCAACATAGTCGTGGTTGACTTCTTAAGTTCTAATAAGTTGTATAGAGTCATTTTACACCATTTTCACTATCTCTATCATCAATTAGGCTATTTGCTCACTACATATATGCTTATGACCCAATATGTACAATACCAACATGCAATTCATTACATTCATCAAAAACAAAAAGTATAAAAGGTTAAGGGGATACTACCTTATACGAACAAACCAAAAATGCTATCTCAAATCAGCTACTACCATTTTTCTCATTTATTCTTGATTGAGAAGGTTCTCCAACTTTTAGCACTATTTCAAACAATGTTCAGTGGATTACCAACAAAAAGAGTAGGGGTGTTAAGAAAATACATTTATAATATAAAAACTAACAATATTAAGTAGGGGTGAGCAAAACTCGATTTGACTCGACGCGAAAAGATTTGACTCGTTTTTTGACTCAACTCATAATTTCATAAACTCGGCTCAAAAAAATCAAATAAAGTTTGAGTTATAAAATAAAAATTCGAATAACTTGAAATTTTTAGCAATTAGTTGATTATTCTTCAAGTTCGAGTCGAGTCCCGTAATTTTTTCGATAGATTATGTATATCACATGTGAAAATATGAAGAAATATATATGTATATCACATACGAATATAAAAAGTAGTTTAAATTAGAATCAATATGTATTATAACATTATAAATAATTACAATTAAATTTGTACAGAAACTCGAAAACTCGACTCAACTCGAATCGAAAAAAATTCAAATAAAATTTAAATCATAAAATAAGACTTGTAAAATTGACTAACTCAAATTTTTTTGACTCGACTCGACTTAACCCGACTCGATTGAATGCACAACCTAGTATTAAGCTTGAGAAGCACTCAATTACAAAACTCTTCCTAAACCCTTCAAAGTTTACTACACCATTTTTAATAAAATTTGGATTTCCTTGAAGTTTTAACTTTGAAGATTACAAATTTTACCTTCATAAGTCTCTAATTTCTGGCTAGCATAAAAAGAATGGATTTAAGTTAAAATTTGAAACAGAAAAGAAAGAGAGGATGAAGAGACGGGGACATGATAAGCTAAGGCACCTTAGGGTGCGGCTAAAATGCGGCCAACATAAATTCTTACAAGAAAAATGGTAAGAATTTATCTAGGACCGAAATTCTTATTAACTAGGTAAGAATTTGTGTAACTACATAAATTCTTACCGACTGGGTAAGAATTTGGGTAGATTTTGCCCTAGGTAATAATTTGTGTAACTTCACAAATTCTTATATTATAACCTAATTTTTTACTATTTGGATAAGAATTTGTGTAGATTGTAAGAATTTGTGTAGGTTTGCCTCATTTTAGCTACGAGTGGCCAACCCCTTTTTAAAAATGGCCTAATTACCCCTTGAGTGATTTAATTTCTTTTATTTTTCTAATTTAACCTCTACTAGCCCAACAAGTTTAAATTGGCCAAATCCCATCAAGTATGATTCCAACTTAACCTAATTAATCGAAATATCCTACTAGACTATCGAACTCAGTCTTGGGTTAACGCTCCATAGTTGATTCGAAACTTTTGATCATTACTCTTTTTGGCACAAAAATTGACGAAGGAACTCCAATCGTACCACGGATAACGAATGGAGGATGGTGAACGACTAAACGGGCCTTACAACTCCTGCAGTGAGAGGAGGATACCTCATTGCTATGGTGATGTGGCATTCGACGACAGTAAAAGAGGGATTTATGGATTTGAGTTAAAGATTTGTAGTTTGGAGTTTTTTTGAAAGAAGATATAGAGAATTTTGGATTTTTTGAGAAATTATAATTTTTCTTAAAAAGGAAAAGAAAAAATAGTACACATGTCAAGCAATTATTGGATAATAGATTTTTTTTACATACGTTGACAGTTCAACCTTAAAATGGTAACATAATTAGATGTTAAACGCCTACTTTGACCAAAATAAACTTTAGACGCCTATTACAAAAAAGAAGTACAACTTGAACACTTATTCTATAGTTAGACATTAATGAACTACAACTAGTATTTGTAGTGAATTGTGTTGTGGGTGAGAGTATATGGGTGAATGTATTTTTTTTGGAGAAAAGACAAAATATTGTCTTATTTTTCCCCAAAGTATGGTAGAACCCAGTTTATTTCCCAAAATATTGCACTTTCTACAGTGATTTTGAAGATGACACCATTTGTCACCGTCTATGAACGATAATTAGATTAATTCGAATAAAAAATTGAAAGCAAGAGGCACCGCACTATTTTCAAATAGTGGCCACTGTGCCAGGTGGCGCACAACCAGCCGCGCAGACCCTGTTCAAAGACGATAGCATTTGGCACCGACTTTAAACAGTGCCAGCATATGATCCGCCCTGCATGGAAGCTTTGGTCAGTGTGACAGTGCAAGGGGCAGCTTTGCAAGTTTTTTTAATGTTTGAATGCATGCATGGCTAAAAAAGGGTGTTTTTAAAATATATTGGGGGTAGAGGTTGAAAATTTGTTAGTGTTATTAAAAGAGGTGTATGGGTAGTTAAGGGGCAAAATTATAATTTTTGTATTAAATAGGTAAGGCTGAAAGGAAAATTTTGAGTGAAGAAGAAGAAAATATTGGAGAAAATATTGTAAGTATATTTGATTTTTAAATGTTTTGTTTTTATGTTTTATTTTAGTTAGTTTGTTTGTTTTTTTTGTATGTTTGATATAATTTATATTTTATGCATGTAGTTTGGATATCTAGAGAAAAAAATAGGGGAAATTTGGTGAAATTTTTTGGAGCCAACAAGCAAGTAAGTAAGTTGATTTAGTTTTTAAATTATGTATTCATCTCCCATTTTAAGTTGTTGTTTAGAATTTAGTAATTTTTAGTATATTTTTCCGAATTAGTATAATTTTAAAAATTAGAATTGAAAAAATATATTCGAAATATGGTTAAAATGAAGAGAAAAATAATTTAGTATATTAAAAAATATATTCAAAATATTTTTTTTAAAAAAATTTAGTATATTTATAAAAATATATATTTGAAAAGAACTCGTCCCCGATGTTAGTAACAATAATTTTAAATTTATTATGTTCATTTTGATTTAGTATGTTCATTTTGATTTGTGTATTCTGATTGAAAATATATATTGTTTTGAACATGCAAAGAAAATGAGCAATAACAGATTTATGACGATTGTCCATTACGATGGATAAATGGTGAAAACAGATGACGGGGTTGTATTTGAATCTAAAAGCACTATGAAGATGGGATTTGAAAAGGAAATCACGCTTCGAGAAATGAAGGATAAGATATCCAAGAAAATTGGAGCTGAGATTCATAGTTTGCGATACCGGTGGTTGGCATGTCAAAATCCAGTCAGATATTATGTAATCATTCTCCAAGATAATACTGATGTTGGAATAATGATTGTAGATCATGAATCTATGGATATTCAAAATTTTGAGTTGTTTGTTTAGGTGGTTGATGTTCCCGATCCATCCAAAAACGTAGTTGGAGAATCTGCTCAAATGGGTTTCGGTAATGAGATTGATATGTCTGAAGGCAGTTTTATCGCAATGTTAACAAGTGGGACATCAGTGCATTTCATCCAGCCGGGCCTTCGACATATGCAACATCATACGGGCCGACTATTGATGCTGATGTAGAAAACCTACGAGGTTGATGGGGAGAAACACTTGAAGATTCCAACGAAGATAAAGATATTGGGGATACCAATTTGTTCCCTAATGGCGTTGGCAATGCCCCTGATATCGGTGTTGGAGAATTCGTTTTGACCAGGGACGACATTACATGGAATGAACCTCCTACTCACATAAGCTTAGTAGATTTTGATACGATGAAGGCCCCTTAATTCCCGGATATGCCATTCATACAAACTCGGTTGTGAAATGGCCGAATTTGTATTTGTGATTGCCCGATCATGATTCGAGTAAGAAATGAAAATGGCGTTCAATAATGAACCAAATAATAGTGAAGAGATAATGAGTTGAAGGTTGTGTTGTGATGTTAGGAATTAAGAGGGTGTGAATATGGAAATTAAAGAATGGATGGAAATGTGGATGCAATGTTCGGGAAGATGATTGGAAGGTTGAAATAGGATGAAGGTTTAGTGGTAATGGATGAAATGGTGTAAATACGTTTGGTATGGAACAAGGGAGAACCAACACTAGAAAGTGAAGACCCAATCCTTATAAGTTCTTAACCGAGTTGGTGGAAGTGTGTGGATTGTGACCTTCTAGTTATAAGAACTAGGAACTAGAAATATAATAAGATGAATAGATTGAATTGCCACAAGAATGAACTTGCAAGCCGATAAAGTTCATGTAGAACAAGAAAAAGAAAACACTATCAAAGTTGTTTTACAAGAGACATGGTTGTCTATTTATAGGAGCATAGTGGCCGAATTGAATAGACAAACAAAGGATTAAAGACAAATTAATTTAGGGGTTAAAAGCTCATAAAGCCATCGGTTTTCCTTCTCCAAGTAGTAGCCGAAAGGTTGGTGTGGATGAGGATGAATGTGGACATCCTTTGGAATGAATGTAGACACTCATATCGTCCAAATAAGAAGAACCCCTTGATCTGCCAAGCTTGTTCAAGTTGTCATTCATCCTCCTTTAAACATGATAAAGAATCTTTAAGTGCTTGTCTCCTTTGCTATCAAAACCGATAAGATTTAAGAAGGCTTAAAGTAGCACTTAAGTGGTGTTTAAGTGGTGTATTTAGGAGCTCTTGAATGAGTTGTTTTCTTGCTGAAACTGTCAGCGTTTAAGTGATATAGACTCCTCTGGATGTCTTTAAAACTGATCAGCCTTCATGTTGTGTAATTAGCTCTCTTGAATGCCTTGAATTTGCTAAAATCAATTGCCTCTTTCACGTGTCTTCAAGTGCCTTCAATTAATGGTAAATGTTTGTCATTCTTGAAGAAGATGATCAGCCATTTGCCCAAATAAATTCCCTAACCAAAACACATTAAACAACCATTAGGTAACAACTTGTTTATTAAATATGAAAGTAAATGTTGAATTGATTTAAATGAGCTAGTTAAATTAAAGGAACTAGTTGCATTGAATGAACTAGTTTAATTAAGTAACTCACACACTAAATGAACTCACAAACATAAGAAAACTAACATGCTTTAAGTGAACTAACATACATTAATAAATTGTCATGCATTAATTAAACTAACAATCTTAAATGAACTAACATGCTAAAATGTTCTCAACAAGCATAAATGAATTAGAATGTTTAAATAAACATTAAGACTTATTTATTCATATGATAATGCTGAGATTAAATATAAAACTCAAGTGAAACTCATGTAGACAGATTATAAACGCAAACATAATGTAAGAAAAAACAAATTGACAGGTGAACATAATGGATGCAAAGAAGCTATATTGCGAATGGAGCTAAATTCATGCTAAAAGATACTAAAGAGAATAATGTGAATACAAGTAGAACTAATGTGAATGTGAACAGATCATAAATAAACAAATGCAATGAATGCAAGCAAGAATGTAATTGCAAACTAGAATCGCGCATGATTGTTCATCCGAGAACTAATGAAGGAAATGCGTTCACATTGGCGAACATATTGAATTTGGCAGACAGGTTGACAATGGCGTGTAGGCCTTGTTCAAGAGCTGCTGGAAAAGTCCCTGATGCGAATCGGATCGCATCATATACCCCAATTAACTTTGAGTCAGCATGGTTAATTATTGGTTGGGCTTTAATTTAATGAAAATAATAACGCTACATTGGCAGTTAAAAAGTATAACATCAAGAATTATTTGGACTACATTGTTGTAGAATCCAGCCCAAGGACTTTCTTTGCCAAGTGTTTGAAATATGGACAAGAGTGTAATTAGAAGATTCGAGTGTCAGAGATTTATAGGAAAAATGCTTAGAAGGTCACAAAGTACAACGGTGATCACACATGTTTACGAACTTCCATCGACTAGGACCACTACAAATTGGACTCAAATGTAAATAACCCATCACATGATGAAGTTGGTTGAAGCAAATCCAAGGTTTCCCATTTTAGTGATTCAGGCAACTATTGCGCAGCAGTTTGGATATCAGATAAAATACAAGAATGAGTGGCGTGAAAGGGATAAGGCAATGTAGTCGGTGTATAGTGATTATGATAAGTCGTACAACAAGCTATTGGATTTATTACTAGCAATGACATATGTCATCCCAGTCACCATAGTGAGGTATCAAACCTTGGATGCATACAATCGAGAAGGCCAACTTTTTGAAGGGTATAAATATTTCTATCGACTATTCTAAGCGTTCAAGCCATGCATTGAACGTTTTTCATATTACAAACGTATGGTTCAAGTCGATGGCACATGGTTGTACGAGATACTCTTATGTACTATTGAATGACGTTGAACAAGATGGTGAGAACAATGTCTTATCGATTGCATTCACAATTGTTGAGTAGAAGAAGGAAAAAGCTTGGAATTTCTTTTTGAGCAATTTACGTGAGCATGTCGTCCTAGAAGATAGGGTCTGCATAATATCTGATTGAGGGACATGTATCATATCAACGATTAATTGAGACAAAAGTTGTTGGACAACTCTATACACATATCACGCGTATTGTGTTCGTCACATTGGTAAGAACAGTTATGGACAATTCAAAAACAATACCTTCGCAGTGAAATTTTAAGCATGGGTAAGTATCATTTTTTCAAACTCCATTATATATGCATATCCATTTATGTGTTTTGATTTTTGTCGATACTAAAAACATATATTTTGACACATGATATCTACTATTAAGGCCAGGTTTTGAGAGAAAGATGGACAATTTACTAAAGTACGATGAGCGCGTTTGGAGTTGGGTAAATAGTATCAAGAGGGAAAGTGGGGCCAATCATATGATGAAGGTGGTAGATGATACGGGAAAATGACAGCCAACCTTGTGGAGTGCATAAATTGAGTAATAAAAGGATCACGTCATCTCCCAATAGCAATCTTGGTGAAAGAGACATACTACAGGTTGGATAAAGTTTGGACCGTTGAAGGGAAACAAATTGAGTTCTTAATAAATAGGGGGGAAAGTTAGGCTCCCAAGCTTGTGAGGAAAATGAAAGATAATGAGAAGAATGCAACATCGATGAATGTTCACAGGGTCTACAGAATTAATAAGACTTTTGATATTGTTGGTTCTAGAAGCAAAAATGAAGCAGGGCACTCAAATGTATTTCGAGTCAATTTTTGACGTAGGTGGTGTGACTGTGGCGTGTTCCAAGCATGGCGATATCCATGTGCTCATGTATTTGTAGCATGTATGGTTGTAGGGTTTTACCGATACACCTATGTTGATGAATGCTTCAATCTCCAGATGATGGTCAATATTTACAGAAGTGAGTTCCCACCGATCGCGAGTTCAAAGTATTGGTCGTCAGTGGAGCATAAAAAATGGTTATTGGATCCTAGACTCCGTAAAACTCCAACTGGCTGACCTAGATCGACTCGCATCTATACCAATATGGATCTTCATCATAGAGAAAGAGGACAACGAAAGAGATGTACCATATGTAGGGTTGAAAGACATTCGAGATCAAACTGTCCAAATGAACCAAGATTCACGCCTATGCCTCAGTGATTTCTATTTGTATTCGAAAATATTCTACTTTGCATCAGTATTAATTAGTTATTTATAATTTTATGTTTTTACTATTATCATACTGCTTAAGTCTGATTTAATAATTATGGACCAAATTGCTAAGTATTCAAAGTTTAAGGACTAATACTGAAATTTCTAAATGTTTCAAGGACCAACGAAATTTTGCGTGTAATAGTAGGAAATATTTTTAATTTCATGTTCATTAGAAACTTGAACTTCATAAAAATGCGACTGAATCTAAGTTCAATTGAAAAAGTTATGAGATAGTGGCCAAAACGTAAGAATTCAATAACTTAGGTAACTTAATTCTCGACCTTAAGTTACTTCATCACTAATTAATGAATTCAAACAGTCAAATTTGAAGATTCACTAATTACTAAAGATAATTAGATTAGGTGAATAATGAAAAACATTTGAAAATAAAAAACAATAATATTCAAACTTAAATGTATTACACAAAAGGGAGAAAAGACAAAATCATTTATTATGGTGCCCATGACGGGGTGTGGTCGAATAATAATGTTGCGGCGCTTATCGATCACGTTGTGGCCTCTATGGCGCCTCGGGATCCTCTTCAACATCCTCTTTAGCATCCTCTTCACTGTTTCTCACCTCCTCAATCACCAAGGATATAAGAGGCAGTGTTGTGAACAAATCCATGTAACCGGTTTGCCTTCCTATAATATCTGGTGAATACATGAAATTTTCATTTCCTGAAAATCCATGTTCTCACCAAAGTTTGAGTAATTGGGTGACTGTGGTGGATAAAACTTGAGTTTGTATAAACCAACATCATCAAACCCTTGATTATCTAAGGCGCTCAGGCTTACTTATGGTTGTACGCCTACTGCTGGTTGTACACATGTAGGAGGCGGTTCCCTTTCCCATATAGTTGTCGGCGTTACTGTGCTCATATCAACCTCCCATGTGGTTGGCCAACCTTTAGGTTTCTACTCCAAATGTTTCTACTCTTAGATGCGCCCGCTATAGTCTTCGATGATTCACCTTTGCCACCATATTTTTTCTTATACCTTCGGCATTCTCCTCGTCCTTCAAGAGTACTTAAGTACGGCTTTCCATTACTACGATAGTAGATCATGTACTCTAAACTCTCAAAATCAAAATCATCAGCTTGTATTGGACTGCGATACGACAATGATGAAGCTTTGTCGTTCCATATATTAAGGCACTCGACATGTGTACGAAATGAGCTGGTGGAAGCCAAATTACCTCAACACCCTATCTCCAAAGTGGAACTCGACAGTAGCAAAGTGGATCAGCAGTGAACACTACACCATAAAGCAGAATCCTTCATTAAATATTCTGGTAGAAATATGCGGTCATCGGTGTACGAAATCCAAATAAACTACAAAAATATATGATTATTATAATAATACATCTAACTAAAATATAAATAATACATTTAACCAAATAAACTTTCCATTCAGATACCTGATCTTGACAATATGAATCAATTTGAGATCAACATACTCTGACGTTGCTGTGCATCAATCCTGTATGATGTTTTTCCCACACCATCTACATACAAATCACAATAATATTTTTTAAAAAGTAAATTTAATTTAAACATTCAACTCAAAATCATGATATTTACCTTGCAACAAGAGGAAACTGTATATGTGTCCGAGTAATCAGTGTAAAAAAGGGCAGTCGTTGCCAAGCCCACGCTTGCAACAATAGCAGACATCCACCAATGTTGTTTACCTTATCACCATTTTCTAGTATAGCGTCCTTGCAAAACTCACGATATAAGCATGCTAATATGGCCGATCCCCAACTATATTGACAACCAGCTTCATAAGAAGTATCCAAAAAACGTAGAAGTATATGGACCAGATTGCCAGATTTATTCGGCATCAGTATCCTTCCAATCAGTTGTAGAATATAGGCTTTACTTGTCTTATAAATCTCATCAACCGTACTATACTGATTGAGTCTAAATTCACTTTGCAACCAACTTAATTTGACACGAGACCTTTTCACATTATCTCCATATGGCACCTTCCCAAGGTACTTTTGGCAAATTTCAGTAATTGAACCCTGAGTACGCTCGATCAATAGTTTCCCATTATCGTGACCCCGATAAGAAAAACCACGTCTTCTACCATGATCGTGCATTCTCCATACGGTATATGGAATGTATGCATTTTTGGTCTCTAACACCCAATTAGAGTGGTAATCAACCCAGGAACCAACTTAAATCCATGTGTAGCGCCCCGATTTTGGGCTTAGAAGTTTGCCAGGTTGGCTAAACGGTCTTGGTGAACCGGGTTCGAGCGGTTTAGACTAGTTTCACGAATAATTTGAAATAAAAGGTTTTTGAGTGAGATAAAATAGGGGAAATGTTCTAAAATCCTAAAGTGTTGTTTTAAGGTTTTTGTGGGTTTAATTTGACAAAATGGATTTGTTTTAAATGACATTTTGAGAAAGGTGACTAAATCGTAAATATTGTAAAATGTATTTTAATGACTAAATTAAAAGGAGTCAAGGCTTAGAACCTTTAGGGAGCTATTACACCAAGGTGTTTTCAGCCTTTTCCCTTATTTTGGTATTTTTAAAGGTTTATTAAAATGAATTATTAAATGCTCTAATAAAAGGAATCACCAAAAAGGCTTAAACATTTCCTATGTAACTTCTTATCTTCTCGTCTCTTTTCTCTCTACTTTCTCACTTGCCAAACTGAATTTCTTTCACTAAAATGATGAGAAATCAATTGATTTGATTTCCTTTTTGGTTTCTTAAATTGATCCTTACATTTCTACATCAACTAGCATTGGATTTCTTGAAGGTTTTCATCTAAATCTTTTCCAAACAAGGGAAAAGCTTGTGTTAGAGGTGATCTTCTAAATTATCCTCTCAACAAAGGTTCTTTATTGAAATTCTCAAGTTCTTGGCTTTCGTAATTTGTTTTCTAAATTGATTTGAGTTAAAAAAGATGATATCTTGCTTTAATTAAGCTTTAATTGAGGTTTAATTGATGAAAATGGTTGAGATTCGTTCTGGATAGTTATAGATGGGTTTTTAATTGATTTTAATCATAATCTTGATTATTAATAAAGTGCTAAAGTGGGTTTTAACGCTGTAATCCCGAAATTAGGTGATTTGCTAGATTTCTAGGTTGAAATCTTTGAGATTATGGCTTGTTTGTGTTGTTTAATGTTCTGGTGGCAAAAGGATGTTGAGGGGATGTTTTGAGATGAGTTTTTAATGTTTTTTAAAGGTTAACCTCACTGGGTAATGGCTGGAGATTGATTAGAATGGATTCGCCGATGTTTTCAGTTTATTTCAGATGTTGTTGGTTGGGTTTTTGTTTGAGTGAGTTGTAGAGTTAAGTTGCTGGAGGTCTTTATACAGGAATGCACATTAATCATCTGTTTTGTTTTGGTTAGAAGTAGGGGAGGTTGATCCGGCAACGTTGGAAGAAATCTCGGTTGATTTGGAGGCTTGAGATCGCTTCGAAAAAGCAAGCGAAGCATTGTCGGTGAGTGGAATTGGTATTAAAAGCTTTTCAAAGGTTTGAAAGTAAGGTTTGGGGGTTTAGATTGAGCTCGAAATGCTAATCTAAGCTCAGAAGTAAGTATGGAAGATTTCACTCTCGGTATTTCGGTTTTCCCATTGTTTTGTTAATCATGCTCATGTTTTGGAAAGAGATTTGTTACCTACTTTTTATGCATGTTTTATGAATGGTGAGATGATTCATGTGATCCTATAAGATTGATTTATGATTTTAAAGAGATTATATCTTGCTGAGAAAATGTTATGCATTGTTCATGCTTTTGAAATGGGATGAGAAATGGTTTATGCTTATGCATCGTAAAACAATAAGGTAACATGGTTTTAAAGTGTATATTGGCAAGTGATGAGAATTATATTATTGTCAGATATAATTGGTCGACCAAGAGGATTAAAGTGCACTCTAAAATACAAAATTCGTATCTGAGACAAATTCTTCGGTTATGCAATAGGGGTAGTGCTATTGTGAAGTGATAGGGGTAGTGCTATCACATACGGGCAATGGGGGTAGTGCCATCCTGGCCGAAGTGAGTGTATGGTGAGGGTAGTTTTAGCAAGAGACTTAATGGGGGTAGTTCCATCAAGGAATCTGCGTATCCGAAAATGAATAGATAGGGGTAGTGCTATTGTGAAGTGATAGGGGTAGTGCTATCACATATGGGCAATGGGGGTAGTGCGATCCCAGCCGAAGTGAGATTATAGTGAGTGTAGTTTCACCATGAGACTTGATGGGGGTAGTGCCATTAAGGAATCTGCATACCCGGACATGAATGGATATGGGTAGTGCTATCCAAGGATGAGGGTAGTTCTTTCTAGGTCACTTGAATGCCAATATATGAGATTACATGTATCATGATTCGTAATTGGTTTTGTATAATGAGATTTATACATGAGATTCTTTTTTTTGATATGCTTTATGAGAAACAAGCATGAGAAGCTTTGGCTTGAGATTTGCATTATGGTTAATGCATGAGATTTATGATACATGTTTTAAATGATTGATGATTTTGCTTTAAAAAGGTTTTAAAGCATGAGATAAATTTGAGCATGATGAAATATGGATTACACTTGAGAAATGGTTTTAAAATGCATTATTGTTGTTTTTAATCGAGCGACCCTCACTAGGCATTTATGCTTACACTCTCTTTTCCAACAATGTAGAAAAATAGCTTGAGTGAGGCAGCGAGAAAGCAAGGGGAAATTCCAAGAGGCGTATCATCGCTCAAGTATAGTTTTACGTTTACTAAATAGTAATAAGTGGCAATGGGATAGTACCTATATGTTTTGGGAGTACATGTTTGAACTCACCAATATGTTTTGGGAGTACGTGTTTGAACTCCCTACTTATGTAGCAAGTTTATATTGCCTATTTGGACTTGTAAATGGTTTTGATGTTAGACTATGCTTTGATTTGGGGGCTTTTGGGGAAATGTAAGCATGTTGGGTAGAAATCATGCCTATAGGACTTCCTTTGTTGTTGTAATGCCTACGCTCTTACATTGTAGTGGTCTTTGGTTGTTATGATGTTTGTATGTTGCTGTGGTATTGATGCTTGAGTCTTAAATGATGTTTGGGGTTATTTCGAATGTGTTTTGAAAGATTCTGAAGTGTTTTGAACATGCAGATTTTGTGAACCTACAGACAGGTTTTGAAACCAGGCCCTAGGTTTCAAAACCAAGGGTCAAATTTTGGCTACTGGAGCCTAAGTGTTGAAACCACTTAGAAAGGTTTCGATACCTTTCGCGGGGACTCATTCGTTATGTTGAAAAATAGTTTCTAAAGTTACATTTTGGTCATGGTTGTTTGGTATGCAATTGGATGGGTTCGGATGATCATTTTAAGCTGAAATTTGATATGTATGAATGAAAGCTAACTAATTGAAGATTGGTAAACCAAATATTAAGTACTTCTCATTTTACAGATTTACGTTTTGGTCCCTTAAAATTGGCAATGCTTAATTAGTGATGCAAATGAGCAAGGTCTGAGACGAAATTTCACATGTATATTTTAAATGGACCTAATTAAAGATTGGTAAGCTCAAAATGGTAGAAGTCCCTCTAATTTTCTAGAATTGCAATTTGGTCCCAAAATTGCTGAGTGCATTGGATGTCGACCCAATGCCCAATTGAGTTGAGTTTTCACCCGCTGCCTTATCACTCTCCATAGGTTATAATATTACATCTATATAAGATAAAAGAAAACAATGGTCGTTTATCGAGGTGAACCTTTTTAGGTTTTCTTCAATAAACCCAGTGTAGCTCGCTCGGTTCGGTCTTGTGGCTAGACCAGATCAAGGGGGTTACATTTGTTGGTATCAAAGCCAGGTTTACAAAAAATTAGGGGGTAAGTTGGTTGTTATGATATTGTTTATGTGATTTCTTGATGTTTACTGTGCATGGTGGTTACGTATGCCATGACTTGATCGTTGATTGATTGGGTGTTATGCACGGTGATTGATAACATGTTTTGGTTAACATGTGTTGTGTGGGGGAGAGAATTGGGGTACCCATTGCCATATTACTATTAGTATAAAGAGATTTTTGTTTTTAAAACTTGAGCGTCTTGGATTCTTGCTTCGAGATGGCCTAACTAGTTTTATTGTTGCATTTCAATGCTATAGATTCATAATGTTTGAAATGGGACCAAGAAAAGACTTAGAATTAATACTCGTAATGTTAAGGAGAAGCAGTTGCTTGATGATTTGTTGGTACTGCATGTTACGGATATTGCGGAGGGTAATCCAACGGACTTTTGCTTTAATGATGATGGTGTTTTATGATTTAAGAGTCGAGTAGTTGTGTCGGAAGATGATGAATTAAGGCGCACTATTTTGACTGAGGCGCATAGTGTTCCTTTTGCTATACATCCTAGTAGTACTAAGATGTACCATGGGTTGAAGGAAGAGTACTATTGGGTTGGTTTAAAGAAAGATATGGCTGATTTTGTTAGTAGGTGCATGGTGTGTCAGCGTGTGAAAGTTGAGCATTAGTTTCCTTCGGGTTGTTGCAACCGTTGAGGATACCAGAATGGAAATAGGAGAGAATTACCATGGATTTTGTGACGGTGTTTCTTTTGACACCGTTAAAGAAAAACTCTATTTGGGTGATTGTGGACAGTTTTACAAAGTGTGTGCATTTCCTACCTGTGCATACTACGTATACGTTGGATAAGTTGGGCGGATTTGTATATCACATAGATTGTGAGGTTGCATGGGATGCCTAAATCCATTGTGTCAGATTGTGATCCGCACTTTACAGCAAGGTTTTGGGGATGTTTACATCGAGCGTTGGGTATGCGATTGAATTTCAGTACTTCGTATCAACCTCAAATGGATGGTCAGTCTGAGCGTGTTATCCAAGTGTTAGAGGATATGTTAAGATGTTGCACTTACCTTTGGTAGACTTTTCTTACAATAATAGCTATCAAGCAAGTATTCAAATGCTCCATATGAAGCTTTGTATGGTAGGAAGTGCATGACGCCTCTTTGTTGGGCGGAGGTGGGAGAGAAGTTGAGGATGATACCGAGAGTGAAAGCGGCATCGAATTGGCAAAAGTCTTATACATATTTGAATAATAGAGAAATTTAGTATGCAGTTGTTGATAAAGTGTTTGTGAATGTTTCGCCTTGGAAAAAGATAAAGAGATTTGGCTGAAAAGGCAAATTGAGTCTGAGGTTTATTAGACCTTATGTGGTGTTGGAGCGTGTTAGTCCAGTAGCTTATAGATTAAGGTTGCCACCTGAGTTAGAGAAGATACATGATGTTTTCCATGTATCCATGCATCGGAAGTACAAATCGGACCTGTCACATGTTATGCCTGTTAAAGAGATTGAGTTGAATCCAGATTTGTCTTATGATGAGGAACTGACTTGGATTCAGACAGTAAAGTTCTTTGTGTTAAAACCGTTAAGTTGGTCAAGGTGTTGTGGCGACATCGAGGTGTCGAGGAAGCCACGTGGGAGAGAAACGATGACATGAAGAAGCAGTTTCCTTATCTTTTTCCACCAGGTAAATTTCGGGGATGAAATTTCTTAAGTGAGGGAGAGTTGTGGCCCCCCGGTTTTGGGCTTAGAAGTTAGTTGGGTTGGCTAAACGGTTATGGTGAAATGGGTTCGAGCGGTTTAGACTAGTTTTAGGAATAATTTGAAATAAAAGGTTTTTGAGTGAGATAAAATATAGAAAAATGTTCTAAAATCCTAAAGTGGTGTTTTTAAGGTTTTGGTGGGTTCAATTTGACAAAATGAATTTGTTTTAAATGACATTTTGAGAAAGGTGACTAAATCGTAAAGATTGTAAAATGTATTTTTGATGACTAAATTAAAAGGAGTCGAGGCTTAGAATCTTTAGGGTGCTATTACACCAAGGTGTTTTCAGTTTTTTCCCTTATTTTGGCATTTTTTAAAGGTTTATTAAGATTTATTAAATGCTTTAATAAATGGAATTTCCAAAAAGGCTCAAGCATTTCTTACGTAACTTCATATTTTCTCATCTCTTTTCTCTCTACTTTCTCACTTTCCAAACTGAACTTCTTTCACTAAAATGATGAGAAATCAATTGATTTGATTTCCTTTTTGGTTTCTTAAATTGATCCTTACATTTCTACATCAACTAGCATTGGATTTCTTGAAGGTTTTCATCTAAATCTTTGCCATACAAGGAAAAACCTTGTGTTAGAGGTGATCTTCTAAATTATCCTCTAAACAAAGGTTTTTTTATTAAAATTACCAAATTCTTGACTCTTGTAAAAGAAATTCTAAATTGATTTGAGTTAAAGGGGGTGATATCTTGCTTTAATTAAGCTTTGGTTGAGGTTTAATCAATGAAAATGGTTGAGATTCATTTTGGATTGTTATTACAGGGTTTTGAATTGATTTTAGTCATAATCTTGATGATTAATAATGTGGTAAAGTGGGTTTTAACGTTATAATCCCCGAAACTAGGTGAATTGCTAGATTTCTAGGTTGAAATCTTTGAGATTATGGCTTGTTCGTGTTGTTTAATGGTTGCTGGTGTTAAAAGGATGTTGAGGGGATGCTTTTAGATGTGTTTTGATGTTGTTTAAAGGTTAATCTCGCTGGATAATGGCTAGAGATTGTTTAGAAAGGATACGCTGATTTTTCGGTTGATTTCGATGTCGCTTGTTGGGTTCTTGTTAGAGTGAGTTGTGGAGTTAAGTTGCTGGAGGTTTTGATGCAGGAATGTGCATTAATACTCTGTATTGTTTTTGTTAGAAGCAAGGGAGGTTGATTCGGCAACGTTGGAAGAAGTCTCGGTTGATTTGGAGGCTTGAGATTGCTGAGGCAAAGCAAGCGAAGTATTGTCAGTGAGTGGAATTGGTTTTAAAAGCTTTTCATAGGTTTGAAAGCAATGTTTGGGGTTTAGATTGAGCTTGAAACTCTAATCTAATTTCGAAACTAAGTATGGAAGATTTTGCTCTCGGTATTTTGGTTTTCCCATTGTTTTGTTAATCATACACATGTTTTGGAAAGAGATTTGTTTCCTACTATTTATGCATGTTTAATGAATGGTGAGATGATTCATGTGATCCTATGAGATTGATTTATGATTTTAAAGAGATTATAACTTGTTGAGAAAATGCTATGCATTGTTCATGTTTTTGAAATGGGATGAGAAATGGTTTATGTTTATGCATTGAAAAATAGTAACGTAGCATGGTTTTAAAGTGTATATTGGCAAGTGATGAGATTTATATTATTGTCGAATATAATTGGTCGACCAATAGGATTAAAGTGCACTCTAAAGTACAAAATTCGTACGTGAGACAAATTCTTCGGTTACACAATAAGGGCAGTGCTATTGTGAAGTGATAGGGTTAGTGCTATCACATACGTGCAATGGGGGTAGTGCCATCCCGACCAAAGTGAGATTATGGTGAAGTAGTTTCACCATGAGACTTGATGGGGGTAGCTCCATCAAGGAATCCGTGTATCCAGAAATGAATGGATAGGGGTAGTGCTATCGAAGGATGGGGGTAGTACCATCTGGGTCACTTGAATGCCAATATATGAGATTACATGTATCATGATTTGTAAATGGTTTTGTATAATGAGATTTATACACGAGATTCCATTTTGTGGTATGCTTTATGAGAAACAAGCATGAGAAGCTTTGGCTTGAGATTTGCATTATGGTTAATGCATGAGATTTATGATACATTTTTTAAATAATTGATGATTTTTCTTTAAAAGGGTTTTAAAGCATGGGATATATTTGAGCATGATGAAAGATGGTTTACACTTGAGAAATGGTTTTAAAATGCATTGTTATTGGTTTTTAATCGAACGACCCTCAATAGACATTTATGCTTACGCTCTCTTTTCCAACAATGTTGTAGAGAAGTAACTTGAGTGAGGCAGTGAGAAAGCAAGGGGAAATTCCAAGAGGCGTATCATCGCTCAAGTATGGTTTTACGTTTACTAAATCATAATAAGTGGCAATGGGAGAGTACCTATATGTTTTGGGAGTATGTGCTTGAACTCCCTAGTTATGTAGCAAGTTTATATTGTCTATTTGGACTCGTAAATGGTTTTGATGTTAGACTATGCTTTGATTTGGGGGCTTTTGGGGAAATGTAAGCATGCTTGTTAGAAATCATGCCTATAGGACTTCCTTTGTTGTCGTAATGCCTACGCCCTTACATCGTAGTGGCCTTTGGCTGTTATTATGTTTGTATGTTGCTTTGGTATTGATTCTTGAGTCTTAAATGATGTTTGGGGTTATTTTGGATGTGTTTAGGAATGTTCCGAAGTGTTTCAAACGTGCAGATTTTGTGAACCTACAGACATGTTTCAAAACCAGGCCCTAGGTTTCGAAATTAGGAGGCCAAATTTTGGTTACTAGAGCCCAGGTTTTGAAATCACTTAGAGAGGTTTCGATACCTTTCGCGGGGACTCATCTGTTATGTTGATAAATAGTTTCTAAAGTTATATTTTGGTCACTGGTTGTTAGGTATGCAATTGCATGGGTTCAAATGATCATTTTAAGCTGAAGTTTGGTATGTATGCATGGAAGCTGACTAATTGAGGTTTGGTAAATCAAATTTTAAGTAAGTCCTTATTATTTAACAGATTTACGTTCTGGTCCCTAAAAATTTGCAATGCTTAATTGGTGATGCAAATGAGCTTGGTTTGAGATGAAATTTCACATGTTGTTTTAAATGGACCCAATTAAATATTGTTGAACTCAAAATAGTATAAGTCCCTCTAATTTTCTAGAATTGCAATTTGGTCCCTAAATTGCAATTGAGTGCTATTGGATGTCGACCCTACGCCCAATTGAGTTGAGTTTTCTCTCATTGCCTTATCACTCACCATAAGTTATAATATTGCATCTAGATAAGATAAAAAATGTTGTTTATCGAGGTGAACCTTTTTGGGTATTATCCGATAAACCTAGTATAGCTTGCTCGGTTCGGTCTTGCGACTAGACCGGGTCAAGGGGGTTACACCATGAAGGAATTTTGTATGATAAAATCTCGCCATATGCAAGAAATCAATGACTCTATCGTTTAGGGGAGTTTCTGCCATGCTCCGATGATGTCTAAATGTATCCTCCATATCCTGTAATTATTGCATTATATAAACATAATTATTAACAAAAATACATAAGTGACTAATTTTGTAATAAATAAATTATTAAAAAATTTGTACCATCTCATTAACTCTAAGACTAGTAATGTGCCGATCCTGTAAATGCAACAGAGGAGCTTGCTCAGCCATCCTACATGACAAGTAAGAAAATATTAGTAACCCGAGACTAAATCTACTACATTAAAAAATAATAATCATAATCAAATAAAAAATAACCCATGACAATTCTACTAGGTCTATTACTACATACATGCAATTTAAATATAAACTACTACAGAGATATCAATCAAATTTAAATAAATAAATCAATCATTATTATTTAAAAGTTACATAACTAACTAAATCAACTTATTAAATTAAATTTAAATAAATCAATCATCATTAATTAAAATTACATGTTTAACTAATTAAATCAACTTATTAAATTAAATTTAAAAATATAAACTACTACTACATGCAATTAAATTCTAAAAAAACAAAATAAATAATACACATCATCTACTTACTACATTAAAATACTCAAAATTTTAAAATGTATTATAATAAAATTAAAATTATATTAATCATCAATCCTAAGTTTAAAATTAAAAAAATCACATTTTCTTACTAACTATAATAACAATATGACTAATGAACCTAAATTAAAAATTAAAATACACATCTACTTACTATATTTTTTCAAATATTCAAACATCAAAAATTAAAAATTGTTTTTTCTTATAGTATAGTATAGCATATAATAATAATACTATATAATTTATTAGTTATCAATATTTTGTATCTATTAATATTAATTATTAAATTTACATGTATATATTAATTTATTATTTATAAAATTATTTTTTTAATTTTTATTATTTATTCAAATTTATGTTATTTAGAAAAACAATTTTTATAATTATCAAGGACAAAAGAGTCTTTATAAGTGTTTTATCCAAACATCTAACTCAAATTTCAAAATCAGAGGTTTCACCCCAATCTTTTATTATAATCCTCTATTTGCCAAATATCTAAATTAGCGGACTTGACTGATTAAACCTCTAAAAATACTTCAAACCTCTATTTTTTGCCCAAAAAGTTGTTTACCAAACATATAGGCCATGTTTGGCAATTAACTAATACCTTATAGTGGATTATATCAGCTGATAGCGGATTACATTAGCTGATTGAATAAAATTATTTGGTAAAATTAACTTATAGCTGATAATTGTTTGATTATTTGAACAAGTAAAATGACATATAAGGACATGATTATATTTGATACTTGTTTGAATAATTTTTTAGTTATTAACATTTTGTATCTATTAATATTAGTTAGATTATGAAAAAAAAATTTAATATCATTACTAAGCATGTACGAGGATGTACAGATTAATTTTTTATTTGTAGAATTATCATTTTTAATATAATTTTAATAATTATTAAATTTAGATGTATATATTAATTTCTTATCTTTGAAATTATATTTTGAATATAATTTTATTAATTATTAAATTTATATGTTTTTATTACTTTATACATTAATTATTTTTAAAATTTAAATTTTATAAGTTAATTAAATTTATGTTATTTAGAGAAAATTTTTATAATTATTAAGCACAAAATAGTCTTTACAAGTCTTTTATCCAAACCTCTAACTCAAAAAGCTCCTAAAGGAGCATTTTCAAAATAAGAGGTTTCACTTCAATCCGCTAGTACAATCTCTATTTACCAAACATCCAAGTTAGCAGATCTGACTGGCCAAACCTCTAAAAATGATTTAAACCTCTAATTTTAGCTCAAAAAATTGTTTACCAAACAGGACCATAGTTTTTTTACGTTCTTGTTCACAAGTGTACATAAAATTTATAATTTTATTTAATAAACCAAATAATATAAATTTATATAATATCTATTATATTATTTTTTAAAGGAGTGATTTTGATGACAAACTATTGATGAGTATAAAGGAACTAAGAATTGATGAGAAGAAGGAATTTACAAAGAGCTACATTCGAAGGATTAAAATAAAAGGTTGAAGGATTAAACTAAAAAATATTTATTGTTAAAAAAATTGAAGTTCCACATGAATTCTACAATGACTAAGGAACATGTAATTCAAACTTAGTCAAAAATGAATTTCAAACAAATGAAAAATTGAAGAAACAAAGACATTATATATCACATCACAAAACAGACAAATTACTTAGTTAAACACTAAAATGATATTATATTATATTATTTTTTATTTTTTGTTTATTCGAACTTTGCAAATTTAAAATCGACTTAAATTTGAAATCTGATAATTTCTTTTGATTCGACTTGAATGACAAAAAAAAAACTAATTCTCGATTCAAATAAAGTTTTGTTCCACCCTAACTCAAATTATTTTAAGAAAATTTCAAATTTGGGTCAACATTTACCAAATCAGATTGAGTTGAATTTATAGATTAGTAAAAAGATTGAGAGTTCTAATTAGAATTAACCAAACAAAGCAATTTACTTTCGGTAAATTTAAAATTTTGGTTGAAACTGGTTTTACTATTAAAAACTATTAAGGTATTGAAGGACTAAAATCTTATTACCTTTTTGATGTCCCAACACAAAAAAAATTAAATTCTAAACTCTAACCTTGAATTTTATATCCTAAACCTTAAACCCTGGAAAATACATTCTACCCCTAATTCCCTAAACATTAACTATAATCCCTAAACTTTAAATCTAATTTTTTAGTGTGGAGCATACATAGAGGCACTGAAAAGGGGCAGAGGATTTCTATTCGATATTGAACGACATAATTTATATATTGATATTTTTATATTTTAAGGAATATACTTTGATACACAAGCTTGTGTAAACTTTATTTTACACAAGTCTTTTAATTTTAGGGTTTAGAGTTTTAGGTTAGTGTTTAAGGGTTAGGGGTTTAGGTTTTAGATTTTATAATTTAGGGTAAATTTATTTAAACGAAAGGTTGTGTAAATTTTTACACAACTTGAGTATCAAAATATAACCCATATTTTAATAATTAAATTTAAACAAAAATCCTAAAAAATCGATAAAAATAACCTTGAGTGGTTGAGTAAATCTAAAAACATTAGGTTATTTGCACAAAACGTTCTCCAACTATGATCAATTAGCTCATAAACTTCAAAATTTTATAATTAGATTTTTAAAGTATCAATATTACGTCAATATTTTTCATCATCCAAACGTCAGCTTGAGCATTAAGCTTAAATTCGAATATAACATGAAGCATACGTGAATCAAAATTTAAACACATGTATATTTATTGTATAGATAAATTCAATATGTTTGGCTATAAAAAAGTAAACAATCCTAATATTTAAAAAAAAAACCATTTCTTTTTTTACACCTGAAACTCAAGTTATCAATACAATAAGTATAGGTACGATTAAAAGCTACTCTAAGTTGACAACTCGAATGAAGAAAAGATCTTATTGATACAATATGATACTTTAATGACTCAATTGAAAAGTTTTAAAATTTGAAGAGTAATTTAAAATTTAGAGGATGTATAGTATAATTAAACTAAAGATTTATATACAACTAACTCGAGTTAAATTGCACCACACGTCGCCAAACTATGACCTTCAATCTAAATTGGTCCCTTAACTTTTGAATGTTTCCATTTCATCCCTAAACTATGGCTCTCATTCTAAATTAATCCCCAAAATTTTGAATGTTCCATTTTCATCCCCAAACTATGACCCTTATTCGAAATTGGTCCCTAAACTTTTTTTAATATTCCAATTTCACCCTCAAATTATTGTTTATACCACATCATGATATAACATAATACAAATCGGTGTTTAATGACAATTAATAAATTCTATATCAGTTTTATTAACATAAGATATGATAAGCATATACTGATAGTTTAGGGATGAAATTAGAATGTTCAAAAAGTTTGAGGACTAATTTAGAACGAGAGTCATAATTTGAGGATGAAACTGAAATACTCAAAAGTTTAAGGACCAATTTATAATGAAGGTCATAGTTTGAGGATAAAATTAAAATATTTAAAAGTTTAAGGAGTAATTATAATTTGGAGACATATGACGCAATTAACTCTTACAACTAAGTTAAGGAATAAGGATAAAGAATGAAGAAAATCTAAAAAAAATTAGGCGTGCCTAAAGAATGACAAGTTAGTGTACGACTAATAAACGATGGGATGTTAGAGTCGTTAGATGGGAAAACTTTTGATTTTGACCGTTAGATTTAGATTCCCGTAAAAAACACATGGAAACGGGAAGAGGTTGTTGTCGTTAAGTTTCAGAACTTAGTAAGTAGTATCGCAACTTTATGGGGATAGCAGTCGTGTTGCAACATCAAATGTTAAAATAACACATAAGTTTCGAAACTATAAGATATGTACCGGAACCGGTAGATAAAAGTTTAAACCTAAATTATTAGTAGAGTTTGTGACGGTTAACGTTGGCAGAAGATGTCTCGGAATTTGATATCGACTACCAAAACTCTTATTTGTGAAAGTATCAATTGAGGGTTAACGCCTAACAGTTAACGCTTTTCTCGTGGTATCGAAGCGTTTTTACATATACCGAAACCTGTAGAAAATGTGTAAACTATAAACGTTTAAAGTCCATTGAACAATACATGTTTATGTAGATTGTTTCGAAACTTAAGTATAAGTACCAAAACCTGGCGTATAGTATGTCAGATAGATAAAATTAGACATTGAAACCATAAAAGTAAAGGAAGTAGATAACATATTAGGTTGAATTGCCAAGTATCGAAATTCATGAATGGGTTCCGAAACCTAAAGTAGATAATTATATTATTTCCGGTTTAACGATTCATATTTCCAGTTTTTGTAGGTCGCGCAACGTACTTAGTTTTTCCGGTAGTCGTATCGATTAAAGCTTTTCGATTCTCCTTAGAATGAGAATAGAACCTTCATTAACCCAATAAAGATCTAGAGAATCCTCTAAATTTGTGAAAAACATTTCAGTTAGTGTAAAAGATCGAAATCTCAAGTTAGGTCTGCAACTGAACCTATGCAATCGTCTCCATTACGAAGGTAACAACCAAAACCCTAAGGTTAGTTTATTTGTGAAATACTTTAAATCTAGGGTTTGTGTTTCGAAATTTTGGTATGAAATTGCATTTCTTGTTGGAGGAAATATATTTAAACCAAATATTATGTCCTGATTGGTTGTTTTTTTTAAATGTTACCCTTTTCATCGGTTTGAACCAAAAAAGGTTAGATTTGTTTGTAACGAGGATGTGTTTATTTATGAGTGGGTTGATTTCTTTCTGCACTGATTCATGTGAAGATTTAATCCTTAGGATGACAATTTCAAATTTGAATCCCGTATTTGATGAAGTTGCTAAGAAAGTTGGTGATAAAGTTGATAATGAAGTTGCCATTGTTGCTGAGGAAGCTGGTGCTGAGACGTTGGCCATATGTGATAGGCTAAAAGCACAAAAAACATGGCATCCCTTCATTAAGTTTTAGTAAGTTGATATTTATGTATTCTTTATTGCATATCAGAATGAATGATTGAATGTATACATTTGTTTTTTTCATGTTTTACAGTCAAGGTGAATGTATAAGGATGGAGCAAACAGGGGGAAACTGACTACTAAGGTAGGTTTCAGTGGTTTATGGTGTGTAAAATGTTAAATTCATTTGAATTTGTCATTCGTAGGTTAGAAAAGAGTTAGGCAAGAAATGAGAGGACATGCCGAAGGGAGAGAAACAACCTTACATTGATGAAACTAAGAAGGAGAATGTGACATACAAAAAGTACAAATTAGGACACCCGAAGAAGGTAATAGGGAATAACCGTATAAAGACATTCTTTGTTTGATACAATAAGATTAACATAGGAACTTATCCGCTGTAGACATCTTTTTAAAAAGGTGTAGTCAGAAGAAATTGTACGATTCATAAAACAAATAAAGACGATGAGGATTGATCTTGTTTTTGATGAAATTGGTTTTGGGTCCTTAGTTTTTATAAAATTGCTCATTCTACGCCGTGACTTATGTGGGGAATTGATGGAAAGTTTTGATGTTGGAATGAGTGTTATTGAGTTTAAATGACACAACATTATTGTATCAGTTGAAGATGTAGAAGCTATATTGGGCCTGAAGAATGAGGGTGTTGATGTTCATAAAGTGATGTCGCGTGTGAATGGTGGAGAACTCGGTGTAAAGTATAACCTCAGCACATTTTTAACTTATGTAGAAATCAAGCGAGATATAGTGTCTGGTGCTTTTGAAGGGGATTCTTTGAAAGCAATGGTGTTGTTATACATTATTGGAGTGTTTTTGTGTCATACTACTAAGATACGCCTATGTGCAGATATTTTGAAGTTGTTGTGCGATGATTGCTTACAAGGTAAAGTGAATTGGGCAAAGTATGTTTACAATACGCTTATTGAGGCAATAAGCTGTTTACAAAAGCCAAGAAGGCACATTTACCTAAAAGGGTGTATTGCAATCTTAGAGGAAAGTTAAATTACCATTAATTATGAGAAATCAGTGGAACTTAGTTTTGTCATATTAATGTTGTGTTGTGAATGATATGGAATTTAGGTTCAGCTGTATGATTATTGGCTTCGATTTGATAGCACAACCAGTGCAGCTTCTAATGGTGGTGAGGCTGGCATTCTTTACTGGATGCAGTCAAAAGTCGCGTCTATTTATGCTCGCTTGAAGAGTAAGCGAGCTTTGAATAGACCAAAGACATATTTTGGGTTATTAGTCATCTAGTATGTCAAAATGAAATCATGGTCAATTATTTTTTTTTGCACTCTAAAGATTATTGCCTAGAAGCATCCATTAACTGAAACTTTTGAAGCACCTAGAGTCAAGGAATCTGTAGAAGTCAAGGAAGCACCCAAAAGAAGGAAAGCTTCAAGGAGATGTAAGGTAATACGTTATGAGTCATTGTATTAATCATTTATTATATGGAAGGTGAATCATTAATATTTATTTAATTTGAAAGATTGCTTTTATGGAGTATGATGTTGCACAATTCAACGATGGTGGTGCAACAATGGAAATGATATTAGAGATGCTTCAACAAATAAAGTCCGAGGTGAAAGGGGTAAAAGAGGTCGTCATTAGGGGAAATGAGAAGCAAATTAAAGTTGATGAGCGAATAATGTCGGAGGTGAATGAGCTAACAAAGATTGTCAATACGAGAATTAAGAAGCAAATAAAAGGTGAGGAAAAATTGGACAGTATGAAGGGGTTGATGATAGGATATTGAGAGAGAAATTCAGTATTATTTCTAAAGACGTCGCAAAAGTGCAATCCGGCATGACCTACTTGAAGCAAAGCTTGGTAGAGAAAATGACCAATAGTGATGTCAAAATGAACGGTTTTGAAATGAAAATAAACAATGTTGTAGTCAAAATCAAAGATTTTGAAGTCAAAATCGACGGTGTTCATGAGGATGTTGATGCAATGCAATACGAAATGATAGGTATTTTTACGGAAGATGTCAAGAAATATGGAGCTTGATAGCCCCTATATTGTGAGTGAATTTAATAGGGTTGTTTCCTGTAAGTTTATGGAGATATCACCTTAGAGATATTACGGTCAGAACTGTATTCCTACAGAGACAACGAAAAATGGTACTCCTACTTCCAAATTCAAAACACCCCAAGGTGGAGTTAAGCGCTGCTTAGTTTTAGATGAGAACTCTAACTGACCATCACGAATAAAGAAAAGGGTAAAATTCCCTTGTATTTTCAAAAATGGTACTCCTACTACCAAATTCAAAACACCCCAAGGTATTTTCATCTTTTTCTTGTACCCATGGGCTTGACTAGTGTAATTTTCCATTGTAGGATACACATGTTGTGGCCAGGTTAGTCAAAAATTCCCTCGACTCTCAAAGGATAACCATTCAACTGCATAAAGTTTGGAAATTAAATTAGGAATAATTATTCCGTGTAATTACCATCCTCAATGGTAACTATTGGTTGTATGTACCGTGTACTTTAAAAATAGCAAATGGTTGTTGCCATATGCATTGAACATTGGACCTTAAGCCCATCGAATTGAACATTAGAAATAATACAATTTTGGCCATTAAGGCCATCGAATTAAATGTTATACCTTAATAGTTATGATTTTATTTTCGTTTACATAATTTATAGTTGTTGTTGTTGTCATCATATCTTTCTTATGAAAGGTTAAAGTGGAGACAATCAAAGTTTCGTATGTTGTACTACCTGATGGGCTTCATGAACGAGAATGAGCCTACTGTGATTATTTATGGAATACCCCGTTGGCACAAAAGTAAACCTTCAACTCAATAACTTTACTTTGTCATATTGTGAAATGTAAAATCAAGGACATAATATAATTTTTGTATGCAACTATGTGGTTATTACACTCGAAAACATTTATTGCACTACTAGAGAAATTGATACGTTACGACCCATGCAATGGCTCTACGATATGGTTAGTCTAATAAATATTGTGTATGGCTTGAAATTATATGAAACATTTGGAACATATTTTACTAAGTGGTCATAATTGTTTTCTAAATTGGCAAGATTATTGATATGGTGTCCTTATTCGAGACTCGTAAGGAGGAGAAGGAAAAAAATTAAATATGGGGCCTTTATGCCTTGTTATCTTCATGTCTGATTTTTTTTACCATCGTATACAATGTTTATGCTATATTTCTTTGTTGATAAAATGTTTTCAATTGTAAATAACAAACAATATTAATTTTTTGTGGACTACTCAGAAACAAGTGGAAATGGAACATCGTCATTGTTTGCAGAGTTTAATGCTAATTCAATGAAGTTTTATGAGAACATTACTGCGTTTGATATTGTAAGATGAAATCTGTTAAAGGAGTTAGTTGTTAATTAGTTTCAGGATATGCTAAATTTTAATTAGTTGATAACAAAATATTTACAGGTATTCATCCCCATGAATGACTACGATTATCAATGGTACTTGTGTTTCATTCATATGGCACGTGGGGAAGTTAGAATACTAGATAGCATACCGGGTACTGAGGGGAAGCAGCGTAGCAGTTATGAAAATTGTGAGAAAAATGTCCATTTGTTGTGTCACCATGTTAGCATTGTATGTTATTAACGCTTAGGAATGAACTTTGTACTATGTTTTCATTATTTTTCAAATACAAACTTTAGCAGAATTTGCTATGTATGAAGACTTCGTTAAGGTGTTTGGTAAACTGAATGTGGCATTTGACAAGCTGAAAATTGAATGTCCTAAAGTCAGTGAAGAAATTAGGTATTCAACTTTCCATATTTCTTTATTGTTGTCATGAAATTAATAATTTAATGACTAGAACCGTATCGAACTTGATAGAACGGACTATGGTATGTTGGTCATTACATGGATGAAAGGCATACGAGCATGTACCCAAATCAGTGAGCTGTCGCATATCGTAAGTGAATGATTATCATTACTATTTCATTTGTAATCAAACGTTGAATGCTTATTGTCCAGTATTTTGTACTAACATATTTGTATATTTCCAAGTATAGGGACTTAAAAAATGTCACAGAAGCAGCTGCTATACGAGCTATGTGTAGATAAAGCAAACATGAACATTTTTGCGTTGCACCGTGATGTTAAAAAACATAAGAAATTGAGGAAGGGAAGGGAAAGGGAAAGAAATCAAAACATCCGAGACCTATTACTCAACGTCGGTATACGCGCAGAACCATACTGGAATGAGTTAGGTTCATTTTTAAACCATTATTTTTTCATAATTATATCATATTAATTCAATATGCAATCATAGTTATTGATTTCTATTCTGGACTAACAAAATTGGGTCTTGCTAAATTTATAATCTAAGTTATGCTACCGAGAATTGGTCCCCATTTCCGCTTGGATTGACAGTATATTCTGCTTCGATTCGTAACCCTTATAGAACTTTTTGTGTAAAACGTTCATCGGTCCTATCTTGATGAACGATAAGTTTAAATTTTAAGAAATGTTAATGACAACTAATTAAGATCATTCTAATTAATTGAGGTCATATAATGCATGCAAGCATGTATGGGTTGATGCTGATAAAGTAAATGATCGATCTTGGTTCGTTCCGAGTAGAGGGGATTTGACAGCTTCCCTATTTTTTTGAAAATTTTTTGTTGTACATCTTCAACCCCGCTTGTTTAGAAGTCAACTTTTTTGTACATTGGTTTCAAATTGTCCAACCCATATTTAACATTTAATATTATTATTACTTTTAATGTTTTTATGGATGAAAGTAAAATTTGAGAAATAGGCTCAAAACTATAGATATGAGTTTGAAAACTTGTAAAGCAAAAATTAAACTGAAATCATTAGGAAATCATGTTACATTTGAGGTTTCACATGATAAGTTTGAGGTTGTATTTAAAGAGTTCGATACGTGTCATATTATATGGAAATGAGACTTTCTGTGAGTTAAATGACATTTTAAAGCCAAAACGATATTGCATTAGTCAAAACAGACCTACCATTTGTCTTCTTCAACCTTCTAAAACAATTCCTAAAGAGCAACCTTATCTCCTATCCTTGACAAAACCAATTCACTAAAACAAAACCTATCAAAGTAATAACTCAAGCAATCCTTTCGTTTCTTCTTCCCCTATCATTCACCTGAACTGTCCTTAAGAGTCCAAGAATAAGTACCTTTGCACGTGGACTCGTAGGTGGTTCATACCATTGGAAAAATTACATTATTTTCTAAATCTATTTCCATGGTTAGAACACCTAAAAAATCTTCTTCCCAGATTGTTATCTGACCAAGATGTCTTCATCACGGCTGGCTTTCTACAACTACATGTCAGAATTTCTTTCACCTCAGAGACATAGTCCATCTATCCACTTTTGATTCTTCTTTCTTCACTGAATTTAGCAGACATATGGACCTTTATGTTTTCTTTTATTTTGAAAGTTAGAAATTACGGTTAGGTATTTTAAGGGTATTTAATAGTTTTTTTCAGTTTAATATTATAATTGAAAAGACAGTTTCGGGCGAGAACCAAAAATTGAAATTAGTTTCAAAACTGTGGCTTATGGTTTGGGTACTTGTACATCAAAACTTAAACTGAAAACGTTAGGCAAACAAGTTACAATTTAGATTTTACACAATAGGTTCAAAACTTCATATGCAAACGTTAGGTACTCGTCATATTACTGAAAAGTCATTTTTTGCGAGTCATAAATGTGACGTATAATATTAAAACTGAGAAGACAGTTTTGGGCGGGAAACACAAATTGAGGTTAGTTGCGAAACTGTAGATTTCAGTTTGAATACTTGTAAAGCAAAACTTAAACTAAAATTGTTAGGCAAACAAGTTACATTTTAGATTTTACGTGATAAAGTTTGAAAGTATATGCAAACATTCAGAACCTTTATTAAAGTACAAGGACACTGTTCAACCTTGTACTCCAACTAAAAAGACGCTTGCTTATTGGGAACTTGCTTCTTTTGAAATTTAAAACCGTAATGAAAAAGTCACAAACGTAAGTAAAAAAGTTTTGAACATCGGTTACGGAACTCATAAATAAAAGTTCGGTACTAGTATAATTAAAGTCGAATTGCAAATGTGAGAAAAGGTAATATTTTAGGTTGTTATTTAAAGAGTTTCAAACCAAGTTTACGATGTGTCGATACTACCAAACAAAGCGACAACTTCCATAATAAGTAGATGGCTCTACATGTTCTTGCCTATAAATACCTGCACTTTGTGTTGTAAATCGTCATTCTCATCTTTTTCTTATTTCTTCATCTACTTTGAGAGATCAACATGGGTACGCTTGCACGTATTCGAAGGGAGTTCCGTCCTGATGCCTTGGAGATTCCATTTGTAGCCTCTTATCTACTTTTTGGTAAACATCCCTATGTTACGTTGTCATTTAAGCAAAATTTTTCATTTTTAGACAATTTATAATTATCATTATTTTCTTTAGTAATGGTAGATGTCAACGACTGTTCGTTTCATTATCGATTTCAAATGGTTGCACCTGATGGCAACCCTTATGAAGGGCATAATTTTGAAGTTAGCATTTTCTTCCCACATGATTACCCTATGAATCCTCCTAAGGTAATATAATTAACCTCCCAAGATTGTTGTTATATATTGTTTATTTTTTTTTTATGCTGAAGCATTTCAAAGATTATGGTTATTTGTTTATGTAGTTTGCTTTAAATTTTGATGGGGACTTATTCCACCCAACTTCACTAAAGCTGGCACAATTAGGTTGGACTTCCTCCATGAAAATTGGAGCACTGCTATCAGAGTTATAGAGATTCTTGGACGTATACTGTGTTTGTTGTGTGTTCCAAACCCATAAAACCCTCACCCGGATTGTGAGGGTGTTGTTCTGATTTATAGGAACAATCCTCTACGCTTTGTAAAGTATGCGAGGAAGATTGTGGGTTGAAATGCATTGGCCACATCTGCTTTTAATTATAATTTTTAGGCATAAAGTCAAAAATAGCCCACAACGTTTGACCTTTTGGTCACTTTAGCACCTATTCTTTGTTTTTGGTGCAAACAAACGCTTAACGTTTCATTTTCGTTCAAAATTCACCCTCGTTGGATGGAAACTGTCAGTCAACTAACGGTCAACACCCTTCGTTGACATGGCGATGCCACGTGTATGAAGATGCTGACGTGGCACTTTGTTGACATGGCATCATAATTTTTTAAAATAATAATACTTTTTTTATTAAATTTTAACCAACCAGATGATGACACGTGACACCGTCTGATTGGTTTTAAAGTATAGATTTAATTAAAATTAAAATATTCAAGAGGTGAGATTTTAACCGAAGTCTAGTGGATAAAAGGCTTAGTGCCTAACCACCGGAACAACCTCTTAAGTTTGACAATAAACACCAAATAAAGTATATAACCTTATCAAAATAGTGTGCTTCTTCTTCTGCTGATTGTTTTTTGTTTCTCTTTATTATCTTTGTTACCTTCTCCCACTAAGACACAAATGTCTAGTTTGGTCTTTAACTAACAAATCTCAATCAACTTTGTATTGCCAAAAAACAAAATGTACCCACAAAATTCATTTCTCATTACCATTCATTATTAGTATTATGACTCACATCTACTGTTACTGCTACTGCAGTTTCCTTACCTCCTTAGTCTGTTACCATGAGTGAGCATCTTAATAGTGAGGTTCGATATTGAGGTTTTACTTTGCTGTCATTGATTGTGTTGGCTCTGCAGTTTGTCTTGCGAAATGGATGAATAAAGTTGAGTCGATTTTGCTCTCATCTGATCCAAAAAAAGAAGAAAAAGATTCCTCTATTATCACAAATCTAAGCAAACTCACCATTACTGCAGTTGAAGTTCATCAACCCCTTTTCAAGCTTTTCAACTGTTACCCCCCTCCTCCCATGTGTTTATTATTTTCTTATCAGTTATCACTACTACTGTGGCATTTATGGTTAACTCTCTTTTAACGTTTCTTCATTATTACGATATATAAACCATCATTTCTTTTTAATTTATTTCAACTATATTTATATAGCGTTAATTCACGAAGAAGAAGAAGAAGAAGAAGAAGAAGAAGAAGAAACAACCTATTTAAATGGGGTTATGAACTTTATTTGGTGTTTATTAACAATCTTAAGATGTTGGTTTGGTGGTTAGGCATTAAGCCTTTCATCCACTTGACCTAAGTTCAAATCCTACCTCTTGCATATTGAAATTTTAATGATGATATGTGTCTTATCTGCTTGGTTAAAATTTAATAAATAATATTTTTTAAAAAATTATGATGTCATGTCAACATCTCTATACACATGGCACCGCCACATCAGCAAAGTCATGCCATGTAGACATGCCATGTCAGCGAAGGGTGTTGATCGTTAGTTGACTGACGGTTTTCATCCAATGAGGGTGAATTTTGAACAAAAATAAAACGTTAAGGGTTTGTTTGTACAAAAAAAAAAGAATAGGCGCTAAAGTGCCCGAAAGGCCAAACGTTGGGGAATTATTTTCAACTTTATGCCTATTTTTTAATGTTTATGTATTGGCCAGTTGCTATGTTAAGTTTTTAATATATTGAAACTTATCGTTAAGTTCTAAAACTAAAACTATGACTGGTCAGCCGTGAATGTCACAAGTTCTGTTGATATTTTCAGTCTAAAACCTACCGTAACGAAACTTTTTCGAGCAGTTAATTACATTTATGACACGTTTAAAAATATAACTGAGAAGATAGTTTCGGGCGAGAACCTCAAATTGTAAATAGTTTCGAACCTATGCATGTGGGTTTCGAGACTTGTAAAGAGAAACGTAAACTTAGAACGTTAGAAAACATGCCATATTTTAGGTTTCCCTTGAAAAGTTCAATATTGTATATGCAAACGTTCGATACTTGTCGAATTACTGAAAAGACACTTTCTGCGAGTAGTTAAATGACACATTTTGTGCCATTTATGTTGACGTTTAAATATTGTATTGTAGTTAACCCATTCAAATACTTCAACACACATTATATCTTGTCGGATTACTCCCATATTTATTCAGTCGATTACGTGTGGGGAAGGGTTAGCATCTCACAACGCCCAAAAATTGGTATTTAAATGATTTCAAAAAGTATTTTTAAAACTGGAATTTGTAAGTTCACAAAATTTTGATTTTATTTGTCCGTAAAATGAATGTAAATCTATTTTAACGACCTTATCGCCCGGGAAATGAACTTTAATCACTGCCAACACTCATGGCGCTAACCCGTCATTCCCGTTTGATAAGACACCGCATTAATTATTTTTTTTTCTTTTTTAACAAATAAACGAGAAAATTAAATGTGTTATTGAATTTTAATTAAAGTCTAAATGGTGAATAATCCTAAAGAAATGTCTATATTACTTTTAATTATTAAGCTTTAAATATAGTTAAGTGTATTTTATTGAAAATGAAGAATATTTTACAACATACATGTCACTAATCTAAGATTTAAGTCCCTAATCTTAAAGTTTATCATACAAATGTTTGCATAAAAGATAGAAAATAATCAAATAATTAAATAAACAAATAAGTAATTACTTAAAATTAAATAAATAAAGGATTTTTATATTCAAAAAAATTCTGAATCAGGGACTGAATTGAAAGAAAGTAAAGTGTGAAGGTTAATTTTGAAAATAATTTAAAATTAGGTTCTGAATTTAAAGGAAAAAGGACAAAATTGAAACAATTGAAAACTGAAGAGCTGCGACGCAAGATCCGGGAAAGTAAGGCACGGGTTATATCCGGATTCGGGTCGAGTCAAACGGGTTAGTATAAATAACCGAAATTATAAACATAATTCATTTTCTTTCTTTATTTCCAAACGGATCAAAACGGGTTTCATTATAATTCTCTGATGTGTTCTTCATGAAATGAAGAACACGATGAACATCCACCGTGTCGGCTGCCCTCCACCGGCGGCGGCCACCGTTGCCGGCGGCAAAATTCCTATCAAATTTCCAGATTCCGATGACCTTGAAATCACATTTTTTTCACCAGATTTCACATCAAAACCAAATTCTTCGGCGTTTCAAACAAAAAGCAAGGTAAAACAACTATTTTCTTCTTTATTTAAACTGAAACAGAAAGTAAATAGATAGGAATTTACCATAACTTACTTCTCTTTATTGCTTTTGAACGATGACTACAAATTGCTTGCTCCTATAAATTCCGAATGTTATCATGTAATTGCTATCTGTGATTTCTATTGAATTCTTCTTGTTCTTTGTTACTATGATTTACAGTGCTATTTATAGTACAAGAGTTACCTAAATCCTAAGCTTAAATCCCCGATTTCTTCCCCTCTGATTGCTTGATTTTTGCCATGGCACCGATTTGGGGATTCTGGTCTTTTGCTTTGGTTCTGAATTGCCTTTTGCATATCCAATTGTAGCTTGATTCTTGCTAGGGCTTTGAATTAAGGATTATTCCTTTCCGTTTTACTTCTGATTTTTCCAGCTAGGGCTTTGAATTAGGGATTTAATCCTTGTTGATTTTCGAACTGCTATGCCCTAATTTAAGGATTTAATCATTTTGCTCCTTTGTTTACATGTTTCTGATGATTCGAACGGCGCCGGCGAGGAACAATCGGAGCGAGTGAAGCATCGGAGAAGATGAAGTGATCAGTTGGGGCTGAAACGTCGTGTGCGTGGCTGCCACACACGAGCGGTAATCCGCGTGAACACCCCGAAGTGATTTGAGCCGTTGGATAGCATCCTGATCGAATGAACAAGAAATGCGGCTTTTGGTGATCCATGTGCAGTCTCCGCGTGCAATCCCGTGTCATTGGATCTATTCTCCCTTGATCTAACGACTCTTCATTTCCTGCGCATATAAGAGTCAAACCTTTAATAATAAACAGGCCAAATGGGCCTTTGTGTAATGGACCTTTTATGTAGTTTTTAAATGAATTCTGATTTGAATTAAATCCAATAGACTTTTTATTTATTTTTTCTAATTACAATTGGGCTATGTATTCTATGTTTTGGGTTTTAATATCTAATGTATATAACCTATGTTAATTCTATATAAACAACTATATACTAATTAAAACATACAACACATTTAATCATTCTAACTAACAATTATACTAATTATAACACATTGTATGAGACCTAAATTATTCTAATAATACATTAATCTTATTATAATACCCTAATTATATTAGCAATGTTACATGATATTCTCCTCATGCTCGAACAGATAAGCAGGTTCCACTCTCCAAATGCCCGAATAAATATGCGGGTTCTATTCTCCTCATGCCCGAATAGATAGGCGGGTTCTATTCTCCTCATGCCCGAATAGATAGGCGGGTTCTATTCTCCCCATGCCCGAATAGATAGGCAGGTTATATTCTCCTCATGCCCGAATAGATAGGCGGGTTCTATTCTCCATATGCCCGAATAGATAGGCGGGTTCTGTTCTCCTTATGCTCGAATAGATAGACGGGTTCTGTTCTCCTCATACCCGAATAGATAGGCAGGTTCTATTCTCCTCATGCCCGAATAGATAGGCAGGTTCTATTCTCCTCATACCCTAATAGATAGGTAGGCTCTATTCTCCTTGATAAGTGTTCAAAAGTACTATTTTTCTTACCCTTTTTACTCATATTATTGTTAGACTTAGGCCCATATTAGTTGCATAATTATCCATTCATGCATTAATCCATGTTTCCTTCCATCGTTGAGCTTGATTACATAACTTGGTAGTTTTTGTGGGAAAAGATGTTGCTTTGGTGTGTTTTGTGTGTACGTGCAGGATCATTTGCCAAATGAGATGCCGAGCTAGTTGCCAGGGCAATGCATGAAGGAGACGCCAAGCCAGTTGCCATGGCAATTGTCGACAAGAGCAAAGGTGATATGGTAGTCGAAATTGATGACTAGACAAGCCTAAGATGACGTGGAGCAAAGCCCAAACCCAAAGGAATTTGATTTCCATGCACAGATTAAAGAATAATTAAATTCCAAGAAGATAGGAGAAGTTCTAGTAGGAATACAATTATAATAAAGAATTATATTCTTTAAAGATAATTTAATTCCAACCTAACTTCCTCCTCAAAGAAGGACTTTGGCCTAGCCCTATAAATAAGATGGAGATTTCGACAATTGATAGAGAGGAAGAGAGGGGAATTTTGACAAGTCCAAGGAGGGCAAGAGGAGAGAATTTTCGACAAGCATCTAGGGCAAGGAGGATTTCGACAAGCCTCCTTCTTCATCCTTTTCTTTCTTGTTTGATTGGGTTCATGCTAGGGATTATTTATCTTGTGTTTCTTTGGAACCTAGCCATGAACTAAATCTACTTGGCTATGGTTATTGTGTTTTGTGGTTGTGAGAAACTATTGGTTTTTGTTTAGGTAATATGAGTTTGCACTTTTCTATTTCAAGGTTTATTCATTCTTGGTTCTTATTCTTGTTTGCGAGTGAATTGGGAGAGGATCTCGTGATTTCATCTATTTATCTAATATCGGGAGAGTTAGATTCAAGAAACGAATGAATATGATCTTTATTTAATCTATTGATGGTGAAGATTAATCCGGCTTAGGAATAAGTTAAGGATTTCAACGGCTAAGAGGAGTGCAAGATTGGTTGTTGTTCACCCTTGATTCACGCAGGGATGTATTATCAAGGCATGCACAAGTAGCTAGAGTTTCGACTTAGGGATAAGAAGAAACCATTGAAGAACGCTCTGCCGAACCTTGAAGGTTGCTGCCCAGACGCCCAAGTAGTTGCCCAACTAGTTGCCCAGGCAACCATCGATTAGTTGCCAAGGCAACCCCATTGTGCAAGTTGCCACGGCAACTGAGTTGCCCGTGCACTCTTTTACCAAAACGATCCAATCGGCTATCACACCTCAACTCACGATAACCTGGCCTATCTCTCTCTCATTTGATCTCATATTTTCTTTTACTTTGTTGCTTTCTAGTTTAGTTATTAGTTAAACTCCCATAATCCTTTATTTGTGTTTTTACTTTTTACAGTGCAAGAGACTAGATTCTTGAAGTAGCACCAATCCCTGTGGAGACGATATCTTTTATACTATAACTTGGGACGTGTATACTTGCACATTTGCGTAGCACTTATTACGCGCAACAACTTTTTGGCGCCGTTGCCGGGGATTGGCAATAGCGACTTTGTTTTTATTTTCTTGCACTTTCTTTTTACTTTTCTTGTTTAAAATTCAAAGGGCTAACAAACTTTGGTTTTGCATTGGTATATGACCAGGGCGAGACCGACTTCACCAGAATATCCCTTTGATCCAGAAATCGAACGAACCTTACAAAGACTTAGAAGAAGGATAAGAGTAGCAATGGCTAATCAAGACGGCAATATGAATCAAGATGTTCGAGCAGGAGGAGGAGTGATTCTTGCACGAAACAGAACTATTCGAGACTATCTTGAAGAAGATCTTGATGGACTTAACCCAGGAGTTGTCGCACCTGAAATTGAAGCCGACCACTTTGAGTTGAAACCGGCAATGTTTAATATGATCAACACAATAGGTCAATTTGGCAGCTCAATAACTGAAGATGCACGACAACATCTGAAATCTTTCCTCAAGATTTGCAACTTGTTCAAAATACACGGAGTCACCCCCGATGTCTTACGGTTAAGATTATTCCCCTATTCACTGAGAGATAGGGCGAAAGCATGGTTGAATAGCATTCCTGCCGGATCAATAGCATCTTGGACTGATCTTTGTCGTGATTTCCTTGCTAGATTTAATCCTACAAATTTGACTGATAAGCTTCGCAACGACATTACTTCTTTTCGGCATGCAGATGATGAATCCATGTACGAAGCTTGGGAGCGATATAGAGAACTTCTACACAAATGCCCCTACACGGATTCCCGGTGTGGACTCAAGTAACAATGTTTTACAATGTCGTGAATACACCAACAAGGATGATGCTAGATGCCTCGGCAAACAGCATACTCCTAGATAAGTTGTCGGAAGAAGCAATGCAAATTTTAAACAGGCTGGCCAATAATGATTATCAATTCCCATCCACTAGAAGAGAAGGAGTTAGACGCCAAGCCACAATACATGAACTAGGATCATCAGATTCAATTTCGGCACAATTGGGCACTTTAACCAAGATGGTCCAGAACATGCAAAAACCAAACAACACACATGAAGTCAAGGTAATGGATTCTTTTTGTGAGTTATGTGGTGATAACCATAATTCTTCTGAATGTATGCAGAATCCGGAATCCAGCTTCTATGTGGGGAATTACAATCGGAACAACAATGTGATGTCCAATACATACAATCCAGCTTGGAAGAAGCACCCAAATATTTCATGGAGTAATCCCAACAATGCTCTAAACCAGAACAATCAGAATGCACAAGCATCGGGATTCCAGTAGAATATGCCACGGCAACAGTTGCCACAGCAACAACCGACGACATCTAGTTCTTTGGAAAATTCTTTAAATGCTTTTATGATGAAAACTGAATCTTATATGGCTAATAATAGTAATTTCATAAAAAGAACTGATGCTTTTATTAACAGGACCGAGATGAGATTGCAAAACCAAGAGGCGGCAATCAAATCATTGGAAAATCAAGTCGGACAGTTTGCTCAAAATTTGAATACTAGACCGCAAGGAGGTTTACCTAGATATACTGAAGTCGCAAGAGGAACTGGCCATGAGCAATATAAGGCGATCACCACTAGAAGTGGCCAACAACTTAGAGAGGTTCAAACCCGCTCGTCAAACAAAACTCCACAAAAAGATCAAGACGAACCTAGCGGCAAAGTCTCAGATGCTGAACCAGGAATTGCCACGGCAATCGGCAATAAGCATGCCTCGGCAATCGACGATAAAGATGCCTCGGCAACTTGCGATAAGCATGCCTCGGCAACCCCAGTTGATAACGCCTCGACAACTCTAGTTGTCCCGGCAATGCCGTCAATCAGGTTCCAAACCAATGAAAGGATCGAAGATATCCGGCTTCCACCACCATTCCCACAAAGGTTGAAGCGACAAAAGCAAGAATACCAATTCAAGAAGTTTCTGGATATCCTAAAGCAAGTCCACGTCAACTTGCCATTGGTGGAAGCAATTGAACAAATGCCAAACTATGCCAAGTTTCTTAAAGACATTGTGTCCAAGAGAACAAGGATAGGAGAGTTTGAAACAGTTGCTGCAACAGAGGGATGTATGGCAATGTTGCACAATCGTATGCCACCCAAGTTGAAGGATCCCGGAAGTTTCACAATACCTTGTTCCATTGGAAACCACTATGTCAGGAAAGCATTATGCGACCTTGGGGCTAGCATAAACTTGATGCCTAAATCGGTTTTCTAGAAACTAGGAATCGGGAAGGCAAAACCTACAACAGTTATGCTACAGCTAGCCGACATATCCTATGTGCATCCAGAGGGAAAAATCGAAGACATACTGGTAAAAGTTGATAAATTTATTTTTCCCGCTGACTTTATTGTTTTGGATTGTGAAGCAGATGAGCATGCACCCATCATTCTCGGGAGACCATTCCTAGCAACAGGGAGAACCTTGATCGATGTTGAAAAGGGAGAACTCGCAATGAGGGTGAATGACCAGCAAGTTAAACTAAATGTGTTCCAAACACTAAGGCATGCCGATGATCCAGAAGAATGCCAACTTCTTCATGCCACGACAGAGTTTAACTTCGACGAGGAATTTAGTTGCCTCGGTAACTACATTGCCGATCAAGAGGAACATGATGAGTATGAAGAACCGATCGATGAGGAACAACAAGAAGAGGCAAATTGGCTAGTCAATCGACCAGGTACATACTTTGAACCACTGGATTACTCAGGTAAGGAAGGTAAGCTCGAAAAACCCTCTATTAAACAACCACCGATTCTTGAGTTGAAACAATTGCCAGAGCAACTAAAATATGCATACTTAGGAATCGATAATACATTGCCTGTAATTATTTCTTCTAAGTTACAGCCTGAGCAGGAAAAGAAGCTGATCAATATATTGAAGCTACACAAAAAGGCAATAGGGTGGACACTTGCCGACTTGAAGGGAATTAGCCCGGCAGTGTGCATGCACAAGATTTTGTTGGAAGATGATCACAAACCTTCAATTGAGGCCCAGAGGAGACTGAATCATGCCATGAAAGGGTTTGTAATGAAAGAAATCATCAAGTGGCTTGACGCCGGCATTATATACCCTATCTCTGATAGTACATGGGTAAGTCTGGTACAACGTGTACCGAAAAAAAAAGGTATAACGGTGGTAAGTAATGAAAACAATGAACTCATTCCAACCAAGACTGTGACCGGTTGGAGGGTTTGTATGGATTATCGAAAGCTAAACAAAGCCACTAGGAAAGATCACTTCCCATTACCCTTTATTGATCAAATGCTTGACCGTCTTGCAGGTAAACCCTTTTATTGTTTTCTTGATGGTTATTCAGGTTACAATCAAATTGCCATAGCACCAGAAGATCAAGAAAAGACGACCTTCACATGCCCATACGGTACTTATGCCTTCCGAAGGATACCGTTCAGATTGTGTAACGCCCCGACAACCTTCCAAAGATGCATGATGGCACTCTTTTCAGACATGGTCGAAGACTTCCTTGAGATCTTCATGGATGATTTTTCTGTTTTTGGTAATGACTCCGATAGCTGTCTCGACAATTTAGAGAGGGTGTTGGCAAGATGTGAAGAAACGGATTTAGTCCTCAATTGGGAAAAATGCCATTTTATGGTAGATGAAGGAATAGTACTCAGCCACAAGATTTCATCCAAGGGAATTGAAGTAGACAAAGCCAAGGTGGACGTGATCGAGAGATTACCCCCACTAAGTTCGGTTAAAAGAATTCGAAGTTTTCTCGGACATGCAGGTTTTTACAGGAGGTTCATTCATAATTTTTCTAAAATCACTAAACCCTTGTGTAATCTACTTGAACAAGATAAAGTCTTCGATTTTGATGATTCTTGCACCCAAGCATTCGAAACCCTAAAGAAAAAGCTTGCCTCGACACCCATTGTCGTTCCACCAGATTGGACGCTACCTTTTGAGCTCATGTGTGATGCAAGTGATTTCGCGGTAGGAGCAGTCCTAGGCCAACGCACAGGTAAGACCTTCCATGTGATATACTACGCTAGTAAAACTCTTAATAGTGCTCAAGTGAATTACACAACAATGGAGAAAGAGTTACTAGCTGTAGTTTTCACATTTGACAAGTTCTGATCCTATTTGATTGGTACAAAGGTAATTGTTCATACGGACCATTCGGCAATCAAATACTTATTTGCTAAAAAGGATGCTAAACCTCGTTTGATTCGTTGGATATTACTTTTACAAGAATTTGATATTGGAATTAAGGACAGGAAAGGAATAGAAAATCAAGTGGCCGATCACTTATCATGTTTGGAACGCAATAAGGAGGAGGACGCGGATCTAGAGATATGCGATGCATTCCCAGATGAACAACTTTTAGTTGCCTCGGCAACCATGGATGCACATGCCTCGACAACCCTCGACGCCTCGGCAACTCTCGACGCTGCAGCAGCCTTTGACGCGCACGCCTCGGCAATTTTGGGAGCAGTCACCACGACAGCACATGCCTCGACAATACCCTGGTACGCGGATTTAGTTAATTTCCTTGTTTGTGGTATTTTACCTTATAGCATTACTCACCACGGGAAGAAGCGGTTCCGCCATGATGCTAAGCATTACTTTTGGGACGAGCCTCTTTTTGTTTAAAAAATGTGCAGATCAGGTTATACGCCGATGTGTCCCTAAAGAAGAGCAACAGAATGTACTCCGGTAATGCCATTCTTCACCCTATGGAGGACATTTTGGAGGAACTCGTACCGCGGCCAAAGTTTTGCAATCCAGTTTGTATTGGCCAACATTGTACAAAGATGCCCAAGACTTTTACAAGCAATGTGATCATTGCCAGAGGACGGGCAATATCTCTAGACGACATGAGATGCCGCTCCAGAACATCATCGAGGTGGAATTGTTCGATGTGTGGGGGATTGATTTTATGGGACCTTTCCATCTTCATTCGGCAACCTCTACATCTTACTTGCCGTCGACTACGTGTCTAAATGGGTTGAGGCAGCTGCAGTTCCCAACAACGATTCCAAGAACGTGCAACGATTCTTGCAGAAAAACATATTTACACGGTTTGGGATGCCGAGAGCAATTATCAGTGATGAAGGCAAGCATTTTGACAACAGACTAATTGCCAAGATCTTACAACGCTTCGGCATATCACACAAGATCGCCACGGCATATCACCCACAAACCAACGGGAAAACAGAAATTTCCAACCGAGAATTGAAGGGTATACTCGAAAAAGTTGTAAATCCCTCTAGGAAGGATTGGTCATTAAGAGTAGATGACGCGCTTTGGGCATATCGCACTGCATTCAAAACACCCTTAGGTATGTCCCCCTTCCGACTTGTCTATGGCAAGACATGCCATCTACCGGTGGAAATCGAACATAAGGCATACTGGGCAATCAAGACCGTGAATATGGATTGGGAAAGTGCCGGACAAAAGCGTTTGATGGATCTCAACGAGATAGAAGAATTTTGTGCACTCGCCTATAACAATGCACGAATCTACAAGGAGAAAACAGAGCGATGGCATGACAAAAAACTATTACCGCGGTAATTCATGCCAGGGCAACTAGTTCTCCTATTCAATTCTCGGCTAAAACTTTTCTTGGGAAAGCTGAAATCAAGATGGTCGGGACCATTCGAAGTCGCCAAACCATTCTCCCATGGTGCTGTGATAATCAAGTCCATCTCTCACAACCATGAATTCAAAGTTAGTGGACAAAGATTGAAGCACTACAATGGTGCCCATGTGGAACGTAACAAAGAAGTGGTCAACTTAGGAGATGCATGAGTATGCTCTCCTTTCAATATTTCCTTTTTCTTTTTATTTTCATTTTTATTTTTATTTTTTCGGAGATATTTTATTTTTCTTCATATTCTTTAGTTTTCAGGTTTTCTTTGTTTTCTTTTCGACAACAAGACTTACAACCACTATGCTAAGGAAATTTACTGCCGAGATCCGTACCCCGGCAACCAATGAAGCAGTCGCCACGGCAACCGCAAAAGATGCCACGACAACCAACCCTGAATATGCCACGGCAACCAAAGCTAAAGACATTCTGGCAACCACTGCAAAAGCCAAAGGTAAACCTATGCCCGAATCAACTCATACGGAATCACTTTCTGATTTTTCAGATTCGGACGAGTCCTCCATTGAACCAACAAAGACCACATCAATTGAATCCTCCAAGCGAAAAGCCAATGACACTGATGAAGAGGACGATGAGGACAACCCCGTACGAGGATCGATTCCACCACTGGCAACAAGAAAACAACCATCGCGTTCAAGCAAGAGAATTAAGACACCGACCAAAAGGAAACTAATCATCTACGATGACGAACTCTCGGAGTAAGTCCTCGTATGCATTTTTTTATTTTTTTATTATCTTTATTTTTCGTTATTTTTATGCATGCATTGAGGACAATGCCTCACTCGAGTTTGGGGGGGATTGCTATTAGTAGCTACCATGTTTAGTTACATTCATCTTAAGTATTACATTTAGGATACATAAATTGCTTGCCATGCCTTTAATTGGAACAAGAATTGCTTAGATTTGATGAATATCCGATGATGACTTTGCCAATACACTTAATTGATAGAATTTTTATTCTAGGATAACCATGGAAAAAATTAGAATTTTACTATGATGCTAATTTTGATGAAACACTGTTGTGGTTTGATTGATTTAAGGAATTCTAGTGAAACAAATTGGGGGATTAGAATAAAAATTGGATGAATGCTAGAGGTGCCCGAAATTGGCTCTAACATGTGCTAAAAATATTGAATACTAGAGGTGCCCGAAATTGGCTCTAGTATGTGTTAAAAAAATTGATCGCTAGAGGTGCCCGAAACCGGCTCTAGTCGAATAAATTAACTTAAGAAAACTAAAAACAAAACACTAGAGGTGCCCAAAACTGGCTCTAGTTAAAACATGTTAAAAATAACCCAATGAAGTAATTTGAAAAACTCTTGTTTGCATAGAATCCAAAAAATCAACTTGCACACAACTCCGCACACACTCACAAGCATTATAGTTTGATTCCGAGTAATTCCTAAGTTTTCCGAAAAATAAAAAGCCAATCATACTTTGTGCCCCGATTCAAAGAATTGAAATCTAGTTCAAAGCTAAGTTTGTGAAAGTTGAAGTCTTGGCAGGTAATTATGAGTTTGCATTGCTTGAGGACAAGCAATAGTTCGAGTTTGGGTGTGTGATAAGTGTTCAAAAGTACTATTTTCTTACCCTTTTTACTCATATTATTGTTAGACTTAGGCCCATATTAGTTGCATAATTAGCCATTCATGCATTAATCCATGTTTCCTTCCATCGTTGAGCTTGATTACATAACTTGGTAGTTTTTGTGGGAAAAGATGATGCTTTGGTGTGTTTTGTGTGTATGTGCAGGATCATTTGCCAAAGGAGATGCCGAGCTAGTTGCCAGGGTAATGCATGAAGGAGACACTGAGCTAGTTGCCAGGGTAATGCATGAAAGAGACGTCGAGCCAGTTGCCATGGCAATTGTCGACAAGAGCAAAGGTGATATGGTAGTCGAAATTGATGACTAGACAACCCAAGATGACATGGAGCAAAGCCTAAACCCAAAGGAACTTGATTTCCATGCAGAGATTAAAGAAGAATTAAACTCCAAGAAGATAGAAGAAGTTCTAGTAGGAATACAATTATAATAAAGAATTATATTCTTTAAAGATAATTTAATTCCAGCTTAACTTCCTCCTCAAAGAAGGACTTTGGCCTAGCCCTATAAATAAGATGGAGATTTCGACAATTGATAGAGAGGAAGAGAGGGGAATTTCGACAAGTCCAAGGAGGGCAAGAGGAGAGAATTTTCTACAAGCATCTAGGGAAAGGAGGATTTCGACAAGCCTCCTTCTTCATCCTTTTCTTTCTTGTTCGATTGGGTTCATGCTAGGGATTATTTATCTTGTGTTTCTTTGGAACCTAGCCATGAACTAAATCTACTTGGCTATGGTTATTGTGTTTTGTGGTTGTCAGAAACTATTGGTTTTTGTTTAGGTAATAAGAGTTTGCACTTTTCTATTTCAAGGTTTATTCATTCTTGGTTCTTATTCTTGTTTGCGAGTGAATTGGGAGAGGATCTCGTGATTTCATCTAATTATCTAATATCGGGAGAGTTAGATTCAAGAAACGAATGAATATGATCTTTATTCAATCTATTGATGGTGAAGATTAATCCGGCTTAGGAATAAGTTAAGGATTTCAACGGCTAAGAGGAGCGCAAAATTGGTTGTTGTTCACCCTTGATTCACGTAGGGATGTATTACCAAGGCATGCACAAGTAACTAGAGTTTCGACTTAGGGATAAGAAGAAACCATTGAAGAACGCTCTGCCAAACCTTGAAGGTTGCTGCCCAGACGCCCAAGTAGTTGCCCAACTAGTTGCCCAGGCAACCATCGATTAGTTGCCAAGGCAACCCCGTTGTGCAAGTTGCCACGACAACTGAGTTGCCCGTGCACTCTTTTACCAAAACGATCCAATCGGCTATCACACCTCAACTCACGATAACCTGGCCTATCTCTCTCTCATTTGATCTCATATTTTCTTTTACTTTGTTGCTTTCTAGTTTAGTTATTAGTTAAACTCCCATAATCCTTTATTTGTGTTTTTACTTTTTATAGTGCAAGAGACTAGATTCTTGAAGTAGCACCAATCCCTGTGGAGACGATATCTTTTATACTATAACTTGCGACGTGTATACTTGCACATTTGCGTAGCACTTATTACGCGCAACACTCCTCATGCCCGAATAGATAGGCGGGTTCTATTCTTCTCATGCCCGAATAGATAGGTGGGTTCTATTCTCATCATGCCCGAATAAATAGGCAGGTTCTATTCTCCTCATGCCCGAATATATAGGCAGGCTCTATTCTCCTCGTGCTCGAATAGATAAGCATATTCCAAAAGATGACTTCACCCTCCCAGAACTTGGATGAATAAGCAAATTCAAAAACCTGTCAAAAACAATTACAAATGATCCAATTAAAATGCATATGCTCACAGGGATGCCTAGTCATGAATGCATGTCTTATTTCTTTTTCTTTTTTTCTTAACATTTTTCTTAATTAACAGAAGAAAACTGTGAAGCTCCAAGAAACCCGGATTATATAGTTTCAAACATTTCTCAACTCTGGTAACTAATGGTGTGTCTTCTTTGGCCCATCCCATCAGAAAAGACAGTTCTTCAATACTAGTTGGCTTCAACAATTTCTTATTGTTAAAATTCCATTGTCTATTCCTTGGAAAATAATCTTCACCATTGTCCACTCTTAACCCCTTCATCAGCCGTGCCACATCATGGATTCACATTACTTTAGACAATACATTCATCCTTTCCTGCGACTTCTGCCTTATTTTTTCAAACATGGAAATTCTTTGTTGCTAGAACACCTAAGGGCAAAACTCCGTGGGGATATGAGGAATGCATCAGTTTTCCATCATTAATGTATGAGAAATCATCTAAAAATTGTGAATGTATGCTTTGATGATTGACTAAATAATTATAGATAGTCATCTCCATCACTTTTGTTTTACCATTCTCACTCTTATCACTTTCTTGCTTCATATGATCTTTGCACATTTACTCACTCGATCCAGTTATCTTTTGTACTTCTGGTTGGAAGGACTGACTTTATCCTCATATTCTTCAACACTCAGTTATCATTGTAGTTGATACATCAATATTCAATGACAAGCTTCCTAGAATCTTGTTGCTCTCCCAATGTCTCATATCCTTAGCTTTTCCTCTAATGTCTGTAAAATTGTTCTCTTTTTTATAGAAAGCAGAATATCTCATGTAAGCAACTCTGTTTTGCAACATGCTTCCTTAAAGCAAAGTCAAAGCATCTCTTGAGGTTTTCTGCCGAGGTTTGTAGCAAAACCTATTTCCATCTTGAATTTCCACATAAGTTTTGCTGCTCTTTATGCCCTAAGCTCCAAATTTGACCATTGAATACCTCATAGTTCCAATACCCTTCTAGACAAATTTCAAAGTAATGCTCAAATATCTTTTGTATATTTCAAATAATGTCAAACTTTAATTCTCATTTCAATGCAAGATGCTTTATGGAAAGATGTCAAAGAAGAAAAGGTCTATATAAAAAAATTTATTAGTGTTGTGGCAAACACAAAAATAAATTACAAGGAAAGGAATAGGTATTCAGATATCAGAAAACAAAACTCCTCCTGTCATGACTTCATAAGATGCCTCGAACGTCCACTATGCTGAGCAGACCCTGAAGATAATGATTATGCGAAAAAACATGAAGCTCTCAAGCCAATCCCTAAGGAATGTCTTGTTTGTAAATTGTCTGAGCTGCCCTTTACGGGTTTTCAGCTCAAATCCTCATTCGGTTTCAAAACGCCCTTTGTGGATTTTCATTTTGAACCCCCCTTTTATTTTTTCTTTTTCTTTTTATCTTTTTCTTTCTTTTTTCTTTTTCTTTTTCTTTCTTTTTCTCTTTTTTCTTTCTTTTTCTTTTTCCTTTTTTTCTTTCTTTCTCTCTTTTTTTTTTCTTTTTCCTTTTTCCTTTTTCTTCTTTCTTCTTCAAACATAATACTTCTTAACCGAGTCTAAATTTATCGGGCTCTGGAGTTCATCTCCATCCATTTCAGCTAAAATTAACGCTCCTCCTGAGAAAACCTTTGTTACAATGTAAGGTCCTTCCCAATTAGGTGCCCATTTTCCTCGAGAATCGCTTTGGATTGGCAACTTCTTCCTCAACACTAAATCTCCCTCTTTGAATTCTCTTGGGCGAACTTTCTTCTCGTGAGCCTTTATCATCCTTTTCTGATACATTTTCCTATGACACAACGTATTTAACCTTTTTTCATCAATCAGATTAAGCTGGTCATATCTTGCCTGCATCCATTCTGTCTCTTCTAATTTTGCTTCCATTAAGACACAGAGTGATGGTATTTCAACCTCAATGGGTGGCACAGCTTCTACTCCATATACCAATAAGTAAGGAGTTTCCCAAGTGGAAGTTCTTACTACGGTTCGATAAGCGTATAAGGCAAATGGTAGCTTCTCATGCCAATCTTTACAGGTATCAGTCATTTTTGCAATTATCCTCTTAATATTCTTATTCGCAACCTTCATTGCCCCATTCATCTTCAGGCGATATACCACAGAATTATGATGTTTGACATTGAACTGCTCACAGACTCCACTTATCATCCTATTGTTCAAATTTGAAGCATTGTCGGTGATGATACTTTCAGGCAAGCCGTATCGACAAATGATTTCCTTTTCCAAAAACTTGCAAACCGTGGATCTGGTGACATTTGCATACGAGGCTGCTTCTACCCACTTCGTGAAATAATCAATGGCTACCAAGACAAAATGATGTCCGTTTGATGCCTTAAGGTGAATCTGACCGGTGACATCAATGCCCCACATGGAAAATGGCCAAGGGGCTGTCATAACATGCAGAGGTTGAGGTGCCGTATGAACCTTGTCAGCATAAATTTGGCACTTATGGTATTTACGAGAATAGTTGATGCAATCACCTTCCATGGTTGACCAATAATACCCAAGACGCATGATTCTCATGGCCATGGTGAAACCACTAGGATGAGTTCCGCATACTCCTTCATGAACTTCTTCCACAATTAATTGTGCCTCTCTTGCCTCCACACATCTTAGAAGCTCTTGATCACGACTTCTCTTGTATAAAATCTCACCATCAAAGACATACCCGGATGCCATCTTCCTGATCATTTTCTTTTCATTCTTTGCAGCTTGAGGTGGGTATTTCTGGAATTTTACATATTGTAAGATGTCATGATACCATGACAATCCATCCACTTCTTCTTCCACATTATAACAATGAGCTGGAGAGTGAAGCGTATATAACCTGATGGGTGTCATTTCAAAACCTTTATTTACCCTAAACATGGCGGCTAAGGTGGCTAAAGCATCAGCCATTTGGTTGTCTTCTCTAAGGAGATATTTGAAAGTGATCTCATCAAATTCCTTGGTCAATTCAAGGACTAGCTTGTGGTATCCCAACAATTTTGCATCTTTTGTCTCCCATTCGCCACGTATTTGATAAATGACTAATGCAGAGTCCCCAAAAACTCTTAAAGTACGAATTTTCCCTCTTATAGCTTATCTTAGACCCATTATACAAGCCTCCTATTCTGCCATATTATTAGTGCAAAAAAACTTTAAACGACTGGTAAAAGGGTAATAATTTCCTTTCGGTGATACTAGAACTGCCCCTATACCTCTTTCTAATGCATTTGGTGCACCATCAAAGTTCATAAGCCAATATTCTATTGAAGCTTTATCATCTTCTGTGATACAAATCAAGTCTTCATTAAGAAAATTAAAGTTTAATGTTTCATAGTCATCATATGTGCGACTTGCCAAAAGTCTGCTATGGCACTCCCTTTTATCGATTTTTGGCTCACATACTGGATATCAAATTTTGATAATAACATTTTCCAATGCAATAACCTTCCTAATAAGGCTGTAGCTTCCATCATGAACTTTAGTGGATCCAACTTCGAGATTAGCCATGTAACGTGATAAAGCATGTATTGCCTTAGCCTTCTAGCTGCTCAAACCAGAGCACAACATAGCTTTTCAATTGACAAATATCTCGTTTCACAATCAGTGAACTTTTTGCGTCGTCATGTTGCCCTAACACACAACCCATGGAATTTTCATAGACTGTTAGGTACATGATCAATGGTCTTCCTGAAACAGGTGGTACTAAAATTGGAGGATTGCTCAACTGTTCTTTGATTTTTTCCAAAGCCATTTGACATTCTTCATCCCAAGTCCCCGGGTTATTCTTCTTGAGTAGCCTAAACATTGGATCACACTTATCAGTTAGTTGAGAAATGAAGCGTGCGATGTAATTTAATTATCCCAAGAAACCTCGAACCTCCTTCTGTGTTTAAGGTGGGGGAAGTTCCTATATGGCTTTTATCCTATATGGATCGATATCAATTCCTCTTCTACTTACAGCAAACCTAATAATTTCCTAGATGTGACCCAAATGTACACTTAGTCGGGTTGAGCTTAAACTGGAACTTTCTCAATCTTAGGAAGAGCTTTTCTAAAATGACCAAATGTTCTTCTTCAGATCGAGATTTGGTGATCATATCGTCGACATATACCTTTATTTCTCTATGCATCATATCATGGAAGAGAGTGACCATGGCCCTCTGATAAGTTGCCTCTGCATTCTTAAGTCCAAAGGGCATCGCTTTATAGCAAAAAGTTCCCCATAGCATCACAAAAGTTGTTTTTTCCATGTCTTCTGGGCACATCTTAATCTGGTTATACCCGGAGAAACCATCCATGAAAGAAAATAGTGAATGTCTAGGTGTATTGTCGACTAAAGTGTCAATATGTGGGAGCGAGGAATTGTCCTTCGAGCTTACGTTATTGAGGTCCTTGTAGTAAACACACATTCGTACTTTTCCATCCTTCTTCAATACCGGGACAATATTTGCCACCCATTCCGGATACTTGGCTACCTCAAGAAATCCTGCATTGTATTACTTCTTTACCTCATCTCTGATCTTGAGAATGTTTCAGCCTTCATTCTTCTAAGCTTTTGTTTTATAGGTTCACATCCTTCTTTTATGGGAAGCCTATGCATGACAATGTCAGTGTCCAAACCGGGCATATCTTGATACGACCACGCAAAAATATATTTTGGCAGTGATGGTAGTACCAATCTTCACCTCTCGCCTTGCTTATATGGTTCCGAGGTTTAATAGCTCTAGTTCCTCTTTATGTGGTAGAATATGTTTTTTCTCTTCTTCTACCATTCATAGCATATCACTGGGTACATCATATTCTTCCTCATCGCCAATATTTCCAACTTCTTTCGAGCATAGAGGCAATTCAAAGTCTACCTTGAAGTCAGATTCGGATTCATTTATGCTAATGATATCTGAAGACTTGAAAAAGGAATAGGCAAAAAATATATACAAAGGGAAGAAACAAAATAAATGGAATGTTTTTTATGCTTTTAACTTTATGGTTTTATAGTTTTGGTTTATTTATGAAAAGAAAGTTTGCCACACAATATCCAAGGGAATGCATCTTTTATTGAATTTCAAGTTAAAGTTTGACATAGGCCATTTACATAAGATCCTCTATTGTCTCCGGGCCTGGAGCAAAGGGGCTAGTTTTGAGAATTACTCTAAAGATGTCTTAAATACTACAAGAATTTCTTTAGTAGTCTAATTGTCATGCTCAGAGCAAGGGCAGATCATTGACAGACACTGGTTCTCTTCTTCATTGTCAGTCACAACATTGATACTCAACTTTTCAAATGCTTCACAAGGAGTGCTCTCTCCTTTTCCTTCTTCACTGGCTGAGGTATTTGGATCCATCATACCTCCAGATATAAAGTTATGGTTTAAGGGAGGGAAATTCATTGGTTCCCATTCAATTATCTCTCCCCTCAATCTAGCTCTTCTCCTCTCTTGATGCTTTCTAATTTCAGCTCTTCTTTGCCATTTGTTGGGCTTGAAGCCCAAGCCAAACCAATCTTTTTTCGCTAGGATTACTATAGGATACAACCTTCCTTGATGTCTTATTCCAAGTCCTTTTCCAATTTCAGCTCCTTTCTTGGGAGTTTGCTTTACCTATATTTTTGCACAGCATGATAATTCTAGTTCTGGCACCTTGCTTCCTTGTGTGACAAAGGTTGCATTGACTAGCTCCAATGTCCTGAAATGAAACTCGAGCACACCTTCATCGATCTCGATAAAGGGTGCATCAGTAGTTACTGATGCAATGATTTATTCCTCTGCACCGACAATTATTAATTGACGATCGATCACAAACTTCAGCTTCTGGTGTAAAGTAGATGGGACCACACCTGCTGCGTGAATCCATGGGTGCCCAAGGAAGCATCTATAACTAGGTCTTATATCCATGACCACAAATTCAACGTCGAAGTTCATTGGTCCAATTTGCAAAGGCTCCTCGATTTTCCCCAACACATCTTTTTGAGTTCCATCAAACGCTCTAACCATATTTTGATAAGCTCTCATATGAGAACTATCTGTTGGCAGTTTCTTTAGTGTATCTAGTGGCAGAACATTTAGTGTCGACCCATTGTCAATAAGGACACCTAGTAACATATGTCATTTACATCTAGTAGTGATGTGTAAAACCTTGCATGATCCCGTTCCTTCACCTAGTATTTCCTTATCATTGAGCGAGATAAAGTTGTTAACGACAATGTTACCGACTAACATATCCATCTTATCAGTTGTGATCTCCTTTGATACAAACATCCGGTTCAAAATCTTTAACATGGCCTCACGGTGGCCCTCAGAACTTAGTAGCAACGAAAGCATAGAAATTTGACTCGAAAGCTTGTGGATTTGCTCCACGATGCTTTATTCTCTGTATTTTAAGATCTTCAAGAACTCTTGAGCCTTTGATTCCTTTATAGGCTCATGATATGTTGTCATTTTTTCCTTGAAGAAATCTCTGTCATCTTCTTTTTCAAACTCTTCAGCAGAAACCTTTCTTTGCGCCGCATCTCTATCCTCTGCTATTGGTTGGGAATAGAGCCTTCCACTACTCGTGAAATGGCTCACCTCATTGACTGGTTCTCCTTTCTCTTGGACAGATGTTTCTCCTGGGATTGTCACCTCACAAGTGTAATTCCAAGGGACCTGCTTGCTATCCTTGTAGGGAAATGGCGTTGGTGCCTTAATTATGAGCCGTGGGGTTACACTCCTTGCCGGCTCACCAACTCTTGTTTTAGCCTTAATAACTAAAGGCTTCATTCCGGTGTAGTCCCTTTTGGTAGATGACTCTTCAGATTCATATATGTCCAGCAAACATTCTTTGCCTTATTTCTCAAAGAACTCGAGTTCTTTTTCATTCATCTTGTTTTGAACTAGTTGCCTAAACTCTAAGCAACAATCAATCTCATGTTCTTCTTTCACGTGGTACTCATAGTACAATTCATTCTCAATCTTCAATTTCTGGGCTCCTTCTTCCAGCATCCCTACTGCCACCATTTGAGCCCATGCCCACTTCATGGGAGCTCTAACTTCAACAACACATTCTTTAACCAGCTTATCCTCCTCCTATATGATTGTATTCACACCTGCCTTCTGATGATTTAGCAGAGGGTTTCCCTTATCTTTCGACGTATCGAATGATAACATCCCTAACTTTCTCAAGTCATCTGCCACTCTTTTGAATGCAGTACAATTTTCTATGGTATGCCCATAACTCCTGGATGATATTCACATTGTGCCTTCTCATCATACCATTGTGGATATGGTGGTGAGAATGGAGGAACATGTCTTGGCAACACCATTTGGGATTTAATCAACTCAGTAAACAATTCTGCGTATGTCATCAAGATAAGAGAAAAATATGGTTTCGAGCTCCCTTGATACATTCTTTCTTCTTTCTGTGGGTTTGTGATTGCTGGAGCTGTGGTTGAGACATTGGGTTTGTTGAAGACTACCCCCTTCGAGTAACTGGGATTATAGACATTAGCAGCATTAACTTCATTGTCTCTCTTTTTGTAGGGTTTCTTAATTTCCCCATGTCCAACCTTCCATTTTTCATTGTCGCAAGTATTAATTCTCCATTTATAAGCATGTCTGCGAAACTCTTTGTGGCATGATAGAGCATACGATCATAGAAAGATCCTTTTAATGTCTCTATGAACATTGGGGTGATCTCACTTTTCAATAATGTTGGCTGGTCTTGGGCAGCTACATCCCTCCATCTCTGCGCGTACTAGAGAAAGCTCTCATGATGTTTTTGCTCCAATCCTTGCAGAACTAAACGAGTTGGAACCATGTCTGAAACATGTTTGTACTGCTCACTGAAGGCTCTGGACAAATCTTTCCATGATCTGATGTTAATTTGACTTAACTGCGTATACCAGCGCGCAGCTTACCCCACTAGACAGTCTTAGAAGCAATGGATAAGCAGCTTCTCGTTATCCAGATACATCGACATCTTCCTGCAATACATAGTCAAATGTGCTGCAAGGCATGTCGTTCCATTGTATTTTTCAAAGTCAGGAACTTTGAACTTTGGTGGTTCTATCAAATCAGTCACTAAGCTTAAATCCTTGGCATCCATTCCTCCATATATACCTCTTTCTTGAAAATATTTAATTATTTCTTCCAATTTCTCATAGTGATCCTCCCATTTCTTCTCAGCTTTCACTTTGTTGGTAATTTCATCAAGATCAGGCACCTTAATGAATTCCTCGGACCCCATCTTCCTATCATTCCGCGCCGATGCCTCAGCAACATGTGGAGAAATTTTGACCTTAGATGATTGAGCACCCCTTTGTATGTTCGGATGAACAAAGGTCATCCCCTAAAATTTTGGCCCATCATTTGCTTCTTCACCAGTTTCCACTGCATCAGGGTCCTTAAAACCTAGCATGGCTGCAATTGAACCAACCGTCTTTTGGTGAACTAACTCCATATGTTGCTTCAGATCTGTCTCCAGCTTGTCTAACCTATCTTGGGTACTCTTGTGGTTTGCTTTCTAAAGCCACCACTCTGTCTTCCATTGCTCTAACTTGAGACCGAGTACCGTACTTGTGGTTTGTTTTTGCTATTTTGATTTTCTGTCATTTTTATTTAAGTTAGATTTTTATTATGTCATGTATGCATGCACAAATGTAAGCACTAATGCAAAGAAAAGCTATTAAACACAAAAGAATGAAATGAAAATGGATGCAAGCGAAGGGCCATTAATTCCATGAAACAATTGCTCAAGAAACAACTCTTTTATTGGATATAAAAAGGTCCTTATTACATCAAGTTTTGTTTACAAATGTTTTTCAGCTTGAATTCCCAGTTCCTTAATTTCTTCAATGAGCCACATAAGCCTCGGTCCCACTTCTCCTGCTGGCTTGACATACTGACGAAGAGCTGCAGCTTCAGTGGCTAGCATCGTCACATGCTGAGCCATGTCTTGTACTTGGGTCATGACAGTCCTATTAAACTCATCTCGTTCTTGGAATATTCTAGCCATGTCCCTAAGATGAGTGAACCAATAGTCATTACCTCCCTCAGCGATGTCTTCAAGGACCAAGATCTTTGTCCTACATTCCTGGATGATGTTCTCCATTCCTTCAACCTATTTCTTCAAGGTATCATTCTCACTTAGATAGGCCTAAAGCTCAATATAGATGTGATGGTTCTGAAGTCTGTGCAACGAGTGGTTCAGATCATCTATCTTAGCTTCTAACTTAGCAACACAAGCCTGACTCTGCTTTAGCTTTGCATTGGTCTGGTCATATGCCTTCTCCAACTCAAATAGGCAGATCATGTTGTCGTGGGCCTTCCTTTTCCATGCAGCCACACTTTCCTTCTCACTTTCTTGGACCCGTTTGCCATTTTCGTTTTCAGTTGCCAGCTTACCCTTCTTCTTTTCTTTAGTAAGGGCTCATTTATATTTCTCAACTTCGCGCCTTTCTCGTTCCTTTTCTTTCCCTACAGCATGCTCGATTTCTTGCTTCCACTGTTCAAGAGTCTTTCTTAGATCAATATTTTGAACAGCAGTCTGGAGCTTGAGGAAGTCAACCCTTTGGATCTCAAACTTCTTTTCTAGGTCTTCATACATCTTCACTGCTCGTTTTGTCTCACCTTTATACTTTTCAACATCAAGGCCTGACTCAAGCTTGTCTCTTTGGTTCTGCTCTTGTAAGGCTTCTATCTCCAGCGTAGCCCTTCTTAACTCTTCTCTTAAGATGTCAGCTTCTGTAGGGACTGCCTTTAAGTGTTCTTCTAGAGACTTAGCTTGCCCGGATGTAGGTTCTATGACTTTGTCATTCATTCTCGTATGCCTCCAAATGTCATAGTCCGAGGTGAACATGCAGTGACTATCAGATTCTAACTTTATGTGATAACAATGGTTCCAAGCATCACTGATTGTCTGAACCTTCTATCTGAACTCTCCTTGGAACTCAAATTCTGATGAGCCAAGACCGGTAGTGAATGGGACAAACTATCGAGATCCAAACTGACGAGATGCTAGTAAAGGGTCATATCCAATTCCTCCCCACAAACCTAGTAGCATTAGGAAGTTGAAATCTCCACATTTATATAGGACTTTGGTATGACCCATCCAAGGAACCAAATTCCGATCAAAACCAAATTCTTCAGTGTTACAAACAAAAAGCATGGTAAAACAACTCTTTTCTTTTTATTTAAATTGAAACAGAAAGTAAATAGATAGGAATTTACCAGATCTTGCTTCTCTTTATTGCTTCTGAATGATGACTACAAATTGCTTGCCCATATAAATTTTGAATGCTATCATGTAATTGCTATCTGTGATTTCTATTGAATTCTTCTTGTTCTTTGTTACAATGATTTACAGTGCTATTTATAGTACACGAGTTACCTAAATCCTAAGCTTAAATCCCCGATTTCTTCCCCTCTATTGCTTGATTTTTGTCATGGCACTGATTTGGGTATTCTAGTCTTTTGCTTTGGTTCTGAATTTCTTTTTGCATATCCAATTGTAGCTTGATTCTCGCTAGGGCTTTGAATTAGGGATTATCCCTTCCCATTTTGCATCTAATTTTTCCAGCTAGGGCTTTGAATTAGGGATTTGATCCCTGTTGATTTTAGAACTGCTATGCCCTAATTTAGGGATTTAATCCTTTTGCTCCTTCGTTTACATGTTTCTGATGATTCGAACGGCACCGACGAGGAACAATCGGAGCGAGTGAAGCGTCGGAGAAGATAAAGTGATCGTCTGGAGCTGAAACGTCGTGTGTGTGGCTCCTATGCGCGAGTGGTAATATGCGTGAACACCCCAAAGCGATCTGAGCCATTGGATAGCATCCTGATCGAATGGATGAGAAATACAGCTTTTGGTAATCCATGTGCAGTCCCCATGTACAATCCCATGCCGTTGGATCTATTCTCCCTTGATCCAATGGCTCTTCATTTCCTGTGCATATAAGTGTCAAACCTCTAATAATAAACAGGCCAAACGGGCCTTTGTGTAATGGACCTTTTATGTATTTTTTAAATGGATTCTGATTTGAATTAAATCCAATAGACTTTTTATTTATTTTCTAATTACAATTGGGCTATGTATTCTATGTTTTGGGTTTTAAGATCTAATGTATATAACCTATATTAATCCTATATAAACAACTATATACTAATTCAAACATATGACACATTTAATAATTCTAACTAATAATTATACTAATTGTAACACATTGTATGAGACCTAAACTATTCTAATACTACATTAATCTTATTATAATACCCTAAGTATATTAGCAATGTTACATGATATTCAAATAATCCTAATACTAATTGCAATATAAGACTACCTAAACAAAAATGACAAAGTTAAAATAAAGAAGTTAGGTGAAAATTCATTGACAACAGCTGGTTTATGCGTGAAGGTGAGGGAATGATGGTGGGAGGCTTGGGCAAGCTCGGTTCGGAGCTTCAAGCCATAGGCGTTATTGAGGGGTGTCATTTTTCATAGTGTGAAAGGTTGTGTTAAGAAAATGAAAAATGGTGTCGGGTAATCGATTTTTTAGAAAACAAATGGATAACCTCCCCAAAATTAGAGCAATATGTTCTTTTTATCTAATTCCCTTAAAACGAGAACCAATAAGAGTGATGAGAACCAAGCCTTAGTGAGTAAGGAGTTGAGATATTTTCATTTTGGTATTTTTGTCCCCATGTAAAAAACATATATAATGAGTCATGTAGTTTTGAGCTTAGGGTATAAGGTTCTGGGTATTAAAAGGGGTAATGTGGATTTATTTTATTTCGAGCATTTAATTTAAACCAGACAAAATTTAGTGTCTATAGCTGCCCCTCTTTGGTCATTGCTGTAAAATAGGTATAGAGCAAAGACTAAAGACACAAAATTTGTCCCGCTTCATTGTTTGACAATTTGCTCATTCGAAGCAGCAGAAACCAATCGTGTAGACGTGTCCCTCTGAAACGATAGTGAACAAATCCAAATAACTTGCTTTCCTAAAACGAAAAAAAACAAACTGGGTAGCGCTAGCACGTCCTTTTGGAGCGGCAATGGATGGACCAGATAGCAAACGACTCATTCTTCAGAAGCGGCAGTGAACAAATCCAAATAACTTGTTTTCTCGAAATGGCGAAAACAAACTGGTTAGCACTGACATGTCCTCCCAGAGTGGCAAGGGACAGACCAGATAGCAGACGACTCATTCCTTCGAAGCGACTTCGAACAAATCCAAATAACTTGCTTTTCCAAAATGGCAAAAACAAAACTACAAAAAGACGACATGTTCCTCCGAAGCGGCAACAAACAAATCCAATGTCCTTGCATGGTAGAAGAAATTGTTTCCAGAAGTGGTAGAATCCAATCGTGTAGACGCGTCCCCCCAAAACGACAATGAACAAATAGCAATTCTTCAAATGAAGGTTCTATTCCTCTTGGGCCTAAAGATAGGCCATTATGCTAAAAGTTTCCATTATCCATGAACCTAAACGGATAGGCTACTTTTTTTACTTTCCTGATTGAAGATTCCTGAGCTATTGAGCATTTGCCTCATTCACTCTAAAATCCTAATGTGGTGAGTTTGAAATCCTTCATCCAAAATCTTTAAGATTTGAGTATATGCCTCTTTTCACTCTAAAATCCTAATGTGGGGAGTTTGGAGTCTTTCACCTGAAATCCTTGAGCTTTGAGTATTGCCTCCTTCGCTCTCAAATCCTGATGTGGCGAGTTTGAAATCCTTCGCCTAAAATCCTTGAGCTTCGAGTACTTGCCTCATTTGCTCTAAAATCCTAATATGGTGAGTTTGAAATCCTTTGCCTGAAATCCTTGAGCTTCAAGTACTTGCCTCATTTGCTCTAAAATCCTGATATAGCGAGTTTAAAATCCTTCACCTGAAATCTTCGAGCTCCGAGTACTTGCCTCCTTTGCTCTAAAATCCTGATACAGCGAGTTTGAAATCCTTTTTCAGTTTTTACTCTATCGTTTACTCCTCATCTTAGGAGATACCCGATCTATCTTTCAACTATCTCTGAAAAGAGATGAAATATTATGATGGTATGAGTTAGCATACTCCTAACTTAGGGATGTCTAACTAAATATGATGCATGAATGGAGTCATTTTTAGAGATGCTGGGGAAAAACCCTTGCTTTTTGGTCAATCACCCTTAACTTCATTTGACTTTTCATGATGATCCTTCTTCACTCCCAACATTGGGGTAAACACATGCCCCTAAATCTTTTCAACTTTTCCTACTTTCATAAGGTTTGATCTTTATTTTTTTTATTGAACCTTCCTCATTCGTTACTTCTTGAAAGAAGATGTTGACTTTCATCGGTCAAAATAACATTGCCCTTACTTGTTCTTAATCGTTGCCTCTTCATGGACTCTTCAAGATGAGCCTTCTACAATCTCTTCATTCGGGCGAACTCATGCCCTTTAGAATTCCAAATTTTCCTCACTCCTAAATCTCTAAACGGTCCTAGTGTATGAGATCCTACTATTGTTCTCTTCATAGTCACTGACAAATTATGCTATGTCAACCATGTAGACCCTTGATCCGAAGCTGTACAGAAAGACCTTCATCTTCAACTACTCGAAAAAACCCAAAATAGTGACATCACTGTCACCTAAGACTCTTAAAGAAAATACTCAAGCCATAAATCCCCTACGTGATCAGATCCGCCTCTGTGACCTAATCCGGGTCTGTAGGTATGCTCCCATGAAAAAGGCGGTGTTATCCCCACGACTCTCAATCAAACCTTTGCCCCAATCTTTACTCATTTCAGCTAAGGTTCTAAGCTCTAATGGATAATCCCAGGACTTCGACTACTTTGTGTAAACCCAATCCTTATGAACACTCTTTTGATTAAGCAAAATGGTACTTCTCAGCCGTAGACATAAAGTCCTTCCCATTAAAAGCGAAGCAATAGAAAGCAGGACTCCAAAGTTGAAAGATGGCTCGGAATGAAGGCCGATTAACTCAGACATACGTCAAGTGTTCAATGCCATTATAACTTTTACAGAACTGACATTGCAACCGTTAATTCCATCTTTTCCAGATCTATTTCAACTCTCGCAACTCATTTTGCTATAAGCGGATGTAAGTATACCCTGCTCGCTTGATAAGTGGTCGCCTTGTACCCTTTAGTTGTCTTCTAACCAAGTTCGGACAGCTGAGCCGATGCCTTCCTTCTTTAGATACCATTTTTTCCTGATCTTATTAGTACCTCATCTTTTCCTCGGGTTCAACGGTTACTTACCCTTGACCCATGGTATGGTCCTTCTTCCGTCTCAATGCTAGACCGGAGACATGTCCCACGAGTCTCTGAATTTTCCATAGAATTCAATCTTCATTTCTCTGAGCCAACCAAGGCCTTATGGTAAATACTCATTTCGAATCCTCAAACCACGTAGCATACAAAGGCTTACTATTATTCCCTTTAAGATCACTAACATGTTTGTATTAGGTCAATCATGTACATACTCAACCTTGTATTCCAAACTCTATCTAATAGTACAAAGAGACCTTATTCTTTCTAATTCTCTCTTTTTCTTTTCTTTTATTTCCTTTCGTCTATACATCGGTATGCTAATCAACAATTCAACAAAGGATTCCTTTTGGGTTAATATACAAAATCAAAACTAATAGAAAAAGAATAGAATGCCCCGGATATCAAATGCAAGGGCGTCTTAGGTTCGATCCCTCGGTGATCAATAGTTTGCCTCTGAATGTTGTGGCAATATTTGCGAAATTCCTCTCAGCTTGCTCGGTTCATCCTCATGATTATGGTACTTGCTTGATTGGTTCGAATTCTACTCCTTCTAGTTCTTACCATTTTCTCCCTTCATATATATGTTCAAGCTTTTCGACTTTTGTTTAGCCCATTGAGCGCAAAAAATGTCACTAGGAATCCTAAGTGTAAGTGTGCCTCTAATTGTAATTAACATTGTGTCAGTGTCCTCAAGGATTCATCTCTGACGCTAGGGTATTGAACAGGTGGAGCATATCTCCTTATTAGATTTGTTCTTCCTCAATAGCTCCATCAAGATGCTTCGGGACTTATTCAACTCGTTCATTCATTTTCTTTTCCTTAGGGGAATTCAACTCATCACAGTCCTTTGTCTCGAGAATAATGATGGAGCATACAACAATACCCTGAGTTACTCGGCATAGTCACAATTTAAAAACTTACTCATATATCCAAGGCTTTTGACTCAATCAGAGAAAGTTGAGCAAAGCATCCTTATTTAGCCTTTTTGCTATAGTAGAGTACCACTTTTTTTGTTTTGTTTTTGTTTTGTTTTGGGACGCTCTATTTCCCTTTTGAAGCACATTTAAGCAACTTTATTGAGCTCTTCTAGGAGATTTCTTATCATCGAACATCATTGAAGGAGTAGTAATCTTTGCTTCTCGCACTTTACCGACCATAGCAGATTAAGGGGAAATCAAGTTTCATCGTTATCACAACATTTAATTGATCCTTTTATTAGAATCAATGCCACATCATGCACGTGATATCCGGGGGTTTACGAGGGTAAGAAAGAATATATACATATATATATTTAAGTAAAAGAGCATCCTTTCGCTGAAAAAGAAAAAGTAAACATGACATAAACCCTCACAAAAGATTATTGTTATCTTCGGGGCAAACAAAAGCAAAGTTAACACGCATGGAAAAACGGATAAAGAAAAAACCTAAAAACATGGATAGGATGCCTTAGAAATCCTCAACCATTGCAACATTGGTCTTTTATCCCAACACTTCAAACCTTCCCAAAAACTCAGCCTATTTTTTGCACTTAGGTCTTCCAGTCTCAAAGGAAAGCACTCATTTCTTAACAAGTTCATAAATCTTGAATTTTAGAAACACGTACTCTTCCGTTGTATGGCTAAAGTCATCGTGATGATATTCGCATGGAATCCTAACACCAAACACATTGGGATTGAAATAGATATACCGTTTCGGGGGAGGTAGCCTCAAGAGTTTATTTTGAACTAATAAGGGTAACAACTTCGAATTTGTCATTGGGAATAACATCTTTGTCCTTTTGTCACTCCCACTTGCATCATGCATTTTAGCGTTCTTTTCCCCATTTTCCTTAAGCAGAGCTCCCATTCTTTGAAGACGTCACTATTATCAAGACATGTCGCTTTTGTGGACTCTTTCATAACTGCTTCGGACCTTTTAAGAGGGTTCAGAACCAAGTTTTCTATGGAAGAGTTGTGATCATGATGGTTTCTGATGTTTTCATATTTTGTCGATGTTTGTAACTTCGTTTCATCCACCTCTTTCATCACGGTGACCCAATCTTCTCCTAATTTCACAGCACTGGCCACAGCTAGAAAATTAATCTTCAGACCTGGACCTGTTGTTTCAAACCCCACCACCTCAAGATCTAGAAGGTGTTGAACTTTACGCTTAAAAGTCATACATCTCTCGATGGAATGCCCTAAAATTCTGGCATGGTAATCAAAATAATCTTTCTCACTAAACTAGCTCAGATAAGGAGGTGATTGGGCTTTGACAAAGCATGGTGTGACCAATCGAGCGTGTAGCAACTTGGAAAACAAATCTTGGTAATTGAAAGGAATAGGAGTAAATTGAAAATCCTTCGACTTCTCTTTTATCTCTTGGGACCCGAAGACTTCAATAACTGGTAATGGTTGAGGAAAAGCTGATGCCAAAGGTTGACTTTGTGTTAGACGGGGTGACTCTTCAGACGCTGGTGTAGTCGTCATCTTCATCTTTTTGTTGCATTTTGTATCTTCTTCGATTTCCAAATCTACCTTATCTGAGCCTCCATTCACTAGAGACGAAAGACACTTCAAGAGAGAGCCTTCGACGTTATCCAATATCAATTTAGTGGGACATTCAAAGGTGATGCATGTTATCTCATATTGGCTGATGATAGCTTGGTCTTCATTAAATAAAATCTGTTTTGCTACGAAGTCGCAATCCCTACTCTCAGTTTCCTTTTGCACAAAGGAGTCTTCCTTCACACTCTATTCTTTGGTCACGGTGGCCATCATACCCATCAATTCATCGATTGTCCCCTTTGTTTCCTCTTGGAACTTCTTCATATATGATATTATATGATATTATCTCTCTTTGATTCCAAACCAAATGTTTCTGAAGCTATTCGAGCTTATCCACCCTAGCTGCTAGGTCATCCATGGTCTTGGATTTGAACTGGTTAAAAGTCGTTCCTTTCTCTCTTCTACTTTCTAAGGTGAATGTTTTCCCCGATTAGTGATGCATATGATGTGTGTACAAAAAATCATTATTTGAACAATAATAATAATAATAATAATACATTACAAAGTAATGCTACTATGAAAACATGAACGAATGAAAAGAGGGACACTGAGTTCGACAAATATCCTCGTTAAACGGCTTACATTAATGGGAACATTGTTTCGTTACAATGATCAAAGAAAACCCACTTCTCATATGGACATAAACTAGCATCTAGGTCGACGATCTCCCTCAAGACCTAAACAATCCTTTCTCCATCCTTGGATTCATCATCCACATAATACCGAAGCATCTTCTGTTAGGAACTGTATTTTTCGGGTGACCTCTTGCGTCTGAGTCATCAAATGTGCCAATTCTTGCTCTTGCAAATAGTGTAAGTGGTGAATTGTAGTCACTCCAATTTTGGCATTTGGTACACTTGAATTGCTCCCCTGAAAGGGTCCTACTGAACTCGACCCTCGGGGTGTGCTGAAGCTAAGGCCAAAAAAATCCTTCCCACTTGAGAAACTCTTTCTTATTCCAAGTTGTGACTTGATTGTCGACCCAAGATGGCAAAGTGTCCGAGAAACTTCTGAGCTTGCCCTGAGAAGCTTTGTTCATCTTAGAGTAGACACGGTTCTCACTAATTTTCTTGCAATTGGCAAGAGCTTGATACTCCTCAATTGTCGGGGTCAAATTAAAGTTACCAATCATGAAACAACTGTAGACTGAACTCCAAAACCCTACCAAGTCTTAAAGTAGTGATTAATCGATCGGAACATCTAACGAACATGCGATGTCACCATAATCATCTTTGAAAGCATTTCTTGCCTTGTAATCCCAACCATTCCACACTAACTTTAACTTTGACACATCATTAAATTCCGTGTTCATGAGAGTCTCGCCCGACGTGGCTGACCTAAACCCGGCGGCAGTACTGTCTCCATCATGTAGTTGCTCTTCTTCTAACCATATTTATACATCGGAATTCTTTTCATCATTGCTACGAACCAAATCTCCCATTGATCTAGCCTTTAATTTCAGACAATTTCTGAACTCAATGTGCTCTTCATGATATGACAAGATATGCAAAATAAAGGATAAAAAGGAAAAGGATAGAAAACAAAAAGAATTGTGTTAGTTATAAGATAAACGATATAATAGAAACGAAAAAGGATAAACTCAAACGAATTAAACGAAAGGCAAGCACATAAAGAAAACCATAACCGCGTTAATTCTAGTTTGCTATGGTTATCTGCATGGCTCTGACGGGGTGGGCTTCCTAGATTCTCACACATGGGTTCGGTTCTAATTGAGGGTACTTGAACCTATCTCATTACCTACTAAGGCAACAAGAACTCCAATTTTGTCCCATTACAAGCTTGTGAATTGGTTTCGGTTTGAGGGAAAGTACGACCTAATGACGTGGAGGGTTGCTAACGTGTCAAAAGGCGTGGATTTCGGAAGTGAATTACTGACCCGTGGAGGGCTACTCACGTGGGTATGTGGCGTTTCACTCCCACTTAAGGGATGAAACTCGGGTATAGAGTTTGATGATCATGATGCAACACATGTCGGTGATTCCTTAGAAATCAAATGAAAAATTAATTCGAAGACCATCAATTACCAAAGCCCGTACAATAGTCATATTTTCAAGAAAGGATCAACCTCACTAGAATCGATTAAAATTCCAACAATTTTCCATCATTAAGAACAAAAAATATTTTTCTGGCCTAACATTCTTTTTGTTTTATAAAAACAAAATTCTTTCCCCAGTAGAGTCGCCATGTTGTAGCGACATTTTCTTCCTTTCTTTTAAAATAGAAGCGTGGTTTTCTTTTAGAAAATCTGTCGATACGAATTATCTCATAAATCACTTTTGAAATCTTAGTTTAATGGGATTTCTTTTGAAAACTTGTTTTTTTCCTTTGAAAATAATGAAAACTTGGAGTCTCCACCGGCCGATTGGATAAGGTGGGCTGGACACCCTAGAAAACTAGAGATTCGTTATGAAAGGGTCTGGGAGTTGGTTACATGTGAGGAAGGATTAGCACCCCCATCACGCCCAAAAATTGGTACCTGAATATTTGTTGCTTTCAAATTGGTGAAATTTGTTTGAATTTGAATTTGAATTAACTCGGCATACTTAATTGAAAATTTGACCTTAATTACACAGGCTTTATCAAATTAGTGGGTTTAAATTAATTGGACATTTAATTATAAGGTTGACGATACATCGGTCCATAGATTAAACTGACATCATATAAGTCTAACTGCTGTGTTAATTTATGGTTCGAATCTCGTACGTCACCTTTATGCCAAATACAAGAAATTAAAATATGATGTAATGATTTTGTCAAATTTTAATTTTTACCTTGGGTCAGTAAGGATTAATTCAAATATTTGGTCAACATCCTTTAAGCTCGAACTGTTACGACACAAATATCAAAATTAATGAATACCTCTCTTTTTATGATTTAAATTAATTAACATGTAAACCAAATGGGCCAAATGAATGATAAACAAAAAGGATGGCAAGTAAAGGCTTAAAGATAAACGCACAAAAGCCCACCCAAGGCCCTAACCTAAAAGGCCCAAGGTATGGAAGATCCAATTAGTGATCTAGTTATTAATTAGGTGATTCTAGTATTAACCCTAAAAAGGCAAGAAAACCCTAACAATTTATGAATTATCTTTAACATGATAATTAATTCAATCGGTTTTAAACTAGTATTCCAATAAGCCACTAATACTATTTAAAACTAATCAAGTTAATTAATAATGGTTTTAATTTAAATGTCAATCTAAAGGAGTTTGCCGAGTGATTCTATGTGATTTTTTTGTCGATTGAAGGCCATAGTTGGCTCGAGTGAAGGAGTTTTTCAAGATGGGTTTTTTCTCTTGGTTTTGGAATAATCGGGAAGTGAGGCGTGATCAAACAAGTAATGTGAGATTGAGAGGCTTGGTCACCGGGTTGCTTTCTTGGGTGTGATTGGTTTGTGCGTGAAGGTAAGGGAATGATGGTGGGAGGCTGGGACTAGCTTGGTTCGGAGCTTCAAGCCACGGGCGTTGATGAGGGATGTCATTTTTCATACTGTGAAAGGTGGTGTTAAAAAATGAAAAAAAATGGCGTGGGGTGATCGATTTTTTAGAAAACAAATGGATAGCCTCCCCAAGAATTAGGGCAATGGGTTCTTTTTATCCATATTCCCTTAAAAATGAGAACCAATGAGAGTGAGGCATTGGTTCATCCAATGAGAACCAAGCCTTAGTGAGTAAGAAGTTGAGATATTTTCATTTTGGTATTTTTGTCCCCATGTAAAAAACATATGTAATGAATCATGTACTTTTGGGCTTAGGGTATAAGTTTTTGGGTATTAAAAGGGGTAATGTGGATTTATTATATTTTGAGCATTTAATTTAAGCCAGACAAAATTTAGTGTCTACAAAGGTCATGCTGGACCATATGTTTGTACCGTTCTATGAGAATATTATTTAGTATGTATAAGTGGAAATCAAAATCTTGGAGCTCTGAACAAGTCGTAACACTAGAGGTTGCCGTATTCGCTTGAGCAGACAATGGAGGAGAAGAAGAAGATAGAGGACTAGGGTTTCTCTCCATTCGAGGAGACTGTTGGCTGCAACGGGTTACTATGAGTTGTCGTACCATGATTTCTCAGTAAGGAGAGGGATGAGGCAAGGATGCGTAGTGATTACAACAAGAAAATAGTCTGATGGTAGGGTTCTGTGACGATTGAGTTGTCAGTCCTTGTGTGGTAATTTAAAGAGAAAGATGAAAGGATGAAAGGCTAGAAGAATAGAGGGAAACTGTCAGTGAAAAGACTCTTTGATATTGGGAACATGCGTATTTTGATATTTAACTGGCCAAATATTATATTCTATTTAACTGGCCAAATATTCCTTCAGCATACGTTTTACACTTGTTCATTCTAACAAACATTAGCATTCTTACCATATTATTTAGTTTCTAAGATTTATTTTTTACCCTAATAATTTTAATATGGTGCTATTTGTGTTCATTTTAGATCCTAAGATGTAATTTTTACCCTAACCCTACAGAAGCAAAACAAAAATTAGTAAGAGTAACTACTATGTTGTAATTTAGAGTTATTGGTTTATGAGATTAAATTTTATGGATTTAAGGTTTTTGGTTTACCATTTAGGTCATACTGTTTGGGTTTGGGGTGTAGTTTAGGGTTATTAGTTTATGCAATGAACTTTTATGGTTTTTAGGTTTATGGTGTACGATTTAGGGCTTAGTATTAATTGCTTAGGGTTTATGTTGTAGTTGAGGGTTTGTGGTTTATGAGAAAATTTTGTATGCTTTAAGGTTTAGTGTTTAGCTTTGTATATGAGATTAATTTCAAGCATTATATAGTGCATAGTCTCCAATCAATATATAATATACCATACATTATGATTTTATTATTAATCTAGTCTATAGTATGTCATACTGATACGTGAATACGTCATGTGTTACGTGATGATATTTTCAATGGCTTATAGGATTATAGCCTATAGGTTTATTTATGTCGATCAAATTTAGTGTTTAGGAGTTAAGGGTTTAAGGATGAAATTGAACGACATTTATTTTATTTTTTTATAATTTAGTCCAAACCCTATATTTTTGTAATTTAGTTCAAAACGTATAAACTATAAGTCCATATAAGAATTCTAAAACTACAACTCGAATTTCAATTATAACCTAAATTGGGACTCAATTGAATTAAATATAAACCTAAAAGCTCATTTCATGGCATGACTTGACTTCAAGTTAATCTCCTATTTATCATTTTTTGTTCTTCACTTTATGCAAATTTATTATTCATTTTATTAGTTAAATCGTGCTTTATAATTTGAGGAGTATATTCGTAATATGCTATGCATAATGATATGAATCATCAAGTAAATCATTTTTAAACTAATATTTTCTGTTAAAGTTTTGAAACTATAACTATGAATTCTCAACCTCGAATGTTACAAAGTCATTTAATATTTTACGTTTGCGTTTAGAGGTGGCACGTTTAGTTAATTTATGTCACATTTAATTTTTTTACTAAAATGCCAGCTTTGGGCGGTAAACAAAAAAGCTTCGATACTATGGATGCAAGTTTCGCTACATGTTAAGGAAAACTTCAACTGTATTCGTTAGGATTACATGTTACGTTTTAGGTTTGAAGTAATATGTTCGAAATAGTCTGCAAACGTTCAAAACTCGTCGTAATACTGATATACTCCATTTAGGCCACCAATTCATGCCTCTATAAATTTACTATAAAATTTTAGTAAGAAAATAAAATAGACACATAGCATATTACAAGGATATCCTTTGAGTTTATTTCGTAGAAATCCTCATAACCTTATCTTGGTGTTTCATGATACGGTCATCTTCTCCTACTTAACATGTTTTCTTCACTTTATGCAAATTAACAGCTTTGATAGTTCGATCTGCAGATGTCAGCTCCTGATGTAGTTCCAAACACCAAACACTATATGGAATGTTCAACCTTGGTCTCATGATGTAGTTCCAAACAACAACAAACAATATTATTTGAAAAATCTTGAGACCAAGGAAGCAAGGTTTTCCAAATACTATGTTTGTTGTTGTTCATCCCTACAAATGGCTAATCATAGCCTTCCAAATACCATTTTTTGTCAACAAGAAAAACCTAAAAACAATCACCACTCCTCTAGGATCAATAAAATGAAGTCTTTGCACAGTTGTCATTGCTTCCAGTAAAAAACATAAACCACGCATATAATGTTGTGGAAACGAACGCTACAAAGGAAAGAATTGCTAATGAGGGTATGACACTAGGGACCCAAAGGAGTCCATTTTATAATAGAAAAATGAATATCGAACCTAGCATTTTAGGATTTATTTATAATAGAAAAATCATTTTCACAGGGATATGGTCCTTTGTTCGCAGTGCTTATATTTAAACATGTTTCGGTACTCTTTAAAATGCTTCAGAACAAAGTTCATTATAAATAAATTGAAAATCTTTACAATGTAGTTGGAATTTTCGGTTGGTAGGTTGGGTTTCGAAACTACTTTATAAGACTAATATGCAAACTGTTCTGCCCAATGCAACAATTGAAAAGACTTATCTGCTGCTCACGTATCGGAACGGGTTATAGAGATTCAAAAATGACTGTGAAAACACTATTTCATTGGGAACATGCGTCTTTTGAAATTCGAAATCCATTGAACCTCCAATTTAATTTTTTTCTAAACACGCCACATTAATTTTTTTATGTGTTCTTTTAGTCGTTAGTATTGGGTTTGTATTTATGACACACTTAATATTACAACGGAAAAGACAGTTTGGAGCGGGAACCACATATTATAACTAGTTTCGAACCTATAAAAATGAGTTTCGACATGTATCAAGGGAAACTTAAACTGAAATTGTTGCTAAAACATGTAATATTTTGGGTTTCACGTAAAAGGTTCGAAACTGTATCTGCAAACATTTGATACTCCTCCTACTATTATTGTAACACCAAATCGATACGGGTTGCCCGATCTAATATGAGGTGTCACATTTGGGCCACCATAGCGGCCCACATTACAATTTCAGATAAAAAAATTGTCAAACCATGAAAAAAATTTAGAATAAAAAATAAAAGTTTAGAATTTATTCATTTAAAGTAATAATGTTCATAAATACCCGTTATAAATCGAGTTTCAGACACAAATGTAAACAAGATGTGACATACATGCCCCCTAATTACACAGGTACCATACTCCGCAAGCAATACCGAAAGAACTCTCGTACTGGTGTCAATAACTTGCAACATGTTTGATTTTTTAACCTGTGATGGTAAAAACAACATGATCTTGGAAAAACTCAGTAATACAGAACTACCAAATAATGCAGTAGGCACAAGCAGGTATGTAGCAATGCAGTAATACTGACATGATGATCCAGGCAACAACTTGTTCCCATTATGAATTGATATTTGTAGTAACGATACACTGGAAGATAACAGGGTTGTTCTTTATCTGATCACCTGAGTACTAGACAAAATGCCTATAGCCTGAAGGATTAGAATAGAGATAAATTACAAAAGTTGAACTAGGGAATTTGGTGTGTTCCATTGAGTACAAATAAAAATCATACAAAGAGTTTCAGGCATTGATAGTTTATTCAGTAAGGTAGATTAACATGATGAAGGAAAGTTTTATTCAAAGCACCTAACTACCCTCCAACCGTACACTGATATGCAGTTCCCTAGAACTGCATCCATAAGGACTTACCCTAGGCTCATAGGGTGTAAGAGCCAACCTAAGAGGATGCCTTAGGTCCATAAGGAATTACCCTAGTTGAAGCGTAGGAACCTGCCCAAGGTGTTACCTTGGGTCCATAAGGAATTACCAACGCTGAACTTGCAGAGACTTCTTATAACATCCCAGATAGTGCCCCTGGAAAATCAGTTTAGTGCAAACAATAGTAATGGTATAAATACAGAAATTAGACATATGTTTCCAGTATATCATAACACATATAACATGCTTTTAGATCAGAAACAATGGTATATTTCCAAACAAATATGAGTCATGTTTCAAATCAAATGGACAGTCTTGATTTCAAACCAAAGAAAATACTCATGTGCACATTGAACACACCGATAGATCAATTTATTTTTTTAGAGGCACATAGTAATCGCAAGAAATGGGACACATATCTTCTGACAATTTTGAACTGATTTCATAAGTAAGATCCCTAATAAAAGGGGGTCTAAAACTAACAGACCCAACCAGGTAATCGAAAATTGATACATCGAGATCATTCAGGATATCCAATATATCAAGAATGTTCCTATCATTTTGGCCAACAAGGGAATTTTAACCATTTTTTACTTCTAGGTCAAATTTTGTAGTTCAACCCCAAAAGGGTAAAATAATGATTAGCAATACTTAAGATTTCCAATGACTTTTTAGGCTTTCAAGTCCATTCCAATTAAACATGTCCCAACAATACGATACTTGCTAAGTATTCTCACATGGACACCTCACATGTATTTATTTCTTAGAACTAATTGCATTGTATAATTGATCGGTCACCTTTATATTCCACCACAGGACTTACCACCGAGTAGCCAAACTTATATTTCGTACGAAAATCTTCCAACATTGTATCAATATCTGGAATGACTGACGTACATGAGTCATGCTTCATAACTCACATGGGGATTACAATCATTTGCGATCTATTAGAAATTTCAAAATTTCCACGCTTTCACGTATCTCAAGTCACGTGGGTATTTAATTATTTAAGTGCTTGATGGTAGTTCAAACATCTTGATCCCTACAGTCCTTGCAAACAACTCTTTCATTTTAGAACTCGAGAGTATATCCATCATTTCAATTAATTTTGTAATTTCAGTGCCTGAGGTTATTTTGATCATTTCAATCATTCTAATCAATTCATTCTTTACTGTCATTTCGATCAGTTCAGGAATATGAAGAGCTTCTAGTAAATTCATCTTTAGGTGTTTATCCAAATTTTGGGAACCAAGTGTTTTGTTATCATATATATTTGCATCTTGATACCGAAGTCTTCCCGATAGGTCAAGGATTTCAAATGAAGTAGTTATTTTATCAGATCAAGTGCAAATTCCAGGTCATTTCCTTTGTTAGGGATATTTAGTCATTCTTACGTCTCTAGTGTATTATCGTTATTTCTTAACAAAATATTTTAGATATCAAATCTTTTAACACTATTAAGCAAATTGGGAGATTAATTGTCTTATTAATCACTTACTAAACTCAGGATCTCTTCGGTCTATTAAACTTCTCTTTTGAATAGTTCAATCTTATCCAGATTACGATTATTTTATTTTGTAATCGAATTGACTTAAGCAGAGGTGAAAGTACACATAATCATAATCATGCATACTTTAACCGAATACCAGCATGTTTCATAAAGCATGCGAGAGGTAGTAATGTACTACCTTGAATCCTTGATATATCGGTCGACCCTTAAAATGACATTCGATCACTTTTGAAATCGGATTCAACGTCCCTCAAAATTTTAGATACCAGGAAATGTGATCACCTTCAATTAATCAAAATCCATTATCAATCCTTATTCACATTGCACTTAAGTTGAATAACTAAACACATATATTCTCGGGTTTAAGTTCTGATTTGGAGGCTTTGGGTTAGAATTCTACAAAACGAACTTCAAAATTGGACTCGGGACGTCAAAAAACTTAAAAAAGAGGTTTTCAAAAAATTTGACTTTTTAGGTAAAAGTCAAAAGTCAACGCTGACATCATCGATCAACGCATGGCGGCCGTATTGGTCCAGATCTGAGGGTAACTAGCATGGCGGCCAGAAGTCACCCTTAGGCGGCGCGTGCTCGCCACACGTGGCCCAGATGGCTGGAAAAAGCCACTAAACAACAGAAAATGACGAGAAAAAAATAAATAAATGGGTTTTAGAGGATTAACGAGGCGTGGGATGTCTGAAACGACAGATAATCATTCGAAACCAGACCGAAAAATATAGAGCTCTTCTCGTCGAAGCTTCTAGACATAAATTGCGGTTGCTGGGGCGAGTTCTCAACATGTAGAAAGCTGGGCCTTAGTCGCGGGACGATGACAAACCCACTAGTAGCGGTGAACGGTGTGGAATGATGGCAAGTGACCGACAGGGTTGTGATTTGAGTGAGGCGGCGAACACTCCGATGACGACAGTGAAGGCCACGCTGCGACAATGATGGAGATCGGCGGCCAAGACCAGTGAGGGTTAGGTGAGAGCTTTTGGTATTCTTGAACGACCTGATATTTTTTTTAGATCTGCTAAATGAGCATTAATGGGAGTAGTTGAGATGTTGTGTTTTATTTATTATTGGTATACAAACACAAGGAACAAATAAAAATATTCCAAGGCAGATTTAAACTAAGAATTACCTTGGCTTGATTGGTTAAGGCTTTTGTATACCAATCTAAGGATCACAGGTTCAAACCCTTTGGATGCCAAAGTTCACTTTTCTTACCCTTTTTTTACTTATTTTATTTTAAATAAAAAAAGTTGGAGTGTTACAATTATACTCTATTTAAATCTCAAATATTCCTTCAGTAGAAGTTTAACTTGTTCATTCTCACAAACATTAGCATTCTTATCATATTATTTTGCTCCTAAGATTTATTTGTACCCTAACAATTTTAATATGATGATATTTGTGTTCATTTTAGTTCGTAAAATTAATTTTTACCCTAAACCTACAAAAGCAAAACCAAAATCGGTAAGAGTAACTATTATGTTGTAATTTAGGGTTATTGGTTTATTAGATTATTTTTTAAGATTTAAGGTTTTTGGTTTAAGATTTAGGTTGTTGTGTTATGTCGTTTAGGGTTTATGGTGTAGTTTAGGGTTATTACTTTACGAGATGAATTTGTATGGCTTTAGGGTTTATGGTTTATGATTTAGGATATAGTATTAATGGGTTAGGGTTTATGGTGTAGTTTAGGGTTAGTGGTTTATGAGATTAATTTGTATGGTTTAAGGTTTAGTGTTTAGCTTAGTGTATCAAATTAATTTCAAGCATTATATAGTCTATAGTCTATAATCTATATATAATATTTTTTTGACTAATTACAATCTATATATAATATACCATATGTTATGATATTATTTATTAATATAATCTATAGTATATGTCTCTATAGTCCATAATCTATACTGATACGTGAATAAGTCATGTGTTACGATATAATATTTTTTTAGGATTATAGGATTATAGCCTATAGGTTTATGTCACTCGTTTAGATGAAATTTAGGGATGAAATTGAACAACTTTTATTTTTAGTTTTTATAACTTAGTATAATAAAATTAAGATGGTGTAATTTTTGTTCAATTTAGTCCATAAAATTATATTTTTATCCAAATTAACCCATTTTTATCTTTAACTTTTGTAATTTAGTCCAAACCCTATAATGTTTGTAATTTAGTTCAAATCGTATAAAAAATTATAAGTCCATATAAGAATTCTAAAACTACGAGACTCGGCCTGAAGTTCATTTGAACCTAAATTAACTCGTTAATTAATTGATTCAGACCCAAACCATTTTTGGCCTAAACATAAAGTGGAACATGAACATTAGAAATACATTTTACATTTTAGGTTTAAAGTAGCCTAACACATTAATTACATAATTAATGAACATAAAGTGGAAAATGTAAAGTTTAAGGTGCAATTTGTACAATCAGAGTCTCTAAGTAAAGGAAAACTTAAACTGAAATCATTAGGAATACATGTTACATTTTAGGTTTGAAGTGAAAAGTTTGAAACCATGCGCAAACGTTAGAAACTCGTCGTATTACTGCGAAGACATTTTCTGCGAGTAGTTCATGACATTTGTGCGAAGTTTAATATTATAATCGAAATGACAATTTTCCAATACAAAGGGAATGATCATGACTTAGTGGAATGTCGTGATAATAGGGTGTGGTTGCAAAAGGGTTGGGGAGAATTTGCAGAGCAATACTCATTGGAATTTGGGTCTTTTGCGGATTTCCAATACAAAGGGAATGATTAAATTATGAAGATTTAAATTTTTATAGAACTGCTTCAGAGATCAAATATCCCAATACTAACACTGGTGATGTTAGTAGCAAAAGGCAAACGAAATCAAATTTGTAAAGTCCCTTCCCTCAAAAGAAAATTAAAACTAATTCACCATATAGAACTTGTTGATAGCCAAAATGGTCAAGGTCTAGAGACGATGGTCTAATAATGGCTGGGATGGTTGATCGGGGTCGGAGCTCGTGTGTTACTCTTGTTCCTTTTGCGGTTGTGATGCCCGAAAGGGAGAGTATTGTTCTTCCTTGTTGCATGTCCTGTTTTATACTACCCGAACAAGTGTCATAACGGGATTGTCATGGCGCGTTGATTGGACTGGCTATAACTTGATGTCCTAGGTTCCCTTTGTTATCCATAGCGTCCACGTGCGTGGGTACGAGGCTGTCGGACATCGCGGGTAGTCTTGTTTGTTCTCCATAGATCGCGAAGGGTATCACATGCAGTTTGCGGGTGATTCTATATGTAGTGGTTCACATGCGTTATATATGCTCGTCGTTGGATGTCCCTTTCCTATTATGGCTTTGACACGTGGTGATACATGTTTATAGGTACTAATAATTGCCCCCAGGTAAGGGAAGGTTATAAAGTAACCTTGGCGAGCATGAAGGTTCTATAGAGAGCTCCTTTAGGTAAGGCTTTTGTGGTAAAAAAAAGCTTTAAAACTTTGGATGGCAGCCCACCTTTAATAACGGTTAAGAAAGTTATACGAAACGTCACAAAATAATTTGTCGGGAAAAAACGTTTAACTTTCTTGAAGGATATATTATTGCACATAAATCGTCACCCAATAAATCTTTTTACTAGTGAAGTGTGTCAAGGAAGACATGGTCTTTGATTATAAATAAGGTACTTATTGGGTCTTAATTTATTTGATTTCTTGGCTGCTTTTGAATATTAGATTATAAATTGCTTTTTTGGGGCTAATGGCTGGTTTGTCTATTTTAGTAAGTGATGAATATCGTTGAACTTTTGATCCGGATGAGTTACTGAAGGTATTGGAATGTCGGGGCCTTCTTGCCGCTAACCACTTTTGCTATCAGTTTAGTGTGCCGAGGGTAATATTTCGTTTGAGCGCATGCCCAAAAGAGAGGAGGTCATGGTGCTTTATTCCTTTTTGTGCTTTTGAGGCTGGGTTTCATGTAACACCCCGAAAATCGGCCTAGTCGGATTTTAACTTCCAATGATCGAAAATTCCTTTTCGATAAGTGAAAATAAATAAGTAAAATGAGTAATATGGTTATGAAAACTACAAGCTTAGGTGTTACGTTGATATTTACATGTATAGTTAAAAAAAATTGGTAATAAAACCAATATTGGTTTAGAGCATTTCGGAAATAGTGGGAAGTGAGAGAAAGAATTGAGAATTGATATTTGCATGTATAATTATACTATCAGTGTGTTTAGTGGATGGTTATGAAAACTGTAGGCTTAGGTGTCACGTTGGTAAAACATTGAAAATGGAGAAAAAGATTAGAAAAAGCTTGATATTTTATTATTAAAGATTAAATTAGAAAATTTTAGTTCTCAATCTCACCGTTGGTAAACCTCGGGAGAGTAGAAAAAGATAGCATTTCGGTTATGCTTCTTCCGACCCATCAAGAGTTAAGTTAAAGAAGATGAATTTTATAAGCCACTGTACGCATAGAAAGACAAGGGAGAGACCATTGTCCTTTCTAAGTATTCAAGACACCATCGTTGAATTCTTAGTGACTATGGAAAGAAGAAGTTCAATTCACCCAAGATATCATTGGTATCTGCAAATCTAAGTTTAGACTATAGTCATCTATAGCTTAATCTTCCCGTTTGAAGTTACTCATTCTTTGAATCAAGTTGGTAAGATTCCATCCAACCCTAAAATAAATATTAGGATTTATGTTGATTTGTAAACATGATAGTGTAATATTGATATGCTTATATTTGGTGCGCATGTGAACAAGGGAAGGTCACTTCGGTGGAATTCTATTTAATAAAAAGAAAAAGATCAAAGCTATTTGGATATTCGATAATTCAATGAATAACGTAGCCTCGTATTAAGGTGAGTGTAGTCAGAGTCTCGGGAATAGGCTATGTGCTTTTCCTAGTTCATTATTATGGAATATTGCATAGCTAACATTTTTTTCTAAGTATATTGCATCGAATCTCTTTAAAACTATATTGGTACGCATCGTAAGTTATTGCATTGAAATATTGTTCATAGAAATATTTCTATTTTCATTCGCATCATTGGAGCATTAAAATATTGACATTGACATTTATATTGCCATTGTTATCGACATTGATGTTGTCATCGTTATTGTCATCGATATTGTTATTGTCATTGTTATTGCCATCGACATAATTATTGTTATTGAACCTTGGATTCGAAAGGACTTTGGATACAATTGGCATGCCATAGAATTCATGAGCTCATTGGTACAGGTGGACTACGGTTCTTGGGCTACGACTTTTATTGTGGTGAGGCGGAGGGATATTTGTGTTATTGGTCAATTGGTGAGGCAGAGGGACTAGACCATTCATTGATTTGGCGAGATGTAGGAATTCGCATATCCACTATCTTGATTCGATCCAAGGATTATTGATTATATATATATATGTGTGTGTATGTGTGTGTGTGTTGAGCATAACATTGAATGTGTAATATTGCATTGATATTGTCATAGCATGGTTTGTGATGCATCTATTGTTATTGCCATTGTTATGACTACCTCATTTAGACTAAGTAAGTCTAATGCAGTTCATTGTCATGCATTTACAGGTTATAAGAGTTTCTAAGGACTGATCGTGATTACAAAAGTTGCAAGTCACATCTCAAGGCTTTCGAGTAACGTTCTCGTTTTCTTTATAACTCCTAGAATGGTGGCATATGACTCTACTATGTTTAAATGGCATGTTGGATATGTTTCGAGTATGTAAGCTTAAAGTATGCATATATGTTATGTATGGCTTGAATATGGTTATAGGCTTAAAATGACCATTTTGAAAATGCCTAATATTGGTAAAATATGCATGTTTAACCTAAAAAGGTAAAATCCTAGTAATTGGATTCATATAACTATGAAATTTCGCATGCTAGTAGATCATGACTAATTAAACTTTTCTGTAAAATTTCATAGAATTTCGATATTCTTTGACTGGTCAGAATGCATAAAAACCAGACATAATTTGTAATTATAGAACATGGTGTATCGATACGGTTGATGGCGTGTCGATACGTGTATACACTATTGGTCTTAGGCGTACAAATGTACTGATACTACAATGGTAGTACCGATACGCAAAGTCAACATTGGAATTTTGGATAACAAATGGGTACCTGTATGGAATAGGGTCGTACCGATTCCCATAGGCTTAGATTGTAAAGGGGTTTTGGTACCGATACACGACGTACCGATCCTAGATGCTTGAAACCCTACGTACCGGTATAGGTATGGTTGTACCGATACGAGAAAATGTTACTGGAATATCTAAAATTATAAGTTAAGCATCTCCTACCGATACGGGGTTCACACCCGTATCGGTACGAGTTCACCGAATCTAATGATATTACCGGTCATGGCATAGGCCTACTGGTATAGCCTCCCCGAGTCATGGCATAGGCCTACCGGTACGACCTTTAATTGGTATGTAAATCTATATGCTTATTGTATACATATTGAATTTCATGTTGGTAAGGTTAATTTTAAAAAAGGACCTCTAATTTATAAAAGTTAATGTTTAGTCCCTAAATGTTGTAAAAAGCTTAAATTGGTCCTAAAATGAAAATTATAACATAGTATTGAATTATCGACTTCATTGCATTGTCATTATTTTTTTCGGATCACTAAATATTGAAGAATATTATTGCATTGATCACCATACCAAATACCAATAAAAGACTCCAACTCGGTTCCCTACCAGGCCGGGAAGAGGGTGTTATATTTATATTGTAACATCCGAAAACCGGCCTAGTCAGATGTTGACTTCTGATGATTTGAAATTCCTTTCCGGTAAGTGAAAATAAATAAGTAAAATGAGTAATATGGATTATTGTGATAAATGGAAAGATTCCAAGATTTATCTGAACGTATAAGGAATCAAGATTTAAATGTCAAGTTACGAAATATGAAGTTTAGGGTTAAAATTATAAAGATGTAAGTCATTGAGTCATAAGTGTAAGATATGAAATAACAAAATGACTAAGTGCGTAATTAGATCACTTAGTGATTGAATAGTGAGAATTGAAAATATGCTAGTGACTAAATGATAAGAAAGTGTGGTTAAGGAGCTAAAGTAAAAACAAGACAAAAGATTAATGATACTTGATTAATTAAACCATGGGGATTCCTCGTGAGAGAGGAAATGTTGTGCAAGGACTAAGGGGGTTATTATTACACCATTCTATTAAATCGGTTAGTCACCATGTTAGGTGGCAGAATACTAAAATTGGGACATTTCTTAGTTAAGAAAATTGGTAATAAAACCAATATTCGTTTAGAACATTTCGGCAATAGTGGGAAGTGAGAGAAAGAATTGAGAATTGATGTTTGCACGTATAATTATACTATTAGTGTTTTTAGCGGATGGATATGAAAACTGCAGGCTTAGGTGTCATGTTGGTAAAACATTGAAAACGGAGAAAAAGATGACAAAGCTTGATATTCTATTATTAAAGATTAAATTAGAAAATTTTAGTTCTCATTCTCACTGTTGGTAAACCTCGGGAGAGTAGAAAAAGATAGCATTTCAGTTATGCTTCTTCCGACCCATCGAGAGTTAAGTTAAAGAAGATGAATTTTAAAAGTCACTGTACGCATAGAAAAACAAGGGAGAGACCCTTGTCCTTTCTAAGTATTCAAGACACCATCGTTGAATTCTTAGTGACTAAGGAAAGAAGTTCAATTCACCCAAGATATCATTGGTATCTGCAAATCTAAGTTTAGACTATGATCATCTATAGCTTAATCTTCCCGTTTGAAGCTACCCATTCTTTGAATCAAGTTGTTAAGATTCCATCCAACCCTAGATTAAATATTAGGATTTATGTTGATTTATAAACATGATAGTAGAATATTGATATGTTTATATTTGGTGTGCATGTGAACAAGGAAGGTCACTTCGGTGGAATTCTCTTTAATAAAAAGAAGATCAAAGCTATTTGGATATTAGACAATTCAATGAATAATGTAACCTCATATTAAGGTGAGTGTAGTAAGAGTCTCAGGAATAGGTTAAGTTTCTTTTTTCGGTTCATTCTCTTTAGAGACTATATTGGTATGCATCGATAAATTACTGAATTGAAATATTGTTCATAAAAACATTGCTATTTTCATTTACATCAATGAAGCATTAAAATACTGACATTGCCATTAAAACTGCCATTGTTATCGACAATGATGTTGTCATCGTTATTGCCATCTATATGGTTATTGTCATTGTTATTGCCATCGATATTGTTATTTTTATTGAACCTTAGATTTAAAAGGACTTTGGATATAATTGACATGCCATAGAATTCATGAGCTAATTGGTATGTTTGGACTACGGTTTTTGGACTACAGCCTTTATTGTGGAGAGGCAGAGGAATGTTTGTGTTATTGGTCAATTGGCGAGGCGGTGAGATTAGACCGTTCATTGATTTAGCAAGATGTAGGAATTCATGTATCCACTATCTTGATTTGATCTAAAGATTATTTTTGATATATATATATATATATATGTTGAACATAGAATTGAATGTGTAATATTTCATTGATATTGTCATAGCATGATTCGTAATGCATCTATTGTTATTGTTATTGTTGTGACTATCTCACTTAGACTAAGTAAGACTAATGCAGTTCATTGTCATGCATTTACAAGATATAAGAGTTTCTAAGGATTGACTGTGATTATAGAAGTTACAAGTCACATCTCAAGGCTTTCGAGTAACATTCTCATTTTCTTTATAACTCTTAGAATGGTGGCATATGGCTCTAGTATGTTCAAATGGAATGTTGGATATGTTTCGAGTATGTAAGCTTAAAGTATGCATATATGTTATGTATGGCCTGTATATGGTTAAAGGCTTAAAATGACCATTTTGAAAATGCCTAATATTGGTAAAATATGCATGTTTGTCCTAAAAGGTAAAATCCTAGAAAATGGATCCATATAGCTATGAAATTTTGCATGCCAGCGGATCATGACTAATTAAACTTGTTTGTAAAATTTTATAGAATTTCGATATTATTTGACTGGTCAAAATGCATAAAAATTAGACATAATTTGCAATTGCAGAACATGGCGTATCGATTTGTGTATACACTATTGGCCATAGGCGTATAGGCGTACCGATGCTGCAGTGGTGATACCAGTACACAAAATCAACACTAGAATTTTGGATAAGGGGTACCGGTATGGAATAGGACCGTACCGATTCCCATAGCCTTAGTTTGTAAAGGGGTTTCGATACAGATACACGACGTACCAATCCTAGGTACTTGAAACCCTTCGTATCGATATAGGTAGGGCTGTATTGGTACGAGAAAACGTTACTAGAATTTCTAAAATTATAAGTTAAGCACCGCGTACCGATACGGATGAACCTCATAGCGATACGAGTTCACCGTACCCAATGATTTTACCGGTCATGAAACAGGCATACTGGTACGGCCTCCCTGAGTACCAATACCGAAACAGGTAATTCAGTTAAAAGCTATTAGACTAAGTTTAAAAAATTACAAAACATTCACTATTTAATAATTGGTCTAAACTAAGTAAATGACCTTTGATTGGTATGAAAATCTACATTCTTATTGTAGACATACTAAATTTCAAGTTGGTAAGGTTAATTTTAGAAAATGACCTCTAATTTATAAAAGTTATAGTTTAGTACCTAAATGTTGTAAAAATCTTAAATTGGTCCTAAAATGAAAATTATAGCATAGTATCGAATTATCGATTTCATTGCATTGTCATTATTTTCTCGGGTCACTAAGTATTGAAGAATAATATTGCATTGATCACCGTATCAAATATTGGTAACATACTTTAACCTGATTCCCTACCAGGCCGGGAAAGGGGTGTTACATTTCATTTGTTGTTGCATCCTTTCTTCATAAAGTAGTTAAATTGCTTTAATGTAGCGCCAGGTCAGTTGAGTGGGACTAGTTGGGGAATTTTGGTGGACTATTTCTTGAATTGTAAGATTCATTGGTCTAATATTGGTGTGCTTCGTTATTTTATAGTGTGGTGGTCGACTATGACGAGGGTGTTAAACACTTATACAAAACATATGAATCCGTTTAGTGAGTTTTCACCTTTATGATCCAAATATGCAAGTTTTTTCACTTTTAGCCAATACTAAATTCACTTTTAGGGCCTTAAACACTTATACAAAACATAGGCAAGACATACATACCAAAATGGCTAAAAGTAACTAGTTTAACTACTTTGCCACTATACTAGGGGTTTGTAAGGATAATATACATTACTTTAGCCTTGTAGTGACTTGCCAAAAACCTTCGACTTCACCGATCTTGCAATGGTAATTCCTTTAACTTGAAATGCATGAGATGAGATGCATTAGACATATAATGTCTAGTGAGGTAGTCATAAACAATATCAAAACAATGAAATGCATTCCAAATCATGCTTTATCAATAAAAATGCAATGATTTATGTTCAATGACAATTATAATGTATTTCAATATTATTCCTTGGATCAAATCAAGATAGTGGATACACAAATTCCTAAGCCTTGTCAAATCAATGAATGGCCTAATCCCTCCGCCTCACCACAATAAAGGTTGTAGCCAAGGACCGTAGTCCACCCGTACCAATAAGATCATAAATTCTATGACATGACAATTGTAACCAATGTCCTTTCGAATCCAATGTTCAATTTTCAATATCAATGTCAATGATTCAATACTAATATCGGTGATCAATATTTTTAATATCGATATCAATGACCTATGTTCCAATATCAATAATCAATGTTTCAATAGCAATGTTTCGATGACAATAGCAATACTAACTTCAATGTTCAATGGTAATACCTATGACGATGACTATATCAATGACAATATCAATGTCCATTGACCAATGTTCTACATTTCTATGGATTGATGACAATAATCTTGACGATAACAATGCTATGTTCGATGCTCAATACAATAGCTTACTGATGCTTGCCAATGATGCCTCCAAAGAGGTTCAATGCAAAATCCTTTAACAAAAAGGTTAGCTATACAAAAATTCAATGTCAAAGAAACCAGGAAAGACACCTAGCCTTATCCGAGACTCCGACTACACTCACCTCAATTTTTTGAGACCTTCAAGGCTCCCTAATGGCAATTTCCTTATTCTTTTGATTGATTGGTTCCGGTGGATTTGCTAATCCTCTCCTTGTTGCTCTTGGTCTAACAAACATAGAGGAATAGAGATTACAATAGATTTCAATGACACTAGCCAATTCCATAGCACAAATTAGCTATGAAAACAACAAGAATTAAGCTAGGAAATCCCATGGACAAACTTATAGGATTCGAATTCTTTGAACATAAAAAGCAACCATGATTTAGCCATGGAATCAACAACCTAATAGAGGGTTATTGCTTATCCGATCAATAGCTATAGTTTGGAATCAAGATCTTTAAGAAAATAAAGCTTTGATTGTTATCCAATGGAAGTGTGTGCTTGGGAGTTTGAGGAAGAAGATAGAGAAAGCAAACTTAATAGCTGGATAAGTTCTAAAGCCCTCTTTTACTCCCCTATTTTAATTTTCGATAGGTAATAGCTTTCCTTCAAGTGAAGGAAAGAATTCTAATCAATATACGTAAGTGGTGATTTAGATTGGAGAGAGGTTAATCATAAGGTTAGCCCCTTGACTTTCAATGCTTTATACTTCTACCCTCAAACTTCCAATTTACACAAAATGGCCACTAAACAGTTTTCAATGAATTCAATATGGTCCTAAAACAATAAATTGACTCAATTAGAGTCCACTATCAAAGTAATTAACTTCACAGTTAAAGTCAGTGCAATATTTAGACCTGTTCGGTGTAGGGTTTCCGATCGCTGGAACCCAATTCCGACTAGATTAGGTTTCAAGGTGTTACAAAAGGGTTTTGGATGTGTTACCAGTAGGTTCTTTGGCTAAGGTGCTTTCTTGCGTAGAAGCTTGCCCCTTCGGTGAAGAGAGAGATGAACAGGTTGTTGAACTTCTTCTAGGTAGGGAAAATGAACCATAGTACTTCCTTTTTGAATACATCGGCGCTTGTTATCGCATTCAGGAATATCGCAAGGGAAGTGTGCCTTCAAATAGGATTCGTGAAGAATCTATTATCATTACCCCGAAGGGTTGTACTGACGGGATTCCATATGGTTCTGATCGCAGCAAAAGGGAAAAGAAATATGTGGTTTTGAATTCACTTGTTGTCACTAGTTCGGTAAAAGATGAGAGTCACTTGTATTTCGAATGTAGTTCAAAGAGGAGAATGGATACTGGTAACGGCTTGCCATGATCTTGAGGTGGAATAATTTTTTTTACTTATATATGTATTGTAGCTCATTGACGTTTTTCGTTTATATGTGTTTCGTAGGGGAGTAGTTTCTCCTTTGCGGCTTGTTGGTGATGCAATGGGGAATCGGGTTGCGGTGTTGGATACGCCACTCTTTGTAGCTAGCAGCCACTTGTTAGGTTCATTAGGGCCAGTAAGAACGATGCGTTCGGTTGCTTCTAGCAGCAGGGGCATGAGTTCTTCTTGTCTCTTAACCACAGTTACAGCGGCGATGTCCTTAGTATATGTGATTTCTGTGGTTCCTTATTGGGGGTTTCCCCTGGTAACCAAAATGTCTTTGCAAGAGTACCAGCAAATGTTGTAGAGGTGACATGGAAAAGTGTGGCCAGGCAAATGAGGGCTTACGGCTCAAGAAAATGCTCATTGAGTGCTGAAGAAAAAATGTTGGGAAAAAGCGTGGTTGACGTTAGGATTACTGAAGTTTCGCCTAAGTTGAAATGCGACACCCTATCTATTTCGGTCGCACTTCCTAGCTCATCTTTTGTTGCTGCGAGTGGCACTACTGGGAGCGTTGTTTCTGTCAGCTCGGGTGTTGGCCTTTCTATCGTTTGTGGGTCTTCAGGTATTTTAAGTAATGTGTTATTGTTATTTTAAATTTGGTAGTTTTGTTGTTCAACTTGCGATAAGGTTTCGTTTGTTCGGCTTATTTGCAGGAATAAATGCTACGGATTCTATTTTTATTTGTTGCTCCACCGAGGATATGTCCTCTGGGGTTCCGCTTATGTTATCGAATTCTATTGGGGTACAGACTGTAAAATGTTAATGAAATTTAGTTTGGGGTTCAGCACCTAAAATATTACCCAAAAAGAGTTTTAGGTTTAACACCTAAAATGTTACCGAAAAATCAGTTTGGGGTTTGGCACCTAAAATATTACCCAATATGAGTTTCAAGTTTGACACCTAAAATGTTACCAAAAAATTAGTTTGGGGTTTGTTACTTAAAATGTTATCGACAACGAGTTTGGGGTTCCTGACCTATAATGTTACTGAAAACCAGTTTTGCGTTCTGAATTCAAAATGGTACTGGAAAATCAGTTTTGGGTTTTGACCCTAAAATGCTCTTGGAATTTAGTTCCGAGATCGGCACCTAAGTTGTTACCTACATTCGGTTTAACTCTAAAATATTAATAAAATTTAGTTTCGGGATTGACACCTAAAATGTTACCTACATTTAGTGTGGCGTTAGGGAACCTAAATTATTACCGAGATATTTAAGTTTTTAGTTTGTGTGAAACATTTCACTCGACACCTAAAATGTTACCGAAAAGCAGTTTGAGGGGTTAATGAACCTAAAATATTACGAATATATTTTACTTTCTAAGTTCAAAGGGAAACATTTAACTCGACACTGAAAGTGTTAAAAAAACAGTTTAAGAATAAAACATTTCATTAGCCAACTAAAAATGTTAACTAAAATTTATTTGAATTATTGATAATCTATAACTGAAAAAATAAATACCGCCGTATATTAGCCGCATTTTAACCTGCAGCACAGAAAGGGGTAGAATCGATGATTGAAATCGTGTACGTTCCTGATTCGGCCTCACATAAAGCTGATCTCCATCGACTCTATATATAGTAGTTCATCCATGCTTGACTATTCTCTTCTTTTCCTACGCCGATCCCATCGCCGTCTTGCTTTCTTCTTGTTCTTATATCTGATCCTTTTGTGTTTGGGTTTTCCTTCTAAAATCAATCGATCCCAAAAAATACGAAAGATAGGGTCTTTTTCTCTAACACAGTTTGGGGTCTGCGAAGAGCATAGGGAGATAATATGCCTTCGTTACCCTTTCAATCGATTTTGCTCCCTTTGATCCCTTCTTTGACCCTTTTTCATATCGGTTTATGTTTGTGTTCCCATCGTTTGAAACATCTTCAAAAGAGCGATCGTCGTCGTGGTAATCTTAGTTAATGTTTTCCCCTCAATTTCAGTGGTTTTTATTCCCTCTCTACTTTTTCCTTTCGTCCCCTCTCAATTTCCCCCTCTTCTTCTCGATTCCTCTGCTTTACCGTGCGATAAACAGGAATCTAGTTTGTTTTGTAGATCCGGGGATTGGTTTCCATCGTGATCTGGGGTTTAAAGATCCTCAATTGATTTCAGTAGCCGCCTAAAGAAAGGTATACGATTCCTGTGATGAACATGTATATAATCTTGCTGATATAGCTGTTTCGGTATTTGCTTATTTGTTTTTTCTTTCAGATTTTTGCAGTATTTATGAGTTAGGGTTAATTATGATGTATGATTGAATTTGTTAGCTACATTTGTATGAATATTACTTATAAAAGAATGAATCCCACCAACAATTTTTTTGGCAAATTTGTTTTTTTCCTTGTTTATTTGTTTAAATTTCTTGAATTTTTTATTGATCTTGATTTTGAATTAAATGATGTATATCATGTCCTCTATACCAAGTATGATATTTTACGTGCCTATAAAATTCTCTTCTCAAAACTTGTTACACTGGTGGACTGTCCATTTTTGCAGCTAACTAGGACTCTTTGGCTTGTATTCTAGGACATGTTGGGTTCTAAAGAGGTAGTTGATCTAAGTGAGATTAAACAGGCAATACCTTACGCTTGCTTGAATGGATATGATAATGAATGTGATGGCGGCGATCCGAGTGATGTGGACAATTTACTTGAGCAGGAACATCAACGCAAGCCTCCACGTAAGTGTTTGAGCAAGTCCGCATCATTTCCTTCCGGTGTTTCTCCTCCTGACGATGATGATGAAATTGAAACTTCGTTGATGTGGATATTCTTTGAGGACTCGGTGCAGTAACCTTGCTCTCGTTCAATTTCTTTGCCAGTTAGTGCCCTTTGTTCTTAAATTCTAGAGATTTTCTGATTGCTCTTGGTAGGTTCTTTAGATTAATGAATATACTATTTATAAGATTAACATTGTAATTATCGATGATTTGGATGAAGGCTCTTGTTAACTTTTTAGAATCTTTAGTTGGATCTTTCGTTCATTTAAAGATTCCCTCCGTTCTTACCTGCATTTACCCTTTAACAGACTCCATTGAAGCTAGTGTCTGCCCTTAAAGGTAGCCATGAGAAACAGGGATTACCAAAAAAGGAGATGAGAGTGGCATGGGCCCCTGACGTGTACGATCCTCTGCCAACATCTGTTTTGCACACGGTTAGAGGTAAAAAGCAGCAGAAGTCGAAGAACTATGAAGAAGAAAAATGGAAAGGTGCAGAAGGGCAACAACTACTAACGTGGTGGTAATGGTGGCGGTAAAAGCCACAACAGACACTTCCGCAGAGGCACTTGGAGTTCAGATAAGTGGTATAAACCACTTGAGGTTGACCCTCAGGCAACCTTGATGTTTTTAAGGTTGGTATTACAGACCCCTATTGTGGGACAAATTTTCTGAAAATATCACCAACTCGGATGCACTACTCCGTGGGCTCTTCGAGTAAGGCCCTTGGTTTTACTGATTCATGTAGATAAATAAACCCTTTTTTTCCTGCATTCTTTGGTATGAAAATTTAAACAGTTGCATATTAAATTGGTATTATGCTATGGTATTCTTATTATTATGGTGTGGGTTTGAAAGTTTTGTCACTGTGCTGTGTCTTAGGCAGCACCTGAACTGTCTTTAGCCTTGTAAAATATAATATTACTAATGCTACTTCACTGAGATAACAGTGAGATTTATTGGAATCTTATGCTCTTATTATTTTCTTAGCTTTGTGAACTAACACAGCATTTGTTGTATGAACGTGTCTTCTAAATCCATTAAGGCTTTGTTCGGCACAACTTGTCAAACCTTGGTTTGGCTGAGAATTTGTTTGGGGAGAAGCTGAAAATTCTGACTTATTTGAAACACCCGTTTGCAGCCAAATTTGGCGCAAAAATGTCTGTTTGAAGCGCTCACCTTGATCGTTCGGCACAACTTTTTCATCTAACAGCCAAAAGCTCGTTAGAAAAGTTGTGCCAAAGGGCCCTAAGATGGCATTAATTTCCATGGTTTTGGCCTCTTTTCAAAATATAGCCCCTACCAAGTGCGGGCATAATTCATCTACTCAGAACACCAATACAAAAGACAAGATCCAAATATTCAACTTTGGGCATATCGTAAGCCTAACAAATGCAAGATCCAAATATTCAAATTGTTGGATGAGGAACGGATGATGGAGATTAATAGCAACTAAAATGAGTACAAATTGGTGTTTTCCCATCCCGAAAGAAGAAATCATAGGTTTCAACTTCTATTGCATGTATTCTCACTTGTAGATTCCATCTTTGTTTTAATTGAATACCCACACCATTTGACAGTTTTGTTTGTTCTGAAGCCTGTTTCAGAAGGCTCGGATTCTGATCTCGGCCCAGGTCTGAATTACCTTGGCTTGGCAGGGTCAACGAAAATAGCCCATCCATGCAGAAACTTAGCATTCATTTCTTCTCTAGCCTTCTCAGCTTCATCGATGGACATATATGTAACAAAACCGAACCCTTTCGACCTTCCAGTGGCTCTGTCCCTTATAATTTTGGCTGCAAGACCATTTAAAGCAATATATGAGGATGAAAGCAGCACGAAGAAGTATGCTTGCTAGAAAAGAAACATAATCCAAGAGAAAAGGAAAGGATATGGGGAAAGGCTACGTTACCTTCAACAATCTGGCCAAAAGGGTTAAATGCCTCTTTAAACTGTTCATCTGTTGTTTCTCTTGAAAGACCTGTTCAATTGTCGGGGATAAGGGGAGAATACAATCAAAAAAGTGTCAGTAAGAAGTGATGAAAGGAACCATTCATCGATAGAATCGATGCTCTCCTCCTAAGGAACACAACCATTTCCTAAGGATAAAAAGAGTAATTCTGACTAAAATTTTTGAAGTGCAGTTGTGCACCATCGTCCCTTATTCAACCGTCTCAGATGTCAACCAGAGTTCCCCCAAACACTTCAGTAAATGGAAGAGAGGTTTTAAAGTCAAACTGAAGTGCCTGAGGGAACTCAAGTGAACAACCTTTCTCCTATTTCTTGCTTGCTAAAGTAAATGCCAGCACATGTTATTTATACAGGATTCAAAGTCTCAGAGGATAAGGCTGAACCTAGACTTGATCCTGGGTCGAACAGAAAGTTGAAAACGGAAGGAATGAAAGAGCTTTACATTTCTTCTCAATACACCTTTAGGACATCTCACTTTCAACAACTTGTGAGAGAATACACATTTAACCACATACATATATCCAAGCACAACCAATATCAGCTTCCCTACATGAACCCTATCCATTCTTGATCTAACCCACAATTCTGACTAGGTTCAAAGTCGTACAAAAATTTTCCCTTTGGAACGCTAGCATGACAACAGCAATAAAATAAGAAAAATAAACAGCCCTCTAATGCTGAAGATTATTTTAATGGATGCTAGCTTCTGATGTTGACCAAAGGCCATGAACCAGCTATTGCATTTCAAGGACTCCTTAGGGTTACTAAAACCCCAACAGAAGATAACTAAAATTGGAACCTTGGCTGGAAACTGCAATTCTGCAGCGCCATATACACTACTACTTCAATCCTTCTATTTATTTACCATTTAAGTATGAATGTGATTGCAATGCACCGTTCATACAAGTAACAAGGCAAATACTAAATTACTCGTGGAATGGCTAATTAGCGAAAAAAAAACCCTTTAGCTTATCTTCAATGAGAAATTGTTGTTTGTCATAATCAGATTATGCCTGTAAAGCTTTACGAGTCCCATAAATGTACGCTTTATGCTTAATTCAATAGAAAAAAGGAATGAATTCACAAATTTTCGCTGCTCAGCTTTCTACTACCGTACCGTATGCTTCCATTTTTCATGAAATTTTCTTAAAATTTCAACAAAAAAAAAAAGAAAATTGAAATGAAAATGAAAACACAAGGCAAAGCAATAGATAAACAAAGGAAACGATAAAGTACCGCTAATGAATAGCTTGGGGGAAGTAAGAGTCGAATTTAGACGAAGCGAAGCAAACTGAGAACGAAGAGTGTAAGGTTCGGTGAAGACACGGCGGAACCTGGAAGCTAATGCCATCGGAACAGAGTCAAAATTTGCAGAGACGACGGCCGTTGAAAGGAAATAATGGAACCCGGCAAGGTTAGGGTTTAAGGGATCATATAAGAATTTTAAATGTTGAAACGAAGGGCTGAAAGCTCGATTTTAATCAAAGCTTATAGCGTTCAATAGGGTAATTTATATTTTAATCATTAAACTTAATCTTCACTTTCATTTATATCATAAATTTTTAATTTAATCAAATTAGAGGTATTCAACTTTTATTATTTATAAACTAAGTTATTTAAATCACTAAATAAATTTAATAAAAAAATTGAAATCTACACTTTCATTTAACGTGTTTCATACGTACCCGAACTACGAAGGCGAGCCCTTTTCGAGCAAACCTTAGATTTTTCATCTTTTCCCCTTTCAGTTCTCCATTTTCTTCTGATTTGTTGCTCGAATGCTTGGTTCTGAGTGTTGGGCTTCTTCTTCTAAGAAGCGTCGTCGGTTATCAGCTCGATTATTGGGTCTTCTTAGGTGTAAAGGGTGAGTCACATGTCGTGTTTCGTGGAGGCATTTCCTGGTTCAATGAGTCTCTCTTTTTCCTGTTTTGGTTTTCTACGACTTATTTCTTTTTCATCCATGGTGGTTTCTCTTTGTATGGAAGTTAGGGTCTCTCTATTTGGTTTTTGCTCTTCTCAGGAAGGGGAAGATGTTTTCTTCAAGCTCTGAGTTATTCGTTGTTTCTTGTCTTTGCTCTTATTCTTCGAAGTCGATTGGGGGCTTTTTTTCTAGTCCTGTTTTGGAGCTTACGGTTGTGTCTGACCTAACTCTCTCCTACCTTGGTCGGGATTCTTGGAGTTGGATCCTTAAAGTACCTAGTTTTTGTAATACCCCCTCAACTAACTTAGAAGGTATAGCCAAACTAGAGAAAAAAACAAATAAACTTGTTATTCAAGTTAGTGTTCGATATGCTACAAGAACCCAAATCAAAGACAAATAACCAACCAAACAATCATACATCGAGATTAAATGTACCATGGGATTCGAATCAACCGATTAGAACCTTAATAATTTTAATTAATTGATAACAAAGATGTAATGACAAGATAGATTTATCAAAATTAGAACATTAGTGATTCAATTTGAACATCTCAAACAAAGTCTAATCTTTTAGTCTACCTATATATATATATATAAATAGTTTAGCCCTTTAGTCCCATAATCGCAAATTAAGTATCCAAGCAAACCAATTAAACACCCAACAATTTATGATATCACTCATTTGGGTTAATAACTTATTCATTTTAATGCTTAGGTTCGGCTAGCAAGAAGGTATAGATGAGACAATTTATCCTGAACCAAATTGAACAAGCATTAACAAACTATATCTCCAAACTTTTCGATTAAACCTTTAAGGTCATTGGTACGCTACGTTAGCTTCAACCAGGACTATGTTAACCTAACCATCAACCACAAGCAAGAAGACAAAAACATCCACATGGCATAAGAACTTATAAGTGACTATTTAAATAACCATCGCAAAATGCTTAATATGACATAGCATTAATACAACTACTTGTGCCACCTTCTAGGAGTTTAAAACAAAAATAGAAAACATACTTTTAAAGTTCCTCGTGACCTTGCTTAATCTCCTGACATTGATTAAGATCAACTTTTCCTGAAAAGTATCAAGGTGAGCAATTAGCTAGATAGCCTTGCAAATCACTTAAAAAATTGAGTGTAAAGCATCATGGCAAATTAGTTTAATACTTAGTTGTTCGAATTCATACATTAATGTCATCAATACTATTTTTCAACATATAACAAATGATCACATAGATATCATGCTCACTAGATATTAAGCAAATAAACTTATTTCAAGGTTGGTCTTACACAAATTCTAATTTAACCATGCTTCACCAAGAAGAAATACACATCATCATTCAGGTTACCGAGTTGCTCAACAAGGTAGAACATTCCAACTTTAATAGTCAATTTTACAAGCAACATTAGTTGATTATAATGGTATTGACTAGTTTTTAGTCTAGATATACACTTTCAATCACTATTATCAACAAGCAAGGGTACCGTGGTGCCATTGATATTTATATCCTTTTCGAGATAATACGAGGGTACAATAGTCCCAAATCAAGGGACCATAGTCCGAATCAAGCTAAGCTCAGGGTTCTATTGGCATGCTAATCTATCTAAGACTAATACTAATGAAGGCTCTTGTAATGTTTCCAATAAATCAATTGTAACTTTTATATCATTAAGTAATCCATCAATCTAACAATATGCTATTTATAGCATTCTAAGTCATCCAATTTACATTCATGCTTGATTTATCAAACTAAACTTACATACTTACCTTCGTGTACTTACCTTACCAAGGTTTAAGCAAGCCATAGAAAACATAGACATTCAAGCCTCAAGTGATAAACATCTAGATTTAAATTATTCAACAACCTTAAGCTTAATCAAAAAACATAGTTTACACTCACAGATACGCCAAGCTATTCCTGATCATGAATCACCATTCCCTTTTGCCTCTCACTCCCTTGATCAACTCCCTTTTTGTCTAAATATAACAACAATTTAATGGTGCATTAGAATCAACCCATTATCATTTAATTGTTACCTAATTATCACACACATGCCCAAACAAGCCTTAAGGTAAAATTTTCTCATGTTCCTCTATATATTTTCCAAATCATAGTAACAGATTTCTATAATTAAACAATTCAAGATATTGATCATTGACAAATGCCCAAAACAGTCCCTTATCAATAATAAGCATTTTCGAATATGCCCCTACTACACTACACACATTTTGTTCATTTAAACAACCTTTTTATCAAGTTTATAATTATCCAATTATCATTTAACTACTCATCATGTTTTAAGTCATCACTAAACAATTAAATTGGCCTCAAACAAAGCTTAATGAATTGAATTTTCTCAAAATAACCCCATGTGGTACTCCCTAATGCTGGGTAGTTTCTAACTCTTTATAAATTTACTTAGCAACTACCAAGACTCAATCTAAGGCATTCCCTTGTTTTCTCATCGATTAATACGTTCTTGCAATACATTAAATCCACTATTTTAACATCAATTCAAAGCTTAAACAGTCCATAGTTTATCAATTACCAAAAACAGTCTCATTCCAAGTTAATTCCGAACAAGCCAGCTTCCAATTTCTCAATTAACTTGTATAACATCACATGGATTTGTTAATTAAATTTCCAGCATTAGAAATCTCTATAATGATTCAAAATTGTCATTACTATTATGCTAAGTTACCCAATCATGTCTCATTTACATAAATTACATTATTATACTAAACTTCTATCAACTAAATCTCCCAATCATGTATCAATTTCCCATCATGCAAAGATTGAACCAAACTACATCAACCACATTACCAATCTTTGAAATAAAGAGACAACAAAAAGGAAACTTACATCCTTTGGCATATAAGTATGATTCAAGCACCAAAATAACCAAATTTCTAGCTAGTTATCACCATGGATAAATATTCTCCTTCTCTTTCTATTTCTATGCTTTTTCGCCTAAAGGAGAATGAAGAAGATGATGAAATTGTTTGGTTTCCATCTAAGATTAAAGCAACTACATGTGTCCCTTCACCACAAAGCCACACCATCAATCTCTTACTAATTATTAATTTACCATGCAATAGTCAAATTTTGAGTGTTATACTATTATGGCCATCTCAATCTAGTTCTCCCATTTCCTAACATTTCAATTCGGTCATACATGGTTCTTTAAAATGGTCACTTAAATTTAATTCCTTAAAAGTGGTAACAAGACATTTTCCCTAGTCACAATTTCAAATCCCTCCCCCTTAAGGAAATTCGTCCTCGAATTTACCTGAGGAAAATAGATATGGGTATTGATCTATCATGGTAGATTTAGGCTCCCGCGTAGCTTCTTTATCCTTATGGCTCTTCCATAAAAAATTGACGAGTGAGATTGTTTTATTACGAAGCTTCCTATCTTCTAGGTCAAGGATCTGAATTGGCTCTTCTTCATAGGATAAGTCTTGGTTCAATTCAACTTCATCCAGTTGAAGAATGTGAGATGGATTAGATCGATGCTATGCAACATTGACACATGGAATACATTAGGAATCCTGTTAAACTCCTCAGGAAGTGCTAATCGATAAGCAATAAGGCCATTCCTCTCAATTATTTGGAATGGCCCAATGAAATGGGGGCTGAGTTTTCCTCTTTTTTTTGAATCTAAACACCTTTTTCCACGGAGATACTTTGAAAAACACTTTATCTCCCACATAGTATTGGATATCCCGTCTTTTACAATCAACAGCCTTTTGTTGATCGAAAGCTTCTTTCAATCGATTGCAAATAACTTGGACTTGCTCTTCCATCTCTCGAAGAAGTTCAGGCCCTAAGGCTTTGTTCTCTCCCAATTCCATCCGACACAAAGGTGTCCTGCATTTTCTTCCATAAAAAGCTTAAAAGAGAGCTATCCGAATGGAAGATTGATAGCTATTATTGTATACAAATTATGCTAAAGGTAGGGCTTTCTCCCAATTCTTCCTGAAGTCAATTATACAAGATTGAAGCATGTCTTCTAAAACTTGTATTGTTCTTTTAGATTGACCATCCGATTGAGGATGAAAGGCTATGCTAAGGTTTATTTTAGTCCTAAGATCTTTTTGTAGAGATTTCCAAAATCTAGAAGTAAATCTAGAGTCTCGATCAAAGATTATAGAGATTGGAACACCATGAAGTCTTATTATCTATCGAATGTAAAGCTCTGCCAACTGATCCAGGCTTATGCTCATTCAAACAAGAAGGAAATAAGCTGATTTGGAAAATCTATCAACCACCACACAGATTGCCTCATTTTTCCTAGGTGACAAGGGCAACCTACTCACAAAATCCATAGTTATTTGATCCCATTTCCATTGAGGTATTTCAATGGGTTGCAACAATCCCGAAGGGACTTGATGTTCTACTTTCACCTTCTGGCATACTCAGCATTTAGATACAAAGTCTGTGATAGCAGATTTCATCCCTGGCCACCAGCATAACTCCTTCAAGTCTTTATACATCTTCACCGATCCAGGATGAATCGAAAAAGGACTATTGTGAGCCTCTTGTTTACCATCAACCACAAGCAAGAAGACATAAAACAACCACATAGCATAAGAACTTATAAGTGACTATTTACATAACCATTGCAAAATTCTTAATATGACATAGCATTAATACAATTACTTGTGCCACCTTCTAGGAGTTTAAAGCATATATAGAAAACATACTTTTAAAGTTCCACGTGCCCTTGCTTAATCTCCCGACCTAAATTAAGATCAAGTTTTCCTAAAAAGTATCAAGGTGAGCAATTAGCTAGATAGCCTTGCAAATCACTTAAACAATTGAGTGTAAAACATCATAGCAAATTAGTTTAATACTTAGTTGAATTCCGATATTTGTGTCGTAACAGTCCTGGCTTAATGGATGTTGACCAAATATTTAAATCAATCCTTACCATCCCAAGGTAAATGATAATTAAAAATTGACAATGTCATAACATTATACCTAAATGCTTGCATCAGGCATAAAGGTGACGTACAAAATTTGAACCATAAGTTAACACGGTAGTCAGGCTTATATGATGTCGATTTAATCTATGGTCCGATGTATCATCATCCTTATTAATTAAATGTCCAATTAATTTGAACCCACCAATTTGATAAAGCTCGTTCAATTAAGGTCAATTTTCAATTAAGTACAGTTAATTAAATTCAATTTAAATTCCAACAATTTCGATCCATTTAAAAGCAACAAATATTTTGGTACCGATTTTTGGGCGTGATGGGGTTGCTAATCCTTCCCCACACATAACCAACTCCCGAACCCTTTTTCAAAGTGAATCTCTGGTTTTGTGGTGCTCAACCTACCTTACTCAAGTGGCCGGTGGCGACTCAAAATCTTTATTATTTTCAAAAAATAAGAAATTTTCAAAGAAATCCCCCATATACCAAATTTTAAAAAATGATGGGGATGACCCGTAGCGAAAAGATAAAAAAGGTCGCTACAGCATGGCGACTCCGCTAGAGACCATTTTGTTTTTACAAAACAAAAGGAGAGTTAAGCCAAGAAAATATTTGTTCTTTTAATGATGGAAATTGTTGAAATTTTAATTGACTTTTGTGAAGTTGATTCTTTCTTGAAAATGTGGCTTCAATTGCACGAGCTTTGATAATTGGTGGTTTTCGGATTAATTTTTCATTTAATTTCTAAGGAATCACCGACATGTGTTGCAACATAATCATCAAGCTCTATACCCGAGCTCTGTCCCTTAAGTGGGAGTGAAATTCCACATACCCACGTGAGTAGCCCTCCACGGGTCGGTAATTCACTTCTAGAATCCATGCCTTTGACACGTTAGCAACCCTCCACTTCATTAGGCCGTTCTTTCCCTCGAACCAAATCCAATTTTCAAGCTTGTAATGAGCCAGAATTGGGGTTCTTGTTGCCTTGATAGGTAATAAGATAGGTTTGGGTACCCTTAATTAGAACCAAACCCATGCGTGAAAATCTAATACTTGCAAAAGTCGCTTACGTATTGCTCGATAGGTCGACCAGCTTGTTTAAGATACAAGAATCATTTTTGGCGCTCGGCCAGATATTGTTCACTGATATATTTCTTCTTGAACTCATCGAGGAAAAACTTCCAAGTGATAGACTCTGTAGGAGCAGTCAGGGTAGTGGTTTCCTACCAGCTCAGTGCTTCGTCTGCCAACAGAGCGATGGCACACTCGAGTTTATGCTCATTAGGACATGGCAATTTTTTAGTCAGAATGTGAGTAGTGGCTTCTAATCAGTACTCTGCTACTTTAGGATTAGCCTCATCTGTGCTAGTGAAAGTATAGGCCCGATCTGAGCCAACTTGTCAATAGGGGCTCAACTTACTACAGGAGTAGGAGGTGGAATCATATGTTCTCTCTTTAGGGTGGATACGAGATGATCAAACATCTCTTTCATGCTTAACAAGCATTATTGTTGTACATGATTTACAACTGGGCTTCCTGTTGAGCAGCAGCCTTAGCTCGAGGTTGAGCTTGCTGTTGCGGAGGATTCTGCTTCATCCGCACGCTGCCTCCTTCGTTAGAGGATCCTACAGGACTCTCGTCATCCCGATAAAGTCTCATTTCTGACATTCTAGTTCAATCAGAACAATAAGAGTTTTAGTTTTCACATTTAAGCAACAATACAAGCTTATATCAAGTCTCCTAGGTGGCACAATATCCTATATGATGCAAATGAACTTAGCTTAGTCCTAGAACCGACTAACCTGACTCTGATACCAATAAATGTAACACCCCATCCCTGGGTTAGCCGTAATCCGGTTCGAGAGCGTTACTGAATTGAGAACAAAGCAAGAGATAGGTTACTTGTTCTGCAAGTAACCCTAACACAAGTAACTTGACATGCAAGTAATCCATTATAATCAAACATGTCATACAAAGCATACTTTTAAACATTGGGCATGCCAAATAGGGTACAAATTTATTTATTTTCATTTCTTTTCAAGTATGCATTTAGGTTACTACTTTTCATGCTTAATTAACAAACTTTATTACATATCAAATATACATTCCATTAGCAAGAGCTATTCTTTCAATTAGCCTAATTGCATTCCAAGATACTACTTATTTAACCAAGCAACATGATCAATACAAGGCATCCTCTATCATTCGAATAGCCATAGCATATACAAAAATGGTTCATTTCATTTCATTTTCAAGTTAATCAACCAAGTAGCTTTTTTAGGCATCTTCAATTTCATATAATTACATATGCATGTTCAATACATACCTTACCTCCAATCCAATAAGCATTTTCTAATCACACCAATGGCAACAAGAACAATTATGCATAGATATACATTTTAATTTAGCATTCAAGTGACACTACAAATAAGTCACCACAACATTGAATAATTTACAAGATTTGCGCAACAACATACTAATATATACATATCAAGATAGCCATATATATACATAATTCGAGGTATCAAAGTTGGTTACATGATAGGCCCAACAAAAACATTACATACACTAGTCATATATATACACCCAAAATGCATGTTCAAAGCTAACTATTACAAGTTCTAGTGGCACCAAACTAGGAGCATACAAAGAGTATGAAAACATACTTTCAAGCTTGCTTCAAAACATTGCTTCGAGCTCAATAGATCCTCTAGAAAGTGTCTTTAATCTGTTATGGGAAGAATGAAGAGTAGAGTGGTAAGTACAAGTTGTGTACTTAGTGAGGTAACACTAAGTCTAGCAAATTTCCAAGTTTACTTATCCAAGTGTACAAGCATTTCAAGGAATCAAGATCATCACTAGAAGTCATATACTATTAGAATGTATGGGGTAAACATAGGCAAGCTTCACATATCACACATTCAACATAGCAACATCCATCATGTATACCTAGCATGATATTAGAGTTATTGCTTAGAAGACAAGCAATCAAATACACCAAGTACAAAGTAGACATTCTTACACAACAAGCATCATTTATGTATAACTTTCATGTGAAGTAATAAGAATACAATCCATCATATATCATCTTTCAAGACAAGTAACGTTCATATAGCAATCTTCCAAAACAAGTACTGTTCATACAACATTCTTTCAAGTCAAGTAATGTTCATTTCAAGTTATTATTTCATTTAATAACTCCCTTGGTAATTAGTTCACTAGATAATCAAATCTTCAACAATATGCACCGTCGTGCCAATATGCACTGCAGTGCCAATATGCACCATAGTACCAAGATGAGCTCTAGATTCTAAGGCATGCCCTCCTATCTATCCAAACTAGCTACCAAGGTTGTTTTATTATCAATTTCATTCAAGCTTTATACAATTCATTAATCAATACATGATTATGCCTTTCAAAGGCCAATCCCTTAGGCTTATGGAGTCTTAACTCCCAAGACAAGTTTATCCATGCCATTCGAATGGCATGAACACAAGGTGGTACCATTGTTCATTTCATTTCAAGCAAGTCATGCATATCAATCACAAACACATTCATATGTATGCAATGTGCGTACCTTATTCTCCAAGCAAGCATGCCATTTCATTTGCTTAACAATCAAGTAAACAAGTAGAACATGGCATCCAACAAGTTGTCATTCAGATCATTCTTCCCTTAATTAGCCAAATATATATTAGGTCATGTTACATGGCAATGTCATTGAATTAACACATTAGCAATATTGGTTAGGACCTAAGTCCTAACCCTAAGGAAGGTTACACTCACAATACTCCTAGCTAATCACTTGTCTTGTATCCAAATCCCTTTGCCTCTTGCTTTGGGATGTTCACTCTTTTCTTCCTCTTCCACAACTTGCTGCCCTTGGTCCAGCAAGTATAACACATACAATTCATCAAAACACGCACATAATGTCACACATACATAGTAATAATGTTACCACATTTGTATCTAACCTTTAACTATTGTTTTTATGCTTTCTTTTAAGCATTTCTTACTTGTTCATCTCTATATTGTTATTACCTCATTTTAGGACATAATTGGACAGATTACAATGTCCCAAAACTGTTTTGGAAACAATTTGCTTCTAGGTGCAAAAATAGTCCCAAACTGCCCAAGACACTACTGCCTGGCAGTTTGCACACTATCTCTTTAAATGGTCATATCTTTTAATTCGTACGTCGGAGTTTCGAATAGTTTACATCATTGTAAAGATTATTTAATTTCCTTTCCAATGGTATAAGGCTTGCATTCTCATGCTTAGCCAATCGAAACAGTTTATTGTTCAAAGACAGGGCATTTACACTGTCTGGACAGTTTGCACTCTCCAGCTATTTCTAATTACAGTTTGCAGCATAGAACCCATAATTCAATTATGCTTTCACCTAATGAAATTGACATACTAAGGATCATGTCACTAAAATTTCAGCCCTTAATTGGATCTATACAAATTTTGGTGAATCTTCAAAGTTACTGCCCATAATAGAGCAATTCTGGGTGGATTGCACCTATTCACATTTTAATTCCTTAAATTCATTTTAACCAATGTTTTGGCCCTATAATTCATTTCATATGAAATCCTAAACATGTTTAGTAAATGTTAATTCATTTTTCAAGGTGGCCAAAACAGAGTAAGTTGGTTAAGTTGCCTAATTTTGCATGTTTACACAATTTGTTCATACTAAAACAGTTTCTAGGCTATATGACTTTGTTCATACTTTTATCTTTCTTTTCCAGCATTGGTTACTAACAATTTAGCTTGTTTAACACCTTAATTACATTACCTAATCATGATCATGTTCAATTTATTAGTTCCATAGCTCAATTACATGTTCTAACAATTCAATTCTTCCAACAACATTTTATTTCAAATTTCCAGCAACCTAATTCTTGTTACACCATCACTTACACATAAATTCCACTCTAATTCGAGTTGCCCATGGTGTATACAAGTACAATTTCATCATTCTCTTCATTTCTAACAACCTAACAACTCAACTAAGCATTATATATCATCTAAATAAGAATTTTAAGCATGAATCAGTTTGGACATCATGTATTTACCTTAGTAATACTGCCACCAAGTTGAGTTTAGCTCAATTTCAACTTTGACACCATAGATTCAAGCTTTTTCTCACAAGAAACCCTCCCTTTCTCACTTTTTCTCTTTATTTTCGGTTATGAAGAAATGAAGAAGAAGAAGATGGTTTTGGTTAAGTGGACGTAATGGAGGGGGAATGGACATGTGGATTAGCCATTAATTACTTAATATTTATCATGCATTCCTTTGTTTTCCTTTTAACTCACTTTAGTCCATTAATTTGGCATTCATATTTGTACATTTTAATGTTTTAGCCATTAGCAATTTGTATTTATTTCTTATCCAATTCGGCAACCACATTGATTATTTCTTTTGATTTGGTCATTAGCCGATTGCTATTTGCCTTTTTTCATTTTGGCAATTCACTTTGTTAATTATTCAATTCAACCCTTAATTGACTTTACTTAATTCAAGATTATTTAACTATTTAGGAATTCTAAATAGTGGTAACATTCTAAGTCCTATTTAGGGGTATTATAGGGATACTACCAAATGAGGGTAAAAGTAGAAGATGTACCCAAGACAGCCTTTCGTACTCGATATGGCCATTTTGAATTCCTTATAATGCCATTCGGGTTAACGAATGCACTGGCTGCTTTCATGGGCCTAATGAACCGTGTATTCAAGCCCTATCTTGACAAGTTCGTGGTCATCTTCATTGATGACATTTTGGTGTATTCTCGAAATAAGGAAGAACATTTTGAACACCTTTGAATTGTATTGCAAACTCTCTGAGAACGTCAATTGTTTGCAAAGTTCTCTAAATACAAATTTTGGCTATCGAAAGTCTCGTTCCTTGGCCATGTCATCTCGGCAGAAGGGATTAAAGTAGACCTGAGCAAACTTCAATCCATCCTGAATTGGAGACCTCCGAGGAATATTGGTGAGGTCAGAAGCTTTCTCAGTTTAGCCGGGTATTATTGATGTTTTGTCAAAGGATTCTCATCCATTGCCGCAAGCTTGACTAAGATAACTTGCAAAGATACACCCTTTGTGTGGTCGGAGAACCAACAGCAAAGCTTCGATCAACTTAAACAAGCCCTGACTCATGCTCCAGTTCTCATCCAACCAGTATCGGGCAAGGAGTATACTGTTTACAGTGATGCGTCTCATTTGGGACTAGGATGTGTCCTAATGCAAAATGCAAAAGTGGTAGCTTACGCTTCATGGCAACTAAAACCACACGAGTCGAACTACCCTACACACGATCTAGAATTGGCAGCTGTCGTGTTTGCTCTCAAAATATGGAGACATTACTTGTACGGGGAGAAATGCAACTTGTTCACAGACCACAAGAGCCTCAAATACCTCTTAACTCAGAAAGACTTGAATTTAAGGCAAATGAGATGGCTAGAGTTACTTAAAGACTATGATTTGGTTATCGACTACCATCCGAAGAAAGCAAACGTGGTTGCTGATTCCCTTAGTCGCAGACCATACTCGGGTAACTCCTCAAAATCTAAATCCTAGAATAATCCATTCAAATTAAACCTTTCTTGACTTACAAGCAACCATTCGAAAATCTCCCTTAATGATCTTGTCCATTTGTTTGTAGCTTCCTTGGCTATCAATGCTCATTTTCGTTTATCCAAAGGACGAAAATTCTTGTCTGAACTTCAAGTTCAATCTAGTCAAATCTTGAGAATCAAAGAGCTCCAACAAATTGATCCAGATCTTCAAAAGATCATGTCCAAGTTAGACTCTGAGTTTAATTTTGACTTCTCCCTCAAGTCGAATGGACTCCTCTATTTCAAAGATAGAGTATGTGTTCCTAACAACGAGGAACTAAGACACAAGATGTTGCAAGAAGCTCACCAAAGCTCTTTCTCGATTCACACTGGATCGGTTAAAATGTAGAAGGACCTAAAGCCACTATATTGGTGGCCAGGCATGAAATCGGCTGTCACAGGATTTGTTTCAAAGTGCTTAACTTGTCAGAGAGTCAAAGCCGAGCATCAAGTCCCCACTGGACTGCTACAACCAATCAAAATCCCTCAGTGGAAATGGGATTGGATTATAATGGACTTTGTTATTGGTCTTCCTTACACTCCAAGAAAGAACGATGTTGTGTGGGTGATTGTTGATAGATTCACAAAGTCTACTCACTTTATCCTTGTTCGAATGAACATGAGCTTGGAAACCTTAGTTGAGCTATACATCCGTGAAGTGATTTGATTACACGGTGTACCTACAACTATAATCTATGATCGGGTCCCCAGATTTGCTTCCCGGTTATGGAATTCCTTATAGAAGGCTCCAGGAGCTAGAGTGCACCTTAGTACAGCCTTTCATCCTTAATCAGATGGACAATCTAAAAGACATGCTACATGCTTGTGTTATAGACTTCAGAAAGAACTGGGAGAAATCTCTACCCCTAGTAGAGTTTGCTTACAACAATAGCTACCAGACATCTATCCAGATGGCTCCCTTCGAAGCTCTATAAGGAAGGAAATGTAGAACTCCCTTGTGCTGGTCTAAACTGGGAGAAAACAAAATATTGAGACCTCAATTGCTCAGAGAAATCGAAGAACAAGTGAAGATCATTCACAATCGATTAAAAGCAGCCTTTGATAGGTAGAAAGCATATGCAGACTTGAAAAGGAGAGACATCCAATACAATGTTGGAGACAATGTAACATGCCAAATCCTAGCTTAGAAGTATTGGAACCAAATTGTATAAATTGATAGCTTAATTGAATTTAGAATTAAGCTAAATTGAATAGTCAAGGGTCTAATTGAAAGGATGTATGAAATAAGTGATCAAATTAAAAAGGACCAATTTGAATTAAGTAAGAAAGATTAGGCTTGCATGATAAATTCTATGATTCTCTTATTTTCCCTTGACTAATTATATAATTAGTTACTAACTAAGGTTAGTTTAGTAAAATCCTAATTCCACTAATGTGGATATCCACATTTGCCAACATCTTCTTCATTTTCATTATGTTAACCGATTGAAGAAGAGAGAAAATAGAGTGAGAGAAAGCTTGAAAAATTTAGCCATTGAAGAAGGGAATTAAGCTTGCATGTGTAGAGATTTTTCACTTAATTTAAGCTAGAAGCAAAGTAAGATTCTACTTGTGTTCAATTAAATAGGCAAATGTATATGTGGAATTGGACTGTTTTGATGATTATAGATAAGATTTGCTATTGAATATGTTGTTAGATGATTGAATGGTTCTAGAATTATACAAAATTGAAGAATTGACACTAGGTAAAATGCTGGAAATTATGTGTTTGTGATAGTGTAATTAGCTAGGTTGCTGGAAAATTGAATTGTGTTGTTGAAGTGAGAATTGAATGATTAGAACTTAAAATGGAGCTATGGAATTAAGGAATTGATTATGAGCATGATTAGATATTGTAAAGAAGGTGGTAAACAAGTTCAATTGTTAGCAAACAAGGCAGGAGAAATGAAGGATAAAAGCATGAACATAGTTATGTAACATAGAAACTGTTTTCTGGAATTGAAATTGAGTAAACATGCAAAATTAGGCATTATAACCAACTTGCCCTATTTTGGCCGCCTTGAATAATGAATGAAAAATGACTAAACATGTTTAAGATATCATATGAAATGAATTATAGGGCCAAGACATTGGTTAAAATGAATTTAAGGCGTTAAAATGTGAATAGATGCAATCTGCCCAGAATTGCTCTGTTCTGGGCAGTCACTTTGAAAATTCACCAAAAATTTTATAGGTCAAATTCAGGGCTGAAATTTTAATGACATGATCCTTAGAATGTATATTTTCATTAGGTGAAAACAGAAAACTGGGTCCTATGCTGGAAACTGTAAATAGGAATTGCTGGACAGTGCAAACTGTCCAGGCAGTGTAAATTCCCTGTATTTGAACAATAAACTGTATTAATTGGATAATAAATAAAATGGAACTATTACATGGTCTTATATCAATTTTGTTATCTTTCCAACGGTATATAGCAATCGAAATTCCGACGTACGGATTAAAAGATATGGCATTTAAAGGGACAGTGTGCAAACTACCAGGCAACAGTGTCCTGGGCAGTTTGGGACTGTTTTTGCACCTAGTAACAAATTGTTTCCAAAATAGTTTTGGGACATTGTAATCAGTCCAATTATTCCTTAAAATGAAGTAATAACAATGTGGAGATAAATTGGTAAGAAATGCTTAAAAGGAAGCATAAAATAGTAGCTAAATGTTAGGTAAAATATGATAAATTGCTACTATGATTGTATGATATATTGTGCTTGTTTTTGATGAAATGTGTACGTGTTATGCTTGCTAGACCAAGGACAGTAAGTTGGGGAAGAAGAGGATAGGAGTGGACATCCCAAAGCTATAGGCAAAGGGATTTGGATCCAAGATAATTGAATTGCTAGGAGTATTGTGAGTGTAACTATCCTTAGGGTTGGGACTTAGGTCCTATCCTACCTTGTTATTACCTAAATGAATTGTCAATGCCATGTAACATGACTTAAAGTATATTTGGCTAATTAAGGGAAGAATGAAATGTATAACAACTTGATTAATGCCATGATCTTTGTGTTTACTTGGGTGTTAAGCAAATGTAATGAATTGTGTGTCATGTTGCATTACTTATGCCTAAGGTATGAAATGACATGCTTGCTTGGAGAATAAGGTACGCATATTGCGTACATATGCTTATGTCTGTGAATGCTATTCATGGCTGATTGAAATGAATTGAACAAGGATACTACTTTGTATTCATGCTATTCGAATGGCATGGATAGTTTTGTATTGAGAGTTAAGACTACATAAGCCTAAGGGCTTGGCCTTTGAATGGCATATTGTTGAATTGAATAAAGAATTGTACAAAGCTTAAATGAAATGGATAATCAACAAACTTGGTAGCTAGTTTGATAGATAGGAGGGTATGCCTTAGAATCTTGAGCTCATATTGGCACTACGGTGCATATTGGCACTACTGTGCATTTTGGCACTTCGGTGCATATTGTTAAGATTTGATTATCTAGTAAGCTACTTACCAAGGAATGTTGAAAGATGACTTAACAATTCAAATGATCATTGCTTGTATTGTAAGAAACTATTATGAACTTCCTTGCTTTGAAAGAAGACACAAAAATGGATGTATAACTAGTTACTTTCATGAAATAAATGTATAGATGAATGGCTTTGTGTATGAATGCCAAATTGGTGATTAGAGTTTTTTTGATTGCCTGTCACCTAAGTAAGATGATCGAATGGTACATGAGTATTATGATGTATGCTGCTTGTCTTCTAAGAAAGGTGTTCGAATGTTATGCTATGATTACATGATGGATGTTGCTATGATTGAATGTGTGATATGTGAAAGTTGCCTATGTTTTCGTCCTTGCAATTCGAATGGTACATGATTTATGGTGATGGTCTTGATTCTTTGAATTACATGTAAACTTGGATATGTATGCTTTGAAATTGACTAGATTTAGTGTTACCTCACTAAGTACATAACTTGTACTTACCCCTCTACTCTTCATTCTTCCCATAACAATTAGAGATTACTTCAAGAGGATATCTTGGGTTTGAAGAAACACTTGAAGAAAGATTAAAAATATGAATTTATACTCTTTGTATTCTCTAGTTTGGTGGCATTAGATTTTGTAATAAGTAGCCTTGTTCATGCATTTGAATATTTGTTTAAGACTAGTTTGTGTAATGTTTTGAATGGGCCTATTATGTAACCTATTTGGATGACTTAAACTATGTTTGAACCACGATATTATGTATATATATAAAGTAGTTGTTGCGCATATTGTGATGAAATTCAATTGATTGATGAATCCTTGTATGTATCAAATGTTAGACCAAAGTTGTATGATAATGCATTTGTTCTTATGGCCATTAGCATGATTCGGCTATGTGGAGTTTGAGGCTAAGGTATGTTAAGCATGCATTATCAATGTATTAGCCAAGTATACTATGAAATGTGATGACTTGATTGTAAAGAAACAATTGAAATGTGATTAGGATTACCATGTTGTTCGAATGGATGCATGAATGTGCAATAAGATGTAAGTTGTATGCTTTGTAATGATCATGTTGAATGATTGAATAAGTAGTTTCTTAAGATGCAAGTAAGCTAGTTAAGACATGCTTGGTGACCACCTAATTTATTCGAATATGGCATTGGAGTTATAGTAAGAATGAAAGTTGAAATATGTTGAATAGTAACTTAAAGTGAAGTATGCCACACTTGTGTTTGTTGTTTGAATGATGTATGTAATTTGAATGGATTGATAACATGACAATAGTAACTTAGGTTATAAGCATGAAATGAAACAAAATGGTACCTAAATTTGTATGCTATGTATGTTGTTGGTTTGTTTAATGTGAATTGTTGTATGTATTTATTGTATTGAAAGGTTTAGTTTAGGTTACTTGCGCATCAAGGCAAGTATTCTGAGGTTACTTGTTCGACAAGTAACCTATCTATTGCTTTGTTTTTGTTCCGGTAATGCTCCCGAACTGGGTTACTGCTAACCTGGGAAAGGGTGTTACATTTATTGGTAATCAGAGCTTTTTGGTTGATTTTATAAGCTCACTTGCATCATATAGGATATTGTGCCACATAGGAGATTATATATAAGCTTGTGTTGTTGCATAAATGTGTAAATGTGATAACTAAGACTCTATTTGTTTTGATTGAACTAGAATGTCAGAAACAAGATTGGGTCGGGATAATGAAAGTCCTGTAGGCTCCTCGAACGAAGGAGATAGTGTGGGGATGGAACAAAATCCTCCTCAACAGCTAGCTCAACATCGAGCTTAAGCTGCTGCTCAATAGGAAGCTCCTGCTATCAATCCTATGCAACACGAATATCTTACAAGTATGAAAGACATGTTTAATCATCTCGTAACTGCCCTAAAACAAGATCATCTCATTGCTCCTACTGTTACTGTGCCAAATCGAGCCTCTATTGACAAGCTGGCTAAGCATCTGGCATATATACCTTCACTAGCACCGATGAGGCTAATCCTAAAGTAGCTGAGTATTGGTTAGAGGCCACTATTCGCATTCTGACAAAACAATTACCATGTCCTAATGAACATAAACTCGAGTGTGCCATCGCTCTATTGGCAGATGAAGTATTAAGCTGGTGGGAAACCACTACTATGACTGCTCCTGCGGAGTCTATCACTTGGAAGTTCTTCATTGATGAGTTCAGGAAGAATTATATCAGTGAACAATATCTGGCCGAGCCCCAAAAATAATTCCTGTATCTTAAACAAGCTGGCCGACCTATCGAGCAATACGTGACTTTTACAAGTATTGCAAGTATGGGTCAAAATATATCAAAATCGAGGCTGACAAGTGCTGAATGTTCATCGACGGGTTAAATGATGAATTAAGCCTGATATTCACTGCTTTGGTATTACCGACTTCTAGAACTTGTTAAACTAGGCTATTGCTACTGAGGCGAAGATGAAAGCCTCGTAAAGATGCAAGAGCAGACACTCCTAGAAAGACAAACAACCCAAGAACGATGATAAGCCACACTGGAAATCAAAGAAGTCTAAATATTCCAAGGGACACTCTTCGAACTATAATCCTAATTAAAAGAGTAGTTACATCCTGAAACCTCAAACGGTTGTAAAGACTTCAGCCCTTGTTGTTTCTGTTGATAGTACAGGGAATCAGGCTAAAGCTAATCAGTACACTACTTGCAAGTTCTGTCAGAAACATCATACTGGCCAGTGTAGAGTTCAACAGAATTTATGCTTTTCATGTGGAGCCTCTAATCATTATATTCGAGATTGTCCTCAGAATCCCAACAAGGCTTCGAATCGAGCTTCTGCAATTGCTAGCTCAGCTCCTCCTAACCAAAACAGAGCACCCAGACAAGCTCAGTCTGGGAATTAGGGGAATCAGAAGGGCCCTTATTCCAACTCATCAGGAGTCTCGAGCCCCTGCTCGTATGTATCACATTCGTGGTAAAGATGATGAAAAAGCTCCCGATGTTATTACAGGTACCGTTGAGTTAAATTCCAGTCCTGCATATGCTTTAATTGATTCAGGGTCTACCCATTCATTTGTTTGTTTTGCCTTGATCAACAAGTTAAAATTGAAACCCAAAATTATTGAATCAAATCTTGTAGTTTTGAATCCATTAGGGGGAAAACACCCATTAACTTGCACCATAAGCAAGCTCCATTGACCATTCCAAATATCACATTTCCTATTGATCTTTATGTCTTACCATATTGTGAATTTGACTTGATATTGGGGTTAGTTTGGTTAAGTAAACACGAGGCTTGGGTAGATTGCCAAAATCGGAGATTGTATCTCCGGGGTTTAGGGAAAGAATCCATTCTCTTAATAGACAAGAAACCAACTTCAATCTTTGCTAAGATGATTCTCCAAGATGAAATTGACTTTGGTTTGCCTAGCATGCCTGTTGTTTCTGAATTCACTGATGTTTTTCCTGAGAAACTCTCTGGTGTCCCTCCGACTAGATAAGTAGAGTTCGAGATTGAAGTTCAACCTGGAACAGCTCCGGTGTCCCTTACACCCTATAGAATGGCACCTGTTGAGTTGAAAGAATTAAAGAAGCAACTTCAGGAGTTGCAAGATAAAGGTTTCATATGACCTAGCACTTCTCCTTGGGGTGCACCGATTTTGTTTGTAAAGAAGAAAGACAAAACTATGTGGCTTTGTATTGATTATCGTCAATTAAACAAGCTCACTATCAAGAATCGGTATCCCTTGCCCAGAATTGAAGATCTTTTTGATCAACTTAGGGATGTTACCGTATTCTCTAAGACTGACCTTCGATCGGGGTACTATCAAATGAAAGTGAAAGAACAAGACGTACCCAAGACAACCTTTCGTACTCGATATGGCCACCTTGAATTCCTTGTAATGCCATTTAGGTTAACGAAGCTCCGGCTACTTTCATGGATCTCATGAATTGGGTTTTTGAGCCCTATCTCGATAAATTCTTAGTTGTCTTTATCGACGACATTCTGGTGTACTCTCAGAATAAGGAGTAACATGCTGAACACCTCCGAATTGTCTTGTAAATACTCTGAGAACATTAATTATATGCCAAGTTTTGCAAATGTGAATTCTGGTTACCAGAAGTTTCTTTCCTCGGCCATGTTATCTCGGTTGAAGGAATTAAAGTCGATCCGAGTAAGATTCAGTCTATTCTGAATTGGAGACCTCTGAAGAGTGTAAGCAAGGTCCGAAGTTTTCTTGGTTTAGCCGGGTATTACAGAAGATTTGTTAATGGTTTTCCTCTATTGCCGCAAGCCTTACGAAACTTACCCGGAAAGATACACCTTTTGTTTGGTCGGAAAGCCAACAACGAAGCTTTGATCAACTTAAGCAAGCTCTGACTCATGCCCCGATACTCATCCAACCAGAATCGAGCAAGGAATTCACTGTTTATAGTGATGCTTCTCATCTAGGACTCGGCTGTGTCCTGATGCAAGATGGGAAAGTAATTACTTACGCTTCAAGGCAATTGAAGCCAGACGAGTCTAATTATCGAACACATGATCTAGAACTAGCAGCTATCGTGTTTGCTCTCAAGATATGGAGACACTATCTATACAAAGAGAAATGCAATCTATTTACCGATCACAAAAGTCTCAAATACCTCCTAACACAGAAGGACTTGAATTTGAGGCAAAGGAGATGGCTCAAATTACTTAAGGATTACAACTTGGTTATCGAATACCATCCGAGAAAAGCTAACGTAGTTGCTGACGCCCTTGTCGCAGACCATATTCGGGTAACTCCTAAACCTAGAATTTTGATTAAATTCATTTGAATCATGCCGTCTCTTTTTTGCAAATAATGAATTTAGAGTTTCCCTAAGCTACAAGTTACTATTAGAACATTCCTTGAAATACAAGTAACCCATCGATTAAGAATTGTGCCTAAAATACTTGTAACTATTGAATTTGAATCTTTCTTAGCTTGTAAGAAAGAATTCGAACAATGCCTTGTTATACAAGTAATAATTCGAATAGTGCCTTGCACTGCAAGAAATCTATTGAAAATCATTCTAATGACTTTGTTAATGCCTTCGTAGCTACTACGGCTATCAATGCTCATTTCTGACTATCAAAGGGCCAAAATTTTTTGTCTGAACTTCAAGTTCAATCTGATTTCATCTCGAGAATTAAAGAACTCCAACAAGTTGATCCAGATCTTCAAAAGATCATGTCTAAGCTTACTTCTGGGTCAGGTTCCGACTTCTCCCTCAAGTCAAATAGACTCCTCTATTTCAAAGATAGAGTTTGTGTTCCTAACAACGAGGAACTAAGATAAGAAATGTTGAAAGAAGCTCATCAAAGTTCTTTCTCGATCCACCCTAGATCGGTTAAGATGTATAAAGACATAAAGTCACTATATTGGTGGCCATGCATGAAATCTGTAATCAAGGACTTCGTATCCAAGTGCTTAACATGTCAAAGAGTCAAAACCGAGCATCAAGTCCCTACTGGACTGCTCCAACCTATAGAACTTTCCCAGTGGAAGTGGGATCAAATTACTATGGTCTTTGTCACCGGTCTTCCTTCTACTCCAAGAAAGAATGATGTTGTATGGGTGATTGTTGATAGATTCACTCAGTCTACTCACTTTATCCCTGTTCGTATGAACATGAGCTTGGAAACCTTTTCCGAGCTGTACATTCGTGAAGTGATTCGGTTACACGGTGTACCTACAACAATTATCTCCGATCGTAACCCTCGATTCGCTTATTGATTCTGGAATTCTCTGCAGAAAGCTCTAGGAGCTAAAGTACATCTTAGTACAGCCTTTCATCCTCAATCGGATGGCCAATCTGAAGGAATCATTCAAGTGTTAGAAGATATGCTACGAGCTTGTGTTATTGACTTCGGGAAGAATTAGGAGAAATCTCTACCTTTTGTAGAGTTTGCCTACAACAATAGCTATCAATCTTCTATTCAAATGGCACCATTTGAAGCTTTATATGGTAGAAGATGTAGAACTCCCTTATGCTGGTCTAAATTGGGAGAAAACAAAGTATTGAGACCTCAATTGCTTCGGGAAATCGAAGAACAAATCAAGATCATTCACGATCGATTGAAGGCAGCTTTTGATATAGCTTAGAAGTATTGGAAACAAATTGTATAAATTGATAGCTTAATTGAATTTAGAATTAAGCTAAATTGATTAGTTAAGGCCTAATTGAAAGAATGTATGAATAAGTGACCAATTTAGAATGACCAATTTGAATTGAATTAAAGGAGAAAGAAGAGGAATGCATGATAAATTCTATGGTTCTCTTATTTGCCCTTGACTAATTACATGATTAGTAACTAATTAAGGATAGTTTAGTAAAATCCTAAATCCACTAATGTGGATAACCATTTGTTGTCATCTTCTCCATTATTCCATTGTTGGCCGAATGAATGAGAGAAAAAAAAGAGAGAGAAAGCTTGAAAAATTCAGCCATTGAAGAAGGGAATTTAGCTTGCATGTGTAGGAATTTTTCATTGAAATTAAGCTAGAAGCAAAGTAAGTAAGATTCTACTTGTGTTCAATTGAATAGGCATCTATGATTATTGAATTGGACTGTTTTGATGATTATAGAAGGAATTAGATATTGAATATGTTGTTAGATGATTGACTGGTTGTAGAATTATGTGGAATTGAAGAAGGAACACTAGGTACAATGCTGGAAATTATGTGTTTATGCTAGTCTAATAAGCTAGGTTGCTAGAAAATTGAATTGCGATATAGAAGTAAGAATTGAATGATTAGAACTTAAAATTGAGCTATGAAATTAATGAATTGATGACGAGCATGATTATGTATTGTAAAGAAGGTGTTAAACAAATTGAATTGTTAGCACACAATGCTGGAAATGGGAGATAAAAGCATGAACATAGACATGTAATCTAGAAATTGTTTTGTGGAATTGAAATTGAGTAAACATGCAAGATTAGGCATTGTAACCAACTTGCCCTGTTTTGGTACCCTTGATTAATGGATTAACATTGACTCAACATGATTAGGATATCATATGAAATGAATTATAGGGTCAAAACATTGGTTAAAACTAATTAAAGGCATTAAAATGTAATTAGATGCAATCTGCCCAGAATTGCTCTGTTCTGGGCAGTCACTTTGAAAATTCACCAAAAATTGTGTATAGATCAAATTCAGGGCTGAAATTTTAATGACATGATCCTTATAATGTCTATTTTCATTAGGTGAAAACAGAACTGAAAACTGGGTCCTATGCTGAAAACTGTAAATAGGAATTGCTGGACAGTGCAAACTGTCCAGGCAGTGTAAATGCCCTATCTTTGAACACTAAACTGTATTAATTGGCTAAGAACTAAAATGCAAGTCTTACATGGTCTTATAGGAAATTTCTTTATCTTTCCAAGGTGTATAGAAATCAAATTCCGACGTACGTATTAAAATATATGGCCATTTAAAGGGACAATGTGCAAACTGCCAGGCAGCAGTGTCCTGGGCAGTTTGGGACTATTTTTGTACCTAAATGCAATCTGTTTCCAAAGCAGTTTTGGGACATTGTAATTTGTCCAATTATGCATTAAAATGAAGTAATAACAATGTGGAGATAAATTGGTAAGAAATGCTTAAAAGGAAGCATAAAAACAGTAGCTAAATGTTAGGTAAAATGTGATAACATTGCTACTTTGATTGTGTGACTTTATGTGCTTATTTTGATGAAATGTGTATATGTTATGCTTGCTAGACCAAGGGCAGCAAGTTGGGGAAGAAGAGGATAGGAGTGGACATCCCAAAGCTAGAGGCAAAGGGATTTGGATTCAAGACACTTGAATTGCTAGGAGTATTGTGAGTGTAACTATCCTTAGGGTTGGGACTTAGGTCCTAACCAACCTCGTTATTGCCTAAATGAAATGTCAATGCCATGTAACATGACTTAAAGTATATTTGTCTAATTAAGGGAAGAATGAAATGCATGACAACTTGATTGATGCCATGATCTTTTTGTTTACTTGGGTGTTAAGCAAATGTTATCAAATGCTTGTCATGTTGCATTGCTTATGCCTAAGGTATGAAATGACATGCTTGCTTGGAGAATAAGGTACGCACATTGCATACATATGCTTGTGCTTGTGAAAGTTATACATGGCTGATTGAAATGAATTGAATAAGGATACTACTTTTTATTCATGCTATTCGAATTGCATGGATAGTTTTGTATTTAGTTAAGACTCCATAAGCCTAAGGGCTTGGCCTATGAATGGCATATTGTTGAATTGAATAAAGAATTGTACAAAGCTTAAATGAAATGGATAATCAACAACCTTGGTAGCTAGTTTGATAGATAGGAGAGGATGCCTTAGAATCTTGAGCTCATATTGGCACTATGGTGCATATTGGCACTACGATGCATATTGGTACGATGGTACATATTGGCACTACGGTGCGTATTGGCACTTCGGTGCATATTGGCACTTCGGTGCATATTGTTAAGATTTGATTATCAGTAAGCAACTTACCAAGGAATGTTGAAAGATGACTAAATAAATCAAATGAGCATTGCTTGTATTGTAAGAAACTTGTATGAACTTCCTTGCTTTGAAAGAAGACACATGAATGGATGTATAACTAGTTACTTTCATGAAAGAAATGTATAGATGATGGCTTTGTGTAAGAATTCCTAATTGGTGATTAGATTTTTTGATTGCTTGTCACCTAAGTAAGATGATCGAATGGTACATGAGTATTATGATGTATGTTGCTTGTCTTCTAAGCAAGGTGTTCGAATGATATGCTATGATTACATGATGGATGTTGCTATGATTGAATGGGTGATATGTGAAACTTGCCTATGTTTTCCTCCTTGCAATTCGTATGGTACATGTTTTATGGTGATGGTCTTGATTCCTTGAATTACATGTAAACTTGGATATGTATGCTTGAGAAAATTGGTTAGACTTAGTCTTACCTCACTAAGTACATAACTTGTACTTACCACTCTACTCTTCATTCTTCCCATAACAGATTAAAGAATTACTTCAAGAGGATATCTTGGGTTTGAAGCAACACTTAAGGCAAGCTTGAAAGTATGATTTCATACTCTTTGTATACTCCTAGTTTGGTGGCACTAGAACTTGTAATAGGTAGCCTTGAGCATGCATTTCGTGGTGTTGTTGAGACTAGTATATGTATTGTTTTGATGGGCCTATTATGTAATCTATTTGGGTGATTCAAACTATGTATTTGACTTGGTTGATATGTATATATAAGATGGTATGATGCTGCGCATAATATGATAGAATTGCAATGCTTGTTTAACCTTGTATGAATCGAATGCTAGACTAGAATGGTATGATCATGCATTGTTTCCTATGGCCATTGGTATGATTCGGCGATGTTGAGCTAAGGCCAAGGTATGTAAAATTATGCATTAACAATGTACTATCTAAGGATGTCATGAAATGTTATGTTTGACTGAAATAGGAAACAAATGAAATGTGATGACTTGATTGTAAAGAAACAATTGAAATGAGGTTAGGGATTGCATGTTATTCGAATAGGATGCTTAAACTTGTAAATATTGGAAATTGGATGCTTTGTAATGATCATGTTGAATGATTGAATAAGTAGTTTCTTACAATGCAAGTAAGCTAGTTAAAGCATGTTTAGTGAACACCTAGTGTAAATCGAATAAGGTACATGGAAATTGTAATAAGGATGAAAGTTGAAACATGTTTGATAGTAACTTAAAGTGAAAAATGCCACACTTATGTTTGTTGTTTGAATGATGTATGTAAATTGAATAGAATGGTAGTTTGATAGTAGTAACTTAGGTTATAAGTATGAAATGAAACAAAATGGTACCTAAATTAGTATTCTATGTATGTTGGTTGCTTAAATTGTATGACTTGTATTGTTTGGTGTTGGTGACTTGCGCATCAAGGCAAGTAATTCTAAGGCTACTTGTTCGACAAGTAACCTATCTATCGCTTTGCTTCTGCTTTGGTAACGCTCCGAAACTGGGTTACGGCTAACCTAGGGATACGGTGTTACATTTATTGGTAGCAGAGCTTTTTGGTCGATTCCATAAGCTCACTTGCATCACACAAGATACTGTGCCACCTAGGAGATTTGATATAAGCTTGTGTTGTTGCATAAATGTGTAAATGTGATAAGTAAGGCTCTTATTGTTCTGATTGAACTAGAATGTCAGAAACAAGATTGGGTCGGGTAATGAAAGTCTTGTAGGCTCCTCGAACGAAGGAGATAGTGTGAGGATGGAATAGAATCCTCCTCAACAGCAAGCTCAACAGCAAGCTCAACTTCGAGCTCAAGCTGCTGCTCAACAGGAAGCTCCTGCTATCAATCCTGCGCAGCAAGAATGTCTTTCAAGGATGAAAGATATGTTTAATCATCTCGTAACTGCCCTAAAACAAGATCACCCAATTGCTCCTACTGTTACTGTGACAAACCGAGCCCCTATTGACAAGCTGGCTCAGCATCGGGCATATACCTTCACTGGCACCGATGAGGCTAATTTGAAAGTAGTCGAGTACTGGTTAGAGGCCACTACTCGCATTCTGTAAAAACAATTACCATGTCTTGATGAGCATAAACTCGAGTGTGCCATCCCTCTGTTGGCAGACGAAGCACTAAGCTGGTGGAAAACCACTACTCTACTGCTCCTGCAGAGTCTATCACTTGGAAGTTCTTCATTGATGAGTTCAAGAATAAGTATATCAGTGAACAATATCTGGCCGAGCGTCAAAAATGATTTTTGTATCTTAAACAAGATGGCCGACCTATCGAGCAATACGTGAGCAACTTTTGCAAATATTGCAAGTATGGGTCTGAATATATCAAAACCGAGGCTGACAAGTGTCGAATGTTCATCGACGGGTTAAATGATGAATTAAGCCCGATATTCACTACCTTGGGTATTACTCGCTTCCAAAATCTGGTAAACCGAGCCATTACTCCTGAGGCGAAGATGAAAGCCTCGGAAAGATGCAAGAGCTGACACTTCTAGAAAAACAAACGATCCAGGAACGATGATAAGCCACACTAGCAATCAAAGAAGTCCAAACACTCCAAGGGACACTCTTCGAACTATACCCCTAATCAGAATAGTAGTTACATTTCAAAACCTCAAATGGTTGTAAAGACTTTAGCCCTGTTGTTTCTGTTGATAGTACGGGGAATCAGGCTAAAGCTAATCAGTACCCTCCTTGCAAGTTCTTTCAGAAACATCATACTGGCTAGTGCAGACTACAACATAATGAGTTACTCATGTGGAGCCTTTGGTCATTATATTCGGGATTGTCCCCGGCATCCCAACAAGGCTTCAAACCAAACCTCTGCAATTGCTAGCTCAGCTCCTCCTAACTGAAATAAAGCACCGAGACAAGCTCAGTCCGGGAATCAGGGGAAATAGAAGGGCCCCTATTCGAATGCTCTAACTCATCAGGAGTCTTGAGCCCCTACTCGTATGTACCATATTTGTGGTAAAGATGATGAAGAAGCTCCCAATGTTATTGCAAGTACCGTTGAGTTAAATTCCAGTCTTGGTTATGCTTTAATTGATTCAGGGTCTACCTATTCATTTGTTTGTTATGCCTTGATCAACAAGTTAAAATTTAAACCCAAAATTATTGAATCAAATCTTGTAGTTTCGAATCCATTAGGGGAAAAACACCCATTAACTTGTGCCACAAGCAAGGTCCCCTGACCATTTGAAATATCTCATTTCCTATTGATCTTTATGTCTTACCATATTGCGAACTTGACTTGATATTGGGGTTATATTGGTTAAGTAAACACGAGGCCTGGGTAGATTGCCAAAATCGGAGATTGTATCTCCGGGGTTTAGGGAAAGAATCTATTCTCTTAATAGACAAGAAACCAACTTTCATCTTTGCTAAGATGATTCCCAAGATGAAATTGACTTCAGTTTGCCTAGCATGCCTATTGTTTCTGAATTCACTGATGTTTTTCCCGAGGAACTCCCTGGTGTCCCTCCGACCAGAGAAGTAGAGTTCGGGATTGAAGTTCAGCCTGGAACAGCTCCGGTGTCCATTACACCCTATAGAATGGAATCTGTCGAGTTGAAAGAATTAAAGAAGAAACTTCAGGAGTTGTAAGATAAAGGTTTCATACAACCTAACACTTCTCCTTGGGGTGCTCCAGTCCTATTTGTAAAGAAGAAAGACGGGACTATACGGCTTTGTATTGACTATCGTCAATTAAACAAGCTTACTATCAAGAAACGGTATCCCCTGCCCAAAATTGAAGATCTTTTCGATCAACTTAGGGATACTGCCGTATTCTCTAAGATCAACCTTCGATCGGGGGACAATCAGATGAAAATGAAAAACAAGACATACCCAAGATAGCCTTTCGTACTCGATATGGCCACTTCGAATTCCTCGTAATGCCATTCGGGTTAACGAATGCTCTGGCTGCTTTCATGGATCTCATGAATCAGGTATTCAAGCCCTATCTCGATAAATTTGTAGTTGTCTTCATCGATGACATTCTGGTGTACTCTCGAAATAAGGAGGAACATGCTGAACACCTCTGAATTGTCTTGCAAACACTCCCAGAACATCAATTGTATGCCAAGTTCTCCAAATATGAATTCTGGTTACTAGAAGTTTCTTTCCTCGGCCATGTTATCTCGGTTGAAGGAATTAAAGTTAATCCGAGCAAGATTCAGTCTATTCTAAATTGGAGACCTCCGAAGAATGTAAGCGAGGTCTGAAGCTTTCTCGGTTTAGCTGGGTATTATAGAAGATTTGTTAAAGGCTTTTCCTCTATTGCCGCAAGTCTTACTAAGCTTACTCGCAAAGATACGCCTTTCATTTGGTCGGAGAGCCAACAACAAAGCTTCGATCAACTTAAGCAAGCTCTGACTCATGCCCTGGTACTCATCCAACCAGAATCGGGCAAAAGATTCATTGTTTACAGTGATGCTTCTCATCTAGGACTCGGTTGTGTCCTGATGCAAGATGGGAAAGTAATTGCTTACGCTTCAAGGCAACTAAATCCACACGAGTCTAATTATCCTACGCATGATCTGGAATTAGCAGCTATCATGTTTGCTCTTAAGATATGGAGACACTATCTATACGGAGAGAAATGTAATCTATTTACCGATCACAAAAGTCTCAAGTATCTCCTAACTCAGAAGGGTTTGAATCTGAGGCAAAGGAGATGGCTCGAATTGCTTAAGGATTACGACTTGGTTATCGACTACCATCCGGGAAAAGCAAACGTAGTTGCTGACGACCTTAGTCGTAGACCATACTCGGGTAACTCCTAAATCTAGAATTCTGATTAAATTTATTTGAATTGTGCCTTCTCTTTTTTTGCAAAAAATGAATTTAGAGTTTCCTTAAGCTACAAGTTACTATTCGAACATTCCTTGAAATACAAGTAACCCATTCGAATAAAAATTGTGTCTAAAATATAAGTAACCATTGAAATTAAATATTTCTTAGCTTGTAAGAAAGAATTCGAGCAATGCCTTGTTCTACAAGAAACAATTCGAACAGTGCCTTGCATTATAAGAAATCTATTGAAAATCATTCTAATGACTTTGTTAATGCTTTCGTAGCTACTATGGCTATCAATGCTCATTTCTGACTATCCAAGGGCTGGAAATTTTTGTCTGAACTTCAAGTTCAATCCGATTTCATCTTGAGAATTAAAGAACTCAAACAAGTTGATCCAGATCTTCAGAATATCATATCTAAGCTTGCTTCTGAGTCTAGCTTCGACTTCTCCCTAAAGTCAAATGGACTCGTCTATTTCAAAGATAGAGTTTGTGTTTCTAACAATGAGGAATTAAGACAAGAAATGTTGAAAGAAGCTCATCAAAGTTCTTTCTCGATCTACCCTGGATCGGTTAAGATGTATAAGGACCTAAAGTTACTAATTGGTGGTCAGGCATGAAATCTGCAGTCACGGACTTCGTATCCAAGTGTTTAACTTGTCAAAGAGTCAAAACCGAGCATCAAGTCCCTACTGGACTACTTCAACCTATTGAACTTCCCCAGTGGAAGTGGGATCGAATTACTATGGACTTTGTCATCGGTCTTCCTTCTACTCCAAGAAAGAATGACGTTGAATGGGTGATTGTTGATAGATTCACTAAATCTACTCACTTTATCCCTGTTCGTATGAACATGAGCTTGGAAACCCTTGCCGAGCTGTACATTCGTGAAGTGATTCGGTTACACGGTGTACCTACATCAATTATCTATGATCGTGACCCTCGATTCACTTCTCGATTCTGGAATTCTCTATAAAAATCTCTAGGAGCTAAAGTACATCTTAGTACGGCCTTTCATCCTCAATCGGATGGCCAATATGAGAGAATTATTCAAGTGTTAGAAGATATGTTACGAGCTTGTGTTATTGACTTCAAGAAGAATTGGGAGAAATCCCTACCTCTTGTAGAGTTTGCCTACAACAATAGCTATCAATCTTCTATTAAAATGACACCATTTGAAGCTCTATATGGTAGAAGATGTAGAACTCCCTTATGCTGGTCTGAATTGGGAGAAAACAAAGTATTGGGACCTCAATTACTTTGAGAAACCGAAGAACAAATCAAGATCATTCACGATCGATTGGAGGCAACTTTTGATATACAGAAAGCGTATATTGACTTGAAAATGAGAGATATCCAGTATGCTATTGGAGACAAAGTCGTCCTAAAGGTCTCACCTTGGAAGAAAGTGCTCAGATTTGGAAGAAAAGATTTGGAACCATTTAAATGGAAAGAATTGGTCCAGTGGCCTATCGATTAGCTCTTCCTGAAGAATTCGATAGAATCCACAATGTATTCATTGTATCTATTCTTAGAAGGTATCGATCTGATCATTCACACATTCTTGAGCCAGAAGAAGTTGAATTGAATCCCGATTTGTCCTACGAAGAAGAACCTATTCAGATTCTTGACCGGGAAGTAAGAAGGCTTCGAAACAAGATTGTTCCCCTTGTTAAGATCTTATGGAGAAATCATAAGGTGGAAGAAGCTACATGGGAATCTGAAGAAGTCATAAGGAAGCAATATCCTCACCTATTTGATTCAGGTAAATTCGAGGACGAATTTAATTTAAGGGGGAGAATTGTAACACCCCAAATCCTAGCCTAGAAGTATTGGAACCAAATTGAATAAATTGATAGCTTAATTGAATTTAGAATTAAGCTAAATTGATTAGTTAAGGGCCTAATTGAAAGAATGTATGAATAAGTGACCAATTTAGAATGACTACATTGAATTAAAGGAGAAAGAAGAGGAATGCATGATAAATTTCATGGTTCTCTTATTTGCCCTTGACTAATTACATGATTAGTAACTAATTAAGGATAGTTTAGTAAAATCCTAAATCCACTAATGTGGATAACCATGTTGCCATCATCTTCTCCATTATTCCATTGTTGCCGATTGAAGAAGAGAGAAAATAAAGTGAGAGAAAGCTTGAAAAATTTAGCCATTGAAGAAGGGAATTAAGCTTGCATGTGTAGAGATTTTTCATTGAAATTAAGCTAGAAGCAAAGTAAGTAAGATTCTACTTGTGTTCAATTGAATCGGCAAATATATATGTGGAATTGGACTATTTTGATGATTATAGATAAGATTTGCTATTGAATATGTTGTTAGATGATTGAATGTTTGGAGAATTATACAAATTTGAAGAATGAACACTAGGTAAAATGCTGGAAATTATGTGTTTGTGATAGTGTAATAAGCTAGGTTGTTGTAAAATTGAATTGTGTTGTTGAAATGAGAATTGAACGATTAGAACTTAAAATTGAGCTATGGAATTAAGGAATTGATTATGAGCATGATTAGATATTGTAAAGAAGGTGTTAAACAAGTTGAATTGTTAGCAAACAATGCTGGAAATGAAGGATAAAAGCATGAACATAGTTATGTAACATAGAAACTGTTTTGTGGAATTGAAATGGAGTAAACATGCAAAATTAGGCATTATAACCAACTTGCCCTGTTTTGGATGCCTTGAATAATGAATGAAAAATGACTAAACATGTTTAGGATATCATATGAAATGAATTATAGGGCCAAGACATTGGTTAAAATGAATTGAAGGCATTAAAATGTGAATAGATGCAATCTGCCCAGAATTGCTCTGTTCTGGGCAGTCACTTTGAAAATTCACCAAAACTTGTATAGATCAAATTCTGGGCTGAAATTTTAATGACATGATCCTTAGAATGTCTATTTTCATTAGGTGAAAACAGAACTCAAAAATGGGTCCTATGCTGGAAACTGTAAATAGGAATTGCTGGACAGTGCAAACTGTCCAGACAGTGTAAATGCCATGTCTTTGAACAATAAACTGTATTAATTGGCTAATAAATAAAATTCAATTCTTACATGGTCTTATAGACAATTTTGTTAGCTTTCCAACGGTATATAGCAATTGAAATTCCTACGTACGGATTAAAAGATATGGTCATTTAAAGGGACAGTATGCAAACTGCCAGGCAGCAGTGTCCTGGGCAGTTTGGGACTGTTTTTGCACCTAGTAACAAACTGTTTCCAAAACAGTTTTGGGACATTGTAACCTGTCCAATTAGTCCTTAAAATGAAGTAATAACAATGTAGAGATAAATTGGTAAGAAATCCTTAAAAGGAAGCATAAAAACAGTAGCTAAATGTTAGGTAAAATGTGATAACATTGCTACTATGATTGTATGATATATTGTGCTTGTTTTTGATGACATGTGTATGTGCTATGCTTGACGAAGGACAGCAAGTTGGGGAAGAAGAGGATAGGAGTGGACATCCCAAAGCTAGAGGCAAAGGGATTTGGATCCAAGATAATTGAATTGCTAGGAGTATTGTGAGTGTAACTATCCTTAGGGTTGGGACTTAGGTCCTAACCAACCTTGTTATTACCTAAATGAATTGTCAATGCCATGTAACATGACTTAAAGTATATTTGGCTAATTAAGGGAAGAATGAAATGTATAACAACTTGATTGATGCCATGATCTCTGTGTTTACTTGGGTGTTAAGCAAATGTAATGAATTGTGTATCATGTTGAATTGCTTATGCCTAAGGTATGAAATGGCATGCTTGCTTGGAGAATACGATACGCAAATTGCATACATATGCTTGTGTTTGTGAATGTTATTCATGGCTGATTGAAATGAATTGAACAAGGATACTACTTTGTATTCATGCTATTCGAATGACATGGATAGTTTTGTATTGGGAGTTAAGACTCCATAAGCCTAAGGGCTTGGCCTTTGAATGGCATATTGTTGAATTGAATAAAGAATTGTACAAAGCTTAAATGAAATGGATAATCAGCAACTTTGGTAGCTAGTTTGATAGATAGGAGGGCATGCCTTAGAATCATGAGCTCATATTGGCACTGCGGTGCATATTGACACTACGGTACATATTGGCACGACGGTGCATATTGGCACTTCGGTGCATATTGGCACTTCGGTGCATATTGTTAAGATTTGATTATCTAGTAAGCTACTTACCAAGGAATGTTGAAAGATGACTTAACAATTCAAATGATCATTGCTTGTATTGTAAGAAACTTGTATGGACTTCCTTGCTTTGAAAGAAGACACATAAATGGATGTATAACTAGTTACTTTCATGAAGTAAATGTATAGATGAATGGCTTTGTGTATGAATGCCGAATTGGCGATTAGAGTTTTTTTGATTGCTGTCACCTAAGTAAGATGATCGAATGGTACATGAGTATTATGGTGTATGTTGCTTGTCTTCTAAGCAAGATGTTCGAATGTTATGCTATGATTACATGATGAATGTTGCTATGTTTGAATGGGTGATATGTGAAAGTTGCCTATGTTTTCCTCCTTGCAATTCAAATGGTACATGATTTATGGTGATGGTCTTGATTCTTTGAATTACATGTATGCTTGGATATGTATGCTTTGAAATTGACTAGATTTACTGTTACCTCACTAAGTACATAACTTGTACTTACCACTCTACTCTTCATTCTTCCCGCAACAAATTAGAGATTACTTCAAGAGGATATCTTGGGTTTGAAGCAACACTTGAGGCAAGCTTAAAAGTATGAATTCATACTCTTTGTATACTCCTAGTTTGGTGGCACTAGATTTTGTAATAAGTAGCATTGTTCATGCATTTGAATATGTGTTTAAGACTAGTTTGTGTAATGTTTTGAATGGGCCTATTATGTAACCTATTTGGATGACTTAAACTATGTTTGAACCACGATATTATGTATATATATAAAGTAGTTGCTGAACATATTGTGATGGAAATTCAATTGATTGATGAATCGAATGTTAGACCAAAGTTGTATGATCATGCATTTGTTCTTAGGCCATTAGCATGATTCGGCCATGTGGAGTTTGAGGCTAAGGTATGTTAAGCATGCGTCATCAATGTATTAGCCAAGTATACTATGAAATGTGATGACTTGATTGTAAAGAAACAATTGAAATGTGATTAGGATTACCATGTTGTTCGAATGGATGCATGAATATGCAATAAGATGTAGGTTGTATGCTTTGTATTGATCATGTTGAATGTTCAAAAGTAGTTTCTTAAGATGCAAGTAAGCTAGTTACCACATGCTTGGTGACCACCTAGTGTGTTCGAATATGGCATTGGAATTATAGTAAGAATGAAAGTTGAAATATGTTGAATAGTAACTTAAAGTGAAGTATGCCACACTTGCGTTTGTTGTTTGAATGATGTATGCATTTTGAATGGATTGATAACATTATAATAGTAACTTAGGTTATAAGCATGAAATGAAACAAAATGGTACCTAAATTTGTATGCTATGTATGTTGTTGGTTCGTTTAACGTGAATTGTTGTTTGTATTGATTGTATTGAAAGGTTTAGTTTAGGTTACTTGCACATCAAGGCAAGTATTTCGAGGTTACTTGTTCGACAAGTAACCTATCTATTGCTTTGTTTTTGTTCTGGTAACGCTCCCGGACTGGGTTACGGCTAACCCAGGGAAAGGGTGTTACAGACAAAGTCTTCCTTAAAGTCTCCATTTGGAAGAAAGTCTTTCGGTTTGGAAGAAAAGGGAAGCTTAGTCCCTGATTCATTGGTCTGTTTGATCATTGAAAGGATAGGGCCAGTGGCCTATCGATTAGCTCTTCCCAGTGATTTTGAAAAGATTCATAATGTCTTTCACGTGTCTATGCTCCGAAGGTATAGATCTGATCCATCGCACGTATTAGAGCCTGAAGAAGTGGAATTGAATTCTGACTTGCCTTATGACGAAGAACCAGTCCAGATTCTTGATCGTGAAGTTAGAAAGCTTAGGAACAAAACCGTTCCCCTTGTCAAAGTCTTGTAGAGAAACCACAAGGTAGAAGAGGCAACGTGGGAATAAGAAAAGGTCATGAGGAAGCAATATCCTCACCTATTCGATACATGTAAATTTGAGGGCAAATTTATTTTAAGAAGGGGAGAATTGTAACACCCTGAACCGGGCCTAGGAAGGTTACCACTATCTAAGCTATTGACAAATTGAATTATGTGCTAATCAAATTTAAAGAACATGGAGCTAATTGTGAGAATTAGAAAGAAGAAGACTAAATTATAAAGGGACCAAAATGAATATATAATGGAAATGCATGATTGCCTGGTAAAATTAAATTGGATTATGGACAATCCACATGTCCTCCGAACCGGCCACTTGGGTTAAACACCATCTTCTTCAATTTTCTTCAAACCTAAAACACCATTGAAGGAAAGAGAGAGAAGAGAGAAAGCTTGAGTGATATCCATGGAATCCTTGAGAGATTAAGCCACGATTAGGACTAAATTGAATAAGAATTCACATTGAGGATGGTAAATGCTTGATTCCTCACTTCAATTACATGCTTGAATCTTGAATTACTGATATGCTTGTTGCCTAATTCGGATAGGATGATTGTTATGCATGTTAAAATGATGTTAGCTTCTAATGGTCCTTGAAATTGTGAGTGTTATTAATCAAATTGTTAAAGAGATGTGTATGTGTTGCTAGAAATTGAGAATAGGGATCATGGTTGGAAACTAGTTTCGTTTAGGGGCTGTTTTGCTAGATGAAAATGTGTAAACATGCTTAATTGTATATGCTGCCCTATTTTGATCATATTGATAGGTGAATTGGACTGACCTAGACATGTAGGAACATGAAAATAAGTTGAATTATAATGTTAGAATCCTGTTTAGATGAATTATGAAGCTAGAAGCTTAACTTAGTGTAATCTGCCAGAATACTCTATTATGGGTAGTAACTTTGAAAAATCACCATAAATTGTATAAATGGAATTTAAGGCTGAATATTTTATGGACAGTGCCTTCACATGTCTAAATTCATTAGGATAAAACATAACTGAATTTTGGATTGTAGAATGAATTGTAGAGAGAAAACACTAGGGACAGTGCAAACTGTCCACTGTTGTAAATTGCCCTGTCTTTAAGCTAAAAACTGTATTAATTGGAAAAGGATTAAAATGCAAAGCCTATATGGTTAGAAATACAATTAAGTTATCTTTCCAACGGTGTAATCTAATTGAAATTCCAACGTACAGAATGACAATTATGCATGTTTAAGTGAGCAGAGTACATGCTACCTGGTAGCAGCAATTTAGGTATTGTGGCAGTTTTGTAAACTGTTTTACAAACATTTTTGGGACAGTCTAATTGCTGCCATGTTTTACCTTAATATGGAATGTAGGAAGTTTAGTAATGTGCATTAAGGTGTGTATATGAATATGCTATCCGTTTTGTATATATAATGTATTAACCTTGTTGCCATGTTGAATGACTTTGTGATTACATGTTTTGACATTTTTCTATCTATGTGATTTATTAGAGCAAGGAGAGGACTTTGGAGATGGATCTAGCCTATTGTGCCATTCAAATTCCTTGTGAAATTATATAGTCACTTGTGTGAATATACCATGTTGTAGGTGTTTTTATATGTTTGTAAGGTAAATGTCGAATGGTAAGGCTTGGCATATGGCTTGTTTGGAGACAAGATACGTGCAATTGTATGTTCAAATGATCATGTTTAGTAAATTTAGGTATGAAATGTTACATGTATCAATCTAAGGAACAATGAAATGAAATGGAAGCATGTTTGCTCACTTAGGCCATTCGAATGCTTGTTGTATGATGATGTTAATTGAAATGTTGAAGTAGTAACCTATAACGACTTGTAAAAAAATATGATATTTCTTGCTAGTTAAGTAACTCATCTAATAGGGAGGAGTTAACCTATTCTTGCCTTGTTCTTGCTCGTAATGTTGCTTGGTAACGCTCCCGAATCGGTTTGCTACTAACCCGGGGTAGGGGATGTTACAATTCTCTAATGTCTCTGAACATAACTTTAATCTCATAGCTGTAACAATAACAATTTAAAGCATTGATCATATCATTGAAGTAGCCCCTAGTTCTTAATCAATTTGAATCTGCCCCTATTGCATTTAGGTGCTCTTTTTATGCCAATTTAGCCATCTTTCTATCAAGTATTTACTTAAATTTTCATATACTCATTGATCCAAAACTAGCAATCATCGATTTAACACCATAGTGATCCCTAATACTTACATAGCCAATCGAGCAATAGCAAACTAGCCCCCACACTGTCCTACTTAAAACATGGCATATGACTACTAAATTAAATAGCTTACATGTCATTGAAATCCATTCAAATATTCCCCTAATTCTAGTATAGTTTTACCAACAAATTAACCAAAATTTTAGTATCATTCCAAGGTTCAAACTCTCTTGTCTAATCAAATTTCCCAAGCAGTTTTTATCGAGGACAGTTTCAATATATGCTATAACCAATAAGCATGCAACCATAATTTCGAATAGCTTCGGTTCTATACATATATACTAGTTAAATCTCTAATTTCCAGCATTGATAATTTTTAAACATCTAGATAAACATATCAAATATATTCGATATACACATCAATGCTTCAACTAACATCTTCGGTTCCTATACTAACTACAATCAACCATTCTTTCAAACATTCAAGCAATATAATCCATGAATTAACAATCAAGGCCTATTAACTTAACATTTCTCATCACGTAAGATTCAAAGTCCAAACAATCTAACTCTAAATTCCTAGTTCTAAAGAGGATTACAAGAAGGACTTACTTCCTTTGATATATAATTCCCAATTCAAGCATCAAATTCAACGGAAATCTCTAACAAGCTAAGGCCATGGTGGATTTTCTCCTCCCTCTTTCTCTCTATCTCTTATTTCGGCTAAGAGAACAATGAATAAAATCCAAGGTATTTGTTTGTTTTCATGTGAATGTGGTAACAATCCACATGTTCAAGAACCATGAAGCCACTTCATCAATCCACTTTTAACTTTAAAATTACCATGCAAAACCAAAACTTTATAATTCAAACTATTTAGTCAATTTTTGGTTTTTACTTTCCTAATTCCAAAGGATTCAATTCGGTCCCTCATAAAATTTTAATAATCACTTAACTAACTCTACATAAGAAGTATCATAACATTAATTTAATTTACGATCTGGGATATTACAAATCCCTCCCCCTTAAGGGAAATCCGTCCCCGAATTTACCTGAAAGAAAAAGATGAGGATATTGTTCCTTCATAAAAGATTCAGGCTCCCACGTAGCTTCATTACTTCAATGATTCTTCCACAAAACTTTGACTAAGGAGATAGTTTTGTTTTGAAGCTTTTTCTCTTCCCGATCAAGTATTTGGATTGGCTATTCATCATAAGATAAATCTTGATTTAATTCAACTTCATCCGGTTCCAAAATATGGGAATTATCAGATCGATAGCTACGTAGCATAGATACATGAAATACATTATGTATTTTGTTAAATTCTTCTGGAAGGGCCAACCTGTAAGCAACATGGCCAATCCTTTCAATTATTTTGAAAGGCCCTATAAACCGAGGAGTAAGCTTTCCTCTCTTCCCAAATCTGAGCACTTTCTTCCAGGGATACCTTGAGAAACACTCTATCCCCCACACTATGCTGAATGTCTCTCCTTTTTTGGCCAGCATAAGCTTTCTAGCGATCAAAGGCTTCTTTTAATCGGCTGCAAATAATCTACACTTGTTCTACTATTTCTCGAAGCAATTGGGGTCCTAAAACTTTATTCTCTCCCAATTTTGTCTAGCATAGGGGAGTCTTGCATTTCCTTCCATAAAGGGTTTCAAAGGGGGGCATTTGAATGGAAGATTGATAGCTATTATTGTACAAGAATTCGGCCAAAGGCAAGACCTTCTCCCAGTTCCTTCCGAAATCAATTATACAGGTTTTAGCATATCTTCTAAGACTTGTATAATTCTTTCTGATTGACCATCTGATTGAGGATGAAATGTTGTACTGAGATTGGTTCTAGTCCCGAGAGCCTTCTATAGGGACTTCCAAAATCTTGAAGTAAATCTAGAATCCCTATCAGAAATTATTGAGATCGAAACACCATGTAGTTTTATAATCTCTTGAATGTAGAGTTCGGCTAACTGACCTAGGCTCATGTTCATTCAAACATGGAGGAAGTGAGCAGACTTCAAGAATCTATCTACAATTACCCAGATTACATCATTCTTCTTAGGTGACAAGGGTAGCCCACTAACAAAATCCATTGTTATTTGTTCCCATTTCCTTTGTGGAATTTCGATAGGCTGCAATAATCCCGAAGGAACTTGATGTTCTACTTTCACTTTCTGACATACCAAACATTTGGATACAAAATCTGTTATGGCATACTTCATTATGGGCCACCAGTAGAGGCTCTTCAAATCCTTATACATCTTAACTGATCCAGGATTTATTGAAAATGGACTAGTGTGAGCTTCTTGTAAAATTTCCCTTCTTAAGATTGAATCATTGGGAACACATACTCTATTTCGAAAATAGAGTAACCCATCATTCTTTACAACAAAACCAGAATCAACATTCTTCTCAAGCTTATGCATAATCTTTTGCAATTTCGGATCAGTTTGTTGCAACAGTCAAATCCTAGATATCACCTCTTATTGAATTTGAAGGGAAGCCATGATCCCTTGTTTCTTGTTGGTTCAAAAACAACCATTGATGGAGGCAAGGGCTATAAAAAGTTGTAGAATCAAGTTTAGACAACTATCAAAATTTCGAGTAGATAGAAGGGGGAAATCGACCAAATCGAAAGCTTACCACAGGAATGTTGGCGACTGAGTGCATCAGCCACAACATTAGCTTTGCCCGGGTGATAATCTATAATTAGGTCATAGTCTTTGAGTAGTTCAATCCACCGTCTCTACCTCAGATTGAGTTCCCTTTGTGTTAGGAGATATTTTAAGCTTTTGTGATCAGTAAAAAGATAGCATTTCTCTCCGTATAGATAGTGTCTCCATACCTTTAAGGCAAAGATTATAGTAGCAAGTTCTAGATCATGGGTTGGATAATTTAACTCATGAGACTTTATGTAATACCCCAAAGACCGATTTAGTAATATATGACCAATTTAAGTATTTTGATTAATTCAAAGTCTAGATTAAATTGGGCTAAAGACTAAACTGTCAAGAGAAGTAAAATAGGTGACTACTTGGTTGTAAAATTGAATAAAAGGGAAACTACCTAGTTTGCATGGTAATTAAAAACCAACTCATGGTTGTTACACATGTCATTAGAAGGCTAATTTCCTTTGGTTAAAATGAGTAGATTTTGGAGTAGACCGATGACATGGTTTTCCTTATCTTCTATGGTTGTTTGATTATCACCATGGATGGAAAATTTAAGAGTGATATTAGATTGAGGGAGAAGCTTGAGTTCAGCTAGGGAATGCACGGAGAACTAATTCCATTCTTTGAGTAGAGTTGGTTTCTAATCGAAGAAAGGGTAAACCACCTAACACTCTCCTTGTTATAGAATTTAATGGAAGATTGTTATGTATGTCCTTTATGTTTCCTAAGCTTATAATTGAATAGGAAAGTAATGGACTAATTTTTTCTTTAGAAATCCTTTCTTAAGTCTTGAATGAGATATACATCTATAAAAGGATCACATGCATATGGTTATCTATAAACTGATTTTGTGTGCTAGAGTGGTCATAGTCAATATCCAATCTGTTTGAGGAAATTTTGATAGTAGTTTTATGATAGATTATTCGAATGATTTGGGTGACAACTTCATATGTTTTTCATATGTTTTATAGGCTGTGAAACATGTTTTAAACTTGGTTGTGTTGCTGTTAACAAAGAACTTTGAAGTGGATGAATGTAAAATGTTGAATCATGAATCTGACTGTGAATTCATGGGAATTCTTGAAATTCTGCTTTAGCATGGTTATTTATATTGAATTGATTACTAATGGAAAGTCATGCTTAAAAACTATTTAAGAGAATGAATTAAGATTAAAGAATGTTGTTGCAGCTAAGAAACAAGGGAGGAAATTGTCTTGTTGATTAACAAATATGTTTTGGCTTCCTTGTATTCTGTGAACATGGTTGAACCTAGTTTTATGATTTCTTGATCATAAGGGACTGTTTCGATTAAAGAACAAGATAAGTGTATGTGTAGCTTGAACAAACTTGAGTAAAATTGAAATTTTAGAAATCATGGTACTGATTTAAGGAGTTAAAATTAGGGAAGGTCAAAACTGTTTTAAAATCTTCATTAGTAGTCACTTTGAAAATTTGTTATAAATTGTATCAGTGGAATTAGAACCTATAATTTATATGGTTGAAAAGCTTGTCATGTCTAGTTTCATTTAAAACAAGTGAAACAGAATTTCGAGTTTTATAACAGCTTGTAGAGAAAATTGTTCAAAGATAGTGTAAACTGTCTGGTGGCAGAATTAGGGGTGTCTTTAGATTAAAAAATGTATTAATTCTTAAGGATAAAAAATTCAAGGCCTATATGGTTAGAAAGCTAGTTGAGCCAGCTTTCCAACGGTGTAAACGGTTCGAAATTCCAATGTACGGAATGGAAGTTATGAAAGTTTGACTAAGGGATGTGTAGTCTGCCCGGCAACAACAACCATATAAGATATTAGAAAACATCATGGAAAACATGAATACAGGAGGACTGTTTTGATAATGTTAAAATGTGTGTATGTCTTATATGTGTTGTCCTGCTTATATATGATCATATGAGGGACTGTTTTGAATATACGAGTATGTATTCATATGTGAATGAAATTGATTTGGTTGAAAGGATCCTTATTGATAGTTTTGATAAGGTTAGAAAAGCTTGCTGGATTATCTTGAATTTGATGACAATAGGGCGTTAATATGAAGTTAACGTGTACTTGAATGACTAAATTATATATGAAAGTATATGTAGGTGACGTGTATGCATGGTTGGTAGGGTAATTTGTTTGTATAACAAGGTTGATAACATTTGATTAATTGTTTCGAGGTACACTTTATCTATGGATGGCTAAGGAAGGGAAATAGAATGTGTATTGTGGATTCAGGTATCCCATAATGTTGGGATGACAGGTGAGTGGAGTCACTTGAGTCCCAGGTAACGCAGAGTTATTCTGATGTTTTTTTTTTCGTTACGGTTAAGTATTAAATGTTTGTGGATGACTCGCATCATACATATACAATGTGTAAGAAGGCTCATGTAGAGCTAATCGAGAATGAGTATGCATCCATAGCATGGCATTCATGTTAAGACTTTGATGATATTGCATTTCTTATGTTTTAAATGCCTTGATATGCTTTAATGATTGTTTATGGAATTTCCTTGTTATTGAGATAAATTGAGTACTTGATATAAAGCTTGGAATAACAACTAACTATTGACAATAAGATTTTCAATGAAAGATTGAGTAGATAATTCTAAAGAATTAAGAAGCAAGAAAGCTTGACTTATGCAATAAGTCATTGAAATAAGGAAACAAGCAAGGTAGTATGTAACCTAAGAAATCTCTATTAACTTTAAAAGTAAGCTAAGATATATAAGTTGCCTTTTAAATGGAAGACCTTGGATCCTTTGGTTGATGCTTGATATGCCTGGATCACGGTCCCTTGATTGGTACTTCGTGTACCCTTGGATAATTTGGACTACGGTCCCCTGATTAGTACTTCAAGTACTCTTGTCTACCTAGATGGAATGGACTACGGTCCATGTGCTATTGCTCGGGGGACGCTCCATTGATATGTTTTGATGGTACTAAGTTGCCATTGTGTAACACCCTAAAAATTGGCCTAGAAATGTTACCACAATCTAAACTATAGGCTAATTGAATTCAGAAGTTAATCAATTTAAAGAAATGGAACATTAGCTATCCTTAAAATCAAATAAGTGGAATTGAACCAAATTGAATTGAAATTAAAACTAGAAGGCATAAATAGAAGGATAGAATTGTGAACATGCAAAATTCTATAGATTGCATGTAAAATAGAAATTAAATGGAGGCCTTGACACATGTTCTCATTGGAAGAGAACATGTGCCAATTTGGATGATTACTCATGGCTAGGGAGAATAATGTCCAAACATATCGTCATCTTCCTCCCATTATCATCTACCTTGGCCGAAACATTGAGAGAGAAAAGGGGAGAGAAAATTTGCATGCAAACACCTTCAATTCAAGCTTCTTGATTCATCCATTGATCAAATTTAGCTTGGAGAAGGTATAATACTTGATTCTAACTTGTTATAGATTGTTTGAATATGCAAATGATGATGTTCTTGGTGCCTTAATTAAATTGGATGATTGTTATGCATGTTAGGGCCATGCTAGCTTCAATGTAAACTTGAATTTTTGATTTCTAGTAACGAATTTGATATAGGATATATGTATAGTTTCTGGAAATTTGAGAATGAGTATATAGTTGAAAACAGTCTTGATTAGGGACTGTTTTGATGGAAAAATTGTGTAAACATTCCAATTGAACATAGAACCCTATTTTGATCATGTTGCTAGGTAAAATGAAGATTGAATTGAATATATATGTTGCTGGAAAATGACTACACCTAATTGAACTAGTTAAATTAAGCAATGGACTACCTAGTTGATGAATTGGATGTGTAAATGTGATCAAATAGATCAAATTAGGTTCAACATGATAATGCCCTTTTTTAAGAACATTTCTAGGTGAATTATGATGACCTAGACATGTATGAACATGAACATGAATGGAATTTCCATGTTAGGACCTTGCTAAAATGAGTTAAGAAGCTAGAAATTCAACCTAGTGTAATCTGCCCAGAATGCTATGTTCTGGGCAGTAACTTTGAAAAATTACTATAAATTGTATAAAATGAATTTAAGGCTGAATTTTTTATGGACAACACCTTGATATGTATAAATTCATTAGGAGAAAACAGAACTGAACTCTTGGTTGTGTATACTGAAATGTAGAGAAGAAACACTAGGGACAGTGCAAATTGTCCAGTGTAGCAAAATACCCTGTCTTTAAGTTGAAAACTGTATTAATTGGAAAATAAATAAAATGCAAGCCTTATATGGTCATAAATACAATTTTTTATCTTTCCAACAGTGTAAACCAATTGAAATTCTGACGTACGGAATGAAAGTTATGCATGATTAAGTGACTAGAGTGCAAGCTGCCTAGCAACCGCTGTATAGGCAAATGCACATTGTTTTGTGGCATTTTGTAAATTGTCTTGTAAACAGTTTTAGGCCTTGGATTATGCCTTGTTTTACATGAACTAGAATGTAGAAAAGTGTAGTTAAGTGTAATGGAAAATGTATATGAGCATGCTGCCAAATTTGTGAATGTTGTATGCTTGTAACATTGCATGATTGAATGAACTTGTCTTGACATATTTGTACTTGTAATGTGATAGAACCAGGAGTAAACTTGGTGGAAGAGGATAGAGTGGATCATCCTAAATCCAAGAACAAGGGAGTGTGGGTCCAAGACTAGCTAAGCTTGGAGTATTGTGAGTGTAGTTATCCCTAGGGTTTGGACTAGGTCCTAACCAATGCATATTTGTTACATTCTTGAAATGTTAAATGAACCTAATAAGAACTTGACCCAATAAGGGAAGAATGACTTGTAATGCATGATATTTGGTCACATATTGATTTACATGATCAATTCGAATGTTTATGCATGATTAAGTGATAGCATGGATGCTTGTATATGTTATGATGCAATGTGATCAAATGCTAAAGACTTGCTTGAGACATATTCTCATCTTGATGAAATGAAACATGAAAACTACTTGATATGTGAGCTATGGCTCAATGGCCTAAGGGCCTAATATGAAATGAACTTGCTTGACATGATCTTGATCTTGAAACACTTGAATAAATGGTAAATCGAACAACCTTGGTAGCTAGTTCGACTAGGTAGAAGGGCATGCCTTACAGTCTAGAGCTCATTGTGTAAGGGTGGACTACGGTCCAGGGATAAGGCCCCTAGTTGGCAACAGACGGAGGGTACGTATGTGGTCATTGGCGATAGTAGGAGGGTTAACCAGCACTACGGTGCATCTTGTGGTGACAGTTGGTTAGAGACTCGATTACCTATACAAACTAAGTACCAAGGGGTTGTTTAATGAATTACAATTGAAATAACAACCCTAAATCATATGTTACTTGGCTTGAATGCCATGAATTTGTATGTTACTTACTTGAAAGCATGACTCCTTGATTTATTGTTTTGCAAGCATGATGTACTTGATTCATGATATGAATTTCTTGATTCTTATTCCTTGAATGGCCGGATGCTATGATCCTTAGCTAGGATTTTCTTGATGCTTGTAAGCCTTAGCTAAGATCACTCTAATGCTTGAAGCCTTAGCTAAGATCACTTTAATTCTATGATCCTTACCTAGGATTATCTTAATGCTTGATATCTTTAGCTAGGTCTATACTTGATTAAATGACATGAAACATGAAATAACAAATGGTTAGATTTAGTACTACCTCACTAAGTACATTTTTGTACTTATCACTCTCGTTTTCATTCTTCCCAACTACAGGATAAAGGATACGAGTGTTGCTTGATCTTGAAGCCTGATTCCTTGAACAAGAAGCAAGTCTCACAAGTTTGTATATCTTCTAGAATGGTGGCACTAGATTGTATATAGTTAGATTGGTCATGCATTTTAGTACTTGTATATAATGTTCTTGATGGGCCTACTATGTCTTGATCTTGTATGACATTATGAAGTATGTAATGAACTTAAATTACATGTAAAGAATGGTGATTGTTGCGCAAATGATGATTTAAGTGGAATGATCTAATGCTTAAGCTAGTCTACCTTGATAACATTTGAATGCCTTGTTTGTGTACATGTCTTGCTTGAATTGAACATAGGATAACCAAACCACATTGCTTGCCTTCTATTCGAATACATTGAAAACCATATGGTCTTTTGTGTCTTTGAATGGTGTTGCCGAATGCATAGGATTAGAATAAGACTTGAATGAACTAGTTATATGCCTTGTTGTATGTATTTGGTGTTAATGGCCAAATGACCTAGTTGATTAGGAGGCTAGTTTCATGCTATTGTAAGTTAGTATGATCATGTCTAATAACCTAGGTATGTTATGATACATGAAATAAATTAAAGAACATAGAAATGAAATGGAATTAGATTGTTGTCTTAGGGCAATTCGAATGATAGGGAATAAAATGAAGCAAAATGTAGTGATAATGTAGTAACTTATAATGTAAGCATAAAATGAATTAAGTTAGTGACCTATTCGGATGCCTTGGATGATATTGAAGTCAAATGTGAATTCCTTGTATGATAAGTAAGCATGTTTGATTGTTCTTGTATTGCTAGTAATGCCTTGTTTGTATTGTTCTTGCCATTGCTTGCTTGTTAAGTAACGCTTCTGAGCCGGGTTGCTACTACCCGGGTAGGGGGTGTTACACATTGATTGTTGATATATTTTGATACCAGCCATTGCTATGTGATCTGAGCTATGTATCACCTGAACTAATGTTATTCATCACCAAGAGTGATCCAAGGCAAACCTGTAAAAGATATGAAATGTTGTATTAAGCCAAGAATTCAAAAGAGATATGATCAAGCACTTTATGTGATAGTTAATGGTAAGCCTGATATTTGAAAACTCATGGTGAGCCCGGTAATGAATAGCTCGTGGAGAGCCTTGTAGTTAATAACTTTTAAGGAGTACAAATGACTCCTATTGGAGTACAATCGAATGGTTCAAGTCTAAGTTCCGAGTAATACTTCAAGGAATAATTCTTAAAGGAACTTTTAATAAACAAGGAAATATTAAGCTAACTTAACTTGCAAGAAAGTCCTTGTATGATCATAGTCTCGAATTGTTTGGTTCTTTACAAGCATTGTTTATTATTGTACATTACTTGTTATCATTACCTCACTTAGGCTATATAAGCCTAATGCACTCCATTTCATGCATTGCAGGATAATCAAGTGAGCTTGTCTCTTTTGTCATTGAGAATTTACGAGTCTTGGTTCGAAGTTCCTGTAGAGATGGAAATTATCTTAGATAATTTACTCCTGGGATGGTGGCACACTGCTTAATTGTTTTATGAAATCGTAGTTCATGATTTGTGTAATCTTTATTGATACTAAATATTCTAATGCAAGTAAATAGTGTTCATGTTATTCAAATGAATTCTTGGTGTTTATAACATATATGTATAAGTAGTTGTTTGGAGCCTCTTAGCTCAAGTATGATATTAGGTTTGTCATCATATGAATTGTATGAACCCTTAAAAGGAAGTCTTGTAATGTGATAACTTGAAGTGAAGAATGAAACAAGAACCTGTATGATCGAAAATGGTCTTTAGCTAATAGAGCATGATACTGATCTGTTGTGTACTTAATTGTGGAATAACCGATGTTTGAATGACTAGCTATGTATTATGTGGATTAATGGTAAAATAATGCTATGGACATGGGTCGAACTTGAATATATAAGGAATAAATTCATAACCATTCGATGGTCTAAGGTTGATATGTTTCGAATTAAGTCTTAGTTAAATGACTTGTGTTGTTATATATCTATGAATTGATTGGTTGTGTAGTGAGATAGATATCAAGCTAAAGCTCTGAATAAATGAAACTTATAGATTACGAATCTAAGTATGTTTTAAATAGTTTGGATCTATCATACTATGAAAATTGATATTGAGAGCTTATTTATGCCAAATGATTTGAGGACTAGCGTACGTTGTGGAAAGAAATAATTATTTGATACTTGACTGTATCCTTGGCAAGTATTATTTCGATATACCCTTTCCTGTTTGGTAAATATCTAAAATACTTAATTGGTTTGAATGGTTAGTGAAATACATATGGATTAATTTGTGCAAGTTGATTGAATAGATGATCTAGCGTGGTTAATTGAATTATTGTTAAATAGTTAATTGATGTGGAGTCATATGGTTAATGGATGAACATAGAAAACCTTTGCTGGAATGAGTGACGATTGGGTTAATGGCCTGATTCGACTTCGAGGAGACAATACAGTCTTTGCATGGGAGAGTATTTGATACATCATACCCGCACATCCAGATGAGGGGAAGAAGATAGACCTATTTGCCCTGGGAATATATGGTTTGGTAATCTTTCCGAGAACTCTTGGAAACATTGATGTAGCCATTCTAGATCTGTTTGAGCGTATGAAACGGAGGGCGAACCCAGTACCAACAATCTTGACCGAGACCTTCATTTCTTTAAATGCCAGTCGAAAGCACGAAGAAGGACGTTTTCAAGGATGTGCACAACTATTACAGGTATGGATTCAGAGCCACATGTGGAAGACAGCGACGAGGGTCCTACCGGGATATCCTTTCAAGGCTTTTCGCCCTTACAGGAGTACTTAGCAAAAGAGTGGCGAGAAAAGTTGAAGACGAAGATATGGTCCAGTTTCTTGAGGAACTTTCAAGATGAAGACATAGTATGGAGGGTTCCGTGGCTCGGTAGAGTTAATTATTTCTTGTACAGTTACGGTGATTATGACTGGTTGATGATGTTGGGGCTGCATGGCGGGATTGCTTGTGCTCCACTTCTGGTGTCCTGACAGTTCGGATCACGACAGTTTGTTCCCAATACCGTCGGATTGAGCCAAAGTGAATTTCCTTTCAAAGGTGAGTTCAAGGAAAAAGTTCAGACTATCATGAGGGCTTGGGACCATTGTTACCAGATCAGAGTGGAAGAAGACACCGAGCGTATGATTACCCCGGACTATGATTTTTGGAGACGTTTGAGGATTAATGATAAGATTCTAGAACCCGATCAGGGACCAGTTGTGTCACTTGAGGATCTTATGAGAGTAGTACCGTCTGAAGCTGATATTTTACGAAATGAACTCGAAGAAATCGAGAGGAAGATGGAAACTCAATAGACTTAGCATGCGGGTGAGCTTTATAAAGCGAGTTTAGAGGTCGACAAGCGGGATGGGATCATTAGGCAATTGAAGAAACTGAATGCGGATTTAAGCGAGAAGAACGCTCTTTACCAGAAGGATACCCTCCTACTCCAAGCGAAAGTACAGAAGGCCAGCGGAAGTCAGTTCATAGCAGTGGAAAAGGAAAGGATGAATGGTATCCGTTTGGTGGAAGATGAACGAGAGATCGGCAATCGAGCGATCGAGAAAGAGATAGAAAGCTGCAGGTTAGCTACCAAGGAGGAAAGGCGGTCTTTCAAGGAGGCCATCGATCAAGAGCAGGAAAGGACTAGGCAAGAGATCAGGAAAGGAAAACAAGCAGTTATCTATGAAAGAGAGAACATCATCGCTTGGAAAAGAAGGTCCATGGGTAGCAGGAATAGACTGTTAGAGATGCAAAGATTGTACAACGACACCGTCCAAAGCCTGAATCAGAGCCAAAGTCAGAATGTCAAGTTGGAGGGAAGGTTGGTAGGATTAGAACACTCATTTCAGACTTACCGTCAGAGGAATGGCTTCATCGAACTACAAGAAAATGAGCGTAAAGTTGGCACGTTGTGAGCCCGGATTGAGTCGCTTGAAACAACTGTTTAGGATTATAGGGAAAGAATCATAGTATTCAAAGAAGCTGTAGCCGGATGAGACAATTATTGGCAAAAAAGACTGCGTGATGCTACCCAGATGGTGCAGGATAGAGAACAGTATTACGCGAACCTAATAGTGGACATACAACGAGTTGCAAGGCATGTGAGTGACTTAGCTGCCGAAGCTGAAACTCTCCGACCTTTTCGTAGCCGCAAGCATGGAAGAAGCACCCAGGTTCATCAAGCTGCTCAGGGCTATTGGAAAGTTAGGGGATAGAGCTAGGGCTTATCTGTAGGACTCCATGTTGTAATTAGGACTCTTTTGTATTAGGAACCCTCCTTTTGTAATGTGAACTCTATTGTAATCTAGATCCTTTAATTCCCGTGAAAGTAGTTCAAAAGGGTGATTACCAACGGAATCAGTACCTTCATTTGCATAGATTCTGCATTGCATCATTATAGATGCATTTATTTTCTTTGCAATCATACTAATATTGCAAATATTGTGGCAGTGTGAAATTAGAAGTTAAGCCGCAATCATTCATCATCCATACCTTACCCGACTACAAAGCAAACTCATGGAAGATAGGATAATCAATCTAGAGAAAGGACAGAGAGATCTGGAAGCAAGATTTGATAAGGCCCAGAGAAGCCTCAGTGACTAGATTGCTCAGTCACAAGCATCGATAGTGTCCGACATAACTGCGTTGTTGGCTAAGAGCCTCGGAAAAAGAGTTGAAGGTGAAGTCGCACAAGAGCCGAAAGGTACCCCAGCTCACAGTAAGGTTCAACCGGCTACGCCAAATCTGGCTAGAAGGGTATTTATTGACCCTGCTGGGATGTCTACTAATCTTCAGGTAGGGGCATCTGAGAATCAACCCATTGACACAGAAACACTCTACGAGGTGGAGGTGCCAAACCTGAACTTGGTCGAAAAGATCAGAACAGAGGTAGAAAATAAATGGGAGGAGAGGTTTCGCCTCATAGAATAAAGATTTAAAGCCCTGCAAACTACAGAAGAATCTCGAAGCGATGCTAGTGACTTAAGTTTGGTATCTGACCTTGTCCTGCCACCAAAAGTTAAAACACCGGAGTTCGACAAATACGATAGAACCACGTGTCCTTCTGTACACGTGACAATTTATTGCTGGAAGATGGCGGCCTACCTCAAGGATGAGAAACTTTTAATTCATTGTTTCCAGGACAGCCTGACTGGGGCGGCGCTGCGGTGGTATACCCAGTTGAGCCGAGTAAACATTAAAACCTGGAAAGATCTTTCAAGAGCATTCATCGAGCAATACAAGCATGTGACGGACATGACACCCAGCAGAATTATGCTAGAAAATATAGGGCAGAAATCCAACGAAAGTTTGCAACAATATGCCCATAGGTGGTGAGAAATGGCCATCCAGATTCAGCCACCCATCCCCGAACATGAAATTACACCTTTATTTGTTAATACTCTAAAGGAGACACTGTTTGATTACCTCATTAATAACACAACTAAGAGTTTTGCTGATTTAATTAGGACAGGGGAGTCCCTTGAATTGGCAATCAAGAGCGGTAGGATTGATAGTGGGGAAAGTTCTCGGAAGCACAACAAGAAGAATGAGGTGAACACTGTCAGTGCTTACACCACCCCAAAGAATTTCACAGTCTCACAGCCACATGCGTCTACTGGGAAAGCATAAAACTCGAACCAAAGAGAAGAGAGAACCCCGAGAAAGGAGAAAGAGAGGCAAACTTTTACTTCATTACCCGTTTCATACTCTGAGCTTTACTCTCAGTTGCACAAAGCGGATTTGGTCTGTCCATACTACGTTTCTCCGTTCAAACCACCATTCCCGTCCTGGTATGACCCGAACGCGCATTGCGATTATCACGGTGGTGCCCCTGGCCATTCTACAGAGAACTGCCTTGTTTTCAAGAAGCTTGTGCAGAGTCTAATCAATTATGGGATACTTAAATTTGAAGAACCAAGTGTAGCTGTTAACCCATTACCTAATCACGGGAATATGGGAGTGAATACTATTGAGGAATACTCTAACAGAAAGGTTAAGGAGAATGTGTCAGAAATCAAGTCTCCTTTGCGGTGGATACATCAGCAATTGTGCATGGCCCACTTGATCGACAGGGGCATGGTAGTAGTGCAGAAGGGATATGGAGTGTACTGTGAATTCCATCAGGACAGAGGACACGACATCCAACAGTGCGACGAGTTTAAGAGATTGGTGCAGCAATTGATGAACGACAAGCAAATAGAGTTCTTTGAAGAGCCAACAAGAAGAAAGAGGTCAGACGTACATATGACGGACAACCCCAACATTAAATACGAGAGAGACAGACCTTTTGTCATCTCCTCCAGGCCAAAGGGTGCAACTTCCTCCCAAGGAGAAGCTACTAAGGTGACTCCCAAGATCATCATCTCAGCACCATCCCCTTTCCCATTCAAGGATATGCGACAAACTCCCTGGAACTATGTTGTGAATGTGACCCTACCAGAAAAGCCAGAATCTGGTGAAGTAAACGAACAGAAAGTTAAAGAAGAGCCTGCACCGAAAGACGAGCAAGCCAAGAGTGATGAGATTATCGATGAGGTGGGCCACTTCACGAGGAGCGACATATGTTACTCCTCAAAAACCTTGAAGGCTGCTGAAGTTGCCAAGGATAAAGGAAAGGATACATCAGTTACCCTCGCGTAGATATTTCATGAGGAACCACCTCCAAAGATAAATGAACTAGTAATCGAGGCTCAGGCCAAAGAATTTCTAAAATTCCTGAGACATAGTGAATAGAACGTAGTGGAATAACTACGAAAGCAACTGGCAAGGATTACAGTGCTAGAGTTGCTCCTGAGTTCAAAAAAGCACCGTGAGGCACTCTTAAAAGTGCTAAACCAGACTTTTGTACTCCAGGACATTTCTGTATCGAAGTTGGACAGGATAGTAGGGTATATCACCACCTATAACCATATAACATTCAGTGATGACGAGATCCCTGAAGAAGGAATGCGGTCCACCAAGGCTCTTGATATCACAACCCACTGCAAGGGGTATGTGTTACCGGGGGTATGTGTTCCACCATTCGATGATTCTCACCTAAAGCCCTGTCATAACTCCGTGAGAGCCTTTGACGACACACAAAGAGGAACACTTGGAAAGATTAAGGTTTCTATATTGATTGGGCCGACTGAGTACGTGATCGACTTCGTGGTGATGGACATAAAACCATCTTATAGCTGCTTATTGGAAAGGCCATGGATCCACTCTGCATGAGCCGTCCCTTCATCACTACATCAGAAATTAAAATTTGTGATCGAAGGCAAGTTGGTCAGAGTGGAGGCTGAGCAAGAGATCATTGCTTCAGTGACATCAGATGCCCTCTACATTCAAAATGATGAGGATGCTGCAGAATGCTCTTTTCGAGCATTAGAGCTGGTGAATACCACATTCGTCGCGGAAGGTAATCGGATCCCCTGCCCCAGATTATCTAATTACACCAAGATGACCGTTGCTGAAACTTTCGGCCGAGGAGCCAAAACAGGAAGAGGGCTAGGGAGAAGGTTTCAAGGGCTAGGAAGAGAGCAAGATGATCGTTTCGGGCTGGGTTACAAACCAAGTGTCCAGCAGAGAAATGAAGTGTACAAGAGAAAAGAAGAACAGAGAAGAGCCAAATTTAAGGGAGAGGACGTTCTATGGAAACCAATGTCTTTCCCTCGTTTGAGAAATACTTTTGTCTTCAGAGGATTCAGCCGACCAGGACAGGAGGTCAAAGAAGCAATTAAGGAAAATGACATACTTAATGAGAAAGAAATGTTTAGTGAATCACTCGAGGGGATGTCCATCAACATGATAGCTGGAAATGACCATGACAGTAGCGTGTTGACCAGCATCCGCCCTTGCTTGCCCGGGGAGACTCTTGATAAGTGGAGCTACGTTGATCTACCTATGGTTTTTAGGGCTAGATCAGAGTAATTCTCTAAATCAACCTTTTTGTTTTTGCCCTTAAGCAATGGGGATCTTTTGTATAGGGCAACTATGTTAACTTTTTGTTTGAAATGAAAAGATATCTTCCCCGTTTTCTCAAATGGCAAACATCTCATTTATTTCATTCATTCATTCTTTATTCATATTCATTCACTTCATATAAAATCATTCTCTTCCCAATACATTCGTTCTCATTTAATGCAGGGTTCCCATAATTAACTGTATGAATGATGCTGAGTCCAATCCTGAGGTAGATTTTGAGTGCCACGAGATCTCAATAGGAATTGAAGAAGAGGATGATGAGATAGAATGCGAGGTCCCTGCAGAGCTGATAAGGATAATGGCCATTGAAGAGAGGCAAATCATGCCCCACCAAGAAGAAACAGAAGTTGTAAACTTGGGGACTGAAGAAGAGAGAAAAGAAGTAAAGATCGAGACTACATTTTCCTCGAAAACTAGGCGCGAACTGATAGCTCTACTCCAGGAATTCAAGGATGCTTTCACCTGGACTTATCAAGATATGTCGGGTTTGAATACTGACATAGTGGTACATAAACTACCGACGAAGCCAGAATGCAAACCAATACAACAAAAACTCAGGAGAATGAGACCGAACATGTTGTTAAAGATCAGAGAAGAGATGAAAAAGCAGTTTGATGCTGGCTTCTTGGAATTGGCCATGTACCCTGAATGGGTTGCAAACATTGTACTAGTATCGAAGAAGGATGGGAAGGTCCATATGTGTGTAGATTATAGGGATCTCAACCGAGCTAGCCCTAAAGACAACTTCCCTCTGCCACATATTGACACACTGGTTGACAACACTATGGGACACTCATGGTTCTCATTCATGGACGGCTTCTCGAGGTACAACCAGATAAAGATGGACTCAGACGACATGGAGAAAACCATATTCGTGACCATGTGGGGCACTTTTTATTACAAGGTGATGCCTTTCGGACTCAAGAACGTGGGAGCGACTTATCAAAGAGCGATGGTGACTCTTTTCCATGACATAATGCACAAAGAAATAGAGGTATACATGGATGATATGATCGCTATGTCCCGAACAGAAGAAGAGCACCTGTAGAACTTGAGAAAACTATTTCAAAGACTGCGAAAATACCAATTGAAGCTTAACCCAGCCAAATACACCTTTGCCGTTACATATGGAAAACTCTTGGGGTTCGTAGTGAGTAGAAGTGGGATTGAGATCGATCCAGATAAGGTGAAAGCCATCCAAGATCTCCCACCGCCCCATACTCAGAAGGAAGTTAGAGGTTTCCTAGGGAGGCTAAATTACTTCTCCCATTTCATCTCCTAGTTAACAGATAGGTGTGACCCAGTCTTCAGACTACTTAGAAAGAATAACCCCGGTGTTTGGGATGAGGAATGCCAATAAGCCCTAGAGAAGATCAAAAGGTACTTGACAAATGCTCTGATTTTAGTCACACCGATACTAGGTAGGCCTTTAATCATCTACCTAATAGTCTTTGAGAATTCAATGGGTTACGTATTGGGGCAACACGATGAGTCTGGGAAGAAGGAAAGATCTATCTACTACCTAAGCAAAAAGTTCAATGATTGCGAAACACGGTACCCGCCAATTCAGAAGCTATGTTGTGCTTTGATTTGGGCCACCAAAAGCTTAGGCAGTACATGCTATACCATACAACATGGTTGATATCCAAGCTAGACCCCTTGAAGTTCCTAATGGAAGCACCGGCATTAACAGGGAGGATGGCCCGCTGGCAGATGCTCTTATCAGAGTTCGACATTGTGTATGTAAGTCAGAAAGTCGTGAAGGGAAGCGCCATAGCGGATTTCTTAGCTAGTCGTGCTTCGGATGATTATGAATCGTTGAACTTTAATTTCCCGGATGAGGACTTGATGTGTATTACAACTAAGGAAAATGTTTCAGACGACAATTCATGGAAGCTTTACTTTAATGGAGCCTCCAACGCCCTCAGACACGGGATAGGGGCCGTGTTAATTTCTCTAGAGAATGTCTACTATCCCTTCACCAGTAGACTAGAATTCTTCTGCATCAACAATATAGCCGAATACGAAGCCTGTGTTACCGGACTGAATGCAGCTATTGAAAGAAAGATTAAGGAACTTCGAGTATTCAGAGATTCATCTTTAGTGATTTACCAGTTGTGCGGAGAATGGGAAACCAGGAATTTGAAGCTGGTCAAATATTATGAATTGATCCAGGAGCTCATCAAGGAGTTTGAAAAGATCAGTTTTGCTTACCTTTCCAGAGAAGAAAATCAGATGGCAGACGCCTTGGTAACCTTGGCTTCCATGTTCAAAGCGAACACGGGGGCAGAAATGAGGCCCATTGAGATGCAGACTTTTGAAGGGCCGACTTATTGCTGTAATGTGCAAGAAGAGATAGATGTCAACCCTTGGTATTATGACATGTTGCAATATGTCAAGTTTCAAAAGTATCCCGAAGGGGCAAATGACAATGACAGAAAAACACTCAGAAAAATGGCAGCGGGATATGTTCTGGATGGGGATATTCTATATAAAAAAGAGCCATGATCAGACATTATTGAGATATGTGGATGCCCGAGAGGCGAAGGAGATTTTGGTAGAGGTACACTATGGTCTATGTAGGATGCAAGCCAATGGGCTGCCTATAGCCCGAAAAATTATGAGATATGGCTATTTCTGGTCGACCATTGAGGGAGATTGCATCGATTACGCCATGAAATGCTACAAATGCCAAATTTATGCTGACAAGATTCACGCTCCTCCGTTACCTTTGCACACCATGAATTCTCCATGGCCTTTTGCAGCATGGGGCATGGACGTCATTGGGCAGATTCATCTGAAGGCTTCCAACGGGCACCGCTTTATTTTGGTCACCATAGACTACTTCACTAAATGGGTGGAGGTAGCATCTTATGCCAACATCACAAGGACGACGGTATGCAAATTCCTAAAGAAGGAGATCATTTGTCGATACAGTTTGCCGAAAAGGATTATCACCAATAACGCTTCCAATCTGAATAACAAATTGATGACGGAGGTGTGCAACCAGTTCAAGATAACGCACCATAACTCCACAACCTATCGCCCTAAGATGAATGGGGCAGTGGAAGCAGCAAATAAGAACATAAAGAAGATCATCGTGAAGACGACGGATACCTATAAGAATTGGCATGAGAAGCTACCATTTGCTCTTTTCGCCTATAGGACATCTGTTCGCACATCGACGAGGGCAACGCCTTATTCTTTAATGTATGGCACAGAAGTAGTACTCCCCATTGAGGTTGAGATTCCATCGTTCCGGGTCCTAAATGAAGTAAAGCTGGAAGAGTCCGAATGGGTGCAAGCCAGATTCGACCAGTTGAATCTCATCGAAGAAAATAGGCTAAAGGCCATATGCCATGGTCAAATGTACCAAAAACGGATGATGCGGGCATATGACAAGAAGGTGTGCTTGAGAGAATTCAGAGAGGGAGATCTGGTACTTAAAAGGATCCTCCCGATTTAGAAATATTCTTAGGGAAAGTGGATGCCCAATTGGGAAGGACCATACGTTGTCAAGAAGGCCTTTTTAGGAGGAGCATTAATCTTAACCGAAATGGATGGAGACGAGTTGAAAAATCCTGTGAATTCTGATGCAGTTAAGAAATACTATGTTTGAAAAAAAGAGAAAAAAGAAAGAAAAGAAAAAAGAAAAAGAAAAAAGAAGAGAGGTGGGGTGAAAACCCGAGAGGGCGTTCCACCAAAAAAAAGGGTGGAGAGCTCAAGGCAAAATCCTGAAAAATGGCATCTTGAAGCAAAGGAAGGATCCGAGTCGAAAACCCGTAAAAGGCGACTCAGATAAATTTTGAGGTTGGACCTCCGACGGGAAGAGTCGTCCCCACGAGTACCAGAAGAAGAAGCTCCAGGCAAAGATTCTACTCCAGTTGACGGGATCACACATCATTCATATTGTGGATACTTGGAGGTTTTGCATTTCATGTTTTGCTTTTCCTTTTCCTCATGTTTGCCATGACCATCTCGAAATTGTTCCAAATCCTTAATCGTAATAAAATCACATTTTTGAGCTCCCATTCATTGTCTTCTTATTAGTTTCCATAAACGTCATACAGATAAGTTAACATAGGCTTATGATAAATAAGAGATTTCTGAGCATTACTGTGATCTAACCTTGAAGATGCAAGTGATTAGAAAACAATATTAACCTTGCCCTCCAGCTGCCTACATGATGTATGTTGAAACGGGACGAGTAGAAGGCTTCGAGCACCAGGGAAAGATGACCAATGTCACATACCCCACTTGTTTAAAGAAAGCATTAGAGATAACAAGAGAGATTTCCCAGGTGAAAACCCGGAAGGGCACCTCAAAAAAAGGAAAAAAACAACAAAAAAATCCTCTAAAGTGAAAACCCGAAAGGGCACTTTAGAACCCCTAACCAAAAATTTAGAAAAGAAAGGTTGAAATGGTTGAACCTGACAGTGAAATGGGGTATCGCCCCTAGAAGAAGAAAAATGAGAAAGCAAGCAGCAGAGAGTCGAGATTGACTGATGGCCGAAGCAGACGCACCAAGATATTGACACTCATACATCATGTATAGTTAAACATCCCTAGGATTAGGAGCATGCTAACTCATTTGTCATAGCATTTTATCTATTCTAGATAGGCATATGTAGATTTAAAGAAGCATGGGCAGCCTTAGTAGCGTGAGTCCAGAGATAATGGCAGCCTAGGTAGCGTAAGGCCAGATCGGTAACCATTTTGGCGTAAATCCCAAATGTGAAGATAAAGGTTCTATATAGGAAGGGCCTATATTTTTAAGTGCCCACAGCGAGGGGTTCTACATAGGAAGAATCTACCGCTCCGAGGCTTCAGGAGCTGAAAGTTTTATATAGGAGAGGCTTGCGGCTCTAGGGTTTGAAGACTAGCAGTTCTATATAGGAAGAACTCCCAGTCGAAAAATCCATCCGTGACACATAAGGTTTTAAATAGGAAAGACCCGTCGCATTGAAGGTGAAAAGTTCTATATAGGAAGGCCTCCAAGCTTTACCGTCTCAGAGCGAAAGGTTCTATATAGGAGGGACTCGTAACTCAAGACTTCAGAACGAAATGTTCTATATAGGAGGAACCTGTAATTCTAACGGCCAAGATTGAAGGAGAGATCATTCAGCTGCTGCGTGTGGTCCACGCGCAGACTGATCAGCCTCCCACGAGCGCGTGCATCTCACGCCTCTAACCCTTTGACTGCCGTGCACCATATGGCATCATCTCACGCAATCACACCAGTTTCAAGATTTCATCTGGGTCGTCCGTCATCGAACTATCTCAGCCGTTGGATCAGATCTGATCCAACGACCAAGAATGAGGCCAGTTGAGACAACATCTCCACCATACTTCTTCCACCATGCCGGCCGTACCACCAGCTCAACCGTCGCGTCAAAGCATCACCAAAAATACAGAGATCTGTTAGTAACCAAATCTAAAAAATATATGTATATTTATATGTATCTACCAAACCAAGATATAGATGGGCATATATGTATCATATAGATATTCAAAAAAAGGGACAAGTTTTCAGTCGAGAAATAATAACAAAAAAGCAAAGGTTCAAGGGTAACTTCTGTTCCTCCTTTCTCAGTTTTATGCATGAAGCGCAAATAAAGTAAATAAAAGGGGGTGTATTTTACCTTGGTTTTCTATTTTCTTCTCGCCGGCGATGAACCTGACAGAGAGCTTTGTTTTATTCTGAAATAATAGTGAGGGTCTAGTTTTTTGGGTGTTTCAAAACAAAGGGATGTATGTTTTGGGGGGGTTTCTTTGTCGTTGAACGGCCGGGGTCGAGGAAGGCTTGAGGTGGCCGTCATGGCCAAGCCTCGCCTAAGACCGATGCTCTGTGGTGGCCGAAGGGAATTTTGGGCAGTTTGATTTGGGAAACAGGGAGGAATGAGAGGGTTTTATTTCGAGAGTAAAAAAATGGTGAAAACATCAAATTTTAGCCTGATAAGTGTGTTATATAGAGTCCTAATATTTTCAAAATGGGTTAATTTAGACTTAAGGACTCCCGCATTTCTGAAGTTCTCAGTTTGAGCATGCCACATGGTATAATTTCTAGATGGGTCCTCATTTCTTTGTAAAAACATTTCAATTTAGCTCTCAAATAAACTGAATTCATATTTCAAATGGTTTAATTACCCCACAGGCCACTTCGCGTTTTCAAACTTTGCACTTTTAGCTTGCCCCTTGGTCATATTGCATATCCAATCATTGCAAGTATGTATCAGTTTTTTAATTAAATCCCTGAATGTGTTTCTTGTTCATTTAATTTTTGCTTCACGATTTTCATTTTGTTTTATTTCAGACCTTTCTCATGTTTTAATATTTATGCCATTTAATTTATATTACATGTTGTCAGTAAGTTCATTTTGTTCATACATGTACTAATATCATGTTTATTTGCGTATTTTGGGTTATGTCATGCTTTCTACGTTGTTTATTTTGTTTGTTCGTACTACGCGTTTTTTAGTGTCGTATTTTAGTTTAGTTTATACGACATGACTGCCTATGATTAACATGTTCATTTTATTCTTGATGTTTCTACATATGTACCGTCTTCATCATGTTCACTTCATGTATGTTTTCTTTCATGTATATTATCATACTATGTCACTTCATTTCGTTGTTCATGTTGTACTTGTGTTTCTTAGTATGTTTATAAGTCTAGCATGATTTTCATATCTTTGCATCTTAGGCTACACATTTGTTACATTTAATATCATGTTGTTATATCACACACGTAATTTGTGCCATATGTTGAGTGTTAAGTATGTTACCTTGATTTATTAGTTTAGTATCATCTTATCTCTGCCATGCATTCGTTATATTTGTTTTTTAATGTGTTTAAGTATATTAGAATTGATTAATTTAGTTTTGGGAGTATATTTGGTTCTTGTTCATGTCTATACTTTGTTGTTATTATGATATGTTAGGTTCTATGTCCATGTGTTTAATTTTTTTAATTATTTTGTCATATTCATATTCTATGTTTTAATATCATGTCAATGTAAATTGCATGTTTTATATTTTGCTTTATTAAGCTTGCATAAAAGGAATATAAATTGTCAATGCGGCGCCCTTTTATCCGAGCATAAAAGGGGCCAGTATCAGGCATAGTGATAGTGGTTTGGGCATTTACCCTGCGATAATGGGGCCTTTAAAATATACTCGCACTTATAACCAAATTAATTTAATTGCCATTTTAATCCAGAAAGTTTAATTTTAATAAAGCGGTAATTACTAAAGTACCAATTTTGGGCGGTGTGGGGGTGTTAATCCTTCCCCATCTGTAACCGACTCTCGAACCCAATAATTTTTAAATATCTAGTTTTACGGTGTCCGGCCTACCTAAGTGGCCGATGGCGACTCCTCTTTTAAAATAAAATACGATTTTTACAAAACCCCACGGAAGACATTATTTTCAAAACAAAACAATAGATAAAACTCATTTTTAGCGAAACGGACATCGCTACAAAAGCCCAGATTCAAGAATTGCTTGATAAAGGCTTCACTCGACCGAGTTCTTCATCTTGGGGAGCTCCGAACCTTTTTGTAAATAAGATAGATGGTTCTATGAGGCTATGCATCGATTATCGATAGTTGAATAAGGTGACCATCAAGAACATGTATCCATTACCAAGAATAGACGACCTATTCGATCAACTCAAAGATGCATCTGTGTTCTCTAAGATCGATTTAAGGTTCGAGTATTATCAAGTGAGAGTCAAGGAATGTGATGTACCCATAACTATTTTCCGTATGAGGTGCAGGCGCTATGAATTCTTAGTAATGCAATTTGGGCTAACCAATGCACTGGTAGCTTTTGTGGATTTCATAAATCGGGTTTTGGACTATATCTTGACAAGTTTTTAGTGGTATTCATTGAAGACATCTTGATATTTTCCAAGAATGCTGCTGAGCATCGTGATCACGTCCACATTGTGCTTCGAACCCTTCGTGGAAAGCAGTTGTTTGCCATGTTCTCCAAGTGTGAGTTTTGGCTCATCGAAGTTGCCTTTATTGGGCATATTGTACTGGCTTTGGGCATCCAAGTAGACCCGAAGAAAATTCAATCCATTCTTTATTGGCATCCACCAAAGAATATTAGTGAGGTGAGAAGTTTTCTCGGTCTTGATGGTTATTATAGAAGATTCATCAAGGGATTTTCTATGGTAGCAACCTCATTGAAAAAATTATTGAGGAAGGAAGCCCCGTCTATTTGGACCAAGGAACAAAAAAGAAGTTTTAATCAACTAAAACAAGTCTTGACTCATGCACCGTCCTAACCCAACCCAAGTCTAGAAAGAACTACACAATCTGTAGTGATACATCCCATTTAGGGTTAGGATGCGTATTGATGCAAGAAGGCAAATTCATTGCTTATGCTTCGAGGCAACTAAAGCCACATAGGAAGAATTATCCCATACATGCTTAGAATTGGCTGTAATTGTCTTCACATTGAAAATCTGGAGGTATTATCTCTACAGACAAAGATGTTACCTCTTCATCGATCACAAAAGTCTCAAATATTTGTTGACTCAAAAGGAGTTGAATCTTCAGCATCGGAGATGGATGGAACTCCTTAAAAATTATGATATTGTTATTGATAACCATCCGAGCAAGGCCAACGTTGTTGCTGGCATACTCAGCCGCAAACCTTTTCCTTGTAAGTGCTGTTAATGACCATTGAATCTTATGCATTGCTTAGTACATCGACTCATTGTAAAGTCATTGTATTTTAGCTCCTTGAGCTATTAATGCTTATTTCCTGTTTCGGAAGCATTGTTATCTCGTAGCTGAACTTCAAGTTCGGTCTACTATTGTCTCAAGAATTAAAACATTTCAAGATTAAGACCCTGAATTCCAATATATTTTTTCTATGTTGCAAGATAACTCTGACTTCAGAATTAATTCTAAAGGGCTCATATGTTTTTGCGATCGGGTCTATGTGCCCAACAATGAATAACTTCGCACCAATATTCTCTAAGAAGCTCATTCGAGTCCTTTTTCTGTTCACAAGGGTTCTGTAAAGATGTACAAGGACCTTAGGGAACTTTATTGGTGATTGGGCATGAAGCAAGCCATAATTGACTTCGATTCTAAGTGCCTCACGTGCCAACGTCTTAAGGCTGAGCACCGTTTCCCTACCAGATTATTGCAACCTATTGAATTATCGCAATGGAAGTTGGAAAAGATCATTGTGGATTTCTTTTAGTGGTTTACCTTTAACTTCTGCTAAGCACAATGCTATTTGGGTCATTATGGACCGTTTCACCAAGTCATCACATTTCTTACCGGTTAGAATAGACTACAGTATTTCTAAATTAGTTGACTTGTAAATCAAGGAAGTTACTCGACTCCACAGAGTACCAAAATCTATCATCTCCGATCGAGATCCCCTGATTTGCTTCTCGATTTTTGAAGAACATTGCAAGGAGCTATGGGCACCAGAGTTAACCTTATTACTATTTTTCACCCTCAGTCTAATGGCCAGTAAGAAAGGGAAATTCGTGTAATCATCGAAAATGTCTCCCATTGTATTATTGAAAATGTGTATCGATAATAAACCTTTCCATTCAAATTTTGGAAGACATGTTGCGCGCAATCATTTATGATTTTGGTGAACCTTGGGAGAAATCCCTACCTCTCATTGAGGTTGCTTACAACAATAAATATCAAGCTTCCATTAATATGGCACCGTATGAAGCGTTGTATGACAGACGCTGTAGAACTCCATCATCCATGACCGCTTGAAATCTACCTTTGACCGACAAAAGGCCTATGCTGACCCAAAGCGTAGGGATATATAGTACGAGGTTGGAGATAAAGCCTTCCTCAAGGTCTCACTATGGAAAAAGCTTTTGATTTTTGGGAAAAAGGGGAAGTTGAGTACCTATTTCATTGGACCCTTTGAAGTTATTGAGAAAGTTGGCCCTGTGGCCTATCGATTATCGTTACCATTAGAACTAACCAAAATTCACAATTTATTACATGTATCGATGCTCTAAAAGTACCGTTCTGACCCTTCACATATCATCGAGTCTGAACCTATAGAAATCCGACTCAATTTAACCTATGAAGAGAAACCAGTTTAGATTATTGTAAAAGAAGTTAAAAGGCTTCGCAACAAATCTGTTCTGTTGGTCAACGTGCTCTAGAGAAGCCACACCATTGAGGAAGCAACATGGGAACCGAAGGAAACAATGAAAATGCAATATCCTCATTTCTTCAGTTCAGGTAAAAATTCAAGGATGAATTTTTCTTAAGAGGGAGAGTTGTAACACCCTGAAACCTGGTCTAGTCAGAATTGGGTTTCAGTGATCAGAAACCCTACACTGTAAAAGTCTAAATATTGCATTGACTATGATTGTATGGTCATTTATATCGATATTGGACTCTAGTTGAGTCAATTTATTTGTTCAGGGACCATAATGAACTTATCAAAAACTATTTTGTGGCTAAATTTTGGAAAATTGGGAATTTGAGGACAAATTAGTGAAGATCTTAAACATGAAGACTCTCCTTGTAGTTCTCCCATTTAGTTAATGACTCACCTACTTGCTTCCTTCAACTTCATGTGGGATGGTTCCTAGAAGTAGGAAAATATGACATGTTTGTTGGCAATTGTTATTGATTAGGATAAATGAAAAGAAAGGAAATAATAAAGGAATGAGCTTTCCTTCACTTGAAGGAAAGCCTCGGTTAAAGCCCTTCTAATAAGGTCATTGAATACTAAAAACATTTTGCTTAAGTTTCCCAAACTCAGGGAGGCATCCTAGCATTCATTCCCATCACTTACAAATTTTAAGCTAGCAATTCCATTGCTATCTTTTCTAAAGGTTGCAAGAAAGCACCACCATTGGACCTTGGGCTTCAGCTTAGATTTCTTCCATCTTTCGATTCTATCTTATAGCTCTTGTTCGGGTAAGCCAAAGCCCCTAATTGATTGTTGAATCCCATGGATTGGTGTTTAATTCCAAACTGAAATTATTGAGTTCTTGAACTAAGTTCATGATCTCCATGTTCTAATCCATGGATATCAAATAGCAAATAGCTATTTGAGGTTGAACATTGAATTTGATATCATAGTATTGAACCTAACATTTTTTCTTGTCTTAACCTAGCTCAAGAATTGGAGAAAGAAGGACCGTCGTCTCCGTCTAAGGCTAGGGACAAGAGAATTGAAATCCGAGAGCAGTAAGAGCTTCAAAAAATCAAGGTGAGTGTAGTTAGAGGCTCGAGATTAGGCTAGGTGCTTTTCCTAATTTCATTGATATTGATTTATGTCTAACTAACATTGTGCCTAAGGATATCACATCGAATCTTAAAGGAGATTATATTGGTAAGCATCAGTAAGTTATAGTATTGAACTATTGTGCATAGAAACATTTTTATTATAATCAGACATATTGTAGCATTGGAAATAGAACATTGATCATTGGATACCGACATTGTCATTGTTATAGTCATTGCCATATTTATATTGCATTGAATATTTTAATTGGTATAGTTATTGTTATTGAAACATTGGTATTAAAACATTGACCATAGATATTGCTATTGAAAATATTGAATATTGATATTGAACCTTGAATCCGAAAGGACATTAGATACAATTGGCATGCAATAGTATTGATTTGGCTCATTGGTATGGGTGGAGTACAGTCCTTCGCTACGAGCTTTATTATGGCAAGGCAGAGTTACTAGGCCATTCATTTATTTGGCGAGGTGTAGAATTCGCGTATCCACTATCTTGTTTCGATCCAAGGAAATACCATTAATATATGTCAAACACGTTATTGAATATTACCATAGTATTGATATTGTCATAGCATTGATATTGTCATAGTATTGGTATTGTCATAGTATTGACTTAGCTATAGTTTTGTTATTGTCCTAGCATGGTTTCTATTGCATATCACCGTTTATACTATTGTTTATGGCTACCTCACTAGGTAAAGTATGCCTAATACATTTCATCTCATGCATTTTAGGATAAGAAGGTTACCGTTGTGAGATTAGGGATCATTGGAAGTTTGGCAAGTGACTACAAGCTTAAAGTAATGTATATTATCCCTACAAACTCCAAAAATGGTGGCAAAGTAGTTAAACTAGCTGCTTTTAGCCCTTCTGATGTATAAATGTTGCATATGGCATGTACAAGTGTTAAAGGCCCTAAATGTTTTTTTGAAATTGGTAAAATTGGTAAAACTTGCATATTTGGGCTAAAAAGGTAAGAACTTTAAATGGATTCATATGGCTACGAAATTTGTCATGCTAGTAGATTTTGATGTTATAAAATTGCTTGCAAAATTTCATTAGACTTGGATATTGTATGATAGGTTAAAATGGATAAAAACCAGACTAATTTTGTCATTACAGAGCAGGGCGTGTCAATACAGGCGATGAATGTAGAAAACCTTTTTAGGAGTTTTGACGTTTTGGAAAATCTTATAAAATCATGGAGTTGCCACCAATCTTTTTGGAAAAAGTGTGATTGGATCACTTTTAAAACAAGGGTATTTTGATAAAATGTTTTATTTACCAAAAAACATTTTGGTCAACGGAAAACAAGAAAATAGGTTCGGGGGTCGGTTACGTGTGGGGAAGGGTTAGCAACCCTACAACGCCCAAAAACTGGTACCTAATTGATTTCAAAAAGTGCTTTTAAAAAGACTAGAATTTGCAAGTTCACAAAATTTTGATTTATTTGTCCGCAAAGTGAATGTAAATCTATTTTAACGGCCTTATCGCCCAGGAAATGAACTTTAATCACTGCCAATACTCCTGGTGCTAACCCGTCATTCCCGTTTGATTAGACACCACATTAATTAAGTTTTCACTTTTTAACAAATCAATAAGAAAATTAGATGTGTTAAAGTCTTTTAATTAGAATCTAATCAGTGATTAATACTTAAAGAAGCATCTACATTCATTTTAACTGTCAAGGTCTAAATACAATTAAGTGTGTCTTATTGAAAATGTGAAGAATATTTTACAGCACCTACGTCTCTATTCTAGGTTTAAAGTCCCTAATCCTAAGGTTTTACACACAAATATTTACATAAAAGACATGAAGAAATAACTAATTACTTAAGTTTAAATAAATAACTAAGAAATTGCTAAAATTAAATAAAGAAAAGGGAATTTAGTTTTTACTTTTTAAGTAGAAAATATGAATTAGCGATTAATTTCAAAGAAAGTAAAATGTGAAGGTTAATTTGGAAACAATTTATAATTTGGTGCTGAATTAAAAAGAAAATGATGAAATTGAAATAAATGAAAATTGAAGAGCTGCGGTATAAGGTCCGAGAAAGAAAAGGCGCGGGTTATAACCAGGTTCGGGTCAGGTCAAACGGGTTAGTATATATAATAAATATTATAAACATATTTCATTTTTTCTTTTCCCCTCAAAATGGATCAAAGCCAGTTTTAATATTTCCTCTGATAGCACTCATCGTGTTCTTCATAAACTGATGAGCATGGTGGTGGTCCGCCGTGCTGACCGCCTTCCACCGACGCCAGCCGTCGTTGTCGATGGCAAAATTCCAAGAAAACCCAGATTCTAGCAACCTCATAATTGATGTTTTCCACCAGAGTTACATCGAAGCCAAATCACAACAACGTTTCAAACAGAACAAAGGTAAAACAATCCCCTTTCCTTTATTTAAATTCAAAACAGAAAGAAAACGATAGAAAACATTACCAGAAACTAGCTTCTTTTATTGCTTTGAAACTTTGATTTCAATCCTTGCTTGGTAGCTCTACAACTTTTGAGTTCTAATTGTATATATCTAGTGTGTTTTCTGTAATTTTTGAATCGTATGAAATTGTTGTGTGTGATTCTTCTTCTCTGTGTGTTACATGATTTACAATGGGGTTTATATAGGTACATGAATGCTTTGTATTTTATGCTTAAATCCTTAAAAATCATCTAAAAGGCTTCTGTCTCGATTCTGATTTCAAGTTGGTTGCCTTTTGTATCTTTGTCCATATCCGATTGTAGCTTGATTCTTGCTAGGGCTTCAAATTAGGGATTATCCCTTTCCATTTTGCTTCTGATTTTCCAGCTAGGGCTTCGAATTAGGGGTTTAATTCCCTTTTGATTTTATCTTGAATTGTTGTGCTCCAATTTGGGGATTTAACACTCTTGTTTCTCTGTTTGCATGTTTATGACGACTCAAACAATGCCGGGAGGGAGCAATCGAGGGTGACGACCGGGAAGATGAACCGTTCGATGGAAGCTGGAAAGGCGCGTGTGTGGATACCATGCGCGAGTGGTGATCCACGTGATATAGCCCGAAGAGATTTGGGCCTTCAGATCTTGTCTTGATCAAACGGCTATGTCGAGTGCGGCTTTATACCATCCCCAACTGGCGTGATCTGTGCCATTGGATCACATATTGATCCAATGGCCCTTCATGGGCTGCGCAACATAAGAAAGACGACATTAGAGCATTTAGGGTTTAATTTTGTTGGGTCGATCGGTCTTTACTATGTATGGGTTTATACTTCAACAATAATGGTCATGTTATTTAATTACTAGACACTTTTTGTAATGTTTTTTACTAAATCTAATGGGCCTTTTCTTTTTTACTTTGGGTTTTACACTAGTTATTATATTAACTACTATCTAACATACAACCTATGTTAATTCTAACTACCGTATCAACATACTAATATATGACAACTATACTACTTATAATACACTAAGTATACTATACGACACATTAATAATTCTAACATTAATACATTAACTATATGACACCTAAGTATATTAACAGTATAACACTAATGCAATAATACTAAATTAATATAACAATTAAACTAAAATGAAGGTGAAAATCCAGTGACAACAACTGCCCCTCATTGGTCATTCCGGTGAAACAAGAATAGAGAAAAGAAGAAAAGGCACTGATTTCACCAATTTCCAAACCGTCAATGCCTGAAAAGTCAGGCGGGTTCTATTCTCATTGCCCTCAAATAAATAAGCGAATTCTATTCTCCAAATGCCCGAACGGATAGGCAGATTCTATTCTCCTTTGTGCTCGAATAGATAAGCAGGTTCCATTCTCCAAATACCCGAACGAATAGGCATGTTCTATTCTCCTTGTGCTCGAATAGATAAGCAGGTTTCATTCTCCAAATGCCCGAATGGATACACATGTTCTATTCTCCTTATGCTCGAATAGATAAGCAGATTCCATTCTCCAAATGCCCGAATAGATAGGCGGGTTCTATTCTCCTTGTGCTCGAATAGATAAGCAGGTTCCATTCTCCAAATGCCCGAACGGATAGGCAGGTTCTATTCTCCTTGTGCTCAAATAGATGAGCAGGTTCCATTCTCCAAATGCCCAAACGGATAGGCAGATTCCAAAATCGGTCATAAACAAATGCAAATGATCCAATTAGGATGCATATGCCCCTAGGGATGCCTAGTCATGAATGCATGTTTTATTTCTTTATGCTCTTTTTCTTAACAATTTTTCTCAAGCGATAGACACAGAAGACACTATGGAGCTCCATGAAACTTGGATTATATCACCTCAAACATTTTCTCAACTCTGGCAACAGATGGTGGGTGTTTGTGCACATCCTATCAGAAAGGACAATATGATTTCTTATCATTTCTCTATGCTGAATGGTTTTGCACTAAGAAAGCTTTCAATAACTCTTCTTTCAATTCTAGTTGGCTTCACCAATTTCTTTTTGTTAAAATTCCATCGAACATTCGTTAGAAAGAAATCTTCACCATTTCCTGCTTCATTTGCCACACCGTATCATGGATTCATCATCACTTAATATATTCATCCCTTAATATATTCATCCCTTCTTGCGAGTTCTGTCTTGATTTTTCAAATAGGGAAGTTTTTTGTTGCTAGGACACCTAAGCGCAAAAACTCCGCGAGGATATGGAGAATGCATTGGTTTGCCATCATTAATGCATGGAAAATTGTCTGAAGGTTGCAACTGCACGCTACAATGATTGGCAAAATAATCATAAATAGTCATCTCCATCACTTATGCTTTAAGATCTTTGCACATTTGCTCGCTCAATCCAGTTTTCTTGTACTTCTGGTTGGAAGGAATGACTTTATCCTTATATTCTTAAACACTCTTTTAACCTTTGTCAAGTTATCATTGTAGTTGATGTATCAATGTTCAGTGAGAGGCTTCTTAGAATCTTGATGTTCTTCCAATGTCTCATATCTTTAACTATTTCCTCCAATGTATGTAAAATTGTTTTCATTGTTGTAGAAAACAACTTATCTTGTGTAAGCATCTCTATTTTGCAACATGCTGCCTTCAGGGGATGTCAAAACATCTCTCAATGATTCTTTGTAGAGATTTGCAACAAAGCCTATTTCCAATCTTGAATTGCTACTCTTTATTCCCTAAGCTCCAAATTTGACCATGGAATACCTCATAGTTCCAATACCCTTCCAGACAAATTTCAAAGTAATGCTAAAAAATCTTTTGTATACTTCAAGTGATGCCAAATTTTAATTCTCTTTTCAATGCAAGATGCTTTATGGAAGGATGTCAAAGGAGAGAGATAAAAGTCTACACAACAAAATTTATTAGTATTGTGGCAAACACAAAAAGAAATTACAAGGAAAGAAATAGGCATTCAGATATCAGAAACCAAAACTCCTCCTGTCATGACTTCATAAGATGCCTTGAATGTCCACTATGCTGAGTAGATCCTGGTCATAATGATTATGTAGAAAGATATGAAACTTCCAGGTATAGAACCCCCAAGAACGAGTTGTGGAAGGACCACTTTTACAAATTATCTGAGCTTCCCTTTACGGGTTTTCAACTCAGATCCTCATTTGGTTTCAAAATGCCATTTGCGGGTTTTTATTTTGATCCCCATTTCTTTTTCTTTTTCTTCATTTTCTTTCTTTCCTTTTTTCTTCAAACATAATACTTTTTAACCGAGTCTGAATTTATCAGGCTCTAGAGTTCGTCTCCCTCCATTTCGGCTAAAATTAACGCTCCTCTTAAGAAGACTTTTGTCACTATGTAAGGTCCCTCCCAATTCGGTGCCCATTTTTCTCAAAAATCACATTGGATTGGCAGCTCTTGGGCGAACTTTCTTCTCGTGAGCCCTTATCATCCTTTTTAGGTACATTTGCCCATGACACAACGCCTTTAACCTCTTTTCATCAATCATATTAACCTGGTCATATCTTTCCTACATCCATTCTACCTCTTCTAATTTTGCTTCCATTAAGACACGGAGCGATGGTATTTCTACCTCGATGGGTAGCACAGCTTCTACCCATATACCGATGAAAAAGGTGTTTCCCCAATGAAAGTTCTTACTGCGGTTCGATAAGCGTGTAAGGCAAACGGTAGCTTATCATGCCAATCTATATAGGTATCAATCATTTTTGCAATAATCCTCTTAATATTCTTATTCGCAGCCTCCACTGCCCCATTCATCTTCAGGCGTTATACCACAAAATTACGATGCTTGACATTGAACTGCTCATAGACTCCACTTATTATCCTATTATTTAAATTAGAGGCATTGTCAGTGATGATACTTTCAGGCAATCCGTATCGACAGATGATTTCCTTTTTCAAAAACTTGCAAACTGTGGATCTAGTGACATTTGCATACGAGGTTGTTTCTTCTCACTTCATGAAATAAACAATGGCTACCAAGATAAAACAATGCATGTTTGATGCCTTAGGGTGAATCTGACCGATGACATCAATGCCCCACATAGAGAATGGCCAAGGGGCTGTCATAACATGAAGAGGTTGAGGTGGCGAATGGACCTTGTTTGCATAGATTTGGCACTTGTGGCATTTACGAGAATAAATGATGCAATCACCTTCCATAGTTGACCAATAGTACCCAAGACGCATGATCCTCTTGGGATTGGTAAAACCACTAGGATAGGTTCCGCAGACTCCTTCATGAACTTCTTCCACAATTGATTGAGCCTCTTTTGCTCCCACGCATCTTAGAAGCACTTGATCATGACTTCTTTTGTATAAGATTTCTCCATCAAGGACATACCCTGATGCCACTTTTCTGATAATTTTCTTTTCATTTTCTATAGCTTACAGTGGGTATTGCTTGAACTTTACATACTGCAATATGTCATGATACCATGGCAATCCATCCATCTCTTATTCTACATCATAAAAATGAGCTAGATAGTCTAGCATATGTAACCTGATGGGCATCATCTCAGAACCCTCACTTACCCTGAACATGGCAGCTAAGGTGGCTAAAGCATCAACCATTTGGTTGTCTTCTCTGGGAGATATTTGAAAATGATCTCATTAAATTCTTTGGTCAACTCAAGGACCAACTTGTGGTATTCCAACAACTTAGCATCTTTTGTCTCCCATTCACCACGTATCTGATAAATGACTAATGCAGAGTCCCCAAAAACTCTTAGAGTACGAATTTTCTTCCTTATAGCTTCTCTTAGTCCCATTATACAGGCCTCGTACTATGCCATATTATTAATGCAGAAAAACTTCAAACGACTGGTAAAAGGGTAACAATCTCCCTCCAGTGAAACCAGAACTGCCTCGATACCTCTTTCTAATGCATTTGTTGCACCATCAAAGTTAATAACCCAAAATTCTGTTGAAGCCTCATCATCTTCTGAGATACACATCAAGTCTTCACCAGGAAAATTAAAGTTTAATGCTTCATAGTCATCACAAGCGCGACTTGCCAAAAAGTCTACTATGGCACTCCCTTTTATCGCTTTTTGGCTCACACACTGGATATCAAAATCTAACAATAACATCTGCCAACGTGCTAACCTTACTGATAGAGCTGGGGCCTCCATCATGAACTTCAGTGGGTCCAACTTAGAGATTATCCACGTAACATGATAAAGCATATAGTGTCTTAGCCTTTTAACTGCCCAAACCAGAGCACAACGTAATTTTTCAATCAACGAATATCTGGTTTCACAATCAGTGAACTTCTTGCTCAAGTAATATATCGCCTTTCTTTTTCTTCCAGTATCATCATGTTTCCCTAACACACAACTCATGGAGTTTTCATAGACCGTTAAGTACAAAATCAGTGGTCTCCTTGAAACAAGTGGTACTAATACTAGAGGGTTACTCAACTGCTCTTTAATCATTTCCAAAGCCGCTTGACATTCTTCATCCCATGTCCCTGGGTTATTCTTCCTGAGTAACCTAAACATTCGATCGCACTTATCAGCTAATTGAGAAATGAAGCGTGCGATGTAATTTAATGGTCCCAAGAAACCTCAAACTTCCTTTTATGTTTGAGGTGGGGGAAGTTCCTGTATAGCTTTTATCTTATCAGGGTCGATCTCAATTCCTCTTTTGCTCACAATAAAACCCAATAACTTCCCATATGTGACCCCAGAGGTGCTCTTAGTCGGGTTGAGCTTTAACTAGAACTTTCTCAGTCTTAGGAAGAGCTTTTCTAAATTGACCAAATGTTCTTCCTCAAATCGAGATTTGGCAATTATATCGTCAATGTATACCTCTCTTTCTCTATGCATCATATCATGGAAAAGGGTGACCATGTCCCTTTGATAGGTTGCCCCTGCATTCTTAAGTCCAAAGGGCATCACTTTATAGCAAAAATTTCCCCATAGCATTACAAAAGTCGTCTTTTCCATGTCTTCTGGGCACATCTTAATTTGGTTATACCCGGAGAAACCATCCATGAAAGAGAAGGGTGAATGACCAGCTGTATTGTCTACTAAAGTGTCAATATGTGGGAGCGGGAAATTGTCCTTAGGGCTTGCCTAATTGAGATCCTTGTAGTCAACACACATCCGTACTTTTCAATCATTCTTCTGTACTAGGACAATATTCGCCACCCATTTTATATACTTAGCTACCTCGAGGAATCCTGCATCGTATTGCTTCTTTACCTCATCCCTGATCTTGAGGAGTGTTTCAACCTTCATTCTTCTCAGCTTTTGCTTTACAGGTTCACAACCTTCCTTTATAGGGAGTCTATGCATGATGATGTCAGTGTCAAGGCCCAGCATATCTTGATACGACCAAGCGAAAATAACTTTAAACTCTTACAAGAGCTCAACCAGACTTTGTCTAGTTTTGGTTGTTATGGTAGTACCAATCTTCACCTCTCGCTTTTCTTCTTCAGTTCTTAGGTTTAATATTTCTAATTCCTCTTTATGTGGTAGAATTTTCTTTTCCTCTCCGTCTACCATTTTGAGCATATCACTGGGTACATCATATTCTTCCTCATTGTCAATATTTCCAATTTCTTCCAAGCGTAGAGGCAATTCAAAGTCAACCTTGAAGTCAGACTCGAATTCATTTCTATCAAAGATATATGAAGACCTGAAAAGGAATAGGCAAAAGATATATACAAAGGGAAGAAACAAAATGAATGAAATGTTTTTTATGCTTTAAGGTTTTCATATAGTTTTGGTTTATTTATAAAAAGAAATTTGCCACACATGGTTTAAGGAAATGCATCTTTTATTGAATTTCAAATTAAAAGTTTGACATAGGCCCTTTACATAAGATCCCCTATTGTCTCCGGGCCTAGAGCAAAAGGGGTTGGTTTTGAGAATTACTCTAAACATGTCTTAAAGACTACAAGAATTTATTCAATAGTCCAATTATCAAGCTCGGAGCAAGGGCAGATCATTGACAAGTATCGGCTCTCTTCTTCTTATGCAGTCACAGCTTTAATACTCAACTTTTCAAACGCTTCACATAGAGCACTCTCTCATTTTCCGTCATCACTAATTGGGGCACTTGGATCCATCATGCCTCCAAATATAAAGTTATGGCTCAAGGGAGGGAAAGTCATCAGCACCTACTCAATTTCCTCTCCCTTCAATATAGCTCTTCTCCTCTCTTGATTATTTTTGATTTCAACCCTTCTTTGCCACTTGTTGGGCTTAAAGCCCAAGCCAAACCGATCTTTTTTCCCTGGGATTACTACGGGATACAACCTTCCTTGATGTCTCTTTCTGAATCATTTCCCAATTTCAGATCCTTTCCCAAGTGTTTTCTTTACCTGTATCTTCGCACAGCTTGATAATTCTGGTTTTGGCACCTTGCTTCCTTCAGTGAAAAAGGTTGCGTTGACAAGCTCCAATGTCCTGAAATGACACTCGAGCGCACCCTCATCGATCTCGATAAAGGGTGCATCAGTGGTTACTGATGCAATGATTTCCTCTTTTGCACCAACAGTTATTAGTTGACCATTAATTATGAACTTCAGCTTCTGGTGTAAAGTAGATGGGACCGCTCCTGCTGTGTAGATCAACGGGTTTCCCAAGAAAGCAGCTGTAACTAGGTCTTATATCGATGACCACAAATTCAACGTCGAAGGTCGTTGGTCCAATTTGCAAAGGTACTTCAATCTTCCCTAACACATCCTTCTGAGTTCCATCAAATGCTCTAACCGTATTTTGATAAGTTCTCATATGAGAACTGTCTATTGGCAACTTCTTTAGTGTGGCTAATGGTAGAACATTTAGCGCTGACCCATTATAGATTAGGACTCCAGGTAACATATGTCCTTTACATCTGGTAGTGATGTGTAAAGCCTTGCACGATCCCATTCCTTCACCTGGTATTTCCTCATCATTAAAGGAAATGAAGTTGTTGACGACAATATTATTGACTAACATGTCCATCTCATCGGTTGTGATCTCCTTTGGTACAAATGTCCGATTTAGAATCTTCAACAAGGCCTCACGGTGACCCTCAGAGCTTAATAGTATAGAGCATAGAAATTCGAGCCGGAAGCTTGTGGAGTTGCTCCACGACGCTGTATTCATTGTGTTTTAGAATTTTCAAGAATTCTTGAGCCTCTAATTCCTTCACAGGCTCGTGATATGTTGTCGGTTTCTCTTTGAAGAAATCTTTGTTATCTTCTTTCTCAGGCCCTTCAGTAGAAGCTTTCCTTTGTGCTGCATCTCTATCCTCTGCTACTGTATGGGAATAGAGCCTTCCACTCCTCGTAAAACGGCTCACCTTATTAACCAGTTCTTCTTTCTCTTTAACAGATGTTTCTCCTGGAGCTGCTACCATACAAGCGTAATTCCAAGGAACCTGCTTGCTATCCTTGTACAGAAACAGGGTCGGCGCCTTAATTATAAGCCGCAGGGTTACACCCTTTGTTGGCTCGCATACTCTTGTTTTAGCCTTAATAACTAAAGGCTTTATTCCAGAATAGTCTCTTCTAAAGGATGACTCCTCTAATGCACAAATGTCCAGCGTGCATTTCTTGTCTTCTTTTCCAAATAACTTAAGCTCTTTCTCATTCATCTTGTCTTGAACTAGTTGCCTAAACTCTAAGCAACAATCAATCTCATGTCCTTCCTTCATGTGGTACTCACAGTACGATTCATTCTCAATTTTTAGTTTCTGGGCTTTTCCTTCCAACATCCCTACTACCACCATTTGAGCCTATACCCACTTCATGGGAGCTCTAAATTCAACAACACATTCCTTAACCACCTTATCCTCCTCCTCTATGATTGCATTTACACCTACCATCTGATGATTTGGCAGAGTGTTTCCCTTTTCTTCTAACGTATCAAATGATAACATCCCTAATTTTCTTAAGTCATCCACGACCCTTTTGAATGCAGTGCAATTCTCAATGGCATGTCCCCTAACCCCTGCATGATATTCACATTGTGCCTTCTCATCATACCATGGTGGGTATGGTGGTTAGAATAGGGGAAAATGTCTTGGCAGCACCATCTGTGATTTGACCAGTTCAACAAACAATTCTGCATATGTTATTGGGATAGGAGAAAAATACAGTTTCGAGCTCCCTTGATACCTTCGTTCTTCTTTCATATGATTTATGACTGCTGGAGTTGTGGTCGAGGCATTGGGCTTGTTAAAGACTACCCTCTTTGAGTAACTGTGGTTGTAAGCACTAGTAGCATTGACTTCATTGTCTCTCTTTTTGTATGGTTTCTTTGTGCATGGTATACCGATATAGCCTCTCGAGTATCGGCACCGATACAGGTAATTCAGATGGTGACGTTCTAAAAAGTTGCATAGTAGTCACCGACGATCGTTTGGTTTAATTGAAGGGGTAAATAAATTCCGTTTAGCATAAAAATTTGCATTCACACTAATTATAGGTTGAAATTCATTGTAGTATAGTTGATTTCAGTAAAGGAATTCTAAAATACTAAATTTGCATATTAGTCCCTAAAAATTGTAAAAGTTTAAAATTAGTCCTAAACTCAAGGCTAATGAGTTATATCGAATCACTACTTTACTGGATAGACATAGTATTGTTTTAAGAAACTGAATCAAACATTGCATGGGTTTTAGTTCATTAAAATATTGTACCAATCATCGTATTGAACTCTAGTAACCTACTTTGACCTGGTTCTCAACCTGGCTGGAAGGGGGTGTTACAATCCCCATTAAAATGAAATCAAAACTAAAAAAATTTTGGAGAGAAAATGGTGAGAAAATGAGCGAAAGTTTTGGAAGAAAATATTGAGAAAATAGAAAATAAAAGAACATGATTTAACAAAACAATTAACAGTCAATTTGTTTTCTTAATTATGGTGGAAAACTCAATTAATGTTTTTAGGAAAATTAGCTCTCTAAAGGTTCTTAGTTTTGGCCCTTTTTGCAATTTAGTCATTAAATTTTTTTGCATTTATTACGTTTTGGTCACTAAATCAAAAATGTCATCTCAATTGATTAAATCGATTTCCAATTACAGCCCAAAACTCTTAATATATTTATTAAACGATTTTAAAAGCTTTAACCGAATTTTATCTCCTTCTAAAAACCCATTTCAAAATATTTATTTCTCAAAACGTATTTTAGTTGTCAAACCCATTTCCACGATTTGAACCTACTACCAAACCACCAAAATTTCTAATCATGTTAGGGCGTTAAAACTATCTCCTCTTAAGAAATTTCATCCCCGAAATTTACCTCAAAGGAAAAGATAAGGAAATTGTTTCTTTATGTCCCCCTTTGTCTCCTGTTGTGCGATTTAAGTGCAACACAAATAGTGCAAGTATACACGTCGTACGTAATAAAGTGTTATGTATCAAGCAAGTATCATCTCCATATGGATTGGTTTGGGCCACTTTGCTTAAGTTACTGCATTATAAAAGAAATAGATTGATGGTGATGAATATTAAGTAAAATAAACTAAGTAAATAAAAAGAAGTAATCAATATGAGAGATTAGGCTAGATTATCGTAAGTAGTGGTGCCATTGTCGAATAAATTGACGCGGCTTCTGATTGCTTAAGCAATTCAATTGTCTTGGCAACTAGATTTGGATACATGCTATAGCAACTAGGTTACAAAATATGCTATGGCAACTAGGTTTGGATGAATGTCGTAGCAACTGGGTTTCCTCCTTTAATGTTCAGTGAAATGTTCTTCAATGCCTTCGAGTTATCCCTAACTGAAGAACTGGTGTTTGTGCATGCTTTGGTGATACATCCTTGTGTTAACCTGGGGTGAGAGACACCGATCTTGCACTCCTTTCAGCCGCTGAAATCCGATCCTTATTCCTAAGGCGGGTTAGTTTCCACCAATGCCCGTTCAAATGGAATCTGTGTTCACTCGTTTCATGAATCTAGCTCTCCCGAGCCTAGATAAATGGATACACTTGTGTTCCTTTACCAATTCCCTCAAGGTAAAAATCAAGATCCAAGAATGAACAAACAATAAAATTTATTAAATCAAAAACAAAGAACATTCATTTGTCTCTACACACCAAAAAAACCTGATAACTCAAGCCAACAAAATCTAGTTCATGGCTAGGTAAAACAAAATTCAAATGAATAAAACCCAAACATGGGTGGATTGCACAATAAAAGATAAAAGAAATGTAGAAGATGAACTTCTCTAATCTGTATTGATGGTTGCACGCAAATCCCCCTTTTAGATATGATATCTCTTTCATGATCGATTACCCCTTTGATTTGTGATTTGATCCATATACATAGGGTGTTGCGATCAGCTTTGTGTTGATAGGAAGGAGTTTGAATTAATTTGAATTAGAGATAATTAATCTCTTTTCTCTTTTATCTAAAACAACTCTTCAAATCTGAGTCTTTATCCAATATGATAAGGATAATGTTGGAGATAAAGCTGGAAATTCTTATCTTGATCCAAAACATGCCACAACAATCCCCTCGGCAAGTCGTCTTGCACAAAAAAAGAACAAAATCACAGCGATTTCTCTAGAAAAAAAAAGCAAAATGCAAGGCCAAGCCCAATAAATGGAAGGGCAAAGAATTTTTTGCATAAATAACTACAAATACAACTAAATGGGCCTAAGTCTAAACAATAATCTAAGCAAAAACGTATAAAATACAATACTTTTTCACACTTATCACACCCCCAACTCGAACTATTACTTGTCCTCAAGCAATGCAAAACACTAACAAATTACCTGCCAAGGCATTTACCACTGGAAACATGCTTCTTACCTGACTTCAATCCTCAAAACTGTGGATTGAAGAATTGATTACCTTTCGATCCTTGGACAACATAGAGAATTACTCAAAATTAAACCACAATGCTAGTGAAAATGTGTGTGTGGAGTTGTGTGCAAGTCGATCACAAGATTCTACGCAAAACGTAGGCTTTATGATTTATTTGCCAGGGTAACTAAGTCTGCTAGAGCCCGTTTTAGGCACCTCTAGCAAAGCAATTTCTTTTTTAAATTAAATCAAGTAGAGCCGGATGGGCACCTTTAGTGATTCTCAATGTGTGACAACTAGAGCTAGATGGGAACCTCTAGTAAGAAATTATCTTAATTCAGATTTTATTTCATTTAGGCTAGAGCTAGTTAGGCACCTCTAGCACATTTTACCCAATTTAGTAACCTAAAGTTAACTAGGTCTCCCTCAATCAACAAGTCACAACAGTGTCAATATACGCAACATCATAGCAAAAATTCACGTAAACTCTATGCTAATCCTAAAATCTAAGGTTTTATCATGAACTACAATGGTAAAACTCATCATAAGATTTCACATCAAGTTTTGGTAGATTTGTCAGGCAATTGTAATGGAAAGTAATACATGCAAACAAACACGAGGCAACTAAAATCTAAACAAAACTATGCAAACTAACATGATACAAACAAACAAAAAACCAAAACAAGACAAACCCTCCCAAACTCGAGAGAAGCATTATCCTCAATGCATGCAAAAATAAACAAATGAAATGCAAACGAGTTAATCAAAGAGGTTGTCACCTCGAATTCGTAGTGTCACTTGGCCATTTACTTGAGGCATGTGCTGCCTTACCTAGCTGATGGTGGTGGATAAGGTGCATGGCCATTATCCGCAATTGCCTCTACCTTCTCAATTGGCTCACCCTCCTTCTCGATTGTGTCTAGTGGTAAAGTTTCATGGTTTGATGTTGCACATCCGGAGGTGGGGAATTCAATGGTGCAGAGGTAGTGCCTTCGGAATCTGAAAATCAAGATTATTGTTAGTATGTTGCGGATAATAAGCTGGTTTTCACCTCTATGCATAATTGGGTTTTGTCACTGCAATGTCACTCATAACTAGCACAGAATTGCCAGTTGTAGTTGCCGGGGCAAGTAACTTGCGGGGAACCTTGGAAAAGATACACTGCAATTTGGATTATCCTTTAACATGACGTGCTCAATGGTTGTTGATGTAGTGCCAACGAAGTCGATGCTCTGCCTTAATATACTCCAATCAATTTAGTAGTGGGTTCAAAAGTTCTTCTAGGATCGGGACAGTTGCTATGGCATGCTCCTTTGTCGTGATGAGTCTAATTGTCTAAGGTTTCTTTCAACACTCTATCCTTATTAAAATGGAAAACATAACAACAACTAAAACCAAAATAAACATAAAAGAAAAGAAAAGTTGAAGGGAATAGTGTTACCTTAAAGAAAGCTTGATGAGGGTCATTTTTTATACTTCCTGTAGTCCATTCGTACCCTTTATCGAGTGACAATATTGCCCAAAAAGAGTTGGGCCAATGTGCTTGCTGCTACTCCCTTTTGTGTTACCATAGTGGAGGTGTCTTTCTCTTTTGTCTACAACAACTCTTCAAATCTGAGTCTTTATCCAATGTGATAAGGATAATGTTGGAGATAAAGCTGGAAATTCTGATCCTTATCCAAAACATGCCATGACAATCCTCTTGGCAAGTCGTCATGCACAGAAAAAGAACAAACCGCAACAATTTCTCCAAAAATTAGCAAAATACAAGGCCAAGCCCAATAAACGGAAGACTACGAATTTTTGCATAAATAACTACAAATGCAACTAAATGTGCCTAAGTCTAAACAATAATCAAAGCAAAAAGGGTATAAAATACAATTCTTTTTCACACTTATCATCTCCCATGTGGCTTCCTCGACACCTCAATGTTGCCGCAACATATTGACCAACTCAATGGTCTTGACATGGAGAGCCTTTAAACTAGAATCAAAAACATTTACAAGCTCCTCATCATAAAACAAATTCGGACACAACTCTATTTCCTCAATTGGCATAACCTACGACGGATCTGATATATACCTCTGAAGCATAGACACATTGAAAATATCATGTATCTTCTCCAACTTAGATGGTAATTTTATCCTATAAGCAACTGGACCAATGCGCTCAAGCACCTCATAAGGCCCAATAAACCTAGGGCACATCTTACCTTACGCCCAAATCTCATAACCTTTTTCCAAGGGGAGACCTTTAGGAATACATTATCCCCAACAACATACTCAATCTCCTTTCGCTACAAATACGCATAAGATTTATGTCAATCTGAAGCGGCCCTTGTAACCCCATTGACTCGTCCTTGACGCCAAACTAAACTAAGAGAGCTACATTCGGTTTACCGAAGTACACCGTAAAGATTAAACTCAAATTTACGGCCATTTTTTTTCTTTTTATCTTATCTAGATGCAACATGTTAACCTATGTTGTGCATACTGGCAGCGGGTTAACACTCAACTCAATTGGCCGTTGAAATGACATCAAATTGCACAAGATAGCAATTTAGGGACCAAATTGCAATTCTAGAAAATTATAGTGACTTAACCCATTTTTAAGTTACCAATCCATAATTAATCAAGTTTCATGCTCATATGTCAGAAATCAGCTCAAAACAATCGTCCAAACTCATGTAATTGCATACATACAAACCATGGACTAAAATAGAATAATATTAAAACATTAGATTTCATTTAACCAACTTAATTGTTGGCCGTATTGATACGCAGCCAAATGTATCAGTATGGTTATGCATTTTTCTAAAACTCAATTTCCAGTAGCTTGAACCTGCATCGAAACGCCCCTTTGTGTATCGAAATGCCTAGCCAAACTAGATATACTCGTATCGAAACGGTTGCTCGCGTATCGAAACACTTGTGCATTTCAAGAACACATGTTTCAGTACAGGGGCACGCATACCGAAATGACTGGACCCAGTTGAAATCACCATTTCTATCATCACATAAAATATCATGCCTTGAAAACCATGCATTTAACATTTTCAAAAACTATCATATTAAACTACATGCAACATGTATCATGCATCAGTAAAAAATCCCATTGCTATCCCTCAATTTAAGCCTTGCAACACATAACAATCCTTATGCAAAGCTTAAAGAGTAAACATGTATAAACGAACATTATACATGAACATTCATCACATGGTACATTAACAATTATATTCGCTTTCAAGTGATCATAAACCAAGTTCCACTTTCACAAAATAGTTCATCGGATACACGGATTCAACAAGTGTCCTCTCAACTCTTCAAGCCATCTCAACCGAAATTACTATACGAACACAACTGTGGTACATTCACAACCGGGTACTATCACAACCCCAGGGTCACCAACCCCAATCATTGGTTAGACGCTTAATCCACTAACGAGAGTTTTCGGTACCATATAACCCCTCAACCGTTAGGGTACTAGGATGGAGTATTTGGTACACTGTGTAAACCCCTCGACATCCATGGCGACATTTGATAGTGCACTATCAATCCTATGGTCAACCAACTATATCTAATAATATTTTAAACCACAATACTTGCCAATATAATTCATTATTAACCATGTACCTCACTATTTTTATATGCAACGTACCAGAACCATTTCCAATGCATTAAACCATGCACTTACAAGTATTCCTCGTACTTGTGTTGATCATTTTCCCAATGCATCCATCATCGATATATGATAAAAAATCAGCATAGACATACTTAAAACATGCATAAACATTATGTACCATGTAATTCAAAAACAAGTGCATAAAAACATTTCCTTAAAACCCGACCGAGGAAGAAATCTCTTTATAGTTACTTCCAAGTTTAAAATAGCATTTCTAGCTAAGTTTAAACCCCTAATATAACCTTTAAACCATTTCAAAACTGAAATACATGTTCTCGGTCACCAATAACGCAAAGCCTCATTCGCCGATGCGAATTACTCCTCCAAACTTCCGAAGTGACACTTCAAGCTTGAGGATCCTCCTCCTCTGATTTCACCACACAAAAATATAGGATCTATATCAAAATGCAGTCACAAACCCAACAACATTAATCCACAACAAACCTCTACTAACACTAGCCAAAACCTTTCCAAAAATTACCGAAATCAACATCAAACGTCTTCTAAACTTAACCCAACCAAAAACTAAAGGTTTAATCCATCAATTAACATCAATTGACATCCAAAAACAACCTAACACCATCCTCGTATCACCAACATACATTAAACCTCCCCAACTCCTCAAAAACACATAACTAACAACCTAGAAAATTAGACATTTACATAGCTTCAGGATTCCAATGTTAAAATCAACTTATTAACATTATGAAACATCAAAATCATGTTATAATCTAATCAAGAACCCGGTCAAATTAGATCCAAAATGAAGATTAATCAATTTCATCAATCAAACCTTGATTTAACTAATTTTCCATACTTAAATCATTAAAACTCATTAGAAAACATTTATAAAGGATCAATAACTTGGAAATTTCAGTAAAGAACCATACATTAGAGGAGAAGGAAAAAGCTCACCTCTAATGTTGACTTTCCTCCTTAATTGTATCGATTTACTTGAAGAAACAAGATTAAAACAATAAGGTTTTGATAGGAAACACATAAGAACTCATTTGACATTAAGAGATTGGAGAAATCAAGAAGTTACCATAAAATTTAGAAGAAGAAAAGCGTGTTTCGTTGAAGAGAATTTGAGAGAATCTTTTAGAGAAAAGTTAGTTACGTAAAGTTTACTTATGAAATTAATTATAAAATTAATTCCCAAAATCTATTTATATACATATAAGTGTTTTTTCCTTGTACATGTTTAACTGTTCACACTTACCAATAACATTTTCAGAACCAGAATTCCTTCCAAAATACCCAAAACTCGCACTTTCCCAAATAAAGAGCAAAAATGTACTTCTCCACAAAAACTTGCTAAACCATTCATACTTGTCGATCAAGATCCTTCTCGATACCTTTGCACATGAGAAGATCATCAATAAACACAACAACAAACTGATCCAAAAACTCATGGAATACTCGATTCATATCATCTATGAACACAACTGGTGCATTGGTCAAGCCAAACAGTATAACCAATAACTCACAATGCTCGTACCTCATATGAAAGGCAGTCTTAGGCACATCCACATCCTTTACCTTCAATTGCTAATACCCAGACCTCAAATCAATTTTAGAAAACACTGAAGCACCTCTAAAATAATCAAACAAATCATCTATCCATGGCAAATGATACTCATTCTTAATCGTCAACTTGTACAGTTACCGGTAATCGATGCACATCCGCATTGTGCCATCTTTCTTTATCACAAACAACAACGACATACCCCATAGCAAAATACTAGGCCTAATAAACCCTCAATCAAGAAACTCCTTAAGTTGCATCTTTAACTCCTTCAACTTCTTCAGAAAAACACCCAAAAACTTATATACTATACAAAATGTCCTAAACACGTACCTTCTTCAATCTCAAATTCATAATATAGGCTATGAATGCTTGACATCCCGAGTCCATCAAATGACTCACTTCCAATGCTAAATCAAAATTGGACATGAACTTAGCATTTCCATCCACGATTATCACCTCGTAATCATCAGCAAGTTTCAAGGTAACTTGCTTGGATTCAAAACTAACCATATCTCTATGCTCGGACAACCAATCCATGCCCAGGATTACATCAAAACCATAAAACGATAACCTCATTAAATCAACCGTAACATATGAACTTAAACCATCAAAGGACATTTCTTAAACAACCTTCTCGCAACAACCGCCTCACCGAAAGAACTAGCAGGCGAAGAAGTCTATACCCCATGAATCAAATGTGGAAAGTCTTACCTCATGTAATCACACAATCCACATACCCAACAGGTATTAAATGTTGCTCTAGCATAGATACTCTGACCCCGCTTTCCTTGCCCAACACTACCTCTACCATGCCTTAACTTAAGGCGATACCTCTTATTACGTTGTTTCTTAAACTGAGCACCACCAAACCAGAGTCTGCAAATCTCTTGCCAGAGCTAAAACCTCCCACATGAACCAATAAACCCAGGTCCTACTCAATGAACTTTACTCGTGTAACCAACACGTCGAAAACGGTGTAGTCATAAGCCAACATGTATGTCTTAACATCTTGTACCAATCCGTAACAGAATCAGTTATAGCAATGCCTCTCATTCAGTACCAATTCAGGAGCATACCAGCTCAACTGAACAAATTATACCTCAAACTCGGCCATAAACATACTATCTTGAACCCTGGCCATAAACTCATGTTTCTTCTCATCCAAGTATCTAACTCCCATATACTTATTCTTAAAGACAGTTCAAAAGAACTCCTAGGTTACAACACCGGGTTCCAAGCCCGTAACCACAGTTGTCCACCAACTATACACATCTCATTGCAACAAAGACACAACATGTCTTCAACTTACTAGAATCATTACACCTCATTTGGTTAAAAATCCAATCAGTACTGGCCATCCACTCCTCATATGCCCTGGGTGCCAACCATTGGAACTCTACTCCTCCCAAACTACGGAGGCACTCTAACAACAACCCTGGTTGTCCAATAGCTGGTGCAGTCACATGCTCTCTAGCAACAGTATCTTGAAAAGCTCCGGACATCACCTATATCAAAGGCGCCATGTCACCCAATATTGGCCCAACTGGTGTGAGTGGTACTTACTTAGGGGTAGTTAACCACTAGGAGATATAAAATTCTCCACAACTCCTTGCCCAACGGCAATAGAAATCATTCTAGTTCTCAATTCTCCCCTTGGTCCTAACATAACACATTTTCAAAGGCACAATAATTACACCAAAGAAAAAGTAATCAGTCCAGCTTCAAGCGGGGATTCAAGACTTCTATTCCAAATCAAAACATTTTAGACTGTAGTAATAAGGCAATGTGTCCCACAAATATTCCCCAACATAACATATGTCATCCAACAGACATATAAACAATCAACATGCTTATAAACAATCGTTGTGCATAGAAAACAACAACAATCAACCAATAACAATGTTTCGACAATCATAACCTCATCCCACTTATCCCAAATGTGGCTCTAATACCACTAAATGTAACCTCCTTGACCTAGCCTAGACGCCAGGCTGAACCGAGCGAGCTATATTGGGTTTACCGAAGTAAACCGTAAAGATTAAACTCAAATTACGACCATTTCCCCTTTTTATCTTATCTAGATGCAACATATTAACCTAAGATATGCATACTAGCAGCGGCTAAATACTCACCTTAATTGGGCGTCGAAATGACATCCAATTGCACACGATTGCAATTTAGGGACCAAATTGCAATTCTAGAAAAATAGAGGGATTTAACCTATTTTTATGTTACCAATCCTTAATTAATCAGGTTTCATGCTCACATGTCAGAAATCAGCTCAAAATGATCATCCAAACTCATGTAATTGCATACATACAAATCAAGGACTAAAATGAAAGAATATTAAAACATCAGATTTCATTTAACCAGCTTAACTGATGGCCATATCGATACGCGGCCAAGTATATCGGTACGATTATGCGTTTTCCTAAAACTCAATTTCTAGTAGCTCGATCCCATACCGAAATGCCCCCTTTAAGTATCAAAATGCCTAGCCAAACTAGCTATACCCGTACCGAAACAGTTGCTCGCGTATTGAAACACCTGTGCATTTCAAGCACACTCGTTTCAGTACAGGGGAACGTATACCGAAATGGCTGGACCCAAAATGTCCCAATTTTCTATTTTTTCATGCTTTCAAGGATACCAGTACATTCCAACATGCTTCAAACATATACACAACAACATCAAGGATTAAACCTTACCACAACTTCACAAAAACATCAACAAATCATGGCATTATATTTCTCAAAATAAAATAGAGGCATGCTTCCTAGCAACAAGGAATTCAAAGCATGAAACACAAATCCAAAGCATCAACCAAGCATATAAGGCCAATTACAACTCTAAAACAATACAACAAACTTGTTCAAAACGGGAAGTTTAACCCAAAACTATCCCAAAATCAACATCGAACCCTATTGCCTTTATTACTACAAGTCTAGTTTGAAACCATACTTTCTCATTATTCAAGTCTTTGGATTTTCCCCTTGCTTGCTCGCTGCCACCATCCTTTAATTCATTACGTTGATGGACAAACAGAGCGTAAGCACACAAGCCTTAGTGAGGAGCACTCAAAATACAAAACCATCATTGCATTTAAAACCATTTTCCAAAACCACATTGAAATCACCATTTCTAGCATCATATAAAACATCATGCCTTGAAAACCATGCACTTAACACTTTCAAAAACTAGCATATTAAACCACATGCAACATGTATCATGGATCAATAGCAAATCTCATTGTTATCCCTCAATTTTAGACTTGCCACACATAACAATCAATATGCAAAGCTTAAAGAGTAAACATGTATAAACTGACATTATACATCAACATTCATCACATGATACAATAACAATTATATTCGTTTTCAAGTGATCATAAACCAAGTTCCACTTTCACAAAATAGTTTATCGGATACATGAATTCAACAAGTGCCCTCTCAACACTTAAAGCCATGTCAACCGGAATTATGGTACAAACACAACCCTGGGGACACCAACCCCAATCACCAATTAGACAATTAATCCACTAATGGGAGTTTTTGGTACCATATAACCCCATGACATCAAAGATGACTTTTTATAGTGTACTATCAAACCTATGGCTGGCCAACTATATCCAATAATATTTTAAACATTATAACTTGCCAATATAATTCATTATTAACCATGTACCTCATTGTTTTTAAATGCAACATTCCAAAACAATTTCTAATATATTAAACCATGCATTTACAACTTTTCCTCATACTTACTTGGATCATTTTCCCAAAGCATCCATCATCGATATATGATAAAAAATCAGTATAGACATACTTAAAACATGCATAAACAGTAGGTACCATGTAATTCGAAAACAAGTGCATAAAAACCATTTCCTTAAAATGCGACCGAGGGAGAAATCTCTTTATACTTACTTCTGAGTTAAAACCAGTGTTTCGAGCTAACTTTAAACCCCTATTATAACCTTTAAGCTATTTCAAAGCTAAAATCCACGTTCTCACTCACCGACAACATAAAGCCTCCCGAAGCAACACTTCAAGCTTGAGGATCAACCTCCCCTTATTTCACCATAAAAAACAGAGGATCCAATACATCAAAATGCATTCACAAACCCAACAACATTAATCTGCAATAGACCTCTACAAACACTAACCAGAACCTTTCCCAGAATTACCGAAATCAACATCAAAACTCTTCCAAACTCCCAGCCAAAATCTAAAGGTTTAATCCATAAATTAACATCAATTGAAATAAAGAAAACAACCTAACACCATCCTCATATCATCAGCACACATCAAACCTCCACAACTCCTCAAAAACACATAACTAGCAAACTAGAAAATTAGAGATTCACATAGCTTCGGGATTCTAATGTTAAAATAAACTTATTAACATTATTAAACATCAAAATCATGCTATAATCTAATCAAGAACCCATCAAATTAGATCCAAAATGAAAATTAATGAATCTCATCAATTTAACCATGATTTAACTAATTTCCCATAATTAAATCATTAAAACTCATTAGAAAACATTTATAAAGGATCAATAACTTGGGAATTTCAGTAAAGAACATTACATTAGAGGAGAAGGATGATGCTCACCTCTAATGTTGACTTTCCTCCTTAATTGTATCGATTTACATAAGAAAACAAGATGAAAACAATACGATTTTGGTAGGAAACAATTAAGAACTCATTTGACATTAAAAGATTAGAGAAATCAAGAAGTTACCAGAATATTTACAAGAAGAAAAGAGTGTTTGGTTGAAGAGAATTTGAGAGAAAATCTTTTAGAGAAAAGTTAGTTACGTAAACTTTTCCCAAATCTTTTTAAAATAGCCAATTAAGGAGAAAAATTGTGATATTAGACTTCGGGAAAATAGCTCCTTGAAGATTCAAAGTTTTGATCCTTTTATAAAACAATCACTAAAAATAGTTTCCATTCTTTACATTTTAAATGTCACATTTCCAAATTCCATTTTTCAAAATTGACTTTACCAAAAATATTCATATATTAAATAATGATTTTTAGATATTTTCCCAAATATTTTCTCACTCAAAAATAGTTAATTAGATTTTAATCCCAAATCTGACTCGAATCTTTAACCCGATCCACCAGACCGTATAACCAGCCTATAAACTGCTAGGCCCAAAACAAGGGAATTACAACCCTTAACCGGTCACTATTGAGCTTTACCTTTGCATTTATACCTCTAAGCAAATCAGGTCCAATGACATGCTTCTTAGCTCTCTTTGCCTAACAAAGTAGGGTCTAACATCTACATCTATAAATAGCCGCATAGGGAGCCAACTGTATACTTTCTTGAAAACTGTTATTATAAGAAAACTCCACCAACAATAGTTGCTTCTCTGGCATTCCTTGAAACTCAATGATACAACAACGTAACATGTCCTCTAAAATCTGAATAACACGCTCAGACAATCCATTTGTCCGAGGATGATACGAGGTACTAAAATTTAGTTTGGTTCCCAAATCCGTCTATAAAGTTTCCTAGAACCTTGACGTAAAGTGAGAATCTCTATCCAAAATAATAAACTTAGGAACCCCATGTGTAATACCTTAACCAGACATAGAAGGAAATGGCTAAATAGAAGTAGACAGTCTAACTTGTCTAACAAGTTAGTGTTTGAAACAGTGAAGATATATGAAGATAATTACTTGAGATCCAAGGTACCATTCAAACAAAACATAGAAGACGGTTCTAGAACAATTCAGATGGTTAAGGTCATCATAATGATTTAAGTAACCGTTGTAAGCATGTAATTCAAGACGTGACTTATCAAACTAAATAAGAACTATGAGGATTCTATAAGTTCAATAAAAGGCTTAAGCCAATTTAACCACTTAATCACAAGGGTAAGTTCATATTGTCTATGATCATTTAGTCATCTATTTAGGTCATTCATTCTTAAGCCTAGAATTCAAGCTAGTGCCACCTTCTAGGAGATTACATATAACAAAACGTAACATACTTTTTTTTGCCTTTAGTGACCTTACTTTATCTCTTCAACTTTAACTCAACCAGCTTTTCCTGAAAAAGTGACAGGGTGAGCAATTAGGTTGCTAGCTTCGAAACTTAAACAACAACAGTGTAATTACATGCTCTCAAATCACTTAGCAAGAAGCATATTTTAAGCATAATTGTAAGATAGCCAAAACATGCTTCTAGGAAGAATATGCCAACAAGCAACTATTAGAGTTGTTCAGTTTAGTACCAAAATCTATCACATGCAATCTAATTTGTAAAACTCGGCATTGACTAGTTAAAGTCTAGAAGAACATAATCAATCAAAACATTATCAAGCAATGGTAACATGTACCATTGAGACATATAATCTTTTCTATCAAAACAATATCAGGTTTAAATTCGAAAGGCACAACCAATTGTCCATACTTACCATGGACACTATCACCTTACCAAGCATTAGCAACCCCAAACAATTAAAGGCAGATTACTCACAAATACTCCAAGTTATTCTTGATCATGGATCACAACTCCCTTTCGCCTCTCGTCCTCTTGATCGACTCCCTTGTTGTCTAATTTTAACAACAATTTAATGGTGCATTAGAATCCATCCATTGATAATTATTTGGCTTTTATTTAACACCCACATGCTTAATCAAGCCTTAAGGTACTATTTCTCCAATGCCTCAACATACATTTATATATATATTTACAAATCATCTCTATACAAGTTTCCATAATTAAATAATTTGGGACATTAAGCATAACTCAATATACAAAGCAATCCCCTAACATCATAAGCATTTCCAAACTACCCAATTACGGTACTTTTGTTCATTAAACAACTTTCCTATCAAGTTTTATAACATCCAATTACCATTAAACTAGTCAACTTGCATTAAGCTATCAATTTAACATTTTACTTGTTTTAATCAAATGATTAACTAATTCAAATTCCATAGAACAGTCCCATAAGATTCTACTTAATACATGGCAGTTTCGTACCCATTCCAATTCACCTAAACAACCATCTAAACTCACTCTAAACCGCTCCCATGTTTTCTTAATATTTCACTATGGACTTATAATTTATTAAATCAAATTCTAGTCACCCACTTGGAGTTTAAACAATCCAAATCACATCAAATATTAAAACAATTTCATTCCATGTTATACTCGAACAGGCAGCCTTTAAAACTTGGTTTAAACCTTAATTCAGTTCATACTTATTCACTGCCTAAATTTCCAGCATGGAGCATCATTCGAAGGATTCAATTTTAACATTACAAACACATTTGATTTCTACATCATGTTTCAATCAATAATTTCCCAAACCCATACTAAACTATGATCAAGCTAATTCTTTCAACCAAGCAAGAACTGAAATCAAGTAAACATTAATTCAACTATAACAACCACATAGCTATTTCGTAACTTATAGAGAATTAAAGGAGAAACTTACATTCTTTAAACATGCAAGTCTAATTTAAACACCAATTCACCAACATTTTCCTAGAAAAATATCACCATGGATGGTTTCTCCCCTTAACTATCTTCCTCTCTATCTTTCGGTTCTAAAGAGAATAATGAAGAAGGTGATGATGCTTTGTTTGTTCCATCATACCCTTCCCCACACACGTGCCTTACCTTCCAAAAGGCCACTTCATCCATCTCCTTATTAATTATAAATTACCATGCAATCCACAAATGTTGTCAATTAATCCATTTGGTCATTTTGGCTTTAACTCCTAGTGTGCTTATGTTTCAAATAGGTCATACACACTTTCAATTATAGTCACTTATTTCAATTCCTTAAGAGTTATTCCATGTCTTTCTCCTATATCAAAACTTAGGATGTTACAAATCCCTCATCCATAAGAAAATTCGTCCTCGAATTTACTTGAAGAGAATAGTTGTGGATATTGTTCTCTCATGGTAGATTCAGGCTCCCAAGCAGCTTCTTTATTTCCATGATTCTTCCACAAGACTTTGACAAGCGAAATTGTTTTATTTCAAAGCCTTCTATCTTCTCGATCAAGGATTTGAATTGGTTCCTCTTCATATGATAGGTCTCGATTTAATTCAACTTCATCCGGTTCAAGAATATGAGAGGGGTCTGATCGATAACCACATAACATTGATACATGAAACACGTTATGAATTTTCTTGAATTCTTCTGGGAGAGCTAACCGGTATGCAACAAGACCCATCCTTTCAATGATTTCGAAAGGTCCAATAAATCGAGGACTAAGTTTTCCTTTTTTTCCAAATCTAAATACTTTCTTCCATAGAGATACCTTGAGAAACACTCTATCGCCCACATTAAATTGAATATCCCATCTTTTACAATCAGCATATGCTTTATGTCGATCGAAGGCTTATCTCAATCAATTGCAAATAATCTGCACTTGTTCTTTTGTCTCTCGAAGCAATTTGGGACCTAAAGCTTTGTTCTCCCGCAACTCTGACCAACATAGAGGGGTCTTACACTTTCTTCCGTAAAGGGCTTCAAAGGGAGCCATTCAGATAGAATATTGGTAACTATTCTTGTACGAGAATTCAATTAAAGGTAAAGCTTTCTCCCAATTCTTCCCAAAATTGATTATACAAGCTCGTAACATGTCTTCTAACACTTTTATTATTCTTTCGGATTGACCATCTAACTGAGGGTAGAAGGCTGTACTAAGTTTGATTTTAGTTCCAAGAGCTTTATGTAGAGATTTCTAGAATCTAGAAGTAAATCTAGAGTCCCGGTTAGAAATTATCAAAGTATGAATGCCATGCAACCTTATAATTTCTCGAAGGTAAAGTTCTACTACCTGGTCCATGCTCATGCTTATTCGAACATGAAGAAAATGAGCTAATTTCGAGAACCTATCCATAATTACCCAAAATTGCATCATTCTTCTTTGGTGATGAAGGCAATCCATTAACAAAGTCCATTGTTATTTCATCCCATTTCCATTGCAGAATTTCAATAGGTTGTAATAATCTCGAAGGAACCTGATGTTCTGCCTTTACTTTTTGACAAACCAAACATTTTGATACAAAGTCTGTTATAGCAGATTTCATCCCAGGCCACCAGTAGAGACTCTTCAAATCTTTGTACATCTTCACTGATCCGGGATTTATTAAGAAAGAACTATTGTGGGCTTACTGTAGGATTTCCCTTCTTAAACTTGAATCATTGGGAATATACACACCCTATTTCAAAAATAGAGTAATCCATCCTCCTTTAGAATAAAATATGATTTAGCACATGCATCAAGCTTGAGCTTAATTCCTTGCAATTCATGATCTGACTGTTGCAACAATCGAATTCTTGATATAATATCATAGTAAATTCGAATAGAAGCCAAGGTACCTTACTTCCTACTAATTCGAAGGCAAGCATTAATGGAGAATGAGGCTATAATGATTTGTAAAGAAATATTTTAGATGATATCAATGCAAATTTTGGATAGGATTAAGGGAAGGTTTGGTTTAATCGAATACTAACCACAGGTATGTTGGCGACTAAGTGCATCAACCACAACATTAGACTTCCCCAGGTCGTAATCTATGATTAAATCATAGTCTTTAAGTAGCTCGATCCAACGTCTTTGTCTAAGATTGAGTTCCTTTTGAGTAAGGAGGTATTTCAAGCTTTTGTGATCAGTGTAAAGGTAGCATTTTTCTCCATACAAATAGTTCCTCCATATATTTAAGGCAAAGATTACTGCATCAAGTTCTAAATCATGGATTGGATAATTCAGTTCACGAGATTTTAATTGTCGGGAAGCATATGCTACCACCTTATCTCCTTGCATTAAAACACATCCCAATCCCAAGTGAGAAGCATCACTAAACACCATAAATTCTTTCCCTGATTCCAATTAAGTTAACACTGGAACTCGTGTAAGAACTTCTTTCAATTGGTCAAAGCTTTTTTGTTGTTCTTCAGACCATATGAATGGCACATCTTTGCGAAGAAGTTTAGTTAGGGGTGTGGCCAAAATCAAAAATCCCTTAACAAACCTTCGATAATATCCAGCTAAGCCAAGGAAACTTCAGACTTCACTAATATTCCTCGGAGATTTCAAATCGATCACAGATTGGATCCTTTTCAGATCAACCTTAATTCCCGAGGCTGACATTACATGTCCAACAAAGGATACTTCGGGCAACCAAAATTCACATTTGTTGAACTTGGCATAGAGTTGATTATCTCTAAGAATCTGTAGCACAATTTTGAGATGTTTTGAAAATTCAGCTTCATCCCTCGAGTAGATAAGAATATCATTAATGAAGACCACCACAAACTTGTCTAAATAGAGTTTGAAAACTCGGTTCATGAGACCCATAAACGCAGCAGGGGCGTTAGTTAGACGGAATGGCATCACTAGAAACTTGTAGTGACCAAAAAGAGTCTTAAAAGCCGTCTTAGGTACGTCAAATTCTTTAACCTTCATTTGGTAGTATCCAGATCTAAGGTTGATCTAGGAGAATACCGAAGCACCCTTCAATTGATCAAACATGTCTTCAATTATTGGAAGTGGGTATTTGTTCTTAATCTTAATCTGATTAAGTTGTCGATAGTCTATGCTCAATCTCATTGACCCATCTTTCTTCTTGACAAAAAATACCAGGGCTCCCCAAGGAGACGAGCTTGGTCGGATGAATCCTTTGTCTTGTATTTCTTGCAACTACTTCTGGAGCTCTTTTAGTTCAATAGGAGACATTCTGTAAGGGGTGATGGATATAGGGTTGATTCCTGCCTGAGTCTCAATTTTGAACTCCACTTCACGATTTGGTGGCAGTCTCGGAAGTTCCTCGGGAAAAACATCAAGGAATTCAGATATAGTTGGAATGGATTTTAAACCAAAATCAAATTCATCTCATTTGATCATAGCAGCAAATATTGAGGTGGATTTATTATCAATCAAAAAGATGGATTCTTTACCTAAACCATAGAGAAAAAGTCTTCATTTTGACAATCTACCCAAGCCTGGTGTTTTCCTAACCAGTCTAATCCCAAAATTAAATCAAATTCGCAAAAGGGTAGCACATACAGATCAATAGTTAAAGGAATGTTTTGGATGTATAGGGGACAATTTCTACAAATGAGGTTTATGGTCATAATTTCTCCTATATGATTCAAAACTACCAGCCCTTGATTAACAGTTTTAGATTTCCGATTTAATTTCACAAGCAAAGGAGAACAAATAAATGAATGGGTGGATCCCGAATCAATTAAAGCATAAACATGGTTTTCATTTAATTCAACAGTACCTACTATAACATCAGGTGCCTCTTCATCATCACGATTTCGAATGTGATACACTCGAGTAGGGGCCCGAGACTCTTGATGAGTGGTAGTAGGAGCTTGGCCCCGAGTTCTCCCCAAGTTTCCTAAATGAGTTTGTTTTTGCCCTTTGCCCCTAGGAGATGGAAATTGATTCGAATTGGAGGCCACTCTAGCCAAAGATTTATCAAAGGTTTGGGGACAATCACGAACATAATGATCTAGGCTTCCACACCGAAAACATGCATTTGACTGCTTTCTGCACTGACCAAAATGATAATTCTGACAAATATTACAATGTCGAGACTGTGGATCTTTACCAGAATTCCCCAAGCTATTGATAAAGATTGATGGTGGGGAGGATTTGATTATTGTCTGAGGCTTCGGGATGAAGTTACCCCTTGGAGAAGCAACATAGCTTGAGGAATCTCTTCCTTGATTTTTTGGCTTCTTGAAAGGCCATTGAGACTTTCCATCATTCCTTGACCTCTTGTCTTTCTTAGAAAAGCTCTCCCTTCTTTTATCTGCTTCTTTCATCCTAGACTTGGTAACAATCATTCGGTTTACTAAGTCTTGAAAATCAATTATTCCAAGAGCTGCAAATATCGGGCTCAATTCATTATTCAATCCTTCAATGAACATTCTGCATTTATCCTCTTCCTTCTCAATATATTTGGATCCATACTTGTAGTATTTGCAGAAATCACTAACATATTGCTCTATGGGTCTACCACCTTGCTTCGAATGCAAGAAAAGTCTTCTTCTTTCTGCTAGGTATTGTTTTACTCACATACTTTTTCTGAAATTCTTTTAGATAGAATTCCCAAGTGATCGAGTCTTCATGAGCAGTGAGTATTGTAGTTTCCCACGAGTTCAAGGCTTCATTAGTAAGTAAAGCCACCGCACACTCCAATTTATGTTCATCAGAACACTGATGTTGTTTGGTTAGAATTCTAATGGTAGTTTCCAACCAGTATTCTGCTGCTTTCGGATTCTCTTCATCGGATCCCGTGAATGTATAGGCTCGATGCTGAGCCAATTTATCAATTGGGGACCTAGGTTGAATCACTAAGGGTGTAGGAGGATCATTTTGCTCCAAGTTGGTAACGAATTGATTGAACACTTTAGTCATACTGAGAAGGCATTCTTTTTGGATTTGATTAACTTGAGGAGCTTCAGGTTGTGGTTCTGTAGCTTTTTGAGGGTCTGCTTGCTGTTGACCCAATCTGACACTCCTTCCTTCATTGGAGGACCAACCAGGCTATCTCTATCCTGATCCAGATGTGTCTCAAACATATGAAATTAGCATTTAAGAAAGATTCAATAAAACAAGGTCACATGCATAATTCAATTCAACTCCTAGGTGGCACTTACATAACTGATGACACAACTGATTTAGTCCTAGGATCGACTAAACCTTAGTTCTGATACCAAATTGTAATACCCTTACCCAGCATAGAAGGAAATGCCTAAATAGAAGTAGAAAGTCTAACTTGTCTAAGAAGTTAGTGTTCGAAATAGTGAAGATATATGAAGATAATTACTTGAGATCCAAGGTATCATTCGAACAAAACATAGAAGATGGTTCTAGATCAATTCGGATGGTTAAGGTCATTATAATGATTTAAGTAACTGTTGTAAGCATGTATTTCAAGACATAACTTATGAAACTAAATAAGAGCTATGAGGATTCTATAAGTTCAATAAAAGGCTTCAGTCCATTTAACCATTTAATCACAAGTGTAAGTTCATATTGTCTATGATCATTTAGTCATCTATTTAGGTCATTCATTCTCAAGTTAAATTCTACATACATGACCAAGTAAACATACTATATGATTAACAAGCATTCGAAACAGCTCCTAACATGAAACAACATCATTCGAATATTCATCCATAGCTACTCTAGCAAGATCAATCAATACCAAACAACAACCAAACACATAATATATATAAGCCTTATTAGTTTAATATTTACATCCCACTATAAAATTCTAAAGATTCTTAAGCCTAGAATTCAAGCTAGTGCCACCTTCTAGGAGATTACATATAACAAAACGTAACATACTTTTTTTGCCTTTAGTGACCTTACTTTATCTCTTCAACTTTATCTATCAACCAGCTTTTCCTAAAAAAGTGACAGGTTGAGCAATTAGATTGCTAGCTTTGAAACTTAAACAACAATGTAAATACATGCTCTCAAATCACTTAGCAAGAAGCTTATTTTAAGAATAATTGTAATATAGCCATAACATGCTTCTAGGAAGAATATGTCATCAAGAAACTATTTGAGTTGTTCAGTTTAGTAACCAAATATATCACAGGCAATCTAAATCGCATAACACGGCTTTGACTAGTTAAAGTCTAGAATAACATAATCAATCAAAACATTATCAAGCAACGGTAACATGTACCATTGAGACATATAATCTTTTCTATCAATACATTATCAGGAAAAGGTAACATGTACCATTGAAACATATAATCTTTTCAATCAATCAGGGGTACCTTAGTACCGATCAGGGGACCTTAGTCCAGATCAGGCTGATGGCATGCCAATCAAGCTAGGGCTAACTAATCAAAGCTCTTATAAACTTTATACTAACTTGCTAAATAGATTTCCTTTAACACTTCAAATACTCTAACCATATTTACACAATGCTACATTAAGCATTAAAGACAAAAAATTTCAGGTTTAAATTCGAAAGGCACAACCAATTGTCCATACTTACCTTGGACACTATCACCTTACCAAGCATTAGCAACCCCAAACAGTTATAGGCAGATTATGCCTAACAATACAATCGAGTAGTTTAATAAATTTAACAATCTATGCTTACTTAAAACATAGTTAAACTCACAAATACTCCAAGATATTCTTGACCGTGGATCACAACTCCCTTTCTCCTCTCATCCTCTTGATCGACTCCCTTGTTGTCTAATTTTAACAACAATTTAGTGGTGCATTAGAATCCATCCATTGATAATTATTTGGCATTTATTTAACACCCACATGCTCTATCAAGCCTTAAGGTAGTATTTCTCCAATGCCTCAACTTATATATATATTTACATATCATCTCTATACAAGTTCCCATAATTAATTAATTTGGGACATTAAGCATAACTCAATATACAAAGCAATCCCCTAACATCATAAGCATTTTGAAACTGTCCAATTACTACCCTATATACTTTTGTTCATTAAACAACTTTCCTATCAAGTTTTATAACATCCAATTACCATTAAACTAGTCAGCCTGCATTAAGCTATCAATTTAACATTTTACTTGTTTTAATCAAATGCTTAACTATTCAATTTCCACATAACAATCCCATAAGATTCTGCTTAATACATGGCAGTTTCGTATCCATTCCAATTCACTTGAACAACCATCTAAACTCACTCTAAACCCCTCCCCTGTTTTCTTAATATTTCACTATGGATTTATAATTTATTAAATCAAATTCTAGTCACCCAATTGGAGTTTAAACAATCCAAATCACACTGAGTATTAAAATAGTTTCATTCCATGTTATACTCAAACAGGCAACCTTTAAAACTTGGTTCAAACCTTAATTCAGTTCATACTTATTCACTACCTAAATTTCCAGCATGGAGCATCATTCGAACGATTAAATTTTAATGTTACAAACATATTTTATTTCTACATCATATAATCTTTTCAATCAATCATGGATACCTTAGTACCAATCAAAACATTGTCAAGCAATGGTAACATGTACCATTGAGACATATAATCTTTACTATCGAAACATTATCAGACAATTGTAACATGTACCATTGAAACATATAATCTTTTCAATCAATCAGGGGTACCTTAGTACCAATCAGGGGACCTTAGTCCAGATCAGTCCGACCTCATAAGTTTCTAATGGCATGCCAATCAAGCTAGGGCTAACTAATCAAAGCTTTTATAAGCTTTATACTATCTTGCGAAATACATTTCCTTTAACACTTCAAATACTCAAACCATATTCACAGAATGCTACATTAAGCATTAAAGACAACCGATTTCAGGTTTAAATTCGAAAGGCACAACCAATTGTCCATACTTACCATGTACACTATCACCATACCAAGCATTAGCAACCCTAAACAATTGTAGGCAGATTATGCCTAACAAAACAACTGAGTAGTTTAATAAATTTAACAATCTATGCTCACTTATAACATAGTTATACTCACAAATACTCTAAGTTATTCTTGATCGTGGATCACAACTCCTTTTCTCCTCTCATCCTCTTGATCGACTCCCTTGTTGTCTAATTTTAACAACAATTTAGTGGTGCATTAGAATCCATCCTTTGATAATTATTTGGCATTTATTTAACACCCACGTGCTCAATCAAGCCTTAAGGTAGTATTTCTCCAATGCCTCAACATACATTTATTTATATATATATATATATATATATATATATATATATACAAATCATCTCTATACAAGTTTCCATAATTAAATAATTTGGGACATTAAGCATAACTCAATATACAAAGCAATCCCCTAACATCATAAGCATTTCCAAACTGCCCAATTACTACCCTATATACTTGTGTTCATTAAACAACTTTCCTATCAAGTTTTATAACATCCAATTACCATTAAACTAGTCAGCCTGCATTAAGCTATCAATTTAACATTTTACTTGTTTTAATCAAATAATTAACTAATTCAAATTCTACAGAACAATTCCATAAGATTCTGCTTAATACATGACAGTTTATTACCCATTCCAATTCACCTGAACAACCATCTAAACTCACTCTAAACCCCTCCCATGTTTTCTTAATATTTCACTATGGACTTATAATTTATTAAATCAAATTCTAGTCACCCACTTGGAGTTTAAACAATCCAAATCACACCGAATATTAAAACAATTTTATCCATGTTATACTCAAACAGGCAACCTTTAAAACTGGTTTAAACCTTAATTTAGTTCATACTTATTCACTGCCTAAATTTTCAGCATGGAGCGTCATTCGAAGGATTCAATTTTAACATTACAAACACATTTCATCCAAGCAAGAACTAAAATCAAGCAAACATTAATTCAACTATAACAACCACATAGCTATTTCGTAACTTATAGAGAATTAAAAGAGAAACTTACATTCTTTAAACATGCAAGTCTAATTTAAACACCAATTCACCAACATTTTCCTAGCAAAATATCACCATGGATGATTTCTCCCCTTCGCTCTCTACCTCTCTATCTTTCGGTTCTAAAGAGAAGAATGAAGAAGGTGATGATGCTTTGTTTGTTCCATCATACCCTTCCGCACACACGTGCCTTGCCTTCCAAAAGGCCATTTCATCCATCTCCTCATTAATTATAAATTACCATGCAATCCACAAATGTTGTCAATTGATCCATTTGGTCATTTCGGCTTTAACTCCTAGTTCGCTTAAGTTTCAAATAGGTCGTACACACTTTCAATTATAGTCACTTATTTCAATTCCTTAAGAGTTATGACATGACCTTCTCCTGTATCAAAATTTAGGATGTTACACCATGTAACTTAATAACCTCAACGATATACATCTCTGCCAATCTATCCAACGTACACGTTGTATGCACATCAAGAAAATGTGCACACTTCGTAAAACAGTCAACAATCACCCATATGGTATTCTTTTTGGACGTGTCAAAGGCTACCCTATCACAAAATCCATGGTGATCCTCTGTGTAACACCCCCGAAGTAGGGTTAGAAGATTTAAGGGTTTGACAGGGTTCAATTTAGACTGGTTAAACTGAGTTAATAAATTAAATATGTTTCAGGTGAAATTAAAATGTAAAAATGGGAATTTTACAAACTGAAAAAGGGTTGAATTTATAAAGGGTGTTAATTATTATATTAAACACTTTCGGGTTTTAATTAAATGTCAATTTAATCTAATTAAAAAGATTTTTGAGTTAGTGACTAAAATGTAAAGTTTGCAAAACTAGATTACTAACTATTTGTAAATGGACCAATACTAAGAATCCTTAGAGAGCTATTATTTTTAAATGTTTTTAATCAGAAAATGACCACCTTAATTGAGTAAGGAATTTGACGGTTAATTGGTTTCTAAATCATTTTCTCTCTTTATTTTTGCTCACTTGCTATCTCAATTTCCAAACATGATTCTCCAAAATTCTTTGCTGATTTTCTATGGAGAAATCATCATTTGAATCTACTTTTGATTCTTAACAAAACCTCACAAGATTTTCTCAAGAATCTTGTCAATTTCACCAGTTTGATTCCATAGAAAATCTTACGTCAATTTTAGTGGGAGCTTCTTCAAAGGAGAATTTCGTTTCTTCTCTTAAACTAAGGTTCTTTATTGATATTCCCTAGTAGTTGGATGATATTAGATTGTTTTTAAGTTAGTTTTGCAATACATTTCAAGAATTGAGATATTAATGGAGATTTTGATGATTTTCTTTGAGAATTATGTAAGTCGATGAAACCTAGAGATTTTGACTGGGTAAATTAATATTTTGATAAGGTAATCATAATGTCAAATAAGATTATTGAAATAAACCACGAAACTATTTGGTTGGTTAATTTTTAGATGAGTCTTTAGTGGTTTATAGGGCTGTTATGAGTGTTCTTGAGTTGCTGGAGATATAAGGATGTTTAGGAGGTGTTTTTATTGCGTTTTGATGTTGATTGGTTGTTAGAATCATTGGTTTTTGGTTAGGTAATGGTTGAACAAAGATTGATTTTGTTTTTTTGGTAATTTTGTCTAATTTTTGGAAGGGTAATGTTTACGAGGCAGGGGATTTTTGTTTGGAAGTGATTAGAATGCATAATAATGCATTTCCCTTTGTTTGTATGTGGTTTAAATAGTGGACAATCAAGGCAAGGTTTCCTAGTTGCGTGCATCGCTTTACGGAGGCTCGATTTGCATTGGTGAGCAAAGTGAAGTGTATTGGTGAGTTGGTTAAAGGTTTGATCGATGGATCATGGGGGTTTAGTTATAGCCTAGAACACTTAACTAAGCTCAAGCGTAAGTTGTTCTTACTTCGCTTGAATATTGGCTTTGATATGAGCATGTGGACTTCATGTTTTTTTTAAACGTGGTTTGATTTACTTACTGTAAATGCATTGTTTTGAATTAATATGCAATGTTTATCAAAGTAAATGAATGTCTTTGAGCATTGGGAACTATTCCTTGAAGGAGTGTGTTGTTGCCTCTGGCAATCTGGTTTTGCATATGAATTAGTTTTGAGAAATACATTGAAAACAGTAAGTAAATATATTTGAAAATGATAAATTGGCTATGTGACGTATTGAGAAAGTATCAGATATAGTGGGCTAGCAATATGATTAATGTGTACTTGTAACCTCCTTGACCTGGCCTAGTCGCATGACCCAACCAAGCGAGCTACATTGGGTTTGCTGAAACAAACCCGTAAAGATTAACTCAAATTACATCCTTTTTTTCTTTTTAACTTATCTATATGCAACATATTAACCTATAGTGTGCATACTGGCAGCGGGTGAAAACTCAACTCAATTGGGCATCAAATCGATTTCCAATTGCTTGCAATTGCAGCTTGGGTTCAAATTGCATTTCTGGAAAACTATAGGGACTTAATTCATTTTAAAGTTACCGATCCTTAATTAATTAGATTTCATTCTCACATGTTAGAAATCAGCTCGAAACGATCTTTCAAACACATGCAATTGCATACATAACATTTAGGGACCAAAACGGAAGGAACAAAAACTTCCAAACATCGTAATAAATAAAGTAACAGTTGCCCGTATCGATACACTGGCAAGTGTATCGGTACGCTTTGGCATTTCTCAAAAACCATATTCTAGTCGCCTAAATCCGTACTGATACGACCATGAATTATCGATACACCTTGCCAAAGTGCCCTTGCATGTACATAAATATATCCTCGCATACTAAAACACAGACCCCAAAATAGCTTACCCGCACCGGTACAAGGTCATGCGTATTGATACGCTTGGACCTGTATGTCCAATTTTGCTAGTTTACAAAGCTTTCTAAGATGCCATAACATTTCATCATACTTCAAACATAATCACAACATTACCGAGGATCAATCCACATCAACTTATCACAAAATCACCAACCAATCATAGCTTTATGCTTTAATGAGATAACTAGAGGCATGCTTCCTAAAGCCCAAATCATCCCCAGCATGAATTCATAAATCCAAGCAAAAAACAATTGTTAAAGACCATTTACAACCCAAAAACAACATAGCCATGCTAAAACAAGAGTTTATCAAAACACATCCAAAACCAACAATGAACCCCATTTCCTTTATTACTACATGTCTAAATTGAAATCATACTTTCAAATCCTAAAGTCCTTGGTATTCACTTGCCCGTACGCTTCCTTGCAACCTTTAAGTCTCTACATTGATGGACAAAAAGAGTGTAAGCACACAAGGCTTAGTGAGGAGTGCTCAAACAACACACCATCAATGCATTTTTAAACCATTTTCCGAAACCACATTGAAATCACCATTTCAATCATCGTTTAAAACATCATGCCTTGAAAACCATGCACTTAACACTTTCAAAAACCAGCATATTAAACCATATGATACATGTATCATGGATCAATGACGTGTCTCGATGCTAACCCTCTTTTAAGCCTTCCCATGCATAACAACCATATACAAAGCTCAAAGAGTAAAACATGTATAAACCAACATTATACATAAACTTCCATCAACATGATACATCAAAAATTATATTGGCTTTCAAGTGATAATAAACCAAGTTCCACTTTCAAAAATATTACACCGGATACACGGATTTAACAAGTGCCCTCTCAAAACTTCATGTCATCTCAACCGGAATTATGGTACCACTTACAACTCGGGGACACCAACCCCAATCATCAGTTAGATGCATAATCCACTAACGGGGTTTTTTGGTACCATATAACCTCTCAACCATTAGGGTACTTGGATGGAGTATTCAGTACACCGTATAAACCCCTCGGCATCCAAGGTGACTTTTTATAGTGCACTAACAATCCTATGGATGGCCAACTATATTCGATAACAATTTAAATCATATCACATGCCAATATAATTCATTATTAATCATGTACATCATTGTTTTTAAAGCAACACATCTAAACCATTTTCAATGCATTAACCCAATGCATTCACAAGTATTCCATACACTTACATGGCTCATTTTCCCAATGCATCCATCATCAATATATGATCAAAACGGTATAAAACATACTTAAAAATATGCTTAAATAGTTGCTACCATCTAATTCAAAACAAGTGCATAAAAACCATTTCCTTAAAAGCACGACCGAGAGAGAAACCCCTTTATACTTACTTTCAAGTTTAAACAAGAGTTTCAAGCTAAGTTAAAACTCCCATAAACCACCTTTAAACCATTTCAAAGCTGAAATCCACGTTCTGATTCACCGACACGCAAAACTTTAATCGCCAATGCGAAAACAAGCATCTAAAGCCTGCGAAGCTTCACCGACAACCTTAGGATCACTCCCCTTATTTTAATAACATAACAATAGAGGATTAATGCATCATCATGCATTCATAATCCCAGCAACACAACTCCTCAACTTCGCCTCACAAACAACTATCAAACACCTTCTCAAAACAACCGAAAACACCTTCCAACTTAACCTAGACATAACCCAGCCATAATCTAACATTCCAATCCATCAATTAACATCAATTGAAATTCAAAAACAATCCAAACCAATCCTTATATCTCCAAGAAACATTAAACCTCCACAACTCCTCAAAAACACAAAACTAGCAACCTAGGAAATTAGATATTCACATAGCTTCGGGATTCCAATGTTAAAACCAATCTATTAGCATTATATAACACCAAAATCTTGATTAAAACCAATCAAAAACCCATAAAAATAGATCTAATTCGAAAATCACATAAACTCACCAATTAAATATTGATTTAACCATATTCCATAATTAAATCACTAAAACTCATTAGAAATTATTTATAAGGAGTCAAGAACTTGATAATTTCAATAAAGAAACTTATATTAGAGGAGAAAATGAAGCTCACAACTAATAGATTGCTTTCCCCCTTAATTGAGTTGATTTATATGAGAAAACAAGATTAAAACAATAAGATTTCAATAGGAAACCACCAAGAAATCATTTGAATTTAAAATATTAATGAAAACAAGAATTTACCTTAGGATTTTGAAGAAGAAAATAGTGTTTGCCTTGAGAGAACTTGAGAGAAAATCTTTTTGAGAAATTTAGTTACGTGAAATTTGTTTAAGCAATTATTTATAAAATGAATTCTCCTAGCCTATTTATATCTTCCAAAACCCTTTTAAAATATCCAATTAAGGGATAAAAGTCTAATATTAGACTTTGGGCAAATATCTCCTTAATGATTCAAAGTTTTGACCTCTTTTACAAAAAAGTCACCAAAAACAGTTTTTCAACTTTTACATTTTAGTCACTAGATCAAAATGTCTGATTTCCAAAACTCATTTTCTAAAATTGACTTCACAAAAAATATACATATACTTAGTAATAATTTTTAGATGTTTTTTCCAAATATTTTCTCACTCGAAAATATTTAATTTAATTTTAATCCCGAATTCGACTCAAATCACTAACCTAGTTCATCAGACCGTTTAACCAGCCTATAAACTGCTAGGTCCAAAACTAGGGCATTATAGTACTATAGAAATAAAGTTGATCACTCAAATTCTTTGGTTTTACAATAGGGGTAGTACAATTGTTGTTTGATAGGGGTAGATCTATCACGATGGGATAAGAGTGAGCTTATTCTCGACCGAAGTGAGGTTTTGTGGAGGTAGTACCACCATGAGAAATCTATCTATTCGAATATGTGGATAGGGGTAGGACTATCCAAGGATAGAGGTGAGTCTATTTAGGGTCACTATAATTACCAATATATGAGAATATATGTGATATATGAAAAAAGTTTTTGTTTAATTTAGCATGAGACTTGAGAAAGTTGTTTTGATGCATATGGTTATGCATGATTTGTTTTGGAAACAAATAAGAAAATGCTTGGGTTTAATTAAGAATGAGACTTGAGAAAGTTGGTTTGGTGCATATGGTTTTTATGTGTGAATTGTTGTGGAAACAAATAAGACAATGTTGTTAGGATATTTGTTTTGAAATAATAATTGAAAATTAGTTTTGGAAAAAATTGAAGAGATTTCAAAAATGATTTTAAGTACAAACAACTTGAAAATAGGTTTGATGGATTTTATAAGGTTTTGGAATGAGTTAAATGTCTTTAAAGTAGCCAAACCTTTGTTTTTCAAGTAACCATACCAATACGATATTCCCCGTATCGATACACCTTACGGTTTCAGCTACAGTCTTTTTGAAACTGTCAAAACGTGTACCGATAGAGTGCTTGCTCATATCGATACGGTGTGGGGCCATTTCAATACACGTCTTAGTGCTTCAATATGCCTACGTGGAAAAAACCCCAACGACTATATTCCCAACGGTCTTTTAAAATACAGGCCGTACCGATACACTCCTAAGTGTATCGATATGCATCAGCTGGAAGGATCTCAATGGCTAGTTTATGAAGAACGCGTACCGATACAAACAGCTTTAGAACTATAATTATGGCGGGAAATAAAAGCCCCAATGGCTCCAATTCAATCCCAACGGTCTCCAACAGCTAGAAGTTCATTTGGGAGTATAAAAAGAACCTCCAAACATCTATGAAAGACTAATGCTTCAATTGTCAACAACATTATGATGTCAAATGTGTCTTAGTGCTTATTTCCCATTCTTTGTATAGACAAATACTTGTGAGCCCAAATTGTCAATGTATGCTCAAGTGTTATAGATTTTGGGTGAGGGCTTTAGTGTGCAAACAATCACCTTTTAGAGGGATTTTGTTTTCTAAGTTTTCTCTTTGTACAAGAGTGTTCTCAAAGCTCAGTTTGTGAGCTTTGGATGCTAGACTTGGGTTGTGAGTCTAGGTTGTAAATGGTTGCCTCCTTAGCCTAGAAAAGGGGAAGAATTCTTAGTGAATTGGTTGAAATCCTTAGTAGGAAGCTAAGGTAGTGGATGTAGGCTTTGGTTAGAAAGCTGAACCACTCTAAATCCTTGTCCATATTTTTCTATCTTTTTGCTTCCACTCCAAACACCCAAAATTAATCTTCTCCACCACTTGGCAAGCAATTTGGTTGAGTGATTATCGAGCCAAACAATTGGTATTAGAGTGAGGCTCAATTCGAGAGGACTTATATCCCATTGAGGCGATCCCGGCAAGCTCGACCGATAATCAATCAACTGAAGCCATGGCTCAATCCATTGATCGGCCACCATACTTTGACGAGACCAACTATTCATGTTAGAAGAATAGGATGATGTATTTCATGAGAGCCAAGGATTATCATATTTGGTACATTGTTGAAGATGGTCCGTTTGTGCCACAACAAAGCAAGGAGGAATGGAGTGCGGATAATCGCAAGAAGATGGAGCTAAATTGCAAGGCTTTGCACATTCTCTTTTGTGCTTTTAGCCCGAACATCTACACGAAAATGTCTTCTTGTTAGAGTGCCAATGAAGTATGGGACAAGCTTGAAGTCACATACGAGGGAACCAACAATGTAAAAGAGACCAAGATCAGCCCTCCTAACCTTGACTTTGAGACTTCAAGATGGACCAGGATGAAGACATCAAGAGTATGTTCAACCGTTTCTCTATAATCGTCAATCAACTCAGAGATTTCGGACGACAAACTCGTTTGAAAGTTGATCTACTCACTTCCCAAATCATGGATGTCTAAAAAGACGGCTATTATAGAATTGTAGTATCCTCATTAAAGAGGCTAGAATTTAAAATCAAGATAACCATAAAAGCCTTAATAGAATTAAAGTATTAATTACATTGAGTAATAAAGCTAAGGGTCAAATTGAAAAATTAGCAAAATAAATAGCTTTAGTGGGAAGGACCACTTTCTGACTAAGCCGAAATAATGGGCTTGCATGCCAAACTATAATTGTTTGGTGGACATGTGAGGTGTCCTAATGAAAATCAATCTAAGTGGAGGGGAGAATGAGTATCATCTTCCTCCCCTAATGCCTTTAACCAAAGCTCATTGAGTTAGAGAGAGTGTGAGGTAGATCGAAGGATTCAAGGTGAATCTTGGTGGCTAGATTGAAATCTAGAGCGTTGAATTCATTCAAAGTTTAAAGGTATGAATGTCATCTTCAATTGTTTCCTTGTTCAATTAGGATAGTTAATTGAATAATTAGCTATATTGAGGAGAATCGGAAGATCTCCATGCTTAATTTGTGAATTGAGAAGGGAACCAAGTCTAGAAAGATTATGTATCTAAAGTCTAAATTGTTAAGTTAGTGCATTTGAGTATATGTACATATATATAGATTGAACATGTGACCTGAAGCTTTTGGTTTTGACTGTTTTAAAAGAAATAATAAGATTCATTTTGGTCCTTGATTTGGTTGGATGAATTGAATGATACATTGAGAGCAGTGGAGCTGTTCTATTTTGAGTATAAGATTAGGCTACTGGTAAAACACGTTTTAAACAAAGAAACTTGATAGTTATAAGAGTTATAATGTATGGATTATTGGGCTAATTGAGATGCTATGATTCTAATTTGGATGAATTGGATTGTTCAATTGGAACCATCAGAATCGAGACTGTTTTAGGTTGGTAAACCAATTTGTTAATGAATTGAAGGAACACATAAGAATTAGAAAAGAAATTATACTACTGAGTTGAGTAAAAAAAACTGGTGCCAGGTTAATGTTTTACAATGTTGCATATATATATATATGTGTCTCTAGGACTACCAGACCATGTAATGGGTTGACAAATGTAGAAATTGTTTCTAAATGTGAATTAGATGTTGGGATGTCATACTTAACTACTGTATATATTGATCCATGGTAGACCGAGAGGACCTAGAAGAGAAAGGGGCCACGGTAGATCGAAAATTTGAAAAGCAAAAGGGGATTGTCATTTGGGATCCTCAATAGCTTGGAAATAATTAGTGAGTGCGGTTTTAAAGACTCAAAATAGGGATAACAACATTTCCAAGCATAGTTTTTACTTGTTATATGTAAAGAGTAGCATTGTATGTGCAAAATCATGCTTGTGGCAATGTTGCTTGGATAACAAGGTAAGTATCTCCTTATGGGATACTTGTAGTATATTGATTGATTGAGATGCATGAGTACTTTCGAATGGTTAGTCTAATGAGAATGCTTGGTTTATCAAAATGTTAAAGTTATGCCATGGGGAAAATTTAAAGAAGAAAACAAATGAATTATGTATAGAATAAGCATATATGTGAACTATGAAAGTTTAATGATTCTTTGAAAGAAATCAAGCATGTATGAATAAATGATTCGGCCATGGGCCTATGATGTTAATGAATTGGGACAATGGTCTCAAAATGTATGTGAAAAGCCCCAAATACGGATGGGATAATGACACTTTGATGTGAAATGTATAAGGAGATATGCTCAAAATGATTAAAGAATGATAAACAAAGTAAGCCTTGGTTTCGAGTCAGACGTAGATATAGTTGGCATGCCATAGAGTCCATAGAGCTCAAAGTCGGGGTGGACTACGGTCTGGGACAGTGGTCCCTAATATGCGACAGTATGAGGGATGTATATTGGTCCCTTGGCGACAGTATGAGGGATTTTCTGGTACCACAGGTACCTAATGTTTTATGGACGACAGTTGATTGGGGACTCGTGTATCTAGACTTGGTTATCGAATCTCGAGGCTATGTTAAATGTGTACTCTTAAATGAAAGATTGATTATGCATAACAAATTGAAACATCTTGACTATAAGGAAACTAGATAATCGACTAAATCACACATTATAAAAGAAATTGAAAGTTGTTTGTGAAATATGAATGGATTGTTTACCTCAATGGTTATATAGTCATGTTAGTTCGATTGTCAAGGTGCAATTGATATGTATGTCTAGTATTTATTCAGTTGAATGTTTAACCTTGTTATTCCAAGCTTAGACATGTTTAAATGTAGGATAGTAGTGATAGAGATTAATTTGTTTTATCGATTGATTATTTCAAAACCTCACTCACTAAGCCAATGCTTAACGAATATCTTTCACTACAACTTCAGGTTAACTTTTGAGTACCTACATCACAAGGAGCTTGAGCAAGTCACTACTTAGCTAAGAGCATGTTTTGTGCTTATTTAAAGACTTCTAGGATGGTGGCACTAAAGTAAATGTGTGTAAATTCTAAGCTAGTAATATTTTTGTTTGTAATACATAATTATGCTATGTTTGGTATGCCCTAAATTATGATGATGTTGGGTGTTAATATATATAATTAGGCATGACTGCTAGAGTTATCACCAGATGCGATTATCATGAAGTATGTTTGATGGTTAGTTAATGCTTACTTCAATTGATTCACTTGTTTGATAAAATGAATGAGTAGATAACTAGGTCTCTGACTAATCTATATACACATTCGATGCACATGAAGTATTAGAAGTATCCAAATGAAATGAATGTTATGCTATGGTTGGGCATTTCGAATAGAGTATAATAGGTGATTAGAGAAATTCTTAATTATCTTATAGAAGTCACACTCCTAATGAGTTTCAATTGATATATGGTTTAAATATCGAATGTAAGTTAAATAAATAATTTGAAAGATTAGTGACATGCTTTTAAATATGACTAAGATTAAAGTTATCATTATTATGAAAGTGTTTGGTTGTTATCTTTTTGGGCACAATAATGGTTTGGTTAAGCTTAGTTTCTTCTATTGGATTCTATAGATTTTGAATGATTCTTGTTTACCGTGATAGATATTTGAATTACTTCGAAATATGCATGATTGGTATCTCTATTTGTAGTTAATTTAATTCTCCTTAACATCTTAGAATCTGTTGCCTTTTAGGCCTGGTTTAAGATGTTACAATTGGTAATCAGAGCTATAGTTTGTTTGATCTTAGGGCCAAGTTAAGAGTTTAGATTTTTGTGCATTGGTTTAGTGCCACCTAGGAGTTAGATGAGTAACTGTTGTGACTTATTTTGATCAAGCTCTCTTCTTTTTCTAATAGAATGTCAGAAACGAGGTTGGGAAAAGGTAACGAAAGCCCAACTGGGTCCTCCAACGAAGGAGGAAGTGTGAGGATGAATCAAGATCCTTAAAAATCTACTGAACGTCAACAAGTTCAGCAAGAAGTCCCTGCGATTCATCCCATTCAACGAGAGTGTTTTTTGTGTTTAAAGGAGATGTTTGACCAGTTGATTGTCTCCATGAAACAAAATCCTCCAACCCCTCCTAATCCTACAATTGTGGTGCTTGTAAGAGCTCCGATTGACAAGTTGGCTCTACACCGAGCCTATACTTTCACTGGAACTAATGAAGAGAAGCCTGAAGAAGCTGAATTCTGGTTGGAAGCTATGATAAGGATTCTAACTAAGCAACTGAAGTGCTCGGATGAGCATAAATTAGATTGTGTTGTAGCCCTCCTAGATGAAGAAGCTCTCAGTTGGTGGGAAACTACAATCCTAACAGTCTCGGCAGAATCAATCACATGGGAATTCGTCTTAAAAGAGTTTTGAAAAAAAGTATATTAGTGAACAAGATTTAGCTGAAAGAAGGAAGCGTTTCTTATACTTGAAGCAATGTGGTAAGCTGGTGGAGCAATATATTAGTTAATTTTGCAAATATTGCAAAAAATGGGTTTGAATTTATTAAGAAGGAGGAGGAAAAATGTCGAATGTTCATTAACGGACTCAACGAATAACCAGGTCCAATGTTCACTGATCTTGGGATCACTGATTTCCAGGACTTGGTTAATTGGGTGATTGCTACTGAAGCTAAAATGAAAACTTCAGAGAAGAAGAAATGGAATCAAACCAAGAATGAAAAGAGACCAAGGGATGGTCATAAGCCTTATTGGCACAACAAGAAGCAAAAGCATCATGGAGGCAACTCATCTAGTTATGGTAATTCATCCAAGGGAAATTTCCTACCCAAATCGCAATCTGTGTGCAAGAATTTCACACATTCTATTTCGATTAACAGTATTGGAAATAATGGAAGAGAAATTCAAGTACCTGCATGCAATATCTGTCAAAAGAATCATTCAGGCATATGTAGGAAGCAATCAAACGCTTATTACTTATGTGGAGAGACAACTCATTTTATCAAAGACTGCCCTTAAAACCTGAACAAGCTTCATTTTTATGTATCCAATAGATCAAATCAGAATCAAATTTTGAAGGATAAAGGATCCAATCAAACTGATTAGGGGAATTATGGGAAAAATAAAGGTCAAGGTTTGAATGCCACCTATCAAGAATCTTGGGCACCTGTTCGAGTCTATCATGTTCGTGGTAGACAAGATGAGGATTCTCCTCATATTGTCGTAGGTACAATTTATTTTGATGTACACCCTATCTATGCTTTGTTTGATTTGGGTTCAACTCATTCATTTATAGGTTCAACTCTAGTTGGAAAATTTCAATTGAAACCTAAACTCACCAATAGTAAATTAGTTGCTACAAGTCCTTTAGGTGATAGGGTGATTGTGAGCCAAAAATGTAGAAACCACCCCTTATATATTCAAGGAATACCTTTTCCAGCTGACCATTTTGTTTTACCATTTTTCGAATATGATCTTATTTTGGGCCTTGATTTGTTGGGAAAACATAAAGCCTGGATATATTGTGACAAGAAAAGATTGTTTCTTCTTGGATTAGGAAAGGAATCAATTACCTTAGTGGGAAAGAAACCAATCAAATCACTCACAATCCTTGCTCCTATATCGAGTTTAAATGAAAATAAGCTCACTCTCGAATCTTTTATAACTGTTTGTGATTTTCCTGATATATTTCCCGAGGAATTGCCTGGGCTACCACCAACAAGGGAGGTCAAATTTGGAATCGAAGTTCAACCAGGATCAGCTCCAGTTTCTATCATTCCTTATCGTATGGCCCCAATTGAACTCAAAGAGCTTAAGAAGCAATTAAAAGAATTGCAAGACAAAGGCTTTATTAGGCCTAGCTCATCTCCGTGGGGAGCTCCAGTCTTGTTCCTAAAGAAGAAGGACAGATCAATGAGGCTCTGCATTGATTATCGACAGTTAAATCAGTTAACTATTAACAAATATCTGTTACCACGGATTAAAGATCTATTTGACCAACTAAAGGATGCCACAGTATTTTCCAAAATTGATCTTCAGTCAGGTTATTATCCGATGAAAGTGAAAGAGGTTGGTGTACCAAAAATGGCTTTTAGAACTCGTTATGGTCACTATGAATTTCTAGTTATGCCCTTCGGCTTAACGAACGCCCCGACAACCTTCATGGACCTTATGAATTGAGTATTCAAACCGTACCTGGAACAATTTGTTGTGGTTTTTATTGATGACATCCTTGTTTACTATAAGAACAAGGAAGATCATACCAACCATTTACGAATTGTGTTACAAACCCTTTGGGATAAGAAGTTGTATGCCAAATTCAGCAAATGTGAATTTTGGCTTTCAAGAGGTGACCTTTCTTGGCCATGTTAACTCGGCTGAAGGCATAAGTCCAGTCAATACTTGATTGGAGACCTCCTAAAAACATCGGTGAAATCAAAAGTTTTCTTGGTCTAGCTGGTTATTATCGGAGATTCGTAAAAGGATTCCCGATATTAGCTACTCCTTTAACGAAACTTCTTCAAAAAGATGTACCCTTTTCATGGTCAGAAAATCAACAACGAAGCTTTGATAAACTAAACCAAGTTCTTGTTTGAGCCCTATTATAACTCAACCTGAATCTGGAAAAGATTATATAGTCTAAGTGATGCTTCTCACTTCGGGTTACGCTGTGTCCTTATGCAAGATGGCAAGGTGGTAGCTTATGCTTCAAGGCAATTGAAACCACATGAAATGAACTATCTGACACATGATTTGGAATTAGCTGTAGTTGTTTTTACACTAAAAATTTGGAGACATTATTTATATGGGGAGAATTGTTATTTATTTACCGATCATAAGAGCTTAAAGTATCTTCTAACACAAAAGGAGCCAAATCTTAGACAAAGGAGATGGTTGGAACTACTCAAGGATTACGATGTAACTATTGAATTCCATTCGGGGAAAGCAAACGTTGTGGCTGATGCACTTAGTCGTAAGCATATCTTGGGTAAGATTTCAATCTAAGATCAATTGTTTTCCTTCTCTATTCAAAGCACCATAAGCCCTTGGCATTTAAAGTAATTAATTATTTTGTAGCTTATATGGCTATGAATGCCTATTTTCAATTGCAACAAGAGCAAGGGCAGTTAGCAGAACTTCAAATTCAATCCGAGTTTCATTCGAGGATCAAGGGTCTTCAACAATCAGATTCTGAGATACAAAAGATTTTCAAGAAGCTCGAGTCTACCTCAGATTCTGATTTATCTCTTAAACCAAATGGATTACTCTATTTTCAGAATAGAGTTTGTGTACTTAATGATCAGTCCCTAAAGGAAGAAATACTTCGAGAAGCCCACAACAGTCCTTTATCGATTCATCCAGGATCAATCAAAATGTATAAAGACTTTAGGGAAGTGTTTTGGTGGCCTAAGATGAAAACTGACATTGTTGAATTTGTGTCTAAATGTCTAACGTGTCAAAAGGTGAAGGAAGAACATCAAGTACCCTCTGGGCTTTTACAACCTATTGAATTAACCCAATGGAAATGGGAACAAATAACAATGGACTTCGTGTCTGGACTACTTTGTCACCAAAGAAAAATGATGCTGTGTGGGTGATTGTTGATAGGTTCTCCAAATCATCACACTTTTTACCTGTACGAATGAATATGAGATTGGATCAGTTAGATGAATTATACATAAAAGAGATAATTAGACTCCATGGTGTTCTTACTTCAATTATATCTGATTAGGATTCTCGATTTACATCGAGATTTTGGAAGACATTACAAGGAGCCTTGGGGACTAAACTGAATATTAGTACATCTTTTCATCCACAATCTGATGGACAATCTGAGCGGGTGATTCAAATCTTGGAAGACATGCTTCGAGCATGTGTGATAGATTTTAGGAAAATTGGGAAAAAAACCCTCATTTTGGCCGAATTTACATACAATAATAGTTATCAATCATTTATCCAAATGGCACCCTTTGAAGCATTATATGGAAGAAGATGTAGAACTCCCATATGCTGGTCAGAATTAAGTGAAAACAAAATATTAGGGCTGAACTTGCTCAGGGAAACCGATGAGCAAATTCAAGTTATCCATCGAAGACATAAAAGAGGCTTTTGATACGCAAAAAGCCTATGTTGATTCAAGAAGAAAGGATATCCATTTTAACGTTGGAGATAGAGTATTTCTAAAGGTGTCTCCAAGGAGAAAGGTGCTCAGGTTTGGGAGAAGAGGAAAACTCAATTCTCGTTTTATTGGACCATTTGAAATTGTTGAAATAATAGGTTCGGTTGTCTACCGACTAGCTTTTCCTGGTGAGTTTGCCAAAATACACAATGTATTTCATGTATCCATGTTGCAGAGATATCGGTCTGACCCATCACATGTGCTAGAACCAGAAGAAGTTGAATTAAACCCCAATCTATCATACAATGAAGAACTGATCCAAATATTGGATAATGAGACCAAAAGGCTTCGAAACAAAATAGTACCTTTAGTCAAAGTACTTTGGAGGAATCATAAAAATGAAGAAGCTACGTGGGAGCCTGAAGTAGCTATGACGAATCAATACCCACATCTTTTCCCTTCAGGTAATTCAAGGATGAATTCTTTTTTAAAGGGAGGGAATTGTAGTATCCTCATTGAAGAGCCTAGAATTTAAAATCAAGATAATCATAAAAGCCTTAATAGAATTAAAGTATTAATTACATTAAGTAATGAAGCTAAGGGTGAAATTGAATAATTAGCAAAATAAATAGCTTTAGTGGGAAAGACCACTTTGTGACTAAGCCAAAATAATGGGCTTGTATGCCAAACTACAATTGTTCGATGGACATGTAAGGTGTCCTAATGAAAATCAATACAAGTGGAGGGGATAATGAGTATCATCTTCGTCCCCTAATGCCTTGAACCAAAGCTCATTGAGTTAGAGAGAGTGTGAGGTAGATCGAAGGATTCAAGGTGAATCTTGGTGGCTAGATTGAAATCTAGAACGTTGAATTCATTCAAAGTTTAAAGGTATGAATGTCCTCTTCAATTGTTTCCTTACTTGTTCGGTTAGGATAGTTAATTGAATAATTAGCTATATTGAGTAGAATCAAAAGATCTCCATGCTTGATTTGTGAATTGAGAAGGGAACTAAGACTAGAAAGATTGTGTATCTAAAGTCTAAATTGTTAAGTTGGTGCATTTGAGTATATGTACATATACATAGATTGACATGTGGCCTGAAGCTTCCTATTTTGATCGTTTTAAAAGAAATAGTTAGATTCATTTTAATCCTTGATTTGGTTGGATGAATTGAATGATATATTGAGAGCAGAGGAGTTGCTCTATTTCGGGTATAAGATTAGGTTGCTGGTAAAACATGTTTTAAACAATGAAACTTGATAGTTAGAAGAGTTCTAATGTATGGATTATGGGGCTAATTGAAATGCTATTATTCTAATTTGGATGAATTGGACTGTTCAATTGGAACCAGCTGAATCGAGACTATTTTAGGTTGGTAAACCAACTTGTTAATGATTGGAAGGAACATATATGGATTAGAAAATAAATTATACTACTGAGTTGAATAAAAAGAAATGGTACCAGGTTAATTTATTACAATGTTGCATATATATATGTGTCTCTAGGACTATCGGACCATGTAATGGGTTGACAAATGTAGAAATTGTTTCTAAATGTGAATTAGATGTTGGGATGTCATACTTAACTATTGTATATACTGATCTATGGCAGACCGAGAGAACCTAGAAGAGAAAGAGGCCACGCTAGATTAAAACTCTAAAAAAAAAAGGGGATTGTCATCTGGGATCTTCAATAGCTTGGAAATAATCTGTGCGTGTCGTTTTAAAGACTCGGAATAGGGATAACAATCTTTTCGAGCATAGTTTTTACTTGTTATATGTAAAGAATAGCATTGTATGTGCAAAATCATGTTTGTGGCTATGTTGCTTGGAGAACAAGGTAAGTATCTCCTTATGGGATACTTGTAGTATATTGATTGATTGAGATGCATGACTACTTTCGAATGGTTAGTCTAATGAGAATGCTTGATTTATCGAAATGTTAAAGTTATGCCATGTGAAAAATTTGAAGAATAAAACAAATGAATTATGTAAAGAATAAGCATATATGTGAACTATGAAAGTTTAATGATTCTTTGAAATAAATCAAGTATGTATGAATAAATGATTCGGCCATAGGCCTATGATGTTAATGAATTGGGACAATGGTCTCAAAATGTATGTGAAAAGCCCCAAATACGGATGGGATAATGACACTTTGATGTGAAATGTATAAGGAGCTATGCTCAAAATGATTAAAGAATGATAAACAAAGTAAGCCTTGGTTTCGAGTCAGACGTAGATATAGTTGGCATGCCATAGAGTCCATAGAGCTCATAGTCAGGGTGGACTATGGTCCGGGACAGTGGTCCCTAATATGCAACAGTATAAGAGATGTATATTGGTCCCTTGGCGACAGTATGAGGGATTTTCTGGTACCACGGGTACCTAATGTTTTATGGACGACAGTTGATTGGGGACTCGTGTATCTAGACTTGGTTATCGAATCTCAATGCTATGTTAAATGTGTACTCTTAAATGAAAGATTGATTATGCATAACGAATTGAAACATCTTGACTATAAGGAAACTAGATAATCGACTAAATTACACATTATAAAAGAAAGTGAAAGCTGTTTGTCAAATGTGAATGGATTGTTTACCTCAATGGTTATATAGTCATGTTAGTTCGATTGTCAAGGTGCAATTGATATGTATGTCTAGTATTTATTCAGTTGAATGTTTAACCTTGTTATTCCAAGCTTAGACATGTTTAAATGTAGGATAGTAGTGATAGAGATTAATTTGTTTTATCGATTGATTATTTCAAAACCTCACTCACTAAGCCAATGCTTAACGAATATCTTTCACTACAACTTCAGGTTAACTTTTGAGTACCTACATCACAAGGAGCTTGAGCAAGTCACTACTTAGCTAAGAGCATGTTTTGTGCTTATTTAAAGACTCCTAGGATGGTGGCACTAAAGTAAATGTGTGTAAATTCTAAGCTAGTAATATTTTTGTTTGTAATACATAATTATGCTATGTTTGGTATGCCCTAAATTATGATGATGTTGGGTGTTAATATATATAATTAGGCATGACTGCTAGAGTTATCACCAGATGCGATTATCATGAAGTATGTTTGATGGTTAGTTAATGCTTACTTCAATTGATTCACTTGTTTGATAAAATGAATGAGTAGATAACTAGGTCTCTGACTAATCTATATACACATTCGATGCACATGAAGTATTAGAAGTATCCAAATGAAATGAATGTTATGCTATGGTTGGGCATTTCGAATAGAGTATAATAGGTGATTAGAGAAATTCTTAATTATCTTATAGAAGTCACACTCCTAATGAGTTTCAATTGATATATGGTTTAAATATCGAATGTAAGTTAAATAAATAATTTGAAAGATTAGTGACATGCTTTTAAATATGAGTAAGATTAAAGTTATCATTATTATGAAAGCGTTTGGTTGTTATCTTTTTGGGCACAATAATGGTTTGGTTAAGCTTAGTTTCTTCTATTGGATTCTATAGATTTTGAATGATTCTTGTTTACCATGATAGATATTTGAATTACTTCGAAATATGCATGATTGGTATCTCTATTTGTAGTTAATTTAATTCTCCTTAACATCTTAGAATCAGTTGCCTTCTAGGCCCGGTTTAGGATGTTACAAGAAGCAAAGAACTTGAAGGAGCTCAAGCTTGACGAGCTCGTGGGTTCTTTGCTCACCCATGAGATGATTCTCAAGCCTTGAAGAGGGAGAAGGAGAAGAAGATCAAAGAGCAAGGCATTGATGTGAATTTTATTACTCTTCTAACCTCCACATGCCAACATGTAGATTCTAGTGAGGAGGAAAGTGAAGATGAAGAGGTGGCCAAGCTCTTCAACAAATTCATCTGATTCATGAAGAAAGAAAAGGAAGAACTAAGACAAGAATAAAGGATGAAAAAGAAAGGACCAAGCTCTTCAAGCCATAAGAAAAAGGCTTATGTGGCTACTTGTAGTGTTGACGACTCCACCGAAGATGAATAAACCAACCTTTGTCTTCTGGTGATCGAAAAAGGTTCAAGGGTAACTTCTAATTCATCTACTTCTAGTTTATATTCTTTTGATGAATTACAAGATGCTTATGATGATTTGGTTTTAGAGTTTAAAAATCACATTTTGAAAAACTAGAAAGTGATTTCAACTTTGAAAATTGAAAATGATTTGATTTCTAAAACCAAAATTGAACTTGAAACAAAACTCAATGAGTTTGAGCAAAAGTGTATAGATTTACAAAATTTGCTTCATAAAGTTCAAGAAGAAAAAGATTTGATTTCGAAAGAGTTTGAAAATAAAACAAATTTTGGAAAATCAAATTTTTACCAAAGACAATCTAGTGCCCTAGATTTTTGAATGTAAAATGTTTTAGAAGTAATTGGGTCCCAAAAGGACTAATTACTTCAACTAAAAATGATGAAATTGAAAAATGGATTCCTAAGGGGACTAAACTTTGTGCTACTAACGTTTATGGATCCAAAGCAATTTGGATACCAAAAATTACTTGATTGTCTTATTTTAGGTGTGATGGAGATTGATAAAAAAAAGTACAACATTAAGGGGGAGCTCCATACACACAAGGAAAGCACTTGAAGAAGGAAGGTTTCACATCCTCCCTTTAGTTCAAGTGTGGTAAAATTTAGTTGAATTTATCTATTTTAATTTAATTTACGTTTTAATTCAACTAGATTATCATAATTGTTTAACTAATATTTATTGATTCTTGAGTAAGGGGGAGCCATTTTAAAACCAAAAATTTATTTGTGTCAAATTTTTTAACCTCCATTTTTATCTTGAACTTAAAGTTACAAATTCTTTTTGATATAACAAAAAAGTGGAGAAATGGTTTGAAAAATTGGTTTTTCAAATGAATAAGGGGGAGCTTTAACCTCATTTAAATTTTAAAATCTCTTATTCAAATTTTTAAGTGAATAAGGGGGAGAATCACAAACAATTTTTCAAGTTGATTTTATTATATCAAAAAGGGGGAGATTGTTAGCATATTTGTTTTGATATAATAATTGAAAATAGTTTTGGACTAAATTGAAAAGATTTCAAAAATGATTTTAAGTCCAAGCAACTTGAAAATATGTTTGATGGATTTTATAAGGTATTGGGAAAATAGCCGTTGGAGGTTTTAGCCATTGGAGTTTTTGCCACATAGGCATATCGAAACACTAAGAGGTGTATCAAAATGACCCCATACCGTATCGATACAAGCAATCCCTGTATTTGTACGAGTTTTGACAGTTTCAAAAATACTGTAGCTAAAACCCTAAGGCGTATCGATACAGGGAATATCGTACCGATACACTCCTAAGTGTAGTGATACACATCAGCTGGAAAGAGCTCAATGGCTAGTTTATGAAGAATACGTACCGACACGGCTACCCTCGTATTGATATGGATAGCTTTAGAACTACAATTATTGTAGGAAATAAAGGCCCCAAACGGCTCCAATTTAATCCCAACGGTCTCCAACGACTAGAAGTTCATTTGGGAGTATAAAAGGAACCTCCAAGAATCTATGAAAGACTAATGCTTCAATTTTCAACAACATTATGATGTCAAATGTGTCTTAGTGCTTAATACCCATTCTTTGTATAGATAAACACTTGTGAGCCCAAATTGTCATTGTATGCTCAAGTGTTATAGGTTTTGGGTGAGGGCTTTAGTGTGCAAACAATCACCTTTTAGAGGGATTTCGTTTGCTAAGTTTTCTCTTTGTACAAGAGTGTTAAAGCTCAGTTTGTGAGCTTTGGATGCTAGACTTTGGTTGTGAGTCTAGGTTGTAAATGATTGCCTCCTTAGCCTAGAAAAGGGGAAGAATTCTTAGTGAATTGGTTGAAATCCTTAGTAGGAAGCTAAGGTAGTGAATGTAGGCTTTGGTTAGAAAGTTGAACCGCTCTAAATATTTGTCCATATTTTTCTATCTTTTTGCTTCCACTCCAAACACCCAAAGTTCATCTTCTCCCCCACTTGGTAAGCAATTTGGTTGAGTGATTATCGAGCCCAACAGTTTTGGTTTATTTGAGCATGCTTTATACTTCACATTATATGTGGTTTCCAAATGGATTTCGAAATGCATCAATGTTTTGTTTAAGAGCGACCTCACTAAGCATTGTGTGCTTACGCTCTCTTTTTCATTGATGTAGTGATGTAGAGTTGGGGGAAGCTTTCTCTCAACAAGGAATGTCCAAGAACACGACAACTAGTTGAGTATGGAAAATGTAGTTTAAATTCAGTTGATAAGGCAATTTGTTACCATGTTGTTGGGGGGTTTCGTAACCTGGATTTAATTGTATTGTGGAGTTGTACTTGTTGTAGTTTGATGGTCTAATATGTTTATGGATCAAAGCATGGTAGGTTGTAGTTTGCATATATGTGTTTGATACTTAATGGATTTCATAGTATGCATATTAGGTGAATATGTCTTTGCTTATGCTTTTATGGTTCAAGCATGTGATAATTGCTGGTCTAAGTCCATTGGTGTGATGCTTATGCTGAAATGTATCTTGAATTCCTTTTTGGATGTTGAGTTGAATGGTCTTACAAAGCATGCATCTAGTATTGTGTTTTGATACGATTCTCCGTTTGATGCTCGTTTTTTCATGAGCTTTCGGCTTGTTAAATCCTTGGATTAGTCGTGTAAATATGTATGGTTGATTAAAGCATGTTTGAGTTATCAGTTGGGTGAAAAACAAGCAAATTTGGACATTACAGCTCCAGGCCTATTGATACGCATGGCCTAGTATCAACACGAGTATATGGAAACTTGGCCTAGGTATCTTTACGGGTGGAAGCGTATCGGTACGGGTTTTAGCTATTGGAATTTGGGATTTCGGCCATGTAGATCGTATATCAATACACGTAGGGATCGTATTAGTACAACCTTGCAAAGTAAGCTAGGTATTGGTACGGTGTCCCGCGTACCAGTACACCTGGGTGTCATTTCATTTAAAGTGTTGATTAAGGTTTTAGGTTCTTTCATTTTGGTCCCTGACTGTTATGTGTGCAATTGTATGAGATTGGTTACTCGTTTAGAGTTGAATTTTGGCAAGTAAGCATGCAACCTAACTAATTGAGGAATGGTAACTTCGAATTTAATTAAGTTATCATAATTTTCTAGATTTGCAATTTGGTCTGTAAATTGCAAATACGCATAATTGAATGTCGATTTGACACCCAATTTTGTTGAGTTTTCACCCGCTACTAGACTGTGCACCTTAGGTCTTGATGTTGCATCTAGACAAGATAAAAAGTAAAAAATGGACCTAATTTTAGTTAACTGTTACGAGTTTCTCTCGGCAAACCCAATGTAGTTTGCTCAGTTCGGTCTGGCGTCTAGGCCTGGTCGAAGGGGTTACATTTGGTGGTATCTGAGCCAGGTTCGCGATTGTTTGGTGTTGTTTTGGTTGTTGAATCGATATAATGTTGATTGGATATATATATATTTATGAGTGATGTTGATAACATTTGTTGTGATAGGGTACAATGGGAACACATTGCCTGTTACCGTGGTTCTAAAATGATTTTGGCAGGTTGTCTTGGACCACTTGCCGAGCCTATGCCCCAACTGTCACGTTTAAACACGGGCAATGAATTTTATTCTTTAATGAGAATAATTTAATCAGTAGTTACTTTTGTGCTCAATAAGCGTTGCCTGGAAATTTTGATAGTATAAGATAATTGTTTTTCAATCTTGAGTTGATTTGGTCCTCATTCAAGAATGGTTTAGAATGGTCTTCGAACTTGAGTGACGTTGTCCTCGTTCGTAAGTATATAGGTGGTATGGGTCCACTGTTTGAATTCTAAAAGTGCTTTTTACCATTAGTGTTGGTAATGTGTTTTCTCATGGAGACGAGTGGTTGGTAAGTGTTGTAAAGGGATGTATGTATACCGTAGGGTGTCGTAAGCTTGATGGTAACATCAAGTCTGTAGTGTGTGCTTGAGTTTTGCTTGATGGTGTTGTTTCCGAGATTCTAATGAGAATTTTGGGAGTGTTTAATTTAATAAGAGTGTTTTGATGCACCCATCAGGTAAGTAAGTTGAAGTTTAGGATCAAAACCTAACCAGTAATGATGTCGTTAAGGAGGAAGTTTGGTAGTAACCTTAACATCATCTTCCATGAGGATGGTCAGGGTGTGAAATATGCATAAGGCATTGGGCTGAATTTCATTTTTGGAAATCAAAATGCACAGCGGAATTGTGGAATTTGTGTCTTGATAAAGTCTGCTTCTTTTTCACAATTTCTGTTTTTGGGGGATTCTAGTTTTGCACAGATATATATGTTAATTGAAGGATGTTTTTTGAGTGTGTTGTGGTTTTGAAAATTTGAGTTGATTTTGCAGAGAGGTTTGGCTAAGAATGGATCAAATTATGATTAATGAGATTTTGGCTTGTGTCATAATCCAAGTGATAGAGTGGCGCAATCTTGGATTTCGAAGCCTTCAATCAAGTTGTTGCAAGAACTAGGAGCTTTAGACTCAATCAAGGAGGTTTGGGCAGATCTGAAAATTCAAGAGAAAAGAGAAGGGATTTTCTTGAATTTTTCAGAGTCAAGGCTGGAAATTTAAAGAAAGAAAGACAAGATGAAGGATTAGACGATAAGAAATAAGAATATAAATAAAAAGATGAGAAAAGATTAAGAAGAAGATAGGTAAAACAAATCTGAAAATTCCAGTTTTGTTTATGGAATTATGGAAGATGGTGTGAAGGTTGAAGATGAAGATGGCTTGCGAATTGTTGATGTTGTTTTGTCCTCGGCACCCTCTTAGACTCAATTATCTAAGCAAGCAACCTCAAGCGGCTCTAACTCACTAAATGAAGATGATCTCCCTCAAAAGAACTCGTCGAACTTATGTTGAAGAAGACTTCGAAGGCACAAGTAATCAGCACTTGCAAAAACAAACTCACTAAATATTTCATAAATCAAAGAAAATCTGTCTTACAATGATGGAGGCTTCATCCTTTTATAGGTGAAGGATAGACAAAGTAATTTAACTTCTACTAAAACAAGGAAAACCTAGTCTAATTAAAAATAATAATAAAATAACAGCCTTTAAACTCCTTGTGCTTGTGTGGCAAGGAATAGGGTGATAAGGCAAGTGATAAGCTGATAATGGCTGGGTGGTTGGTTCCTAAAGTATATAAAACCGTAAAAACATCAATTTCAATGATAATAAATATATTGAGCTAAGTTTAATTCGTCCAAAGCCTTATATGTTAGCTTTTGGGCTGAATTTTACAAAATCCCGTAATAATCCCTTATTCAGTTTTCTGCATGCGCAATCTTCAGTAAATTGGACGTATCTTGAGTTCTCGATGTCCGATTGACGCGTTTTAAGATGCGTTGGAAAGGTAACTGAATGAAGGACAATTTGTTAGGAGACAACTCAACCCATAAATGCCTGGATCCCATCCTAAAACTCGTCGCAATTTAGCTGACTTTCTAGACTTCACAAACAGATTCAGTTTCCTGTCCAAGATGCATCGTTTTTGACCTCCTATGCGTGCATTGTTTTGGCCATTATTGTTTGCATCGAACAAATTCAGCTTCTTGTCCAATATGAGTAATTTAACCCTGTTCATGCATGTATCACCAAGGTTTAAGAAAGTTCAGGTTTTGAATGTCGTTGTTGCTCGGCAATCCTTCCTAAAGTGCTTTTAAGGGAATTTTCTATGGTGACGAAATTTGAGTTCAGTATTGAGATACACCTTGGTTTGGTTCAAGAATTATTGTTGTGTCGTGTTGTCGAGCATCAAGGAAGTATGCGGGTTGAGAATCTGATTGTGAAAATGTTTGGTTTCGTGAGTAACATGAGTAGTGGTGCTGTCGTGTACCGTGGTACCGAGACAGGTTGTGATTGACAACTAAGGGTTGTTTGTACGGCCTTCGGTGTGTTGGAAGAAGCGTTTGTACCGAGAATGTTGTTAGTAAGTGTGGATATTTGAACATGCAAAGAGCATAAACACTTATGCGTATATATTTAAATATGTCAGTACATGCATATATTTTGAGCGTGACATTAGAGATTTGCATACATGTGCATAGGCATTCAAGATAGCATATAGGTACTCATGCATACATATGTTCACACTTATAGATGACTTTTTAGAGCTGACAAAGTGATGATGTAAGCAAGATAGCTTTGACGAGTTGAGAAATTTCAAAGTTCAAGTTTGATCAAAAAAATGAGCAAAGGCTTTTTCTTGTGCCTCATGTGGTACTCATTTTATTTTCTCGTTATAATGAGACTTGATCTCCGTTATGGAAAGTTGTTTAAAAAGGATGCTCGAGGATCAATACTTTTTTTGCATTCATTGCATTTCAATTTTATTTGTGTTTAACTTTTCTTTACGCATCTTGCGCATATGATACATTTGCATTCATTAGTAAGGAATCGGATTGATTGTGAGAAATGTCATGACAGTAAGCCGCAATCATTTTGCACTCATACGTACTGTACATGATCTCGAACAAGAGTTATGGAGGATAGATTGGCTAATGTTGAGCTCAAGATGAGATCATAGCTCGCATTACCGCACTATTACGCCCAAGAGATGCCAGAAAGGCCCAAGAGGCGGATAGAACTCCCAGTGCGGTGGAACTAGGGGAAAACTCATCTCATGCGAAGGTTCAACCAAAAGGGTCGACTCTAAAGCTTGTCCAATGGGCCGAAACATCTGCTAACAATCCAGTCAATATGGGGCATAAAGATTACATTGACGTAGAAGTTCCATATTTAAATCTTATCAATGAGATAGGGGGAAGATTCAGGAAAGAGTTTGAAAAGAAGTTCTAGGAACAACGCCTTCAAATGGAAGAAAGGGTTAACATGTTGTAAGCAACCAATGATTATGGGGTTGATGCTATGGAATTAAGCTTAGTGGCCGGATTTGGCTATCCCACATAAGTTCAAGGTGCCGAAATTTGAAAAGTATGATGGGACTACTTGTCCTTCGCTCATTTGATCATATATGCCGTAAGATGGCAGCACACTTGAAGAATGAGAAATTACTTATTCACTACTTCCAAGACAGCTTAACCAGGGCTGCTACCCGCTGGTATGCGCAACTCAGCCGAGACAACATAAAGTCATGGAAGGATCTATCTAGACTCTTTAGCGAACAATACAAGCATGTGAAGGACATGGTCCCCAATAGGACAATGCTACAAGGCTTGACTCAAAGGCAGGACGAGAATGTCAGACAATATGCCCAAATATGGAGAGACATCGCGGCGCAAGTCCAACCACCTATTATGGAGAATGAGATTACCCGGATGTTTGTGGATACACTGCAATGACCACTTTGTGAGAAGACGATCAGCAACATATCCTTCAATTTTGCTAAATTTGTGAACATAGCAGAATCTATTGAGGCCACTTTCAAAAGTGGAAAACTCAAGATCGGGGAAAACTCAAAAGAGTATACAAAGAAGAAAGACAATGAAGTGAGCAATATGAGTACCCACAGCTTGAATAATGTTGTGATTGCGCCGAAGCCACCAGCAGCAAGCTCACTAGGGCCTACTAGAAGAGAGGCAAGGGGGAAAAAGGACGAGACCTTTACCCTAATACCCATGACCTATGGGGAGTTGTACCCCAAGCTCCTTGAAGTCAACTTGATTCACCCTTATCACCTTACTCCTATGCAACCTCCCTACCCTTAGTGCTATGACCCTAAGGCTCAATACAAATACCATGCAAGAATTATCGGGCACTACATCATTAATTGCAAAGAATTTAAGAGGGTGGTTCAGAACTTGATTAACACCAGAGTTTTGAAGTTTGACTAGCCAGATGTGGCAAACAATCCCTTGCCTAGGCATGAAGGAAAGTAAGGAGGTCAACTTTTCCAAGGAAGGTGAAGCATTGAATAATTTGTTTGAAAGAATGGGCAGTCTACAAATGTCTAGAGTTTTTTGCATCTTATTCTCGTTTTGTTTCCATGCTAGATGTTGTTTTGTTTTGCATTTTGAATTTTCTTTTTTAAAGTAATGTTTGGGATTCACCCTCCTACTTTTGGCCCGGAAGTAGCAAGGATCTTTTGTAAGGGCATGCTTACGGTTTATTCTTTCAATTGAAATATGTTTTTTGCTTAACATACAATGACATTGAAAACCATGTATATATATATCTTCTTACTCTTGTGGATCTTTAGATATCAATTGCATGTGGCGATTTTGATTCAGATGCAAAGATCAGTCGAATGTTGTGATAACGATGAAGTGTGATTTCACATCCAGTCTACTCCGGTTGATAAGGCATGAAAAGCAAGATTACTATTCCTTTGATGATGTTCAATGAGGAAAAATCTCTCCAAAATCAAAAAAGTGGAGTGAATTAGGCAAGTGGAGTTCCTTGAAGTCGAAGTAACTAGCGCCCAAAATAAATGAATACGAAAAATGAATAAATGAAAAAATGGTGAATGATTTAGTTAATGAACAATCAAATAAGTCTCGGAGCACTATGATGGAGCTGTGGGGGTGACTAATCTAATAAGGAGCTACGGTCCACTTGTCCATTACCCTAGCGCCAGAGATGTCCTTTTGAAGACATACGCACAATAATAATACGATAATGACTAATTACAAATCATACACATGCACTTAATTCTTTATTCTTATAACATTTTTGCGCTCCACTAGTTAAGCAAGCTGGGGAAACTTTAACTCATTATGATTGGAGAAGACTAATGAGAACTAAAAGGGGTAGTTTTCGAACGGATCAAGCAATACGATAATCATGAGGATGAACCGATGAGCTGGGAAAAGCTTCACAACTTCAATTTTTGCCACAATATTCAAAGCCATTACAGGCACAAGCTATGCTTGAAATGATCTTCAGAGGATTGAATCTAAGACGTTTTTGCACTTGATATCCAGGCCATCCTATTCTGTTTTCTTATTACGATCTTGGTCTTGTATGATAAACAAGCTCATTTTTTAAGGATTTCTTCGCATTACTTTAAAGATAAATTCCAAAGTGCAAGACCGTTGAGGCAAATGACCAACTTAGGTTGAAAAGATTAATAAAGCCCAAAGTTGAAGGGGAAATTTGATGGCATTTACAGTAATTGGAGCATATTGAGGAGGACCAAGTGTAAATAAGTTGGTTATTGAGCAGGAGCAAGTGTAAGCAACAAAATTTTGGGGCAAAATTTTGTTGGGACATGAAGATGAATAGAAGTTAATGATAGATACGTCCAGGACATAATTCCAGAGAGTTCGAGAGGAACAGTCCAAAGTGAGGAATTTAAAAGTCACCTAGAGCAGGAGATAGAAAATTACTAAAGGTTGAACCTGAGTTTGATATGAGTTACTCTACCAAGTGATCTTAGGAGCTTCCTTGAAGATGAAGACTCGTGCAAGCGGCCCCTAATTAGAATTCGTTCATACATAGTTAAACATCCCTAGTTTAGGGGCATGCTAATTTATGCATCCATCATTTTATCTTTTTGACAGATTTACGAAGATCTTAAGCTTCGCAGTAGAAGAAGTAGATTTCAGCGAAATCTCAGTTCGTACTTAAAACCAAGCCAAAATTTTGATCCATGACTTCTTGAAAAATGGGTCACAACAAAAATTGAGAGTTTCAAACATGAAGAACTCATCTAGCAAGGATGAAGGGTTTTCGTTAGGAATAACCCATCCAGCAAAATTTACAGTAAGACCTTCAGTGCATGATAATCTAGATCATCTACAGCCTCTAGTGCTCTACCCTTATTCTTTCGAGAATTAGTAAGACCCTCAGTGCATGATAAATTGGACTCTCAATATACCCTTCAGTGTTTGACGTCATTTTCGGCCATTAGTAAGACCTACAGTGCTTGGTGAGCCAAATCATCAATAAATCTTGTAGTGTTTGACTTCAATTTCTAGCCATCAGTAAGACCTCCAGTGTTCGGCGAGCTAGGTTGTCCTCAAATCCATCAGTGTTGGACCTTCATTTTCGGCCATCAATAAGACCTTTAGTGCATGATGATCCAAACCTCATAGGGAAGTGGGACAAAATTAGTGATTTTAGTCTTTGCTCTATCCTTGTTAACACAAGAATGAGCAAAGAGGGGCAGTTGTAATCACAAATTTTGTCTGGGGTTATCCATTTTACTTTTCTTTTAATAAAGGGCTTTCAATTTTATCAACACCCAAAAGAACAAAAAGATTACTGCTAGTAATTAAATAAAGGCCTATATATAATCAGCCCTTTAGTTATATATGTAATTATCATCAAAGCTTCAAAAAATAGTATAAATATTATTTTGTTATTTTCCTCTACCATTATTGTTTATTTATCCCTTTCCTTATCTTGCTTTATCACCATCTTATTATTATCATTATGATTATAGTTATGATCTATTTGAAATTATAAGTTGTTATATTAAAAAACCCAAAACATTACATATATATATAAATACACCGACCCATATATATATCTTATATAAACTTAAAAACCCTAATCTAAATAAGCCAAAAAGCTCAAAAAATTATTATTACATATCTATTTACATGGCCCGATAGGCCCAACTAAATAATCCCTAATGTGATTAAACGAAAAAGAAAACCCTAATCTATTCGATCTTCATACTTTGCGCAGTCGAATATGGAGCGTTGGACCAAAGATGATCGTGCGACTTAGATTTGGGCAAGATGACTAATGGCCTTCCCACGCGCGACTCTTAGTGTCACCCACGCTCGTGACTCTTTGCCTCCCACGCACTTGATGAATCATCTCCGATGCGTTTCATCATAGACGTCCAGCTTCTCCACACTGCCAGAAGATCAATGGCTGGTAGAGAGCCTTGCTCCTCAAGCTGGTTCGTTCTGGTCCCCCGTCTCCTCCAGCAACCATACATGCAAAGAACAAACCAACAATGTCAAAAATATGCAAAAAAAAATCGGAATAACAGAGGCATTTCAGAGACAAACCAACAAAATCAAAGGCAAATATGAAAATAAACAACAAATTCAGAGCAACCAATAGGATTTATTAGTGTCTTTTTGGTTTTTCTTTAAATCGTGTAATATTTCGGTATTATAAAAAGGGAAAGAAAACAATAATAAAGGCAAGCTTATGAAGCGGGGATTTTCAGGCAATAGAAAAAAAGCATCCTTGAGTTTTTAGAGGTATATTCCTCTTTCTTTTCAATATCAAGCATATTTCATAAAAGGGGGGTTAGAGTTTGTTACCTTTCGGACTTTTCACCTTCCTTCGTGTTTGTTCGTCTCCCTCTTCAGCGATAAACCTTCTAGCCTTCCCAAGGCTTTGCATGGTGAGCCAAAGGAAAAAAAGGATTGGAATGTCTTGGTTTTTGGTTTTCAAAAAGGAGGGGTTTTTAAGTCTGTTTATGGGTTGTAAAAGAGGAAAGGGGGCTGAGTTAAAAAAATGCTGACATATCTGGTTCTAAATCAAGAAATGGGGTGCTTTTACGGTTTCGAGAGTTCAGGGTTTTTTGTTTTTGAAACCTGAAAAAAAAAAGTTTTTTCGTCTTTTTATATATATATATACACTCAGATTTATAATGATAATGGGATATTTACAATTTTAAAATCCTCCGCCTTCCTTAATCTGTAACACCCCAAATTGTGGCATTAAATGAATAACTTAATATGATTCCTTAGAGTTAAATTTGGTGACCATTATTGAGTTTGGTATGGGACCGAATTGCATTTAGTGCAAAGTTTGAGTAATTGAGTGAAATGACCATAAAGATTAAATTGTAAAGTCTATATAATGCATGGTAAGTAAACAATCAATAAGAGATTGATGAGGTGGCTTCTTGTGGAGTGGCCACATGTGTGGATTAATTCCACCTTAATTGAGACCAAACAAATGGTCATCTTCTTCTCTATTTCCCCTTAAGCACCGAAACTAGTCTTGAGAGAGAGCGGAAGAGAGTGTTGGCTTAAGTGATTTTTTTGCTTACGATTCGATTGAACTGTGACCTATCTTGCTTGCATGCTCGAGTAATTGTATGTTTGCTTTGTTAATCTTTGTTTCGATCTTAATCTAGAGAGGATTTCTTGTGATTTGATTGTGGTTGTTAGTAGTAGGGATGATTGAGTGTTTTTGGTTGGTTAGGTTGATGTAGGTTTGAGAATTGAACTAATTGAAGCATGAAATTGAAACATATTGTTGTGACATGCTGAATTGAACTATTGAAATTGATCCTTAAGGCTGGGAATAAATGTATTGAGTTATGAATGTTGTATAGGTTTTAATTTAAGAGATTAAAAGCTGCCCTGCTTTATAGTAATCTAGAATGAAACTGTTTTTGGTAATTATAATGTTTTGGGACTGTTCAAGCCACGTATAGGTGACAAAATGTATGTTTTAATGTATTTGAGGATTGTTGTGGCAAGTTAAGGTTGAATGTAACTAATCCTATATGCCTTGTGTAAACAGTTTTAAAATCTGCATTAGCTGTGACTTTACAAAAATTGCTATAAATTGTACTGGTGGATTTGGAACCTATAATTTATATGGTTGAGAATCTTTTCATGTCTAGTTTCATTTAACAAATGAAACTAATTTTTGAACTATGTATTAGTTTATAGAGATAATTGTTCAAAGACAGTGTAATCTGCCTAGTGGCAGAATTGGGTGTATCGTTAGACTAAAATCTGTATTAATTCATAAGGAGTAAAAATTCAATGCTTAAATGGTTAGAAAGGTAGTTGAGTCAGCTTTCCAATAGTGTAAACGGTTCAAAATTCTGATATACGGAATGAACGATATGAAATTTTAATCGAGTGAGGCGCAGTCTGCCCGATAGCAGCAGCCATTTAGGATTAGAAAATATCATTGAAAAACATGAACGTATGGAAATTGTTTTGAAATTATGCATGAATATATGTGATTTTGGACTATCTTGAGTATACTTATATATACTATAGACAGTTTTGATAAGATATAAATGTGTGTATGTGAATTGGTTTGCAATGTAAAATGTTGATATACATGCTTGTTGCCCTATTTTGATAAATGAATGTATGTAGTTATAAGCTGCCTTGATGATACATATTTAAGGATTGAATTGACGCTAATATGTAGTTATGATTTTTCTATGTTTAGACCAAGAGGAAGCCAAGAAGAGATTTGAAATAGGAAGATAATTGAGGATTCAGGTATCCCGTAACATCGAGATAAGAGTTGATAGTAGTCTAAAGCCTCGGGTTAGGAGAAATTCATCTCAAACATCCCTAATTGCTTTAATTTACTTACTTGCTAAATAAGTTATGTAACGAGGTGTAAACAAGTTTGAGGTACGTGTTTTTGTGAAAAACACCTTGCAATTAAGTGAGTAATTTGATAGTATTGTTAGTGTTTAAAATGTTATAAATTTGACTATAGATCGAAAGAGATTTGCTATTGAAAAATAAGGGTTTGTGACCAATTTGATAAGCTTGAATAATAAGACATTTCTTCCTTCTCTTGAAGGTTTCATGTGGTTGTTTTTAGTGAATTTTCCATACGGCACATGTTAGATCAACAATACCTTTGATTGAAAGGAATTGGTTGTTATTAATTGTACCTATATGAATAAGCTAGAAGAAAGAAATGAACGGTACTTATGAGATAAAGAATATAAGTATTATGCCTTGATTCATGAAATGAACAATTAGCATTTAAGCCATGGTGGCCTTGTTAATAAAAATGTGAACAATGCTCACCTTGAATGGAAAATTCGCATAAAGTGAATCTTGCTTATATTCAAAGGTAACATGTAACGTGATATGATGCGATAAAAAGCTATGTGTTAATTGTTTTAAATCAGATAAGTGAATGAGGTCTCGAGTCAGTTGTAGGTACAATTGCCGTGCCATAGAGTTCGTCGAGCTTGCTAGTCCGGACTACGGTATGCTTGTTGTTAAAGATCAAATGGTATATATGGTACTATTTGTGTACCCCTGTTTTGGTATTATTTGTATACCCTTGCATTGGTACTTCATGTACCCCTATTTTGGTACTTTGTGTACCCCTGTTTGACATTGATTTTTGGATTCGGGTATCTTGGCTATTGCTTGAGTCTCAAGGCTAGATTAAAAGAAATATAAAGGTGTATAAATTATCGAGATGTTAATCTGCTAGATTGAATACTTTCTTGAGATTAAAGACATGTTAAGATATATGCTAGATTGAATACTTTCTTGGACTATTTTGTGATGATTAAACGTACATACAAGCTAATGAAGCTATCTTGCCATAGATTAAACGTAAGTGAACTATTTTGTGATGATTAAACGTACATACATGCTTAAGGAAGCTGTCTTGCCATAGATTAAACTTAAGTTGACTGTTTTGTTGTGATTAAATGTATATACATGCTTATTGAAGTTGTCTTGCCATAGATTAAACTTAAGTGGACTGCTTTTGTGATGATTAAACGTACATACATGCTTAATGAAGCTGGCTTGCCATAGATTAAACTTAAGCGAACTGTTTTATTGTGATTAAATGTATATACATGCTTAATGAAGTTGTTTTGCCATGAAATGAACTTAAAAGGGCAGATTTGACCCGAATAAATCATGTTGTGAATCGTTTTGAATAAGTTAAGCATGCCTTATCACTACCCTATTTGAGTTCAAATCCTAAGAGACTTTAGGAATGGAATGAAGGTTTAACAGTTAATCTTAAAGGGTGGTTGAATGTGCTATTTATAAAATGACTAATTTGTTCTATTGAGATCTTCGGGAATTAAGGAATTATAGTTCATTAAGGGGCTATTAAAAATGCCACACTATAAGATGATTAAAAGGTTGTTAAAATTTTTTTTGGGAGGAATAAAATTGTTTCTAAAATTAGCTTAGGGCCTACCTGGGTATGATCTAGAACTTAAAGAGAACTGGATGTGATCACTATGGTAGGTTAGAATTCTATAAAGAATTTCATGGGACTAGAGGATAGTCTTGATTATGGAAAGTAAGAAAGCATTAATGGATAGAAAATCTAATGATCCCTAAATCAAAGAACTATGGAATAATTGGCTAAGACAAAAGAATCCAAAAAAGTTTATATGTCTAATAACAATTCTTTATATTGGTAAATTTTAAGGTAAATGGGATTGTGACAAATTCTAGTGAATGAATTATAGTTTATAAATCCAACACTTTGAAGAATTGATACAAAAGTGGAAATGACTCATTGGATTATTAATTAACAGACAACTATCTTGTAACCTTGAAATTTGGTCTCCCTAATTGTTAAATTCATTTATGCTAATGGCTAAGGAATTAAATCCTTCTTGTTGAATTGGTTCGAATGAATGGCTAAGGAATTGAGTTCTTCTTGTTAAATTAACTCAGTTATATGGTTAAAGAATTGAGTTCTTTCTAGTTGAAGTTTACTTGGCTATGATCTTAAGAATGATTATTGGTACATGTGTGTGGTTGAGAATTCAATTTGTATGAGTGATTAAAAGTATTCGAATATGTAATCTAGTACTCGAGCTTATGCCTTGGAAATGTTAGAATGAAAATTTATGTTTCTTACCGTTATTTATTTTAGCTAAACTACCTCACAAGCATAAGCTTACTTGATTCTTCCATTCATATTTTAGGAAGGTATTGTTTATAAAGTACACAGTTCAGTTCTGATCCTTGGTTCAAGATTTGTATTCGCTTTGTTTTTAGAAACTCGGCACAAAGTCACTATATATTTATTTCGGTCTTTGTAGCCTCTTGATTATAAGTATATAATTTGTAAAAGGGCCATTTATTCTTTATTATTGCTTGGTAATTATTTTCGCTCATAGAAGTATATAAGGCATGATAGATCAGATCGGTGAAAAGATAGTTCTATTATGGATAACAATCTAATAAGCATTTACATGCATGCATGCCCTAAGTTTAAGGGAATTGTTAGTTTTAAATGGTTAACAGATTAGTCTAATCTCTTGATTAAATTATACATTCATGACAAGAGTTTAAAACCTGATTACAGATTCCTTGATGCTTGTCCGTTAGACTAGATCATCCTTAAAGTTTTAGTAAGCAAGAGAAATAATATTGTACCCTTGAAAGTCACCTTTATATCTTATCTTATTTCAGTTGGATTTATTTGTTGATAGCTAATAGGTTAGCTAAGGAGAGACTCTTTATATTTTTAGTATAAAGACTGTTAATCTCCTAATTGAATTTTAGTTCTAATAGAGAATTATATTAATAGTCCTAAGTTGTACTCTTAGGGCTCATGGGATGAAAAATAAAAATTACTGGCCCTTCCGAGATAAGTTTGAGATTAAATGGCATTTTCATATTGAAAGGTTTTAAATTACTTTATTTTTCGCTTGCTGAGTTCGGTCGAGTCTAAAATTTTTGATTAGTTTGATAGCAAACCTAAGGAGGTTTTCTTGGTAACACGTTCTACACCGATATTCCTTATAGACTGGGTAGAGGGTGTTACATAATCTCAATCCTAGCCATTTTGCGTTTTTAAATAACAACCTTGGTCCCTGAGACTTTTGAACGGTTTTCAATCTAGTCCCCTTTCTTAATTAAGCATGTTTTTCTTTTAATATGGTCCTCGGTTTTTTGTTTTTGTTTGATTTTGGTCCCTAATCCATAGATTAAACCCCCCCTTTTGCCCCCTTGCATGCATATTTAATTTTCAGCGTAATTTATTAGTTATTGTTCATGCTTTATTGTGTTGGTTATTATTTAATGTGACCTTGATATATATATGTAGTGCATGGTATATAGCATATAGTTTAATATATAATATGTAATATATGTTTTTATATAATATATATGATATATGGTATATATATATAGGTTTTATAATAAAATATAGTGCATAGTTTTTATAATATAAGGTTTTTATATTATATATTTTATAAGGTTTATGATATATATAGTATAAGATTTTTATAATATATAATACATGATTTCTATACAAGGTTTTATAATGTATATAATATTTTTTATATATGATATAATATATATTTTAAATTTTGATATAATATATAGCCTTTTATACATTTTGTTTTTAGGTATATAACATAGTTTTATATATAATACAAATACATGATTTTAATACATAATATGTATTCCTATTTATGGTATGAATGTAATGTTTGTATGCTACCTTTTGTGGATGCTATCGTGGGAAATTTTAGTAGGTGTTGTTATATGTGATGTTGCTTTTGTCATGATCCTAATTGACATTCATGTGACCCCTTATTTTAATCGCATGTTAATTAATCTTAAACACTAAAAAGGAGGTAGTTATTAATTATGATATTTGTGTCGTAACATTCCTATCTTAATGGATGTTGTCTGAATATTTGAATTATTCTTTACCATCCGAAGGTAAATGGTAATGAATAAAAGCTTGATAGATCATGACACCATATTTAACTGCTTGCACCATGCATAATGGTGGCATACGAGATTCGAACCATAAATTAACTACGCAATCAGGCTTATATGATGTCGGTTTAAGCTATGGTATGATGTATCATCAATCTTATTAATTAAATATCCAATTAACTTGAATCCACAAATTTGATAAAGCCTGTTCAATTAAGGTTAATTTTTAATTAAGGTGACCAAATTAAATTTCTTTCAAATTCTGACAATTTCCTTCGTTAAAAGCATCAAATATTTTGGTATTGATTTTCGGGCGTGATAGGGGTGCTAATCCTTCCCCACACGTAACTAACTCTTGAATCCTTTCAAAACGAATCTATGGTTTTTTGGTGTCCAACCTACCTTATCCCAAGTGGCCGGTGAGGACTCTAAGGCTTCATCGTTTTAAAAAATACGAGTTTTCAAAAGTAATCCCCCTAAAATATAACTTCCAAAAAATATGGTGATAACCCGTATCGACGATTTTCTAAGAAAGAGAAAAGGAAAAAAAAATCGCTACACCTGCATGCCCCAAAAAACTTCTAACTTTTGACACTTGTGGGTTGTGGCACTTGTTTTATTACTTCTATAACATCCCAAAAATTAATCTAGTTGGAATTGGGTTCCGGCGATCACTACACCTGCATGCCCCAAAAAATTAATCTGCCCAGAATTCTGTTATAGGCAGCAATTTTGAAAAATCACCATAAATTGTATAAAATGAATTTAAGTCTGAAAATTTGATGGACAATGCCTTGACATGCCAAAAATCATTAGGTAAAAAAATAATTGAATTCTGGATTGTAGAGAAGAAACACTAAGGACAGTGCAAACTGTCTAGTGTAGCAAATTGCCCAGTCTTTAAGTTAAACTATATTAATTGGAAAAGAACTAAAATGCAAGGCCTATATAGTTAGAAAGAAAGTTAAGTTAGCTTTCAAATGGTGTAAATCAATTGAAATTTCTGACGTATGGAATGAAAGTTATGCATGATTAAGTGAGTAGAGTACAAGCTGCCTGGCAGCAGCAATATAAGCAATTGTGGACAGTTTTGTAAACTGTTTTGTGGCAGTTTGTAAATTGTTTTGTAAACAGTTTTGGGACATTAATTTTTACCCTGTTCTACATGAATTAAAGTATAGATAAGTGTAGTTATGTATAGTAAAGAATGTATATGAACATGCTGCCATATTTGTATATGTTATGTAGTTGTAACATTGCCTTGATTGAATGATTATGTGAACTTGTTTTAAGATGTATATACTTGTGTAATGTGTTAGAACTAGGAGTGAAATTGGTGGATGAGGAAAGAGTGGAACACCCTAAAGCCAAGAACAAAGGAGTGTGGATCCAAGACTAATTAAATTTGGATTATTGTGAGTGTAGTTGTTTCTAGGGTTAGGACTAGGTCCTAACCAATGCGTGCATGTCTATATTCTTGTAATGTTTAAATGCACTTAATATGATCTTGATCTATAAGGGAAGAATGATTAAAGTAATGCATGAAACTTGATCACATCCTTGAATACATGTTCAATTTGATTGCTAAGCATGTTTAAGTGGTAACATTGGTGCTTGAATGTGTGATATGGCATGAAATCGAATGACTTAAAGAACTTGCTTGTAATGTTATCCTACTTGATGAAATGAAACAGGAGAATTACATGAAATGTGAGCTATTTCTCAATTGGCATAAGGGCGTAGTATGAAATGAACTTGCTTGACATGATCTTGAACTTGAAATACTTGTATAAATGGCTTAAATCGAACAACCTTGGTAGCTAATTGGACTAGGTAGAAGGGCATGCCTTAGAGTCTAGAGCTTATTGTGTTAGGGCAGACTACGGTCCAGGGCTAAGGCCCCTATTTGGCGATAGACGGAGGGTTTGTATGTGGTATTTGGCGACAATAGGAGGGTTGACCAGCAGTACGGTGCATCTTGTGGTGACAGTTGGTTGGAGACTCGATCACCTATACAAACTAAGTACCAAGGGGGTTGTTTAAATGATAACAAATCAAATAACAATCCTATAGCATATGTTACTTGTCTTGAAAGTTATATAATGAATGTTACTTGACATGAAAGCCTTGAATTGTATGTTACTTGACATGAAAGCCTTGAATTGTATGTTACTTGACATGAAAGCCATGAATTGTATGTTACTGGTCATGTAAGTATGATTTGCTTGATTATTGATATGAAAGCATGAAGTATGATTCATTTCTTCTTGTATCTTATACTAGCCGAATGCTTGAAATCCTTAGCTAGGATTATTCTAATGCTTGAAATCCTTAGCTAGGATTATTCTAATGCTTGAAATCCTTAGCTAGGATCCTTCTTATTTAATTGACACTTAATTGGACATAACAAATGGTTAGAACTAGTTACTACCTCACTAAGTACATTCTTGTACTCATCACTCTTGTTTCATTCTTCCCAACCTACAGGTTAAAGGATTTGAGTGTTGCTTGATCTTGAAGCCTGTTTTCTTGAGCTCGAAGCAAGACACAAGCATTGCAAAAGTATGGTTCATACTTGTTTTGTACTCTCCTAGATTGGTGGCACTAGATTGTATAAAGCTTATCTTGATCATGTATTTTTGAAGTTGAGTACTTGTAAATATTGTCTTTGTATGGGCCTACTACGTCATGATCTTGGTTGACAATATGAAACATGTATTGAACTTAAATTTCATGTAATGGAATGATATTTGCTGCACATATATGGATTTATATATGGAATGATCAAGCGTTTGATCTAGATTACATTGAACCATTCGAATGCCTTGTTTAATGAACATGTGAATGATTGAGTGAAAGTAGTATGAATCGAACCATGCTTACTTGTCTTAGGTCATTCCAATGTGTAGGATATCAAGGATTGAATATGCAAAGTGAATCATGAAAGTAGTAACCTATAATGTCAGCATGAAAGGAAACAGCTTAATGGTCTATTTGAATGCCTATAATGACTTGTAAACAAAATGTGAGATTACTTGTTTGTCAAGTAAGTATGCTTGGTTGCTTGCTAGTTAAATAAATCATCTAATAGGGATGAGTTTATCAATCCTTGCCTTGTTCTTGTATTGTATTGCCTTTTCCCTTGCATTAGTTGGTAATCAGAGGTTTTTAATTGGTTCTAGGACTAAACCGAGCTCTCTTGCATCATATAGGATACTTGTGCCATCTAGGAGACTTGTGTTGTATACCTTGTGTCTTCGCCTACTAAACCAAATTCCTAATTGTTCTATTTGAGGGTAGGATGTCTGAAATGAGACTTGGCCGGGACGATAGTGTGAGGATAGAGCACAATCCTCCACAACAACAAGCTCAACCCCGAGCCCAAGTTGCTACTCAACAGGAAGCTCATGCTATAAATCCTGTGCAGTAGGAATGTCTGCTGAGCATGAAGGAGATGTTCAATCATCTTGTAACTGCTTTAAAACAAGACCATCCTATTCCTCCACCTGTTGTTGTGCCAAACAAAGCTCCGATCGACAAGCTAGCTCAGCACCGGGCCTATACTTTCACTAGCACTGATGAAGCCAATTCCGAAGTAGTTGAGTATTGGTTAGAGGCCACTACTCAAATCCTAACCAAACAACTACCTTGTCTTGATGAGCACAAGCTCGAATGTGCCATAGCCCTGTTGGCAGATAAAGCTCTGAGCTGGTGGGAAACCACTACACTGACTGCTCCTACTGAAGCTGTAACTTGGAAATTCTTCCTCGAGGAATTCAAGAAGAAATACATCAGTAAACAATACCTGGCCGAGCACCGAAAACGTTTCTTGTATCTCAAGCAAGGTGGTCGACCCATTGAACAATACGTGAGTGATTTCTGCAAGTATTGCAAGTACAAGTCGGAATACATCAAGACTGGTGCTAATAAATGTAGAATGTTTATCAATGGACTAAATGATGAACTAAGTCTAATATTCACTGCCCTAGGTATCACTGACTTCTAGAATTTGGTGAACCGGGATATTTCAACCGAGGAAAAGATGAAGGCCTCTAAGAAACGTAAAAGTGGTAACTCCTCTAAAGACAAATGATTCAAAAATGATGACAAGCCTCACAGGCAATCAAAGAAGTATAAACATTCCAAGGAACACTCTTCGAATTACACTTCTATTTAGAAAAGCAACTACATACCGAAACCTCAATCGATAACCAAGCCTTCAGCCCCGATCATCTCTGTTGATAGTACAGGGAATTCTGGCAAAGCTGCTCATTATCCTACTTGCAAGTTCTTCCAGAAGCACCACATCGGGCAATGCATAAAACAACAGAATCAGTGTTTCTTATGTGGAGCCTCTGATCATTATATCCAGGATTGTCCTCAGAATCCTAACAAGGTTCCGAATCGAACTTCTACAAATGGTAGCTTAGCTCATTCCATTCAAAACAAAGGCCCCAGACAAGCTCAATATGGAAATCAGGGGAAGAACAAGGGACCCCATTCAAATGCCCTTACTCACCAAGAATCTAGAGATTCTGCTCGAATCTACCATATCCGGGGAAAAGAGGATGCAGAATCACCTGATGTCATAGCAGGTACCGTTGAGCTAAATTTGACTCTTGTTTATGCTTTAATAGACTCGGGATCCACTCATTCATTTGTATGCTCATCTTTGATTGTAAAGTTGAATTTGAAACTTGAAATTGTAAAACAATGCCTTGTAGTTTTGAACCCAATAGGGGGAATCACATCCATTAACTTCCTTTGCAAGGAATGTTCTATAATCATTCGAAACATACCCTTTCCTATTGATCTATATGTATTGCCAAATTGTGAGTTCAATCTAGTGTTAGGACTAGATTGGTTAAGCAAGCATGAAGCCTGGGTAGATTGGCAAAATATGAGACTTTATCTCCGAGGTTTAGGAAAGGAATCAATCCTTCTAATTGATAGAAAACTGACCTTAATCTTTGCTGCTATGGTCTTACAAGATGAACATGAATTTGGCTTACCTAGTATGCCAATTGTATCTGAATTTGTTGATGTTTTTCCCGAGGAACTTCCTAGTCTCCCTCCAACCAGAGAAGTAGAGTTTGGGATTGATGTTCAACCTGTGTCCATCATACTATCGAATGGCACCTGTTGAATTGAAAGAACTCAAGAAGCAACTCCAAGAGCTATAAGATAAAGGCTTTATTCGGCCTAGCTCGTCTCCCTGGGTGCTCTAGTCTTGTTCGTGAAGAAGAAAGACGGGACTATGAGACTCTGTATTGACTGCAGACAATTGAATAAGCTTACTATCAAGAATCGATATCCTCTCCAAAGAGTAGAAGATCTCTTCGATCAACTCAAGGATGCTTCGGTGTTCTCAAAGATCGATCTTCGATCAGGATATTATCAAATAAGAGTAAAAGAATAAGACGTACCCAAGACAACCTTTCGTACTCGATATGACCATTTTGAATTCCTTGTAATGCCATTCGCGTTAGCGACTGCTATGGCTGCTTTTATGGACCTCATGAACCGTGTATTCAAGCCCTATCTTGACAAGTTTGTGGTCGTCTTCATCGATGACATCATGGTGTATTCTTGGAATATGGAAGAACATTCCGAACACCTTTGAATTGTATTACAAACTTTCTGAGAATGTCAATTGTTTGCAAGGTTCTCTAAGTATGAATTATGGCTATCGGAAGTCTTGTTCCTTGGCTATGTCATCTCGGCATAAGGAATTAAAGTGGACCCAAGCAAGATTCAATCCATCCTGAATTGGAGACCTCTAAGGAATGTTGATGAGCTCAGAAGCTACCGATGTTTTTTCAAGGGATTTTCATCCCTTGCCGCAAGCTTGACTAAGCTAACTTGTAAAGACAGGCCCTTAGTTTGGTCGGAGAACCAACAACGAAGCTTCGATGAGCTTAAACAAGCTCTGACTCATGCACCGGTTCTCATCCAATGAGAATCAGGCAAAGAATTCACTGTTTGTAGTGATGCATCTCATTTAGGATTGGGTGTGTCCTAATGCAAGATGGAAAAGTGGTAGGTTACGCTTCAAGGAAACTAAAACCACACGAGTCAAACTACCCTACACACGATCTAGAATTGGCAGCTATGATGTTTGCTCTCAAAATATGGAGACATTACTGGTACGAGGAGAAATGCAACTTGTTCACAGACCACAAGAGTCTCAAATACCTTCTAACTCAAAAAGACTTGAATCTAAGGCAAATGAGATGGCTAGAATTGCTTAAAGACTACGATTTGGTTATCGAATACCATCCGGGAAAAGCAAATATGGTTGCTGATGCCCTTAGTCACAGGCCATACTCGGGTAAACCCTTAAGTCTAAATCCTAGAATAATTTTTTCAAATTTAATCTTTATTGGATTACAAGTAATCCATTCGAATTGAACCTTTCTTGTCTTGCAAGTAACTATTAGAAAACCTCTCTTAATGATCTTGTCCATTCGTTTGTAGCTTCCTTGGCTATCAATGCTCATTTTCATTTATTTAAAGAACGAAAATTCTTGTCTGAACATCAAGTTCAATCTAGCTTGATCTCGAGAATCAAAGAACTCCAACAAATTGGTCCAGATCTTCAGATGATTATATCAAGCTAGACTATAAGTCTAATTCTGACTTCTCCCTGAAGTCAACTGGACTCCTCTATTTTAAGGATAGAGTATGTGTTCCTAACAATGAGAAACTAAAACAAGAGACGCTACAAGAAGCTCACCAAATCTCTTTCTCGATTTACCTAGAATCGGTTAAGTTGTATAAAGATATAAAGCCACTATACTGGTGGCCAGGCATGAAATTGGCTATCACAGACTTTGTTTCAGAGTGTTTAACTTGTCAGAGAGTTAAAGCCGAGCATCAAGTCCCTATTGGATTGCTCCAACCAATCGAATTCCCTCAGTAGTAATGGGATTGGATTACAATAGACTTCGTTACTAGTCTTCCTTCCACTACAAGAAAGAATGATGTTGTATGGGTGATTGTTGATAGATTCACAAAGTCTACTCACTTCATCCCTTTTCAAATGAACATGAGATTAGAAACCTTAGCCGAGCTATACATCCGTGAAGTGATTCAATTACACGGTGTACCTACAGCTATAATCTCTAATCGTGACCCCATATTTGCTTCTTAATTTTGGAATTCCTTACAGAAGGCTCTAGGAACTAAAGTGTATCTTGGTACAGCCTTTCATCCTCAATCGGATGGACAACCTGAAAGAATCATCAAGTACTTGAAGACATGCTACGTGCTTGTGTTATAGACTTGGGAAAGAACTGGGAGAAATCTCTACCCCTAGTAGAGTTTACTTACAACAATAGCTACCAGACATCTATACAAATAGCTCCCTTCGAAGCTCTATATGGAAGGTAATGTAGAACTCCCTTGTGCTGGACTGATTTGGGAGAAAACAAAGTATTGGGACCTCAATTGCTTAGAGAAACCGAAGAACAAGTGAAGATCATTCATGATCGATTAAAAGTATCCCTTGATAGGCAGAAATCATATGCAGACTTGAAAAGGAGGGACATCAAATACAATGTTGGAGATAAAGCCTTCCTCAAAGTATCTCCTTGGATGAAAGTCTTTCGGTTTGGAAGAAAAGGAAAGCTCAGTGCTCGATTTATTGGACCATTTAAAATCCTTTAAAGGATTGGTCCAATGGCTTATCGATTGGCACTCCCTAGTGAATTCGATAAGATCTACAATGTCTTCCATGTCTCTATGCTCAGAAGATATAGATCTGATCCATCTCATGTCCTTGAGCTTGAAGAAGTTGAATTGAATCTCAACTTATCATATGAAGAAGAACCTATTCAGATACTTGACAAGGAAGTCAGAAGACTTCGAAACAAGAATGTACCTCTAGTGAAAGTCCTTTGGAGGAATCACAAGATAGAAGAAGCAACTTGGGAATATAAAGAAGTCATGAGGAAGCAGTATCCTCACCTATTTGACTCAGGTAAATTCAATGATGAATTTATTTTAAGGGGAGTAGAATTGTAACGCCCTAAAATTGGCCTAGGAATGTTACCACTATCTAAACTATTGGCTAATTTAATTATGAGCTAATCAAATTAAAGAAGGAAAAACATTAGCCATCCTTAAGAACAAATAAGTGAAATTAGAACCAAATTGAATTGAAATTAAAACTAGAAGGCTTAAATGGAAGGATGAAATTGTGAACATGCAAAGCTATAAAGTTTGCATGCAAATTGAATGAAAATTAAAGGCCTTGTGAGTAGATGACTCATGGTAGCCTTGAGGGAATAATGAACAAAAAAAATTCATCATCTTCCTCCCAAAATTATCACCATAGCTGAGTTTTGAGAGAGAAAGGGAGGGAGAGAAAGCTTCATACATCACCTTCAATTCAAGTTTCTTGATTTATCTTTGATCAAATTAGCTTGGGGAAGGTATAATACTTGACTCTTACATGTTATAGAATGTTTGAATCTTAAGATTTTGATGTTCTTGTTGCCTATATTGATTAGGATGCTTGTTATGTATGTTAGGCTCATGTTAGCTTCTAGTAATACTTTAAATTGTGAATGCTAGTAGCTTAATTGTTAATGATAGTGTATATGGTTGAAAAATGTCTTGATTAGGGACTATTTTACGAGTGAAAATGTTTAAGAAAGCTAATTGAATGTAATGCCCTGATTTGGTCACATTGATAGATGAATTTTGGATTGAATAGAATAGATAACTTGCAGGAAAATGAATGCACCTAACTGGATTAGTTAAAACTAGGTAATGGACTGCTCAAATGGTGAATTAGAAGTATAATGTTGATCAAATAGATCAAATTGAATTTAACATGATAATACCATGTTTTAAGCGCATTGCTAAGTGAATTAGACTGACCAAGACATGTAAGAACATGAAAATAAGTTGAATTGCCATGTTAGAATCCTGTTTAAATGAGTTATGAAACTAGAAACTCAACCTAGTGTAATCTGCCCAGAATACTCTATTATGAGCAGCAACTTTGAAAAATCACCATAAATTGTATAAAAAGAATTTAAGGTTTAAAATTTTATGGACAATGCCTTGATATGTGTAAAACCATTAGGAGAAAACAGAACTGAATTTTGGATTGTAGTATGAATTGTAGAGAAGAACCACTAAGGACAATGCAAACTATCTAGTGTAGCAGATTGCCCTGTATTTAAGTTAAAAATTGTATTAATTGGCAAAGAAATAAAATGCAAGGCCTGTATGGTTATAAAGACAGTTAAGTTAGCTTTCAAACGGCGTAAACTAATTGAAATCCCAACGTACGAAATGAATGTTATGCATGATTAATTGAGTAGAGTACAAGCTGTCTGGCAGCAATAGTATAGGCAATTCTGGACAGTTTTGTAAACTGTTTTGTGGCAGTTTGTAAACTGTTTTGTAAACAATTTTGGGACATTGATTTATGCCATGTTTTACATGAATTAAATTATAGATAAGCGTAGTTATGTATAGTGAAGAATGTATATGAACATGCTGCCAAATTTGTATATGTTATGTAGTTGTAACATTGCCTTGATTGAATGATTATGTGAACTTGTTTTAATATGTATATACTTGTGTAATGTGTCAGAACCAGGAGTGAACTTGGTGGAATAGGAAAGAGTGGAACATCCTAAAGCCAAGAAAATAGGAGTTTGGATCTAAGACTAACTAAGCTTGGAGTATTGTGAATGTAGTTGTTTCTAGGGTTAGGACTAGGTTAGGACGAGGAACTTAGCTAGGATTACTCTAATGCTTGATATCCTTCGCTAGGAATCTTCTATGTGCTTGAAAGCCTTAGCTACGACCACTCTAATGCTTGGAAGCCTTAGCTAGGTTAATTCTTGTTTAAATGACATAAAACTTGATATAATAAAATGGTTAGAACTAGTTACTACCTCACTAAGTACATTCTTGTACTTATCAATCTTGTTTTGCATTCTTCCAAACTATAGGATAAAGGATAACAGTATTGCTTGATCTTGAAGCCTGAATTCTTGAGCAAGAAGCAAGTCACACAAGCATAGTTAAAGTATGGTTTCATACTTGTTTTGTATATCTCCTAGAATGGTGGCACTAGATTGTTTAGAGTGTAGATTGATCATGCATTTTGGTACTTGTATATAATGTCTTAATGGGCCTACTATGTTTTGAATCAATTGACAAGTATGTAATGAACTAAAGTTTCATGTAATGAAGGGTAATTGCTGGCGCATATATGGATTTAATTATGGAATGATCCTATGTTGATCTAGTTGCTATGAAACAATTCGAAAGCCTTGTTATGTACATGTGTATGCTTGAATTAAAAGTAGAATGATCGAAGCATGCTTGCTTATACTTCATTGGAATGAGTTGGACCTAAAGGGTCACTTGTATGTAAATATACCTTGATGTATGTGTTATGTATGTTTGTATAGATGTTTGCCGAATGGTTAGGTAAAGTAAATGACTTGAATGGAACTAGTTACATGTAATTTGAATGTTCAAGAATCATGTTAGTAATTTAGGGATATGATGTACGTGTATAAGTCTAAGGAACAAAGAAATGAAATAGAATTAGGTTGTTGTCTTAATTAAATTCGAATGATAGGGAATGAAGTGAAGTAAAGTGTATTGATAATGTAGTAACTTGTAATGAAAGGATGAAAGGAATTAAGTTAGTGACCTATTCGAATCGTTTAGGTTGAAGTAAGAATCAAATATGAGGTTACTTGTTTGCTAAAATATAATTCTTCTTGTTCTTGGATTGCTTGCATGTTCATTGTCCTGCCATTGTTCTTGTATTGTATTGCCTTTTACCTTGCATTAAGGGTGTTACATTTAATTTGTATTAGGTTTAGGTTTAGTCCATTCTAGGACTAAACCAGGCTATCATGCATCATATAGGATACTTGTGCCACCTAGAGACTTGTATTGAATACCTTGTGTCTTGCTTATTAAACCAAATTCCTAATTGTTCTATTTGAACGTAGAATGTCCGAAAGAAGACTTTGACTGGGATAACGAAAGTGTGAGGCTCCTCAAATGAAGGAGATCCTCCACAGGAACAAGCTCAATCCTCCACAATAACAAACTCAACCCCGAAGCTCACCGCTATAAATCTTGTACAAGAGGAATGTCTTCTAAGTATGAAGGAGACGTTCAATCATCTTGTAACTTGCTTTAAAACAAGACCATCCTATTCCTCCTCATGTTGTTGTGCCAAACAAAGCTCGATTGACAAGCTGGCTCAACACGGGCCTATACCTTCACTAGCACCGATGAAGTCAATTCCGAAGTAGTTGAGTATTGGTTAGAGGCCACTACTCAAATCTTGACCAAACAACTACCTTGTTCTAATGAGCACAAGCTCAAATGTGCCATAGCCTTGTTGGCGGATAAAGCTCTAAGCTGGTGGGAAACCACCACACCGATCGCTGCTCCCTGAAGTCGTAACATGGAAATTCTTCCTCGAGGAATTCAAGAAGAAATATATCGATGAAACAATACTGGCCGAGCATCGAAAACGTTTCTTGTATCTCAAGCAAGGTGGTCGAACCATTGAACAATACATGAGTGATTTCTACAAGTATTGCAAGTACAAGTCGGAATATATCAAGACTGGTGCTAATAAATGTAGAATGTTTATCAATGGACTAAATGATGAACTAAGTCAATATTCATTGCCTAGGTATCACCGACTTCTAGAATTTGGTGAATTGGGATATTTCAACCGAGGAAAAGATGAAGGCCTCTAAGAAAAGCAAAAGTGGTAACTCTCTAAAGGACAAATGATTCAAAAATGATGACAAGCCATCTGGCAATCAAAGAAATATAAACATTCCAAAGATCATCTTTAATTACACTTCTATTTAGAAAAGCAATTATATACCAAAACCTCAATCGATAACCAAGCCTTCAGCCCCGATCATCTCTATTGATAGTACAGGAATTATGGCAAAGCTGCTCAATATCCTACTTGCAAGTTCTTCCGGAAGCACCACACGGGCAATGCAAAAAACAACATAATTTGTGTTTCTTATGTGGAGCCTCCGATCATTATATATGGGATTGTCCTCAGAATCCTAACAAGGTTCCAACTTGAACTTCTACAAATGGTAGCTTAGCTCTCATTCTATTCAAAACAAAGGCCCGAGACAAGCTCAATTTGGAAATCAGGGGCAAGAACAAGGACCCCATTCAAATGCCCCTACTCACCAAGAATCTAGAACCCCTGCTCGAATCTACCACATTCCAGGGAAAAGAGGAGAAGAAGAACCCGATGTTATCAAAGGTACCGTTGAATTAAATTTGACTCTTGTTTATGCTTTAATTGATTCGGGATTTACCATTCTCTTTTATATGCTCATCTTTGATTGTAAAGTTAAATTTGAAACCCAAAATTGTAAAACAATGCCTTGTAGTTTTGAACCCAATAGGGGAATCACATCCATTAACTTCCTTTGCAAGGAATGTTCTATAATCATTCAAAACATGCTTTCCTATTGATCTATATGTATTGCCAAATTGTGAGTTCAATCTAGTGTTAGGACTAGATTGGTTAAGCACACATGAAGACTGGGTAGATTGGCAAAATATGAGACTTTATCTCGAGGTTTAGGAAAGGAATCAATCCTTCTAATTGATAGAAAACTGACCTTAATCTTTGTTGCTATGGTCTTACAAGATGAACATGAATTTGGCTTACCTAGTATGCCAATTGTATCTGAATTTGTTGATGTTTTTTCGAGGAACTTCCTAGTCTCCCTCCAACTAGAGAAGTAGAGTTTGGGATTGATGTTCTTTTGTGTCCATCATACTATCGAATGGCACTTGTTGAATTGAAAGAACTCAAGAAGCAACTCCAAGAGCTATAAGATAAAGGCTTTATTAGGCCTAGCTCGTCTCCCGGGTGCTCTAGTCTTGTTTGTGAAGAAGAAAGAGCGGGACTATGAGACTCTGTATTGATTTACGAGACAATTGAATAAGCTTACTATCAAGAATCGATATCCTCTCCAAAGAGTAGAAGATCTCTTCGATCAACTCAAGGATGCTTCGGTGTTCTCAAAGATCGATCTTCGATCAGGATATTATCAAATAAGAGTAAAAGAATAAGACGTACCCAAGACAACCTTTCGTACTCGATATGACCATTTTGAATTCCTTGTAATGCCATTCGCGTTAGCGACTGCTATGGCTGCTTTTATGGACCTCATGAACCGTGTATTCAAGCCCTATCTTGACAAGTTTGTGGTCGTCTTCATCGATGACATCATGGTGTATTCTTGGAATATGGAAGAACATTCCGAACACCTTTGAATTGTATTACAAACTTTCTGAGAATGTCAATTGTTTGCAAGGTTCTCTAAGTATGAATTATGGCTATCGGAAGTCTTGTTCCTTGGCTATGTCATCTCGGCATAAGGAATTAAAGTGGACCCAAGCAAGATTCAATCCATCCTGAATTGGAGACCTCTAAGGAATGTTGATGAGCTTTCGAAGCTACCGATGTTTTTCAAGGGATTTTCATCCCTTGCCGCAAGCTTGACTAAGCTAACTTGTAAAAACAGGCCCTTAGTTTGGTGGAGAACCAACAACGAAGCTTCGATGAGCTTAAACAAGCTCTGACTCATGCACCGGTTCTCATCCAATGAGAATCAGGCAAAGAATTCACTGTTTGTAGTGATGCATCTCATTTAGGATTGGGTGTGTCCTAATGCAAGATGGAAAAGTGGTAGGTTACGCTTCAAGGAAACTAAAACCACACGAGTCAAACTACCCTACACACGATCTAGAATTGGCAGCTATGATGTTTGCTCTCAAAATATGGAGACATTACTTGTACGAGGAGAAATGCAACTTGTTCATGGACCACAAGAGTCTCAAATACCTTCTAACTCAAAAAGACTTGAATCTAAGGCAAATGAGATGGCTAGAATTGCTTAAAGACTACGATTTGGTTATCGAATACCATCCGGGAAAAGCAAATATGGTTGCTGATGCCCTTAGTCACAGAGCCATACTGGGTAAACCCTTAAGTCTAAATCCTAGAATAATTTTTTTCAAATTTAATCTTTATTGGATTACAAGTAATCCATTCGAATTGAACCTTTCTTGTCTTGCAAGTAACTATTAGAAAACCTCTCTTAATGATCTTGTCCATTCGTTTGTAGCTTCCTTGGCTATCAATGCTCATTTTCATTTATTTAAAGAACGAAAATTCTTGTCTCGAACATCAAGTTCAATCTAGCTTGATCTCGAGAATCAAAGAACTCCAACAAATTGGTAAAGATCTTGAGATGATTATATCAAGCTAGACTATAAGTCTAATTTCGACTTCTCCTCAAGTCAATGGACTCCTCTATTTTAAGGATAGAGTATGTGTTCCTAACAATGAGAAACTAAAACAAGAGACGCTACAAGAAGCTCACCAAATCTCTTTCTCGATTTACCTAGAATCGGTTAAGTTGTATAAAGATATAAAGCCACTATATTTGGTGGCGGGCATGAAATTGGCTATCACGGACTTTGTTTGAGTGTTTAACTTGTCGAGAGTTAAAGCCGAGCATCAAGTCCCTATTGGATTGCTCCAACCAATCAAATTCCCTTAGTAGTAATGGGATTGGATTACAATAGACTTCGTTACTAGTCTTCCTTCCACTACAAGAAAGAATGATGTTGTATGGGTGATTGTTGATAGATTCACAAAGTCTACTCACTTCATCCCTTTTCAAATGAACATGAGATTAGAAACCTTAGCCGAGCTATACATCCGTGAAGTGATTCAATTACACGGTGTACCTACAGCTATAATCTCTAATCGTGACCCCATATTTGCTTCTTAATTTTGGAATTCCTTACAGAAGGCTCTAGGAACTAAAGTGTATCTTGGTACAGCCTTTCATCCTCAATCGGATGGACAACCTGAAAGAATCATCAAGTACTTGAAGACATGCTACGTGCTTGTGTTATAGACTTGGGGAAAGAGAATGGGAGAAATCTCTACCCCTAGTAGAGTTTACTTACAACAATAGCTACCAGACATCTATACAAATAGCTCCCTTCGAAGCTCTATATGGAAGGTAATGTAGAACTCCCTTGTGCTGGACTGATTTGGGAGAAAACAAAGTATTGGGACCTCAATTGCTTAGAGAAACCGAAGAACAAGTGAAGATCATTCATGATCGATTAAAAGTATCCCTTGATAGGCAGAAATCATATGCAGACTTGAAAAGGAGGGACATCAAATACAATGTTGGAGATAAAGCCTTCCTCAAAGTATCTCCTTGGATGAAAGTCTTTCGGTTTGGAAGAAAAGGAAAGCTCAGTGCTCGATTTATTGGACCATTTAAAATCCTTTAAAGGATTGGTCCAATGGCTTATCGATTGGCACTCCTAGTGAATTCGATAAGATCTACAATGTCTTCCATGTCTCTATGCTCAGAAGATATAGATCTGATCCATCTCATGTCCTTGAGCTTGAAGAAGTTGAATTGAATCTCAACTTATCATATGAAGAAGAACCTATTCAGATACTTGACAAGGAAGTCAGAAGACTTCGAAACAAGAATGTACCTCTAGTGAAAGTCCTTTGGAGGAATCACAAGATAGAAGAAGCAACTTGGGAATATAAAGAAGTCATGAGGAAGCAGTATCCTCACCTATTTGACTCAGGTAAATTCAATGATGAATTTATTTTAAGGGGAGTAAATTGTAACGCCTAAAATTGGCCTAGGAATGTTACCACTATCTAAACTATTGGCTAATTTAATTATGAGCTAATCAAATTAAAGAAGGAAAAACATTAGCCATCCTTAAGAACAAATAAGTGAAATTAGAACCAAATTGAATTGAAATTAAAACTAGAAGGCTTAAATGGAAGGATGAAATTGTGAACATGCAAAGCTATAAAGTTTGCATGCAAATTGAATGAAAATTAAAGGCCTTGTGAGTAGATGACTCATGGTAGCCTTGAGGGAATAATGAACAAAAAAAATTCATCATCTTCCTCCCAAAATTATCACCATAGCTGAGTTTTGAGAGAGAAAGGGAGGGAGAGAAAGCTTCATACATCACCTTCAATTCAAGTTTCTTGATTTATCTTTGATCAAATTAGCTTGGGGAAGGTATAATACTTGACTCTTACATGTTATAGAATGTTTGAATCTTAAGATTTTGATGTTCTTGTTGCCTATATTGATTAGGATGCTTGTTATGTATGTTAGGCTCATGTTAGCTTCTAGTAATACTTTAAATTGTGAATGCTAGTAGCTTAATTGTTAATGATAGTGTATATGGTTGAAAAATGTCTTGATTAGGGACTATTTTACGAGTGAAAATGTTTAAGAAAGCTAATTGAATGTAATGCCCTGATTTGGTCACATTGATAGATGAATTTTGGATTGAATAGAATAGATAACTTGCAGGAAAATGAATGCACCTAACTGGATTAGTTAAAACTAGGTAATGGACTGCTCAAATGGTGAATTAGAAGTATAATGTTGATCAAATAGATCAAATTGAATTTAACATGATAATACCATGTTTTAAGCGCATTGCTAAGTGAATTAGACTGACCAAGACATGTAAGAACATGAAAATAAGTTGAATTGCCATGTTAGAAATCTGTTTAAATGAGTTATGAAACTAGAAACTCAACCTAGTGTAATCTGCTTTGAGAATACTCTATTATGAGCAGCAACTTTGAAAAATCACCATAAATTGTATAAAAAGAATTTAAGGTTTAAAATTTTATGGACAATGCCTTGATATGTGTAAAACCATTAGGAGAAAACAGAACTGAATTTTGGATTGTAGTATGAATTGTAGAGAAGAACCACTAAGGACAATGCAAACTATCTAGTGTAGCAGATTGCCCTGTATTTAAGTTAAAAATTGTATTAATTGGCAAAGAAATAAAATGCAAGGCCTGTATGGTTATAAAGACAGTTAAGTTAGCTTTCAAACGGCGTAAACTAATTGAAATCCCAACGTACGAAATGAATGTTATGCATGATTAATTGAGTAGAGTACAAGCTGTCTGGCAGCAATAGTATAGGCAATTCTGGACAGTTTTGTAAACTATTTTGTGGCAGTTTGTAAACTGTTTTGTAAACAATTTTGGGACATTGATTTATGCCATGTTTTACATGAATTAAATTATAGATAAGCGTAGTTATGTATAGTGAAGAATGTATATGAACATCTTTGCCAAATTTGTATATGTTATGTAGTTGTAACATTGCCTTGATTGAATGATTATGTGAACTTGTTTTAATATGTATATACTTGTGTAATGTGTCAGAACCAGGAGTGAACTTGGTGGAATAGGAAAGAGTGGAACATCCTAAAGCCAAGAAAATAGGAGTTTGGATCTAAGACTAACTAAGCTTGGAGTATTGTGAATGTAGTTGTTTCTAGGGTTAGGACTAGGTTAGGACGAGGAACTTAGCTAGGATTACTCTAATGCTTGATATCCTTCGCTAGGAATCTTCTATGTGCTTGAAAGCCTTAGCTACGACCACTCTAATGCTTGGAAGCCTTAGCTAGGTTAATTCTTGTTTAAATGACATAAAACTTGATATAATAAAATGGTTAGAACTAGTTACTACCTCACTAAGTACATTCTTGTACTTATCAATCTTGTTTTGCATTCTTCCAAACTATAGGATAAAGGATACGAGTATTGCTTGATCTTGAAGCCTGAATTCTTGAGCAAGAAGCAAGTCACACAAGCATAGTTAAAGTATGGTTTCATACTTGTTTTGTATATCTCCTAGAATGGTGGCACTAGATTGTTTAGAGTGTAGATTGATCATGCATTTTGGTACTTGTATATAATGTCTTAATGGGCCTACTATGTTTTGAATCAATTGACAAGTATGTAATGAACTAAAGTTTCATGTAATGAAGGGTAATTGCTGCGCATATATGGATTTAATTATGGAATGATCCTATGTTGATCTAGTTGCTATGAAACAATTCGAAAGCCTTGTTATGTACATGTGTATGCTTGAATTAAAAGTAGAATGATCGAAGCATGCTTGCTTATACTTCATTGGAATGAGTTGGACCTAAAGGGTCACTTGTATGTAAATATACCTTGATGTATGTGTTATGTATGTTTGTATAGATGTTTGCCGAATGGTTAGGTAAAGTAAATGACTTGAATGGAACTAGTTACATGTAATTTGAATGTTCAAGAATCATGTTAGTAATTTAGGGATATGATGTACGTGTATAAGTCTAAGGAACAAAGAAATGAAATAGAATTAGGTTGTTGTCTTAATTAAATTCGAATGATAGGGAATGAAGTGAAGTAAAGTGTATTGATAATGTAGTAACTTGTAATGAAAGGATGAAAGGAATTAAGTTAGTGACCTATTCGAATCGTTTAGGTTGAAGTAAGAATCAAATATGAGGTTACTTGTTTGCTAAGTAAGTATAATTGCTTGCTTGTTCTTGTATTGCTTGCATGTTCATTGTCCTTGCCATTGCTTGCTATGTAACGCTCCCGAGCCGGATAGCTACTAGCCCGGGTAAGGGGTGTTACATTTAATTTGTATTAGAGCTTTAGGTTTAGTCCATTCTAGGACTAAACCAGGCTATCATGCATCATATAGGATACTTGTGCCACCTAGGAGACTTGTATTGAATAGCTTGTGTCTTGCTTATTAAACTGAACCCCTAATTGTTCTATTTGAACGTAGAATGTCTGAAAGAAGACTTGACTGGGATAACGAAAGTCCTGAAGGCTCCTCAAATGAAGGAGATAGTGTGAGGATGGAACAGAATCCTCCACAATAACAAACTCAACCCTGAGCCCACCGCTATATATCTTGTACAGCAAGAATGTCTTCTAAGTATGAAGGAGACGTTCAATCATCTAGTAACTGCTTTAAAACTAGACCATCATATTGCTCCTCATGTTGCTGTGCCAAACAGAGCTCTGATTGACAAGCTGGCTCAACACCGGGCCTATACCTTCACTGGCACTGATGAAGTCAATCCCGAAGTAGCTGAGTACTGGTTAGAGGCCACTACTCGAATCTTGACCAAGCAACTACCTTGTTCTAATGAGCACAAGCTCAAATGTGCCATAGCCTTGTTGGCAGATGAAGCTCTAAGCTGGTGGGAATCCACCACACTGACTGCTCCTGCTGAAGTCGTAACATGGAAATTCTTCCTTGAGGAATTCATGAAGAAATATATCAGTGAACAGTACCTGACTGAGCATCAGAAACGTTTCTTGTATCTCAAGCAAGGTGGCCGAACCATTGAACAATACATGAGTGACTTCTACAAGTATTGCAAGTACAAGTCGGAATATATCAATACTGAAGCTGATAAATGTCGGATGTTCATCGATGGACTGAATGATGAACTAAGTCCAATTTTCATTGCCCTGGATATCACCGACTTCCAGAATTTAGTGAATTGAGTTATTGCAACCGAGACAAAGATGAATTCCTCTAAGAAAAGCAAGAGTGGTAACTCATGGAAGGACAAACGATCCAGGAATGATGACAAGGCTTACTGGCAGTCAAAGAAATCTAAACATTCCAAAGATCATCCTTTAATTACACTCATGTTCAGAAAAGCAATTATATACCAAAACCTCAAACGGTAATTAAGCCTTTAGCCCTGATCATCTCTATTGATAGTACAGGGAATTATGGCAAAGCTGCTCAATATCCTACTTGCAAGTTCTGTCAGAAGCACCACACCGGGCAATGCAAAACCCGACATAATTTGTGTTTCTTACGTGGAGCCTCCGATCATTATATATGGGATTGTCCTCAGAATCCTAACAAGGTTCCAACTTGAACTCCTGCAAATGCTAGCTTAGCTCCATCTAATCGAAACAAGGGCACGAGACAAGCTTAGTTTGGGAATCAAAGCAAAAGTAGAGGCCAACATTCGGCACCTACACACCAAGAATCCTGAACCCCTGCTCGAATCTACCACATTCGTAGGAAAAAGGAAGAAGAAGAACCCGATGTTATCAAAGGTACTGTTGAATTAAATTCAAGTCTTGCATATGCTTGATTGATTCGGGATTTACCCACTCTTTTATATGTTTTTCTGTGATTGCTAAGTTAAACTTAAAACCCAAACTTGTTAAGACAAGCCTTGTAGTTTCGAACCCTATAGGAGGAAATATGCCTATTAACTTTCCTTGCAAGCAATGTCCTATAAGCATTCAAAATATGCCTTCCCATGGACCTTTATGTCTTGCCTTCTTGTGAGTTCGATCTAGTGTTAGGACTAGATTGGCTAAGCACACAAGAAGACTGGATAGATTGCCAAAATAGGATACTTTATCTCTGGGTTTAGGAAAGGAATCAATCCTCCTAATTAATAGAAAACCGACCTCAATCTTTGTTGCCATGACTATGCAAGATAAATTTGAATTCGGATTACCTAGTATGCCAATCATATCTGAATTCATTAATGTTTTTCTCGAGGAACTCCCTGGTCTCCCTCCAACTAGAGAAGTAGAGTTCGGGGTTGAAGTTCAACCTGAAACAACTTCGATGTCCATCACACCCTATCGAATGGCACTTGTTGAATTTAAAGAACTTAAGAAGCAACTCCAAGAGCTACAAGATAAAGGCTTTATTAGGCCTAGCTCATCTCCCTGGGGTGCTCCAGTCTTGTTTGTGAAGAAGAAAGATGGGACAATGAGACTGTATTGATTACAGACAATTGAACAAGCTTACTATCAAGAATTGGTATCCTCTCCCAAGGATAGAAGATCTCTTCGATCAACTCAAGGATGCTTCGGTATTCTCAAAGATCGATCTTCGATCGAGATACTATCAAATAAGGGTAAAATAAGAAGATGTACCCAAGACAACCCTTCGTACTTGATATGGCCACTTTGAATTCCTTGTAATGCCATTCGGGTTCACGAATGCTTCAGCTGCTTTAATAGACCTCGTGAACCGTGTATTCAAGCTCTATCTTGACAAGTTTGTGGTTGTCTTCATCAATGACATCCTGGTGTATTCTCGGAATAAGGAAGAACACTCCGAACGCCTTCGAATTGTATTACAAACTATCCGAGAACGTCAATTGTTCCCAAAGTTCTCTAAGTGTGAATTTTGGCTATTAGAAGTCTCGTTCCTTGGCCATGTCATCTTGACAAAAGGAATTAAAGTAGATATGAGCAAAATTCGATCCATCCTGGATTGGAGACCTCCGAGGAATGTTGGTGAGGTCAGAAGCTTTCTCGGTTTAGCTGGGTATTATCGGTGATTTGTCAATGGATTATCATCCACTGTCGCAAGCTTGACTAAGTTAACTCGCAAAAATATGCTCTTTGTTTGGTCTGATAACCAACAACGAAGCTTCGATCAACTTAAACAGGCTCTTACTCATGCACCAGTTCTTATCCAACCAGAATCGGGTAAAGAGTTCACTGTTTATAGTGATGTATCTCATTTAGGACTAGGTTGTGTCCTAATGCAAGGTGGAAAAGTGGTACCTTACGCTTTAAGGTTACTAAAACCACACAAGTCAAACTACCCTACACACGATCTAGAATTGGCAGCTATCGTGTTTGCTCTCAAAATATGTAGATATTACTTGTACGGGAAGAAATGTAACCTATTCATGGACCACAAGAGTCTCAAATATCTCCTGAGTTAGAAAGATTTGAATATGAGACAAAGAAGATGGCTAGAATTGCTTAAAGGCTATGATTTGGTTATTCACTACCATCCAGGGAAAGCAAATGTGGTTGTCGATGCCCTTAGTCGTCGACCATACTCGGGTAAACCCCTAAATATAAATTCTAGAATAATTCAATTGAATTTAATCTTTCTTAGATTACAAGTAATCCATTCGAATTGAACCTTTCTTGTCTTACAAGTAACTACTCAAAAATCTCTTAATGATCTTGTCCTTTCCTTTGTAGCTTTCTTAATTATCAATGCTCATTTCCGTTTATCCAAAGGACAGAAAATCATGTCTGAACTTCAAGTTCAATCTAGTCTAAGCTTGAGAATCAAAGAGCTCCAGCAAACTGATAAAGATCTTCAGAATATCATATCCAAGCTAGACTCTGAGTCTAATTCTGACTTTTCCCTCAAGTCGAATGGACTCCTCTATTTCAAGGATAGAGTACGTGTTCCTAACAACGAGGAACTAAAACAAGAAGTGTTACAAGAAGCTCACCAAAGCTCATTCTCGATTCACCCGGGATTAGTTAAGATGTACAAGGATCTAAAGCCACTATATTGGTGGTCGGGCATGAAATCGGCTATCACAGGCTTCGTATCAAAATGCCTAACTTGTCAAAGGGTTAAAACTGAGGATCAAGTCCCTACTGGATTGCTTCAACCTATCAAATTCCCTTAGTGGAAATGGGATCGGATTACAGTGGATTTCGTTACTGGTCTTCTTTCCACTCCAAGAAAGAATGATGATGTATGGGTGATTGTTGATAGATTCACAAAGTTTATTCACTTCATCCCTGTTCGAATGAACATGAGCTTGGAAACCTTAGCCGAGCTATACATCCGTGAAGTGATTCGATTACAAGGTGTACCTACAACTATAATCTCTGATCGTGACCCCAAATTTGCTTCTCGATTCCGGAATTCCTTACAAAAGGCTATAGGAGCTAATGTACACCTTAGTACAGCCTTTCATCCTTAATCAGATGGACAATCTGAAAGAATCATCCAAGTAATTGAAGACATGTTATGTGCTTGTGTAATAAACTTCGAAAAGAATTGGGAGAAATCTCTACCCCTAGTAGAGTTTGCTCAACAATAGCTACCATACATCTATTCAGATGGCTCATTTCGATGTTTTATACGGAAGAAAATGTAGAACTCCATTGTGCTGGTCTAAATTGGGAGAAAGTAAGGTTTTAGAACCTCAATTGCTCAAAGAAATCGAAGAACAAGTGAAGATCATTCATGATCGATTGAATGAAGCTTTCGATCGGCAAAAAGCTTATGCTGGCTTGAAAAGGATAGACATCCAATACAATGTTGGAGATAAGGTCTTTCTCAAAGTATCTCCTTGGAAGAAAGTCTTTAGATTTGGAAGAAAAGGAAAGCTCAGCCCTCGGTTTATCGGACCATTTGAAATCATTAAAATGATTGGTCAACTGGCTTATCGATTGGCACTTCCCTGTGAATTCGATAAGATCCACAATGTCTTCCATGTCAATATGCTCAGAAGATATAGGCCTGATCCATCTCATGTTCTTGAGCTTGAAGAAGTGGAATTGAATCACGATCTATCATATGAAGAAGAGCCTATTCAGATACTTGACAAGGAAGTTAGAAGACTTCGAAACAATAATGTCCCTCTTGTCAAAGTCTTGTAGAAAAATCACAAGGTTGAAGAGGCAACATGCGAATCTAAAGAACTCATGAAGAAAAATATCCTCACTTATTTGATTCAGGTAAATTCGAGGATGAATTTATTTGAAGGGGAGGAGAATTGTAGCACCCTAAAATTGGCCTAGTAATGTTACCACAATCTAACTAAGGGGAGGAGAATTGTATACAATATCCTTTCAAATCTAATGTTCAGTAACAACACCAATAACAATATTTTGATGGCAATAATGATATCAATATCAATGTTCCCTGACAATGAAAATAGCTATAACAATGGCTATATCAATGACAATATCAATGTCCAATGGTCGATACTTCTATAGTTCAATGCTTTGATAATGAAAATGGCAATAACAATGTTTATATAAGTAATATTTCAATATAATAGCTTACCCAAGCTTACCAACATAGACTCCAAGAGATCTGATGCAATACCCTTAAACAAAATGTTAGCTATGCAATATTCAATGTCAATGATGTAACACCACATTCCTGTCTTAGACGAAAATCGGGTCGGAGTATGTTACCGATGGACTAAGCAGTGGTCAATAGGATATTTTCATACAATAAATGATGATGTTGGTCTTAACATACAAGAAAAAAACATTACACTAGTGCCATCAATTTATCTCGAATCAATGATTAGCCAACTAGGACCTAATTGCAACATTTACAAGCTTTAGGGGCTTAATCGTAATTTTAGCTTTCCAATGGTCCTTTTCTGGAATTAACTTAACCAAAATTAAATTCATCAATCAAACAATGAGTGTACAAATTTTCATATTATTCGGAGTTCGTTTGTCCATTCAATTAAGCTTTGCAATAATCAGTGACTAAAATGTAAACAATGTAAGATTGTGTTCTTCACCCTTGTAACCGATTTAACTGCCACAGTACCGATACCCTTATAGACGTATCGGTATGCCTTAACCTAATCCCCAAATTCAGATTCAATTACAATACACTTGTATCAATGTTGTTGAGGGTTGTACCGATACCGGTTGACCGTATTAACTTCGTATTGATACACCATGTCCCCGTATCAATACCAATTTTGATCTCAAACTCCAGTGACCAAAACTCATACCGATACGCCTAGGACATATCGATACGCCCCTTATTGACCAAAGTTGACCTGACCAAATATGCAAGGCCGTATCGATACAATATCCACAGTATGGATACGCCCTGCACTAAGATGACAAATTTTTGCTGGCTTTTTATTCGAATTGACCTATTTATCATGGTCCAAATATAATAAAACTTTACCAACAAGTTTTAACCAACATAAACTACTAGCATGCCAAATTTCGTGTCGAACTGAATTCGTTTACCATGTTTTTTCCCTAAAGGGCCAAATATGCATATTTTAGTCACTTTTAAGATATCCAAAAAGGGCATTAAGGCATTAGGCACTTATTAAACTACAAGCACATTACACACATGTCAAAAGGACTCTATATGAATTTTCTAGCTACTTTTCCACCTTGATAGGAGTTCATAGGTACGATATACATTACTTGAGCTTGCTTGTGACTTGTTTAACACGACAACTTCTCTGATCTTTCGACTTGAATCTCTTAACCTAAATTGGATGAAATGCAATGCATTAGGCATAATTTGCCTAGAGAGGTAGTAAAAAATAACACAATGTCATGGAAATGCATCACAATTCATATCTTTCCAATAACAATGCAATAGATCTATGATAGCAATGCAATGTTCATGTTCAATAACAATAAGTCCATATTTCATCAATAACCCTTGTATCGATTCTGGATAGTGGATACATGAATTCTTATGCCTCGCCAAATCAATAAATGGTCTAGTCCCTCTGCCTCGCCAATATGACCAATACCACAACATGAAATAATGTGCGAAGTCTCTTAACTTCCATTGAAAGAATTTGGACTGGTTCCTCTTCATAGGATAAATTGGATTGAATGAGCTTCCTTGAGAATATCAGTGCAGAGAGATTCATCATTGGGCACACAAACCCGATCACGAAAACATAGTAGTCCTTCAAAATTTACTCTGATGTCTGATTCATCATTATCTTGTAACTTAGAATTAATGGATTGAAGTTCAGGGTATTTATTTTGTAATGCTTTAATTCTTGATACAACAGTAGACTAAACCTAAAGCTCGACTACGAGACCATGATGTTTTCAAAGCCAGAAGTGAGCATTAATAGCTTGAGGGGCTACGATACAATGATCTTTCAACAAGTTCATAACAATAAACAATATTGAGATTCAATGACCAATAACGATACTTACTTACTAGGCAGAGGTTTGTGGCTGAGTGCATCAGCAACAACGTTAGCCTTGCTCGGATGATAATCGATGACAAGATCATAGTCTTTGAGGAGTTCCATCCATCTGAATTCATTTGCTAGGATTTTACCTTTTTAAGCCAAATATGCATATTATGACTATCTTAAGCATTTTCAAAAGGTCACTTTAAACCCTTTAAACATTCACAAGCAACAAATCTTATATATACAACAAAATAATCAAATGGGACTTGTCTAGCTAATATGGCACCAATCTAGGAGTTCAAGGGACAAAACATATTACTTCAAAATGGTGGTGACTTTCCAAGACCTTGAATTTTCTCCGATCTTGAACAAAACCTCCTTTAACTTGAAATGCTTGAAATAAAAATGCATTAAGCATACTTTGCCTAATGAGGTAGTCATAAACAACAACAATAAACATGAGATACATAACAAAAAATGCTATGGCAATACCAATGCAATACTTCGCATTTAAAGATGCATTTAATATATATATCAATGGTAATCCTTGGATCAAATCAAGATAGTGGATATGTGAATTCCTACGCAACCCTAAATCAATGAATGGTCTAGTCCTTCCGCCTCGCCACAATAAAGGTCGTAACCCAAGGACCATAGTCCACCTGTACCAATGAGCTCATGAATTCTATGGCATGCCAATTATATCCAATGTCCTTTCGAATCCAAGGTTTGATAACAATACCAATAACAATATTTCGATGGAAATAATGAAATCAAGATCAATCTTCAAGGACAATGGAAAAAGCTATAACAATGGCTATATCAATGACAATATCAATGTCCAATGGTCGACACTTCTATAGTTGAATGCTTTGATAACGACAATGGCAATAGAAATGTTTCTATAAGTAATATTCAATGTCAATGATCTCAGGAAAGGCACCTAGCCTATTCCCGAGACTCTGACTGTAATACCCCAAATTGTACCCTAGAAGTATTGAAGCTAGAAATCAAAAATTTTCTAACTTAATTGAGCTTAATCCTAAGCAAATTAGACTATCCTGGGACTAAATTGAAAGACAAGAAATTCAGTGATCTAGTTGAAATTGTGACCAAATCAAAACAATTGGGGAATATAAAGATTGCATGATAAATTCATGAATTCCCATTTGCCCTTGGCTAATTACATGATTAAAGATTAAACAAAGGATAAATTACACATTTCCTAAATCTATTATCTTAAGTTATCATCATCATCATCCTCTCCAACCTTTTCTTCATTTAGCCGACTATAGAGAAAGAGTAAGGAGAGAGAGAGAACTTATGAGAAACACCATTGTTGATGAATTGAAGCTTGCTAGGATTATCTATGTTCATGCATGTTACAATAATTCGTGTAATTACCTTTCTTTTGTGATTACCGAATGTTGTTAGTGAAATTGCTTGGATTGAATAATTTATTTGGCTTGAAATATTGAATTAGAATGCTGGATATTATGCTTGAATTAGATTAGAAGATGAGTTGTTGCAATTGAACTGAAAGCATGTTAACCGAATAGTAAGGATCTTGATGGAATCATGCTAGTAATGTTGATATTGAAATCTGTTGAATACATGATGATACATGCTTAATTAAAAAAATTTGTGTAGGACAAACTTTCTGGAAATTGAACTAACTATTGAATTGAGGTATTGGATTAGTGAAAATAATTTTAGAACTGGTAAATTTGAAGTTAGATCTGAAACTGGCCATCTAGATGGCTTAATCGACTAATCTGGACTGTTTTGAATAAATTAGTGAGTTCGGGACTGAATTGAATAAGATTAAGGGCTGGAAATGTTAATTAAAAATAGGGGAAGGGTTAAAATGAATGCTGGATAACTTGAATTGCATGAATTGTAGCTAAATGGATTGCTTAAAGTGTTAGCTAGCATAATTAGTGAAATATGGACAGTCCTGGAAAAAACTGTTAAATTGAGGACTAAAATGAATTTTTTAGGGACCAATCTTGACTTGTAAAAACAGGGGAAACTAGAGTCAAAAGGACTGATTTGAACTTGTATGGGTCATAGGTAAATTAGCTCATTACAGTGGGTCTAATTGTAAACTGGCAGATTCTAGACTGGAAATTTGACCTGACTTTAACTTAAAAACTGTATTGATGTGTAAAGGATAAAAATATGAGCCATACATGGATAAATAGGTAATTGAATTAGCTCTCTAACAGTATAAATTAATTGAATTTCCGACGTATAGATTAAAATATATGAGCCAAATAGTAACTAGTGTGCAATCTGCCTAGGACAGAAAACAGTTTCGGGTTATAGTATAATTGTACTTGCTTGAATAAGCTTGTTGATTGAATTGAGTACTAATGATTTCTATGTGTTGTGTATGGTTTATTAGAACAAGTGATAGAAGATCTTATGGAAGAAAAGAGGGTTGGCCAAGCTTATAGGAAGGATAAGGGAATCTATATCAAGGAGCAACACTAGCTTGTTTTTGCTGGGAGTTTTGTGAGTGTAGTTACATTTAGGGTTGGGGCATAGGTCCTAACCAAATCAGCATGTCTAAGTACTTGTTTGTGCCTTATGCTTGAAATGAATCTAAATTCTATTGGTAATTGGTTAATAAAGGGAATAAAGGATATAATCAAGACTTGATAAGCTAATAACTTGGTAATGAAGCTAGATAACGAAAATGAGGGAATTGTGCTTATTTGTAACGCTTGATGCGTTCGAATGCATTGTTGGATTGAATGATCTTGTGTGATTCTTGAGAATGCTGGATCGCCTATGAATTGAACTAAGAATTATATGGCTTAAAGATCTAAAATGAAATTGACCTTGTTATGCTTGTTGCTTAATCACTTTGATGTGTAATTGCTTGCTAATAAAAGACTCAACAAGTCCTTGGTTGCTAGTTGGTCATAGGTAGAACGGCATGCCCTAGAGTCTAGATCTCGACTTAATACGATAACATGTTTGGTACTTTGTGTACCTTGATACGTGGTGTAACAGACATCTTCTTGTTCATCCACTTTGTGTACCCTGATACGTGGTGTAGCAGACACCTTCTTGTTTAGGTACCTTGTGTACCAACTTAATACGATAACATGCTAGGTACGTTGTGTACCGACTTGAGACTTGATTACCTAGTCTTACTATCTACCAAGGCAAAACAAGAATAAATGAACTTGAAACAAAGACTTGTAATTATGAATGAAGAGTGATCAAACTCGATGCTTACTAATGATCTTGAAATGAAATGAAATTACACGAATGATTGAAGTACTTGTTATCTTAAAATGCTCATGACTTGAAAGGTAAATTATATAGTAAGAAGGGACCCTATTCGAATGAGATTTGATGCTTACCTTGCTTGATATTTACTTGACTTATTCATTGTGTGCTTGAAATGAAACTTTGCTTCCTTGGTCTATATTAATCGAATGGTATATGGTAAACTAGCTAGGATAAGATTGATTAAAATGAACAAGGACTCTAAGCTAATAATATGAATAAATTGATAGATCTAGGAACTACCGCACTAAGTACTTTAAGTACTTATCACTCTCGTTTTTCCTTCTTCCAAAAATTTTAGGTTTAGATTGATCGATAGTTATCTTTCTTTGAGCTCGGAGCAGAACACAAGCAAAAGCACAATGTATGACTTGGTACGTTATATGAGTCTCCTAGATGATGGCATAGTCTTGTGTCTAGATTTGATATTTCATGCATTTTGGGTTGTACATAGTTGGAATGAAAGTTTGAGGTCATGGATGTAATGTCTTAAAGTACCCTTGTTATGTAAATAAGTAATCAAGATGATTATAGAACTTGAATGGTTGTTAGCCACTTTTAATATGCTTATATATGAATGAAGTTTTAAGTAAAAGTTTGATTGAAATACTATAATGAATCATTGTTACTAGTGTTGTATCTAAATGAACTTGTATATGGGTAAGATACCTTATTGATAGGCATGTATTCGAATGGCCTTAAGATCACTGTAAGCTTAGTCTAAGTGAAGTCAACTTAGTATGTTAGGATATGATTGTGTTTAATTCAAAATGAAATGGATCCTAACTTGATCATAGTGTTTGAATGGTCCAGTAAGTCTAGGTGGTAACTTGAATTGAATATAAGTGTAACTAATAAGTAAGAAGCTTAAGAAAATGGTTCAAATTTGCTTGAATTTTTGTGTTTCCTTACTTGTTACATGCTTCGACACTCCCCGCTCCTAACCCGGGCGAGTGGTGTTACATAAAGTGGTAATCAGAGCTAAAGGTTTAGATCCTCGGACTAAATTGAGTCTTCATGCATCATATAGGATTTAATTTTACCACCTAGGAGTTATATACCAATGTGCTTGTGTTCTTGCTTATCTAACTCCTTTCTATTTACCCAATCATAGTATGTCTGAGACGAGACTTGGTCGGCATGTTGAAAGTCTTGTAGGCTCCTTAAATGAAGAAGATAGCGTGAGGACGTAAACGAATCCTTAAAGACAAAATGAGCCTCGATAACCCGTTCAACCTCGAGAACAGGCTCAACCCCAGCATGAACCTTAAGGAAGATCATCCTACTGCTCACGCTACTGCTGCACCAAGCAGAGCTCCCATCGGCAAACTTGCCCAACACTGAGAATATACCTTTACCAGTGCTAACGAGGAGAGACCCAAAGATGCAGAATATTGGCTAGAATGTACAACTCAAAACTTGACCAAACAATTGCAATGCTTGGATGAGCACAAGCTTGAATGCGCCATAGCCCTATTAGCATACGAAGCTTTGAGCTAGTGGGGGACCACTACCCTAACTGCTCCTGCTGAAGCAGTTACATGGAAATTCTTCGTTAAGGAGTTAAAGAAGAAGTACATAAGAGAGTAATATTTAGCTGATTGTTGGAGTCATTTTTTGTACCTCAAGCAAGCTAATAGGCCCATTGAACAATATGTTGTTGTTTTTTGCAAATATTGCAAGTACGGCTCAGAGTATATCAAGATTGAAAAAGATAAGTGTCGGATGTTACCGATGGCTTGAATGATGAGCTAAGTCTGATGTTCACGGCTCTAGGGATCACGGATTTTCAAAATCTGGTCCATCGAACCATTACAACCGAGGCAAAGATGAAAGCTTCAGAAAAAAGAAAGGGTTGTAACCGCAATGATAAGAAGCAAAAATGTGATGACAAGTCCCATTGGCAATCCAAGAAAGCTAGATATCAAAAATAAAGCTCCTCGACCTATACTCCTGCTATGAGAAATAATTTCACACCGAGACCTTAATCGGTGAATAAGCTGTCAGTCCCAGTTATCTCAGTTAATAGCAAGGGAAGTTCAGAGAAAATCCATCCTTGCAATTTCTGTCAAAAGCTTCACCGTGGCCAATGCCGAATCCAATCTAACTTGTTTTATGCGTGTGGTGGGGATGACCACTACGTCAAGGATTGTCCTCGAAATGCTGATAAAGCTCTAATTCGACCTCTTGTAAATAAGAGTTCTGCACCATCTAACTGAAACAAACGCCCTAAACAAGCTCAATCCGAAAATCAAGGGAGAGGTAAAGAGAGCCATTCGAATGCTCCTACTCATTAAGAGTCCTGAGCCCATGCCCGTATCTACCACATTCGTGGTACGGAGGATGAAGAGTCTCCCGATGTGATCGCAGGTACAATTGAACTAAACTCAATCCTTGCTTATACTTTGATTGATTCGGGGTCTACCCATTCCTTTATATGTTCTTCCTTACTTGTCAAGCTAAATATGAATCTCGAACTTGTTAAATCGAGCCTTGTAGTATCAAATCCTATAGGAAGAAACTTACCGATCAATTTGATTTGTAGAACTTGCCCTATATCAATTCGAAATGTTCCTTTTCCTGTAGATCTCTATGTTTTGCCAAATTGCGGGTTTGATCTAGTGTTAAGACTAGATTGGTTGGGTAAACACCAAGCCTGGATTGATTGCCAAAATAGGAGATTGTATCTTCGGGGATTAGGGAAAGATTCCAACTTTTTTATAGATAAGAAACCGACCTCAATGTTTGCTTCCATGGTCCTAAAAGATGAATATGAATTTGGCTTGCCATCTATACCTGTTGTATCTAAATTTGCCGATGTTTTTCCCGACGAACTTCTTGGTCTTCATTTGACCCGTGAAGTGGAATTCGGGATTGACGTTCAACCTGGGACCAACCCGGTGTCAATTACACCATATCGAATGGCACAAGTAGAGTTGAAGGAACTCAAGAAGCAACTTCAAGAGCTACAATACAAAGGCTTCATTCGGCCTAGCACATCTGCTTGGGGTGCACATGTCTTGTTCGTAAAGAAAAAGGATGGTACGATACAGCTTTGTATATACTATCATTAATTGAATCAACTTACCATCAAGAATAAGTATCCTTTGCCAAGGATAGAAGACATCTTCGATCAACTTAGGGAAGCTTCGGTATTTTCAAAGACCAATGTTTGATCGGGTTACTACCAAATGAAGGTGAAGAAAGAAGACGTGCCTAAAACAGCCTTCCGAACTCGTTATGGCCACTTTGAATTCCTTGTAATGCCTTTCGAGCTAACTAATGTCCCGGCTGCATTCATGGATCTTATGAATCAATTATTCAAGCCTTTTCTCGATAAATTTGTGGTCGTCTTTATCGATGACATCTTGGTCTACTCTCGTAACAAGGAGGAACATGCTGAACACCTCCGAATTGTCTTGTAAACTCTCCGAGAACATTAGTTGTTCACCAAATTCTCCAAGTGTGAGTTTTGTCTATTGGAAGTTTCATTTCTTGGCCATGTAATCTCAGCTTAAGGGATCAAGGTTGATTCGAAGAAGGTTCAAGATATTCTTGATTGGCGACATCCGAGGAATGTTGGTGAGGTCCAAACTTTTCTCGGTTTAGCCAGGTACTATCAAAGATTTGTAAAAGGATTTTCTACTATTGCCTTGCCCCTAACTAAGCTCCTTCGAAAGGATCAACCATTCGGTTCGTCTAAGAATCAGCAACGAAGCTTCGATCAACTTAAGCAAGCCTTGACTCATGCCCCTATTCTTATTCAACCTGAATCGGGTAAAGAATTCACTATTTATAGTGATGCTTCATACTCGGGTCTAGGTTGCATATTGATGCAAGGAAATAAAGTGGTAGCGTATGCATCAAGGCAGTTGAAACCTCGTGAGCTAAACTATCCAACTCACGATCTCGAACTTACTGCCATTGTCTTCGCTCTCAAAATTTGGAGACACTACTTGTACGGTGAAAAATGCCACCTGTTCACTGATCATAAAAGACTCAAATATCTCCTAACCCAAAAAGATCTCAATTTGAGACAAAGAAGATGGATGGAACTCTTGAAAGATTATGATTTGATCATCGACTATCATCCCGGGAAAGCCAACGTGGTTGCGAATGCTCTTAGTCATAAACCGACCTTCGATAAGCTATTCTAAGCCTTGAACTTTTGAAAACCTTCTTTGAAATGTGAATAGCCATTCGAATTGTTCCCTACTTGTCTCATAAATATCTATTCGAACACTTCCTTGAACTACAAGCATCCATTCAAATTCCTTCTTGAATTATAAACAACCATTCAAAATTTCTCTTGATGAATAAGCTATTTATTCGAATTCAACCACTATGTCTTATAAATGATTGTATGAAAATCATCCTTAGTAATCTCGTTTATTTCTTCGTAGCTTCCTTGGCTATCAATGCTCATTTTTGTGTATTCAAAGGATAAATTTTTTTGTCTAAACTTTAGAAGGTCATTTCAAAGCTTGATTCTGAACCTAATTCTGACTTCTCCATCAAGTCAAATGGGCTTCTCTATTTTAAAGATAGAGTTTGTGTTCTTAACAATGAGGAATTACAACAATAGATGTTACAAGAAGCTCATCGGAGTTCTTTTTTGATCCACCCTGTATCGGTTAAGATGTATAAGGATCTCAAAACCTTGTATTGGTGGCCAGGAATGAAAGCAACCATCAATGATTATGTATCAAAGTGTTTAACTTGTCAAATGGTTAAAGCCGAGCATCGAGCTCCCACTGGATTGCTCCAACCTCTTGAATTCCCTCAGTGGAAGTGGGATCGAATTACTATGGATTTCGTAACCGGTCTTCCTTGTACTCCAAGAAAAAGTAATGTCGTGTGGGTGATAATTGATAGATTCACTAAGTCGGCTTACTTCATCCCTATTCGAATAAACTATAGCTTGGAAACTCTAACCGACTTGTATATCCGTGAAGTAATTCATTTACACGGAGTCCCTACTTCTATCGTCTCCGATCGGGATCCTAGATTCACAACTCGATTATGGAGAACTTTGCAACGAGCTCTCAGAACTAAACTAAAATCTAAGAACAACCTTCCATCCTCAAAGCGATGGCCAATCCAAAAGGGTGATTCAAGTCCTTGAAGACATGTTAGAGCTTGTGTGTAACACCCCATCCCTAGGTTAGCCGTAATCCGGTTTGGGAGCGTTACTGAGCCAAGAACAAAGCAAGAGATAGGTTACTTGACGAAGAAGTAACCTTGATATAGATAACTTGTGACGCAAGTAACCAAACACAACAATACAAGACATATAGAAACAAACGTACTTAACATGCTAATATAGGCACTAATTTGTTTCATTTCATACTTATATCCTAAGTTACCACTATCATATTACAATTTACCATTCCATTTCAATACACATACACCATTCGAATATCAATGACAAGTATGGCATACTTCACAATAGGTTACTATTAGTCATGACCCAACTTACATTCTTATTACATGTTCATATACACTATTCGAATAACAAGGTGGCCACTTAACACATTTCATTGTTTCTTTTTCAAGCAAGACATACTATTTCATGGCATCCTTAGCTAGTAACATTTTAATGCATGCTTGTACATACCTTAGCTCCAATTCATCAAGCAATGCCGATTCTTACCAATGGCCACAAGAACAAATGCATGATCGTACAATATTGGTCTAGTATTTGAATGATACATGGTTTCACCAATCATTGAATTACTTTCACAATTTGTGCAGCATCATACTTATTTATATACATATCAAGATAGTCATATATATACATAATTCGAGGTACCAAAGTTGGTTATATGATAAGCCCAACAAGAACATTACATATACTAGTCATATGTATACACCCAAAATGCATGTCCAAAGCTAACTGTTACAAGTTCTAGTGCCACCAAACTAGGAGCATACAAAGAGTATGAAATCATACTTTCAAGCTTGCTTCAAAACGTTGCTTCAAGCTCAAGAGATCCTCTTGAAAGTGTCTTTTATCGTTTTTGGAAAGAATGAAGAGTAGAGTGGTAAGTACAAGTGGTGTACTTAGTGAGGTAACACTAAGTCTAACAATTTTCCAAGTTTACTTATCCAAGTGTACAAGTATTTCAAGGAATCAAGATCATCACTACAAATCACATGTCATTCAAATTCAATAAGTAGACATAGACAAGCATACAACTCACATTTACAACATAGCACCATCATCATATGATTACATCAAGCTATTCGAATTATTGCTTAGAAGATAAGCAATCAAATACACCAAGTACCAAGTAGACATTCTTACACAATAAACAGCATCTATGCATTTCTTTCATGGGAAGTAACAAGTTATACAATCATTCATGTGTTCACATCACACATCCAAGACAAACAATGTTCATTTCAAGTTATTAATTCATCTTACAACACTCGTGGTAATTAGTTCACTAGATAATCAAATCTTCAACAATATGCACCGAAGTGCCAATATGCACTGTAGTGCCAATATGCACCGTAGTGCTAAAATGTACCATCGTGCCAATATATACCGTAGTGCCAATATGAGCTCTAGATTCTAAGGCATGTCCTTCTATCTATCCAAACTAGCTACCAAGGTTGTTTGATTATCAATTTCGTTCAAGCTTTATACAATTCATGAATCAAGACATGATTATGCCATTCAAGTTTATCCATGCCATTCGAATGGCATGAACACAAGGTGGTACCATTGTTCATTTCATTTCAAACAAGTCATGCATATCAGTCACAAACACATTCATATGTATGCAATGTCCGTACCTTATTCTCCAAGCAAGCATGCCATTTCTTACCTTTGGCATAAGCAATGCAACATGTCAAGCATTTCATTTCATTTGCTTAACAATCAAGTAAACAAGTAGAACATGGCAACAAACAAGTTGTCATTCATATCATTCTTCCCTTAATTAGCCAAATATATATTAGGTCATGTTAGATGGAAATGTCATTGAATTAACACAATAACAAGATTGATTAGGACCTAAGTCCTAACCCTAAGGAAGGTTACACTCACAATACTCCTAGCTAATCACTTATCTTGTATCCATATCCCTTTGCCTCTTGCTTTGGGATGTTCACTCTTTTCTTCCTCTTCCACAACTTGCTGCCCTTGGTATAGCAAGCATAACACATACAATTCATCTAAACATGCACATAATGTCACACTTATATAGTAATAATGTTACCACATTTGTATATAACATTTAGCTACAGTTTTTTATGCTTTCTTTTAAGCATTTATTACTTGTTCATCTCTATATTGTTATTACCTCATTTTAGAACATAATTGGACAGATTACAATGTCCCAAAATAATTTTGGACATAGTTTGCTTCTAGGTGCAAAAACAGCCCCAAACTGCCCAGGACATTGTTGCCTGGCAGTTTGCACATTGTCTCTTTAAATGGTCATATCGAAATTTCAATTAGTTTACACCGTTTGAAAGCTTATTTAATTGCATTTCCAATGGTATAAGGCTTGCATTCTCATGCTTAGCCAATCGATACAGTTTATTGTTCAAAGACAGGGTATTTACACTGTCTAGACAGTTTGCACTGTCCAGCTATTTCTAATTACAGTTTCCAGCATAGAACCCATAATTCAGTTCTGCTTTCACCTAATGAAAGTAGACAACTAAGGATCATGTCACTAAAATCTCATACTTGAATTTGATCTATACAGATTTTGGTGAATCTTCAAAGTTACTGCCCAAAATAGAGCAATTCTGGGCAGATTGCACCTATTCACATTTTAATTCCTTAAATTCATTTTAGAAAATGTTTTGGCCCTATAATTCATTTCATATGAAATCCTAAACATGTTTAGTCAATGTGAATTCATTTTTTCAAGGTGGTCAAAATAGAGTAAGTTGGTTAAGTTGCTTAATTTTGCATGTTTACACAATTTGTTCTTACTAAAACAGTTCCTAGGGTATATGACTTTGTTCATACTTTTGTCTTTCTTTTCCAGCATTGGTTGCTAATAATTTAGCTTGTTTAACACCTTAATTACAATACCTAATCTTGATCATGTTCAATTCATTAGTTCTATAACTCAATTACATGTTCTAATAATTCAATTATTACAACAACAATTCATTTCAAATTTCCAACAAACTAACTCTTGTTACACCATCACTTACACATAAATTCCACTCTAATTCAAGTTACCCATGGTGTATACATGTTCAGTTTCATCATTTTCTTCATTTCTAACAACCTAACAACTCAACTAAGCACTATACATCATCTAAATCATAATTTTAAGCATGAATCAGTTTGGACAACATGTATTTACCTTAGTAATGATGCCACCAAGTTGAGTTTAGCTCAATTTCAACTTTGACACCATAGATTGAATCTATCTCTCACTCTCTAATGTTCTCTCTTCAATTCGGCAAACTAGGATGAAGGAAGAAGATGATAACATTTAATTCAAGTTAATGGATTTATGAAATGTCCAAAATGTCCTTTAGTTAATCCTTATTCTTAACTTAATCAAGGGCATTAGGGGAATCAAAGAGTTTAGCATGCAATCATCATTTTTCTCATTAATTCAATTTAGTCACTTTAAATTGGTCACTTATTTCATTCATTCTTTTAGTTAAGTCCTTAATTGATCTAATTAGCTTAGATTCTAGGTTCAATTAAGCTACCAACTTAAGCAATTGTTTCCAATACTTCTAAGCTATGATTTAGGTATTACAACTCTTCCCTCCTTAAAAAGAAAAATTCATCCTCAAATTTTTACCTGAATTGAACAAGTGAGGATATTGCTTAATCATTGTATCCTTAGGCTCCAAGTTGCTTCTTCTACCTTGTGATTTCTCCATAATACCTTGACTTACCTATCAGGAATTTGAATTGGTTCTTACTCATAGGATAGATCGGGATTCAATTCTACTTCTTTGGGCTCAAGGATGTGCGAAGGATCAGATCGATACCTTCTGAGCATTGAAACGTGGAAAAGATTGTGTATTTTATCGAACTCTCTAGGAAGAGCTAGTCGATAGGCCACTGCACCAATACTTTCAACAACTTCAAATGGTCTGATGTATCGGGGACTGAGCTTCTCTTTTCTTCCAAACCTGAGAACTTTCTTCCAAGGTGAGACCTTTAGGAAGACTTTGTCTCCAATAGCATACCGAATGTCTCTCATTTTCAAGTCAGCATATGCTTTATGTCTATCGAAAGTTTCCTTCAATCGATCGTGAATGCTCTTGATTTGTTCTTCGATTTCCCGAAGCAATTAAGGTCCTAGAATCTTGTTCTCTCCTAATTCGGACTAGCATAGAGGTGTTCTACATCTTCTACCATATAGAGCTTTGAATACTGCCATTTGAATAGAAGATTGATAGCTATTGTTGTAGGCAAACTCTACAAGAGGTAGGGATTTCTCCCAGTTTTTCCCGAAGTCGATAACACAAGCTCGTAGCATATCTTCTAGCACTTGAATGATTCTCTTAGATTGGACATCCGATTGAGGATGAAAGGCCGTACTAAGATGTACTTTAGCTCCTAGAGCTTTTGTAGAGAATTCCAGAATCGAGAAGTGAATCGAGGGTCACGGTCAGAGATGATTGCTGTAGGCACACCGTGTAACTGAATCACTTCATGATGTACAACTTGGCTAGGATTTCCAAGATCATGTTCATACAAACAGGGATGAAGTGAGTAGATTTAGTGAATCTATCAACAATCACCCATTCAGAATCATTCTTTCTTGGAGTAGAAGGAAGACCAGTGAGAAAGTCCATAGTAATTTGATCCCACTTCCACTGGGAAGTTCAATAGGTTGGAGAGTCCAGCAGGGACTTGATGCTCAGCTTTGACTTTTTGACAAATTAAGCACTTGGATACGAAGTATGCGATTGCAGATTTCATGCCTGGCCACGATTATAGTGGCTTTAGGTCCTTATACATCTTAACCGATTCAGGGTGGATTAAGAAAGAACTTTAATGTGCTTCTTGCAACATTTCCCACTTCAATTGTTCGTTGTTAGGAACCCATACTCTATCTTTGAAATAAATGAGTCCATTTGACTTAAAGGACATGTAACACCCCATCCTTGAGTTAGCCATAACCCGGTTCGGGAGCGTTACCAAAGCAAAAGCAAAGCGATTGATAGGTACTTATCGAACAAGTAACCTCAGGATACTTGCCTTGTTGCACAAGTAACCCAAGGTTACTTGTTCGACAAGTAACCTATCAATCGCTTTGCTTCCGCTTTGGTAACGCTCCCAAACCGGGTTACGGCTAACCCGAGGATGGGATGTTACATTTATTGGTAATCAGAGCTTTTTGGTTGATTCGATAAGCTCATTTGCATCATATAGGATATGTGGCACCTATGAGACTTGATATAAGCTTGTATTGTTGCAAAAATATGTAAATGTGATAATTAAGACTCTATTTGTTCTGATTGAACTAGAATGTTAGAAACAAGAGTGGGCCGGGATAATAAAAGTCCCGTAGGCTCCTCGAATGAAGGAGACAGTGTAAGAATGGAACAGAACCCTTCTCAACATCAAGCTCAATATCGAGCTTAGGCTGCTGCTCAACAAGAAGCTCATGCTATCAATCCTGTGCAGCAAGAATGCCTTACAAGTATGAAAGAGATGTTCAATCATCTTGTAACTGCCCTAAAACAAGATCACCCTATTGCTCTTACTGTTACTATGCCAAACTGAGCCCCTATTAACAAGTTGGCTCAACATCGGGCATATACTTTCACTGGCACCAATGAAGCTAATCCGAAAGTAGCTGAGTACTAGTTAGAGGCCACTACTCGTATTCTGACTAAACAATTGGCATGTCCTGATGAACATAAACTCGAGTGAGCCATCGCTCTGTTGGTAGACGAAGCACTAAGCTGGTGGGAAACCACTACTCTGACTGCTCCTGGAGAGTCTATTACGTGGAAGTTCTTCACTGACGAGTTCAAGAAGAAGTATATCAGCGAGCAATATATGGCCGAGTGCCGAAAACAATTTATGTATCTTAAACAAGCTGGTCGACCTATCGAGAAATATGTGAGCGACTTTTGCAAGTATTACAAGTATGGGTCCAAATATAGCAAAACCGAGGCCGACAAGTGCCGAAGTTCATTGATAGGTTAAATGATGAATTGAGCCTGATATTTACTGCCTTGGGTATTACCGACTTCTAGAATCTGGTAAATCGGGCCATTGCTACTGAGGAGAAGATGAAAGCCTCGGAAAGACGCAAGAGCGAACACTCCTAGAAAGATAAATGACCCAGGAGTAATGATAAGCCACACTGGCAATCAAAGAAGTCCAAACATTCTAAGGGACACTCTTCGAACTATACCCCTAATCAGAAGAGTGGTTACATTCCGAAACCTCAAATGGTTGCAACAATTTCAGCCTCGGTTGTTTTTGTTGATAGCATGGGGAATCAGGCTAAAGCTACTCAATATCCACTTTACAAGTTCCGTTAGAAGCATCATACTGGCCAGTGCAGAGTTCAACATAATTTATGCTTTTCATGTGGAGCCTCTAATCATTACCTTCGGGATTGTCCTCAGAATCTCAACAAGGCTTCAAATCGAGCTTCTGCAATTGCTAGCTCTGCTCCTTCAAATCAGAATAAGGCACCCAGACAAGCTTAGTTTGGGAATTAGGGGAAACAAAAGGGCCCCTATTCGAAAGCTCCAACTCATCAGGAATCTAGAGCCCCTACTCATATTAACTTGCCTATTAACTTGCGCCATAACCAAGCTCCCTTGACCATTCGAAATATCCCATTTCCTATTGATCAATATGTTATACCTTATTGTGAATTTGATTTGATTTTGGGGTTAGATTGGTTAAGTAAACACAAGGCCTGGGTAGATTGCCAAAATCGGAGATTATATCTCTGGGTTTAGGGAAATAATCCATTCTTTTAATAGACAAGAAACCAACTTCCATCTTTGCTAAGATGATCCTACAAGATGAAATTGAATTCGGTTTGCCTACCATGCCTGTTGTGTCTGAATTCACTGATGTTTTTCCTGAGGAACTCCCTGTTGTCCCTCCAACCCGAGAAGTAGAGCTCGGGATAGAAGTTCAGCCTGGAACAGCTCTGGTGTCCATTACACCCTATAGAATGGCACCTGTTGAGTTGAAAGAACTAAAGAAGCAACTTCAGGAGTTGCAAGATAAAGGTTTCATACGGCCTAGCACTTCTCCTTGGGGTGCTCCGATTTTGTTTGTAAAGAAGAAAAATAGGACTATGTAGCTTTGTATTGATTACCGTTAGTTAAACAAGCTCACCTTCGATCGGGGTACTATCAGATAAAAGTAAAAGAACAAGACGTGCCTAAGACAGTCTTTCGTACTAGATATGGCCACTTCGAATTCCTCGTAATTCTATTCGGGTTAACGAATGCTCCGGCTGCTTTCATTGATCTAATGAATCGGGTATTCAAGCCCTATCTTGACAAGTTCATGTTCGTATTCATCGACGACATTCTGGTGTACTCTCAAAATAAGGAGGAACATGCTGAACACCTCCGAATTGTTTTGCAAACACTCTGAGAACATCAATTGTATGACAAGTTCTCCAAATGTGAATTTTGGTTACCAGAAGTTTCTTTCCTTGGCCATGTTATCTCAGTTGAAGGAACTAAAGTCGATCCAAGCAAGATTTAGTCTATTCTGAATTGGAGACCTTCGAAGAATGTAAGCGAGATCCGAAGCTTTCTCAGTTTAGCCAAGTATTATAGAAGATTTGTTAAAGGCTTTTCCTCTATTGCCAGAAGTCTTACTAATCTTACTCGAAAATATAAGCCTTTCATTTGGTCGGAGAGCCAACAACGAAGCTTCGATCAACGTAAGCAAGATTTGACTCATGCCCCGGTACTCATCCAACCAGAATCGGGAAAAGAATTCATTGTTTACAGTGATGCTTCTCATCTAGGACTCGGTTGTCTCCTGATGCAAGATGGGAAAGTAATTGCTTACGCTTTAAGGCAACTGAAGCCTCACGAGTCTAATTATCCAACACACGATCTGAAACTAGTAGCTATCGTGTTTGCTCTTAAGATATGGAGACACTATCTATATGGAGAGAAATGCAATCTATTTACCGACCACAAAAGTCTCAAATACCTCCTAACATAGAAGGACTTGAATCTGAGACAAAGAAGATGACTAGAATTACTTAAAGATTACGATCTGGTTATCGACTACCATTCGGGGAAAGCAAACGTAGTTGCTGACGCCCTTAGTCGCAGATCATACTCAGGTAATTCCTAAATCTCGAATTTCGATTAAATTCATTCGAATTATGCCTTATATTATTTTGTAAACAATGAATTTAGAGCTTTCTTAAGCTACAAGTCAATATTCAAACATTTCTTGAAATACAAGTAACTTATTCGAATAAGAATTGAGCCTAAAATACTTGTAACTATTGAATTTGAATCTTTCTTAGCTTGTAAGAAATAATTTGAACAATACCTTATTAAGCAAGCAACCATTCGAACAATGCCTTGCACTGCAAGAAACTTATTGAAAATTCATTCTAATGACTTTGTTAATGCTTTCGTAGCTACTACGGCTATCAATGCCCATTTTCAACTATCCAAGAGCCAGAAATTTCTGTCTGAACTCCAAGTTCAATCTGATTTCATTTCGAGGATCAAAGAACTCCAACAAGTTGATCCAGATCTTCAGAAGATCATATCTAAGCTTACTTCTGAGTCAAGTTCCGACTTCTCCTTAAAGTCAAATGGACTCCTCTACTTCAAAGATAGAGTTTGTGTTCCTAACAATAAGGAATTAAGACAATAAATGTTAAAAGAAGCACACCAAAGTTCTTTCTCAATCCACCCTAGATTGGTTAAGATGTATAAGGACCTAAAGCCACTATACTGGTGGCCAGGCATTAAATCTGCAATTACAGACTTTTGTGTCCAAGTTCTTAACATGTCAAAGAGTAAAAATCGATCATCAAGTCCCTACTGGATTGCTTCAACCCATTGAACTTCCCCAATGGAAGTGGGATCGAATTACCATGGATTTTGTCACCGGTCTTCCTTCTACTACAAGAAAGAATGATGCTATATGGGTGATAGTTGATAGATTCACTAAATCTACTCACTTCATTCTTGTCCGTATGAGCATGAGCTTGGAAACTCTTGTTGAGCTGTACATTCGTGAAGTGATTCGGTTACATGGTGTACCTACAACAATTATCTCTGATCGTGACCCTTGTTTTACTTCTCAATTCTGGAATTCTTTACAGAAAGCTCTAGGAGCTAAAGTACATCTTAGTACGACCATTCATCCTCAATCAGATGGCCAATCTGAGAGAATCATTCAAGTGTTAGAAGATATGTTACGGGCTTGTGTTATTGACTTCGGGAAGAATTGGGAGAAATCTCTACCTCTTGTAGAGTTTGCCTACAACAATAGCTACCAATCTTCCATTCAAATGGCACCGTTTGAAGCTCTATATGGTAGAAGATGTAGAACTCCCTTATGTTGGCTTGAATTGCGATAAAACAAAGTATTGGGACCTCAATTGCTTCGGGAAACCAAAGAACAAGTGAAGATCATCCATGATCGATTGAAGGTAGCTTTTGATAGACATAAAGCATATGCTGAATTGAGAAGAAAAGACATCCAGTATGCCATTGGAGACAAATTCTTCCTAAAGGTCTCACCTTGGAAGAAGGTCCTTCGATTTGGAAGAAAAGGGAAACTCAATCCCCGATACACTGGTCCATTCGAAATCATTAAAAGAATTGGACTGGTGGCCTATCGATTAGCTCTCCCTAAAGAATTCGATAGAATCCACAATGTATTCCATGTATCTATGCTCAGAAGATACAAATGAGATCCATCTCATATTCTTGAACCGGAAGAAATTGAGTTAAACCCTGACTTGTCTTAAAAAGAAGAACCTACTCAGATTCTTGACCGGGAAGTAAGGAAGCTTCGGAACAAGATTGTTCCCCTTGTTAAGATCTTATGGAGAAATCATTAGGTGGAAGAAGCTACCTGGGAAACTGAAGAAGTCATGAGGAAGTAGTATCCTCACTTATTCGATTTAGGTAAATTCGAGGACGAATTTAATTTAAGGGGGGAGAATTGTAACACCCCAAATTCTAGTTTAGAAGTATTGGAATTAAATTCAATAAGTTGATAGCTTAATTGAATTAAGAATTAAGCTAATTTGAATAGTTAAGGGCCTAATTGAAAGAATGAATGAAATAAGTGACCAAATTAGAATGACTATATTGAATTAAAGGAGAAAGATTAAGATTGCATGATAAATATCATGAATCTCTTTTTTGCCCTTGACTACTTACAAGATTAGTAAACTAATCAAGGGACAATTTAAACAAAACACAATTCCAGTAACAAGGAATTGTTGTTGTCATCTTCTTTATTATTCTATCCTAGCCGAAAATCCTAGAGAGAATAGAGAGTGAGAGAAAGCTTGGAAAATTCACCATTGAAGAAGAATTTAGCTTGCATGTGTAGTGATTTTCCAAGGAAATTAAGCAAGAAGTAAAGTATAGTTTTTCTTGTGTTTAATTGAATAGGCAACTATCTTGTTCAAATTGGACTATTTTTTATGATTATTGATGAATTATATATTGGATATGTTGTTAGGTGAATATATGGTTTTTGAATCATACTAAATTAAAGAATGAAACTAGGTACAAGGCTGGAAATTATGTGTTCATGCTAGTGAAATAAACCTAGGTGATAAGTGTTCAAAAGTACTATTTTTCTTACCCTTTTTTCTCATATTATTGTTAAACTTAGGCTCATATTAGTTGCATAATGAGCCATTCATGCATTAATCCATACTTCCTTCCATCGTTGAGCTTGATTACATAACTTGGTAGTTTTTGTGGGAAAAGATGATGCTTTGGTGTGTTTTGTGTGTATGTACAGGATCACTTGCCAAAGCAAGGCTAGAGCTAGTTGCCAGGGCAATGCATGAAAGAGATGCCGAGCTAGTTGTCAGGGCAATGCATGAAGGAGACGCCGAGCCAGTTGCTGGGGCAATTGTCGACAAAGAATAAGGTGATATGGTAGTCGAAATTGATGACTAGACAAGCCCAAGATGATGTGGAGCAAAGCTAAATCCCAAAGGAGTTTGATTTCCATGAAGAGATTAAAGAAGAATTAAATTCCAAGAAGATATGAGAAGTTTTAGAAGGAATATAATTATAATAAAAAATTATGTTCTTTAAAGATAATTTAATTCCAACTTAACTTCCTCCTCATAGGAGGACTTTGACCTAGCCCTATAAATTAGAGGCCATGCCGTCAACTCCAGAGGGAGAAGGATGAGAGAATTTTTGACAAGCATCTAGGGCAAGGAGATTTCAACAAGCTTCATTCTTCATATTTTTCTTCCTTGTTCAACTAGGTTCATGATAGGGTTCTTTATCTTGTGTTTCTTTGAAACCTAGCCATGGACTAAATCTATTTGGCTAAGGTTATTGTGTCTTGTGGTTGTGAGAAACTATTGGATTTTGTTTAGGAAATAAGAGTTTGCACTTTTCTATTCAAGGTTTATTCATTCTTGGTTCTTACTCTTGTTTACGAGTGAATTGGGAGAGGATCTCGTAACTTCATCTATTTATCTAATATCCGGAGAGTTAGATTCAAGAAACGAATGAATATGATCTTTATTCAATCTATCGATGGTGAAGATTAATCCGGCTTAGGAATAAGTTAAGGATTTCAACGGCTAAGAGGAGCGCAAGATTGGTTGTTGTTCACCCTTGATTCACGCAGGGATGTATTATCAAGGCATGCACAAATAGCTAGAGTTTTGACTTAGGGATAAGAAGAAACCATTGAAGAACGCTCTGCCGAACCTTTAAGGTTGCTGCCCAGATGCCCAAGTAGTTGCCCAACTAGTCGCCCAGGCAACCATCGATTAGTGGCCAAGGCAACCCCGTTGTGCAAGTTGCCACGACAATTGAGTTGCCCGTGCACTCTATTACCAAGACGATCCAATCGGCTATCACACCTCAACTCACGATAACCTGGCCTATCTCTCTCACTTGATCTCATCTATTCTTTTACTTATTTGCTTTCTAGATTAGTTATTAGTTAAAACTCCTATAATCTTCTACTTGTGTTTTCTTTGACTTTTTACAGTGCAAGAGACTAGATTCTTGAAGTGGCACCAATCCCTGTGGAGACGATATCTTTTATACTATAACTTGCAACGTGTATACTTGCACAATTGCGTAGCACTTATTACGCGCAACAAGTTTTTGGCATCGTTGCCTGGGATTGGCAATAGCGACTTTGTTTTTATTTTCTTGCACTTTCTTTTTATTTTTCTTGTTTAAGATTCAAAGGGCTAACAAACTTTGGTTTTGCATTGGTATATGACCAGGGCAAGACCGATTACACCAGAATATCCCTTTGATCCAGAGATCGAACGAACCTTTCAAAGACTTAGACGAAGGATAAGAGTAGCAATGGCTAATCAAGACGGCAATATGAATCAAGATGTTCCAGCATGAGGAGGAATGATTCTTGCACAAAACAGAAGTATTCGAGACTATCTTGAAGAAGATCTTGATGGATTTAATCTAGGAGTTGTCGCACCTAAAATTGAAGCTAACCACTTTGAGTTGAAACCGGTGATGTTTAATATGATCAACACAATTGGTCAATTTGGCGGCTCAGCAACTGAAGATGCATGACAACATCTTAAATCTTTCCTCGAGATTTGAAACTCGTTCAAAATACACGGAGTCACCCCCGATGTTTTACGATTAAGATTATTCCCCTATTCACTGAGGGATAGGGCGAAAGCTTGGTTGAATAGCATTCCTGCCGGATCAATAGGATCTTGGACCAATCTTTGTCATGATTTCCTTGCTCGGTTTAATCCTATAAATTTGACTGATAAGCTTCGTAACGACATTACTTCTTTTCGACAGGCATATGGTGAATCTATGTACGAGGCTTGGAAGCGATATAGAGAACTTCTACACAAATGCCCCCTACATGGATTCCCGGTGTGGACTCAAGTAACAATGTTTTACAACGCCGTGAATACACCAACAAGGATGATGCTAAATGTCTCGGCAAACGGCGTAATCCAAGATAAGTCGCCGGAGGAAGCAATGCAAATTCTAAACAGGCTGGCCAAGAATGATTATCAATTCCCCTCTACTAGAAGAGGAGGAGTTAGACGCCAAGCCACAATACATAAACTAGGGTCATCAGATTCAATTTCGGCACAATTGGCCACTTTAACCAAGATGGTCCAGAACATGCAAAAACCAAACAACACACATGAGGTCAAGGTAATGGATTCTTTTTGTGAGTTATATGGTGATAACCATGATTCTTCTGAATGTATGCAGAATTCGGAATCCAACTTCTATGTGGGGAATTACAATCGAAACAGCAATGTGATGTCTAATACATACAATCCAGCTTGGAAGAAGCACCCAAATTTTTCATAGAGTAATCCCAATAATGCTCTCAACCAGAACAATCAGAATGCACAAGCATCGGGATTCCAGCAGAATATGCCACGACAACAGTTGCCGGCTCAACAACCGACAACATCTAGTTCTTTGGAAAATTCTCTAAATGCTTTTATGATGAAAACTGAATCTTATATGGCTGAGAATAGTAAATTCATAAAAAGAACTGATGCTTTTATTAACAGGACCGAGATGAGATTGCAAAACCAAGAGGCGACAATCAAATCATTAGAAAATCAAGTCAGACAGTTTGCTCAAAACCTGAATACTAGACCACAAGGAGGTTTACCTAGCGATATTGAAGTCACAAGAGGAACTGGCCATGATTAACGTAAGGTGATCACCACTGGAAGTGGCCAACAACTTAAAGATGCTCAAGCCCGTTCATCAAACAAAACACCATAAAAAGATCAAGACAAACCTAGCGGCAAAGCCTCAGATGCTGAACTAGGAATTGTCGCAGCAACATGCAAATAAGCATGCCTCGACAACCGACGATAAGGATGCTTCGGCAACTTGTGATAAGCATGCCTCGGCAACCCCAGTTGATAATGCCTCGGCAACTCCAGTTGTCCAAGCAATGCCATCAAACAGGTTCCAAACCAATGAAAGGATCGAAGATATCTGACCTCCACTACCATTCCCAGAAAGGGTGAAGCGACAAAAGCAAGAATATCAATTCAAGAAATTTCTTGATATCCTAAAGCAAGTCCACATCAACTTGCCATTGGTGGAAGCAATTGAACAAATGCCGAACTATGCCAAGTTTCTTAAAGACATTGTGTCCAAGAGAACAAGGCTATGAGAGTTTGAAACAGTTGCCGCAATAGAGGGATGCATGGCCATGTTGCACAATCGTATGCCACCTAAGTTGAAGGATCCCGAAAGTTTCACAATACCCTGTTTTATTGGAAACCACTATGTCGAGAAAGCATTATGTGACCTTGGGGCTAGCATAAATTTGATGCCTAAATCGGTTTTCCAGAAACTAGGAATCAGGAAGGCAAGACCTACAACAGTTATGCTACAGCTAGCCGACAGATCCTATGTGCATCCAGAGGGAAAAATCAAGGACATACTGGTAAAAGTTGATAAATTTATTTTTCCCGCTGACTTCATTATTTTGGATTGTGAAGCAGATGAGTATGCACCTATCATTCTTAGGAGACCATTCCTAGCAACAGGGAGAACCTTGATCGATATTGAAAATGGAGAACTCACAATGAGGGTGAATGACCAACAAGTTAAACTAAATGTGTTCCAAACACTAAGGCATGCCGATGATCCAGAAGAATGCCAACTTCTTCATGCCACGACAGAGTTTAACTACATTGTCGATCAAGAGGAACTTGAGGAGTATGAAGAACAGGTCAATGAGGAACAACAAGAAGAGGCAAATTGGCTAGTTAATCGACCATGTACATACTTTGAACCACTGGATTACTCAGGTAAGGAAGGTAAGCTCGAAAAGCCCTCTATTGAACAACCACCGATTCTTGAGTTGAAACAATTGCCAAAGCAACTAAAATATGCATACTTAGGAACCGATAATACACTGCATGTAACTATTTCTTCTAAGTTACATCCTGAGCAGGAAAAGAAGCTGATCAAAATGTTTAAGCTACACAAAAAGGCAATAGGATGGACAATTACCGACTTAAAGGGAATTAGCCCGGCAGTGTGCATGCATAAGATTTTGTTGGAAGATGATCACAAACCTTCAATTGAGGCCCAGAGGAGACTGAATCATGCCATGAAAGGGGTTGTAATGAAAGAAATCATCGAGTGGCTTGACGCCGGCATTATATACCCTATCTCTGATAGTACATGGGTAAGTCCGGTACAATGTGTACCAAAAAAGGGAGGTATAACGGTGGTAAGTAATGAAAATAATGAACTCATTCCAACCAGGACTATGACTGGTTGGGGGTTTGTATAGATTATCGAAAGCAAAACAAAGCCACTAGGAAAGATCACTTCCCGTTACCTTTTATTGATCAAATGCTTGACCGTCTTGCATGTAAACCCTTTTATTGTTTTCTTGATGGTTATTCAAGTTACAATCAAATTGCCATAGCACTAGAAGATCAAGAAAAGACAACCTTCACATGCCCACACAGTACTTATGCTTTTAGAAGGATGCCGTTCAGATTGTGTAATGCCCCGACAACCTTCCAAAAATGCATGATGGCACTCTTTTCAGACATGGTCGAAGACTTCCTTGAGATCTTCATGGATGATTTTTCTGTTTTTGGTAATGACTTCGACAGCTGTCTCGGCAATTTAGAGAAGGTGCTGGCAAGATGTGAAGAAACTGATTTAGTCCTCAATTGGGAGAAGTGCCATTTTATGGTAGATGAAGGAATAGTGCTCGGCCACAAGATTTCATCCAAGGGAATCGAAGTAGACAAAGCCAAGGTGGACGTGATCGAGAGATTACCCCACCAAGTTCGATTAAAGGAATTCGAAGCTTTCTTGGACATGCAGGTCTTTACAGGAGGTTCATTCATAATTTTTCTAAAATCACTAAACCCTTGTGCAATTTTCTTGAACAGTATAAAGTATTTGATTTTGATGATTCTTGCACCCAAGCATTCGAAACCCTAAAAGAAAAGCTTGCATCGGTACCCATTGTCGTTCCACCAGATTGGACGCTACCTTTTGAGCTCATGTGTGATGCAAGTGATTTCGTGATAGGAGCAATCCTAGGCCAATGCACAAGTAAGACCTTCTATGTGATATACTACGCTAGTAAAACTCTTAATAGTGCTCAAGTGAATTGCACAACAACGGAGAAAGAGTTACTAGTTGTAGTTTTCGCATTTGACAAGTTCCGATCCTATTTGATTGGTAGAAAGGTAATTGTTCATACGGACCATTCGGCAATCAAATATCTATTTGCTAAAAAGGATGCCAAACCTCGTTTGATTCGTTGGATATTACTTTTACAAGAATTTTATATTGAAATTAAGGACAGGAAAGGAATAGAAAATCAAGTGGCCGATCACTTATCACGTTTAGAACGCAATAGGGAGGAGGACGCGGATCTAGAGATATGCGATGCATTCCCGGATGAACAACTTTTAGTTGCCTCAGCAACCATGGACGCGCATGCCTCGACAACCCTCGACGCCTCGGCAACTCTCAACGCCGCAGTAGCCCTTGACGTGCACGCCTCGGCAATTTTGGGAGCAGTCGCCACGGTAGCACATGCCTCGACAATACCCTGGTACGCGGATTTAGTTAATTTCCTTGTTTGTGGTATTTTACCTTATGGCCTTACTCACCAAGGGAAGAAGCGGTTCTGCCATGATGCTAAGCATTACTTTTGGGATGAGCCTCTTTTGTTTAAACAATGTGCAGATCAGGTTATACGTCGATGTGTCCCTGAAGAAGAGCAACAAAATGTACTCTGGCAATGCCATTCTTCACCCTATGGAGGACATTTTGGAGGAACTCGTACTGCAGCCAAAGTTTTGCGATCCGGGTTGTATTGGCCAACATTGTACAAAGATGCCCAAAAATTTCACAAGCAATATGATCGTTGCCAGAGGACGGGCAATATCTCTAGACGACATGAGATGCCGCTCCAGAACATCATCGAGGTGGAATTGTTCGATGTATAGGGATCGATTTTATGGGACCTTTCCAATCTTCATTCGGCAACCACTACATTCTACTTGCCATCGACTACGTGTCTAAATGGGTTGAGGCAGCTGCAGTTCCCAACAACGATTCCAAGACCGTGCAACGATTCTTGCAGAAAAACATATTTACACGGTTTGGGATGCCGAGAGCAATTATCAATGACAAAGGCAAGCATTTTGACAACAGACTTATTGCCAAGATGTTGCAACGCTTCGACATATCACACAAGATCGCCACGACATATCACTCACAAACCAACAGGCAAGCAGAAATTTCCAACCGGGAATTGAAGGGTATACTCGAGAAAGCTGTAAATCCCTCTAGGAAGGATTGGTCATTAAGACTAGATGACGCACTTTGGGCATATCGCACTGCATTCAAAACACCCTTAGGTATGTCCCCCTTCCGACTTGTCTATGGCAAAACATGCCATCTACCGGTGCAAATCGAACACAAGGCATATTGGGCAATCAAGACCGTGAATATGGATTGGGAAAGTGCCGGACAAAAGCGTTTGTTGGACCTCAATGAGATAGAAGAATTTCGTGCACTTGCCTATAACAATGCACAAATCTACAAGGAGAAAACAAAGCAATGGCATGACAAGAAACTATTGCCGCAGCAATTCATGCCAGGGCAACTAGTTCTCTTATTCAATTCTCGGCTAAAACTTTTCCCGGGAAAGATGAAATCAAGATGGTTGGGACCATTCAAAGTTGTCGAACCATTCTCCCATGGTACCGTGATAATCAAGTCCATCACTGACAAACATGAATTCAAAGTTAATGGACAAAGATTGAAGCACTACAATGGTGCCCATGTGGAACGTAACAAAGAAGTGGTCAACTTAGGAGATGCATGAGCATGCTCTCCCTTCGATATTTTATTTTTATTTGTATTTTTTCTATTTTTATTATTTTCAACAAATTTTTTATTATTTTATTTTTTATTTATTTTCGAACTAATTATTTTTTTTCCGATTATTATTATATTTTTATGATAGATTTTATTTTTTTATCTTTCTAAGTTTAAGAATCCCTTTATACATATTTATTTATTTTCTTTTATTAGTTTATCTTTAATTTTAATCCTTATTTGATTTGTCTTTGAATTGTAGGAAAAGAGTTCAAGATAAAGAGGAATTTTGATCCAAGAAGGAAAACATCTTCAATAAGGAAATTAATGGGCTGAATATAAGGCTTATATAAAGCCTCCAACTTACCCTAATTAAACCCCCAGCCGTCACCCTTCCCCTAAACCGAAACCCTCTTTTTCGTCTATCCAAAAATTAATCCCACCCACCATATTTACTACCTATCTTTTCTATAAAACCCATCACCCTTAACCTATTCCTATTTTTCATCTTGCAACTCTTTAGTTTCTTTTATTTTCTTTTCTTTGTTTTTACAAAACTCACAACCAAGATCATCCATGGCATCCAAAGTTAAATTTTTGGTTCATCCAAAGAACCAGATACAAGAAGTTTGCTACACTGGTGGTTCAAGAAAGATTTCACTCCAAGTTTGAAAGCCGGAAGATTTACGAAGAACAAGGCTTTGAATACTCCAACTCTCATCAAGATTTCGGCCTTGAACCATTCATCTTCGAGAGGACTGCACATCAAAAGTGGCAAATCTTTTGCCATCAATCGGAACCGGGTAACATCTCATGGGTAAGAGAATTCTATGCTCACTCACCTAACCTAGATAATCCATATGTTTTTGTTCGTGAAAAGGCCATACTTATAAGCCCCGAAAACGTCAACACCTTTTACGGGCTCCATATTGAGAATGACAAGCATCAAGCCTTTGTTGATCAAATAACGCCCAAGCAACTCGACAAGGTGCTTCAAGAACTTACTCAACCGGGAACTCATTGGAACGACGGTAAATGCAAGGGCACTGTAGATCGCCTTCGGCTTAAACCCGAGGCAAAACTATGGAATAAGTTTGTTAAAACCTCTTTAATGCCCACCACACACAATACTACCGTTGATATACCACATCTTTTGCTCATACATTTTATTTTGCATAATCGCATCATTAACATTGGAAAAATTATTTGTGGTGAGATTTTTGTATGTAGCTCAAAAGATAAGGGTTCTCTTTTCTTCCCTTGCTTAATTTCTAATCTTTGCAAGGAGATGTATGTTCCAAGTGAGTCAACCAATGCAAAGGCCCTGCCAAAGTCCGGTTGGAATCAAGCACAAATCCGAAAGCTAATGGGAGAGGCACCGGAAAAATCCTCAAGGCCTCCAATTGCCGCAACAACTCCTGCCGCCCCAACAATCCCTAATGCCCAAGCACCTAACGCCTGGGCAACTCGGCCATCAACCCCGGGACACTTTGAAGCACTCTTGCAACCATTGGTGAGCCACCTAAGGCAAATTGAAGACCGAAAACTAATGTTCGTGTGGTACATGAAGGAGCACAAGAATGCCATCACCCAAGTCATCCTAGAAAAGTACCCGGACAATCGCATGCCGTTCCCAATCTTTCCTGCCGAGATCCTTACCCCGGCAACCAATGAAGTAGTCGCCACTGCAACCGCAATAGATGATGCCGCGACAACCTACATCGTGCCTGCACAAGCAGATGCCACGGCAACCAACCCTAAAGATGCCATGGCAACCAAAGCTAAAGACATCCCGGCAACCACTACAAAAGCCAAAGGTAAAGCACCTACGCCCGAATCAACTCGTACGGAATCATTGTCTGATTTTTCAGATTCTGACGAGTCCTCCATTGCACCAACAAAGACTACACCAATTGAATCCTCCAAGCGAAAAGCCAATGACATTGATGAAGAGGACGATGAGGACAACCCCGTACGAGGATCGATTCCACCATCGGCAACAAGGAAACAACCATCGCGTTCAAGCAAGAGAATCAAGACACCGACCAAAAGGAAACTAATCATCCACGACGACGAACTCTCAGAGTAAGTCCTCATTTGCATTTTATTTTTTGTTATTTTTATTATTCTTTAATACATGGATTGAGGAAAATGCCTCACTCGAGTTTAGGGGGGATTGTTATTAGTAGTTACCATGTTTAGTTGAATTCATCTTAAGTATTACATTTAGGATACATAAATTGCTTGCCATGCCTTTAGTTGGAACAATAATTTCTTAGATTTGATGAATATCCGATGATGACTTTGCCAATGCACTTAATTGATAGAATTTTTATTATAGGATAACCATGGAAAACTTAGAATTTTACTATGATGCTAAATTTGATGAAACACTGTTGTGGTTTGATTGATTTAAGGAATTCTAGTGAACTTAGGTTGATAATTAAAAAAATTGGGGGATTAGAATAAAAATTGGATGAATGCTAGAGGTGCCCGAAACCGGCTCTAGTCGAATAAATTAATTAACTTAAGGAAACTAAAAACAAAACACTAGAGGTGCCCAAAACTGACTCTAGTTAAAACATGTTAAAAAGAACCAATGAAGTAATTTGAAAACCACTTGTTTGCATAGAATCCAAAAAATCAACTTGCACATAACTCCGCACACACTCACAACATTATAGTTTGATTCCGAGTAACGCCTAAGTTTTCTAAAAAAATGAAAAGCCAATCATACTTTGTGCCCCGGTTCTAAGAATTGAAATCAAGTTCAAAGCTAAGTTTGTGAAAATTGAAGTCTTGGCAGGTAATTATTAGTTTGCATTGCTTGAGGACAACAATAGTTCGAGTTTGGGGGTGTGATAAGTGTTCAAAAGTACTATTTTTCTTACCCTTTTTACTCATATTATTGTTAGACTTAGGCTCATATTAGTTGCATAATGAGCCATTCATGCATTAATCCATGTTTCCTTCCATCGTTGAGCTTGATTACATAACTTGGTAGTTTTTGTGGGAAAAGATGCTGCTTTGGTGTGTTTTGTGTGTATGTGCAGGATCACTTGCCAAAGCAAGGCTACAGCTAGTTGCCAGGGTAATGCATGAAGGAGATACCGAGCTAGTTGCCAGGGCAATGCATGAAGGAGACGCCGAGCCAGTTGCCAGGCAATTGTCGACAAAGAATAAGGTGATATGGTAGTCGAAATTGATGACTAGACAAGCCCAAGATGACGTGGAGCAAAGCTAAACCACAAAGGAGTTTTATTTCCATGAAGAGATTAAAGAAGAATTAAATTCCAAGAAGATAGGAGAAGTTCTAGAAGGAATATAATTATAATAAAGAATTATATTCTTTAAAGATAATTTAATTCCAACTTAACTTCCTCCTCAAAGGAGGACTTTGACCTAGCCCTATAAATTAGAGGCCATGCCGTCAACTCCAGAGGGAGAAGGAGGAGAGAATTTTCGACAAGCATCTAGGGCAAGGAGATTTTGACAAGCTTCATTCTTCATCTTTTTATTCCTTGTTCAATTAGGTTCATGCTAGGGATTCTTTATCTTGTGTTTCTTTGGAACCTAGCCATGAACTAAATCTATTTGGCTAAGGTTATTGTGTCTTGTGGTCGTGAGAAACTATTGGATTTTGTTTAGGTAATAAGATTTTGCACTTTTCTATTCAAGGGTTATTCATTCTTGGTTCTTATTCTTGTTTGCGAGTGGATTGGGAGAGGATCTCGTAACTTCATCTATTTATCTAATATTGGGAGGGTTAGATTCAAGAAACGAATGAATATGATCTTTATTCAATCTATTGATGGTGAAGATTAATCCGGCTTAGGAATAAGTTAAGGATTTCAACGGCTAAGAGGAGCGCAAGATTGGTTGTTGTTCACCCTTGATTCACGCAGGGATGTATTATCAAGACATGCACAAGTAGCTAGAGTTTCGACTTATGGATAAGAAGAAACCATTGAAGAACGCTCTGCCGAACCTTGAAGGTTGCTGCCCGAACTCCCAAGTAGTTGCCCAACTAGTCGCCCAGGCAACCATCGATTAGTTGCCAAGGCAACCCCGTTGTGCAAGTTGCCACGGCAACTGAGTTGCCCGTGCACTCTTTTACCAAGACGATCCAATCGGCTATCACACCTCAACTCACGATAACCTGGCCTATCTCTCTCACTTGATCTCATCTATTCTTTTACTTATTTGCTTTCTAGATTAGTTATTAGTTAAAACTCCTATAATCTTCTACTTGTGTTTTCTTTTACTTTTTACAGTGCAAGAGACTAGATTTTTGAAGTGGCACCAATCCCTGTGGAGATGATATCTTTTATACTATAACTTGCAACGTGTATACTTGCATAATTGCGTAACACTTATTACGCGCAACACTAGGTTGCTGGAAATTGTATTCTGTTGTTAAAGTGGAAATTGAATGATTTGAATATGAAATTGAGCTAAGGAAATAATGAATTGATGATTATCATGAATAGGTAATATAAAGTAGATGTTAAAGAAATTGAATTGTAGGTAAATAATGCTGGAAATTGAAGATAAAATGCAAGTCTATTATGGTATTATAGGAAATTTTGTAAGCTTTACAACGGTGTATAGCAATCGAAATTCTGACGTACAGATTAAAAGATATGACCATTTTAAGGGACAGTGTGCAAACTGCCAAACAGCAGTGTCCTGGGCAGTTTGGGACTATTTTTGTAGCTAGTAAGAAACTATTTCCAAAACATTTTTGGGACATTGTAATCTGTCCAATTATGTATTAAAATGAAGTAATAACAACATGAAGATGAATTGATAAGAAATGCTTAAAAAGAAGCATAAAAATAGTAGATAAATGTTAGGTAATATGTAGTAACATTGCTACTTTGATTGTGTGACTTCATGTGCTTATTTTGATGATATGTGTATGTGTATTGCTTGCTAGACCAAGGGCAGCAGATTGGGGGGAAAGAGGATAGGAGTGGACATCCCAAAGCTAGAGGCAAAGGGATTTGGATCCAAGATAGTTGAATTGCTATGAGTATTCTGAGTGTAACTATCCTAGGGTTGGGACTTAGGTCCTAACCAACCTTGTTATTGCTTAAATGAAATGTTAATGCCATGTAACATGACTTAAAGTATATTTGGCTAATTAAAGGAAGAATGAAATGTATGATAACATGATTGATGCCATGATCTTTGTGTTTACTTGGGTATTAAGCAATTATGATCAAATGCTTGTCATGTGCATTGCTTATGCCTAAGGTATGGATTGGCATGCTTTCTTGGAGAATAAGGTATGCACAATGCATACATAGGCTTGTGTTTGTGAATGTATACATGGTTGACTGAATCAAATGATATGGATAGTTATGTATTGGGAGTTAATACTTCATAAGCCTAAGGGCTTGGCCTATGAATGGCATATTGTTGAATTGAATCATGAAATGAATAAAGCTTAATTGAAATGGATAATCAACAACCTTGGTAGCTAGTTTGATAGATAGCAGGGCATGCCTTATAATATTGAGCTCATATTGGCACTACGGTGCATATTGGTACGAAGGTACATATTGGCACTACGGTGCATATTGTCATTTCGATGCATATTGGCACTACGGTGCATATTGGCACTTCGATGCATATTGGAACTTCGGTTCATATTGTTAAGATTTGATTATCTAGTAAACTACTTACAAAGGAGGTTGTAAAAGGACTTAATAAATCAAATGAGTATTGCTTGTATTGTAAGAAAGTTGTATGAACTTCAATGCTTTGGAAGATGACACATGAATGGTTGCTAAACTTGTTTCTTGTCATGGAAGAAATGTATGTTGATGGTTTATGTATAAATGCCTACTTAATGGATTGAATGATGGATTTCTTGTCTTCCAAGCATGTTGTTCGAATGGTTTATGAGTACCATGATGAATATGTTATGTTGATTGTATGATATGTAAGGATTGTCTAAATTTCCCTATGCAATTCGAATAGAATATGTATTGTAAAGATGGGTTTGGTCCTTTGAAATACATGACTACTTGAATTTAGTTGCTTTGATAAAATTGACTAGACTTAGTATTACCTCACTAAGCACATACCTTGTACTTACCACTCTACTCTTTATTCTTCCCATAACAGATTAAAGATTACTTCAAGAGGATATCTTGGGTTTGAAGAAACACTTGAGGCAAGCTTGAAAGTATGAATTCATACTCTTTGTATACTCCTAGTTTGGTGGCACTAGATTTTGTATTAGGTAGCTTTGATCATGCATTTGATTATGTCTTATGACTAGTTTTCTAATGTTTTGAATGGGCCTACTATGTAATCTATTTTGAATGACTTAAACTATGTTGAACCATGATCTTATGTATATAAATAAGAAGTAGAAGCTGTGCATATGGTGATAGAATTCAATGTTTGATGAAATTATGTATGATTCTAATGTAGAACCAATGTGTGATGAAATCTTGTCTAAATTGAATGCTAAATCTATGTTGTATGTTAATGCATTTACTCCTATATCCATTGACATGATTCGGCAACATGGAGAATAAGGCCAAGGTATGTTCAATCATGCATTCTCAATGTAATAACCAAATATGCTATGTAATGTAATGATTTGATTGCAAAGAAACAATTAAAATACTATTAGAAACACCATTTTGATCGAATGGATGCATGAATGTGGTTGGGATTACATGAAAATCGAATAGGATGCTAGATCATGTAAAAAGAATGTAAGTTGAATGCTTGCAATGTTCATGTAGAATGGTTGATTGTGTAGTTTCTTAAGTTGCAAGTAAACTAGTTAAGACATACTTAGTGACCACCTAGAGATTTCGAATATGGCTTTGGAATTATAGAATGAATGAAAGTTAAATCATGTCTAATAGTAACTTAAATGAGAAGTACGCTACACTTGTGTTGTTGTTTGATTGATGTATGTAATTGAATAGAATAAAAACAATATAATAGTAACTTAAGTTATAAGTAAAGAATGAAACAAAATGGTACCTAAAATTGTATGTTATGAATGTTGTTTGGTTGCTTAATGTGGCTATGCTTGATTGTATTGAATGTTTTGAAAGGTTCAGTTTAGATTGGGTTACTTACGCAACAAGGAAAGTATCCCGAGGTTACTTGTTCAACAAGTAACCTATCAATCACCTTACTTTCTCTTTGGTAATGCTCTCGAACTGGGTTATGCCTAACCCAAGGATGGGGTGTTACAGGAGAAGTCAGAGCTAGACTCAAAAGCAAGCTTAGACATGATCTTCTAAAGATCTGGATCAACTTGTTGAAGTTCTTTGATCCTTGAGACTAGATTGGATTGAACTTGAAGTTCAGACAAGAGTTTTCGGCCCTTGGATAGTCGGAAATGAGCATTGATAGCCGTAGTAGTTACGAAGAAATTAATAAGGTCATTAGAATGATTTTCAATAGACTCCTTCTAATGCAAGGCACTGTTCAAATTGTTACCTATATAACAAGGCATTGTTTCGAATTGTTTCTTGAAGAATAAGGCATTATTCGAATGCTTTCTTACAAGCTAAGAAAGATTCAATTTCAATGGTTACATGTATTTTAGGCACAATTCTTATCCGAATGGGTTACTTGTAACATAAGAAGGTTTAATTCAAATAGTTACTTATATTTCAAGGAAGATTTCTAGTTGTTACTTATCAAACAAGAAGGATACAAAATTGAATGAATTCACTTAGAATTTTAGATTTAGGAGTTACCCGAGTATGGTTTGCGACTAAGGGCATCAACAACTACGTTTTCTTTCCCTAAATGGTAGTCGATAACCAAGTCGTAATCCTTAAGTAATTCGAGCCATCTCCTTTTCCTTAGATTCAAGTCCTTCTGAGTTAGGAGGTATTTGAGGCTTTTGTGATCGATAAATAGATTGCATTTCTCTCTGTGTAGATAGTGTCTCCATATCTTGAGAGCAAGCACGATAGCTGCTAGTTCTAGATTGTGCGTTGGATAATTAGACTCATGTGGCTTCAATTACCTTGAAGCGTAAGAAATTATGTTAGCAACTTGCATCAGGACACAACTGAGTTCTAGATGAGAAGCATCACAATAAACAGTGAATTCTTTGCCCGATTCTAGTGGGATGAGTATCAGGGCATGAGTCAGAGCTTGCTTAAGTGGATCAAAGCTTCGTTCTTGGTAAGCTTAGTAAGGCTAGCGACAATGGAGGAAAATCCCTTAACAAACCTTCTGTAATACTCGGCTAAACCGAGAAAGCTTTGGAGCTCGCTTAAATTCTTTGAAGGTCTCCAATCTAGAATAGACAGAACCTTGCTTGGATCGACTTTGATTCCTTCAGCCGAGATAACGTGGCCGAGGAAAGAAACTTCTGGTAACCAAAATTAAAATTTGGAGAACTTGCCATACAATTGATGTTCTCGGCGTGTTTGTAAGACAATTTAGAGGTGTTTACCATGTTCCTCCTTGTTCAAAGAGTACACCAAGATGTCGTCGATGAAGACAATTACGAATTTGTCAAGATATTGAATACCCGATTCATGTGATCCATGAAAGCAGTCAGAGCATTCGTTAACCCAAATGGCATTATGAGGAATTCAAAGTGGCCATATCGAGTATGAAAGGCTGTCTTGGGCACGTCTTGTTCTTTTACTTTCAATTGATAGTACCCTGATCGAAGGTCGATCTTAGAGAATACGAAAGCATCCCTGAGTTGATCAAAAAAATCTTCAATTCTAGGCAGGGGATATCGATTCTTAATAGTGATCTTGTTTAGCTGATGATAGTCAATACAAAGCCGCAAAGTCCCATCTTTCTTTTTCATGAACAGGACTAGAGCACCCCAGGGAGAAGTGCTAGGCCGTATGAAGCCTTTATCTTGCAACTCCTAAAGTTGCTTCTTTAATTCTTTCAACTCGATAGGTGCCATTCTATAGTGTTTAATGGACACCGGAGCTGTTCCAGGCTGAACCTCAATCCCGAACTCTACTTCTCTAGTTGGAGGGACACCAGGGAGTTCCTCCGAAAAAACATCAATGAATTCAGAAACAACAGGCATGCTAGGCAAACCGAATTCAATTTCATCTTGAAGAATCATATTAGCAAAGATTGAGGTTGGTTTCTTGTCTATTAAGAAAATGGATTATTTCCCTAAACCTTGGAGATACATTCTCCTACTTTGGCAATCTACTCAGGCCTCATGTTTACTTAACCAATCTAACCCCAATATCAAGTCAAATTCACAAAATTGCAAGACATAAAGATCAATAGGAAAGGGGACATTTCGAATGGTCAAGGGAGCTTGCTTGTGGCGCAAGTTAATGGGTGTTTTTCCCCCTAATGGATTTGAAACTACAAGATTTGATTCAATAGTTTCGGGTTTTAATTTTACCCTGTTGATCAAGGCAGAACAAACAAATGAATGGCTAGACCCCGAATCAATTAAAGCATATGCAGGACTGGAATTTAACTCAACGGTACCTGTTATAACATCGAGAGCTTCTTCAGCATCTTTACCATGAATGTGGTACATACGAGCAGGGGCTCGAGACTCTTGATGAGTTGGAGCATTCGAATAGGGGCCCTTCTGTTTCCCCCGATTCCCAGACTGAGCTTGTTTGGGTGCTTTGTTTCGATTAGGAGGAGCTGAGCTAGCAATTGCAGAAGATCGATTCGAAGCCTTGTTGGGATTCTGGGGACAATCACGGATATAATGATCAGAGGCTCTACATGAGTAGCGTAGATTCTATTGAACTATGAACTGGCCAGTATGATGTTTCTGGTAGAACTTGAAAAGAGGGTATTCATTAGCTTTAGCCTGATTCCCTGTGCTATCAACATAAACAACAGGGGCTGAAGTCTTTACAACCACTTGAGGTTTTGGGATGTAATTACTCTTCTGATTAGGGGTATAGCTCGAAGAGTGTCCCTTGAATTGTTTGGACTTCTTTGACTGCCAGTGTGGCTTGTCATCGTTCTTTGGTCATTTGTCCTTCTAAGAGTGTTTGCTCTTGCATCTTTCCGAGGTTTTCATCTTCGCTTCAGTAGCAATGGCCAGTTTACCAAATTTTGGAAGTCGGTGATACCCAGAGCAGTGAATATAGGGCTTAATTCATCATTAAGCCCGTCAATGAACATTCGGCACTTGTCGACCTCGATTTTGATATATTTAGACCCATACTTGCAATACTTGCAAAAGTCACTCACGTATTGCTCGACAGGTCAGCCAGCTTGTATAAGATACAAGAACAGCTTTCGGCGCTCGGCCATATATTGTTCGTTGATATATTTTTTCCTGAACTCATCGAGGAAGAACTTCCAAGTGATAGATTCCGTAGGAGCAGTCAGGGTAGTGGTTTCCCACCAGCTCAATGCTTCGTCTGCCAACAGAGCGATGGCACACTCGAGTTTATGCTCGTCAGGACATGGCAATTGTTTAGTCAGAATGCGAGTAGTGGCCTTTAACCAGTACTCAGCTACTTCAGGATTAGCCTCATCAGTGCCAGTGAAGGTATAGGCTCGATGCTGAGCCAACTTGTTAATAGGGGCTCGACTTACTATAGGAGCAGGAAGTGGAATCAGATGTTCTCTTATTAGGGTGGATACGAGACGATCAAACATCTCTTTCATGCTTAACAAGCATTCTTGTTGTACAAGATTTACATCTGGGGCTTCCTGTTGAGTTGCGGCCTGAGCTTGTGGTTGAGATTGCTGTCGTGGAGGATTCTGCTCCATCCTCACGCTGCCTCCTTCGTTAGAGGAGCCTACAGGACTCTCGTCATCCCGAGCAAGTCTCATTTCTGACATTCTAGTTCAATCAGAACAATAAGAGTTTTAGTTTTCACATTTAAGCTACAATACAAGATTATATCAAGTCTCTTATGTGGCACAATATCCTATATGATGCAAGTGAGCTTAGTTTAGTCCAAGAACCGACTAAAAAGCTCTGATTACCAATAAATGTAACACCCCATCCCCAGGTTAGCCGTAATCCAGTTCGAGAGCGTTACCGAGGCGAGAACAAAGCAAGAGATAGGTTACTTGTTGAACAAGTAACCTCGATATAGATAACTTGCGATGCAAGTAAGCCAAACACAACAATGCAAGACATATAGAAACAAACATATTTAGCATGCTAATATAGTCACTAATTTGTTTCATTTCATACTTATATCCGAAGTTACTACTATCATATTACAATTTACCATTCCATTTCAATACACATATACCATTCGAATATCAATGACAAGCATGGCATACTTCACAATAGGTTACTATTAGTCATGACCCAACTTACATTCTTATTACATGTTCATATACCCTATTCGAATAACAAGGTGGTCACTTAACACATTTCATTTGTTTCTTTTTCAAACAAGATATACTATTTCATGGCATCCTTAGCTAGTAACATTGTTAATGCATGCTTGTACATACCTTAGATCCAATTCATCAAGCAATGTTGATTCTTACCAGTGGCCGCAAGAACAAATGCATGATCATACAATATTGGTATAGTATTCGAATGATTAATTCTTTCAACAATCATTGAATTAGTTTCACAATTTGCGCAGCATCATACTTATTTATATACATATCAAGATAGTCATATATATACATAATTCGAGGTATCAAAGTTGGTTATATGATAGGCCCAATAAGAACATTACATATACTAGTCATATGTATACACCCAAAATGCATGTTCAAAGGTTCTAGTGCCACCAAACTAGGAGCATACAAAGAGTGAGAAATCATACTTTCAATCTTGCTTCAAAACATTGCTTCGAGCTCAAGAGATCCTCTTGAAAGTGTCTTTAATCTATTTTGGGAAGAATGAAGAGTAGAGTGGTAAGTACAAGTTTTGTACTTAGTGAGGTAACACTAAGTCTAACAATTTTCCAAGTTTACTTATCCAAGTGTACAAGTATTTCAAGGAATCAAGATCATCACTACAAATCACATGTCATTCGAATTCAAGGAGTAGACATAGACAAGCCTACAACTCACATTTACAACATAACTTCATCATCATATGATTACATCAAGCTATTCGAGTTACTGCTTAGAAGACAAACAATCAAATACACCAAGTACCAAGTAGACATTCTTACACAATAAACATCATCTATGCATTTCTTTCATTTGAAGTAACAAGTTATACAATCATTCATGTGTTATCTTTCAAGACAAGGATATTCATTCAAGAATCTTACAAGACAAGTAATGTTCACATCACACATCCAAGACAAACAATGTTCATTTCAAGTTATTAATTCATCTTACAACACCCTTGGTAATTAGTTCACTAGATAATAAAATCTTCAACAATATGCACCGAAGTGTCAATATGCACCGTACTGCCTAAATGCACCGTGGTGCCAATATGCACCGTAGTGCCAATATGAGCTCTAGATTCTAAGGCATGCCCTTCTATCTATCTAAACTAGCTACCAAGGTTGTTTGATTATCAATTTCATTCAAGCTTTATACAATTCATTAATCAAGACATGATTATGCCATTCAAAGGCCAAGCCCTTAGGCTTATGGAGTCTTAACTCCCAAGACAAGTTTTCCATGCCATTCGAATGGCATGAACACAAGGTGGTACCATTGTTCATTTCATTTCAAACAAGTCATGCATATCAATCACAAACACATTTATATGTATGCAATGTGCGTACTTTTTTCTCCAAGCAAGCATGCCATTTCTTACCTTTGGGATAAGCAATGTAACATGTCAAGAATTTCATTTCATTTGCTTAACAATCAAGTAAACAAGTAGAACATGGCGTCAAACAAGTTGTCACTCATATCATTCTTCTCTTAATCAGCCAAATATATATTAGGTCATGTTACAAGGCAATGTCATTGAATTAACACAATAGCAAGATTGGTTAGGACCTAAGTCCTAACCCTAAGGAAGGTTACACTCACAATACTCCTAGCTAATCACTTGTCTTGTATCCAAATCCCTTTGCCTCTTGCTTTGGGATGCTCTCTCTTTTCTTCCTCTTCCACAACCTGCTGCCCTTGGTCTAGCAAGCATAACACATACAATTCATCAAAAAATGCACATAATGTCACACTTATATAGTAATAATGTTACCACATTTGTCTAACATTTAGCTACTATTTTTTATGCTTTCTTTTAAGCATTTATTATTTGTTCATCTCTATATTGTTATTACCTCATTTTAGAACATAATTGGACAGATTACAATGTCCCAAAACTATTTTGGAAACAGTTCGCTTCTAGGTGCAAAAACAGTCCCAAACTGCCCAGCACATTGGTGCCTGGCATTCTGGACACTGTCTCTTTAAATGGTCATATCATTTAATCCATACGTTAGAATTTCGATTAGTTTACACCGTTGGAACGCTTATTTAATTTCCTTTCCAATGATATAAAGCTTGCATTCTCATGCTTAGCCAATCGATACAGTTTATTGTTCAAGGACAGAGTATTTACACTGTCTGCACAGTTTGCACTGTCCAGTTATTTCTAATTACAGTTTCCAGCATAGAGCCCAGAATTCAGTTCTGCTTTCACCTAATGAAAGTATACATACTAAGGATCATTTCACTAAAATTTCATCCCTGAATTTGATCTATACAAATTTTGGTGAATTTTCAAAGTTACTGCCCAAAACAGAGCAATTCTGGGCAGATTGCACCTATTCACATTTTAATTCCTTAAATTCATTTTAGGAAATTTGGCCCTATAATTCATTTCATATGAAATCCTAAACATGTTTAGTCAATGTTAATTCATTTTTCAAGGTGGCCAAAATAGTGTAAGTTGGTTAAGTTGCTTAATTTTGCATGTTTACACAATTTGTTCTTACTAAAATAGTTTCTAGGCTATATGACTTTGTTCATGCTTTTATCTTTGTTTTCCAGCATTGGTTACTAATAATTTAGCTTGTTTAACACCTTAATTACATTACCTAATCATGTTCATGTTCAATTCATTATTCCCATGGCTCAATTAAATGTTCTAACAATTCAATTCTTACAACAACATTTCATTTCAAATTTCCTGCAACCTAATTCTTGTTACACCATCGCTTACACATAAATTCCACTATAATTCAAGTTACCCATGGTGTATACAAGTTCAATTTCATCATTCTCTTCATTTCTAACAACCTAACAACTCAAGTAAGCATTATACATCATCTAAATCAGAATTTTAAGCATGAATCGGTTTGGACAACATGTATTTACCTTAGTAATGCTGCCACCAAGTTGAGTTTAGCTCAATTTCAACTTTGACACCATAGATTCAAGCTTTCTCTCACTCTCTAATGTTCTCCCTTCAATTCGGTAAACTAGGATGAAGGAAGAAGATGATAGCATTTAATCCAAGTTAATGGATTTATGAAATGTCCAAAATGTCCTTTAATTAATCCTTATTCTTAACTTAATCAAGGGCATTAGGGGAATCAAAGAGTTTAGCATGCAATCATCATCTTTCTCATTTAATTCAATTTAGTCACTTTAAATTGGTCACTTATTTCATTTATTCTTCTAATTAAGTCCTTAATTGATCTAATTAGCTTAGATTCAAGGTTCAATTAAGCTATCAACTTAGGCAATTGGTTCCAATACTTCTAGGCTAGGATTTAGGGTATTACTTTGTGTCATTGACTTCGAGAATAATTGGGAGAAATCTCTACCTCTTGTGGAATTTGCCTACAATAATAGCCATCAATCTTTGATCCAAATGGCTCCATTCGAAGCATTGTATGGAAGGAAATGTAGAACTCCCCTATGCTGATCCGAACTTGGAGAAAACAAAGTGTTAGGACCTCAAATGCTCAGAGAAACCGAAGAACAAGTTCGAATAATCCACGATAGATTGAAGCAAGCCTTTGATAGGCAAAAATCCTATGCAGACTTGAAATGAAGAGACATTCAATACAATGTAGGAGATAAAGTCTTTCTCAAAGTTTCTTCTTGGAATAAGGTTCTCAGATTTGGTAAGAAAGGAAAGCTCAGCCCCCGGTTCATTGGACCATTCGATATAGTTGAAAGGATTGGTCCAGTGGCTTATCAATTAGCACTCCCTAGTGAATTCGAGAAGATCTACAATGTATTCCATGTTTCGATGCTCAAAAAGTACTGATCTGATCCATCTCTTATTCTAGAACCAGAAGATGTCGAATTGAATCCCGATTTATCCTACAAAGAAGAACCAATCCAAATCCTTGATAAGGAAGTCAAAAGACTTCGAAACAAGAACATCTCCCTAGTGAAAGTCTTGTGGAGGAATCACAAGATGGAAGAAGCAACTTGGGAACCTGAAGATTCAATGAGAAAGCAATACCCTCACCTATTTGACTCAGGTAAATTCGAGGGCAAATTTATATTTTAAGGGGGGGAGAATTGTAATACCCCAAATTATACCCTAGAAGTATTGAAGCTAGAAATCAAAATTTTGCTAACTTAATTGAGCTTAATCCTAAGCTAATTAGACTATCCTAGGACTAAATTGAAAGGACAGGAAATTCAGTGGTATAGTTGAAATTGTGACCAAATCAAAACAGTTGGAGAATATAAAGATTGCATGATAAATTCATGAATTCCCATTTGCCCTTTGTTAATTACATGATTAAAGATTAAACAAAGGATAAGTTAGACATTTCCTAAATCCATTATCTTAAGTTATCATCATCATCATCATCATCCTCTCCAATCTCTTCTTCATTTAGCCGAATATAGAGAAAGAGTAGGGAGAGAGGGAGAACTTAAGAGAAACACCATTGTTGATGAATTGAAGCTTGCTATGATTATCTATGTTCATGCATGTTACAATAATTGGTGTAACTACCTTTCTTTTGTGACTACCGAATGTTGTTAGTGAAATTGCTTGGATTGAAAAATTTATTTGGCTTTAAATCTTGTATTAGAATGCTGGATATTATGCTTGAATTAGATTATAAGCCAAGTTGTTGAAATTGAATTGAAAGCATGTTAACCGAATAGTAAGGATCTTGATAGAATCATGCTAGTAATGTTGATATTGAAATATGTTGAATACGTGTTAATACAGGCTTAATTAGAAACATTTGTGTAGGACAAACTTGCTGGAAATTGAATTAACTATCGAATCGAGGTATTGGATTAGTGAAAATAATGTTAGAACTGGTAAATTTGAAGTTAGAACTGAAACTGGCCATCTAGATGACTTAATCGACTAATCTGGACTGTTTTGAATAAATTAGTGAGTTCGGGACTGAATTGGATAAGATTAAGGGCTGGAAATGTTAATTAAAAACAGGGGAAGGGTTAAAATGAATGCTGGATAACTTGAATTGAATGAATTGTAGCTAAATGGATTGCTTAAAGTGTTAGCTGGCAGAATTAGTGAAATATGGACTGTCCTAGAAAACTGTTAAATTGAGGACTAAAATGAATTGTTTAGGGACCAATCTTGACTTGTAAAAACGGGTTAAAAACAGTGGAAACAACAGTAAAAAGGACTGATTTGAACTTGTAAGGGTCATAGGTTAATTAGCTCATTACAGTGGGTCTAATTGTAAACTGGCAGATTCTAGACTGGAAATTTGACCTGACTTTAACTTAAAAACTGTATTGATGTATAAGGGATAAAAATATGAGACATATATGGATGAATAGGTAACTGAATTAGCTTTCTAACGGTATAAATTAATCGAAATTCCGACATGCAGATTAAAATATATGAGCCAAATAGTAACTAGTGTGCAATCTGCCTGGGACAGAAAATAGTTCCGGGTTATAGTATATTTGTACTTGCTTGAATAAGCTTGTTGATTGAATTGAGTACTAATGATTTATATGTGTTGTGTATGGTTTATTAGAATGAGGGATAGAAGATCTTGTGGAAGAAGAGAGGGTTGGCCAAGCTAATAGGAAGGATAAGGGAATCTATATCAAGGAGCAACACTAGCTTGCTTTTGCTGGGAGTTTTGTGAGTGTAGTTGCATCTAGGGTTGGGACTTAGGTCCTAACCAAATCAGCATGTCTAAATACTTGTTTGTGCCTTATGCTTGAAATGAATCTAAATTCTATTGGTAATTGGTTAATAAAGGGAAGAAAGGATATAATGAAGACTTGATAAGCTAATAACTTGGTAATGAAGCTAGATAATGAAAATGAGCGAATTGTGCTTACTTGTAATGCTTGATGCGTTCGAATGCATTGTTGGATTGAATGATATTGTGTGATGCTTGAGAATGCTTGATCACCTATGAATTGAACTAAGAATTATATGGCTTAAAGATCTAAAATGAAATTGACCTTGTTATGCTTGTTGCTCAATCACTTGATGTGTAATTGCTTTCTAATAAAAGACTCAACAAGTCCTTGGTTGCTAGTTGGTCATAGGTAGAACAACATGCTTTAGAGTCTAGACCTTGACTTAATACGATAACATGTTTGTTACTTTGTGTACCTTGATACGTGGTGTAACAAACACCTTCTTGTTCATACACTTTGTGTACCCTGATACGTGGTGTAGCAGACACCTTGTTGTTTAGGTACCTTGTGTACCAACTTAATATGATAACATGATAGGTGCTTTGTGTACCAACTTGAGACTTGATTACCTACTCCTACTATCTACCAAGGCAAAACAAGAATAAACGAACTTGAAACAAAGACTTGTAATCATGAATGAAGAGTGATCAAACTTGGCGCTTACTAATGATCTTGAAATGAAATGAAATTACACGAATGATTGAAGTACTTGTTATCTTAAAATGCTCATGACTTGAAAGGTAAATTATATAGTAAGAAGGGACCCTATTCGAATGAGATTTAATGCTTACCTTGCTTGAACTGCCTGATATTTGCTTGACTTATTCATTGTGTCTTGAAATGAAACTTTGCTTCCTCGGTCTATATTAATCAAATGGTATATGGTAAACTAGCTAGGATAAGCTTGATTAAGATGAACAAGGACTCTAAGTTAATAATCTGAATAAATTGAAAGATCTAGAAACTACCTCACTAAGTACTTTAAGTACTTATCGCTCTCATTTTTCCCTCTTCCCAAAATTTCAGGTTTAGATTGATCGATAGTTATCTTTCTTTGAGCTCGGAGCAGAACACAAGCAAAGCACAATGTATGACTTGGTACTTTATATGAGGCTCCTAGATGGTGGCATAGTCTTGTGTCTAGATTTGATATTTCATGCATTTTGGGTTGTACATAGTTGGAATGAAAGTTTGAGGTCATGGATGTAATGTCTTAAAGTACCTTTGTTATGTAAATAAGTAATCAAGATGATTGTAGAACTTTAATGGTTGTTAGCCACTTTTAATATGCTTATATATGAATGAAGTTTTAAGTAAAAGTTTGATTGAAATGCTATAATGAATCATTGTTACTAGTCTTGTATCAAAATGAACTTGTATGTGGGTAAGATACCTTATTGATTGGCATGTATTTGAATGGCCTTAAGATCACTATAAGCTTAGTCTAAGTGAAGTCAACTTAATATGTTTGGATATGATTGTGTTTAATTCAAAATGAAATGGATCCTAACTTGATCATAGTGTTTGAATGGTCTAGTAAGTCTAGGTGGTAACTTGAATTGATTATAAAGCTAACTGATAAGTAAGAAGCTTGAGAAAATAGTTCAAATTTGCCTGGATTTTTGTGTCTCCTTACTTGTTACATGCTTCGACACTCCTCGCTCCTAACCCAGGCGAGGGGTGTTATACTGACTACACTCACCTAGCTTTCTGAAGCTCCTACAACTCTCGGATGACCACTCCCTTATTCATATCCTTTGATGGAGATGGTAGCCTTTCCTTCTCCAACTCTTAAGCTAGGTAGAAACAAGAGAAAGTGTTAAAATCAATATACATTAGTAATAACAATATCTAAGCTCGAAATAGCTATTAGCTATTAAATTTCCTTGGATTTAAGCTTAAGAAGCATGTGTAAAACTTTGAGAGTTACAACTTCAACTTGAAATTAAACCTTCAATATCCATGGAATCGAATAATTGATTGGGGGTTTAAGGTTACCAAATTGATGGATATTCAATGGAATTGATGGATCGAAGAAAGTTTAAGCTGTGCAAAACTCAACAATGGAGGTGCTAGCTTTCAAGGGGGGGATGACAATGGTGGTGTGAGCTTAATCTTGAACAAAAGATGAATACAAGGAAGGGAGGTCTTGGTGGAAATTTTTCTATCAAAGGTAAAACTCCCAGTGTTGTAAATACTCTATTCTAATTAAAGCACCACCGGTGGAAGTTTCCCTTGGTGAAGGGTAAACTTATTTTATCTATGAATTCCTCAACAATAATGACCACTCATCATTATCCATCCTTCCATCATATTTTTCTCTAGGTTTAACTCTACCTAGGCTTTCCTTCATGGATAGGAAAACTATTAATTAATTGTTTCTATCTTCCCCAACTTTTTAGCTTTTCTATGCTTAATAATTTATACTATAAAAATTGTCATCTTTTCCCAACTTTGGAGACCAAAACACATTAATCACCTTAAGCAATTAGGCGACTCACCTTCAAAAGGGGAATTTACGAGGGTTGCCCCTTATCTTTCCAATCTTTGCACCTTTACCCGCATATATCCAACTTTTTCCATTTAGTCGCTAAATAACTTTCAATAAATTCAGTAGGTCCTTAAACTATAAACTGACTCAATCAGAGTCCAATATCAATGTAATTGTGCATACGGTCAAACTCAATGTAATATTTGGACCTTTCTGGTGTAGGGTTTCTGATCTCCGGAACCTAATTTTGAGTAGACCGGTTTTTGAGGTGTTACACGAAAAGTCATCCGTATGTGTGAACATATGTATGCATGATTACCTATATTCCCTCATAAATGCCTATGTATATGTATGGGAACCTGTAATGTCATGCCCAAATGTAATGCATGTACTGAAATATTTAAACATGTACATACAAGTGTTTATGCAGTGTGCAAGTTCAACTATTCACACTTACTAATAACATTCTCGGAACCAATACTCCTGTCAACATGAAAAAACTCGCACTTACCCAAATAAGGAAAACACACTCGCTTTGCTACAAAACCTACCAAATAAATCTTGGTTGTCGATCAAGATCCTCTTCGGTACTATTACAGAAGAGAAAACCACTACTCTCGCTACCCATGAAATCAAGTATTCACAGAATACTCAACTCATCACAACCTCGAATATCACTAGCGCCTTCGATATCTACATGGCAAAACTGAAAACTCATACAATAAAAAAACTCATCAAACATAATTTGGCTCATTTCTAGACAATCTCCCTCGCAAAAAGCAACATCCAATATTCAAAACTTCAAAACACCCAAAAACAATTACCTTCAACTAATATGTATAATTGCGTGAGACCAGAATCCTCCAGAAGATGCAATAGGAAAAGAAAAGCAAATCACACAAAATTTCCTTAACCAGAAAAAAAACAAATTCCACGATACTGCTGTGCACTCTAACTTCTAAAAATGAAAGTCAATCCAACACCTTATGCATATTTCATAACCTGACCATCCTTGTGGAGAATAACGCTAGGGACAATATCAAATTCCTTTAACAAACAACATCACGGTCAGGTTTCGATCCTGAACATCAAATTTCTTGCCTGATATGTACATCATAACCTTATCAATTTAAACACTCCAAAATCCTCATTACAATCTTGATAGAATCTTTTTCAAGCATACTTTACGAATCTTGATGTTACTATCAAGCATACGACACCTTATAGTGTGCTCATTTCCATTTACATCACTTCACTCACTTCTTGTTTTTAAAATCCATATCATTAACATCTATGGTAATAACCACTTTTAATATTCAAAATAGTGGACCAATGTAACACCCCCTACCCCAGTTTAGGAGTAAATCGGCTCGGGAGCGTTACTAGAAAACACTGGAACGTGAACAATTTAAAACATTCAAAAACTCATCACTAATTGATGAGTTGAGAACTAACAAATCACTTAATCATTCATATTTAATCCTATAAGCACGAGTATACTTCTTATACATTATAGGTTATTACTTTGGTTGATCATTTTCAACTACACTCAAGTTCATCAAGTGCTTAATTAAATGACCATGTATAGTATTCGAGTGGTTACAAAAATAATTAGAACATTTTCATTTCAATTCGAGTTAATATCAAAATATACGCAACTTAATCCATTTCATGCATATGAAAATGTTGTCATTATACATTTCAAGTATAGCCATTAAGCCTTTCTAATATTTAAGGATGAACAAGTTCATATATACATTTTCCAAGTAGCGAAATGCATGACTCAGTTTAGGGATATTATAATTCCCTAATTTAAATTAAATTACCACTTTTAGAAATATGCTACTATGCTCGGGTTTGGGGTATTACAACCAATGCCACCTAAACTCATGAATGAGGACATCATCACTCAAGTTCGAAGGTAATTTTTAATTATTCTCGATCGAGGACCAAGTCTACTCAAGATTCGAAATTACTTTCCTTATACTATCAATAACCCAGACAACGCTTACTAAGCTCGGAAGTAATTAATGAATGAATCATTTCTCATTTAAAATCAAATTCATTATTGGTGTTTAAACCTAACAATTGGGGTGTAGGCTCGACAAGTGATCCAAGACAAACCTGCCAAAACTGTTTAAAAAAATAATTGTAATAGGCAATGTGTTCCTGGTTAACCCCAATATAAGCAATTAACAACATAAGCACATATGAATACATTTATCACTTCCTCAAAATAACCAGATTAAACTATATTCGTCTGAGGTTGTGAACCTAGCTCTGATACCACCAAATGTAACCCCCTTGACCAACCTAGTTGTTAGACCCAAACTAAGAAGATCACATTAGGTTTGCCAAAGCAAACTCAAACTGACATACTCGAATTATGGTCCATTTTTTTCTTTTTACTTATGTAGATGCATCATTAAGACTTATGGTGTTCATAGAAGCAGGGGTTCAATTTTCATTTGATACGAACTTTGGTAAGGCACTCAATTGTATATACAACCATTATAGGGACCAAAATGTAAATCTAAATAGTTATAGGGGATCATACAAGTTTCAATTTACCAATACTTAATTAATCATATTTCATGCTAGCTTGCCACATTTCAGCTTAAACGGATAATAAATAAGCATTTAATTTAGCAAAATATGAAATTAAGGACTAAATCATAAAACAACCAAAATATATGGACTAACACATTTATAAAAGCTTCTCATGGAAATTAGATACATTAAAAGCATGCTTGCAAAATCCCAAATGAAACAAACATCATTTACTTATTTAATTGATTCATGAACATATGATGACCCAAAATGCAAAGAATCTAAACTTGGTAAAACTCATTAACCGAATTAACCACCGGCCGTACCGGTACACGGGACACCATAAATAGTACAGGCAATCACTGAAGCAAATATTGGTATCGGTACACAACAAGGAGTACCGATACTCGGCTATACGTACCAAAACCCGATTCTACATACTAGTACCCGCATTCTTTACTGGTCACTGAAATGACCCTACGTACCGATACTAGAACTAAGTGTACCGATACAGGCTACACTAAAATTCTTCTTTGGGATTTGAATCCTTAACCTAGTATATCCAAATTTACTTACTAACAACTTTGGCATGCTTCTAATATTATACCATCAAACAACAAGTATACTCAGACAATTACATGCCAATTATTCAACACAATACAAATTCATAGAAGTAATCTAGAGGCATGCTTCCTAACAATATAAATGTAACACCCCGAAATATAGCCTAGTAATTTAATCTAACAAGTGGTAACTTAAATTGGTCTAAGGATGCTTTATAATAATTTTGTTTCTAATCAAGAATGGGATTAAAATGAAAGAAAGGTAGAATTATTGGTAAATAACCAAAGGACTAAAATGATCATTAAAGTAAATTTAGTAATTGCATGATGAATGAAAAGATTAAAAGAACTTGCACAAATGCCAAGTTTGAGCCATGCCATGGGGCAAGAGTGTAGCCATATGGAATGGCTAATCCATTTGGTCGTCTCCTTCTCTTTTTCAAAGAGAAAATCGAAAGCTAGGAGGAAACAAAATGCAATGTACTTGAATCTTAAGAAGATTGGTGTAAATTATCAAGAGTCTTGAAATGGATCGATCCATAGGAGGAAAGGTAACTAAATTAAATGCTTTTTATGTGTTATAATTTTAGATTAGAAGAACTTCTATGTGAATTATCTTTTAGTGAAGAAATTGTTGTGATGTTGCCATGCATGTGTGAGATGGAAATTGTTAGAATGAGTTATTCTAGTAAGGTTCTAAGCTTTAGAAATTCTGTGTGTTCTTGACAATTCCATGATTGAATTGATATTGCTTGATCGAATGAAACAACCCATATGATTAAATTTGATGTTGTGGTTGATTTGCTAGTAATTGTGGGATGTTAGATTCGAATAAAATCTAGAAAATTGTTTGGATGTGGAAAATGGAAATGAATGGGTAAAAAAACACGGGTAAGTATAAGAATTGGACTGATATAGATACATTAAATAGTGTTAAACATTGTATTAGTAACTCTCGAACAGGGGAGGAAAGATTTGATAACATCTCCTGGTTGTTTTGTGCAAAAACAGTCACATATGGATTGTTCAAAATATGTAGTTGTAAGATAATAAGTTGGGGGCTAATTGTTGAAATGAATAAGGAAATGGGGGTTGTTTCGAGTGAATCCATAAAAATCTATGGAAGAACTCGACTGTATAATGTGATTACAAGCTTTCCAAAGGCTGTTATAAGTGATTAAAGGTCTTCTATTGTAATTTGTAATGTTTGTGCTTTGAGTAATTGTTTATGGACTATTTTTGTACTCAAATGGACTGTTTTAAATGACCATGCGAAAATGTATGTGATCTATGATAAGTTTTCAAAAGTACAATTTTTCTTACCCTTTTTACTCATATTATTGTTAGACTTAGGCTCATATTAGTTGCATAGTTAGCCATTCATGCATTAATCCATGTTTCCTTCCATCATTGAGCTTGATTACATAACTTGGTAGTTTTTGTGGAAAAGATGCTGCTTTGTGTGTGTATGTGCAGGATCACTTGCCAAAGCAAGGCTAGAGCTAGTTGCCAGGGCAATGCATGAAGGAGATGCCGAGCTAGTTGCCAGGGCAATGCATGAAGGAGACGCCGAGCTAGTTGCCAGGACAATACATGAAGGAGACGCCGAGCCAGTTGCCATGGCAATTGTCGACAGGAGTAAAGGTGATATGGTAGTCGAAATTGATGACTAGACAAGCCCAAGATGATGTGGAGCAAAGCCCAAACCCAAAGGAATTTGATTGCCATGCAGAGATTAAAGAAGAATTAAATTCCAAGAAGATAGGAGAAGTTCTAGTAGGAATACAATTATAATAAAGAATTATATTCTTTAAAGATAATTTAATTCCAACTTAACTTCCTCCTCAAAGATGGACTTTGGCCTAGCCCTATAAATAGGAATGAGATTTCGACAATCCATAGAGAGCAAGAGAGGGGAATTTCGACAACTCCAAGGAAGGCAAGAGGAGAGAATTTTCGACAAGCATCTAGGGCAAGGAGGATTTCGACAAGCCTCCTTCTTCATCCTTTTCTTTCATGTTCGATTGGGTTCATGCTAGGGATTGTTTATCTTGTGTTTCTTTGGAACCTAGCCATGAACTAAATCTATTTGGCTATGGTTATTCTGTTTTGTGGTTGTGAGAAACTATTGGTTTTTGTTTAGGTAATAAGAGTTTGCACTTTTCTATTTCAAGGTTTATTCAGTCTTGGTTCTTATTCTTGTTTGCGAGTGAATTGGGAGAGGATCTCGTGATTTCATCTATTTATCTAATATCGAGAGAGTTAGATTCAAGAAACGAATGAATATGATCTTTATTCAATCTATTGATGGTGAAGATTAACCCGGCTTAGGAATAAGTTAAGGATTTCAATGGCTAAGAGGAGCGCAAGATTGGTTGTTGTTCACCCTTGATTCACGCAGGGATGTATTATCAAGGCATGCACAAGTAGCTAGAGTTTCGACTTAGGGATAAGAAGAAACCATTGAAGAACGCTATGCCGAACCTTGAAGGTTGCTGCCCAGAAGCCCAAGTAGTTTCCCAACTAGTCGCCCAAGCAACCATCGATTAGTTGCCAAGGCAACCCCGTTGTGCAAGTTGCCACCGCAACTGAGTTGCCCGTGCACTCTTTTACCAAAACGATCCAATCTGCTATCACACCTCAACTCACGATAACCTGGCCTATCTCTCTCTCAATTGATCTCATCTATTCATTTACTTTATTGCTTTCTAGATTAGTTATTAGTTAAACTCCTATAATCCTTTACTTGTGTTTTTACTTTTTACAGTGCAAGAGACTAGATTCTTGAAGTGGCAGCAATCCCTGTGGAGACGATATCTTTTATACTATAACTTGCGACATGTATACTTGCACAATTACGTAGCACTTATTACGCGCAGCAAGTTTTTGGCGCCGTTGCCGGGGATTGGCAATAGCGACTTTGTTTTTATTTTCTTGCACTTTTTTTTTACTTTTCTTGTTAAAAATTCAAAGGGCTAACAAACTTTGGTTTTGCATTGGTATATGACCAGGGTGAGACCGACTTCACCAGAATATCCCTTTGATCTAGAAATCAAACGAACCTTACAAAGACTTAGACGAAGGATAAGAGAAGCAATGGCAAATCAAGACGGCAATATGAATCAAGATGTTCGAGCAGGAGGAGGAGTGATTCTTGCACGAAACAGAACTATTCGAGACTATCTTGAAGAAGATCTTGATGTACTTAACCCAGGAGTTGTCATACCTGAAATTGAAGCCGACCACTTTGAGTTGAAACCGGTAATGTTTAATATGATCAACACAATAGGTCAATTTGGCGGCTCAGCAACTGAAGATGCACGACAACATCTGAAATCTTTCCTCGAGATTTGCAACTCGTTCAAGATACACGGAGTCACCCCCGATGTCTTACGATTAAGATTATTCCCCTATTCACTAAGGGATAGAGCGAAAGCATGGTTGAATAGCATTCCTGCCGGATCAATAGCATCTTGGACCGATCTTTGTCGTGATTTCCTTGCTAGATTTACTACAAATTTGAATGATAAGCTTCGTAATGACATTACTTCTTTTCGGCAGGCAGATGATGAATCCATGTACGAGGCTTGGGAGTGATATAGAGAACTTCTACACAAATGCCCCCTACACGGATTCCCGGTGTGGACTCAAGTAACAATGTTTTACAACGCCGTGAAAACACCAACAAGGATGATGCTAGATGCCTCGGCAAACGGCATACTCCTAGATAAGTCACCGAAAGAAGCAATGCAAATCTTAAATAGGTTGGCCAAGAATGATTATCAATTCCAATCTACTGGAAGATGAGGAGTTAGACGCCAAGCCACAATACATGAACTAGGATCATCAGATTCAATTTCAGCACAATTGGCCACTTTAACCAAGATGGTCCAGAACATGCAAAAACCAAACAACACACATGAAGTCAAGGTAATGGATTCTTTTTGTGAGTTATGTGGTGATAACCATAATTCTTCTGAATGTATGCAGAATCCGGAATCCAGCTTCTATGTGGGGAATTACAATCGAAACAATAATGTGATGTCCAATACATACAATCCAGCTTGGAAGAAGCACCCAAATTTTTCATGGAGTAATCCCAACAATGCTCTAAACCAGAACAATCAGAATGCAAAAGCATCGGGATTCCAGAAGAATATGCCACGGCAACAGTTGCCACAGCAACAACCGACGACATCTAGTTCTTTGGAAAATTCTCTAAATGCTTTTATGACAAAAACTAAATCTTATATGGCTGAGAATAGTAATTTCATAAAAAGATCTGATGCTTTTATTAACAGGACCGAGATGAGATTGCAAAACCAAGAGGCGGCAATCAAATCATTGGAAAATCAAGTCGAACAGTTTGCTCAAAATCTGAATACTAGACCGCAAGGAGGTTTACCTAGTGATACTGAAGTCGCAAGAGGAACTTGCCATGAGCAATGTAAGGCAATCACCACTAGAAGTGGCCAACAACTTAGAGAGGCTCAAACCCGCTCATCAAACAAAACTCCACAAAAAGATCAAGACGAACCTAGCGGCAAAGCCTCAGATGCTGAACCAGGAATTGTCGCGGCAACCGACAATAAGCATGCCTTAGCAACCAATGATAAAGACGCCTCGGCAACTTGTGAAAAGCATGCCTCGGAAACCCCAGTTGATAACGCTTCGGCAACTCCAGATGTCCCGGCAATACCGTCAATCAGGTTCCAAACCAATGAAAGGATCAAAGATATACGAATTCCACCACCATTCCCACAAAGGTTGAAGCGACAAAAGCAAGAATACCAATTCAAGAAGTTTCTTGATATCCTAAAGCAAGTCCACATCAACTTGCCATTGGTGGAAGCAATTGAACAAATGCCAAACTATGCCAAGTTTCTTAAAGACATTGTGTCCAAGAGAACAAGGCTAGGAGAGTTCGAAACAGTTGCCGCAACAGAGGGATGCATGGCAATGTTGCACAATCGTATGCCACCCAAGTTGAAGGATCCCAGAAGTTTCACATTACCCTGTTCTATTGGAAATCACTATGTCGGGAAAGCACTATGCGACCTTGGGGCTAGCATAAACTTGATGCCTAAATCAGTTTTCCAGAAACTAGGAATCGGGAAGGCAAGACCTACAACAGTTATGCTACAGCTAGCCGACAGATCCTATGTGCATCCAGAGGGAATACTCGAGGACATACTGGTAAAAGTTGATAAATTTATTTTTCCCGCTGACTTTATTGTCTTGGATTGTGAAGCATATGGGCATGCACCCATCATTCTCGGGAGGCCATTCCTAGCAACAGGGAGAACCTTGATCGATGTTGAAAAAGGAGAACTCACAATGAGGGTGAATGACCAGCAAGTTAAACTAAATGTGTTCCAAACACTAAGGCATGCCGATGATCCAGAAGAATGCCAACTTCTTCATGCCACGACAGAGTTAACTTCGATGAGGAATTAGTTGCCTCAACAACTACATTGCCGATCAAGAGGAACCAGATTAGTATGAAGAACCGGTCGATGAGGAACAACAAGAAGAGGCAAATTGGCTAGTAAATCGACCAGGTACATACTTTGAACCACTGGATTACTCAGGTAAGGAAGGTAAACTCGAAAAACCCTCTATTGAACAACCACCGATTCTTGAGTTGAAACAATTGCCAGAGCAACTAAAATATGCATACTTAGGAACCAATAATACATTGCCTGTAATTATTTCTTCTAAGTTACAGCCTGAGCAGGAAAAGAAGCTGATCAAGATGTTGAAGCTACACAAAAAGGCAATAGGGTGGACAATTGCCGACTTGAAGGGAATTAGCCCGGCAGTGTGCATGCACAAGATTCTGTTCGAAAATGATCACAAACCTTCAATTGAAGCCCAGAGGAAACTGAATCATGCCTTGAAAGGGGTTGTAATGAAAGAAATCATCAAGTGGCTTGACGCCGGCATTCTATACCCTATCTCTGATAGTACGTGGGTAAGTTAGGTACAATGTGTACCGAAAAAGGGAGGTATAACAGTGGTAAGTAATGAAAATAATGAACTCATTCCAATAAGGACTGTGACCGGTTGGAGGGTTTGTATGGATTATCGAAAGCTAAACAAAGTCACCAGGAAAGATCACTTCCCATTACCCTTTATTGATCAAATGCTTGACCGTCTTGCAGGTAAACCCTTTTATTGTTTTCTTGATGGTTATTCAGGTTACAATCAAATTGCCATAGCACCAGAAGATCAAGAAAAGACAACCTTCACATGCCCATACGGTACTTATGCCTTCCGAAGGATGCCGTTCGGATTGTGTAACGCCCCGGCAACCTTCCAAAGATGCATGATGGTGCTCTTTTTAGACATGGTCGAAGACTTCCTTGAGATCTTCATGGATGATTTTTTGTTTTTGGTAATGACTTCGACAGCTGTCTCAGCAATTTAGAGAGGGTGTTGGCAAGATGTGAAGAAACGGATTTAGTCCTCAATTGGGAGAAATGCCATTTTATGGTAGATGAAGGAATAGTGCTCGGCCACAAGATTTCGTCCAAGGGAATTGAAGTAGACAAAGCCAAGGTGGACGTGATCGAGAGATTAACCCCACCAAGTTCGGTTAAAGGAATTCGATGTTTTCTCAGACATGCAGGTTTTTACAGGAGGTTCATTCATAATTTTTCTAAAATCACTAAACCCTTGTGTAATCTGCTTGAACAGGATAAAGTCTTCAATTTTGATGATTCTTGCAACCAAGCATTCGAAACCCTAAAGAAAAAGCTTGCCTTGGCACCCATTGTCATTCCACCAGATTGGACGCTACCTTTTGAGCTCATGTGTGATGCAAGTGATTTCGCGGTAGGAGCAGTCCTAGGCCAACGCACAGGTAAGACCTTCCATGTGATATACTACGCTAGTAAAACTCTTAATAGTGGTCAAGTGAATTACACAACAACGGAGAAAGAGTTACTAGCTGTAGTTTTTGCATTTGACAAGTTCTGATCCTATTTGATTGGTACAAAGGTAATTGTTCATACGAACCATTCGGCAATCAAATACTTATTTGCTAAAAAGGATGCTAAACCTCGTTTGATTCGTTGGATATTACTTTTACAAGAATTTTATATTGAAATTAAGGATAGGAAAGGAACAGAAAATCAAGTGGCCGATCACTTATCACGTTTGGAACGCAATAGGGAGGAGGATGCGGATCTAGAGATATACGATGCATTCCTGGATGAACAAATTTTAGTTGCCTCGGCAACCCTTGACGCCTCGGCAACCCTCGACGCCTCGGCAACCCTCGACGCCGTAGCAGCCTTTGAAGCGCACACCTCGGCAATTTTGGGAGCAGTCGCCACGGCAGCACATGCCTCGGCAATACCCTGGTACGCGGATTTAGTTAATTTCATTGATTGTGGTATTTTACCTTATGACATTACTCACCAAGGGAAGAAGCGGTTCCGCCATGATGCTAAGCATTACTTTTGGGACGAGCCTCTTTTGCTTAAACAATGTGCAGATCAGGTTATACGCTGATGTGTCCCTGAAGAAGAGCAACAGAATGTACTCCGGCAATACCATTCTTCACCCTATGGAGGACATTTTGGAGGAACTCGTACCGCGGCCAAAGTTCTGCAATCCAGTTTGTATTGGCCAACATTGTACAAAGATGCCCAAGACTTTTACAAGCAATGTGATCATTGCCAGAGGACGAGCAATATCTCTAGACGACATGAGATGCCGCTCCAGAACATCATCGAGGTGGAACTGTTCGATGTGTGGGGGATCGATTTTATGGGACCTTTCCCATCTTCATTCGAAACCTCTACATCTTACTTGCCGTCGACTACGTGTCTAAATGGGTTGAGGCAGCTACAGTTCCCAACAACGATTCCAAGACCGTGCAACGATTCTTGCAGAAAAACATATTTACACGGTTTGGAATGCCGAGAGCAATTGTCAGCGACGAAGGCAAGCATTTTGACAACAGACTAATTGCCAATATGTTGCAACGCTTCGGCATATCACACAAAATCGCCACGGCATATCACCCACAAACCAACGGGCAAGCAGAAATTTCCAACCGGGAGTTGAAGGGAATACTCGAGAAAGTTGTAAATCCTCTAGGAAGGATTGGTCATTAAGACTAGATGACGCACTTTGGGCATATCGCACTGCATTCAAAACACCCTTAGGTATGTCCCCCTTCCGACTTGTCTATGGTAAAACATGTCATCTACCGGTGGAAATCAAACACAAGGCATACTGGGCAATCAAGACCGTGAATATGGACTAGGAAAGTGCCGGACAAAAGCGTTTGTTCGACCTCAACGAGATAGAAGAATTTCGTGCACTCGCCTATAACAATGCACGAATCTACAAGGAGAAAACAAAGCGATGGCATGACAAGAAACTATTGTTGCGACAATTCACGCCAGGGCAACTAGTTCTCCTATTCAATTTTCAGCTAAAACTTTTCCCGGGAAAGCTGAAATCAAGATGGTCGGGACCATTCGAAGTTGTCAAACCATTCTCCCATGGTGCTGTGATAATCAAGTCCATCTCTGACAACCATGAATTCAAAGCTAATGGACAAAGATTGAAGCACTACAATGGTGCCCATGTGGAACGTAACAAGGAAGTGGTCAATTTAGGAGATGCATGAGCATGCTCTCCCTTTGATATTAGTATTTTTATTTTATTTTTATTTATTTTTTTTCGATTAAGTATTTAATTTATTTTATTTCGATTTTTTTATTTCTATTTTTTTCTGATTATTATATATATATATTTTAGGATAGATTTTTTTTAATCCCTTTATACATCTTTATTTATTTTCTTTTATTAATTTAATTTTAATCCTTATTTGATTTGTCTTTGAATTGTAGGAAAAAAAGTTCAAGATAAAGAGGAATTCTAATCCAAGTAGGAAAATATCTTCAACAAGGAAACTAATGGGCTGAATCTAAGGCTTATATAAAGCCTCCAATTCACCCTAACCACAACCCCTTGTCGACAACTTCTACCTCACCCTAAACCCTTTTTCGTTTTCCCCTAATCCCACCCTCCTATCTTTTCTATAAAACCCATCACCCTTAACCTATTCCTACTTTCTATCTTGCAACTTTTTTAGTTTCTTTTCTTTGTTTTTACTCACAACCAAGATCATCCATGGCATCCAAGATTAAACCTTTAGTTCATCCAAGTTCCTCCAAAGAACCAAGATACAAGAAGTTTGCTACACCGGTGGTTCAAGAAAGATTTCAATCCAAGTTTGAAAGCTAGAAGATTCATGAAGAACAAGGCTTTGAATACTCCAACTCTCATGAAGATTTCGGCCTTGAACCATTCATCTTCGAGAGGATTGCACATCAAAAGTGGCAAATCTTTTGCCATCAACCGGAACCGGGTAACATATCATGGGTAAGAGAATTCTATGCTCACTCACCTAACCCGGATAATCCTTATGTTTTTGTTCGTGACAAGGCCATACTCATAATTCCCGAAAGTGTCAACACCTTTTACGAGCTTTACATTGAGAAGGACGAGCATCAAGCCTTCGTTGATCAAATCACTCCTAAGCAACTCGACAAGGTGCTTCAAGAACTCACTCAGCCGGGAACTCATTGGAACGACGGTAAATACAAGGACACAGTAAATCGCCTTCGGCTTAAACCCGAGGCAAAACTATGGAATAAGTTTGTTAAAACTTCTTTAATGCCCACCACACACAATACTACCGTTGATATACCACGTCTTTTACTCATACATTCTATTTTGCATAATTGCATCATTAACATTGGAAAAATTATTTGTGATGAGATTTTTGTATGCAGCTCAAAAGATAAGGGTTCTGTTTTCTTCCCTTGCTTAATTTATAATCTTTGCAAGGAGATGCATGTCCCAAGTGAGTCCACCGATGAAAAGGCCCTACCAAAGTCCGGTTGGAATCAAGCACAAATTCAAAAGCTAATGGGAGAGGCACGGGAAAATCTTCAACGCCTCCAATTACCACGGCAACTCCTGCCGCCCGGCAATCCATAATGCCCAAGCACCTAACGCTGTGGCAACTCGGCCACCAACCCGGGACACTTTGAAGTACTTTTGCACCCATTGGCAAGCCACCTAAGGCAAATTGAAGACCGACAACTAATGTTCATGCAGTACATGAAGGAGCACAACAATGCCATCACCCAAGTCATCCTAGAAAAGTACCTTGACAATCTCGTGCCATTCCCAATCTTTCCCGCCGAGATCCTTGCCCCGACAACCAATGAAGCAGTCACCACAGCAACCGCAACAGATGATACCGCGGCAACCTACATCGTGCACGCACAAGATGATGCCACGGCAACCAACCCTGAAGATGCCACGGCAACCAAAGCTAAAGACATCCTGGCAACCACTGCAAAAGCCAAAGGTAAAGCACCTATGCCCAAATCAACTCCTACGGAATCATTTTCTGATTTTTTAGATTCGAATGAGTCCTCCATTGAACCAACAAAGACCGCACCAATTGAATCCTCCAAGCGAAAAGCCAGTGACATTGATGAAGATGACGATGAGGACAACCCCGTACGAGGATCGATTCCACCACCGGCAACAAGAAACAACCATCGCGTTCAAGCAAGAGAATTAAGACATCGACCAAAAGGAAACTAATCATATACGATGATGAACTCTCGGAGTAAGTCCTCGTATGCTTTTTTATTTTTATTTTTATTTTTATTTTTTTGTTATTTTCATGCATGCATTGAGGATAATGCCTCACTCGAGTTTGGGGCGGATTGTTATTAGTAGTTACCATGTTTAGTTACATTCACTTAAGTATTACATTTAGGATACATAAATTGTTTGCCATGCCTTTAATTAGAACAAGAATTGCTTAGATTTGATGAATATCCGATGATGACTTTGCCAATGCACTTAATTGATAGAATTTTTATTCTAGGATAACCATGGAAAAACTTAGAATTTTACTATGATGCTAATTTTGATGAAACACAGTTGTGGTTTGATTGATTTAAGGAATTCTAGTGAATTTAGGTTGATAATTAACAAATTGGGGGATTAGAATAAAAATTGGATGAATGCTAGAGGTGCCCGAAATTGGCTCTAGCATGTGCTAAAAAAATTATCGCTAGAGGTACCCGAAACTGGCTCTAGTATGTGTTAAAAACAATTGATCACTAGAGGTGCCCAAACCGGCTGTAGTTGAATAAATTAACTTAAGAAAACTAAACACTAGAGGTGCCCAAAACTGGCTCTAGTTAAAACATGTTAAAAAGAACCCAATGAAGTAATTTGAAAACCTATTGTTTGCATAGAATCCGAAAAATCAACTTGCAGACAACTCCGCACACACTTACAAGCATTATAGTTTGATTCCAAGTAACTCCTAAGTTTTCCGAAAAATAAAAAGCCAATCATACTTTGTGCTCGGTTCAGAAGAATTGAAATCAAGTTCAAAGCTAAGTTTGTGAAAATTGAAGTCTTGGCGAGTAATTATGAGTTTGCATTGCTTGAGGACAAGCAATAGTTTGAATTTGGGGGTGTGATAAGTGTTTAAATGTACTATTTTTTTTTACCTTTTTTACTCATATTATTGTTAGACTTAGGCTCATATTAGTTGCATAGTTAGCCATTCATGCATTAATCCATGTTTCCTTCCATCGTTGAGCTTGATTACATAACTTGGTAGTTTTTGTGGAAAAGATGCTGCTTTGGTGTGCTTTGTGTGTGTATGTGCAGGATCACTTGCCAAAGCAAGGCTAGAGCTAGTTGCCAGGGCAATCCATGAAGGAGATGCCGAGCTAGTTGCCAGGGCAATGCATGAAGGAGACGCCGAGCTAGTTGCCAGGGCAATACATGAAGGAGACGCCGAGCCAGTTGCCATGGCAATTGTCGACAAGAGTAAAGGTGATATGGTAGTCGAAATTGATGACTAGACAAGCCCAAGATGACATGGAGCAAAGCCCAAACCCAAAGGAATTTGATTGCCATGCAGAGATTAAAGAAGAATTAAATTCCAAGAAGATATGAGAAGTTCTAGTAGGAATACAATTATAATAAAGAATTATATTCTTTAAAGTTAATTTAATTCCAACTTACCTTGCTCCTCAAAGAAGGACTTTGGCCTAGTCCTATAAATAGGAAGGAGATTTCGACAATCCATAGAGAGCAAGAGAGAGGAATTTCGACAAGTCCAAGGAGGGCAAGAGGAGCGAATTTTTGACAAGCATCTAGGGCAAGGAGGATTTCGACAAGCCTCCTTCTTCATCCTTTTCTTTCTTGTTCGATTGGGTTCATGCTAGGGATTGTTTATCTTGTGTTTCATTGGAACCTGGCCATGAACTAAATCTATTTGGCTATGGTTATTGTGTTTTGTGGTTGTGAGAAACTATTGGTTTTTGTTTAGGTAATAAGAGTTTGCACTTTTCTATTTCAAGGTTTATTTAGTCTTGGTTCTTATTCTTGTTTGCGAGTGAATTGGGAGAGGATCTCGTGATTTCATCTATTTATCTAATATCGGGAGAGTTATATTCAAGAAACGAATGAATATGATCTTTATTCAATCTATTGATGGTGAAGATTAATCCGGCTTAGGAATAAGTTAAGGATTTCAACGGCTAAGAGGAGCGCAAGATTGGTTGTTCTTCACCCTTGATTCACGCAGGGATGTATTATCAAGGCATGCACAAGTAGCTAGAGTTTCGACTTAGGGATAAGAAGAAACCATTAAGACATTACTTCTTTCGGGTGGCGGATAGTGAATCCATGTCACGAGGCTTGGGAGGCGATATAGAGAACTTCTACACAAATGCCCCCTACAGTTCGGTGTGGACTCAAGTAACAATGTTTTACAGCGCCGTGAATACACCAACAAGGATGATGCTAGATGCCTCGACAAGCGGCATACTCCTAGATAAGTCGCCGGAGGAAGCAATGCAAATTTTAAGCAGGCTGGCCAGAATGATTATCCCGAGTTGCAAAATGTGGCGGCAATCCGTCATTGGAAAATCAAGTGGGACAATTTGCTTCTATGTGAGACACTAGCAACCACAAGGATGTTGTCAATACTACCATTGGAAACCATGTTGGGAAGGCATTACCACGACCTAGCCAACAGATAAAAAGGTTGATGCCTAAATCATTCAATCGGAAAAGGCAAGAGGATCAAAGTTATGCTACAAAAGCCTCGCGATCTTGAACGAAATTCAGCGAGGAGAGGCGAACATCTTGGTAAAAGTTGATAAATTTATTTTCGGCACGCCCGGCAATAAAACTACCTCGGCAGCCGATTGATAACGCGCCGGATGCTGAACCAAGAATCCCGCGGCAACCCGGCAATGCCTCGGCAATTGCGATAAACGCATCGACAACTCCGGATGTCCCGCAATGCCATCAATCGGGTTTCAAACCCAGGTTTAAGAAGGATAGAGATATCCGACTTCACACCACCATTCCACAAGGTTGGAAAGCGACAAAAGCAAGAATATTAATTTAAAAGTTTCTTGATATCCTAAACAAATTCACATCAACTTGCCATTGGTGGGCTTTCAATTGAACAAATGCCAAACTATGCCAAATTTCTTAAAGACATTGTGTCCAAGAGAACAAGGCTAGGAGAGTTTGAAACAATTGCTTGAGGAGGATGCGGCCCGATGTTACTGTATGCCACCCAAGTTGATCCCAGGATCAGTTCACAATACCTGTTTATTAGAAATCACTATGTGAAAGCATTATGCGACCTTGGGGCTAAGTATAAACTTGATGCCTAAATTGGTTTCGAAGCTAGGTGGGAAGGCAAGACCTACAGCGATTTATGCTACAACTAGCAGCCGGATCCTATGTAGTGCATCGGAGGGAAAAATCGAGGACATCTTGGTAAAGTTGATAAATTTATTTTTCCGCTGACTTTATTATTTTTGGATTGTGAAGCGAGAATGAGCATGCACCTATCATTCTTGGAGACCATTCCACAGCAGGGAGAACCTTGATTGATGTTGAAAAGGGTAAACCGGCGAGGTGAATGACCGCAAGTTAAACTAAATGTGTTTCAAACACTAAGCATCCAGATGATAACACCAAAATGCCATCACGATGCCCTTCATGCCACGACAGTTTGCTTTGACGAAGAATTTGGTTGCCTGATGGCACTCATTTGCCCGATCAAGACTTGGGGTCTTATGATGATTTTAGGTTCGATAAGGAACAATAAGAAACAGAGTAAATTTTAGATCAACCCGACCAGATGTACATACGGTTTGAACCTCGCTGGATGCCTCTTTATGGTAAGGAAGGTAAGCTCGAAAAATTTCTCCTAGTGAACAGACAAAGCGATTCTTGAGTTGAAACAATTGCGAGCGGTTAAAGCAACTAAAAGGTTTTGTGGAGTTCATATTATTTACAAAATCACTAAAGGAGGAATAACAAAGGAAATATCTCAAGATGATGATTCTTGCACAAACATTTCAAAAGAAAAGCTTGCCTGGACAATTATGTTTTTAAGCTGGATTTTGGCGGTGTGCATGCACAAAGGCAATAAAAAATGGACAATTTAGTAAGACCTGATGGCCCATACTAGGCTAGTAAAACTCATGCCATGCTCAAGTGTTGTAACGAAGAAAATCACAAACCTTCCATTTGCTAAATTATATCCTATTAAATTCTGCAAAAAGATTAATTCATTTGGTAATTCGATAATCAAATAATATTTGGTTAAAATGTAAAAACAGTGGTTGGCATTACTTTTACAAAATTTGAAAGCTCCAAATCAGGTTGTTTTCAAAACAAAGGTCAAGTATGCGACAATCCGTTTAACCAAAGGGAGGGGAAGAAAGAAATAATGCATTCGGATCAAAAATGGGTGCAATGAGGAAGCTTGTATGGCCTTCGCCATGACGCCTAAGCACTATGGAGCCCTTTTGGATTCGGTCATTATTCAACATTGTACAAAGATGCCCAAGACTTTTACAAGCAATGTGATCGTTGCGGAAGGGGCGGGCAATATCTACAGGCGACATGAGATGCCACTCGAACATCATCGAGGTGGAAGCATTCGATGTATGGGGATCGATTTTATGGGACCTTTCCCATCTTCATTCGGCAACCTCTACATCTTCTTACTTGCCGTCGACTATGTGTCTAAATGGGTAAGCATTGCGGTTCCCAGCATATCACACAAGATCGCCACGGCATATCACCCACAAACCAGCAGACAGCGAAATTTCCAGCAGGAGTTGAAGGGAATACTCGAGAAAGTTGTAAATCCCTCAGGAAGGATTGGTCATTAAGACTAGATGGCGCACTTTGGGCATATCGCACTGCATTCAAAACACCATTAGGTATGTCCCCCTTCCGACTTGTCTATGGTAAAACATGTCATCTACGGTGGAAATCGAGCACAAGGCGTCTTGGGCAATCAAGGCCGTGAATATGGATTGGGAAAGTGCGGACAAAAGCGTTTGATGGATCTCAATGAGATAGAAGAAGACAATTCGCCGAGGGCAACTAGTTCTCTATTCAATTCTCGGCTAAAACTTTTTCCGGAAAAGCTGAAATCAAGATGGTCGGGACCATTTGAAGTCGTCAAACCATTCTCCCATGGTCCGTGATAATCAAGTCCATCTCGACAACCATGAATTCAAGTTAATGGACAAAGATTGAAGCACTACAATGGTGCCCATGTGGAGCGTAACAAGGAAGTGGTCAATTTAGGAGATGCATGAGCATGCTCTCCTTATATTTTGATATTTTATTTTTATTTTTTTTTTTTTGTTTTTTTTTTATTTAATTATTTATTATTTTTTTTATTTTATTTTTTTTTTTATTATTATTAGTAGTTTTAGGATAGATTTTTTTATTCAAGTCTAAGAATCTATTACACATCTTTATTTATTTTCTTTATTAGTTTATCTTTAATTTTAATCCTTATTTGATTTGTTTTTTTGAATTGTAGGAAAAGGAAGTTCAAGATAAAAGAATTCTAAACCAAGTAGGAAAACATCTTCAACAAAGGAAACTAATGGGCTGAATCTAAGGCTTATATAAAGCCTCACCTATCTTTTTCTATAAAACCCGTCACCCTTAACCTATTCCTACTTTCTATCTTGCAACTTTTTAGTTTCTTTTCTTTTTCTTTGTTTTTACTCACAACCAAGATCATACATGGCATCAAGATTAAACTTTTAGTTCATCAAGTTCCTCCAAGAACCAAGATACAAGAAGTTTTTACGGACTTTACATTGAAGGGCGAGCATCAAGCCTTCGTTGATCAAATCAATCCCCAAGCAACTCGACAAGGTGCTTCAGAACTCACTCAACGGGAACTCATTGGGCGGCCCGGTAAATACAAGAACACGGTAAATCGCCTTGGCTTAAACCCGAGGCAAAACTATGGAATAAGTTTGTTAAAACTTCTTTAATGCCCACCACACAATACTACCGTTGATATACCCGTCTTTTGCTCATACATTCTATTTTGCATGTCGCATCATTAACATTGGAAAAATTATTTGTGATGAGATTTTTGTATGCAGCTCAAAAGATAGGTTCTCTTTTTCTTCCCTTGTTGGGACACTTTGAAGATTCTTTTGCACCATTGGAAAGCCGTATAAATCAAATTGAATGATATGTAGCTAGATGTTCATGCGGTACATGAAGACGAACACAACAATGCCATGGCAGTGTCAACAAAAACTAAGGACAATCGTGCCTAACCGTTCCCAACTATCACAAGATGACATGGAGCAAGTAAGTCGATGCTGGCAACCATTTGATTGCGGCGCCAAGACATTAACCTGACGATGCCCGGCAAGTTCTGCCATAATAAAGCACATCTCTTTTAATCAATTGAATTCGAATCATTTACGATTTTGGAAGGACTTTGATTAGTATAAATAACAATAAAAACCAATAGCACCACTTGTGTTTTTACTTTTTCAGTGACAGTGAAGAGAGAGATGATGGGGACAACAATCGTGGTAAGACGATATCTTTATACTATAAAAGAAAACACCATTTCTTCCCTGACGAAAAGTCAAGGCTTAACTGATTGGAAACTAATGTCACGATGGCAACTCTCGGAGTAAGTCCCTGTTTTGCTTGGCTATTTTTTTTTGTGTTTTATTTTTCTTGTTTACTATTGGACAATGCCTAGGTACAAAAGTTTGGTTTTGTTATTGGTTATTCACCATGTTTAGTTACATTAATCTTAGCGTTACATTTAGGATAGGATCCCGTGATTGCCATCCATTTATGGAACAAAAATTGCTTAGATTAAATAAGAGAAGCAATATGATCTTTTATTCAATCCATTAATGGTGAAGATTAACATTCTTAGGAAGGAGGAAAATTTTAACGCTAAGAGGAGCGAAGATTGGTTGTTGTTCATCTTTTGATTTTTAGGATGTATTATCAAGGCATGCACAAATTGAAGAGCTCACTTTGAGTTGAAACTGTAATGTTTAAGAACGATCAACTAATAGGGTCAATTTGGCCGCAAGAATAGATGTAACTATTAGCCATTCATGCATCAATCCACAGTTGCCAAGGCAACCTTGCTGGAGCTTGGCCACATAACTTGGGTTCATGTTTTACGAAAAGATTATTCCCTATTCAATGAATATGATCTTTTATTCAATCCAATGATGGTGAAGATTAATCCGCTTAGGAATAAGTTAAGGATTTCAACGGCTAAGAGGAGCGCAAGATTGGTTGTTGTTCACCCTTGATTCACGCAGGATGTATTATCAAGGCATGCACAAGTAGCCAGAGTTTCGACTTAGGATAAGAAGAAACCATTGAAGAACGCCCGCCGAACCTTGAAGTTGCTGCCCACGCGCCCAAGTAGTTGCCCAACTAGTCGCCAAGCAACCATCAATTAGTTGCCAAGGCAACCCTGCACAGTAAGTCGCCACGGCAATCGAGTTATGATGAAAATTGAATCTTATATGGCTGAGAATAGTAATTTTATAAAAAGAACTGATGCTTTTATTAACAGATCGAGATGAGATTGCAAAACCAAGAGGCGGCAATCAAATCATTGGAAAATCAAGTCGGACAATTTGCTCAAAAAATCAATACTAGACCACAAGGAGGTTTACCTAGCGATATCAAGTCGCAAGAGGAACTGGCCATGAGCAATGTAAGGCAATCACCACTAGAAGTGGCCAACAACTTAGAGAGGTTCAAACCCGCCATCAAACAAAACTCCACAAAAAGATCAAGATTTAACCTAGCGGCAAAGCCTCGATGTTGAACCAGAATTGCCGCGCAACCGCAATAAGCATGCCTCAAAGAATCGACGATAAAGACGCCTCGCAACTTATGATAAGCATGCCTCGCAACCCCCAATTGATAACGCCAAAGAAACCTAGATGTCCCGCAATGCCGCCAATCAAGTTTCAAACCAATGAAAGGATCGAAGATATCCGACTTCCACCACCATTCCCACAAAGGTTGAAGCGACAAAAGCAAGAATACCAATTCAAGAAGTTTTTGATATCCTAAAGCAAGTCCACATCAACTTGCCATTGGTGGAAGCAATTGAACAAATGCCAAACTATGCCAAGTTTCTTAAAGACATTGTGTCCAAGAGAACAAGGCTAGAGAGTTTGAAACAGCTTGTCGCAACAGAGGGATGCATGGCAATGTTGAACAATCGATGCCACCCAAGTTGAAGGATCCCGAAGTTTCACAATACCTTGTTCCATTGAAATCACTATGTTGGGAAAGCATTATGCGACCTTGGGGCTAGCATAAACTTGATGCCTAAATCGGTTTTCCGTAAACTAGAATCGGGAAGGCAAGACCTACAACAGCTTATGCTGCAGCCTAGCCGACAGATCCTATGTGCATCCAGAGGGAAAATCGAGGACATACCGGGTAAAAGTTGATAAATTTATTTTTCTCACTGACTTTATTGTTTTGGATTGTGAAGTAGATGAGCATGCACCTATCATTCTCGGGAGACCATTCCTAGCAACAGGAGAACCTTGATCGATGTTGAAAAAGGAGAACTCACAATGAGGGTGAATGACCAGCAAGTTAAACTAAATGTGTTCCAAACACTAAGGCATGCCGATGATCCGTAAGAATGCCAACTTCTTCATGCCACGAGTTTAACTGATGAGGAATTTAGTTGCCTCGCAACTATATTGTCGATCAAGAGAAACCCGAGGAGTATGAAGAACCGGTCGATGAGGAACAACAAGAAGAGGCAAATTGGCTAGTCAATCGACATGTACATACTTTGAACCACCGGATTACCTGTAAGGAAGGTAAACTCGAAAAACCCTCTATTGAACAACCACCGATTCTTGAGTTGAAACAATTGCCAGAGCAACTAAAATATGCATACTTAGGAACCGATAATACATTGCATGTAATTATTTCTTCTAAGTTACAGCCTGAGCAGGAAAAGAAGCTGATCAAGATGTTGAAGCTACACAAAAAGGCTATAGGGTGGACAATTGCCGACTTGAAGGGAATTAGCCCGGCAGTGTGCATGCACAAGATTCTATTGGAAGATGATCACAAACCTTCAATTGAGGCCTAGAGGAGACTGAATCATGCCATGAAAAGGGTCGTAATGAAAGAAATCATCAAGTGGCTTGACGCCGATATTATATACCTTATCTCTGATAGTACGTGGGTAAGTCCGGTACAATGTGTACCGAAAAAGGGAGGTATAACAGTGGTAAGCAATGAAAATAATGAACTCATTCCAACCAGGACTATGACCGGTTGGAGGGTTTGTATGGATTATCGAAAGCTAAACAAAGCCACCGGAAAGATCACTTCCCATTACCCTTTATTGATCAAATGCTTGACCGCCTTTGTGTAAAAACCTTTATTATTTTCTTGATGGTTATTCAGGTTACAATCAAATTGCCATAGCACCGTAAGATCAAGAAAAGACAACCTTCACATGCCCATACGGTACTTATGCCTTCCCAAGGATGTCGCTCAGATTGTGTAACGCCCGCAACCTTCCAAAGATGCATGATGGCGCTTTTTTTTCATACATGGTCAAGACTTTTGAGATCTTCATGGATGATTTTTTGTTTTTTGTAATGACTTCGACAAACTGCCTCGCAATTTAGAGAGGGTATTGGCAAGATGTGAAGAAACCGATTTAGTCCTCAATTGGGAGAAATGTCATTTTATGGTAGATGAAGGAATAGTGCTCGCCACAAGATTTCATCCAAGGGAATTGAAGTAGACAAAGCCAAGGTGGACGGATCGAGAGATTACCCCACCAAGTTCGGTTAAAGGAATTCAAGTTTTTTCTGACATGCAGTGTTTTTACAGTGAGGTTCATTCATAATTTTTCTAAAATCACTAAACCCTTGTGTAACTGCTTGAACAGATAAAGTCTTCGATTTTGATGATTCTTGCACCCAAGCATTCAAACCCTAAAGAAAAAGCTTGTCTCGCACCCATTGTCGCATCCACCAGATTGGACGCTACCCTTTAAGCTCATGTGTGATGCAAGTGATTTCGCGGTAGGAGCAGTCCTAGGCCAACGCACAGGTAAGACCTTCCATGTGATATACTACGCTAGTAAAACTCTTAATAGTGCTCAAGTGAACTACACAACAACGGAGAAAGAGTTACTAGTCTGTAGTTTTCGTGATTTGACAAGTTCCGATCCTATTTGATTGGTACAAAGGTAATTGTTCATATTGACTATTCGGCAATCAAATACTTATTTGCTAAAAAGGATGCTAAACCTCGTTTGATTCGTTGGATATTACTTTTACAAGAATTTGATATTGAAATTAAGGACAGGAAAGGAACAGAAAATCAAGTAGCTGATCACTTATCACGTTTAGAACACAACAGAGATGAGGACACGGATCTAGAGATATGCGATGCATTTCCGAATGAACAAATTTTAGTTGCCTCGGCAACCATGGACGCCAAGATGCCTAAGCAACCCTCGACGCCCGCAACCCAACGCCGGCAACACCTCGACGCCAGCAACCTTTGACGCGCACGCCGGGCAATTTTGGGAGCAGTCACCACGGTAGCACATGTCTCGCAATACCGCACGCGGATTTAGTTAATTTCCTTATTTTGTATTTTTACCTTATGGCATTACTCACCAAGGGAAGAAGCGGTTCTGCCATGATGCTAAGCATTACTTTTGGGACTAGTCTCTATTGTTTAAACAATGTGCAGATCAGGTTATACGCTGATGTGTTCCTGAAGAAGAGCAACAAAATGTACTCCGGCAATGCCATTCTTCACCCTATGGAGGACATTTTGGAGGAACTCGTACCGTGGCCAAAGTTTTGCAATCCGGTTTGTATTGGCCAACATTGTACAAAGATGCCCAAGACTTTACAAGCAATGTGATCGCTGCCAAAGGACGGGCAATATCTCTAGACGACATGAGATGCCGCCTCCGTAACATCATCGAGGTGGAACTGTTCGATGTGTGGGGGATCGATTTTATGGGACCTTTCCCATCTTCATTCGGCAACCTCTACATCTTACTTGCCGTCGACTATGTATCTAAATGGGTGGAGGCAGCTGCAGTTCCCAATAACGATTCCAAGACCGTGCAATGATTCCTGCAGAAAAACATATTTACACGGTTTGGGATGCCAAGAGCAATTATCGATTTAAGGCAAGCATTTTGACAACAGACTAATTGCCAAGATGTTGCAACGCTCGCATATCACACAAGATCGCCACGGCATATCACCCACAAACCAACGGGCAAGCAGAAATTTCCAACCGGAGTTGAAGGGAATACTCGAGAAAGTCGTAAATCCTCAAGGAAGGATTGGTCATTAAGACTAGATGACGCACTTTGGGCATATCGCACTGCATTCAAAACACCCTTAGGTATGTCCCCCTTCCGACTTGTCTATGGCAAGACATGCCATCTACCGGTGGAAATCGAGCACAAGGCATACTGGGCAATCAAGACCATGAATATGGATTGGGAAAGTGCCGGACAAAAGCGTTTGATGGACCTCAATGAGATAGAAGAATTCTGTGCACTCGCCTATAACAATGCACGAATCTACAAGGAGAAAACAAAGCGATGGCACGACAAGAAACTATTGCCACGGCAATTCACGCCAGGGCAACTAGTTCTCCTATTCAATTCTCGGCTAAAACTTTTCCCGGGAAAGCTGAAATCAAGATGGTCGGGACCATTCGAAGTCGTCAAACTATTCTCCCATGGTGCTGTGATAATCAAGTCCATCTCTGACAACCATGAATTCAAAGTTAATGGACAAAGATTAAAGCACTACAATGATGCCCATGTGGAACGTAACAAGGAAGTGGTCAACTTAGGAGATGCATGAGCATGCTCTCCCTTTTGATTTTTTTTTTTTTTTTTTTTTTATTTTTTTATTTTTATTTTTCGATTAATTAGTTATTTTATTTTTTTTGATTTTTTTTTTTTTTTATATATATTTCTGATTATTAGTAGTTTTTAGGATAGATTTTTTTTATCCTATTACACATCTTTATTTATTTTCTTTATTAGTTTATCTTTAAATTTAATCCTTATTTGATTTGTCTTTGAATTGTAGGAAAAAAAGTTCAAGATAAAGAGGAATTCTAATCCAAGTAGGAAAACATCTTCAACAAGGAAACTAATGGGCTGAATCTAAAGGCTTATATAAGCCTCCAATTCACCCTAACCACAACCCCTTGTCGACAACTTCTACCTCACCCTAAACCCTTTTTCGTTTTCCCCTAATCCCACCCTCCTATCTAGAGAATCAAGACAAGAAAAAAAAAAACTAATCATCTATTTATGATGAACTCCTGAGTAAGTCCTCGATGCATTTTTTATTTTTAAGTTATTTTTTTTTATTTTTATGCATGCATTGAGGACAATGCCTCACCGAGTTTGGGGGGATTGTTATTAGTAGTTACTATGTTTAGTTACATTAATCTTAAGTATTACATTTAGGATACATAAATTGTTTGCCATGCCTTTAATTGAAACAAGAATTGCTTAGATTTGATGAATATCCGATGATGACTTTGCCAATGCACTTAATTGATAGTTTTTTTATTCTAGGATAACCATGGAAAAAACTTAGAATTTTACTATGATGCTAAATTTGATGAAACTTTTTATTGTGGTTTGTTTGAAGAATTAAATTCAAGAAGATAGGAGAAGTTCTAGTAGAATACAATTATAATAAAAGCCTCCTCCTTCTTCATCCTTTTCTTTCTTGTTCGATTGGGTTCATGCTAGGGATTGTTTATCTTGTGTTTCTTTGGAACCTAGCCATGAACTAAATCTATTTGGCTATGGTTATTTGTGTTTTGTGGTTGTGAGAAACTATTGGTTTTTGTTTAGGTAATAAGAGTTTGCACTTTTCTATTTCAAGGTTTATTCATTCTTGGTTCTTATTCTTGTTTTGAGTGAATTGGGAGAGGATCTCGTGATTTCATCTATTTATCTAATATCGAGAGAGTTAGATTCAAGAAACGAATGAATATGATCTTTATTCAATCTATTGATGGTGAAGATTAACCCGGCTTAGGAATAAGTTAAGGATTTCAATGGCTAAGAGGAGCGCAAGATTGGTTGTTGTTCACCCTTGATTCACGCAGGGATGTATTATCAAGGCATGCACAAGTAGCTAGAGTTTCGACTTAGGGATAAGAAGAAACCATTGAAGAACGCTATGCCGAACCTTGAAGGTTGCTGCCCAGAAGCCCAAGTAGTTTCCCAACTAGTCGCCCAAGCAACCATCGATTAGTTGCCAAGGCAACCCCGTTGTGCAAGTTGCCACCGCAACTGAGTTGCCCGTGCACTCTTTTACCAAAACGATCCAATCTGCTATCACACCTCAACTCACGATAACCTGGCCTATCTCTCTCTCAATTGATCTCATCTATTCATTTACTTTATTGCTTTCTAGATTAGTTATTAGTTAAACTCCTATAATCCTTTACTTGTGTTTTTACTTTTACGATTGCAAGAGACTAGATTCTTGAAGTGGCACCAATCCCTGTGGAGCGATATCTTTTATACTATAACTTGCGACGTGTATACTTGCACAATTCGTAGCACTTATTACGCGCAGCAAGTTTTTGGCGCCGCGTTCGGGATTGGCAATAGCGACTTTGTTTTTATTTTCTTGCACTTTTTTTTTTACTTTTCTTGTTAAAAATTCAAAGGGCTAACAAACTTTGGTTTGCATTGGTATATGACCGGGTGAGACCGACTTCACAGAATATCCCTTTGATCTAGAAATCAAACGAACCTTACAAAGACTTAGACGAAGGATAAGAGAAGCAATGGCAAATCAAGGCGGCAATATGAATCAAGATGTTCGAGCGGGAGGAGGAGTGATTCTTGCGAAACAGAACTATTCGAGACTATCTTGAAGAAGATCTTGATGTACTTAACCCAGGAGTTGTCATACCTGAAATTGAAGCCGACCACTTTGAGTTGAAACCGGTAATGTTTAATATGATCAACACAATAGGTCAATTTGGCGGCTCAAAGAATCGAAGATGCGACAACATCTGAAATCTTTCCTCGAGATTTGCAACTCGTTCAAGATACACGAGTCACCCCGATGTCTTACGATTAAGATTATTCCCCTATTCACTAAGGGATAGAGCGAAAGCATGGTTGAATAGCATTCCTGCCGGATCAATAGCATCTTGGACCGATCTTTGTCGTGATTTCCTTGCTAGATTTACTACAAATTTGAATGATAAGCTTCGTAATGACATTACTTCTTTTCGGCAGGCAGATGATGAATCCATGTACGAGGCTTGGGAGTGATATAGAGAACTTCTACACAAATGCCCCCTACACGGATTCCCGGTGTGGACTCAAGTAACAATGTTTTACAACGCCGTGAAAACACCAACAAGGATGATGCTAGATGCCTCGGCAAACGGCATACTCCTAGATAAGTCACCGAAAGAAGCAATGCAAATCTTAAATAGGTTGGCCAAGAATGATTATCAATTCCAATCTACTGGAAGATGAGGAGTTAGACGCCAAGCCACAATACATGAACTAGGATCATCAGATTCAATTTCAGCACAATTGGCCACTTTAACCAAGATGGTCGAACATGCAAAAACCAAACAACACACATGAAGTCAAGGTAATGGATTCTTTTTGTGAGTTATGTGGTGATAACCATAATTCTTACGAATGTATGCAGAATCCGGAATCCAGCTTCTATGTGGGGAATTACAATCGAAACAATAATGTGATGTCCAATACATACAATCCAGCTTGGAAGAAGCACCCAAATTTTTCATGGAGTAATCCCAACAATGCTCTAAACCAGAACAATCAGAATGCAAAAGCATCGGGATTCCAGAAGAATATGCCCGCAACAGCGATTGCCACAGCAACAACCGACGACATCTAGTTCTTTGGAAAATTCTCTAAATGCTTTTATGACAAAAACTAAATCTTATATGGCTGAGAATAGTAATTTCATAAAAAGATCTGATGCTTTTATTAACAGGACCGAGATGAGATTGCAAAACCAAGAGGCGGCAATCAAATCATTGGAAAATCAAGTCGAGCAGTTTGCTCAAAATCTGAATACTAGACCGCAAGGAGGTTTTACCTAGTGATCTTGAAGTCGCAAGAGGAACTTGCCATGAGCAATGTAAGGCAATCACCACTAGAAGTGGCCAACAACTTAGAGAGGCTCAAACCCGCTCATCAAACAAAACTCCACAAAAGATCAAGGCGAACCTAGCGGCAAAGCCTCGGATCTTTGAACCGGAATTGTCGCGGCAACCGACAATAAGCATGCCTTAGCAACCAATGATAAAGACGCCTCGGCAACTTGTGAAAAGCATGCCTCGAAACCCCGATTGATAACGCCGGCAACTCGGATGTCCCGCAATACCGTCAATCAGGTTCCAAACCAATGAAAGGATCAAAGATATACGAATTCCACCACCATTCCCACAAAGGTTGAGGCGACAAAAGCAAGAATACCAATTCAAGAAGTTTCTTGATATCCTAAAGCAAGTCCACATCAACTTGCCATTGGTGGAAGCAATTGAACAAATGCCAAACTATGCCAAGTTTCTTAAAGACATTGTGTCCAAGAGAACAAGGCTAGGAGAGTTCAAAAAGCTTGATTGCATGAGAGGGATGCATGGCAATGTTGCACAATCGTATGCCACCCAAGTTGAAGGATCCCGAAGTTTCACATTACCCTGTTCTATTGGAAATCACTATGTCGGGAAAGCACTATGCGACCTTGGGGCTAGCATAAACTTGATGCCTAAAATCAGTTTTTTCGAAACTAGGAATCGGGAAGGCAAGACCTACATGATTATGCTCTGACTAGCTAAAGCCAGATCCTATGTGCATCCGGAGGGAATACTCGAGGACATCTTGGTAAAAGTTGATAAATTTATTTTTCCCGCTGACTTTATTGTCTTGGATTGTGAAGCATATGGGCATGCACCCATCATTCTCGGGAGGCCATTCCTAGCAACAGGAGAACCTTGATCGATGTTGAAAAGGAGAACTCACAATGAGGGTGAATGACCAGCAAGTTAAACTAAATGTGTTCCAAACACTAAGGCATGCCGATGATCCAGAAGAATGCCAACTTCTTCATGCCACGACAGAGTTAACTCCGATGAGGAATTAGTTGCCTCAACAACTACATTGCCGATCAAGAGGAACCAGATTAGTATGAAGAACCGGTCGATGAGGAACAACAAGAAGAGGCAAATTGGCTAGTAAATCGACCAGGTACATACTTTGAACCACTGGATTACTCAGGTAAGGAAGGTAAACTCGAAAAACCCTCTATTGAACAACCACCGATTCTTGAGTTGAAACAATTGCCAGAGCAACTAAAATATGCATACTTAGGAACCAATAATACATTGCCTGTAATTATTTCTTCTAAGTTACAGCTGAGGAGGAAAAAAGCTGATCAAGATGTTGAAGCTACACAAAAAGGCAATAGGGTGGACAATTGCCGACTTGAAGGGAATTAGCCCGGCAGTGTGCATGCACAAGATTCTGTTCGAAAATGATCACAAACCTTCAATTGAAGCCCAGAGGAAACTGAATCATGCCTTGAAAGGGGTTGTAATGAAAGAAATCATCAAGTGGCTTGACGCCGGCATTCTATACCCTATCTCTGATAGTACGTGGGTAAGTTAGGTACAATGTGTACCGAAAAAGGGAGGTATAACAGTGGTAAGTAATGAAAATAATGAACTCATTCCAATAAGGACTGTGACCGGTTGGAGGGTTTGTATGGATTATCGAAAGCTAAACAAAGTCACCAGGAAAGATCACTTCCCATTACCCTTTATTGATCAAATGCTTGACCGTCTTGCAGGTAAACCCTTTTATTGTTTTCTTGATGGTTATTCAGGTTACAATCAAATTGCCATAGCACCAGAAGATCAAGAAAAGACAACCTTCACATGCCCATACGGTACTTATGCCTTCCGAAGGATGCCGTTCGGATTGTAATGCGCCCGCAACCTTCCAAAGATGCATGATGGTGCTCTTTTTAGACATGGTCGAAGACTTCCTTGAGATCTTCATGGATGATTTTTGTTTTTGTAATGACCCGGAATTTGTCTCGGCAATTTAGAGAGGGTGTTGGCAAGATGTGAAGAAACGGATTTAGTCCTCAATTGGGAGAAATGCCATTTTATGGTAGATGAAGGAATAGTGCTCGGCCACAAGATTTCATCCAAGGGAATTGAAGTAGACAAAGCCAAGGTGGACGTGATCGAGAGATTACCCCCACCAAGTTCGGTTAAAGGAATTCGAAGTTTTCTCGGACATGCGAGGTTTTACAGGAGGTTCATTCATAATTTTCTAAAATCACTAAACCCTTGTGTAATCTGCTTGAACAGGATAAAGTCTTCAATTTTGATGATTCTTGCAACCAAGCATTGAAACCCTAAAGAAAAAGCTTGCCTTGGCACCCATTGTCATTCCACCAGTTTGACGCTACCTTTTGAGCTCATGTGTGATGCAAGTGATTTGCGGTAGGAGCAGTCCTAGGCCAACGCACAGGTAAGACCTTCCATGTGATATACTACGCTAGTAAAACTCTTAATAGTGGTCAAGTGAATTACACAACAACGGAGAAAGAGTTACTAGCTGTAGTTTTTGCATTTGACAAGTTCTGATCCTATTTGATTGGTACAAAGGTAATTGTTCATACGAACCATTCGGCAATCAAATACTTATTTGCTAAAAGGATGCTAAACCTCGTTTGATTCGTTGGATATTACTTTTACAAGAATTTTATATTGAAATTAAGGATAGGAAAGGAGCAGAAAATCAAGTGGCGATCACTTATCACGTTTGGGAACGCAATAGGGAGGAGGATGCGGATCTAGAGATATACGATGCATTCTGGATGAACAAATTTTAGTTGCCTCGGCAACCCTTGCGCCTCGGCAACCCCTCGCGCCTCGGCAACCCTCGACGCCGTAGCAGCCTTTGAAGCGCACACCTCGGCAATTTTGGGGGAGCGCCACGCACAAAGCACATGCCCGGCAATACCGCACGCCGGATTTAGTTAATTTCATTGATTGTGGTATTTTACCTTATGACATTACTCACCAAGGAAGAAGCGGTTCGCCATGATGCTAAGCATTACTTTTGGGACGAGCCTCTTTTTTGCTTAAACAATGTGCAGATCGGGTTATACGCTGATGTGTCCCCGAAGAAGAAGAGCAACAGAATGTACTCCGGCAATACCATTCTTCACCCTATGGAGGACATTTTGGAGGAACTCGTACCGCGGCCAAAGTTCTGCAATCCAGTTTGTATTGGCCAACATTGTACAAAGATGCCCAAGACTTTTACAAGCAATGTGATCATTGCCAGAGGACGAGCAATATCTCTAGACGACATGAGATGCCGCTCCAGAACATCATCGAGGTGGAACTGTTCGATGTGTGGGGGATCGATTTTATGGGACCTTTCCCATCTTCATTCGAAACCTCTACATCTTACTTGCCGTCGACTACGTGTCTAAATGGGTTGAGGCAGCTACAGTTCCCAACAACGATTCCAAGACCGTGCAACGATTCTTGCAGAAAAACATATTTACACGGTTTGGAATGCCGAGAGCAATTGTCAGCGACGAAGGCAAGCATTTTGACAACAGACTAATTGCCAATATGTTGCAACGCTTCGGCATATCACACAAAATCGCCACGGCATATCACCCACAAACCAACGGGCAAGCAGAAATTTCCAACCGGGAGTTGAAGGGAATACTCGAGAAAGTTGTAAATCCTCTAGGAAGGATTGGTCATTAAGACTAGATGACGCACTTTGGGCATATCGCACTGCATTCAAAACACCCTTAGGTATGTCCCCCTTCCGACTTGTCTATGGTAAAACATGTCATCTACCGGTGGAAATCAAACACAAGGCATACTGGGCAATCAAGACCGTGAATATGGACTAGGAAAGTGCGGACAAAAGCGTTTGTTCGACCTCAACGAGATAGAAGAATTTCGTGCACTCGCCTATAACAATGCGAATCTACAAGGAGAAAACAAAGCGATGGCATGACAAGAAACTATTGTTGCGACAATTCACGCCAGGGCAACTAGTTCTCCTATTCAATTTTCAGCTAAAACTTTTCCGGGAAAATTTGAAATCAAGATGGTCGGGACCATTCGAAGTTGTCAAACCATTCTCCCATGGTGCTGTGATAATCAAGTCCATCTCTGACAACCATGAATTCAAAGCTAATGGACAAAGATTGAAGCACTACAATGGTGCCCATGTGGAACGTAACAAGGAAGTGGTCAATTTAGGAGATGCATGAGCATGCTCTCCCTTTGATATTAGTATTTTTATTTTATTTTTATTTTTTTTTTCGATTAAGTATTTAATTTATTTTATTTGATTTTTTTTATTTTTTTTTTCTGATTATTATATATATATATTTTAGGATAGATTTTTTTAATCCCTTTATACATCTTTATTTATTTTCTTTTATTAATTTAATTTTAATCCTTATTTGATTTGTCTTTGAATTGTAGGAAAAAAAGTTCAAGATAAAGAGGAATTCTAATCCAAGTAGGAAAACATCTTCAACAAGGAAACTAATGGGCTGAATCTAAGGCTTATATAAAGCCTCCAATTCACCCTAACCACAACCCCTTGTCGACAACTTCTACCTCACCCTAAACCCTTTTTCGTTTTCCCCTAATCCCACCCTCCTATCTTTTCTATAAAACCCATCACCCTTAACCTATTGCTACTTTCTATCTTGCAACTTTTTTAGTTTCTTTTCTTTGTTTTTACTCACAACCAAGATCATCCATGGCATCCAAGATTAAACCTTTAGTTCATCCAAGTTCCTCCAAAGAACCAAGATACAAGAAGTTTGCTACACGGTGGTTCAAGAAAGATTTCAATCCAAGTTTGAAAGCTAGAAGATTCATGAAGAACAAGGCTTTGAATACTCCAACTCTCATGAAGATTTGGCCTTGAACCATTCATCTCGAGAGGATTGCACATCAAAAGTGGCAAATCTTTTGCCATCAACCGAACCGGTAACATATCATGGGTAAGAGAATTCTATGCTCACTCACCTAACCCGGATAATCCTTATGTTTTTGTTCGTGACAAGGCCATACTCATAATTCCCGAAAGTGTCAACACCTTTTACGAGCTTTACATTGAGAAGGACGAGCATCAAGCCTTCGTTGATCAAATCACTCCTAAGCAACTCGACAAGGTGCTTCAAGAACTCACTCACCGGGAACTCATTGGAACGACGGTAAATACAAGGACACAGTAAATCGCCTTCGGCTTAAACCCGAGGCAAAACTATGGAATAAGTTTGTTAAAACTTCTTTAATGCCCACCACACACAATACTACCGTTGATATACCACGTCTTTTACTCATACATTCTATTTTGCATAATTGCATCATTAACATTGGAAAAATTATTTGTGATGAGATTTTTGTATGCAGCTCAAAAGATAAGGGTTCTGTTTTCTTCCCTTGCTTAATTTATAATCTTTGCAAGGAGATGCATGTCCCAAGTGAGTCCACCGATGAAAAGGCCCTACCAAAGTCCGGTTGGAATCAAGCACAAATTCAAAAGCTAATGGGAGAGGCACCGGGAAAATCTTCAACGCCTCCAATTACCACGGCAACTCCTGCCGCCCCGGCAATCCATAATGCCCAAGCACCTAACGCCAGGGCAACTCGGCCACCAACCCCGGGACACTTTGAAGTACTTTTGCACCCATTGGCAAGCCACCTAAGGCAAATTGAAGACCGACAACTAATGTTCATGCAGTACATGAAGGAGCACAACAATGCCATCACCCAAGTCATCCTAGAAAAGTACCTTGACAATCTCGTGCCATTCCCAATCTTTCCCGCCGAGATCCTTGCCCCGACAACCAATGAAGCAGTCACCACAGCAACCGCAACAGATGATACCGCGGCAACCTACATCGTGCACGCACAAGATGATGCCACGGCAACCAACCCTGAAGATGCCACGGCAACCAAAGCTAAAGACATCCTGGCAACCACTGCAAAAGCCAAAGGTAAAGCACCTATGCCCAAATCAACTCCTACGGAATCATTTTCTGATTTTTTAGATTCGAATGAGTCCTCCATTGAACCAACAAAGACCGCACCAATTGAATCCTCCAAGCGAAAAGCCAGTGACATTGATGAAGATGACGATGAGGACAACCCCGTACGAGGATCGATTCCACCACCGGCAACAAGAAACAACCATCGCGTTCAAGCAAGAGAATTAAGACATCGACCAAAAGGAAACTAATCATATACGATGATGAACTCTCGGAGTAAGTCCTCGTATGCTTTTTTATTTTTATTTTTATTTTTATTTTTTTGTTATTTTCATGCATGCATTGAGGATAATGCCTCACTCGAGTTTGGGGCGGATTGTTATTAGTAGTTACCATGTTTAGTTACATTCACTTAAGTATTACATTTAGGATACATAAATTGTTTGCCATGCCTTTAATTAGAACAAGAATTGCTTAGATTTGATGAATATCCGATGATGACTTTGCCAATGCACTTAATTGATAGAATTTTTATTCTAGGATAACCATGGAAAAACTTAGAATTTTACTATGATGCTAATTTTGATGAAACACAGTTGTGGTTTGATTGATTTAAGGAATTCTAGTGAATTTAGGTTGATAATTAACAAATTGGGGGATTAGAATAAAAATTGGATGAATGCTAGAGGTGCCCGAAATTGGCTCTAGCATGTGCTAAAAAAATTATCGCTAGAGGTACCCGAAACTGGCTCTAGTATGTGTTAAAAAACAATTGATCACTAGAGGTGCCCGAAACCGGCTGTAGTTGAATAAATTAACTTAAGAAAACTAAACACTAGAGGTGCCCAAAACTGGCTCTAGTTAAAACATGTTAAAAAGAACCCAATGAAGTAATTTGAAAACCTATTGTTTGCATAGAATCCGAAAAATCAACTTGCAGACAACTCCGCACACACTTACAAGCATTATAGTTTGATTCCAAGTAACTCCTAAGTTTTCCGAAAAATAAAAAGCCAATCATACTTTGTGCTCCGGTTCAGAGAATTGAAATCAAGTTCAAAGCTAAGTTTGTGAAAATTGAAGTCTTGGCAGGTAATTATGAGTTTGCATTGCTTGAGGACAAGCAATAGTTTGAATTTGGGGGTGTGATAAGTGTTTAAATGTACTATTTTTTTTTACCTTTTTTACTCATATTATTGTTAGACTTAGGCTCATATTAGTTGCATAGTTAGCCATTCATGCATTAATCCATGTTTCCTTCCATCGTTGAGCTTGATTACATAACTTGGTAGTTTTTGTGGAAAAGATGCTGCTTTGGTGTGCTTTGTGTGTGTATGTGCAGGATCACTTGCCAAAGCAAGGCTAGAGCTAGTTGCCAGGGCAATCCATGAAGGAGATGCCGAGCTAGTTGCCAGGGCAATGCATGAAGGAGACGCGAGCTAGTTGCCGGGCAATACATGAAGGAGACGCTGAGAGCCAGTTGCCATGGCAATTGTCGACAAGAGTAAAGGTGATATGGTAGTCGAAATTGATGACTAGACAAGCCCAAGATGACATGGAGCAAAGCCCAAACCCAAAGGAATTTGATTGCCATGCAGAGATTAAAGAAGAATTAAATTCCAAGAAGATATGAGAAGTTCTAGTAGGAATACAATTATAATAAAGAATTATATTCTTTAAAGTTAATTTAATTCCAACTTACCTTGCTCCTCAAAGAAGGACTTTGGCCTAGTCCTATAAATAGGAAGGAGATTTCGACAATCCATAGAGAGCAAGAGAGAGGAATTTCGACAAGTCCAAGGAGGGCAAGAGGAGCGAATTTTTGACAAGCATCTAGGGCAAGGAGGATTTCGACAAGCCTCCTTCTTCATCCTTTTCTTTCTTGTTCGATTGGGTTCATGCTAGGGATTGTTTATCTTGTGTTTCATTGGAACCTGGCCATGAACTAAATCTATTTGGCTATGGTTATTGTGTTTTGTGGTTGTGAGAAACTATTGGTTTTTGTTTAGGTAATAAGAGTTTGCACTTTTCTATTTCAAGGTTTATTTAGTCTTGGTTCTTATTCTTGTTTGCGAGTGAATTGGGAGAGGATCTCGTGATTTCATCTATTTATCTAATATCGGGAGAGTTATATTCAAGAAACGAATGAATATGATCTTTATTCAATCTATTGATGGTGAAGATTAATCCGGCTTAGGAATAAGTTAAGGATTTCAACGGCTAAGAGGAGCGCAAGATTGGTTGTTCTTCACCCTTGATTCACGCAGGGATGTATTATCAAGGCATGCACAAGTAGCTAGAGTTTCGACTTAGGGATAAGAAGAAACCATTAAAGAACACTCTACCGAACCTTGAAGGTTGCTGCCCAGAAGCCCAAGTAGTTGCCCAACTAGTCGCCCAGGCAACTGTCAATTAGTTGCCAAGGCAACCCCGTTGTCCAAGTTGCCACGGCAACTGAGTTGCCCGTGCACTCTTTTACCAAAACGATCCAATCGGCTATCACACCTCAACTCACGATAACCTGGCCTATCTCTCTCTCAATTGATCTTATCTATTCATTTACTTTATTTCTTTCCAGATTAGTTATTAGTTAAACTCCTATAATCCTTTACTTGTGTTTTTACTTTTTACAGTGCAAGAGACTAGATTCTTGAAGTGGCACCAATCCCTGTGGAGACGATATCTTTTATACTATAACTTGCGACGTGTATACTTGCACAATTGCGTAGCACTTATTATGCGCAACAATCTACTTGGTTTAGGTGGCTATAATCTGGATTTAAATGGTATGTTGGATGAAAATGGAAATAAACTTAGAGCAGCCTTGTTTTATACTAGTAATGGACTATTTGCTTAATAAAAAACCGGTCACATGTTTGTAAGTATAACATTAGTAAATCTAATTGTTTTAGGTGAGAAAGAATGGTATTTTGGGACTATTTTAATCCGATATGACAAATTGTGTACAAGCTGAACTATTTTGAATTGACTATGGGCAGTTTTGGGTTATTTTAATTGTATTATTGTTTGCTTATGAAATTGAGCTTGTTTTCGATTAGTTGGAGCAATAAAGGGACTGCGTTTTAATGATAAAATTGCATGTATAAGTTGGCTAGGCAGATTTGACTGAATTGAAAATAAGTAGTTTGATTTGAATGGTTTAGAGTATGTAAATATGAATTGTCCTTGTTTGGTATGTTGTGTGCTTAATGGGATAGTTTTGGGTGACCAAATGTGTGTGAGTAATTTGCTTTGCTTGGTGTATGTTTGAGGGATCAAATTGATTCTGGTATGTAATGTGTTTTTATGATACATAGAAACAAGGTGAAGCTAGGAATGAATCAGGATAAGTAGCAAATAGATAAGTGAGGATTCAGGTATCCCGTAACATTGGGATAAAAGGTGAGAGTAGTTTAAAGTTTCAGGTTGGGAGGAATCCATCCCGAGCCCCTTAATTTCTCTAATTTACTTACATGTTAAACAAGTTACGAAACCTTGTGCAATTAAGCCTTGAGATTTGAGGTAAGTACTTTTAATAAAAGTACCTTGTGTTATAAATGAGTAAATTGATGGCATTGTAGGTGCTTGCACTCTAGATTCAATCATGATTTGAACGAGATGTGTTACCTTTACTAAAGTTCATGATGTTAAATTAAAGGGGCTTGAATAATTTGATACTATTGCTAGCCTTGAAAAGTTAAAAGTGATTGATCTGTGTGATTTGTAATAAGGTATATATATATTAAGTTAAATGATCCAACTTAAAAGAACCTAAGGTTAATTGTAGTGCCATTCGAATACTTTAGAATGGAAGAAATGAATGATACCTATTTTATGTAGGCACAATGGGCATTTCATGATCCATTGCATGATTGATTAAAAACTAAGCCTTTGTGGCCTTGTTGATATGCATATGTGTAATACTCATCATGAATGCAAAATTTTACATGTGGTGAATATTATTTATCTCGAAAGGTATTATGCAATGTGATTTGATATTGACTAAAGGTCATGTTTAAAATGTTATTCACCAAACAAATAAATAAATGAGGAAAGTGTTGGTCTCGAGTCAGTCATAGGTACAATTGGCATGCCATAGAGCTCTCGAGCTCACTAGTCCGAACTACAGTCTGCATGTTGTTAAAGATCAAACGGTCTATCTGGTACTATATGTGTACCCGTGTTTTGGTATTATTTGTATACCCTTGTATTGGTACTTGGTGTACCCCTGTTTTGGTACTTTGTGTACCCCTGTTTGACATTGATTTTTGGATTCGTGTATCTTGGTTGTTGCTTGAATCTTAAGGCTAGATTAAAAGAAGTATAAAGGTGTATAAATTACCGAGAAGTTTAATCTGCTATGATTAAAATAAAAGAAGCCATAACTATTATGGTTGATGCCTTGATTAGATGCTTTTTGGACATGTTATGATACATGCTAGATTGAATACTTTCTTGTAGTTAAAGGCATGATAAGATACATGCTTAATGAAGCAGTCTTGCCATGGATTAAACTTAAGTGGATTGTTCTGTTGTGATTAAATTTATATACATGCTTAATGAAGCTGTCTTGCCATGGATTAAACTTAAGTGGACTGTTCTGTGGTGATTAAGTGTATATACATGCTTAATGAAGCTGTCTTGCCATGGATTAAACTTAAGTGGACTGTTTTGTTGTGATAAATGTATATACATGCTTAATGAAGCTGTCTTCCCATGGATTAAACTAAAGTGGACTGTTTTGTGGTGATTAAATGTATATAGATACTTAATGAAGTTGTCTTTCCATGGATTAAACTTAAGTGGATTGTTTTGTGGTGATTAAATGTATATACATGCTTAATGAAGCTGTCTTGCCATGGATTAAACTTAAGTAGATTGTTTTGTGTTGATTAAATGTATATACATGCTTAATGAAGGTGTCTTGCCATGGATTAAACTTAAGTGGACTGTTTTGTGGTGATTAAATGTATATGCATGCTTAATGAAGTTGTCTTGCGAAGGATTAAACTTAAGTGGATTGTTTTGTTGTGATTAAATGTATTTACATGCTTAATGAAGCTGTTTTGCCATGAAATGAACTTATATTGACAGATTTGACTATAATAAGTCACACTGTGACTTGTTTTTAATAGGTTAAGCATGCCTTATCACTACCCTATTTAAGTTCAAATCTGGTTGCAACTCAATGTCCTCCACTGGCATAACATGCGATGAATCTGACCGATAATTCTGCAACATCGACACATGAAACACATTATGAATCTTTTCCAACTTAGGAGACAACCTCAAACGATAAGCTACATGACCTACACGCTCCGCAACTTCATATGGCCCAATGAACCTCAAACTAAGTTTACCCTTAAGTCTGAACCACATCACATTCTTCCAAGGTGACACCTTTAAAAGCACATGATCTCCAATAGAATACTCAATCTCCCTACGCTTCAACTCTGCGTAGGATTTCTGACGATCTGAGGCTGCTTTCAAGCAATCACAAACAAGCTTTACTTTCTCGTTCGTGTATTTCAACACCTCATATGCTTCCATCTGTATACTATGTAACACCTCTAAACCGAGCCTAGATTTGTTACTACTATTTATGTTATTAACTGATTAGATTATGCCTCAACCTAAAGGAAGTTAGGGATTAAATTATGAACAATTAAAAGAGAAGTAATCAAATAACAAACAATTAAGGATTGGAATGTTAGGCTAAACAAATAAGCTTTCCGAATTAAAAGAAAGACATTCGAGTTATAGTGACTAGTTTGAATTGATCCCTAAATTGATTGATCAATTAAGAAGGGACCAAAATGAAAACTACAAGAGTGTAAGAATTTCATGATAAACAAATGGGAGTTTGAGGCTAGTACACATGGCATCTCTTGGCTTATCCTTGTAGGGAGGGATTGGTCATGTGTATTTACACTAACCAAAATACCATCTTCTTCCCTTGTTAATTTCCCTAAACCGAAATAGTGAGAGAGTTGAGAGAAAGTAAACAACTGGTCACCATAGGAGCATATTGGAGCTCAAATTATTGCATGAAACTTGTGGGAAATTAGGTAATGTTCAATTTTATGAATTCCTTGTTGATTTTGGAATGCTATGAACTAAATTGTTTAAGAAAGAATTAACCCTATTTTTGGAAGTTAATATTTGAGTTATAGTCTTGTATGTGTTCTTAAAAAATTAACCGATTGATTACATGTTAGTGTTAATTGTTGTTACACTCAAATGGGTAATTAGAATTGAGGAATTGATTAGCTCAATTGCTGGAAAATGAGTATATATTGGTTGAATTGGTTAAGACTAGATAATGGATTGCTCAATTGATGAATTAGAAGAATGTTACTGAGCAAATGAATTAATTCGAACATAATGAATAATTGCTCTACCTTTCACATGTTAAATACATAATTGGACTGACCTAAATTGTAAGAAAATGTATATGAATTGAATTAAAATGTTAGAAATCTTGTTTAAATGAATTATGAAGCTTAAAACTTGACCTAGTATAATCTGCCCAGAAAACTCTGTTTTGGGCAGCAACTTCAAAAATTCACCATAAATTGTGTAGGTCAAAATTAAAGCTAAAATTTATATGGAATGGACTTTATCATGTATATTTTCATTAGGAGAAAACATAATTGAATTCTGGATAATGGAGTAAAATCTGGAAATGAAAATCCTTGGACAGCGCAAACTGTCCAGTAATGCAATTGCCCTATCTTTGAACAAAAACTGTATTAATTGGCAAAGCATGATAATACAAGGCCTATACCGTTAGAAAGAGGATTAAATAATATTTTTAATGGTGTAAACTAATCGAAATTCTGACGTACAGAATAAAAGTTATACATGATTAAGTGAGTAGAGTACAAGTTGCCTAGCAGCAGTATTATAGGCAATTCAGGACAGTTTTGAAAACTATTTTGTAAACAGTTTTGGGACAGTGGTTACTGCCCTGTTTTATATGAATTAGAGTATAGACAAGTGTATTTATGTGTAGTAAATAATATATATGAACATGCTGCCATATTTGTATATGTTGTGTACTAGTAATATTGCCTTGGTTGAATGATTATATGAACTTGTTTTAATATGCATTTACTTGTGTAATGTGTTAGAACCATGAGTGAACTTGGTGGAAGAGGAAAGGGTGGAACATCATAAAGCTAAGAACAAAGGAGTGTGGATCAAGACTAGCTAGCTTGGGGGAGTATTGTGAGTGTAGTTATTTCTAAGGTTAGGACTAGGTCCTAACCAATGCATGCATGTCTACATTCTTGTAATGTTTAAATGGACCCAATATGGACTTGGCCTAATAAGGGGAGTATGATTAAATTAATGCATGAAATTTGATCACATCCTTGAATTCATGTATAATTCGATTGATAAGCATATTTAAGTGGTAACATTGGTGCTTGCATGTGTGATATGGCATGTGATCGAATACTTAGAGAAATTGCTTGAAATGTTTTCCCAAATTGATGAAATGAATACATGATAATTACATGATATGTGAGCTATGGCTCAATTGGCCTAAGGTTATATATTTCATTATAATTCTTACCTTTCGAATCACATCATATCGGATAGCAAATTGAGCCTTAGCTCCACATAACATATCATATCATATCACGGCATATTCGTATCAAATTCACATATAACATAATTCAAGCATCGAATACGAGCTTACACATGACAACCATACCGAAAACTTACCATGCTTACCATTAGCATCCACACAAGCTTGCTCTACTTGAGCCTTTAAACAAAACGCAAATTGTAACACAAAACGAATGCAACGGGATAGCACCTTGTCTATCCCTTGACACCACTACACTCACCTAGTACACGAAAGCTTTTAGGGTTCTCAAATTTTGATTCATTTGCTCCTAGACTTGATTGGGGATGATGGATTAGTTTCCTTCAATTCTTGAGCTAGGAAATAACACAAGGAATCGTCAACATAACGACATCAACACTCATTTCAAAGATTAGGCTTAGTAATTCGACTTGAAATTAAACTCCAAATATTCATGGAATTCAGTAATTGATTGGGGGTTTTTTAATTACCCAATCGATAGCTATGGAACGATACCCTTGAATCAAAGAAAACTTGGACTTAAGAGGCTCAATAGGAGAGGTGTATGCTTGAGTTCAACGAAGAAGACAACAATGGAGGTGTGTGCTTGTTTTGCAAGACAATGGGGATTTTGGTTTTCAGTGGATATCATGGACAAGGAAGAAGCTTTTTTTCTAAATCCTCTTAAAGGTGCTTATAATCTCAATCATTTCCCACCTTTAAAGGAGCGAATGGAAAACTTTCCTATACCTAAGGGTTTGTTTAAACTAATAATAACATCTTTTCCCAATCATTTCTCACCTAATGGCATTGGATGACTAATTGTCGTTTTTTCAGATCAATTCTACGTGAAGGGAGGCAAGCAAGGTGTTGACTCAACACCCTATTTTCCATCTCTTTCAATTTAGTCACCAAAATAGATTTCTGCAGAGACCCGTATTGATACACCTTATGGCCGTATCGATACGATTAAGCTAAAATAGGTATGTTAGTTATGGAAAGTTAGGTCGTATCGATAATGGTATTACCGTATCGATACGCAAGATTTAGATTTCACATTTCACCTTAAAATTTCTCAAAATAAGGTTCAATAGCTCAAATTAAAGCCCACATAACTTCATTACTTCAAAAGGGTTACAAAGATCAAACGATTACATTATCTGAGCATGTCCGATTCAAAATTTCTGGTCACCAGAACCAAATTTTGACTAGGCTGGTTTTATGGATTTGACAACTTTCTCCCCTTAAGAAAATTCATCCTGAAATTTTCACTCTAGATGAACAAATGGGGGTACTGCTTTTGCATTGTCTCTTCCAATTCCCACAGTGCTTCCTCAACTGAATAACTTCTCTAAAGGACTTTTACTAAGGGCACAAATTTGTTTCAAATCTTATTGACTTCTCGTGCGAGGATCTACATAGGTTCCTCCTTGTACGTTAGATTGTATTGAATCTCCATAGACTCTGGCTCGATCATATGGGTGGTGCAACATCCTAAAATTGGCCTATGAGTGTTACGACTATCTACACTATTGGCTAATTGAATTATGAGCTAATCAAATTGAAGAATGAAGAACATTAGCCATCCTTAAGATCAAATAAGTGAAATTAGAACCAAATTAAATTGAAATTAAAACTAGAAGGCTTAAATAGAAGGATGAAATTGTGAACATGCAAAACTATAAAGTTTACATGCAGATTGAATGCAAATTAAAGGCCTTGACAAATGTTCTCAATTGATGAGAACATGTGCCACGTGAGTAGATGACTCACGATAGCCTTGAGGGAATAATGAACAAAAAAATCATCATCTTCCTCCCAAAATTATCACCATAACCGAGTGTTGAGAGAGAAAGGGAGGGAGAGTAAGCTTCACATATCACCTTCAATTAAAGTCTCTTGATTTACCTTTTATCAAATTAGCTTGGGGAAGGTATAATCCTGAACTCTTACATGTTATAGAACGGTTGAATCTTGAGATTTTGATGTTCTTGCTGCCTAGATTGATTAGGATGATTGTTATGTATGCTAGGATCATGTTAGCTTCTAGTAATACTTGAAATTGTGAATGCTAGTGTAGTACCCTAAATCCTAGCCTAGAAGTATTGAAACTAATTGCTTAAGTTGATAGCTTAATTGAACCTAGAATCTAAGGTAATTAGATCAATTAAGGACTTAATTAGAAGAATGAATGAAATAAGTGACCAATTTAAAGTGACTAAATTGAATTAAATAGTAAATAGAGAGATTGCATGCTAAACTTTTACCTTTCCACGTTTGCCCTTGATTAATTCTATGACTAATAACAAATTAAGGCTAAGATAGTAAATTCCTCAATCCATTAAAATGGATGTCATCTTCATCCATTCTCTTCATTATGCCGAATTGAAGAGGGAAATTAGGGAGAGAGGGAAATTGAGAGATCAGACATTGATTGAAGAGAAATTAAGCTTGCATGCATAGGATTTTGTAAGGAAATTAAAGCTAGAAGCAAAGTAAGTATGATTCTATTCTTGTTCAATCGACTAGGCAGCTATACTTATTGACTTGGGCTGTTTTGATGATTGTAGATGAAATTAACTAGTGAATATGTTGTTAGATGATTGAATTATTGTAGGATTATGTAAATTTGGATAATGAACACTAGGTATTATGTTGGAATTGTGTAAACAATGAATTGGTAACCTAGTATGCTAACCAAATAGTGTAAAAATGCTTAGAACCACTTTAGAAATGTTGTTCATATAATTAATTGAATAGATGATGTTATGAGCAAATATAGAAAATTTTGATGTAGGTGAAAGTTGCTGGAAATTGAGTTAACTACTGAATTGAGATATTGGATTGATGAAAAAGATGTTAGATTTCGTAAAATGGAGGTTGAGAGTGAAACTGGTCACATAGAAGGCTTAATTGATAAAATATGGACTGTTTTGAACAAATTTGTAAATTACGGATTGAATTGGATAAGTCTAAGGGCTGGTAATGTTAGCTAAAAATAGGGGAGGACTTGGGAGAAAAGTTTAATAAGTTGAATGGCTTAATTAATGGCTAAATAGATGGTTTAAAGTGGTGATTTGACAGAATAAGCGAATCTGGACTAATCTGTAAAATTTGCTAATTTGAGGACCTAGATGTACTAATTAGGGGCCAACCTTAACTTGTAAGGACAGGGGGAAATTAGGGGAATCAATGGTAAAAAATACTAAAATTAACTAGAAAGGGTCCTAGGATAAAAAGCTCACCAAATTGGATTAAACTACAAGCTGGCAGAATAGGCACATGAAAATTTACTTGACTTTAAATGGAAAACTGTATTGATCTAGAAAGGCTAAAAGTATGAGCCATACATGGTTGAAAAGATTATTAAATTAGCTTTCCAATGGTGTAAACAAATCAAAACTATGAAGTATGGATTAAAAGATATGACCATTTAAAGGGACAGTGTACAAACTGCCAGGCAGCAGTATCCTGGGCAGTTTGGGACTGTTTTTGCACCTAGAAGCAAACTGTTTCCAAAATAGTTTTGGGACATTGTAATCTGTCCAATTATGTTCTAAAATGAGGTAATAACAATATAGAGATGAACAAGTGAGAAATGTTTAAAATAAAGCATTAAAACAGTTGTTAAATGTTATGTACAAATGTGGTAACATTATTACTATATATGTGTGACATTATGTGCATGTTTTGATGAATTGTATGTGTTATGCTTCCTAGACCAAGGGCAGCAAGTTGTGGAAGAGGAAGAAAAGAGTGAACATCCCAAAGCAAGAGGCAAAGGGATTTGGATACAAGACAAGTGATTAGCTAGGAGTATTGTGAGTGTAACCTTCATTAGGGTTGGGACGTAGGTCCTAACCAATCTTGCTATTGTGTTAATTCAATGACATTGCCATGTAACATGACCTAATATATATTTTGCCAATTAAGGAAAGAATGATATGAATGACAACTTGTTTGATGTCATGTTCTACTTGTTTACTTGATTGTTAAGCAAATGAAATGAAATGCTTGACATGCTGCAATGCTTATGCCAAAGGTAAGAAATGTCATGCTTGCTTGGAGAATAAGGTACGCACATTGCATACATATGAATGTGTTTGTGATTGATATGCATGAATTGTTTGAAATGAAATGAACAATGTTACCACCTTGTGTTCATGCCATTCGAATGGCATGGATAAACTTGTCTTGGGAGTTAAGACTCCATAAGCCTAAGGGCTTGGCCTTTGAATGGCATAATCATGTCTTGATTAATGAATTGTATAAAGCTTGAATGAACTTGATAATCAAACAACCTTGGTAGATAGTTTGGATAGATATGAGGGCATGCCTTAGAATCTAGAGCTCATATTGGCACTACGGTACATATTGGAACTATGGTGCATATTGGCACGACGGTGCATTTTGGCACTACGATGCATATTGGCACTACGGTGCATATTGGCACGACGGTGCATATTGTTGAAGATCTGATTATCTAGTGAACTAATTACCAAGGGTGTTGTAATATGAATTATTAACTTGAAATGAACATTGTTTTCTTGGATGTGTGATGTGAACATTACTTGTTTTGTAAGATTCTTGAATGAACTTCCTTGTCTTGAAAGATAACACATGAATGATTGTATAACTTGTTACTTCCCATGAAAGAAATGCATAGATGATGTTTATTGTGTAAGAATGTCTACTTGGTACTTGGTGTATTTGATTGCTTGTCTTCTAAGAAATAATTCAAATAACTTGATGTAATCATATGATGATGATGCTATGTTGTAAATGTGAGTTGTATGCTTTTCTATGCCTACTCCTTGAATTCGAATGACATGTGATTTGTAGTGATGATCTTGAATCCTAGAAATACTTGTACACTTGGATAAGTAAACTTGGAAATTTGTTAGACTTAGTGTTACCTCACTAAGTACACAACTTGTACTTACCACTCTACTCTTCATTCTTCCCATAACAGATTAAAGACACTTTCAAGAGGATCCCTTAAGCTCGAAGCAACGTTTTGAAGCAAGCTTGAATGTATGATTTCATACTCTTTGTATGCTCCTAGTTTGGTGGCAATAGAACTTGAAAATATTTAGCCTTGATCATGCATTTTGTTGTATGTTTAAGACTTGTAATTATGTAATGTTCTTGTTGGGACTATCATGTAACCAACTTTGATACCTCGAATTATGTATATATATGATTATCTTGATATGTATATATAAGTATGTTGCTGCGCAAATTGTGAAAGTAATTCAATGATTGTTGAAACCTTGTATCCTTCGAATACTAAACCAATATTCTATGATCACACATTTGTTCTTGTGGCCATTGGTAAGAATCGGCATTGCTTTATGAATTGGAGCTAAGGTATGTAAAAGCATGCATTAACAATGTTACTAGCTAAGGATGCCATTAAATAGTATGTATTGCTTGAAAAAGAAACAAATGAAATGTGTTAAGTGACCACCTTGTTATTCGAATAGGGTATATGAACATGTCATAAGTATGTAAGTTGGGTCATGACTAATAGTAACCTATTGTGAAGTATGCCATACTTGTCATTGATATTCGAATGGTGTATGTGTGTTGAAATGGAATGGTAAATTGTAATATGATAGTGGTAACTTAGGATATAAGTATGAAATGAAACAAATTAGTGCCTATATTAGCATGCTAAGTATGTTTGTTTTAAATGTTTTGTATTGTTGTGTTTGGATTACTTGCGATGCAAGTTATCTATGTCGAGGTTACTTGTTGAACAAGTAACCTATCTCTTGCTTTGTTCTCGCCTCGGTAATGCTCATGAACCGAATTACGACTAACCCGGGGATGAGGTGTTATATTCATTGGTAATCAGAGCTTTTTAGTCGGTTCTAGGACTAAACTAAGCTCACTTGCATCATATAGGACATTGTGCCACCTGGGAGACTTGATATTAGCTTGTATTGTTGCTTAAATGTGAAAACTAAAACTCTTTTTGTTTTGATTAAACTAGAATGTTAGAAACGAGACTTGCTCGGGATGACGAGAGTCCAGTAGGCTCCTCTAACGAAGGAGGCAGCGTGAGGATAGAGCAGAATCCTCTACAATAGCAAGCTCAGCCTCGAGCTCAGGCCGCAACTCAACAGGAAGCCCCGACTGTAAATCCTGTACAACATGAGTGCTTGTTAAGCATGAAAGAGAAGTTTGATCATCTCGTATCCACCCTAAAGAGAGAACATCTGATTCCACCTCCTGCTCCTATAGTAAGTCGAGCCCCTATTGACAATTTGGCTCAACATCGAGCCTATACCTTCACTGGCACCGATGAGGCTAATACTAAAGTAGCCGAGTACTGATTAGAGGCCAGTACTCGCATTCTGACTAAACAATTGCCATGTCCTGAGGAGCATAAACTCGAGCATGCCATCGCTCTGTTGGAAGACAAAGTAGTGAGCAGGTGGGAAACCACTACCTTGATTGCTCATGTGGAGTCTATCACTTGGAAGTTCTTCCTCGATTAGTTCAGGAAGAAATATATCAGCGAACAATATCTGGCCGAGCACTGAAAGCGATTCTTATATCTTAAACAAGCTGGCTGACCTATAGAGCAATACGTGAGCAACTTTTGCAAGTATGGGTTTAAATATATCAAAATCGAGGCCGCCAAGTGTTGAATGTTCATCGACGGGCTAAATGATGAATTAAGCCCTATATTCATTGCTCTGGGTATCACCGACTTCAAAAATTTGGTAAACCGGCCTCGGAAAGACGCACGAGCGGACACTCCTAGAAGGAAAAACTACCCAAGAACGATGACAAACAGCACTGGTAGTTAAAGAAGTCCAAACACTCCAAGGGACACTCTGCGAACTATACCCCTAATCAGAAGAGTAATTACATCCCAAGACCTCAAACAGTTGTAAAGACTTCATCCCTGTTGTTTCTATTGATAGCACGAGGAATTAGGCTAAAGCTAATCAATACCCTATTTGCAAGTTCTGCCATAAACATCATACTGGCCAGTGCAGAGTTCAACAGAATCTATGCTACTCATGTGGAGCCTCTAATCATTATATCCGGGATTGTCCCCAGAATCCCAACAAGGCTTCGAATCGAGCTTCTGCAATTGCTAGCTCAGCTCCTCCTAACTGAAACAAAGCACCTAGACAAGCTCAGTCCGGGAATCAGGGGAAACAGAAGGGCCCCTATTCGAATGTTCAGACTCATCAAGATTTTTGAGCCCTTGCTCATATGTACCACATTCGTGGTAAAGATGATCAAGAAGATCTCGATGTTATCGCAGATACCGTTGAGTTAAATTCCAGTCTCGCATATGCTTTAATTGATTCAGGATCTACCTATTCATTTGTTTGCTCTGCCTTGATCAACAAGCTAAAATTAAAACCCGAAACTATTAAATCAAATCTTATAGTTTTGATTCTGTTAGGGGAAAAGCACCCATTAACTTGCGCCACAAGCAGGCTCCCTTAACCATTTCGAATGTCCCCTTTCCTATTGATCTCTATGTCTTGCCATTTTATGAATTTGATTTGATATTAGGGTTAGATTAGTTAAGTAAACACGAGGCCTGGGTAGGTTGCCAAAATAGGAGACTGTATCTCCAAGCTTTAGGGAAAAAATCCATTCTCTTAATAGACAAGAAACCAACCTCAATCTTGGCTAATATGATTGTTCAAGATGAAATTGAATTTGGTTTGCCTAGCATGCTTGTTGTTTCTGAATTCATTAATTTTTTTCCCGAGGAACTCCCTGGTGTTCCTCCAACCAGAGAAGTAGAGTTCGGGATTGAAGTTTAGCCTCGAACAGCTCCGGTGTCCATTACACCCTATAGAATGGCACCTGTCGAGCTGAAAAAATTAAAGAAGCAACTTTAGGAATTGTAAGATAAAGGTTCATACGGCCTAGCACTTCTCCCTAGGGTGCTCTAGTTCTGTTTGTAAAGAAGAAATACGGGACTATGTGGCTTTGTATTGACTATTGTTAGCTAAACAAGCTCACTATCAAGAATCGCTATCCCCTACCCAGAATTGAAGATCTTTTTATCAACTCAGGGATGCTTCCGTATTCTCTAAGATCGACCTTCAATTGAGGAACTATCAAATGTAAGTGAAAGAACAAGACGTGCTCAATATAGCCTTTCGTACTCGATATGGCCACTTCGAATTCCTCGTAATGACATTCAGGTTAACGAATGCTCCAGCTGCTTTCATGGATCTCATGAATCAGGTATTCAAGCACTATCTTGACAAGTTCGTGGTCGTATTCATCAACGGCATCTTGGTCTACTCTCAGAATAAGGAGGAACATGCCAAACACCTCCGAATAGTCTTGCAAACACTCCGAGAACATCAATTGTATGTCAAGTTCTCCAAATGTGAATTATGGTTACCAAAAGTTTCTTTCCTCGGCCACGTTATCTCGGCTGAGGGAATCAAAGTCGATCCAATCAAGATTTAGTCTATTATAAATTGGACACCTCTGAAGAATGTAAGCGAGGTCCAAAGCTTTCTCAGTTTAGCTGGGTATTATAGAAAGTTTATTAAGAGCTTTTCCTTCATTGCCAAGCCTTGCTAAGCTTACCCGCAAAGATACGCCTTTTGTTTGGTTAGAGAACCAACAACGAATAAGAATTGTGCCTAAAATACATGTAACCATTGAAATTGAGTCTTTCTTAGCTTGTAACAAAGCATTTGAATAATGCCTTTTCTTCAAGAAAAATTACAAACAATGCCTTGTTATGCAAGTAACAATTTGAATAGTGCCTTGCATTGCAAGAAATCTATTTAAAATCATTCTAATGTCATTGTTAATTCTTTCATAGCTACTACGGCTATCAATGCTCATTTTCGACTATCCAAGGGCCAAAAATTCCTGTCTAAACTTAAAGTTCAATCCAATCTTGTCCCGAGGATCAAAGAACTTCAACAAGTTAATCCAGATCTTCAGAAAATCATGTTTAAGCTTGCTTCTGAGTCTAGATCTGACTTCTCCATAAAGTCAAATGGACTCCTCTATTTCAAAGATAGAGTTTGTGTTCCTAACAACGAACAATTGAAGCGGGAAATGTTACAAGAAGCACATCAAAGTTCTTTCTCGATCCACCCTGGATCAGTTAAGATGTACAATGACCTAAAGCCACTATACTGGTGGCCAGACATGAAATATGCAATCACGGACTTCGTATCCAAGTGTTTAACTTGTCAAAGAGTCAAAGCCGAGCATCAAGTCCCTACTGGACAGCTCCAACCTATTGAACTTCCCAGTCGAAGTGGGATGGAATTACTATGGACTTTATCACTAGTCTTCCTTCTACTATAAGAAAGAATGATGTTGTATGGGTGACTGTTGATAGATTCACTAAATCTACTCACTTCATCCTTGTTCGTATGAACATGAGCTTGGAAACCCTAGCCGAGCTGCACATCCGTGAAGTGATTCTGTTACACGGTGTACCTACAGGAATCATCTCCGATCGTGACCCTGATTCGCTTCTCAAATTCTCTGGAAAAAGCTCTAGGAGAAAGTACTCAGATATGCTACGAGCTTGTGTTATCGACTTTGGGAAGAATTGGGAGAAATCCCTACCTCTTGTAGAGTTTGCCTACAATAATAGCTATCAACCTTCTATTCAAATGGCACCATTTGAAGCTCTACATGGTAGAAGATGTAGAACTCCTCTATGATGGTCCGAATTGGGAGAGAACAAGATTTTAGGACCTCAATTGCTTCGAGAAACCGAAGAACAAATCAAGATCATTTACGATCGATTGAAGGCAGCTTTCGATAGACGGAAAGCGCATGCTGGCTTGAAAATGAGAGACATCCAGTGTGCTATTGGAGACAAAGTCTTCCTAAAGGTCTCACCTTGGAAGAAAGTACTTAGATTTGGAACAAAAGGGAAGCTCAGTCCCCGATACATCGGACCATTTAAAGTTGTTGAAAGAATTGGTCCAGTGGCCTATCGACTAGCTCTTCCTAGATAGTTCGATAGAATACACAATGTCTTCCACGTTTCAATGTTCAAAAGGTATCGATCTAATCCTTCACACATCCTTGAGCCCGAAGAAGTAGAATTGAATCCCGATCTATCCTATGAGGAAGAACCAATTCAAATTCTTGATAGGGAAGTCAATAGACTTCGGAACAAGAACATCTCCCTAGTGAAGGTATTATGGAGAAATCACAAGGTAGAAGAAGCAACTTGGGAGCCTGAGGATACAATGAGAAAGCAATATCCTCACTTGTTCAATTCACGTAAAAATTCAAGGATGAATTTTTCTTTTTAAGGAGGGGAGAGTTGTAATACCCTAAATCCTATCCTAGAAGTATTGAAACCAATTGCTTAAGTTGATAGCTTAATTGAACCTAGAATCTAAGCTAATTAGATCAATTATGGACTTAATTAGAAGAATGAATGAAATAAGTGACCAATTTAAAGTGACTAAATTGAATTAAATAGTAAATAGAGAGACTGCATGCTAAACTTTTACCTTACCACATTTGCCCTTGATTAATTCTATGACTAATAACAAATTAAGGCTAAGATAGTAAATTCCTAAATCCATTAAAATGGATGTCATCTTCATCCATTCTCTTCATTATGCTGAATCGAAGAGGGAAATTAGGGAGAGAGGGAAATTCAGAGATCAGCCATTGATTGAAGAGAAATTAATCTTGCATGTATAGGATTTAGTAAGGAAATTAAAGCTAGAAGCAAAGTAAGTATGATTCTATTCTTGTTCAATCGACTAGGCAGCTATACATATTGACTTGGGCTGTTTTGATGATTGTAGATGAAATTAACTAGTGAATATGTTGTTAGATGATTGAATTGTTGTAGGATTATGTAAATTTGGAGAATGAACACTAGGTATTATGTTGGAATTGTGTAAACAATGAATTGGTAACCTAGTATGCTAACTGAATAGTGTAAAAATGCTTAGAACCACTTTAGAAAAGTTGTTCATATAATTAATTGCATAGATGATGTTATGAGCAAATCTCAAAAAATTTGATGTAGGTGAAAGTTGCTGGAAATTGACATAACTACTGAATTGAGATATAATATTGATGAAAAAGATGTTAGATTTGGTAAAATGGAGGTTGAGAGTGAAACTGGTCACATAAAGGCTTAATTGATAAAATAGGGATTGTTTTGAACAAATTGGTAAATTCGGGATTGAATTTGATAAGTTTAAGGGCTGGTAATTTTAGCTAAAAACAGGGGAGGACTTGGGAGAAAAGTTTAATAAGTTGAATCGCTTAATTAATAGCTAAATAGATGGTTTAAAGTGATGAATTGACAGAATAGGTGAATCTGGACTAATCTGTAAATTTTGCTAATTTGAGGAACTAGATGTACTAATTAGGGACCAAACATAACTTGTAAGAACAGGGAAAATCAGGGGAATCAATGGTGAAAAGGAATAAAATGAACTAGTAAGGGTCCTATGATAAAAAGCTCACTAAATTGGATTAAACTACAAGCTGGCAGAATAGGCACTGGAAAATTTACTTGACTTTAAATGGAAAACTGTATTTATTTAGAAAGGCTAAAAGTATGATCCATACATGGTTGAAAAGATTATTAAATAAGCTTTCCAACGGTGTAAACTAATTGAAATTCCGACGTACGGATTAAAAGATATGACCATTTAAAGGGACAATGTGCAAACTGCCAGGCAGCAGTGTCCTGGGCAGTTTGGGACTGTTTTTGCACCTAGAAGCAAACTGTTTCCAAAACAGTTTTGGGACATTGTAATCTGTCCAATTATGTTCTAAAATGAGGAAATAACAATATAGAGATGAACAAGTAAGAAATGCTTAAAAGAAAGCATAAAAATTAGTAGTTAAATGTTAGGTACAAATGTGGTAACATTATTACTATATATGTGTGACATTATGTTAATGTTTTGATGAATTGTATGTGTTATGCTTGCTAGACGAAGGTCAACAAGTTGTGGAAGAGGAAGAAAAGAGTGAACATCCCAAAGCAAGAGGCAAATGGATTTGGATACAAGACAAGTGATTAGCTAGGAGTATTGTGAGTGTAACCTTCCTTAGGGTTGGGACGTAGGTCCTAACCAATCTTGCTATTGTGTTAATTCAATGACATTGCCATGTAACATGACCTAATATATATTTTGCCAATTAAGGAAAGAATGATATGAATGACAACTTGTTTGATGCCATGTTCTACTTGTTTACTTGATTGTTAAGCAAATGAAATGAAATGCTTGACATGCTGCAATGCTTATGCCAAAGGTAAGAAATGTCATGCTTGCTTGGAGAATAAGGTACGCACATTGCATACATATGAATGTGTTTGTGATTGATATGCATGAATTGTTTGAAATGAAATGAACAATGTTACCACCTTGTGTTCATGCCATTCGAATGGCATGGATAAACTTGTCTTGGGAGTTAAGACTCCATAAGCCTAAGGGCTTGGCCTTTGAATGGCATAATCATGTCTTGATTAATGAATTGTATAAAGCTTGAATGAACTTGATAATCAAACAACCTTGGTAGATAGTTTGGATAGATATGAGGGCATGCCTTAGAATCTAGAGCTCATATTGGCACTACGGTACATATTGGAACTATGGTGCATATTGGCACGACGGTGCATTTTGGCACTACGATGCATATTGGCACTACGGTGCATATTGGCACGACGGTGCATATTGTTGAAGATCTGATTATCTAGTGAACTAATTACCAAGGGTGTTGTAATATGAATTATTAACTTGAAATGAACATTGTTTTCTTGGATGTGTGATATGAACATTACTTGTCTTGTAAGATTTTTGAATGAATATCCTTGTCTTGAAAGATAACACATGAATGATTGTATAACTTGTTACTTCCCATGAAAGAAATGCATAGATGATGTTTATTGTGTAAGAATGTCTACTTGGTACTTGGTGTATTTGATTGCTTGTCTTCTAAGAAATAATTCAAATAACTTGATGTAATCATATGATGATAATGCTATGTTGTAAATGTGAGTTGTATGCTTTTCTATGCCTACTCCTTGAATTCGAATGACATGTGATTTGTAGTGATGATCTTGAATCCTTGAAATACTTGTACACTTGGATAAGTAAACTTGGAAATTTGTTAGACTTAGTGTTACCTCACTAAGTACACAACTTGTACTTACCACTCTACTCTTTATTCTTCCTATAACAGATTAAAGACACTTTCAAGAGGATCTCTTGAGCTCGATGCAATGTTTTGAAGCAAGCTTGAAAGTATGATTTCATACTATTTGTATGCTCCTAGTTTGTTGGCACTATAACTTGAAATATTTAGCCTTGATCATGCATTTTGTTGTGTGTTTAAAGACTTGTAAATATGTAATGTTCTTGTTGGGCCTATCATGCAACCAACTTTGATACCTTGAATTATGTATATATATGACTATCTTTATATGTATATATAAGTATGTTGCTACGGAAATTGTGAAAGTAATTCAATGATTGCTGAAACCTTGTATCCTTTGAATACTAGACCAATATTGTATGATCACACATTTGTTCTTGCGGCCATTGGTAAGAATCGGCATTGCTTGATGAATTGGAGCTAAGGTATATAAAAGAATGCATTAACAATGTTACTAGCTAAGGATGCCATGAAATAGTATGTCTTGCTTGAAAAAGAAACAAATGAAATGTGTTAAGTGACCACCTTGTTATTCGAATAGGGTATATGAACATGTCATAAGTATGTAAGTTGGGTCATGACTAATAGTAACCTATTGTGAAGTATGCCATACTTGTCATTGATATTCGAACGGTGTATGTGTATTGAAATGGAATGGTAAATTGTAATATGATAGTGGTAACTTAGGATATAAGTATGAAATGAAACAAATTAGTGCCTATATTAGCATGCTAAGTATGTTTGTTTTATATGTCTTGTATTGTTGTGTTTGGGTTACTTGCGTCGCAAGTTATCTATATCGAGGTTAATTGTTCGAAAAGTAACCTATATCTTGCTTTGTTCTCAACTCGGTAACGCTCCCGAACTGGATTACGGCTAACCTGGGGATGGGGTGTTACAGCTAGTAGCTAAATTGTTAATGAGTGTATATGGCTGAAAACAGTCTTGATTAGGGAATCAAGACTGTTTTACTAGTGAAAATGTTCAAGCAAGCTAATTGAATGCAATGCCCTGATTTGGTCACATTGCTAGATGAACTGAGGATTGATTAGAGTAGATAACTTGCTGGAAAATGAATGCACCTAATTGGATTAGTTAAAACTAGGTAATGGACTGCTCAAATGGTGAATTAGAAGTATAATGTTGATCAAATAGATCAAATTGAATTTAACATGATAATGCCCTATTTTAAGCATATTGCTAGGTGAATTAGACTGACATAGCCATGTAAAAACATTAAAATAAGTTGAATTGCCATGTTAGAACCTTGTTTAGATGAGTTATGAAACTAGAAACCCAACCTAGTGTATTATGCCCAAAATACTCTATTTTGGGCAGCAAATTTGAAAAATCACCATAAATTGTATAAACGGAATTTAAGGCTGAAAATTTTATGGACAATGCCTTGACATGTCTAAAATCATTAGGAGGAAACAAAACTGAATTGTGGATTGTAGAGAAGAAACACTAAGGATAGTGCAAACTATTCAGTGTAGCAAATTGCCCTGTCTTTATGTTAAAAACTGTATTAATTGTCAAAGAACTAAAATGCAAGGCCTATATGGTTAGAAACACAGTTAAGTTAGCTTTCCAACGGTGTAAACCAAATGAAATTCTAACATACGGAATGAAAGTTATACATGTTTAAGAGAACATAGTACATGCTGCCTAGTAACAACAGTTTAGGTAATTGTACACTGTTTTGTGGCAGTTTGTAAACAGTTTTGTGGCAGTTTGTAAAGTGTTTTGTAAACAGTTTTGGGACATTGTTTTCTGCCCTATTTTACATGAATTAAAGTATAGATAAGTGTAGTTATGTATAGTAAATAATGTATATGAACATGCAGCCAGATTTGTATGTGTTATGTACTTGTAACATTGCCTTGATTAAATGATTATGTGAACTTGTTTTAACATGTGTATACTTGTGTAATGTGTTAGAACCAGGAATGAACTTGGTGGATGAGGAAAGAGTGTAACATCCTAAAGCCAAGAACAAAGGAGTGTAGATCCAAGACTAGCTAAGCTTGGAGTATTGTGAGTGTAGTTGTTTCTAGGGTTTCTAGGGTTAGGACTAGGTCCTAACCAATGCTTTCATGTCTATATTCTTGTAATGTTTAAATTGACTTAATATGATCTTAATCTATAAGGGAAGAATTATTAAAGTAATGCATGAAACTTGATCATATCCTTGAATGCATGATTAATTCGAATGTTTAAGCATGTTTAAGTGGTAACATTGGTGCTTGTATGTGTGATGTGGCAAGTGATTGAATGTTAAAGAACTTGCTTGAAATGATATCCCACTTGATGAAATGAACACATGAGAATTACATGATATGTGAGCTATGGCTCAATTGGCCTAAGGGTCTAGTATGAAATGAACTTGCTTGACATGATCTTGAACTTGAAATACTTGTATAAATGGCTTAAATCGAACAACCTTGGTAGCTAGTTGGAATAGGTTTAAGGTCAAGCCTTAGAGTCTAGAGCTTATTGTGTTAGGGTGGACTACGGTCTAGGGCTATTGCCCCTATTTGGTGATAGACGAAGGGTACATATGTCGTCTTTGGCGACAGTAGGAGGGTTAACCAGCACTACGGTGCATCTTTTGTCGACAGTTGGCTGGAGACTCGGTTACCTATACAAACTAAGTACCAAGGGGGTTGTTTAAATGATAACAAATGAAATAACAATCCTATAGCATATGTTACTTGTCTTGAAAATTATATAATGAATGTTACTTGACATGAAAGCCTTGAATTGTATGTTACTTGACACGAAAGGCTTGAATTGTATGTTACTTGACATGAAAGCCATGAATTGTACGTTCCTTGACATGAAAGCCTTGAATTGTATGTTACATGACATGAAAGCCATGAATCGTATGTTACTTGTCATGTAAGCATGATTTGCTTGATTCTTGATATGAAAGCTTGAAGTATGATTCATTACTTCTTGTATCCTATACTAGCCGAATGCTTGAAATCCTTAGCTAGGATCATTCTTGCTTAATTGGCACTTAATTGGATATAAAAAATGGTTAGAACTAGTTACTACCTCACTAAGTACATTCTTGTACTTATCACTTTTGTTTCATTCTTCCAACCTACAAGATAATGGATTTGATTGTTGCTTGATCTTGAAGCATGTTTCCTTGAGCTCGAAGCAAGACACAAGCATTGCAAAAGTATGGTTCATACTTGTTTTGTACTCTCCTAGATTGGTGGCACTAGATTGTATGTAACTTATCTTGATCATGCATTTTGGAATTCTTGAAACATGTATATATGGGTGTCCTTGAATGGGCCTACTATGTTATGAACTTATTGACAAGTTTGTATTGAACTTAATTACATGTAATAGAATGATTTTTGCTGCGCATATGAATATACAAATGGTATGATCAAGTGTTTGATCTATTTTACATTGAGCCATTCTAAATGCCTTGGAAACGATATGGTCACTTGTGTGTGAGTACATACCATGATGTAGGTGTTTTGTGAGTTGTATAGTGAAGGCCGAATGGTCTAATTGTTGGGAGACTAGTTACATGCAAATGTATGTTGAAATGATCATGTCTAATTGAAGTTACATGAAATGCTTCATGACTTGTTTGAATTGAAAGTAGTATGAGTCGAACCATGCTTGCTTGTCCTATGTCATTCGAATGCATAGGATATCAAGCATTGAATATGCAAAGTGAATCATGTAAGTAGTAAACTATAATGTAAGCATGAAAGGAAATAACTTAATGGCTTATTCTAATGCTCTATAACAACTTGTAAACAAAATGTGAGATTACTTGTTTGTTAAGTAAGTATGCTTGGTTGCTTGTTAGTTAAGTAACTCATCTAATAGGGATGAGTTTATCAATCTTTACCTTGTTCTTGTATTGTATTGCCTTGTCCCTTACTTGGTAACGCTCTGAGCTGGTTTGCTACTAACTTGGGGTAGGGGGAGTTACATTTATTGGTATCAGAGCATTTTAGTCAGTTCTAGGACTAAACCATGCTCTCTTGCATCATATAGGTAACAAATCGGTAACAAAGCCTTTAGCTCCGATCATCTCTGTTGATAGTACAAGGAATTCTGGCAAAGCTTCTCAATATCCTACTTGCAAGTTCTGTCAGAAGCACCACACCGGGCAATGCAGAACTCAGCAAAATCTATGTTTCTTATGTGGAGCCTCTGATCATTATATCTGGGATTGTCCTCAGAATCCGAACAAGGTTCCAAATCGAACTCCTGCAAATGCTAGTTCAGCTCCCTCTATTCTAAACAAGGGACCTAGACAAGCTTAGTCTAGAAATTGGGGGAAGAACAAAGGACCCCATTCGAATTCCCCTACTCACCAAGAATCTTGGGCTTCTGCTCGAATCTACCACATCCGGGGAAAAGAGGATGAAGAATCACTCAATGTCATAGCAGGTACCGTTGAGCTAACTTCGACTCTTATTTATTCTTTAATAGACTCGGGATCCACTCATTCATTTGTATGCTCATCTTTGATTGTAAAGTTGAACTTAAAACCTGAAATTGTAAAACAAAGCCTTGTAGTTTCAAACCCAATAGGGGGAATCACATCCATTAACTTCCTTTGCAAGGATTGTTCTATAATCATTCGAAACATACCTTTTCCTATTGATCTATATGTATTGCCAAATTGTGAGTTTGATCTAGTGTTAGGACTAGATTGGTTAAGCAAGCATGAAGCCTGGGTAGATTGCCAAAATAGGAGACTTTATCTCTAGGGTTTAGGAAAGGAATCCATTATCCTAATTGATAGGAAACCGACTTCAATCTTTGCTACTATGGTCTTATAAGATGAACTTGAATTCGGCTTACCTAGTATGCCAATTGTATATGAATTTGTTGATGTTTTTTCTCGAGGAACTCCCTGGTCTCCCTCCAACCAGAGAAGTAGAGTTCGAGAACGATGTCCAACCTGGAACAACTTCGATGTCCACCACACCTTATCGAATGGCACCTGTTGAATTGAAAGAATTCAAGAAGCAACTCCAAGAACTACAAGACAAAGGTTTTATTTGGCCTAGCTCATCTCCCTGGGGTGCTCCAGTCTTGTTCATGAAGAAGAAAGACGGGACTATGAGACTTTGTATTGACCATAGACAATTAAACAAGCTTACTATAAAGAATCGATATCCTCTCCCAATAATAGAAGATCTTTTCGATCAACTCAAGGATGCTTCGGTGTTCTCAAAAATTGATCTTCGATCAAGATATTATCAAATGAGGGTAAAAGAAGAAGATGTACCCAAGACAGCCTTTCAAACTCGATAAGGCCATTTTGAATTACTGGTAATGCCATTCGGGTTAACGAATGCTCTGGCTGCTTTTATAGACCTCATGAACCCTGTATTCAAGCCCTATCTTGACAAGTTTGTGGTCGTCTTCATCGATGACATCCTGGTGTATTCTCAAATAAGGAGAACATTTCGAACACCATCGAATTGTATTGCAAACTCTATGAGAACACCAATTGTTTACAAAGTTCTCTGAGTGTTAATTCTCGCTATCAGAAGTCTCGTTCCTTGGCCATGTCATCTTGGCAGAAGGAATTAAAGTAGACCCGAGCAAGATTCAATCCATCCTGAATTGGAGACCTCCGAGGAATGTTGGTGAGGTTAGAAGCTTTCTCGGTTTAGCCGGGTATTATCGGCATTTTGTTAAGGGATTTTCATCCATTGCTGCAAGCTTGACTAAGCTAACTCGTAAAGAACGCCCTTTGTTTGGTTGGAGAACCAACAAAGATGCTTCTATCAGCTTAAACAAGCTTTGACTCATGCACCAGTTCTCATCCAACTAGAATCGGGTAAAGAATTCACTGTCTATAGTGATGCATCTCATTTAGGACTAGGTTGTGTCCTAATGCAAGATGGAAAAGTGGTAGATTACACTTCAAGGCAACTAAAACCACACGAGTCAAACTACCCTACACACGATCTAGAATTGGCAGCTATTGTGTTTTCTCTCAAAATATGGAGAAATTACTTGTACGGGGAGAAATGCAACCTGTTCACAAACCACAAGAGTCTCAAATACCTTATGACTCAGAAAGACTTTAATCTGAGGTAAATGAGATGGATAGAATTGCTTAAAGATTACGATTTGGTTATCGACTACCATCCGGGGAAAGCAAACATGGTTGTTGATGCCCTTAGTCGCAGACCATACCCGGGCAAACCTTTAAATCTAAATCCTAGAATAATTCATTCGAATTTAATCTTACTTGGATTACAAGTTATCCACTCGAATTGAACCTTTATTTTCTTGCAAGCAACTGTTCGAAAACCATTCTTAGTGATCTTGTTTATTCTTTGTAGCTTCCTTGGCTATCAGTGCTCATCTCTATTTATCCAAAGGACGGAAATTCTTGTCTGAACTTCAAGTTCAATCTAGCTTGATCTAGAGAATTAAGGAACTCCAACAAATTATTCCAGATCTTCAAAAGATCATATCCAAGCTAGACTCTGAGTCTAATTCTGACTTCTCCCTCAAGTCGAATGGACTTCTCTATTACAAGGATAGAGTATGTGTTCCTAACAATGAGGAACTAAAACAAGAGATGCTACAAGAAGCTCACCAAAGCTCTCTCTCGATTCACCCGGGATCGGTTAAGATGTATAAAGATCTAAAGCCACTATATTGGTGGCCAGGCATGAAATTGGCTATCACAGACTTTGTTTCAAAGTGTTTAACTTGCCAGAGAGTTAAAGCTGAGCATCAAGTCCCTATTGGATTGCTCCAACCAATTGAATTCCCTCAGTGGAAATGGGATCGGATTACAATAGTCTTCATTACTGGTCTTCCTTCCTCTCCAAGAAAGAATGATGTTTTATGGGTGATTGTTGATAGATTCACAAAGTCTACTCACTTCATCCTAGTTTGAATGAACTTGAGCTTGGAAACCTTACTCGAGCTATACATCCGTGAAGTGATTCGATTACACGGTGTACCTACAGCTATAATCTCTAATCGTGACCCCATATTTGCTTCTCGATTTTGGAATTCCTTACAGTAGGCTCTAGGAGGTAAAGTGCATCTTAATACAGCCTTTCATCCTCAATCACATGGACAATTTGAAAGAATCATCCAAGTACATGAAGACATGCTACGTGTTTGTGTTATAGACTTCGGAAATAACTGGGAGAAATCTCTACCCCTAGTAGAGTTTGATTACAACAATAGCTACCAGAAATTTATACAGATGGCTCCATTCGAAGCTCTATACGAAAGATAATGTAGAACTCCCTTGTGCTGGTCTGAATTCAGAGAAAACAAAGTATTGGGACCTCAATTGCTCAAAGAAACCGAAGAACAAGTGAAGATCATTCATGATCGATTAAAAACAGCCTTTGATAGGCAGAAAGCATATGCAGTCTTGAAAATGAGAGACATCCAATACAATGTTGGAGATAAAGACTTCCTCAACGTATCTCCTTGGAAGAAAGTCTTTCGGTTTGGAAGAAAAGGAATGCTCAGCCCTCAGTTTATTGGACCATTCGAAATCCTTGAAAGGATTGGTCTAGTGGCTTATCGATTGGCACTCCCTGGTGAATTTGATAAGATCCACAATGTCTTCCATGTCTCTATGCTTAGAAGATATAGATCTTATCAATCTCATGTCCTTGAGCCTGCAGAAGTGGAATTAAATCTTGGCTTATCTTATGAAGAAGAACCTATTCAGATACTTGACAAGGAAGTCAGAAGACTTCGAAACAATAATGTACCTCTAGTGAAAGTCCTTTGGAGGAATCACAAGTAGAAGAAGCAACTTGGGAATCTAAAGAAGTCATGAGGAAGCAATATCCTCGCCTATTTGATTGAGGTGAATTCTAGGACGAATTTATTTTAAGGGGAGGATAATTGTAACTCCCTAAAATTGGCCTAAGAATGTTACCATTATCTAAACTATTGGCTAATTGAATTATAAGCTAATCAAATTAAACAAGGAAGAACATTAGTTATCCTTAAGATCAAATAAGTGAAATTAGAACCTAAGTGAATTGAAATTAAAACTAGAAGGCTTAAATGGAAGGATGAAATTGTGAACATGCAAAGCTAAAAAGTTTGCATGCAAATTGAATGAAAATTAAAGGTCTTGACACATGTTCTCAATTGATGAGAACATGTGCCATGTGAGTATATGACTCACGACAGCCTTGAGGGAATAATGAACAAAAAATTCATCATCTTCCTCCCAAAATTATCACCATAGCCAAGTGCTGAGAGAGAAAGGTAGGGAGAGAAAGCTTCATACACCACCTTCAATTCAAGTCTCTTGATTTATCTTTGATCAAATTAGCTTGGAAAGGTATAATGCTACACTCTTACATGTTATAGAATGTTTGAATCTTGACATTTTGATGTTCCTGTTGCTTAGATTGATTAGGATGATTGTTACGTATGTTAGGATCATGTTAGCTTCTAGTAATACTTGAAATTGTGTATGCTAGTAGCTAAATTGTTAATGAGAGTGTATATGGTTGAAATCAGTCTTGATTAGGGATTGTTTTACTAGTGAAAATGTTTAAGCAAGCTAATTTGGTCACATTGCTAGATGAATTGAGGATTGAATAAAGTAGATAACTTGCTGGAAAATGAATGCACCTAATTGGATTAGTTAAAAGTAGGTAATGGACTGCTTAGTGAAAATGAATGCACCTAGTTAGACTGACCTAGACATGTAAGAACATGAAAATAAGTTGAATTGCCATGTTAGAACCTTGTTTAGATGAGTTATGAAACTATAAACTCAACCTAGTGTAATCTCCCCAGAATACTCTGTTATAGGCAACATATTTGAAAAATCACCATAACTTGTATAAAAGGAATTTAAGGTTGAAAATTTTATGGACAATGCCTTGACATGTCTAAAATCATTAGAATGAATTGTAGAGAAGAAACACTAAGGACAGTGCAAACTATCCAGTGTAGCAAATTGCCATGTCTTTAAGTTAAAAACTGTATTAATTGGAAAAGAAATAAAATGCAAGGCCTATATGGTTAGAAAGACAGTTAAATTAGCTTTCCAACGGTGTAAACCAATTGAAATTTTGACGTCCAGAATGAAAGTTATGCATTTTTAAGTGAACATAGTACATGCTGCCAAGTAACAACAATTTATGTAATTGTACATTGTTTTGTAGCAGTTTGTAAATTGTTTTGTAAGCAGTTTTGGGACATCGATTTCTGCCCTGTTTTACATCAATTAAAATATAGATAAGTGTAGTTATGTATAGTAAATAATGTATATGAACATGCTGCCATATTTGTATATGTTATGTACTTGTAACATTGCCTTGATTGAATGATTATGTGAACTTGTTTTAACATGTATATACTTGTGTAATGTGTTAGAACCAGGAGTGAACTTGGTGGACGAGGAAAGAGTGGAACATCCTGAATCCAAGAACAAAGGAGTGTGGATCCAAGACTAGCTAAGCTTGGAGTATTGTGAGTGTAGCTGTTTCTAGGGTTTGGACTAGGTCCCAACCAATGCTTGCATGTCTATATTCTTGTAATGTTTAAATGGACTTAATATGATCTTGATCTATAAGGGAAGAATAATTAAAGTAATGCATGAAACTTGATCATATCCTTGAATACATGTTTAATTCGAATGTTTAAGCATGTTTAAGTGGTAACATTGGTGCTTGTATGTGTGATGTGGCATGTGATCGAATGTTAAAGAACTTGCTTGAAATGTTATCCCACTTGATGAAATGAACACATGAGAATTACATGGTATATGAGCTATGGCTCAATTGGCCTAAATGCCTAGTATGAAATGAACTTGCTTGACATGATCTTGAACTTGAAATGCTTGTATAAATGGCTTAAATCGAACAACCTTGGTAGCTAGTTGGACTAGGTTGAAGGGTATGCTTTAGAGTCTAGAGTTCATTGTGTCAGGGTGGACTACGGTCCAGGGCTAAGGCCCCTATTTGGCGACAGACAGAGGGTGCATATGTGGTCTTTGGCGACAGTAGGAGGGTTGACCAGCACTACAGTGCATCTTGTGGGGACAATTGGTTGGAAACTCGATTACCTATACAAACTAGTACCAAGGGGTTGTTTAAATGATAACAAATGAAATAACAATCCTATAGCATATGCTACTTGTCTTGAAAGTTATATAATGAATGTTACTTGACATGAAAGCCTTGAATTGTATGTTACTTGACATGAAAGTCTTGAATTGTATGTTACTTGTCATGTAAGCTTGATTTGCTTGATTCTTGATATGAATGCTTGAAGTATGATGCATTGCTTCTTGTATCATATACTAGCCGAATGCTTGAAATCCTTAGCTAGGATTATTCTAATCCTTGAAAATCCTTAGCTAGGATCATTCTTGTTTAATTGACACTTAATTGGATATAACAATTGGTTAGAACTAGTTACTCCTCACTAAGTACATTCTTGTACTTATCACCCTTGTTTCATTCTTCCCAACCTACAGGATAAAGGATTTGAGTGTTGCTTGATCTTGAAGCCTGTTTCCTTGAGCTCGAAGAAAGTCACAAGCATTGCAAAAGTATGGTTCATACTTGTTTTGTACTACCCTAGATTGGTTATAGCTTATCTTGATCATGCATTTTGGAATTCTTGAAACTTGTACGTATGTATGTCCTTGAATGGGCCACTATGTTATGAACCTATTGCCATGTTTGTATAGAACTTAATTACATGTAACAGAATGATGTTTGTTGTGCATATGAATATACAAATGGTATGATGAAGTGCTTGATCTAGTTTACATTGAGCCATTCGAATTACCTTGGAAACTATATGGTCACTTGTGTGTGTGTACATACCATGATGTAGGTGTTTTGTGAGTTGCATAGTCAAGGCCGAATGGTCCAATTGTTGGGAGACTAGTTACATGCAAATGTATGTTGACATGATCATGTATAATTGAAGTTACATGACATGCTTCATGACTTGCTTGAATTGAAAGTATTATGAGCCGAACCATGCTTGCTTGTCTTAGGTCATTCGAATGTATAGGATATCAAGTATTGAATATGCAAAGTGAATCATGTAAGTAGTAACCTATAATGTCTGCATGAAAGGAAATAACTTAATTGCTTATTCGAATTCTCTATAATAACTTGTAAACAAAATGTGGGATTACTTGTTTGTTAAGTAAGTATGTTTGGCTGCTTGTTAGTTAAGTAACTCATCTAATAGGGATGAGTTTATCAATCCGTACCTTGTTCTTGTATTGTATTGCCTTGTCCCTTTCTTGGTAACGCTCCCGAGCCGGTTTGCTACTAACCCAGGGTAGGGGTGTTACAGGTGGAATCGAACTGGTACTTTTGTAGCATTGACATGCGAAAGATGTTATGAATTCGACTTAACTCCTCAAGGAGAGCTATGGGCCAATGAAATGAGGACTCAGCTACCCTTTTTGCCAAAACGAAGGATCTTCTTCCACGGAGATACTTTAAGAAAAGCTTTCTCACCAACATCATACTGAATGTCCCTCATTTTCTAATTAGCATAAGCTTTCTGCCGACCGAACGCAGCTTTGAGCCGATTGTGAATAATGGTCACCCTTTTTTTGTCTCCCGAAGTAAGTCAGGACCTAATACCTTGCCTTCACCAAGCTCGGTCCAATAGAGAGGGGTTCTACATCTCCTCCCGTAAAGGGCTTCATAGGGTGCCATTTGAATCGAGGCTTGGTAGCTATTGTTGTAAGCAAATTCCACCAAAGGCAGGGATTTCTCCCCACGTATTAGCGAAGTCAATAACATATGCTTGGAGCATATCTTCCAGAATCTACAAGGAAGAATCAGGATTGATACAAAACACTTATACATATGGATAAAAGGGAAATAAGGTTACTAGAATAACCCTTTCAGATTGGCCATCGGTTTGAGGATGGAAAGCGGTGCTTAGATGTACTTGAGTTCCCAAAGCCTCTTGTAGGGTCCTCCAAAACCGGGATGCGAAGCGTGGATCACTATAAAAAATAATGGACATAGGAACTCCGTGCAAACAGATAACTTCTCGAATATACAACTCGACAAGCTTGCAAAAACTGAAGTCTATTCTCACCGGAATGAAATAAGTAGACTTGGTAAATCGATGTACAATGACCCAAATTGCATCATTGTTTTTCGGTATCATTGGTAAACCACTTATGAAATCCATCGTAATACGCCCTCATTTCAACTACGGAAGCTCGATAGGTTGCAAAAGACTAGTAGGCACCTTGTTCTCAGCTTTAACCCATTGGCAAGTCAAGCACCTAGCCACAAAGTCCGTGATCTCACTTTTCATGTTGGACCACCAATACAACTCTTTTAGATCCTTATACATATTAATAGCTCCAAGATGGATAGAAAAGGGGCTCAAATGAACTTCATTCAAGATTTGATCTCGAAGATCATCATCATCGAGGACACATATATGATTATAAAAACACTACAAACCTTCAAAATTCATAGCAAAGTCAAGATCTGGCTTATCCTTCATCCTTTCAATAAGAATCCATAACTCCTCATCAGATTCTTGGAGTGCTTTGATTCGAGGCACAATGGTTGAGTGAACTCTCAATTCAACCAGTAACTTGCCATGCTTCTTGAGCCGAAATTGAGCATTCAAACATCTTAGGGAGGGAGTAGGTTTCCAACTAAGAGCGTCAGCTGCAACATTGGCCTTACCATGATGGTAGTCAATGACAAATTCATAGTCTTTCAAAAGCTCCATCCATCGTCGTTGATGAAGATTCAACTCTTTCTGAGTCAAAAGATACTTCAGGCTCTTATGACAAGTAACACTTCGATCGTATAGGTAGTGTTGCCAGATCTTCAAGGCAAACACAACTGCGACTAGCTCCAGATCATGAGTCAGATAGTTCAGCTCGTGTGTTAGGCTGACGTGAGGCTTAAGCACACAACCTAATCCCAAGTGGGATACGTCACTGTACACAGTGAAGTCTTTGCTTGACTCGGGTTGCACCAAAACTAAGGCATGGGTTAGGATTTGCTTGAGCTGATCAAAACTCTTTTGTTGTTCCACTATCCACACAAAGGGAGTTTCTTTACGGAGAAGCTTCATCAAGGGTGCAGCAATCATCGAGAACCCTTTTATGAATCTACAGTATTAGCCTGCAAGGCCCAAAAAGCTACGAACTTCTCCAACATTCTTCGGAGGAATCCAGTCAAGAGTTGCTTGAAAGTTTTTTGGGTCAATCTGAATTCCAGCAAAAGAAATCACATCTCCCAAAAAGGATACTTTAGATAGCCAGAATTCACATTTACTGAATTTAGCATACAACTGTTTCTCTCAGAGAGTCTGAAGCACAATCCAAAGATGTTCTTCATGAGTCGTGGAGTCCTTAGAATATATCAAAATGTCATATATCAACACAACCACAAATCTATCCAGATAGGATTGAAACACACGTTCATCAAGTCCATGAAGGTTGTAGGTGCATTGGTAAGCCCAAATAGCATTACCAAGAACTCATAGTGGTCGTATCCAGTTCGGAAGATAGTCTTTGGAACATCAGACTCCTTCATCTATATTTGATAGTAGCCGGATCGCAAGTCTATCTTAGAAAAGATAGAAGCATCTTTCAACTGATCGAAGAGGTTATCGATCCTCGGCAACGGATACTTATTCTTGATTGTTACTTTATTCAGCTGACGATAGTCAATGCATAGTCGAATCGATCCATCTTTCTTCTTGAGAAATAAAACTAGTGCTCCCGAAGGAGAGGAACTCGATCATATGAATCCCTTATCCAAAAGGTCTTGCATTTGGGCCTTCAGCTCTTTTAACTCGATTGGTGCTATCCTATACGAAGCAATGGAGACTGGTGTAGTCTCGGAAGTTCAATAGAAAATACATCAGAGAATTCTTTCACTACTACACATCTTCTGTAACACCCCCTTCCTAGTTTGGTAGAGAATCGGGTCAAAAAATGTTATTAGAAAATATATTCAGATATCAGATGCTTAATTAGAGTCGGGAATTTATTCAAAAATTCTATTATTCTTATTTAAGGCTTATTGAACCTAATTATCAATTACTGACTCAGTATAGGGTCAATTTTAAACTTTTACAAATATAGGGACTAAACGATCATAATCTAAATTCTTTATTACCAACTTGTAATTAATCTTACCAAATATTAATCCGTGAAGTTTCGTTACTATCGGATATCGTTAACCTAATCAATTAGTCTGTATAGTTATTAGTGACCAATTTGCAAACTGCCTAAAACGTCTTTTTACTCTTTATAACATAATTAACTAACATTGTATCGATACCTTAAGGGTAGTATCGATACGCTAAGCCTAATTTCAAATTTTCATATTCGAAGGACGTCAAGCCCGTACTGATACAGCTAAGCTCGTATCGATATGAGTTAATTGCGTTTACCCTGTATCGATACGCTACAAGACCATATCGATACCATATTTCAAACCAAATTCCAGTGACCAAAATCTGTACCGATACACCCAAGCCGTATCGATACGCCCTATTTGACCAATGTTGACCAGACCATTTATGAAAGGTCTGTATTGATACGCCATCACTCGTATCGATACCCCCTAACCTGTAATGACAGATTTTTATTCGAATTAACCTAGAAAAAATTATCCAAACATTACCAAATTTTACCAGTAAACTAATAAGCAGTAATTCTAATAGCATGTCAAATTTTAGGGCGATTCAAATCAATTTACTACGATTTTACCAATTAGGGCCTATAAGCTTATTTTAGTCCATTTATCCACTTCCAAACATACCATTATACTCATACCATACCTAGTCCCTATTAATCTTACATAACCACATCAAAATAAGTTATTACAACACATCTAAACCATATGCCACCTTCCTAGGAGTTTGAAAACAAAAGTAAACATACATATAGCTTGTGAAAGTGACTTGCTACCAGAAGATTACACGATCGGAGTTTGGAAATCTGAAGACCCTAAAATGCATGAGACAAACATATGTTAGGCTTACATAGCCTAGTGAGGTAGTCATAACAACATAAGCAATAACAATGCATAAATGGCATGCTATGAACATGAATGGCATATTAGCATACTTAATTATCATAATCGCATTCTTTTAATCAAAAGGGCTCATGCTTAGGCCATTTATCAGTATTTCACATAATCATAATGAAGCTTATACATAATTAAATTGTAACACCCCTACCTTGGGTTAGTAGTAAACTGGCTCGGGAGCGTTACTTAAGCAAGCAACAAGGACAAGGATAAGCAATACAATACAAACAATACAAGAACAAGAAAACATACTTATCATACAAGCAACTCATGTTTGATTTCAAACCCTCAAAACATTCGAATCAAGGCGCCAAATTATCTTATTTCATGCTTACATTACAAGTTATTACTTACATGATTCATATTACAACATTCAATCTTTGTTAACCTATCCTAATCGAATTAACTAGGTGTAACATGCTTCCATTCATTTCCTTGAACCATAATTTGTATACCTTTTTAATTTTTCATAGTTAGATTTCTAAACATGATCATTTGGTCATTTCTATTTACATGTAACTAGGTTCATTCAAGTCTTATTCCATACCTATGCATTCGGCAAACACCATTCTAATACCTAAGCATTTACATCATGGTATAAACACATACAAATGGCCATATATTTCCCAAGGTAAACGAATGAAGGACAAGCAATCATAGATTAATCATCCAATGTTCCATCCAAGTAAGACATGTACACAACAAGGCATTCGATTGCTATCATGGTAAACTAGATTAAACATTAGATCACTTCATTCTATTATCAAATGCACAGCAAAAATCATCCATTACATGTTATCTAAGTTCATTACATACTTGATACTAAATACATAACATGGTAGGTCCATCAAGATCAACACATACAAGTTTCAAGTGTACCAAAATGCATGATCAAGCTAATTATATACAATCTAGTGCCACCGTTCTAGGAGATATACAAAACAAGTATGAAACCATACTTAGGCAAACTTGTGTGACTTGCTTCTTGCTAAAGGTAACAGTCTTCAAGATCAAGCAATGATTTAATCCTTTATCCTGTAGTTGGGAAGAATGAAAACGAGAGTGATAAGTACAAGAATGTACATAGTGAGGTAGTCTAAGTCTAACCATTTGTTATGTCAAGTTTCATGTGTCATTTAATCAAGTATAGACCTAGCTAAGGCTTTCAAGCATTAGAGTTATCTTAGCTAAGGCTTTCAAGCATCAAGAAAATCCTATCTAAGGATATCATGCATTCGGCTATCAAGGAACAAGAAACAATAATCATACTTCATGTTTTCACATAAAAAATCAAGCACAACATGCTTTCAAGACAAGAAATCAAGTTATGTCATGCTTGCATGACAAGTAACATACAATTCATGGCTTTCAAGACAAGTAACATGTGTTATTGGATTGTTATTACACTTGTTATCAATTAAACAACCCCATTGGTACTTAGTTTGTATAGGTAATCGAGTCTCCAACCATCTGTCGTCACAAGATGCACCGTAGTGCTGGTCAAACCCTCCTACTGTCCCCAAAGACCACATACGTACCCTCCGTCTGTTGCCAAATAGGGGCCTTAGCCTTGGACCGTAGTCCACCCTTACACAATGAGCTCTAGACTCTAAGGCATGCCCTTCTACCTAGTCTAACTAACTACCAAGGTTGTTCGATTTACCATTTATTCATGTGTTTCAAGATCAAGATCATATCAAGCAAGTTCATTTCATATTAGGCCCTTAGGCCATTGAGCCATAGCTCACATGTCATGTAGTTTCATGTTTCATTTCATCAAGATGAGATGATATGATATCTCAAACAAGTCTTTATCATTTGATCTCGTTGCATCATAACACGTACAAGCATTCATGCTATCACTTAATCATACTTAAGCATTCAAATTGATCATATATACAAGGTTGGGATCAAGTTTCATGCATTACGTTAGTCATTCTTCCCTTATTAGGCCAAGTTCATGATTAGATTCATTTAACATTTCAAGAATATAACAAGTATGCATTTGGTTAGGACCTAGTCCTAACCCTAGAGATAACTACACTCACAATACTCCAAGCTAGCTAGTCTTGGATCCACACTCCTTTGTTCTTGGCTTTAGGATGATCCACTCTATCCTCTTCCACCAAGTTTACTCCTGGTTCTATCACATTTCACAACAAGTACATGTCAATACAAGTTCATATGATCATTAAATCAAGTCAATGTCACAAGCACATAACATACGCAATTTTGGCAGCATGCTCATATACATTTTCCATTACACTTAAATACACATATCTATACTCTAGTTCCTGTAAAACAAGGTAGAATCAATGTTCTAAAACTGTTTACAAGACAGTTTGCAAATTGCCATAAAACAGTGTGCAATTGCCTATACTACTGCTCCCAAACAGCTTGTACTCTAGTCACTAAATCATGCATAACTTTCATTCCGTACTTCGGAATTTCAATTGGTTTACACTGTTGGAAAGATAACAAAATTTTATTTATGACCATATAAGGCTTGCATTATGGTTCTTTGCCAATTAATACAGATTTTCACTTAAATGCAGGGCATTTTGCTATATTGGACAGTTTGCACTGTCCCTAGTGTTTCTTCTCTACATTTCAGTATACAACCCAGAGTTCAGTTATGTTTTCTCCTAATTAATTTAGACAGGTCGAGGTGTTTTCCATAAAAATTTCATCTTTAAATTCATTATATACAATTTATAGTGATTTTTCAAAGTTACTGCCCAGAACAGAGCATTATGGGCAGATTACACTAGGTTGAGTTTCTAGCTCCTTAACTCACCTAAGCAAGGTTCTAACATGGAAATTCCATTCATGGTCATATTCTTACATGTATAGGTCATTCTACTTCACCTATAAATGAGCTTAAAACAGGGCATTATCGTATTGGACCTAATTTGATCTATTTGATCAACTTTGCACATTCAATTCATCAACTAGGCAGTCCATTGCTTAATTTAACTAGTCCAATTAGTTCTAGTCATTTCCAGCAACATATCTATTCAATTCAATCTTCATTTTATCTAGCAACATGATCAAAACAGGGTTCTATGTTCATTTGACATGTTTACACAAATTCTCCATCAAAACAATCCCTAATCAAGACTGTTTTCAATCAAGCACATATTTCTCTCTTTTCCAGCAACTATACATATATCTCATTAGCAATTTAGTTACTAGCATTCAATTTCCAAGTTCTAACTGAAGCTATCATGTTCCTAACACATATAGAAACCATTCAATTCAATTTATACAACAACAACATCATCAATCACTCATTTCGAACAAGAGAGTAGCAAGAAGAAGAATTTACATTCACAATCATGCAACTATAATTCAAGCAACACAAGGACCATTCCAACACATGATTATTGATCAAAGCTTTGTTTTCTTTCTCTAGGTTGATTCGGTGCAAGGAGAAATGAAGAAGATGATAATGCTTGTTTAGTTTACTCATCAAGCAGTCATATGTGGACATCCTCTCCATATGGCACCTTTCATTTACTCAATTCATTTTAAATTCACCATGCAATTGCTCTAGTTTGCCTAATATTCAAAATGGTCCTTTTAATTTGGCACACTAACTTGTTGGCTATAACATTTTCGTCCTTTAGTTATTTGTTAGTCAATATTCTTTCTTCTTTAATTTGATTAGCTCATGAATTCAATTAGCCTATACTTTAGATTGCTGTAACATTTCTAGGCCAATTTTAGGGTGTTACATAAATTCCCTTGGACAATGTAACAAGTGGATACGCAGATTCCCCTTTACACCATACATATATCGGAAAATAGGCCGTAGCCACATATAACATAAAATAGGCCATAGCCTTAAGCTGTAGCTCCGGATAGTATCCCTTACATAATCCATCCTTATCTCCCCCACATATAGGCCGTAGCCCCAGACCGTAGTCCAATCCCTTACTTATAGGAGCTCAAATAACCCTGTGGCATGCCAATTGTATCCAAAACTCACAAATGTCCAAGGATACACTTATTTCATCATATAACTTACCTTTATGCTCGTAGGCCATAGCATATCGGAATTGGAATTGAGCCTTAGCTCCTTATAATGGATCATGTCATATACATATCACATCATAACATATTCATATCAAATTTAGCAAATCATATCATGTTTTCTTAGAACAATTTCACATATAACGTGTCTCGATTATCACATATTTGCTTATAGAACATCAACCATATCAAAGGCTTACCATGCTCACCTTTAGCATCCACACGAACATTGCTCCACTTGAGCCTTTAGAAAGATACATATTAACATGAAAATCACAAATTAAATGCAACGGGATGGCTCCGTGCCGATCCCTTGACACAACTACACTCACCTTGATTACTGGATTCTTGGATTACAATTGTGTTGTGCCTAGCTTCCTTTGGAGACGACAATGGGTCCTTCTCCACTATTCGAGCTAGCCCAAAATTAGGAGTTGCATTAGAATTCGATCAAAGGATTCAGAAACATATTTCAAGCTTAACAAAACTTGTAGGCAATATCGGAATATCGAAATTAACTCTTTAGTTCATGGATTTCCCTTTTGAACATAGAAAACATAGACTTGAAATTAAGGCTCAACGAATGATGGAAACAACAAATCGATATAGGGGTTTTACTCACCAAGTCGCAGGATTTCAAACAAAGTATCGAGTTTGAACAAAGGACAAAGATGAAACCGAGGTGCTTGCTCAAGCTTGAGCTTGAAGATGGAAATGGATGTGCTAGCTTAAAAGTTAAATATGAAGATGACAAGGGGTGAATTTGCTTTCGGAGGATTCAAAGGCAAAGGAGAAAGCCTTTGTTTATGATTTAAAACTACACACCACCCTTAATCATTGTCCCACCAACATATGGACCAATGGGAAGCTTTCCTATCGTTGAGGGTTTGCTTAACCCAATTCAATTACTTTACTTCCTTTTATTCAATTGTCAATTGAATGACAATTAGTCATCTTTTCTAATGACTTTCACGTGGGGAAAGCCAAGCAAGGAGGTGAGTAAGCACCTTGCTTCAATTTCCTTTAATCTGGGCTTCAAACATATTTGACATAGGGAACCTGTATCAATACGCTCGTTGCCGTATCAATATGCTCATGCTAAAACAGATAAGTTAGTTATTGGTAGCTGGACCGCATTGATACTGGCTTGACCGTATCGATACGTCTAGCTTAGACTTTGCATTTTGACTTTGAATTTCATACAAGAAAGTTCATTCACACAAATAGGTCCAAAATGTAACTTTATTATACAAGAGGGGTACAAAGGTCAATCATTACAAACATTTAACACTTCGGATTCAAAATTTTTGATCATTGAAACCTACTTCTGACTTGGCCGATTTTTGGGATGTGACAACTCTCCTCCTTTAAGAAAATTAGTCCTCAATTTTTCATATAAAGTAAAGAGGTGAGGATACTGCTTTTGCATGGTTTCTTCAGGTTCCCACGTTGCCTCTTCAACTGAGTGGCTACTCCAAAGAACTTTCACGAAAGGCACAGACTTGTAACGAAGCCTTTTGACTTCTCGAGCGACGATCTAGACAGTTCTTCCTCATACGTTAGATTGGATTGAATCTCTATAGACTCCAGCTCAATTACATGGGAAGGCTCTAATCGTTACTTCTGTAACATAGATACATGAAAGACGTTGTGGATCCGACTTAACTCCTAAAGGAGGGAAACCTCAAAAATTGGTACCTCCCAAGCTACATAAGCGCTCCAAAGGCAAACTAGGATTAGCCGCAGGTTGTGGCACAACTGCATGCATACCCGCCACTGCAGCCTGAGATGCTCCTGTAATGGCCTAAATCAACGGTTTCATTTCACCCATGGCATGACCCTGGGCTCTCGGAGGTCCAGCACCTCCTATACCAACTCTAGCTCTAACTCCATCATCACCTGGAGGAGGAGAAGGAGGGGGCGGTATATCCTCATTATGATATTCTTCTACAACACTACGTACATTCACCCTTTGTTCTCGTCTCGGTCCCATTATAAAAATAGAATAAGTCTCTAACATATAAAATGCAACAACGAAAACAGCTAGGGTAGCAACAAGCAAGGGTCCAAAATGCTCAATTCTTTAAAAAACAAATCTCTTTACATCAATAGTAACAATGGCAATGGGTACCCCAATGTCTATCCCCAAATCATCACATAACATAACCGATAACATGCTATCAAACACCGTGCATATCAAACAAGAAGAAATCAACCATCTTACCTCCAAATTTTTCGTAAACATGGCTCTGATACCAGTAAATGTAACCTCGTCGACCCGGTCTAGTCGCAAGACCAAACCGAACAAGTCACACGGGGAATATTGGAGAAAACCGAGAAGGTTTACCCAATAAACAACCCTTGTATATTTTTTCTTTTTATCTTTCCTAGATGCTTAATTATTATCCTACATGTACATGCTGGAAGCGTGTGAAATTATGACTTGATCGGGCATCAAATTGACATCCAATCGTCCCGTTACAAGTTTAGGGACCAATTTGTGAAACCAACATTTTACAGGGACTAATTACCCAAATTAAGGTTACCAATAATTAATTAATCAGGTTTCATGCTCACATGTCAAGTTTCAATTTGATTTGATCACCCAAACTCTTTCAATTGCATTTACAACATTCAGGGACTAAAATGTAAGAAAATAGAACATTAGAAGATTCCAAATAACCAATTTACCTAACATCGTATCAGTACACCTGCTTTCTTTATCGGTACGCAACTAGGCAGATTCATAGAAAAGAAAGACCGTATTGATACGGCCCCGTGTACTGATATGCCTAGGCATTTTTCTCTAAGATTGTTCGGTACAGATCTATTCGTACCGATATGCTAAGCCTGATTTGGCCTGCCCGTACCGATACGGTACCCAGCGTATCGATACGCCTGGGCCTGCAATGTCTTAAATCACTGTTTAAACACACCGTAAAGATAGCCAAACCATTCTAACTATTTCCTAGGCAACCACAACATATTCCAGGATCCAACTATTGCCATAAGCATCAGAAACATCATCAAGCATGTTCACGTTCTAAAAAGGAAATCTATAGGCATGCACCCTAATGCCAAACCAAGATAAACATCAGTAACCATATCAAAGTTCAAACCAAACTTTAATGGCCATTTACACAACCATTTAGGCACTACAAACTTGTGCCAAAACCAGGGAGTTCACAACATACACTCCCAAATCATTAAGGTATCCACCCATTGCCAAACTTATTACTATTGAAGGGTTAAAACTATACTTGAACTTTGAGCAATTCTTGAACCTCTTCACTTGCTTTCTTGAAGCCCGAACAATCTACTTTTCTGCATTGTTCAGAAAATAGAGCGTAAGCAATATGCTTAGTGAGGGATGCTCAAAACAAACCATTAACATTGCCTTTGAAAACCTTTTTCCTCAATAAACCATTTTCCATCATGCTCAACATAGGCTCACGCTTTAAAACTCACTAAAACAAATCATTTAGCTTTTAACACATATATCATTAAGGCTCATGCATTAAACCAATGCAAATCTCAATCTAGCTTTTCAAATCATGAACATTTGCTACCATGTTCAAAGTTGAATCTCATGTATAAAGCTTATTATACAAAAACCAGCAGGGTAGCAAATTTTCATGATTTGAAAAGCTAGCTTGAGATTTGCATTGGTTTAATGCATGTAATCTTTTACATTGGCACTCAAGTGATCCGAGATGGCTACGTCCCGATCAAACACATGGGAAGGCTACGTCCCAACACATCGGATATGCGGATACATCTCATGGTGTGGTTGCGCACCACAAGAATAGTAGAACACATGGTGTTGCTTCATACCAAGGTTCACAAGGTGTTGCTTCGCACCTTAAATGTTCGTAAGATGTTGCTTCGCACCTTATGACGACTCACATGATGTTGCTGCGCATCATGGAGGTGGCTCACGCACGCACAATTTTGCTACATATTGTAGTGCAGTCTGATCCTATTGGTCGATCAATTATATCCAATTATTAAAGGCTCTGTCACTTGCCAATATACACTTTAAAACAATGTTAACCTACTATTTTCAATGCATCAACATAAACCATAGCATATCCCATTTTAAAACATAATCATTGCATAACATTTTTCTCATCAAGATGCAACCTCTTGAAACCATAAATCAATCTCATGAGATAACATGAATCATTTCACAATTCATAAAAACATGCATAACAGTAGGTAACAAATTCCATCTTCAAACATGAGCATGATTTATCAAAAGAATGGAAATAGCCGAGAACTGAGAGCGAATTCGATCATACCTACTTCCAAGTTTAAACCAACATTTCAAGCTTAATTTAAACTCCCCAAAATCACTTCCAAACCTCTTTGAAAAGCTTTACACCAGTGCCACTCACCAACTACACCTCTTTTGCCTTGTTGAGGCAAAATCAATTCGGATCAACCGCAACTCCTTCCGAAGCTATCAGATCATCATCCCCTACTTATATCCAAAGAAAAACAGAGGATTAATGCATTTCATTGCATCAAAATCCCTGGCAACACACTACCACACTTTCCTCCCACAACAACCAAGCTTTTGCCTACCAAGAACAACCAAAATCATCGGCGAAACCTTACTAACTATCCTCTAGCTATTGCCCAGCGAGATTAACACTAAAACAACATCAATTTGCTTCCAAAAACATATCTTCAACACCAAAGAACCACCAGCAACCAATTAACCCCATAAACAAGCCACAAACCCAAAGGTATCAATATCAAAACCTAGCAATTCACCTAGTTTCGGGATTCTATTGTTAAAAATACTTAAATCAACATATCAACACATCATAATCATAGTATTAAGTCATTATAAACCCATAAAATCATATCCAAAACAAAAATCCATCAATTAAAGTAATTAAACCTCAATTAAATCATCTTTCCATAATTATACCATCAAAACCCATTAGAAAACATTCATAAAAGATCAAGAACTTAGGAGTTTCAATAAAGAACCTTTCATTAGAGGAGAAGAATGAAACCTTACCTCCAATGATGTTTTTCCCCTAATTGCAATGATTGTTAATGAGAAAACAAAGATAAAATCATAAGGCCTTAAAAGAAAATCAATATGAAATCTTTTGATGTTAAAAGAATGAACTAAATCAAAGGTTTACCTTAAATATTTGAAGAAAATTTGATGTGTGGCTAGAGAGAAATTGAGAGGGAAATAGTTGAGAGAAAAGTTAGTTACGTAAAATATGTTTTAAGAAATAATGACCAATTAATTCCCTCCAACTTGTTCTATTTATTAATCTAATTTAAAAATAGACAATTAAGGGGAAAAAGTCTGAATGAGACTCTTGGTCAAATCTCCCTAAAGATTCTAAGTCTTGATCTTTTACAAATTAGTCACTAAAAATAGTTTTGCACATTTTACATTTTGGTCACTAGTTCCAAAATGTCAAACCTCCAAATTACATTTTCCAAAATTGATTCCACCAAAATCACATATATATTAAATAAGGATTTTAAAACATTTTCCCATAATTTATTTCATTCAAAAACCATTTAAACTGAATTATTCCTGAAACTAGTCTGAATTGCCGAAATGGTTCAAACGGACCATCTAGCCTAACTTGGCTAACTCCTGGGCCCAAAATCGGGGCGTTATAGTGTCTTCGTTGCATGTTGTGGTTGATCTGAGGCCTTTAAATATGTTATGAGAGTTTATGGCAAGGAATCTTCATCGTTATGCATGAATAATAGTTGTGTGCAGGTATGGATAATCCGTTCTCGAAATCGATCAGTGGATGCACATTGGTTGGAAGACCCTTTGTTTGCTTAAAAAGGAGTCTCGTTGGTAATTGGGAAGTATTTCTACCCTTTTCAAAGGCATTTCTCAAATATAGTGGATTTGAGATTCACTAATTTGTTAGAGTGTGGTCGAAGTTATACGTTCTACCAATCTGAGAGAGCTACCTTCGTGGTAGTTGTTACACCTTGGAAATCAGTTTGGTTAATCAAGTGTGACACAAGCTTGTAATGTCGAGAGTTGTACCTGAGGCTTTGAGACCTCGAGGGAACCCACCCCTTGGAAATAAGAATGTTGAACCGTTGCCCATTTACCGTGAATTTTGTAGTGGTTGTTTAGAGAATAGCTCAATAGGGTTACAAGGAATGTTTAACCATTTGGTAGATGTCAATGTATGTAGCTCAACACTTGAGGGCCTTCAGACTGTCAAAGTGTTTGTTTATTCTTTTTGGAGGAGTCGGCACGACTACTTGTCAAGAACATGAGTGGATGTTGAGGTAAGACTGAGTAGGATGTTGATAAACATCGCCCTTGTTAAAGGATACCAACCCAGTTAAGAAAGTCAAAGATTCAGTTCGAAGGTGTAACTTGAACGAGGTTTCTTTTGTCTAAGTGTTTCACCCAAAGGAGAATGGGGCTTGCTCGTTAGTAAAAACTTTGTTAGGTGAGGTGATGCTTAAACTGTTGATAGCTTGTTAAGTAATAGTGAGGGCCATCACGTGTTTTATAAGGTTGATGACTCATTTAATCGATTGTGAAGTACTCGTGTGTTTTCCAAATTGGTTCAAGAATAAGATGGTTTCGGTTAAAGTGTTAAAAGATTATAGATTCGAAATGAATTTTGGAATGGGGATTTCTCTCTTTAAAGTGTGTGTGGTAACTGTTGATGTCTGTAGAGATGTTGAGGTGTTTTAGTGATGATAGGGTGGGGGCCACCATATTGTCTCTTGAGTATAAGTTTGATGCTTTGCATGACACGTATGAATGTATAAGGAATATGGAAGGATGAGAGTTGGCAAATAATTACCTTAATGACCTTGTGCATGGAAAAGGGTTATTACCGCGTAATCAGTTAAGGAAGTAAGGGTTTATGACTTTGTAAATGCTTTTGATATGTATCACAGTTTCCTTGGAATGAGCCGATGAACATTGGTGGAAAATTCGAGTTGCGTGGGACCTTTTTGTTGTGACAGTGGTGCTAACTCAATTAAAATTGAGTAAGGTTTTGAGACCTTTGAGGATGTGTTGTTGTCTTGCCAGGGCCGTATTTTTGTGCTAGAAGAGCGAAGTGTGTGCTTACTCCAACAGTGTGAAGTTTTGGGTACTTGATCTTTAAGGAGTTTGAGTTTTGGACAATGACGTAAGTCAGAGTAATTAAGTGTTGTTGATCGTGTGTGATCGATCACCACCTAAGTAAAAGTGAATTTAATAAGTGATAGATTGTATGGAATTAGTTCAGGTTAAAGTATTGTGCTTTCCATGTAGGGCGATCAAGGATCACAAATAATGGTCGTGTAAGAAAGTGTCAATGCTAGCTCAATGCAGTATCGGTACTCGATTCATCTAGTGCCAATACTGATCAGTCAATACCGGTACCCACGTGTTTCGTTGGTTAAGCTTTGAGTTGAGGATTGGGTAACTTTGGAAGTCGTGAGAGGTAATATCTAGTTGTAATTAAAAGGATACAATGTTTTGATTGAAATTAGGTCTGATAGTTTCTAATAGACTTTGAGATCTTGTTGTAGGTGTTTTTGAGAAAGACATGTCAAGCAAGTTATTCTTCCTATATGGTGAAGTGGTTAGAATATGGTGAATTTTGAGAGTGACATTTTGTACCAAGGTTTTGCCACGTGTGTTGGGAAACAGTGCGGAGTCGTGTGTTTGAGACAGTGATAAGTGGTTAACTTGCCGTCAGTTGGGAGTTTAACATTGAGTTTGTCAGAGTTCTTGTGATGCTTCAATGTTCCTCAGTGGAGATTAATTAGATGAGTGTGGAACTTGTAAAGGATTGTGAGCGCATAGTTTTGATGGGATATCTTTGAGCAATGGTGTTTTCCTTGGTATGTATTGTTTGTTAATTTCGGAAAAGGTGAAATTCAGATAGCAAGCCTTCTTGGATTGATTGTGGGTTGGGTTGTACGACACTACAATGGGTACATGCTACCTTTTGGTATGAGATTCGAGGTTTGTGATGGAACCTTATCCCTTAGTGGGATTTCCATGTGATGATAGATATGAAAGATGGTACAGATGACACGTTATAATTAAGAGTGTAAGTTTCTTGCATGAAACGAGTTAATGAGATATTCTTTAGTTATCTGTAACACCCTTAACCCAGCTTAGAAGTAAACCGAATTAGGAAGTGTCTCAAAAGACACAAGAGATAGCTTACGTACTTGCAATCCACAATATCGAACGTTAGAAGTAACGAAAGAATGCAATCTGTCAACTCTTAGACACATTTTTTAGGCGATCATGAAAAATTAGAGTAACGATACAAAAGGGAACACAATATACCAAAGAATTTATATTCATTCAATTACATAATTCAGGGTAAATTTTTATTTTTGTTTCCTTTATTCCATTGATAAACAACCGTTAACCTTGACTTAATTGTAAACCCGGTTTGGAACAATAACTCATGATCAGGTAACCACTATCATACATAACATCATGCATAACTATTAGCATGGTTTAGTTTTAAGCTTATAAACCAAGTTAAGAAACTTAGTCCCCCTTTTATTTTATTTTAGGAGCAATTACAAATTAGGGAATACCATTGACTATAATTTAGGAATTTAATCCAATTAAGAATTATGCTAGCACCCAAGATTATTCATTTCTATGAGCAATTTGAAATCCTTGATCAAAGGTTAATATCATAATTGAGACACTTATGATTCTTAAACTAGCATGTCAAAGATATCACAATGTAGCAACCATAGAATTTAACATATATAAGCCTATATACAACAATCTAACCAAGATGGCAGATCAAAACTTTCGAACTAGACAACCTCAAAAACCTCTAATTACTTATGCTGCAAGCAACCGAATCTTACCCTGATAAACAATTCAAGCATAGATATACAACATCATTAAACATCCATACACAAACTTCCAACCATGTACCAAACATTCAAATTATCCATCGAATAAATGATCAACTAAGAGATAATATAATGGCCCATTACACAACATACTATTACTTATATTGCTTATATACAAACATAACCAAAGAGATGATCAAAATGCATTATGCATACAAAACATGTATGTGCCACCATTCTAGGAGTTCTAAAGGAAAATTTTCAAACATACGTATGAACCGTGTGATCACGTTCAGGCTCAAGAGGTAACCGATAGCATGTTTACCTTGAAATATAACGAAGAAAAGAGTAAACAATAGCTTAGTGAGGTAGTTTAGATAATTGAAGCATAAATCAAAAGCTCTATAAGTAACTCTATTATTTCTTCAAATCTATCAGGGCTAGGTAATGAGCAAGTCTGATCAAAACATCTCATCTTATTCATAGGATTCAAATACGACCTTAATTCTATGTTTATCAAATCCATGCAAATTCTATCCAAGATGAAGTACCAACTCAACATCCAGTTTCAAATAAAATCATAATTAGTCTTAGACAATCTGCTCCCTATTAGCAACTAAGTGTTTTCATCCTTGATTAAGGATAATTATTTGAGCGAGAGGCAGACATGATAACTTTCCATAATTAAAACTATAAACCCAAATTTTCTTATTATCATAGGTTACTTACTGCACAAGTTGTCAAGGTGATACTTTAGTTAGCTTATAGGTTTCACTAATTTATTACAAATAGCCTATCACAGATATCTAGTACTTGCCACATAAATTATTAAACACGACATAAGCGTAAATTTCTCTTATCATGTAAGATATCAGTCTTAGCATTCCATTACATGGATACATAGCATACAAGGTACTAAACATATCAAATCAGATTCATGAGTTGCTTGGCATGTAAGACGTCAAACATATCAGATTATAAACATAGATTACTTAGCAGCTCCTTTAGATTAAAGCATTCGAACCAAATATGTATCACCGCTCTAAGAAATACAAGGTTTAAGTACAAGTTTATCATTTATCACAAACATTTGAAAAAGCATGTACCGTTGTCTACTTTTCAAGCATGTTATCCAACGTAACATATCTGACCATAAATATAGATTAGTTAGCGTACAAGTTATCAAACATATCAAACCATAAACATGAATTACTTGACATGTAAGATATCAAACATTTCAAATCATAAACATAGATCACTTAGCATGCAAACTATCAACATATCAGACCACTAACATAGGTCACTTGGCATGTAAGATATCAACATATTAGACCATTAACATGGATTACTTAGCATACAAGTTACCAAATATACCAAACCAGAAACATGGATTACTTGACATGTAAGATATGAAACATTTTAGATCACAAACATAGATTACTTAGCATGTAAACTATCAACATATCAGACCACTAACATAGGTCACTTGGCATGTAAGATATCAACATACCAGACCATTAACATAGATTACTTAGCATGTAAGCTATCAGCATATAAGACCACTAACATACGCCACTTGGCATGTAAGATATCAACATATCAGACCATTAACATAGATTACTTAGCATACAAGTTATCAAACGTATCAAACCTGAAACATGGATTACTTGACATGTAAGATATCAAACATTTAAAATCATAAACATAGATTACTTATCATGTAAGCTATCAACATATTAGGCCACTAACATAGGTCACTTTGCATGTTAGATATCAACATATCAGACCAATAACATAGATTACTTAGCATACAAGTTATCAAACATATCAAACCAGAAACATGGATTACTTGACATGTAAGATATCAAACATTTCAGATCATAAACATAGATTACTTAGCATGTATGCTATTAACATATCAAACCACTAACGTAGGTCACTTGGCATGTAAGATATCCACATATCAGACCATTAACATAGATTACTTCGAATACAAGTTATCAAACATATCAAACCATAAACATGGATTACTTAACATGTAAGATATCAAACTTTTCATATCATAAACATGGATTACTTAGCATACAAGTTATCAAACATATCAAACAATAAACATGGATTACTTGACATGTAAGTTATCAAACATTTCAGATCGTACACATAGATTACTTATAGATTTGAACAAGAACTATCTAATATGTACCAAGGCATTTGGACCAATCATAACATATATGCATGGTATTTAACAAATCCATATGTATTAAAATATTCAAGAAATGCATACTATATTCGAACATAGCCTACGCCTTCCTTAAAAGGGAAAAAATCAAGAATCATATAGATGCATAGTACATGCCTTGCAAGTTATTATCATGATTTAATCATTTAACTTGTGAGCTTTCATTATTTTACTCTAACGTAGTATATCATGTTTATAGATTTCTTACAAAGCAATTGCTCAACGTAACTTGTCAGAAGTCATGAATTACCATAATAACATAAGATATCGAAATCATTTGGTTGCCGTATTTACAAATTTCATATTTTGTCTTTAACATAGCCTCGAGTATCAAGTAGCCCAGGTACACAAACCCCCAACCAATTGTCACCAAATAAAAGGTACTCAAAGTATTGGTCAATCCTTCCCACTATTGCCAAGTGACCACTACACTTCCCTCATACCGTTGCCAAATAACGACCGTAGTCTAGGACCATAGTCCACCCTAAACATGAGCTCTATGGCATGCCAACTATACCTAAGACTAACTCGAGACCGAGGCTTTTCACTATATCTTATCTTATCATAATCAAGATTGAGCTTAGCTCCATTTTATGTAATCATGTTACCTTATTATCATAGCAGAAAACAGAATACGCATGGCTCCTTATCAGAATATCAGACAACATTTCTTATATGAATCAGAAATGAGCAGAGCTCCAAGGTATTTTATCAAAAGAGCATCTCTTATTACATCATAAGGTGGGCATAGTTTGAATTCATGTAATTTTAGCAAGGTTTAGGTCATAACATGTCAGGCATGTATTCAATTCATTCATGATTCAAATTTCATATTCATGTTCTTAATCAAATGTTAACTTAGCATTGGTTTACATATCAATCAAGTAAAATCATGCAAGTAGAATTCACATCAAACATAACATCAATCACAAGTTAAATAACATATCTTATTCAAGTTAAGTTGAGTGTAGTTCCACATACATTTATCACACAAACATGGATTATAACAAATTATATCAAGAATATTCAACAAAATATAAATATAACTCCCTCGACTTCCAAGCCAATTCTTCCTCGATGAATTCTGGAAGATGTATATCAGTGAACAGTATCTGGCCGAGTGCCAGAAACGTTTCTTGTTTCTCAAGCAAGGGGGCCAAACTATTGAATAGTATGTGAGCGACTTCTGCAAGTATTAAAAACACGGGTCGGAATATATCAAAACTGAGGCCAACAAGTGTTGAATGTTGATTGACGAGTTAAATGATGAATTAAGCCCTATATTCACTGCCCTGGGTATCGCTAACTTCTAGAATTTGGTGAACCGGGTTATAGCAACAGAGGCAAAGATGAAGGCCTCAAAGAAATGTAAGAGTGGAAACTCCTGGAAAGATAAACGATCCAGAAATGATGACAAGCCACACTGGCAGTCAACGAAAGGTAAACACTCTAAAGATCACTCTTCAAATTATACTCATGTCCAAAAGAGCAATTATATACCGAAACCCCAATCGATAATCAAATCCTTAGCCCCTATCATCTCAGTTGATAGTACGGGGAATTCTGGTAAAGCTATTCAGTATTCTACCTGCAAGTTCTGTCAGAAGCACCACACCGGGCAATGCAGAACTCAACAAAACTTCTGTTTCTTATGTGGATCCTCATATCACTGTATATGGGATTGTCCCCAGAATCCCAATAAGGTTCCATCCAAGTCAAACTCCTAGAAATGCTAGCTCAGCTCTCTCCAATCGAAACAGGGGTCCTAAACAAGCCTAGTCTGGAAATCAAGGGAGAGGTAAGGGAACCATTCGAATGCCCCTGGTCACCAAGAATCTCGATCCCCTACTCGAATCTATCATATCCGAGGATTAGAAGATGAAGAAGCACCTGATGTCATAGCAGGTACCGTTAAGCTAAATTCAACTCATGTTTATGCTTTAATAGACTCGGGATCCACTCATTCTTTTATATGCTTATCTTTAATTGTCAAATTGAACTTGAATCCTGAAATTGTAAAACAAAGCCTTGTAGTATCGAATCCAATATGGGGAATTAAAAATATAAGCCTAATCGGTAAAGAATGCTCTTTGTACATTTAAATATACCCTTTTATGTTTATCTATATGTACTCCCAACATGTGAATTCGATCTAGTGCTAGGACTAGATTGGTTAAGCAAACACGAGGCCTGGGTAGATTGCCAAAATAGGAGACTGTATCTCTGGGGTTTAGGAAAGGATTCAATCCTCCTAATTGATAGAAAACCAACTTCAGTCTTTGTTGCTATGGTATTACAAGATGAATTTGAATTCGGCTTACCTAGTATGCCAATCGTGTCTAAATTTATTGATGTTTTTCCCAAGGAACTCTCTGGTCTCCCTCCAATCAGAGAAGTAGAGTTCGAGATTGAAGTTCCACCTGGAACAACTCCGGTTTCCATCACTCCATAAAAAATGGCACCTATTGAATTGAAGGAACTCAAGAAGCAACTCCAAGAGCTACAAGATAAAGGCTTTATTCGGCCTATCTCATCTCCTTAGGGTGCACCAGTCCTGTTTGTGAAGAAGAAAGACGAGACCATGAGACTCTGTATTGATTACAGACAATTGAACAAGCTTATGATTAAGAATCGATATCCTCTTCCTAGAATAGAAGATCTCTTCGATCAGCTCCAAGATGCTTCGGTATTCTCTAAGATTGACCTTCAATCTGAATACTATCAAATGACGGTAAAAGAAGAAGACGTGCCCAAAACAAGCATTTGTACTCGATATGGCCACTTCAAATTTCTCGTTATGCTATTCGGGTTAACAAATACTTCGGTTGCTTTAATGGATTTCATGAATCGAGTGTTCAAGCCCTATCTTGACAAGTTCATGGTAGTCTTCATTGATGACATCCTAGTTTACTCCCGGAACAAGGAAAAACACTCCGAACATCTCAGAATCCTATTACAAATTCTTCGAGAACGTCGATTGTTTGCAAAGTTCTCCAAGTGTGAATTTTGGCTATCAGAAGTCTCGTTCCTTAGCCATGTCATCTCGGCAGAAAGGATTAAATTAGACTCGAGCAAAATTTGATCCATCATGGATTGGAGACCTCTGAAGAATGTTGGTGAGGTCAGATGCTTTCTCGGTTTAGCCATGTATTATCGACGATTTGTTAAAAGATTCTCATCCATTGCCGCAAGTTTGACAAATTTAACTCACAGGGATACGCCTTTTGTTTGGTCAAAGAACCAACGACGAAGCTTCGATCAACATAAACAAGCCCTGACTCATGCACCGGTTCTTATCCAACCAGAAATGGGTAAAATATTCAATGTCTATAGTGATGCATCTCATTTAGGACTAGGATGTGTCCTAATGCAAGACGGAAACGTGGTTGCTTATGCTTTAAGGCAACTGAAACCACACGAGTCAAACTATCCAACACACGATCTAGAATTGGCAGTTATCGAGTTTGCTCTCAAAATATGGAGACATTACTTGTATGGGGAGAACTGTAACCTATTCACAAACCACAAGAATCTCAAATATCTCTTGACTCAAAAAGATTTGAATCTAAGACAAAGAAGGTGGCTAGAATTGCTTAAAGACTACGATTTGGTTATCGACTACCATCCGGGGAAAGCAAATGTGGTTGCTGATGCCCATAGTCGCAAACCATACTCAGGTAAACCCCTGAATATAAATTCTAGTATATTTCAATCGAATTTGAACTTACTTGAATCACAAGTAACCATTCGAACACCTTACTTATTTTGCAAGTAACCACTCAAAATTTTCCTTAATGATCATATGTATTCTTTGTAGCTACTCTGACTATCAATGCTCATTTCCGTTTATCCAAAGGATGGAAATTCTTGTTTGAACTTCAAGTTCAATCTAGCTTAATCTCGAGAATTATAACTCTAACAAATTGATCCAGATCTTTAGAAGATCATATCCAAGCTTGCTTCTGAGCCTAATTCTGACTTCTACCTTAAGTCAAATGGACTCCTCTATTTCAAGGATAGAGTGTGTGTTCCTAACAATGAGGAACTAAGACAAGAAATGTTACAAGAAGCTTACCAAAGCTCATTCTCAATTCCCCCGGGATTGGTTAAGATGTACAAGGATCTTAAGCCACTATACTGGTGGCAGGGTATGAAATCAGCTATCACAGACTTTGTATCAAAGTTCCTTACTTGTTAGAGAGTTAAAGCCGAGCATCGAGTCCCTACTGGATTGCTCCAACCTATCAAATTCCCTCAGTGGAAATGGGATCGGATTATAATGGATTTCGTTACTGGTCTTCCTTCTACTCCAAGAAAGAACGATGCTATATGGGTGATTGTAGATAGATTCACAAATTTTACTCATTTCATCTATGTTCGAATGAACATGAACTTGGAAACCTTAGCCGAGCTGTACAACCGCGAAGTGATTTGATTACACGATGTAGCTACAACAATAATCTATGATCGTGATCCTAGATTTGCTTCTCGATTTTGGAATTCTTTGCAGAAGGCTCTAGGAGCTAAAGTGCATCTTAGTACAGCCTTCCATCCTCAATTAGATGGACAACCTGAAAGGATTATTCAAGTACTAGAAGACATGCTTCGTGCTTGTGTTATAGAGTTCGGGAAGAACTAGGAGAAATCTCTACCCCTAGTAGAGTTTGTTTACAACAATAGCTATCAAGCATCTATTTTGATGGCACCATTCGAAGCTCTATATGGGAGGAACTGTAGAACTCCCTTATATTGGTCTGAATTGGGGGAAAAAGTGCTAGGGACTCAATTGCTTCAGGAAATCAAAGAGCAAGTGAAAATCATTCATGATCGATTGAAGGCAGCCTTCGATAGACAAAAGGCGTATGCAGATCTAAAACGGAGAGACATTCAACATAATGTTGGAGACAAGGTTTTTCTCAAAGTCTACCCTTGGAAGAAAGTCCTTTGATTTGGAAGAAAAGGGAAACTCAGTCCTGGATTCATTGGTCCATTCGAAATCACTAAAAGAATTGGACCGGTGGCCTATCGATTAGCTCTCCCTAGAGAATTTGATAGAATCAACAATGTATTCCACGTATATATGCTTAGAAGATATAGATCAGATCCATCCCATATCCTTGAACCAAAAGAAGTTAAGTTGAACCCTGACTTGTCCTACAAAGAAGAGCCTGTCCAGATTCTTGATCGGGAAGTAAGAAAGCTTAGGAACATGATTGTTCCTCTTGTCAAGGTCTTGTGGAGAAACCACAAGATAGAAGAAGATACTTGGGAATCTAAAGAAATCATGAAGAAGTAATATCCCCATCTATTCGATTCAGGTAAATTCAAGGACGAATTTATTTTTAAGGGGGGAGAATTGTAACACCCCAAATCCTAGCCTAGAAGTATGGAAGTCAATTGCTTAAGTTGATAGCTTAATTGAATCTAGAAATTAATCTAAAATTGATTAGTCAAGGATCTAATTGAAAGAATGAAAGAACAAAGTGACGAAATTAAGGTGACCAACTAGTAAACTCTAGCAATTTTAAATAATGCATGCTAAAGTTTCAATATTCCATAGTTGCCCTTGAATAAGTTAATATTAAGGATTAATATAGGGACGTTTTAGACAATTCATAAATCCAATAACTTACATTAAGTGTCATCATCTTCTCCACATTCTTTTTATTGGCCGAATTGAAGAGAGAAAAAAGAGAAAGGAAAGCTTGAGGGAGAAATCTTGAATCCATGCCCTACAACTTTGATTTAGCTCCAAATCAAGTCTAGATAGCTTAGTGATTAAGATCAAGGAGTGAACTTTGTGGAAGGAGAAAAGGGAAATCATCCAAAGGCTAAGAACAAAGGAATAGCTATACAAGACAATTTCTAGCTTGCTTGTATTGTATTGTGAGTGTAGTTACTCTAGGGTTAGGACTAAGTCCTAACCAATATATTTTATTACATTCTTGACATGATAATGAATCTAAGCATGAACTTGACTTAATAAGGGAATGATGATTAAATAAACACATGAAACTTGTATGTGCTATGATGCAACATGATCGTATGCTAAAGACTTGTTTGAGATATGATGTTATCTCATTTTGATGAAATGGATCTTGCTTGGCATGAACATGATCTTGAACTTGATAACTTGAATAAATGGTAATACGAACAACCTTGGTAGCTAATTGGACTAGGTAGAAGGGCATGCCTTAGAGTCTAGAGCTCATTGTGTAAGGGTGGACTACGGTCCAGGGCTAAGGCCCCTATTTGGCGACAGACGGAGGGTACGTATGTGGTCTTTGGCGACAGTAGACGGGTTGACCAGCACTATGGTGCATCTTATGGTGACAGTTGGTTGGAGACTCGATTACCTATACAAACTAAGTACCAAGGGGTTGTTTAATGAAATAACAAATGTAATAACAATTCAGATATGCATGATACTTGTCTTGAATGCCATGAAACGTATGTTACTTGACTTGAAAACATAACTCCTTGGTTTCTTATTTTTCAAGCATGTTGCGTGATTTATGAATTATGACTCTTTGATGCTTATACATGTTGGTCGAACGCTTCCTATCCTAGATAGGATAATCTTGATGCTTGAAGGACTACATAAGGTCACTCTTGATGGTTGAAAGACTAGCTAAGACTACTTTAACGCTTGGAAGCCTGTCAGGATGGATATAAAGTTATACCTTTTGGCCAAATTATATGTAAAGGAAATCCTTAGACTTCATGGTGTTCCTGTGTCTATTATTTTTTACCAAGTTTCTCGGTTTACTTCCTGATTTTGGATAGCACTTTAGAAAGCTTTGGGGACTCATTTGAATTTTAGTACAACTTTTCATCCCCAAACTAATGGACAATCCGAAAGAATAATACAGATTTTGGAAGACATGCTTAGGGCCTGTATCATAGACTTCGGGAAAAATTGGGAAAAATCTCTATCATTGGTTGAATTTGCCTACAATAATAGTTATTAATCTTCAATCAAGATGGCTCCATTCGAAGCACTCTATGGAAGGAAGTGTAGATCTCCTGTCTGCTAGTCTAGATTGGGATAGAACAAGGTTTTAGGACTTGACTTTATTCAAGAAACCAAGAAACAAATTTAAATAATATATCAAAGATTAAAAGAAGCTTTCGAGAGATAGAAAGCCTATGCTGATGTCAAGGTAAGAGATGAGCAACATGAAGTAGGAGATAAGGTGTTCTTGAAAATATCTCCATGGAAGAAAATACTCGGATCCGGAAAAAGGGGGAAATTGAGTCCTAGGTTTATAGGTCCTTTTGAAATTGTAGAGAAAATTATCCCAGTTGCTTATAAGTTGTCCCTTCTAAGGGAGTTTGATAGGATACATAACGTATTCCATGTCTCGATGCTAAGAAGATATCGATCGGATCCTTTCCATGTGTTAGAACCTGAAGATGTGGAACTAAATCCTAATTTATCATATGATGAAGAACTGGTTCAAATTCTTGATAGAGGAGTTAAAAGACTTCGAAACAAAATTGTACCATTAGTCAAAATACTTTGGAGAAATCACAATATTGAAGAAGCTACATGTGAGCCTGAAGCAGTAATGCGAAACCAATATCCATATCTCTTTCCCACAGGTAAATTCGGGGACGAATTTTATTTTTAGGGGGAGAGAATTGTAATACCCCTAAAATTTTGATCTAGAACACATGTGATTATTCTTGATTAAATTAAAAGTTGTGATTAAAGATTTTAGACTATTGAGGGGACTTTTTGGTACAAATATAGAATATAAGAGTCTAATTAAATGGACTAAATTTTAATAGATAGGAATTGGTGGTTTGCATGGAAATTGCAAACTTGATTATGGATATTACACATGTCTCCCATTCCATCTTTAACCGATCATTAGCAAAAAAAATGTGTATTCCATTCTTCATGGGATCAAACGAATCAAGGAAAGGTAGTGAGAGAGTGAGAGAAAATTTCTTAAAAATTGGAAGCTTGATCCGGTCGTGAAGGAACCCATTTTTCTTGTTTGATTTGTACATTCTGAGGATGGTAAATTTTCCTTCTTCATGGTTTCGAATGGTGAGTATTAGATGATAGTTGAATTTAGCTTTGCTTGAATGGTTTAGTAAACATGCATGAGCTGGATGTTGAAGAGATAGATTGAGTTTATAGGAAGCAATGTTATGGTTGTATATGTTTTGAATGATTCGAAGGCTTGAGTAATTTAGATTGTGTAATAAAATTTTGAATTTGGTTTAAAGATGATATGCAATGTTTGTGGATGAGAGATTGATCCTCTAGAGTTGTACTTATATTATAAGGATATTGGTAATTCAACCTTGTTGATCATTGACTGAAATTTCTGCTTTGATTTTTATTGTAGGATCGAATTGCTATGTAAACTCCTTGAATAAGTTTTAAGATTAATAAGATTGTAAAGAGGGTGTATAAGATTGTAATTTTTTGTATTGAAATGTGGTGTATGTATTAAGTTGTTGGAATTATGGATTGTTTTGTTTTGTTGACAAATTAGGATTGAATTGTACTAGTGAAAGGGTTGTTCGAAATTTTTGTGTTTTGGTTTTTAGTAGTAACTTATTGGTAGGTTGAATTGATATTAAATTGTTGGTTAAATTGGTTAATTAAGCAAAGCAATGAATGTATATAAATCTTGAATAGAATGTGAGCTTCAATGATTATCCGATGAGTCTAATAAAATGAATGTGTTATAGAATGTTAGAATGGGAAGAGATTGAGGATAAAAGAACTATGGTAGACCAGCAAGCTGATAGACTTAAACGGGTCCTGATTCGAGACCGGCAGTAGCTCAGAAACAATCTGTGAGTGTAGTTTATAGTATCGAAAGGATGTTTTTGCCCTTTTTGGGTTTATTTTGAATAGTATGTTAAGGATGGCTCAAGGTATGTTGCTTGTTTGAGTATGGCTAAGCTAGCATGGATGCAAGATAAGTATTCATTTGAGGATACTAAATTGTATGGTTACTTGAAAGCATTTTGTATTATCGAATGCCATGCTATAGTTTTTTCTATGTAAATTGATTTCGGAAAAGCATCATGCTAGTATGAAATAGAATCGAATGATAAGAATAAGAAAAGGCATGTGAAACATGAATTAGATTATAACTATCCAATGATTCAAATTGTTATAATTCATTAACCTTTGAAATGAATAGAAATTGGTACTTTGACAATCGAACTATTGGTCAATGAATTAAGCACCAATTATGTTTACATCGAAATATTGAATCATTGAACAAAGAATATTGATAATGTTATTGAATTATTGACATTGGAATCGATCCCTTGATAACAAGGGAAATTATTGGCACCTATAGTGCAAATTTGATTATTGAGTTACTAAATGAATTGATAAGAACATTGATTATTGGAAGCCTTGGGTTGGAGTCAATTCTAGATATAGTTGGCATTCCATAGAGTCCATAGAGCTCAGTGTCGGGATGGACTACGGTCCGGGACAGTGGTCCCTAATTGGCGATAGTAGGAGGGAAGTTATGAATGGTCATTTAGCGACTGTAGGAGGGATTGACCGGTACTTTTGGTACCATATTGTTATTTGGAGACAATTTGGTTGGGGACTCGTGTGTCTAGACTGAGAAATCGATTCTCAAGGCTGAAACAAAAGCTAATTATAAAGGATGGTTTGATAAAGAAATGTTATATTGGCTATAGCTTGTATGATAGCATTTTTTAAGACTTTTATGATAATGAGATTGATATATATATATATATATAATCAGGAAAGAAATAATTGTTATATGAATATATATATATATATATATATATATTGCACCTACAATGAGGATTGAATGATTAATTGATTACTTTGATTCATTTGGAGATGAATAAGAGTAGTATTTTAGTTAACATTCGATTACATGATTGAAATCTTAATTAGTGAAATAGCTTTGTAGTACACTTGATCGAATGAACTCTATTGACATAACAACTCTATTGAAATCTTAATTGAATGATTGGTTGTTACCAGTAATTTTGGTTGGGGTGAAACCATGAATTCTTTATGAGGATAATGTAGTGATGGACTTTAAGTTGTATTTAACATTTGTGTGCTATAAACTCATTCACTATGCTAATGCTTATCTAAGTACTTTCGCCACATTTCAGGTGAATCTTTTGGACATTACTAGGACAAGAAGCTTGATCAAGTCACCTTTTGTTTATAAGAGTATGTAGTTAATTTTGTGAAAGAACTCCTAGGATGGTGGCACTAATGTTTATATATATTTATATAGTTGTTTTGGCTTGTGAATATATATAAATTCCTAAGGCATGTTGTAACACCCTAAATCCTAGACTAGAAGTATTGAAATCAATTGTATAAGTTGATAGCTTAATTGAACCTAGAATTTAAGCTAAATTGATTAGTCAATGGTCTAATTGAAAGACTAAATGAAATAAGAGACCAATTTAGAATGACCAAATTGAATTAAGTGAGAAAGATGAAGAGTGCATGCTAAATTTCTCATTTCCCCTAATGCCCTTGATTAAGTTAATAATAAGGATAAATTAAGGGACATTTTAGACATTTCATAAATCCATTAAGATGGATATCATCTTCATCCAATTCTTCATTATGCCATTTGGAAGAAGGAAAAATAGGGAGAGAGGGAAAGAGAGAAATCAGCCATTGATGAAGGGAAATTAAGCTTGCATGTATAGGATTTTGTAAGGAAATTAAAGCTAGAAGCAAAGTAAGTATGATTCTCTACTCTTGTTTAATCGAATAGGCAACTGTACTTGTTGACTGGCTGTTTTGATGATTTTAGATGAAATTAACTATTGAATATGTTGTTAGATGATTGAATCGTTGTAGAATCATGCAAATTTGGAGAATGAACACTAGGTATTATGCTGGAAATTATGTGTATGTGATAGTGTAACAAAGCTAGGTTGCTGGAAAATTGAAATGAGATGTTGATGTAAGAATTGAATGGTTAGAACTTGTAATTGAGCTATGGAACTAATGAATTGAATATGATCATGATTAGATAATGTAATTAAGGTATTAAACAAGCTAAATTGTTAGTAACCAATGCTGGAAATGAGAGATAAAGGTATGAACAAAGTCATATAGCTTAGAAAACTGTTTTAGTAAGAACATATTGAGTAAACGTGCAAAATTAAGCAAGTTAACCAACTTACTCTATTTTGGATGCCTTGAAAAATGAATTAACATTGACTAAACATGTTTCGGATTTCATATGAAATGAATTATAGGGCCAAAACATTGATTAAAATGAATTTAAGGAATTTAAAATGTGAATAGGTGCAATCTGCCCAGAATTGCTCTGTTCTGGGCAGTAGCTTTGAAAATTCACCAAAATTTGTATAGATCAAATTCAGAGCTGAAATTTTAGTGACATGATCCTTAGTATGTCTACTTTAATTATGTGAAAACAGAACTGAAAACTGGGTCCTATGCTGGAAACTGTAAATAGAAATAGCTGGACAGTGCAAACTATCCAGGCAATGTAAATGCCCTATATTTGAACAATAAACTGTATTAATTGGCTAAGAAATAAAGTGCAAGTCTTATATGGTATTAAGAAAAATTTTGTTATCTTTCCAAAAATGTATAGTAATCGAAATTCCGACGTACGGATTAAGAGATATGACCATTTTAAGGGACAGTGTGCAAACTGCCAGGCAGCAGTGTCCTGGGCAGTTTGGGACTGTTTTTGCGCCTATAAGCAAACTGTTTCTAAAACAGTTTTGAGACATTGTAACCTGTCTAGTTATGTCCTAAAATGAGGTAATAACAATTTAGAGGAACTAGTAAGAAATGCTTAAAAGAAAGCATAAAAACAGTAGCTAAATGTTAGGTACAAATATGGTAACATTGCTACTATACATGTATGACATTTTGTGCTTGTTTTGATGAATTGTATGTGTTATGCTTGCTAGACCAAGGGTAGCAAGTTGTGGAAGAGGAAGATAAGAGTGGACATCCCAAAGCAAGAGGCAAAGTGATTTGGATACAAGACAATTGATTAGCTAGGAGTATTGTGAGTGTAACTATCCTTAGGGTTGGGACTTAGGTCCTAACCAACCTTGTTATTGTCTTAATTCAATGTCATTGCCATGTAACATGACCTAATACATATTTGGGTAATTAAGGAAAGAATGACATGTATAACAACTTGTTTGATGCCATGATCTATTTGTTTACTTGAGTGTTAAGCAAATGAAGTGAAATGCTTGACATGTTGCATTGCTTATGCCAAAGGTAAGAAATGGCATGCTTGCTTGGAGAATAAGATACGCACATTGCATACATATGCATGTGTTTTTTATTGATATACATGGCTGGTTTAAATGAAATGAACAATGGTGCCACTTTGTATTCATGCCATTCGAATGGCATGGGTAGATTTGCCTTGGGAGTTAAGATTGCATAAGCCTAAGGGCTTGGCCTTTGAATGGCATAATATTGTATTGGATAATGAATTGTATAAAGCTTGAATGAAATGGATAATCAACAGCCTTGGTAGCTAGTTTGGATAGATAGGAGGGCATGCCTTAGAATCTTGAGCTCATTTTGGCACTACGGTGCATATTGGCACGACAGTGCATTTTGGCACCACGGTGCATATTGGCACTACGGTGCATTTTGGCACTTCGGTGCATTTCATTGAGGATTTGATTATCTATTGAACTAAATAACAAGGGTGTTATAAGATGACTTAATAAATTGAAATGAACATTGTTTGCTTTGGTTGTGTGATGTAAACATTGCTTGTTTTGTAAGTTTATTGAATGAACATCCTTGCCTTGGAAGATAAAGCATGAATGATTGTATAACTAATTACTTCACATGAAAGTTATGCATGATTGATGCTTGTTGCGTAGAAATGCCTATTTGGTACTTGGTGTTTTTGGTTGCTTATCTTCTAAGCAAGATACTCGAATATAGCATGATGGGTATATATGATGGTTGTTGCAATGTTGTATGTGTGATATGTGAAGCTTGCCTATATTTACCCTATTCATTCGAATGGTATATGTTATGTAGAGATTACCTTGATTCTTTGAAATATATGTAAACTTGGTTATGTATGCTTGGAAATTGGCTAGAGTTAGTGTTACCTCACTAAGTACATGACTTGTACTTACCACTGTACTCTTCATTCTTCCCATAACAGATTAAGGATACTTCAAGAGGATATCTTGATCTTGAAGCAACGTTATGAAGCAAGATTGAAAGTATGATTTCATACTCTTTGTATACTCCTAGTTTGGTGGCACTAGAACTTGTAATAGCTAACCTTGATCATGCATTTTGTTGTGCTGTTAAGACTAGTAAATGTAACGTTTTGTTGGGCCTATCATGTAACCAACTTTGATGACTTAAATTATGTATATGAACCATGTTGTTATGTATCTAAATAAGTTTGATGTTGTACATAAAATGATAGTAATCCAATGAATGTTGAATCATTGTTTCATTCGAACAATACACCAATGTTGTATGATCATGCATTCATTCTTGTGGCTATGAATAATTCGACAATGTCTATGGATTGGAGCTAAGGTATGTTTAAGCATGCATTAACAATATACTAGCTAAGTATGCCATGAAATAATATGACTTGATTGAAAAAGAAATAAATGAAATGTACTAAGTAAATACCTAGCTATTTGAATAGGGTGTATGAACATGTAATAAGAATGTAAGTTGAATGCCTTGTATTGATCATGTTGATTGGTTAAATAAGTAGTATCTTGAGATGCAAGTAAGCTAATTGAAATGTGTTTAGTGACCACCTTGTATATTCAAATAGGGTACATAAACTTGTAATAAGAATGAAAGTTGAATCATGCTTATTAGTGACCTATTGTGAAGTATGCCACACTTGTTATTGTTGTTTGAATGATGTATGTGTATTGAATGGAATGGAAAATTGAAATATGTTAGTGGTAACTTAGAATATAAGTATGAAATGAAACAAAGTAGTACCTAAATTAGCATGCTAAGAATGTTTGTTTTGATTTATGTGGATTACTTGTATGTCTTGTATGGTTGTGTTTAGGTTACTTGCGTTGCAAGTCATGTATATCGATGTTACTTGTTTGACAAGTAACCTATCTTTTGCTTTGTTCTCGTTTTGATAACGCTCCCGAACTAGATTACGGCTAACCCAGGGATCGGGTGTTACACATGTAAAACTTATCTAATAGACTTATGGTGGCTTATAATTGCGGTGATTGCATGAGTTTCTTTAGATTAATGATTTGTTTACATGGTTTAAGCATGACATTTCTTGACATTGGATTGATAGTTTACATGATATTAAAGAACATAGTTATGTGGAAATTGGAATGTAACTTCCTCAACCCGTCTTATAAGAAAACCAGAGTTGAGAATGTTACTGCAAAGCAAACTGAAACACGAATAAGAAAATTTTAAAATTTCATTTAAACTGACCATAACTAATTGTATGGTTTCTTATCACTTATAACTTTCTTGGATTCTACTTCCTTTCAGTATTAAATCATTATGAACATTGTAATACCCAAAATCATGGCCTAGTAACATGTCACAAGAACTTAATTGTACACACATTCTACAAATTAGAAGAACTGGTTGATTCTAGTGACCAAATTAGATGGATTTGATAATTAAATGGCCAAATCATGATGATCAAATAGTAACAATGTTTAAATGTGGTTTTGCATGAAATTAGAATGTGCAATTAAGGAGTTATGAACCCTTGATTTCCAAGTGGTGGCATTCGGCCAAGCCAAGTGATAACAACTTGGCTAGGTGTCCACCTACCTCTCATCTTCTCCACTCAACCTTTCTCCTTCCTTGGCTGAAACTCTCTCAACCATCTAGGGAAAGAAAGCCACCATTGCAAAGAGTGGAAACTTGCATGTGATCATATTTTCATGTACTTGGATAAGCTAAGAAGATTGTAAGTGAATTCTAAGTCCTTCCTCCATAGCAACTTGTTCGAATGAGTGTTTGATGATTGAAATTGAACTTGAATTCATATAATTGTATGTTAGATGTTATGCTTGAATCCACCTTGAATTGTAGCTTGAATGTTATTGAAATGCTATCGAAATTAGGATGAAATTATGCTTGATTGAATGGAATATGTACATGAACGAAACCATTGTTTGATTGATCATGTAACTTGATAAGGTGATTCGAATTGTATGAATTAGGACTTGAATTGAGTAAAAAGCTTGCTGGAAATGTAGAAACATGTTAAATTGAGATGTTAATCAATTTAAAATCATGATTGGATAGTGAAAATTTAGCTTAAAGATGAAACTAGTCACAATTGATTGTTAAATGGCTAACTAGGGACTATTTTGAAAGAATTGATAAATACTGGACTGTTTTGACAGAATTGAGGGCTGGAAATTATGAACTAAAAATAGGGGATAGTCAATTTAAATGCTTGCTAGATTGAATTGCTTGAATAATGATCAATTGGACTACTATAAGATGCTTGTTGAGATGTATGTGAAATAGGGACTAGAATCAAAACCATGAATGATCTAGGGACTGAATTGTATGAATTAGGGGCTGGAAATAGTGACTTAAAAACAGGGGAAGTTAGATTAAAAGTTTGTTAACATGAATTCTATGAGATAAACATAATTTGGACTATTTTGTAGAACAAATATAAAGGTGTAATTGTACATTGCTTTAGTGGACTGTTTTAGCAAAAATTAGGACTGTTAGGGACTGTTTTGCATAACTTGATAAGTATATTTAAAATGGGACTATTTTGGACAGTTTAGGAGCAGGGCAAAACTGTTCTAATTGATTGAAAGGATAAAATTGTTAGATTGTTGTAAATACAATGCTTGCCTCTAGTTTCTTGTGAACTTGGATTGCTTGAAATGTATTGTTTGATGGTTAATTTTGATTCCGTTATATTGGATATATGTTAGAACAAAGAGTGGATCTTGTTGAAGAAGATAGAGTTGGGCAACCTAGTAACAAGCAAAATCGAATTTGGATCATTGATCAAAACTATCTTGGAGTATTGTGAGTGTAGCTTTTACATAGGGTTAGGACTTAGGTCCTAACCAAATATGCATAATTTCTATTTCATTGATATGTTTATGTTATGAAATGAATCTAAACTATGCTTGGAAATGAATTAAGGGAATAATGGCTTAAATGGAAACTTGTATTAAGATATGCTTGATATATGATGTGGTGATGCAAATGGATTATGTAAACAAATGGATTGATCTTCTATGGTTTCTTGTATTGACTTATTCGAATGAATCAAGAATGCTTAGACATGATTTTGTTTGATGCTAATGATGACATGAAATGCAAACTTGCTTGAATTACAATGAATGCATGATAAAATGAGCTAAGGCTCGAATGACCTAAAGGCTATCTTGATCTTGATAGATAAATACTTGAAAGGGATGCTTCAATAAGCTACTAACTTGCCATGATCTTGCTGTGTACTTGCCTTGACTTGAAATCTTGAAGCTTACTTAATTGACAAGTAAATCAAACAAAGCCTTGGTTGGTAGTTGGTCTTAGGTAGGTTGGCATGCCATAGAGTCTAGAGCTCATTGTGTTTGGGTGGACAACAGTCTTCGGCCAAGGCCCTTATTTGGCGATAGTAGGAGGGATGTGTTATGGTCACTGTGACAGTAGGAGGGTGATATGACCAGTTTTTTGTTTTGGCGACAGTTTGGTTGGTGACTCGATTACCTAGACATAACTATGTACCAAGGCCTAATCTAAAATTAATGAACAAGAAAGAAATGCATAGCCTAAAGCTTGAATGACACTTGACTTGATACCTTGAATTTGCTTGCTTACATGATACTGGAAAAGTGATCACACTTGAATTGATATGCTTAAACATGCCTCTTGTCTTGATATAATACTCTATCTAACTTGAAATGGAAACAACCTCCTTGTTAAGTGTTGTTCGAATGGTATTGAAGCATGAATTAGTGTATATTAATTGAAATTGAAGCCTAATTATATGTTATTGTGCTTGTGATGATGTGTATAAATGGTAATAGCTATACATGACTACTTGATTCCCTACTTGTCTTGAAACACTTGAAACCTTATGTTAGACTTAACTTCACATGCTCAAACCTTAGCTAGGTTGTACTTGATTTAAGATTACCGAAACTTGATAATTGGCTAGTAAATAGTTGTTACCTCACTAAGTACATTATGTACTTATCACTCTTGTTTGAATCCTTCCCAAACAACAGGTTTAAAGAGATCTTAAAGCTATCTATCTTGAGCTTGAAGCAAGATACAAGCAGAGTTAGAAGTATGACTTTGATTCTATTTCGTAACTCTCCTAGTTGGTGGCACCTAGATATGTATATATTTAAGCTAGATCATGCATTTTTTTCATTTTGGAAGTTTGTATATATACGGCCTTGACTTTTAGAAGCTTGTAAAGTCTTGGTTGGCAATGTTTGATGCCATGATAACCTGATGCATGTAAATGAATTAAGCATGACTTCTTGAATATGAAGAATGGAACTTGGTTACATGATCTAGTTATATTTGAATGTGTTTAACAATGGGACACTATGTGCCTGACACTTGTATGTTCTATTCAAATGAATCACTTGGTTGATTAGGTTGTTTATAGTTTAAGTAAGTAAGGTAATGATAAGTTAGTCAAGATTGCTAGTTGATGTTAAGTTTGCTTGAAGGCATGTTGATGGTGTTATGATTCGAATGAATGCATTGGTGTCCATGTGTAGTAACCAACATTATATGTAACCATGTCTTGAATGTAAATTGCTAGAAGATTAAGCTTAGTTAACTTGACATGAATATGACATTGTAACCATGTTTGACATTGTCTTGAATTAGATCACAGTTGCGCATATTTGAATAAACTCGAAATGAAATTGAGTCTTGCCTTGAGTGTATTCGATTGCTTACATGTATAAGGGACTATGTTTTACCTTTCTTAATTGATGCTTGGAGGCCTATACCTATATTGGTAAGCTATAATATTTGAAAAAGCATGTTCTTGATGGTTGTTTGGATTTATTGTTAGGCAATTAACTTATCTAATAGGATGAGTTAAAAAGTTTTTAATGGCTTGTATTCTTGTGTGAATTCTTGTTTGCTTGTTTTAACACTCCTTGGTCGGGTTACTCCTAACACGGGTGAGGGGTGTTACAGAAGTGGTAATCAAAGCTAAAGGTTTAGTTGATTCTCGGACTAAACCAGGCCATCATGCATCATATAGGATTAAATTATTCCACCTACGAGTTGTATTTCAGGTATGCTTGTATTCTTGCTTAAACTGAACCCTTCTTGTTCTGTTTGAACTAGAAATGTCTGAAATGAGACTTGGCCAGGATGATGAAAGTCATGAAGGCTCCTCGAATGAAGGAGACTGTTTGAGGATGGAACAGAATCCTCGAGATTAGACTGAACCTCGAGAACAAGCTCAACCTCAGCAAGAAGCCCCTGCTATTCATCATGTTCAAAGAGAATATCTCCTTAGCATGAAGGAGATGTTTGATCATCTTGTAACCACTCTAAAACGAGACCAACCTGTTGCGCCTCCTACTGCTGTGCCAAACAGAGCTCCAATCGATAAGCTGGCTCAACACCGGGCTTATACCTTCACCGATACTGATGAAACCAATCCTGAAATAGCCGAGTACTGGCTAGAGGCTACTACTCGAATACTCACCAAACAACTTTCATGTTTTGATGAACACAAACTCGAATGTGTCGTAGCTCTTTTGGTAGATGAAGCCTTAAGTTGGTGGGAAACCACAACCTTGACTGCCCCTAATGACACCGTTACTTAGAAATTCTTTCTTGAGGAATTTAAGAAGAAATACATCAGTGAACAATACCTGGCCGAGCGTCGGAAGAGTTTCTTGTACCTCAAGCAAGGTGGCTGACCTATCGAATAGTACGTGAGTGACTTTTGCAAATATTGCAAATACGGGTCGAAAAACATCAAGACTGATGCTGACAAGTGTAGGATGTTTACCAATGTACTGAATGATGAATTAAGTCCAATATTCACTGCCCTGGGTATCACTAACTTCAAGAATTTGGTGAACCGGGCTATTGCAACCGAGGCAAAGATGAAAGCTTCGGAGAAACAAAAGGATGGTAGCCATCGGAATGATAAGAGATCCAAGCATGATGACAGGCCTCATTGGCAGTCTAAGACAGCTAAGTATCATAAGGAAAGGTCTTCAACCTTCACTCCTACTCAGAAGAGTAATTACATACCGAGATCTCAATCGGTAACCAAGCCCTCAGCCCTGATTATCTCTGTTAATAGCACAGCGAATCCTAGAAAAGTTACACAAGTCCTTACTTGCAAGTTCTGCCAAAAGCTCCACACGGGTCAATGAGAACTCAATCCAATTTGTTTTACTTGTGTAGAGGCTTGGATCACTACATTAAGGATTGTCCTCAAAATCCTAATAGGCTTCCAACTCGAGCCCCGGTAAATGCTACTGCCATACCTTCCAGTCGTAGCAAAGGCCCGAGACAAGCTCAATCAGGAAATCAAAACAAGGGTAGAGGTCAACAATCAGCTTCTACACATCAAGAGTCTCGAGCCCCTGCTCGAATCTATTATATTCGGGGAAAGAAAGATGAAGAGTCTTCCAATGTCATCGTAGGTACTGTTGAATTAAATTCAAGTATTGCTTATGCTTTAATTGATTCGGGGTCTACCCATTCTTTTGTTTGCTCATCCTTGATTGCTAAATTGGAATTGAAACCTGAAACTGTTGATAAAGGCCTTGTAGTTTCAAACCCTATAGGGGGAATCACGCCTATTAGCCTTCTTTGCAAGGAATGACCCATAATCATTTGAAATATACCTATCCCTATTGATCTATATGTCTTGCCATCTTGTGAATTCGATGTAGTACTGGACTAGATTGGGTAGGGAAACACCAAGCCTGGGTAGATTGCCAAAATCAGAGACTTTATCTCCGAGGTCTAGGAAAGGAATCCATCCTTCTTATTGATAAGAAACCTACACCCATCTTTGCTTCTATGATTAGACAAGATGAATACGATTTTGGATTGTCAACTATCCCTATTGTATCTAAATTCGTTGATGTTTTTCCAGAGGAACTCCCTGGTCTCCCTCCATCCAGAGAAGTAGAGTTCGGGATTGATGTCCAACCTGGAACAAATTCGGTGTCCATTACACCCTATCGGATGGCACCAATTGAGCTTAAAGAACTTCAAAAGCAACTTCAAGAGCTACAAGACAAGGGTTTCATCTGACCTAGCTCATCACCTTGGGGTGCACCTGTCTTGTTCGTGAAGAAGAAAGATGGCACGATGAGACTTTGTATTGATTATCGACAATTGAACCAGTCACTATCAAGAATCGATATCTTTTGCCAAGGATTGAAGATCTATTTGATCACCTTAAAGATGCTGCAGTGTTTTCAAAGATCGATCTTCGATCTGGATATTACCAAATGAGGGTGAAAGGAGAGATGTACCCAAGACAGCCTTTTGAACTTGATATGGTCACTATGAATTCCTCGTAATGCCATTCAGGTTAACCAATGCCTCAGCTGCATTCATGGACCTCATGAATCGAGTATTCAAGTAATATCTTGATAAATTTGTGGTAGTATTCATAGATGAATCTTGGTCTATTCTCAAAACAGGGAAGAACATGCTGAACACCTCCGAATTGTTTTTCAAACTCTTTGAGAACGTCAGCTATTTGCAAAGTTCTCCCAGTGTGAATTCTGGTTATCAAAAGTTTTATTTCTTGGACATATCATCTCGGAAAAAGGGATCAAAGTAGACCTAGGGAAGATTCAATCTATCTTGGATTGGAGACCTCCGAGGAATGTAGGTGAGGTCAGAAGCTTTCTTGGTTTAGCTAGGTATTATTGACGATTCGTCAAGGGATTTTCAACCTTAGCCACAGCCTTGACCAAGCCCATTCGAATGGTCAGAGAAGCAACAGAGAAGTTTTAACCAGCTTAAGCAAGCCTTGACTCATGCCCCAGTCCTTATACAACCAGAATTAGGAAAAGAGTACACTGTATACAATGATGCATCACATTCGGGATTAGGATGTGTCTTGATGCAAAGAGGCAATGTTATAGCATATGCATCACGTCAATTGAAGCCTCATGAATTAAACTACCCTACACACGATCTAGAATTGGCTGCTATTATATATGCTCTCAAGATATGGAGGCACTACTTGTACGGTGAAAAGTGTTACCTATACACCGATCACAAAAGCCTCAAATAACTCTTGACTCAAAAGGATTTGAACTTGAGACAAAGAATGTGGATGGAATTATTGAAAGACTATGACTTGGTCATCGATTATCATCCTGGAAAAGCTAACGTAGTTGCGGATGCTCTTAGAAGTAAATCGAACTTGGGTAAGCTATTCGAAAGCCTTGTAGATAATCATATCCTTGAAAATAACACTTTAATCCATGAACCTAATTCTATAACTCTTCTTGTAGCTTCTCATGCAATCAATGCACACTTCCGAGTGTACAAAAAACATGGACTCTTGTCTGAACTCCAAGTTCAATCCAACTTTATCTCTAGAATCAAAGATCTTCAACAAACTGAATTTGATCTTCAAGTTATCATGTTGAAACTAGATTCATAACCAAATTCTGATTTCTCCATTCATTCGAATGGGTTACTCTATTTTAAGGATAGAGTTTGTGTTCCTAAAAATGAAGAATTGAAGAAGGAAATCTTGCAAGAAGCTAACCAAAGTTCTTTCTCAATACACCCTGGATCAGTCAAGATGTATAAAGACCTGAAACCCCTATATTGGTGGCCAGGCATGAAATCAGCTATCACAGACTTCTTATCCAAGTGTCTAACTTGCCAAAGACTCAAAGCTGAGCATAGAGTCCCTACGAGATTGCTTCAACCAATTGAATTACCCAAATGGAAGTAGGATCGTATTACCATGGACTTTGTGAGTGGTCTTCCTATTACTCCAAGAAAGAGTGATGTCGTGTGGGTGATAATGGATAGATTCACTAAATCAGCTTATTTCCTCTCTATTCAAATGAACTTAAGCTTGGATGCCTTAGTTGAGTTATACATTCGTGAAGTAGTACGTTTGCAAGGAATTCTTACATCCAAAACTCTGATAGGGATCCTAGATTCACTACTCGATTTTGGAAATCCTTGCAAAAAGCCCTTGGAACCAAAGTGCATTTGAGCACAGCTTTTCATCCATAAAGTGATGGCCAATCAAAAAGGGTGATACAAGTACTTGAAGACATGTTACAAGCTTGTGTTATAGACTTCGGGAAGAATTGGGAAAAATCCCTACCTCTCGTAGAGTTTATGTACAACAACAGCTATCAAACGACGATTCAAATGGCACCATTTGAAGCCTTGTATGGAAGAAAATGTAGAACTCCCTTGTGTTGGTCTGAATTGGGGGAAAACAAGGTGTTGAGACCTCAATTACTCAGACAAACGGAGGAACAAGTTCAAATCATACATGATCGATTGAAGCAAGCCTTTGATAGGCAAAAAGCCTATCCAGACTTGAAAAGGAGAGACATCCAATACAATGTGGGAGACAAAGCTTTTCTCAAAGTGTCTCCTTGGAAGAAAGTTTTCAGATTTGGAAGAAAAGGAAAGCTTAGTCCCCGGTTCATTAGACCATTCAAAATCATTGAAAGGATTGGTCCAGTGGCTTATCGATTGGCACTCCCTAGTGAATTGGATAAGATCCACAGTGTCTTCCAAGTTTCTATGCTTAGAAGATATCGATCGGATCCATCCCATATTCTAGAACCTGAAGAAGTTGAATTGAATCCCGACCTATCATATGAAGAAGAACCAATACGAATACTTGACAAAGAAGTTAGAAGACTTCGAAACAAGAATGTTCCCTTGGTGAAACTATTATGGAGGAAACATAAGATGGAAGAAGCAACTTGGGAACCTAAGGCTACGATGAGAGATCAATATCCTCACTTGTTTAACTAAGGCAAATTCGAGGGAGAATTTATTTTAAGAGGGGAGAATTGTATTACCCTAAATCACGGCCTAATAACATGTCACAAACTAATTAGAACTTAATTGTACAAACATTCTACAAATTAGAAGAATTGATTGAATCTAGTGACCAAATTAGATAGATTTCATAATTAAATGGCCGAATCATGATGATCAAATAGTAACAATGTTTAAATGTGGTTTTCAATGCAATTAGAATGTGTAATTAAGGAGTTATGAAGCAATTAGATCATTGATTGCCAAGTGATAACAACTTGGCTAGGTGTCCATTACCTATCATCTTCTCCACTCAACCTTTCTCCTTCATTGGTCGAAACTCGCTCAACCATCTAGGGAAAGAAAGCCACCATTTTAGAGAGTGGAAGCTTGCATGTGACCATATTTTCATGTACTTGGATAAGCTAGGAAGATTGTAAGCGAATTCTCAGTCCTTACTCCCTAGCAACTTGTTCGAATGAGTGTTTGATGATTGAAATTGAACTTGAATTCATAGAATTGTATGTTAGATGTTATGCTTGAAACTACCTTGAATTGTAGCTTGAATGTGGTTGAAATGCTATTGAAATTAGGATGAAATTATGCTTGATCGAATGGAATATGTACATGAACGAAACCATTGTTTGATTGATCATGTAACTTGATAAGGTGATTCGAATTGTATGAATTAGGACTTGAATTGAGTAAAAACCTTGCTGGAAATGTAGAAAAGTGTTAAAATTGAGATGTTAACCAATTTAAAATCATGATTGGATAGTGAAAATTTAGCTTAAAGATGAAACTAGTCACATTTGATTGTTAAATGGCTACTTAGGGACTGTTTTGAAAGAATTGATAAATACTGGACTGTTTTGACAGAATTGAGGGCTGGAAATTATGAACTAAAAATAGGGGATAGTCAATTTAAATACTTTCTAGATTGAATTTCATGAATAATGATCAATTGGACTACTATAAGATGCTTGTTGAGATGTATGTGAAATAGGGACTAGAATCAAAACCATGAATGATCTAGGGACTGAATTGTATGAATTAGTGGCTGGAAATAGTGACTTAAAAACAGGGGAAGTTAGATTAAAAGTTTGTTAACATGAATTGCATGAGATAAACACAATTTGGACTGTTTGAAAAAGCATGTTCTTGATGATTGTTTGGATTTCTTGTTAGGCAAGTAACTTATCTAATAAGATGAGTTCAAAAGTTTTAAATGCCTTGTATTCTTGTGTGAATTCTTGTTTGCTTGTTTTAACACTCCTTGGTCGGGTTACTCCTAACCCGGGTGAGGGGTGTTACAAACATAGATTACACCCTCAATCAATTAGCCACGCATTATAGTCACTTGAATCATTTGATCACATTTTATTCCAATCGCACCTTATACGATTAGCATAATCAATTGACCTTACTATGACAATCTGGGATTAACTTATACATCAAGGAACCAATTCTTAAACATACTATACTTGGCCATTTTAAGATCCTGAATTTAAAACTCATAAGATCAAGCATCGATTCATATCCACAACGTCACTTTCACCTATAATCTATTTAACAAGCAACATCACATATATGTATATAGCATACATCACAAGCATCTATTCAACCGTATTTAAACATGTTTTGTTAGTAATGGACTCCTTCGGTCACGCTATATAATGATTCATTATACTCTTGGAGGTTAATCATACTTACAAACTTCCACTAGGAGATTAAACAATCCATATTTAAGCATCACTCAATTTGCATACACCTATAATATCAATTCCCACATAACTTATACATACATGGCAATTCGATTATACATCATTATACTCTAATAGATCATACAATCATTTACTGATTCGTTCTGTTAGCTAAGGACCCATTTGAACATGATATCGGGTTTAGTCAAGACTTATAAATCGAATATTATACCTATATGATTTGTCCTTCAAGCATCCATTTGAAAGGTACAAGCACAATAGTGCTCACATTATAATATTACACATTAAAGGATTATACAATACATAAAATACATTTCATATAATAGACAAATATTGTGCCACCGTCCTAGGAGTAAACTATCTAAGATATTTTCCAACTCTACAGGAGCTTCGAACCAAGACTTGTAATTCTCAACCACAATATAAATAAGCACACTTCATTAACCTCCAATCCATGACATGGAATGCATTAGGCTTACCTAGCCTATGTGAGGTAGTAATATCAAAGCATTTATACATGAATCTTAAAGAATCATACATCCAGATACACAATCATATATTAATGTATGTTATCTTTGTCTTAACTTAGCTTATAGATTTTATGCTATACAGTACATTATCCAAGCTTTATTTTACAATAAGTTGATCTTGTTAAGATCAACTTGGCACATTGAAGTCTTCTTGAGACTTGGTAATTATCCATTAATTTTCGATTCTTTATTAACAACATTCAAGACTCAGGTTGGAACCATACGATTGAACTCCAAATATGAGTCACTTTATGCTCACTAAGAGCTAACCATTCAAGACTCATCAAGAGTCATTCATTATCGGGCTCAACAAGAGCTTATACATTACAAGGCTCACCAAGAGCTTAACCATTACAATACTCGATCATAAGTCTGTCAAATTCTTTACTTAATGTAAACATTTCCTATCTTTTACAGGTTTGACTTGGATCACCATTGGTGATGAATAACATTAGTTCAGACGATACTTAGCTTAGAGCACATAGCAATAGCTAATGTTGAATTATATCAAAAAGCAATGGTAATTAGTGCCATCGAAACATACCAATAGGGCGTCCCCCGAGCAATCTTTGAACAAGAGTACCAAAGGTACTAAAAGATCATTCGATCTTAATAACAAAGGACCTTAGTCCAAACATTTCAGGCATCAACCAATATATCCAAGGTCTTCCATTTAAAGAGGTAACTTATATGTTTTATCTTAGTTTTGATATTCAGAAAGTTGCTTGTTGCACAAGTAGCTTTACTTTTAAAACTAACAGAAATTTCTTAGGTTACAAGTAACCTTACTTGTTTTCTTATTGTACAAGTAGTCTTATTTGTTACCTACTCAACGTCTTATAACATTCAGTGCTTTTGAAATACTTTAAGCATAGTACTTAGAAGTTGTTGAGTTATGGAAGAATTATCTCTTATTTAAGTCTTATGACAATCTTATTCAGAATTTAGCTCCAAAGCTTACTAAAATATACATTACCATACAATACAGACATATCATAGCCAAACCCAAGCATTTAAATAATGTAACCATATAATTGTTCACTCAAATGCCATGATATGGATGCTTTCAAATGTTGTGCTCTAGATGAGCTAAATGCACAAGCTTGGAATAATCACAACATAACATAAAAATAAGGACTAGAATGACACCATGTCACCCGAGACAAACACAGCTACACTCACCTGTAATCCCAACATTATGGGATACCTGAACCACAAATAATCCTAGCTTCCAACTGACTTCTTTTAATGTCCCATAGAAAGGTGCGTAGCTCACAAGAATAACACATCAATAAAAATTAATTCGATTCATTCCATTCACAAAACAGTCCCCTTTATTTAAATACCCAAAAACAGTCCATATACTTACATATATGCCCAAAATAGTCTTATTTACACTCATATACGTCTATACATACAATTTAGTTCATTAATGTACTTAGCTGAGCAAAACAGTCCACTATACTTGTTTATACACACAAAACAGTCCATCTTTTCATACATATATATTTTATACTCGAAACAGTCCACTATACTTGTTTATACACATAAAACAATCCAGCTTTTCATACATGTATATTTTATACTCAAAACAGCCCTCTATACTTGTTTATACATACAAAACAGTCCAGCTTTCCATACATATATATTTTATACTCGAAACAGACCACTATACTTGTTTATACACACAAAACAGTCCAACTTTTCATACATATATATTTTATACTCGAAACAGTGCACTATACTTGTTTATACACACAAAATAGTCTAAGCTTTTCATACATATATATTTTATACTCAACCATACCAAAACAGGGCAGCTCACCTAAATATATATAATTGAACAGCCTTCACATACACATTTAAATCCTTATATTCGAGTAGTATACACACACATATATAATTCCTATGTTCGAACAACATGCTCTTACATATGTAATTCCTACATTCAAATAGCATACACATACATGTATAATTCATACATTCGAACATCATATAAGCACAAATTTCGATTCTGAGTACAAATCCACAAGCTCATTGAACAATTTCGAATCTACACATACACATCTCTATCATTTCAGCACTAAAATCACATGATAATAATGGATAACAAAATAATTACCTTCTTTCTCAAACCAAACAACTAATGGTTCAAGGGATTAAACCAATTTAAGCTCCAACTACAGTTTTCCATGGACAACACCGAGCTCTCACTCTCCCCCCTTTTTCTTTGTGCTATCCATTTCATGGAGAAGAACAGGGATAATATTTTTCCCCCCTCTTTACTTGGTCGTCCACCTTGCTATTATTCACCCATGTTTTCATTCAATGAAGACATGTGTGCAAACCCCTCATGTTAAGTTTAATTTACATGCAATCTTACAAGTTTGCAAAGCTTTTAATTTCATCCTTTTCTAATCGGTCACCCAAGTTTTCCCATGCAATTATCTTCTTTTCACTATTATTCACTTTAGTCATTTTGTAAATGGTTATTCAAGTTTCCATAAATTTCAGTTTGGTCCTAGTTCATGCTTAAATCAAGAGATTTAATGACTAAAGAAATCTATCATAAGGTCTTATGATAACAATGTCCTAAGTCAGAATTTGGGGTATTACATGGAAGTAGATATAGTATTGTTGTAAGTTGAAGTGGATTTTAGGGGAGTGATTGCTCGAATTGTAACACCCCCTATCTGGGTTAGTAGTAACTCGGTTCGAGAGCTTACTTAACAAGCAAGTAAGACAAGAACATAGACATGGAAAGGACAATACATGCATTACACATTCAAACTTGATTCAATAATCAAGTTACATTCGGCAATCACCCAACCAAGAAGAACAACATTCAAACTTGTTTACTTAACTAACAAGAAAGCTCAAACTTGACTCCTACATATCCATACCATTCGAACTAGACCAAAGCAACCAAATCATGCATTTCTCTTCATGCAAGCAACTCATACTTAGGCATCAAATCTTCAAAGGTATTCAAACTACACTAACAAGCAAGCATTTCTAGTTATTCTTTCACCTAAACAATTCGGCTATTAACACCATGCTTCTAGATTCATTTCTTTCTTGCTTACACTTCAAGTTACTACATACATGGTTCTTATAACAACATTCAACCTTTGAAATCCAATCCTATTCGATTATCTTGAAGTTCAAATATGCTTTCTACATTTCATAGTTCATTGATGTATACATGTGTCATCTCTTACCTAAATTACTATCACAATTGATTGATCATTCAAATTTACATGTTCAAGCTTGCATTCAAACCACATTCTAATCCTAACCATTCAGCCATTTACCTAATTGTATAACATGGCATGTAACTAGTTTCATTCATGCTTAATTCAATCCCATACAATCGGCAATCACATCTACAAGAATGCATATCACACACAACAAGCATTGTTACATTCAAGTGACCCTATATGTCATGGCCATTCGATTAGGGTACAAGTAAGCATCTTAACTCATCATCCTACTTTCTAATTAAGCAAACCACATACAAGATCATAGCATTTGAAAGTCATCAAGATAGCTAGATTAACATTAAGTCGTTCCATAAACATATGCGCAGCATCATTCAACCATATAAGTTAATTAAGTTCAATTCAAACCTTAATCTATATACAAATCATAGATAGGCTACCAAGCATTATAAATAATCCTTCAAAATGCATGTTCAAGCTACTTAGATACAAACTAGTGCCACCATTCTAGGAGAATACAAAACAAGTATGAAATCATACTTTAACAAAGCTTGTGTATGATGCTTCTTGCTCAAGGAATCAAGCTTCGAGATCAAGTAATGTTGAATCCTTTAACCTGTAGGTTGGGAAGAATGAAAGAAGAGTGATAAGTACAAAATTGTACTTAGTGAAGTAGTAACTAGTCTATCCAATTTGTTATTTCATGTTTCATGTCTTTTAGATCAAGTGTAGACCTAGCTAACGCTTCCAAGCATTAAAGTAGACTTAGCTAGTCATTCAAGTATCAAGAGTTACCTTATCTAGTCTTTCAAGTATCAATAATATCCTATCTAGGATAACATGCAATTCAGCAACAAGATTAGGCAACAAGAAATCATAAATCATGAATCAAGCAACATGCTTGCAAAACAAGTAACCAAGGAGTCATGCTTCTGAATCAAGCAACATACATTTCATGGCAATACAAGACAAGTATCATGTATAATTGAGTCTTATTTCATTTGATATTTCATTAAACAACCCCCTTGGTACTTAGTTTGTATAGGTAATCGAGTCTCCAACCAACTATCGCCACAATATGCACCATAGTGCTGGTCAAACCTCCTACTGTCGCCAAAGACCACATATGTACCCTTTTTCTGTCGCCAAACAGAGACCTTAGCCCTTGACCGTAGTCCACCCGTACACAATGAGCTCTAGACTCTAAGGCATGCCTTTCTACCTAATCCAACTAGCTACCAAGGTTGTTCAAATTACCATTTATTTCAAGTTATCAAGTTCAAGATCATGTTCATGTAAATCAAGATCATTTCATGTTAAACCTTTAGGCTATTGAGCCTTAGCTCACAAGTCAAGTGATTTCAAGATTCATTTAATCAAATGAGATAACATCTTATCTCAAACAAGTCAATAGCATTCAACCATGTTGTATCATAACACATAAGCAACCAAGTTATCACTAATCATGCATAATCAATTCGAATAGGCATATACATAAGACTAGGATCATGTTTCATGTCAATTTTTAATCATCCTTCCCTTATTAAGTCAAGTTCATGCTTAGATTCATTATCATCACAAGAATGTAACAAAATACATTGGTTAGGACCTAGTCCTAACCCTAGAGGTAACTACACTCACAATACAATCCAAGCAAGCTAGCAATTTTCTTGTATGGCTATCCGCTTGTTCTTAGCCCTTGAATGATTTCCTTTTTCTTCCTCAATTTGCTGCCATTTGTCTAGCAAGCATAACACATACACATTTCATCAAAATAAGCACAATATATCATACAATCTTAATAGCAATGTTATCACAATGTACCTAACATTTAGCTATTGTTTTTATACTTCCTTTTAAGCATTTCTTACCAATTTATCTCCAGATTGTTATTACTTCATTTTAAAGCATAACTGGACATACTACAATGTCCCAAAACTGTTTTGGAAACATTTTACGACTAGGTGCAAAAACAGTCCCAAACTGCTCAGGACACTGCTGCCTGGCAGTTTGCACACTGTCCCTTTAAATGGCCATATCTTTTAATCCGTACGTCGGAATTTCGCTTTATATACACCATTGGAAACATAACAAAATTTCATATAATACCATGTAAGACTTGAGTTTTAGTTCGTATCCAATTAATACAGTTTATTGTTCAAAGACAGGTCATTTACACTGCCTGGACAGTTTGCACTGTCCAGCAATTCCTATTTACAGTTTTCAGTAGAGGACCCAGTTTTCAATTCTGTTTTCATCAAATGAAAATAGACATTCTAAGGATCTTGTCATTAAAATTTCAGACGTGAATTCATTCTACAAAATGTTTGGTGAATTTTCAAAGTGACTGCCCAGAACAGAGCAATTACGGGCAGATTGCATCTAATTACATTTTAATGCCTTTAATTCATTTTAACCAATGTCTTGGCCCTATAATTCATTTCATATGACATTCTAAACATGTTAAGTTCATGTTAATCCATTTTTCAAAGTTGCCAAAACAGGGCAAGTTGGTTACAATGCCTAATCTTTCATGTTTACTCAATTTCAATTCCACAAAACAGTTTCTAGCTTACATAACTATGTTCATACTTTTATCCTTACATTTCCAGCATTGTTTGCTATCAATTCAATTTGTTTAACATCTTCTATACATTACCTATTCATTATCATCATCAATTCATTAATTCCATATCTAAATTTTAAGTTCTATTCATTCAATTCCCACTTCAATATCACAATTCAATTTTCCAGCAACCTAGGTTATTACACTAGCATGAACACATAATTTCCAGCATTGTACCTAGTTTTCATTCTTCAAATTTGTATAATTCAACAACCATTCAATCATCTAACAATATATTCAATGTCTAATTCCATCTATAATCACCAAAACATTCCAATTTCAACAATATAGTTACTTATTCAATTGAATACAAGTAAAATCATACTTACTTTGCTTCTAGCTTTAATTTCAATAAAAAATCACAACACATGCAAGCTTAATTTTTCCTCTTCAATGGCTGAATTTTTCCAAGCTTTCTCTCTCAATTTCTTTCTCTCTAGTTTTCGGCTAAGAAGAATAGTGGAGAAGAATACAACATTGTTATCCACATTAGTGGAATTAGGATTTTACTAAACTAACCCTTAATTAGTTACTAATCATGTAATTAGTCAAGGGCAAATAAGAGAACCATGAAGTTTATCATGCATTCCTCTTCTTTCTTGTTTAATTCAATGTAGTCATTCTAATTTGGTCACTTATTTCATTCATTCTTTCAATTAGGCCCTTGACTATTCAATTTAGATTAATTCTAAATTCAATTAAGCTATTCACTTATTCAATTTGGTTCCAATAATTATAGGCTTGAATTTGGGGTGTTACACGAATTGTTGCTTAGAAGAATGGTTGATTGACATAGAAATCTTTGTATAAATTGATTAAATGGTTCGAACCAATGCTAAGCTCTTAAAGTTTAATAAGGATTCCTTCATGGATGACTCAAATAGGGATGTTCACACTTCAATTAATTGTTTGATGAAATTCTTAGGCTTGAGTAGACCCGTATAAATGGGGTATGGGAACAAATTAGATCGAATAGGCCTTGTAATAAATGAATTGTAGCCTTTGATGTTTGACTCTATGTACAATGGTTTTCTTTTCCTTGAAGTGATTCGTAGTATGCTTTGTTTGTTTAGACATTGAGACATAAACAAATTCTAAAACTTCTTTCTTCTAATAAGATCGAATCTTGGAGGGTATCATGCTACATGTTTGTTTGCTTGACTCTTAAGAATTACTTAAGTTTTTAATTGAATGCTTGATTCTCCTAAGCTAGTTTTAGGGTGTTACAATAAGGATCTTGTATAGTTGATATCAACATATAAGACCATTAACATAGATTACTTAGCATACAAGTTATCAAACATATCAAACTAGAAACATGGATTACTTGACATGTAAGATATCAAACATTTCAGATCATAAACATAGATTACTTAGCGTGTATGCTATCAACATATCAGGCCACTAACATAGGTCACTTGGCATGTATGTAACACCCCTTACCCAGTCTAGGAGAAAACCGGTTTAAGAAGTGTTACAGAATAAAAATCCAAGCAAACATGTACAGTCAGCACTTTCCCACAAAGCTTGCAGCAAGAATTCAGGGTGATTTAAAACTTTTTAGCTAACTGAAAACTTTACCACAACTTTTAATCTTGAACAAACAATTTTACAACCATTAAGCAAAATATTTGGTTCGTACTTGTCCATATAAATCTGGTAATTCAGATCACAGGATGGTTACCAATTTCTACTAACACAAGAATTGTTTTCCTTTCATATACCTTATTACTCTTAGATTGATTACATACTTGCTTGCCTCAAATCATTTCTAAGACATCTAGCATCGAAACTGTAGTACCCTAAATTACGGCCTAGAAGTTTGTTAAAATGTATACTATAAGTTTAACCATAATTTGTTATCATAGAAATTGTCACCTATAGAATTTAGCAATTAGGGGACCATTTTGAAACAAGAATTAAAATTTATGGCTTGATCAAGTAGGATTAAACCGCATATTGTGGATAATTGATGATTGCATGCTAAAGCTAATAAAAATCTAAGGACTTGGACATTTGTCCAAAGGAGAGAGGGAACAATTGTAAGGGGTTCGGTCATTTTAATTAATTGACCATTCTTTCCGCTTTCTCTCAAAAGGAAACCGATTTGGATGGAGAGAGGGAGAGCTTGAATTCTCCATGGAAAATGGCAGATTAGGCTTTGGTTAATTTTGTTGCATGAATTTTTTGTTGTATGGTTCGAAAGAGAAAGTAAATATATTCCCCTTCATTCACGATTGAGTTTAATTTCTTGAAACTTGGTTGTGATCTTCATGATTGGTAGTTAGAGTGTCAAATGAGAACAAACGTGTGCTTTGAATCCTCGATTGTGTTTGAATTGCATGTCAATTAATTGAGTTGCCGTAGGTTGTTGATGATTGTGATAATATGGAAATGTTAGGAAGAAATATGGTTAGAAATGTAGAATTTGCCCGATTTATATGCTTGATAAATTGACTTGTCTCTTATGAATTTAAGTTTATGTTTGGGTGGTAGAAAACTGTTTGAGTTGCTGTTCCAAACCTGTTAAGGAAACGTTAAACAATAAATGTACAAATGAGGCAATTGATGTTGGATGTTAAGTATTATATAGGTTCCAAACAAAGTTAGAGACTGATTCGAAGATTTATACAAGGAATCCTCTTTGTAATATTGTTAGTGGATTTTTTTATATATCTAAAACCGTGTACGGATATATAGATTACCCTGGCTATTTATGAATGGTTTGGAGACTGTTTTTGAATGAATTAATATACCCATGCTTAAGCTGTGCAGAATTGTTTAAACTTGAAAGTGTATGATCTGATCTTGAGTGAATTATATGTATATATGTTAAATTGGACAGTTTCGATGTATAAAAGAATGTATACATAATAGACTGCCCTGTTTGTATGTGTATAAGGTTAGTGCGTATGCATGTAAATTGAGCTGTCTTGTAAATTTGTGTACATGTACTTAAGATTTGGGACTGTTCTGAACGTTAATAAGTGACGCGGACTGTTTTAGCATGTTCAATATGAATACTCATATTAATGGTTGTTTTGATGTAAAGAATGTACGTATTTGTATGGTTAATTTGAGTAGCTACATGAAATAGAAAGTGAGTAAGATATATGGGACTGTTTGTACATGTGTTTGGGTGTATTTATAAAATTGAGTGAATTAATATAAGTTCATGAATGTTTGAGTTGTTTGGCGAATAATTGATAATTTGGTATTGATGAATTGTTATTTTATTAGAGGTACCTATTATGAAAAAGATGATGATGCGAAGAGGTTAAGAGAGGATGGATAACTGGCAAAGTGTGTTTGAGGATCTAGGTATCCTGTAATGTTGGGATAACAAGTGAGTGTAGTTTAAAGTTTCAGAAAGGGGTTGTAACCTTTCTGAGTATTGTTTTTAAATTGTTATGTTTAAAAGTAGCAAATGTATGCTTGTTCTTGTGTTTGAAATCATGCAAGCTTGGAGGCAAGGTACGTATTTCCTTGAGAAATAGTTGAGTCATGAAGATTGATTAAAAAGTATGATTTAAATTGATTTCTTTGTTAGCACATGAATGATTGATGAATTGAATCGAACTAAGTAACATGAATGTTTGATTCATGAATGATTGACGATTTGAATCAAATTAAGTAAAGAATACGTATGAATGTTTATTCATGAATGATAGATGATTCAAATTAATTTAAGTAAAGAATAAGCATAAATGCTTGAACTATAAATGATTGATGATTTCAATTGATGGAAATCTTAAATGATTGTTACATGGATTTGGCTATGAGCCTTCCTTTACAATGAAAGGGACATGGGTCTCCAAAATGTTTATGATTGAACCCTAATTGAGAAAAGGGTATTGACACAATGATGTGTAATTCAATTGGAGCTAAGCTCACCTATTGAAAGAATGATGATTAATGTAAGCCTTGGTCTCGAGTCAGTCGTAGATATTGTTGGCATGCCATAGAGTCCATAGAGCTCAGTGCCGGTGTGGATTACGGTCCAGGATAGTGGTCCCTAATGGGCGACAATAGGAGGGATGTGTATGTGGTCACTTGGCGACAATAAGAGGGATTGACCGGTACTGTACTATATGTTAAATGTCAATTTATACATTATTAAGAAATTAAGTTATTATACTTCTTTCTTGGTTAAACATTAACTTTCTAAATCGTGTATAATTGATGTCAAATGTGAGTCATTGAATGCTTGAGCAAGAACTGTGAAAATGACTTAAGAAGACTTATAAGATATTCTATAAGAAAATTTGGTATATACCATGATCAATATGCTCATAAGACTTCACGTGTTTTGTATGAATCGGTTTAAATTAAGACCTAATTCTTAGTGTCTTAGATCGAGAAACAATCTTAATATTGGAAGATAAGGAGTTAACTTATCAAACATTTGATAGTTATAAGCAAGTATGATATATATATATATTCCACAATCTAAGATTAAAAGAACCCAAGAAGTTACAAGTTTAATATCAATCTATTTTTAATCAGGGGTAAAAAGTACAAGGTAATTATTGGAATAGTTGAAAGCAATATTGGATTAAATAATACTACTAAAGGTTACATGGTTAGGATTAATCTGAATGATTGTAAAGAGTAACGAGATTAGTGTATATATATACGGTACCGTACATGATTAATGTCTGGTTGTGTAATAAGTGGTAGATTACAAGCTAGGTTAAGTCATACCGGTTTTATTTAAAAGCTGTTTTATTGAAATAAGTGAGAGTTGTAAAGAACCTTTTTATAGGTGAAATACTTTACATGTGTATAAATGTACCGATGATAATTTGGGGAAGTTTATGAGAAGTGTAATTAAATGAATCAAATTACCAATGATATGGTCAGGTATGTATGATATCTTAAATATAAGTTTTCATTAGATTTAACATACAATTGTAGGCAACTAGTTCGAGGTTCCCTATTGTGGGTTCCAGCAATTCGACAATTACACTTGGTTTTTAAGCTTAATTAAAAGAAACTAGAAGAGACCTTGAAAGCTTATTATGTAAGCTTCTTGGTGTCCAAGTTTGGGTACATTGTACGTTAAATTTGATGGGAGATTAGATTTGGTTCTATACTAATAGACTTGATCTACCTCACTAAGCGAAAGCTTATTTTAATCTTCCACTTGCTTTTCAGGTAGAGCAATTGCTTAGGTATCTCTCGAGTTCGGGCTTAATTTCCGATGTCAAGATTCATGTATGTGGTTATTAGGAACTCCTAGATGGTGGCACGTAGTCTTTATATTTGCAGTGAGCATGATAGAGCTCCATTTGTTTGTATGTATTTATTCAAGCTTTGTAAAAGGCCATTTAATTCTCCTTTGATTTCATGGTTACGAAATTTCTTTGTGATTGCGATAATGGTATGATAGATTATATTTACGTTAAATATGCAATGAGGGATAATCTCATAAAGGTACCGAATGTTATAGGCTAGCCATATTTAAGATGGGTAATATATACATGATTGATGAATCAAATCTGAAGTTTATCATTGTTAATGCTCAAGGAAGAAGCATAGGTTTAATTAATGAATAACTTGATAAGTATGGTATTACAAATTGAGTTACATCCTATGAAGTATTAAAGTAATAGAGATATAGAGTCATTGTTCCTATTCTGATATGATTGTTAGACCCCTTAACAAGAATATTAGTGATCTATATATCTGAAATCCTTTAAGTTGTTGGTTCATGCTGGTTGGTGATGAATGCTATCACCGTGTTCTTAGCTCAAAAGAGCTTGCTAGTAAGTGCATAGTAAAATAACCCTCCCATGCTTAGGTTAAACTTTGATGGGTTCGAAGTAATCATTTTGTTATTCATTAATAGCATGATCAAGTATCAGTTTGTAATCATAAACCGATTAGAAATCATTTTATATGTTAATTGATAAGCACTCTTCCATAATAGAACATAAGAGCATGCCATGACTTTAGTTGTTAAGAGTCTTGTAAATGCATGCATGTTCGTTTATGCTTATCTGAGGTGGAAGTAAGTATGCTAAATTACATTAGCAAGTTTTAAATTATCCGCATTTTTGCAAAGAAATTTTTTGTATGGTTCTATTGATTGATTTCATTTGATCAAAATTATTTGGTAATTTGTTTGGTAACACGTTCTACACCGGTCTTTCTTCTAGGCCGGGTAGAGGGTGTTACAAAAACATATAACCATGGCAAACAGAAATCGAACATCAAGTTTAATATAGCTTAACTAGTAATAGTCAAGCCGAACTTCATTTTTGACATAGCTTAATTTACAAGCAACATGAAGTATTATAATCCGTTTACAAGAAAAGTGATAGTTATGATCAAAAGCTAAGACCAAGGTTATTACAAGCTTAGGCCAATCATGTCCAATTACAAGTAACTTTCGTATAGCAATACCTTATACGTAGTAGTTAACATACTTACCATATATTTGTTTTATTCATCAATTCTATCATACAAACTACGACACTCTTAGAATTATGCATGATAATAAAATTTTAATCAACCATACAATCATGCTGCCAAATATAACTCACATAGCAACCAACCAAGAGACTTATAGGGACCATTATAGAACTTTGAATAATTACAAATCTTATAAACATATATAATCAAACAATAAATTCTAATGCACGATGCATTCTTATAAACTAAGTGCCACCATCTAGGAGTTCTTATTGAGGACACGAACATACATCGTGACACTTGTGATCACGACCAAGCTCAGATAGCACTCACAAGCAAGAGCATCCTGAAATGCATTGAAAGGATGAGTAAGCACAAGGTTAGTGAGGTATCTTTAGGTATCTAGAGTATTTAACAATAATCCATCCTTTCACTTAGATTAACTATTCATGTTCATATATTTTAAACTTGAATAAGAAATTATCCACTCAAGGGCAAGACATTCAACCAAGTAATCACACTTAAACATGGGTGACTCTAACTAGGCACGTAAACATATATAGGTATACAAATAGACATTCAAATAGAGCCTAACATGTACATATACACATGGATTCTTAAGCAAGGCATTTTCACATTCCCACAAAGATATTCGAATACAGCACACATATATTTAAATACGAAAGAATATTCGAATCAACATATTTATTCACTCAATTGGATACTCATTCCAACCAATCATGGGCAATTGATTGTTCAAGCAATTCAAGTCAAGACAGTCCTCTAGACATGTATACACATTTATACATAGCAAAACAGTCCACATATATTCAATTCGAGTCAAGACAGTCCTTTACAAATGTATACATATTTATACATAGCAAAACAGTCCACATATATTCAATTCAAGTCAAAACAGTCCTTTAGATATGCATACACATTTGTACATAGCAAAGCAGTCCACATATATTCAATCCAATTCAAAACAGTCCTTTAGACATGTATACACATTTATACATAGCAAAACAATCCACGTATATTCAATCTGTAACATCACAAAAAGGGGCTTAGTAGGATATTAGAATGTAAATGGAAATATGGAAACCTTAAAATAGTTAGATTAATAATTAAGAGACTAGTTTGAGAAGTTCCCTAAATCGGGTGATTAAATTTAGGAAGGACCACATTTTCATTTAAGCAAACTTGAATGTTTGCATGTAAAATCCAAAAAAGTTGTAGGACCATAATTAGGTTCCTCATGGTCTCGATTTAGGGGAGAGAGTCTTCTTCTTCTCTCATTCCTTTTGCCATAGCCAAATTTCTAGATAGAAAACCATTTCCCACAATTCAAGCTAATGAGAAGAAGATGGTAGCAACGGTTCATCCTAGATTGGCTATTTAGACTTGATATTTACCTTCTGAAGGTAGTTGCTCTCTCTTTTCTTCAAATTTCATATTTAAATTGAAGCTAGTGATGAAATTGTCTTGAGCCTTATAGAAACGGTACTTAAGGGGATAAACTCATGATAAGAACCTTCTCTAGAATGCTTGAATGAATCATGTTTTGAGAATGTAGTTATGCATGAGGCTTGCAAAAATGCTTGTAGAATTTCTTACAAAGTTAATGTAGTAATGAAGTAGTATTCGAAACATGTATGGCCTGGAAATTATGGTGGTTAATGTGGGTTTGTGGTGTTTGAATGTTATGATTAACATGTTAATTTAAGGCACCTACTGTTATGATTTTAATTGGTCACATTGGTTGTTTATGGTTAAGGATTTATACATCAAATGACATTGAAATTGTGAAAATGTGACTTGTTACACATTAGTACTCGCTGGAAATATAACCTCTTGTGGAAACTGTTTTGTTAGGATAATTTGGGTTGTGTTAGAACCTGTTTTTAATAGCTAAATGAGCCTAAAATATGAGCATATGGATAACGAAGCTGTTTTGTTAATTAGAGATGCATATGGGACTGTTTAAGTTCAGTTTAATACAGTTTGGGGACTGCCCTGTTTTATATGCAACAATTGAGACTGTTTTTGGTGGTTTCTGAATGAATGTTTTGCTAGATTTAAAAGCTATATTAGGTATGTTTGATAGTAGGATTAACTAAGGTATTTGGAAGTCTTGTTAGAAGGAAAAATAAGGCCTGGAAATGAGCTATGAAGAAACTACCCTGCTTTGTACCTTGTAAACAGTTTTAAGATCTGCATTAGCTGCGACTTTGAAAATTTGCCATAAATTGTACTGGTGTAATTAGAACCTATAATTTATGTGGTTAGAAATCTTGTCATGTTTAGTTTCATTTAAAACAAACGAAACTGAATTTCTAGTTTTATAGCAGTCTGCAGAGGCAATTGTTCAAAGACAGTGTAATCTGCCTGGTGGCAGAATTAGGTGTATCTTTAGATTAAAATCTGTATTAGTTCATAAGGATTAAAAATGCAAGGCCTATATGGTTAGAAAGCTAGTTGAGTCAGCTTTCCAAGGGTGTAAACGGTTCGAAATTCCGATGTACGGAATGGAAGTTATGAAATTTTGACTGAGGGATGTGCAGTCTGCCCGGCAGCAGCAACCATATAAGATATTAGAAAATATCATGAAAAAAATGAATGTAGGGAAACTGTTTTGAAATTATATATATATAAACACATGTGATTTTAGACTATCTTGAGTATGTTTGTATACTATATGCTGATTGATAAAAACATAAATGTATATGTATGTGAATTTGATTGCAATATAACATGTTAACATACAGGCTTGCTGCCCAGCTTTGAAAGAATGTGTATATAGATGTGAAATTCGATTGATTCATGTTGAATTGCATGCTTGCTGCTCTATTCTTGAGAAAATAAATGTGTTTATTCATATTAAGGGTTGTCTTGATGCTAATATGTAGTTATAATATTTTGCTATGTTAGACCAAGAGGAAGCTAGGAAGAGTTGGGATAATAGGAAGATAATTGAGGATTCAGGTATCTCGTAACATTGGGATAAGAGGTGAGAGTAGTCTAGAGCCTCGGGATAGGAGAAATCCATTCGGAGTATTTTCAATTGCGTAATTTACTAACATGCTGAATAAATTATGTAATAAGGCGAATGAGTTGGAGATCAAAGGTATGTGCTGTTGCAAAAAGTACCTAGCATCTGAGTGAGTGTAACTATGTTTAACTAAGCATAGATTGTTAAACTTATTTGAATTGCTTGATTATGTTATGAGGCATAAACTGCCTATATTTGCTTGAGGTTGCTAATGCTTGTTAAGGCAAGAGTCCAAGGTATGTATGGACTTCTGTTTGATTTGTATTCGAACCTTGATATGCACTGGTTGTATGTTATGCTGAACACAACATTTTGTGTATGAAGTTAGTACTAGAAGTGTCAATGGAGTGTATTAGTGAATTAATTTAGAATTCTAAGAGCCTTGATTAGTGTTAACCTAGTCTGATTGGCATGCCAATAGAAATTTCTGAGCTCAGTCTGAACTGGACTAAGGTCCCGTATAGGGTACTAAGGTAACCCTGAATAAATTGAAGAGATTCTATGTTTCAATGGTGTTAAGCTACCATTGCCTGATAGTGATTCGTCTGAATTGATGTTTCTAGGTTAACAACTAGTCAAGGCCATGATGTTCAACTAAGGTTGCTTGTGATTGATGTATAGTTAAGAATTTGGGTTGTTTAATTGTACCACTTGAATGAATTGCTTGACATTGTATTATTCTATTTTAGAAGCATGTAAAAGTATATGGATATTAAGCTTGGAAATAGCTTCATGTCGAATAAGGAATGAGTTAATTACTCATTCGGTGATTACCATACGAATGGAAATAATCTTGAATGATTGGTTAAGTTTCAAGGGCTAGATTAAAAAAAGTATAAAAGTTATAAATTACCGAGAAATCTTTGGCTATAATTGAAACAAAAGAAGCTATATCTATTATGATCGATTAATTTACTACATGCTAAATAGAATGTTGTTATAATACTTATATGGGTTCGAATAACCCCCTGAATTGAGAAACATATATGCCACATGCTAGATAAAATATTGTTATATATATACATTGGTTCGAATAACCCCCGAATGGAAAGACACGTATGTCACATGCTAGGTCAAATAGTCACTTGTAGTTTAAGACATGTTATGATACATGCTTGTTTGAATGGTTACTTTCAGATTAAGTCATAATAAAGTACATGTGTGTTGAATTACTTGCTTGGAATTAAAGAAAAGTCATGAGGTTTATTAGATCAAATGTTCGGATTTTGGTAGTGTAAGAGGAAACTGAGCTTGCTATTAGCAATTTCTCTAAATATACTTATAGAATGGTAAAGAATGATAGTTTAATCCTTAAAGATCTATTGACATATTAAAATTTAGTAATTGGTAAAAACAATTCCTGAAGAAGACAAATCAAAAAAAGTTTATAACATATTGTAAAGATTATGTTACTCGTCTAGTATGGGAATGGTCTGGGTGTCACCCTTTAGGGGAAGTAAAAGTTTATAATAAGAGCAATATATGATCTGGGAATTCACTTGAAAAGAATCGTATCCTAAAGCTAGGTCAATAGGATATCTTGGTACACTGCTATGATAAGCAATGTCTTGAAGATTAAACATTTTAATAACTGAATAAAGTTTGGATATTTCTGATTTATTGTAAATACCTGGTAAATGATTGGAAGGTGGTATTTCATGGTAGAGCATTAATGTTGATACTTGTTAACTGAATTGAGTAACTACATAACTAGCGAGGAACATACCAAGTGTAATACCCCTAAAACCGGGCCAATCGTATTTAGTGATCTTTGAACTTAAATAGTCCATTGAGACAAGATAAGCTTGTACGATTCTAATTGATTAATATTATGGCCTATTTGGAATTGGATTAAAGTGTGGCATTAATTGGAATGTTACTATTTTTGTTTATAAGTGAATTAAGGTGATCCAAATATATTTGGATTAGAACTAAATGAGATGAATTTAGGGTCTAAATGAAAGAAGTAAAAGATAGGATGTTTTAATTAAATGAATGAAATTATGTGACCACTCTTGTAATGGACCTAATTTTAATAGTTTGAAAATGTATTGTTTGCATGTAAACAAGATAATAAGACAAGGGCTTGGCCACATGTCTTCTTGGGGATCATTTTGGTTGAATGAAAATTTAGCTTTCTTCTTCATGGGGAGAAAGAGCCGAAAGATAGAGAAGGAGAGAATGGGTGAGAAAACTCTTGGATGTTGGAGAAGATAAGCATTTGGGGGTAAATGGTTTGAATTGCATCCATATAATGACACAATGAAGGTAAATACCATTCCTTTATATTTTGCATGTCTAATTGATTGAGTTGAATGGTGATGTTTAGATTGAAATGGTGAATGCTTATGTGATTTCCTGGATTTGGAGACCTTTTTAATGTAGTTGATGATTTGAATTAAGAGAAATAAGACATTAGTTAGATATTGAATCTATGAACTGCTCTTATTAGCTTAAAATTTGTGGCTAATGTCGAAATGGTAGAATGTCTTTTTCACATGATGAATCGATGCTATCTTAAGGAGCAGTTCATGTTCGAATTGATTCTTTAATAAATGTATGTGTAGTTAGATCTGCCCCGTCTTGAATTTGTAATCCTTGAATTGGGATGTTTGTATCGATTGAAGCATGTATATACCAAAAACAGAATCTAAACTATGTATCGAAAGATTATAAAGGCTGTGATTGAACTTGAAAATATATATTAGGATTATGGGACTGTTCTGCTTTCTTGCATGTAATTTAGAGACTGTTTCATTCGTACATTGGGCTGTTTTGATTTAAGAGTGAAATGTTAAATAATTGTTGATGAAATGTTAGTAAATTCGATTGTTCTAGCAAATAAAAGAAGATTGATGGCTGTTTTGTGTGAGAATTAGACTGCTCTGTTCGATGAAATGAATTACCAAACATTAGTGTTTTATTGGCCATATACTAGACTGTTTAGTGAGAAGTGAGTGTAATCAAGGGCTGTATTAGTTTAATGGAATTAAGTTATTCTGAAACTGCCCTGTTTTGGATTGGTTTGATGGCATAGAAATTAAAGTGATATGAGATATGATCGTATGTAAATATTGTAGTCACATGAATATAGGTATAGGTAGAATGTGAATTAAGTGATTTAGAATGCATGATTGTTATGTTAATGAGCATTTTGATGATTATTAAATTAAGATAAATGGTTAATGGATATGAAATACTCAGCTCAATGGCTGCTAGAAATTGACAAATTGGGCAGGATTGAAGCTGCCCTGCTTTGTACCTTGTAAACAGTTTTAAGATCTGCATTAGCTGTGACTTTGGAAAATTGCTATAAATTGTATTGCTGGAATTAGAACCTATGATTTATATGGTTGAAAAGCTTGTCATGTCTAGTTTCATTTAAAACAAACGGAATCGAATTCTGAGTTATATAACAGATTATAGAGTCGGTTCATTAAGGATAGTGTAATCTGCCTAGTAGCAAAATTAGGTGTATCTTTAGATTAAAAACTGTATTATTTCATAAGGAGTAAAAATGCAAGGACTATATGGTTAGAAATCTAGTTGAGTCAGCTTTCCAACGGTGTAAACGGTTCAAAATTCCAATGTATGGAATGAAAGTTATGAAATTTTAACTAAGGGATGTACAGTCTGCCCGGTAGCAGCTCTATAGGTGGTTTGAAATACCTTTGAATGTATGAAAGAAAGTATAAGGATTTATTTGTTTGTGTTTTGTACATGTGCACATGAATGTATGCCAATGCATTTTGAATTGTAGCCTGAACATAGGTATAAGATTTTGGAACTGGTTTAGACAAGCATAAATGTATCTCAATGACCTAGGGACTGTTTTGAATACTTATAAATAGTATGAACATGATTAAATAAGAAGAAATGTAATTTTGGGCTGTCCTGAACATATATTAAAAAACAGTCTTGTAAAGCTTGAAATGCAATCTGGTATGCCCTGTAAAATGCAGTACTTAGAGTGTAAATTATTGAGAATGCAGTCTTGAATGAATATAAATGCAGTGCAGTTTTTATGGTTAAATAAGTGCAGTTTCGTATTGTGCAGTTTTGGAGTCTAAAAACACTGCAGTCTAGTGTTTAAAAACTGTGTAGTAATTGAATGTAAAACTGTGCAGTGGAATGGTTCAAATATTGATAAAACAGTCTTGTTAATAAGTGTAGAAAAATAGTGCAGTTTGATTTATAACAACGTAAATTAATGGTGTAATAATACTGTTTTTAGGTAACCAAGTGTATACATTTATAAGGTTTTAAAATGTACTGATTCGAATGTATATGTGAGTGTATATGAACTGATATTTGTTTTGCTAAGTTGAAATAGAATTAGATCGAATAGTATGCAAATATTTATATGTGAGTTTGAAACTGTTTTGATAAGTATAATTATAAACATTCATATGCATTGTGTAAGCATGGAATTATGCATGTAAAGTTATTCTTAAGCTGCCCGAACTTGGAATTAGTTAAACAAATATGGGATGTTGGATGCTAAATTGTATATATTTGCTTGAAAACAGTTGTGTGCACTCATGAATATAGCTTTATTTGGCTTGAAGTGCTGATTTAATAGAATCAAAGAGTGTTTTAATCTCCATGATTGAAACCGTTTGCTTGATTGAGATTTGTAGTGGATTGTCTTGATGCTAAATTGTGTGCTTGGGTTTGAATTAGATTGATTGAGGAAGTATATATATATATATATATATAAGTTAGAAATTGTTTTGTTCATTAATATGCAAACAAAGATAGATTGGATTGAATTGGTTTTAATAGTTTGGCTACTCATTTCGAGGTACACACTTGACATATGAATGGCCATGGAAGGAAGTAAATCGAATATAGTGGATTAGGTATTCCATAATGTTGGAATATAAGGTGAGTGTAGTTATGTTTGACTCAGGTAATACGAAGTTATCCCGATGTTTAATTCGTTTTGTTAAGATTATGTATTGATTGGTTGTGAATGAATTGCATTACATGTACATTGTGTAAAAAGGATCAAATAGAGCTATTTGAGTATGAGCATACATTCATAGCATGGCATTCATGTTTTGACTTGTATGATATTGCAATTATTGTGTTTTAAAAGCCTTGTTATGCTTGAATCATTGGCTATAGAATATCCTTGATATTGGAAGGAATTGTGTACTTGATATAAATGCCTGAAATAACTTACTAATCAATGACAATAAGACTTTCAATGAAAGATTAATTAACTAACTCTAAGGAATTAAGAAGTAAGGAAGCTTGAATGATATTATAAGCTACTGAAATAAAGAAATAAGCAAGGTTACTTGTAACCTAAGAAATCCCTGTTAACTTTAAAAGTAAAGTTACTTATACAATAAGCAACTTCCCGAATGACAAAATTAAGATAAAACATATAAGTTGCCTCGAAAAATGAAAGACCTTGGATCTATTGGATAGTGCCTGAAATGTTTAGACTATGGTCTCTTGTTATTAAGATCAAATGATCTTTTAGTACCTCTGGTACTCTTGTTTAAGCAATTGCTTAGGGGACGCCCTCTTGATATGTTTCGATATTAGCCCCCGCTATGTGCTCTAAGCTAAGTGTCGCCTGAACTAATGTTATTCATCACCAATAATGATCCGAGGCAAAAAAGTAAAAGACCCGAACCTAATGAGAAAACAAATGAGAATACAGAAAAGATATTGATATCATTCTGGAAATCCCCGAAGGCCCTGATAAGCTCTATAAATTCTGAAAAAGGCCCGAAAGCTCTGATAATCCCTTAAAGATCTGAAAGCTCTGAGTAGCTCTGTCAACTTTGAAAGCTTTGACAACTTTAATAAAGAATCAAAAATTTATGGATAATTACCATATCTCAAGAAGACTTCAATGTGCCAAGTTGATCTTAACAATATCAACTTATTGTAAAAAGGAAGCTTGGATAAGCTATTGTATAGTATAAAATCTATAAGCTAAATTAAGACAATGACAACATGCATTAATATATGATTGTGTAGCTGGATCCATGATTCTTTAATATTTATGTATAAATGCTTTGATATTACTACCTCACTTAGGCTAGGCAAGCCTAATGCATTCCATGTTATGCATTGCATGATAATGAAGTGTGCTATTTCTATTGTGGTTGAGAATTACAAGTCTTGGTTCGAAGCTCCTGTAGAGTTGGAAACTATCTTAGATAGTTTACTCCTAGGATGGTGGCACAATACTTGTCTACTATATGAAATGTATTTTATGTAGTGTATAATACTTTAATGTGCAATATTATAATGTGAGCATTATTGTGCATGTATCTTTCAAATGGATGCTTGAAGGGCAAATCATAAAGGTGTAATATTCGATTTATAGGTCTTGACCTAACCTGATATCATGTTCAAATGGGTCCTTAGCTAACAGAACGAATCAGTAAATCATTGTATGATCTATTAGAGTATAATGATGTATAATAGAATTGCCATGTATGTATAAGTTAATCCCGGATTGTCATATTAAGGTCAATTAATTTTGCTAACTGTATAGGATGTGATTGGAATAAAAAATGTGATCAAGTGATTCAAGTGACTATGATGTGTAGCTAATTGATTGAGGCTATAATCTATGTTCATAATGATTTAATACTTCAAAGGAAGTAGAATCCAAGAAAGTTATAAGTGATAAGAAACCTTATTGTTAGTTATGGCCAGTTTAAAAGAAATTTTAAAATTTTATGATTCTGGTTTTCATTTTTCTCTGCAGTTACGTTCTTAACTCCGATTTTTCTCCTAAGCCAGGTTGAGGATGTTACACCAAGTGCTCTAGTTGTACTCCTGAAAGTTGATTAATTTAGACTAAGGGAACCATTTCAAGTTAAGTCATCCCTACCTCACTAAGCATGTTCTTGTGTTGTATTCTCTTAATTCCTCGCAGGTTTGCTGACCTTAGGTTGTTCCCGAGCTAAACATGAATGCTAGAAAGCTCATTCACTTCGGTTCAACCCCTTGTTTACTCCTAGGATGGTGGAACTTAGGTGTTTGCATAAGCATGTGGGATTTGTTGTGAGTCTGTATTCATTTGATTATGAAGCTCTAAGGAGCAATGAGTTGTATTAATAATGACCGTTAATTCTTATTTACTGATCTCCTTCTTTTGATCGGGTTGTTTAGCATGTTTATAGGCCTTTAGTATATACACAAAATAGTTAACATGTCTTGAATGATGTCTCTGCTGATGCGATTAGATTAATTATCATTAATTGACTATCTCTATAAAAAGGTGAGTGGCTCTTGTAGGTTGGTAACACCTAGGGGTCTTGTTGTTTGAATTTGGATGCATGGGATTTCTTATCAAAAGTCTTTATAACCTAGAATGTCCTTAGTTTAATGAAATGTCTAATGTTCTTGCTTGTACTGTAAGTAACCGGACCAAGAGTTTTAAAATTGGTTACCTTCTTAATGCCTTAGATATAACAAGTTTACTATTAACAAAGTATGCTGGAGGTCACAATGCTTCTTCAAAATATCCTGTTTATTTCTGAGTTAAGATAGTTGTAGCTACTCATAAGTCTGATCATATTTCTAACTTTTAGAGTGAACCTTAAATTGATTAAGTAAAGTATATTAAAAGTTTTTAGTCCTCTCTGATTTCTCTACGTATATTTGTTACAAGAAGAGTTTCAATCAATCAGTATTGCTTGCTTGTTTGTCTTTAACGTGCCTTAACTCGGTTTATCTTTTAGACTGGGTTAGGGGAAGTTAGACAATCCAAGTCAAAACAGTCCTTTAGACATGTATATACATTTATACATAGCAAAACAGTCCACATATATTCAATCCAAGTCAAAACAGTCCTTTAGACATGTATAAATATTTATACATAGCAAAACAGTCCACATATATTCAATTCAAGTCAAAACAGTCCTTTAGACATGTATACACATTTATACATAGCAAAACAGTCCACATATATTCAATTCAAGTCAAAACAGTCCTTTAGACATGTATACACATTTATACATAGCAAAACAGTCTACATATATTCAATTCAAGTCAAAACAGTCCTTTAGATATGTATACATATTTATACATAGCAAAACAGTTCACATATATTTAATTCAAGTCAAGACAGTCCTTTAGACATGTATACACATTTATACATAGCAAAACAGTCCACATATATTCAATCCAAGTCAAAACAGTCCTTGAGGTACTTATATTCCTTCAAAACTGTTCTCAAATCTTATAGATAGACATATAAGTTCAAAACAGTCCCTTAGGTACTTATATTCCTTCAAAACAGTCCTCAAATATTATATATAGACATATAAGTTCAAAACAATCCCTTAGGTGCTTATATTCCTTCAAAACAGTCCTCAAATCTTATATATAGACATATAAGTTCAAAAGTACTTATATTCCTTCAAAACAGTCCACTTACGTGTTTATACAATTAAACATTTCAAAACAATCCATGACTTTATCCTTTATAGACAAAACAGTCCATTTAACATGTATGCTCAGTCAAACATTTCAAAACAGTCCAAGATACATTCAATTATTTCCAAGACAATCCACTAATCAAGCATGCTTAAATATACATTCAAATCAGTCGAACATGTACATAATTGATCACACAAATTGTCCAGCTTTCATATAACATATAAATACATTTTAAACATGCCCGACATGTACCAAATCGATCACATGTAGTGTTTAGATGATTCTTCACTTGATTTACAAACTTCCTTAATGAATATATTTTTTCTACCATCAAGATTAAACAATCAATCAATTCATACTATCATATAAACTTTCATTCGGAGCATGTATTCCCATTAGAGAAGTACTCAAATTTCATTAGAATCATATTACTTGTCAAGCAAGTATCACAATCGTCTTTATTTTAACTTATAAACTCATGCTTTCTTATTAACATAGCCTTTCTTATCGTTTAACTTACCAAACGTATATATATCATGGTCATTGATTTCTTATCATGTGAGTTACATTTGAAAATCCCCAAGATATAATTTACTTGCTATACAAGTTACGATCATAATCATCATTCAACTTATAAATTTTCACAATTTTTTTAAATCATAGCCTTGAGAATTGAACTTCAGCCTAGGTACCCGAATCCCCAACCAACTGTCGCCTATAAAATGGTACTCCTACTGTCGCCAAGTGACCTCAACACTTCCCTCCTACTGTCTCCAAATAAGGACCTCTTTCCAGGACTGTAGTCCACCCCAAACACGAGCTCTATGGACTCTATGGCATGCCAACTATACCTACGACTAACTTGAGACCAAGGCTTTAACATTAATCATCTTCTTGTAATACAAGGTGAGCATTGCTCCACATAATAATGACATAACAAAGTCTCATTACCCCTTTTAATTTTGGGTACACATATATTCACCTCATGTGAATATCTTTACCCTTTATCATTTTGGATAAACATATATTCACCTCATGTGAATCTCATTATTGTATCACTTCTTTTAATTGAATAGCATCATAGCCAAGATTACTTTCAACATATCTCGTGTATAGTTCTCATTTCATTTACTTACATAAGTAAATCTTATACTCCTCACAACATATATCATGTATAGTTCTCATTTTAAGCATATGAACAAGTTCAAACAGAACATATCATGATCAAATGTCATATTCTAACATACTTGTCAATTAGGGACTTACCTCCAGTCTAAGCTTGCTCATTCATAGCATATTTCAAACAATTCAAGCAACCATAATCAATAAACAATGCTTGGGAGGATTATCAGCCCTTCCCGAGACTTTAAACTACACTCACAGTTTGATCCAAGCTATATTTGTTCTCGGGTTACAACTCCTCTTGCTTTTCTACCTCTTGGTCTACTTTGTGCCTTACTTGGTCTATCTCTCCTTGTTCTAGGATTAACAAAGAACATATCTAAACATATCAGAATCAATCCCATCTTTCGAATATTTTACCAAAATGACTCAACACTCAAGGTTCATAAAGTTTCATACAAGAATTGAGCATTAAAGGTCATAAGTATACAAAAACAGTCCATGTATCTCATCTTATAATTCAAAAATAGTTCTCTTAAATACACGTTTATACAAGATAGGGCAGCTTAGACGAATAGACATTTGCTTATCCAAAACTGTCCAATTTCATCCATGTATACACTTAACAGGGCAGCATTTATCTATATACACATTTAGGCACACAAAGCAATCCATTTTTATATGTATAAACACTTAATAGGGCAGCAAGTATATTCACACATTTAGACACAAAAAACAGTCCATTTTTATTCGTATAAACAGTTAACAGGGCAGCATGTATATTCACACATTTAGACACATCAAGCAGTCCATTTTTATACGTATAAACACTTAACAGGGCAGCATGTATATTCACACATTTAGACACATCAAGCAGTCCATTTTTATACGTATAAACACTTAACAGGGCAGCATGTATATTCACACATTTAGACACATCTAACAGTCCATTTTTATACGAATTTATAACAAACCAGTCCCTAATACTTAAACACATGTACCGTACAGCCATTAAACTACCAATTTCATCCTTAGTCAATCGTAAACTAACTAAAACAGTCCCTAATACTTATACACATGTACCGTACAACCATTAAACTACCAGTTTCAAAAGTTCTCTAATTATCTTTAATTATAATATTATAAATCAAGCACATCATTTACATACATCTTATATTCAAACATGTAATTGGTTTCACTAGAACATCTTAACTACCAAAATGTGAGAGATCACCAAACATAAATTCAAAACCGAGCTTAATCTTGAAGAAAGGAAGAGTGAAATACCTTCTTCTCTAAGCTAGACAACCATCAATCTAAGGAATTCAACTAACACAAGCTTAAGCTTCCATCTCCCATGATATTTTCGAGCTCTCTCTCTCTTTCTCTAATTGATGCTTTGGTTTAGGGAGGAGGAAGGAGAAAGGGGTATTTTTGCCACAATGGCCAAGACTCCCCCTTCAAAACCTTCCTCTCTCTTTGACAAGTGTCCATGTTGCTAATTTTTAATATCTTTTGCAAGCAATCAACAAGTTTGGATTTTTTATCAGTTTAATCACTTACACAATGAACACCCTTTCTTCATTTCTTTCTTTTTGGTCCTAACCTTTTAAATTGGATACCTTAAATCATAAAAGACTAAGATTTCTTAAGGATAAAAAGTAGTAACATTCTTCTAGGCCAAGTTTTGGGATGTTACAATGTAAGATATCAACATATAAGACCATTAACATAGATTACTTAGCATACAAGTTATCAAACATATCAAACCTTATACATAGATTACTTGACATGTAAGATATCAAACATTTTAGATCATAAATATGGATTACTTAGCATACAAGTTATCAAACATATCAAACAATAAACATGGATTACTTGACATGTAAGTTATCAAAAATTTCAGATCATAAACATAGATTATTTACAAATTTGAACAAGAACTATCCAATATGTACCAAGGCATTTGGACCAATCATAACATATATGCATGGTATTTAACAATTTATATGTATTAAAATATTTTAGAAATGCATATATACATATATATATTCGAACATAGCCTATTCCTTCCTTAAAAGGGAAAAATTCAAGAATCATATAAATGTATAGAACTTGCCTTGAAAGTTATTATCATGATTTAATAATTTAAATTGTGAGCTTTCATTATTTTACTCTAACGTAGTATATCATGTTCATAGATTTCAAATTGCTCAACATAACATGTCAGGAGTCATGAATTACCATAATAACCTGAGATATCAAAATCATTTGGTTGTTGTATTTACAAATTTCATATTTTGTCTTTAACATAGCCTTGAGTATCAAGTAGCCCAAGTACACAAATCCCCAACCAACTGTTGCCAAATAAAAGGTACTCAAACTACCGGTCAATTCCTCCTACCGTCTCCAAGTGACAACAACACTTCCTTCCTACTATCACCAAATAAGGACCGTATTCCACCCTAAACATGAGCTCTATGGACTCTATGGCATGCCAACTACACCTAAGACTGACTTGAGACCAAGGCTTTGTACTAGTTCTTATCTTATCACAATCAAGATTGAGCTTAGCTTCATGTTTATGTAATCATGTTATCTTATTATCATAGCAGAAAACAGAATGAGCATGGCTCCTTATCAGAATATTAGACAACATTTCTTATATGAATCAGATATGAGCAGAGCTCCAAGGTATCTTATCAAAAGAGCATCTCTTATTACATCATAAGGTGGGCATAGTTTGAATTCATGTACTTTTAGCAAGGTTTAGGTCATACCATGTCAAGCATGTATTCAATTTATTCATGATTCAAATTTCATATTTAGGTTCTTAATTAAATGTTAACTTAGCATTGGTTTACTTATCATGCAAGTAAAATCATACATGTAGAATTCACATCAAACATAACCTCAATCACAATTTAAATAACATATCTTATTCATGTTAAGTTGAGTGTAGTTCCACATACTTCTATCACACAAACATGGCTTATAACAAATTATATCAAGCATATTCAACCACATATAAATATAGCTTCCAAATCTTAAGTTGCATTTTACCCAATCTAGCATGTCATACAATACTTTATAATAAGGTACTCACCTCGACTTCCAAGCCAATTATCAAGTATAACATAGCTCTAACCAACAAAGGACAATGTAAGTAATTTAATAAAGGGTGCTCGGGAAAGTTACAAGCTTATCCCGAGACTTTAAACTACACTCACAGTTCATTATGAGCTAGTGTTGATCACGAATCACGGTCCCCTTTCGTCTCTCCACTACTTGATCCACTTTGTATTTAGTCCCTCAACCTCATTGGTCTAATATCACAAAATTATATCCATTCATTAGAAAAACTCTTAATAACTATTCAATTTCTCATGTGTACATTTACTTTTACTCAAAATGGTACATATCATTTTTAATTACTCAAAAACAATTCCTAACATATAATCACAACCATGTATTCACAAAAACAGTCTATAGTATCTTTAATTACTCAAAAACTGTAACACCCCAAATAAGGGACTAGTAGTATATACCTTATTAATTATATGTATGATTCATTGTGTCCATAGTTTAATTTAATTAAAATGTTACTTCAATCGAATGGATGGAAGCATGGGGATTAAATTGATCAATTGAATAAAATGTGTGGCTATTTTGAGAGGATTAAATTATACAAAAAATTAAAAGATTTGATTTGCATGTTAAACTATTAATGAGTTAAGGACGTAGCCATGTGTCTCTTTGTGATTTCGGTCAAGGGAAGTTAGGAGAACCATTTTCTCCTTCTTGTGGGATAACCGAATATACTTAGAAGAGAGAAGAGTGAGATAATTCTTGAGTTGAGAGAGAGAGAGAGAGCAAATCTATGGTGGAAGGAATTCTTAAGCCTGATTTGAATGGAAATCTAAGAAAGGTATGATAATCCTTCTTGCATGTTTGGTTGGTTTCTTTGATTCATGGAAGTCTCCTTGAATTGGATGTTGTATGTTTTGTATCTTGGATTAAAGTTTTGTATCTTGTTCATGGTTGGGTGTTAGGATGAATCATACAAATTTTTAAAGGAAATGGATGATTTTTTGTTGAACTGGGTTGATTAAAGAATTAAGATCTACTGATAAACCGTATGATAGAAATACATATAGATATGCCCATGATTAAGTTGTTCATGGTTGGGTGTTAGGATGAATCATACATCGTTCATGTTTTGTATCTTGTGATTTCTTTAAGAGAATGTATAATCTGTTTTGTGAATATTCTTGGATGAAGGTATAATCATGATTGATTTGGTTGAGAGAATTAAATTGTAAAGAAATTGACTGATATCTTTATCTATTAAACTAGGAAGTTAACATTGTTAGAAGAAAATGGAAAATTTGTTTTTGGACGGTTCGAATTGAATAGAAATAGACATTATAAAGGTGCCATGTTTTGAATTTAAAGATTAGAACATGTACTGTTTATAACATGTTAGGTATATCAAATAAAAACTTGGTTAGATTTACGCTTAAAGCAAGTTAAGATGCTATTTTGGAGTGGTTTAGATAATTAAATGGGACTAATCTAGCCATATTAAAGCTGGGCAGAGCTATTTTATACCATTATATGAAACTCTTTTTATAATTTAATTAAAAGACTGTATTGTAAGTTGTAAAGTGAAACCATATGTGTCAGTTATGATGTATATTTGTGATTATAAGATTAGATTGGCAGAATTACATGTATAAGGAGCCTGAGGAACTGATTTAAGCATGAATTTGTACTTAGATAAAAAAAACTGGACAACATAGTAGTTATATAATTTGGTATGGGTTGTTTTGAGATTTATGAAGAAATACACATGAAAAGGGATTGCTTTTGTATAAAATATGTTTAAGTGTGATGTTCTGATTGCATACATGAGTGCTTGTTGGTGAATTGTTACAGTGAATAATTGAATTTGGATTGATTCTAAAACATAGATATATTTGTTGTTATAATTAGACCAAGAAGGAGGTAGGAAGGATTTGTTAAGTAGCAAGATAAATTGAGGATTTAGGTATTCCGTAACGTCGAAATAAGAGGTGAGTGTAGTTTCAAAGCCTCGAGTTAGCTCATGGCTTTCCCGAGCAATGTTCATGTCTAGTTTACATGCTTTATTTTCAGTATTGGTTGTGATACGCTGTAAATGCTAACTTGAGCTAGAAGTAAGTGCTTCGAGGTAAGTACTCTAGACTAGACTCGTTTGCTTGACTTGGAAGATGACATGTTGTGAATGACATATGCATGCTTGCATTTTAATGACTTGTGATGAGAAAATTCAACATTGTTATATGATCATACTACCTTGGATCCTTGTTCAAACTTATTTGAATGAAGCATAAATATTCGATTGAGTACATGAGTATTAATCAAACTCAACTTGTAATTTGAGACGAGAAGACTAAAAAGGAAAGCCTTGGTTTAGAGTCAGTCTTAGGTAAAATTGGCATGCCATAGAGTCCGTCGAGCTCGTATAAGTTGGACTATGGTCCTGGACTACAGTCCCTTGTGATTTAAGATCAAATGATCTATTGGTGCCAATGGTACCCTTGTTTTGACACCTTGTGTACCCTTGTTCCAGTACATTGTGTACCCTTGTTTCTGTACTTGTGTACCCTTGTTATTATTACCTGTTTTGGATTCGAGTATTTAGACTGATTGTTGATCATGTAACACCCCTAACTCGGGTTAGGAGCGAGGAGTGTCGATGCATGTAACGTATAAGATGACACCAAAATTTCGGGCAAATTTGAACTATTTCTTAAGTTTCTTACTTATCAAGCAAGCAAGGACATAATGAACAATACATGACAATCAAACATTCTTGCTTACTTAACATACAAGTAATACACATTTGATATACAATCATCCATACCATTCGAGCTAGGCAAAGAGATCAATCATACATTTCTTTTCATGCAAGCTACCTTATAATTTGGTTCTTACTTATTCCAAACTATCCATTCGAATAGGTCTCTATGCTTAATTCATTTCATGCATATATTACAAGTTATTGCTTACATGATTCATTATACAACCTTCATTCTTTGTTACCTATCCTATTCAAACTACCTTAGTGTTACATGCTTCTAATTCAATCCATATTCTACTCCTATACATTCGGCATTCATCCAAATTTTACATTAAACCATTCGGCCATTACTCAAACATACTACAAAGCATGAAACTAGATCATTCAAGGCTTATTCTAGTCTTAAATATTTGGCAATCACTTAAACATGAACATAGCATTCAAATGTCATCAAGGTAACTAGATTAACCTTAGTTCATTCCATTTAAATCATCTTATGCGAAGCAACATCATCCATTACATGTAAATTCAAGTTCATTACATACTTCATAATGTCATACAAAATCTAGACATAGTAGGCCCATCAAGATCAATATATACAAGTCTCAAGATGCATGTTCAACTAACTATATTCAATCTAGTGCCACCATTCAAGGAGATATACAAAACAAGTATGGAATCACACTTTAACTAAACTTGTGTGGGTTGCTTCTTGCTCAAGATAAAAGGCTTCAAGATCAAGAAACCTCATATCCTTTATCCTGTAGGTTGGGAAGAATGAAAACGAGAGTGGCAAGTACACGTATGTACTTAGTGAGGTAGTAACTAGTCTAATCATTTGTTATTTCAAGTTTTATGTCTTTTTAATCAAGTGTGACCTAGCTAAGACTTTCAAGCATCAAGAATGATCTTAGCTAGTCTTTCAAGCATCAAGAGTAACCTTAACTAGTCTTTCAAGCATCAAGATTATCCTATTTAGGATAGAAAGCATTCCAACATGTACACGCAAGTAACCAAGTACAAGTTCTAGTAATCAATCAAGCAATGTTTAGCAAGAATCAAGCATTTCAAGTGTAGAGATCAAGTAGACCAATTTGAATAGAGCATTCTTTCTTATGCCTTATCTTTCAAGTAATGAGCAATTCAAGAAAGCATATACATCATCTTATTCATGTAACTTTCATTACAATACAAGTTCATTAGCAAGTGTCAAGTTTGCTCGTTCTTCATTCATGTTCACAAGTCTTTATTTCAAGTTCATTTATTCTTTTTTTGCCTTGGTAGATAGTAGGACTAGGTAATCGAGTCACAAGACGGTACACAAAGTACCTAACAAGATGATACACAAAGTATCTAACAAGAAGGTGCCCAAAACACCACACAAGATGGTACACAAAGTACCTAACAAGATGATACTCAAGGTATCTAACAAGAAGGTGCCCAAAACACCAAACAAGATGGTACAATAAGTACCTAACAAGATGATCTCTAGACTCTAAGGCATGCCATTCTACGTAAGGCCAGCTAGTAACCAAGGACTTGTTGAGTCTTTTATTATCAAGCAATCACACATCAAGTGAAGCAACAAGCATAGCAAGGTCAAGATCATTTTACAAGCTTTTATGTATTTCCATTATGCACACATTCAAGCAATATCAAGCAACCAACAATTTCAAGAGCATATTCATTCCATTGAACACAAATTATCAAGCACAACCCATGGCAGCATTCGAATAGGGCATAGAATCATAGAGATCAAACAATTGTTTCATTTCCTCAATCAAACTATATTGCAAGCATATTGAATTTTCAAGTCTTTAATTAGTCCATTCTTCCCTTAATGTAATATTTCCAAATATAATTTAAGTTCATTTCATGTTATCAATCATCAAGCAAGTATTTAGACATGCAACTTTGGTTAGAACACTAGTTCCAACCCTAAGAAAGACTACACTCACAAAACTCCAAGCTTAAGCTATCGATCTTTGATGACAATCCCATTTGCTTTTCCCTTGACTTGATCAATCCTATCTTCTTCAACCAAGTCCTCTACTCTTGTTCTAACCAGCCAATCATACAAACATATAAAGAGCATGTTAGCACACAATTCATCAAGCCAATTCATTCAATTCAAGACAAGATTACAAGCATATAACATACACATATCGGGCAGCATACTCTTGTACATTTTCCTTTTTACTCAACCACACTTTTCTACATTCTAGTTCATGTAAAATAAGACATATTTCAAAGCCTAAAACTGTTTTCAAGACAGTTTGTAAAATGCCACAAAACTGTGTGCATTTTCCTATGCAGCTGCTGCCAGGCAGCTTGCACTCTAGTCACTTAATCAAGCATATCTTTCATTCCGTACGTCGGAATTTCAATTGGTTTACACCGTTGGAAAGATAATTTTTTTTATTTATGACCATATAAGGCTTTCATTTTAGTTCTTAGCCAATTAATACAGTTTTTTACTCAAAGATAGGGCATCCTGCTTTACTAGGCAGTTTGCACTGTCTCTAGTATTTCTACTCTACATTTCAGTACACAACCCAGAGTTTAGCTCTGTTTTCTTCTAGTGAATTTAGACATTCCAAGTTGTTTTCCATAAAAATTTCAGCCTTAAATTCATTATACAAAATATTTAGTGATTTTTCAAAGTCACTGCCCAAAACTGAACATTTTGGGCAGATTACACTAGGTTGGATTTCTAGCTTCTTAACTCATTTTAGCAAGTTCCTAACATAGCAATTTCATTCATATTCATGTTCATACATGTCTTGGACATCATAATTTACCTAGAAATGTTCTTAAAACAGGGCATAATCATATTTAATCTAGTTGATCTATTTGATCACATTTGTACATCAATTCATCCACTAGGCAGTCCATTACCTAATTTAACTAGTTCAATTAGGTGTAGTCATTTTTCCAGCAACACATGTATTCAATTCCATCTTCTCTTTACCTAGTAACATGATCAAAACAGAGTTCTAAGTTCATCTAACATATTTGCACAATTTCTATAACCAAAACAGTCCCTAACAACACTGTTTTGAATCAAGTTCATAATTCCAAATTTTCCAGCAACTATACATGTATCTCATGCCAATTTGATTACTAGGAATTACAATTTAAAATTCATTTTGAGTCTAGCATGCTCTCAACATGTACAACATCCATCCAATTCATCAAGACAACAAGAATATCATTCAAACAACCATTCAATCCATCTATAACATGTTAGGTTCAAGCATTATACCTTCTCCAAGCTTAATTTGATCAATGGATGATTTATGAAGCTTGAATTTGAAGGTTTGCATGCAAAATTCTCTCCCCTTTCTCTCTCTATGTTTCGGCTAGCTTGATGAAAAATGGGGAGGAAGATGATAAGGATGATAGCTTAAGATAATGGATTTAGGAAATGTCTAATTTAACCTTTTTTTAATCTTTAATCATGTAATTAACCAAGGGAAAATGGGAGAATTTGAAATTTTAGCATGCAATCTTTCAATTCGCTAGATTTTTCAAGTCAGTCATCTTAATTTAGTCTCTCCTATCATTCAATCTTCCAATTAAGCCCTTAACTATCCTAATTACCTTAATTTACAAGTTCAATTTAGCTATCAATTTAGGCAATTAGTCTGAATACTACTAGGCTAGGATTTAGGGCATTACAGGTCAAGGCTATAATATTGGACTAACTCATACGTCTTGAAATTTGCCTTTAATCCGATTAAATTGGTAACTCGTAAAGCCTTAATTGTAACACCCTAAATCCTACACTAGAAGTATTGAAGTCAATTGCATAAGTTGATAGCTTAATTGAACCTAGAATTTAAGCTAAATTGATTAGTCAAGGGTCTAATTGACAGACTAAATGAAATAAGAGACCAATTTAGAAGGACTTAATCGGATAACATGGAAAACATGGGTAATGCATGCTAAATTCCTTGTTTCCCCTAATGCCCTTGATTAAGTTAATAATAAGGATTAATTAAGGGACATTTTAGACAATTCATAAATCCAATAACTTGGATTAAGTGTTATCATCTTCTCCCTTCATCCTTAGTTGCCGATTTGAAGAAAAAAAGTAGGGAGAGAGGGTTATTGTGAGAGAAAGCTTAAATCCATGGTGTTAGAGTTGAAATTGAGCTAAATTCAACTTGGTGGCAGCATTACTAAGGTAAATTCATCATGTCCAAACTGATTTATGCTTAAAATTCTGACTTAGATTATGTATAATGCTTAGTTGAGTTATTAGGTTTTTGAATTGAAGAGAATGATGAAATTGAACTTGTATACACTATGGATGACTTGAATTAGAGTAGAAATTATGTGTAAGAGATGGTGCAACAAAGTTAGGTTGCTGGAAATTTGAATGGAGATGTTGTTGTAAGAATTGAATGGTTAGAACTTGTAATTGAACTATGGAACTAATGAATTGAATATGATCATGATTAGAAAATGTATTAAGGTGTTAAACAAGCTAAATTGTTAGCAACCAATGCTGGAAAAGAAAGATAAAAGTATGAACATAGTTATATAGCTTAGAAACTGTTTTAGTAAGAACAAAATGTGTAAACATGCAAAATTAAGCAACTTAACCAACTTACTCTATTTTGGTCACCTTGAAAAATGAATTAACATTGACTAAACATGTTTAGGATTGCATATGAAATGAATTCTAGGGCCAAAACATTGGTTAAAAAGAATTTAAGGAATTAAAATGTGAATATGTGCAATCTGCCAAGAATTGCTCTGTTCTGAGCAGTAAGTTTGAAAATTCACCAAAATTTGTATAGATCAAATTCAGGGCTGAAATTTCATTAAAAGATATGACCATTTAAAGAGACAATGTGGAAACTGCTAGGCAGCAATGTCTGGGCAGTTTGAGACTGTTTTTGCACCTAGAAGCAAATAGTTTCGAAAACAGTTTTGGGATATTGTAACCTGTCCAGTTATGTCCTAAAATGAGGTAATAACAATATAGAGATGAACTAGTAAGAAATGCTTAAAAGAAGGCATAAAATAGTAGCTAAATGTTAGGTGCAAATGTGGTAACATTGCTACTATATATGTGTGACATTATGTGCTTGTTTTGAAGTATTGTATGTGTTATGCTTGCTAGACCAAGGGCACCAAGTTGTGGAAGAGAAAGATAAGAGTGGGCATCCCAAAGCAAGAGGAAAAGGGATTTGGATACAAGACAATTGATTAGCTAGGAGTATTGTGAGTGTAACTTTCCTTAGGGTTAGGACTTAGGTCCTAACAAACCTTGTTATTGTCTTAATTCAAGGACATTGCCATGTAACATGACCTAATACATATTTGGCTAATTAAGGGAAGAATGATATGAATGACAACTTGTTTGATGCCATGATCTATTTGTTTACTTGAGTGTTAAGCAAATGAAATGCTTGGCATGTTGCATTGCTTATGCCAAAGGTAAGAAATGGAATGCTTGCTTGGAGAATAAGGTACGCACATTGCATCATATGCATGTGTTTGTGATGGATGTACATGGCTGGTTGAAATGAAATGAACAATGGTACCACTTTGTATTCATGCCATTCGCATGGCATGTATAAACTTTCCTTGGGAGTTAAGACTCCATAAGCCTAAGGGCTTGGCCTTTGTATGGCATAATCTTGTATTGGATAATGAATTGTATAAAGCTTAAATGAAATAGATAATCAACATCCTTGGTAGCTAGTTTGGATAGATAGGAGGGCATGCATTAGAATCTTGAGCTCATATTGGCACTACGGTGCGTATTGGCACGACGATGCAATTTGGCACTATGATGCATATTGGCACGATGGTGCATTTTGGCACTACGGTGCATATTGGCAATACGGTGCATATTGTTGAAGATTTGATTATCTATTGAACTAAATACCAAGGGTGTTATAAGATGAAATAATAACTTGAAATGAACATTGTTTGACTTGGATGTGTAATGTGAATATTACTTGTTTTGTAAGATTCTTGAATGAACATCCTTACCTTGAAAGATAACACATGAATGATTGTATAACTAGTTACTTCACATGAAAGAAATGCATAGATGATGTATTTGTGCAATAATGCCTACTTGGTACTTGATGTTTTTGATTGCTTGTTTCTTAAGCAATAATTCGAATAGTATGTTATGGATACATGATGGATGTTGCAATGTTGAATGTGTGAAATGTGAAGCTTGCCTATGTTTACCCTATTCATTCGAATAGTATGCGATATATAGTAATGTTCTTGATTCTTGAAATACTTGTAAACTTGGATAAGTAAACTTGAAATTAGCTAGACTTAGTGTTACCTCACTAAGTACAAAACTTGTACTTACCACTCTACTCTTCATCTTCCCATAACAGATTAAGGACTCTTTCAAGAGGATATCTTGAACTCAAAGCAACGCTCTAAAGCAAGTTTGAAAGTATGATTTCATACTCTTTGTATACTCCTAATTTGGTGGCACTAGAACTTGTAACAGCTAGCCTTGATCATGCATTTGGTTATGTGTTTAAGATTAGTATATGTAATGTTTTGTTGGGCCTATCATGTAACCAACTTTGATGACTTAAGCTATGTCTATGAACTATGTTGATATGTATATATATATAAGTAGATGCTGTGCAAATTGTGAAAATTATACAATGGTAGTTGAATCCTAGTTTCATTCGAACAATAGACCAATGTTGTATGATCATGAATTTGTTCTTGTGGCCAATGGTATGATTCGGCAATGCTTGGATTGGAGCTAAGGTATGTTCAAGCATGCATTAACAATGTTACTAGCTAAGGATGCCATGAAATGTTATGTCTTGTTTGAAAAATAAATGAATGAAATGTACTAAGTGAAAACCTAGCTATTCAAATAGGGTGTATGAATATGTAATAAAAATGTAAGTTGGATGCCTTGTATTGATCATGTTAATTGGTTAACTAAGTAGTATCTTGAGATGCAAGTAAGCTAATTGAAATGTGTTAAGTGACCACCTTGTATCATTCGAATAGGGTACATGATCTTGTAATAAGAATGAAAGTTGAATCATGTCTAATAGTAACCTATTGTGAAGTATGCCACACTTGTTATTGTTGTTTGAATGATGTATGTGTATTGAATGGAATGGTAAATTGAAATATGTTAGTGGTAACTTAGGTTATAAGTATGAAATTATACAAATTAGTACCTAAATTAGCATGCTAAGTGTGTTTGTTTTGATTATTGTGGATTGCTTGTATGTCTTGTATGGTTGTATTTAGGTTACTTGCATTGCAAGTCTTGTATTTCGAGGTTAATTGTTCGACCAGTAACCTATCTCATGCTTTGTTTTCGCTTTGGTAACACTCCTAAACCAGATTATGGATAACCCGGGGATGGGGTGTTGCATTTATTGGTAATCGAGCTTTTTAGTCTGTTCTAGGACTAAACTAAGCTCGCTTGCATCATATAGGATATTGTGCCACCAAGGAGACTTGATATAAGTTTGTATTGTTGCTTAAATGTGTAAATGTGTAAACTAAACCTCTTATTGTTCTGATTGAACTAGAATGTCTGAAGCAATACTTGATCGGGATAATGGAAGTCCCGTGGGCTCCTCGAATGAAGGAGATAGTGTGAGGATGGGGAATAATCCTCCTCAACAACAAGCTCAACATCGAGCTCAAGCTGCTGCTCAACTGGCAGCTCCTGCTATCAATCCTGTGCAGCAAGAATGTCTTATAAGTATGAAGGAGATGTTCAATCATCTTGTAACTACCTTAAAACAAGGTCATCCTATTGTTCCTACTGTGTCAAACCGAGCCCCTATTGACAAGTTGGCTCAGATTGGGCCTATACCTTTACTGGAACTGATAAGGCTAATCCTAAAGTAGCCAAGTACTGGTTAGAGGCCATTACTCGCATTCTTACTAAACAATTGCCATGTCCTGATGAGCATTGCCATTACTCTGTTGGCATACGAAGCACTAAGCTGGTGGGAAACCACTACCATGACTGCTCCTGCGGAGTCTATCACTTGGAAGTTCTTCCTCGATGAGTTTAGGAAGAAATATATCAGCAAACATTATCTGGCTGAGCGCCAAAAATGATTCTTGTATCTTAAACAAGTTGACCAACCTATCGAGCAATACGTGAGCGACTTTTGCAAGTATTGCAAGTATGGGTCTAAATATATCAAAACTGAGGTCGGCAAGTGCCAAATGTTCATCGACGGGTTAAATGATGAATTAAGCTCTATATTCACTACTATGGGTATTACTAACTTCCAAAATTTGGTAAACCGGACCATTGCTACTGAGCTGAAGATGAAAGCCTCAGAAAAATGCAAGAGCGGACACTCCTGGAAGGAAAAACGACCCAGGAATGATGACAAGCCACTCTGGCAATCAAAGAAGTCCAAACATTCCAAGGGGTGTTCTTTGAACTATACCCCTAATCAGAAGAGTAGGTACATCCCGAAACCTCAAATGGTTATAAAGTCTTCATCCCCTGTTGTTTCTGTTGATCGCATGGGAAATCAGGCTAAAGCTAATCAATACCCTATTTGCAAGTTCTGCCATAAACATCATACTAGCCAGTGCAGAGCTCAACAGAATCTATGCTACTCATGTGGAGCCTCTGATCATTATATTCGGGATTGTCCCCAGAATCCCAAAAAGGCTTCGAATTGAGCTTCTGCAATTGCTAGCTCAGCTCCTCCTAACCGAAACAAAGCACCCAAACAAGCTCAGTCCGAGAATTAAGGGAAATAGAAGGGCCCCTATTCGAATGCTCAGACTCATCAAGAATCTCGAGCCCTTGATCGTATGTAATCCATTCATGGTAAGGATGATAAAGAAGCTCCCGATGTTATCGCATGTACCGTTGAGTTAAATTCCAGTCCTGCATATGCTTTAATTGATTCGGGGTCTACCCATTCATTTGTTTGTTCTGCCTTGATCAACAAGCTAAATTAAAAACCAAAACCATTGAATCAAATCTTGTAGTTTCGAATCCATTAGGGGGGAAACACCCATTAACTTGCGCCCAAGCAAGCTCCCTTGGCCATTCGAAATGTCCCCTTTCTTATTGATCTTTATGTCTTGCCATTTTGTGAATTTGACTTGATATAGGGGTTAGATTGGTTAAGTAAACATGAGACTTGGGTAGTTGCCAAATTCAGAGACTGTATCTCTGGGTTTAGGGAAAGGATCCATTCTCTTAATAGACAAGAAACCAACCTCAATCTTTGCTAAAATGATTATGCAAGATGAAATTGAATTTGGTTTGCCTAGCATGCCTGTTGTTTCTTAATTCATTGATGTTTTTCCCAAGGAACTCCCTGGTGTCCCTCCAACCAGAGAAGTAGAGTTCGAGATTAAAGTTTAGCCTGGAATAGCTCTGGTGTCCATTACACCTTATAGAATGGCACCTGTCGAGTTGAAAGAATTAACGAAACAACTTTAGGAGTTACAAGATAAAGGCTTCATACGGCCTAGCACTTCTCCCTAGGGTGCTCCAGTCATGTTTATAAAGAAGAAAGATAGGACTATGCGGCTTTGTATTGACTATCGTCAACTAAACAAGATCACTATCAAGAATTAGTATCCCCTGCCCAGAATTGAAGATCTTTTTGATCAACTCAGGGATGCTTTCGTATTCTCTAAGATCGACCTTCGATCGGGTTACTATCAAATGAAAGTGAAAGAACAAGACGTGCCCAAGATAGCCTTTCGTACTCGATATGGCCACTTCGAATTCCTCGTAATGCCATTCGGGTTAACGAATGCTCTGGCTGCTTTCATGGATTCCATGAATCGGGTATTCAAGCCCTATCTTGACAAGTTCGTGGTCGTATTCATTAACGACATCTTGGTGTACTCTCGGAATAAGGAGGAACATGCTGAACACCTCCGAATTGTCTTGCAAATACTCTAAGAACATCAATTGTATGCCAAGTTCTCCAAATGTGAATTCTGGTTACCAAAAGTTTCTTTCCTCGGCCACGTTATCTCGACTGAAGGAATCAAAGTCGATCCAAGCAAGATTTAGTCTATTCTAGATTGGAGACCTCCAAAGAATGTAAGTGAGGTCCAAAGCTTTCTCAGTTTAGCCAAGTATTACAAAAGGTTTGTTAAAGGCTTTTCCTCTATTGTCGCAAGCCTTACTAAGCTTACCCCCAAAGATACGCCTTTCGTTTGGTCGGAGAATCAACAACGAAGCTTTGATCAACTTAAGTAAGCTCTGACTCATGCCCCGGTACTCATCCAACCAGAATCGGGCAAAGAATTCACTGTTTACAGTGATGCTTCTCATCTAGGACTCGGTTGTGTCCTGATGCAAGATGGGAAAGTAATTGCTTACGCTTCAAGGCAACTGAAGCCACATGAGTCTAATTATCCAACACACAATCTGGAACTAGCAGCTATTGTATTTGCTCTCAAGATATGGAGACATTATCTATAAGAGAGAAATGCAATCTATTTACCGATCACAAAAGTCTCAAATACCTCCCTAACTTAGAAGGACTTGAATCTGAGGCAAATGAGATGGCCCGAATTACTTAAGGATTACGACTTGGTTATCGACTATCATCTGGGGAAAGCAAACGTAGTTGCTGACGCCCTTAGTCGCAGACCAAACTCGGGTAATTCCTAAATCTAGAATTCTGATTAAATTCATTTGAATCACGCCTTCTCTTGTTTTGCAAACAATGAATCTAGAGTTTCCTTAAGCTAAAAGTTACCATTCGAACACTCCTTGAAAAGTAAACTACCATTCGAATAAGAATTGTGCCTAAAATACATGTAACCATTGAAATTGAGTCTTTCTTAACTTGTAAGAAAGCATTCGAATAATGCCTTATTCTTCAAAAAACAATTCGAACAATGCCTTGCATTGTAAGAAATCTATTGAAAATCATTCTAATGACCTTGTTAATTCTTTCGTAGCTACTACATCTATCAATGCTCATTTTTGACTATCCAAGGGCCAGAAATTAATGTATGAACTTCAAGTTCAATCCAATTTAATCTCGAGAATTAAAGAACTCCAATAAGTTGATCCAGATCTTCAAAATATTATGTCTAAGCTTGCTTCTTAGTCTAGCTTTGACTTTTCTCTCAAGTCAAATGGACTCCTCTATTTCAAAGATAGAGTCTGTGCTCCTAACAATGAACAATTGAAATAGGAAATGTTGCAAGAAGCACATCAAAGTTCTTTCTCGATCCACCCTGGATCGGTTAAGATGTATAAGGACCTAAAGTCACTATACTGGCGGCCAGGCATGAAATCTACAATCACGGACTTTGTATCCAAGTTCTTAACTTGCCAAAGAGTCAAAGCTGAGCATCAAGTACCTACTGGACTGCTCCAACCTATTAAACTTCCAGTGGAAATGGGATCGAATTACTATAGACTTTGTCACCGGTCTTCCTTCTACTCCAAGAAAGAATGATGTTGTATGGGTGATTGTTGATAGATTCACTAAATATACTCACTTCATCCCTGTTCGTATGAACATGAGTTTGGAAACCCTTGCCGAGCTGTGCATCCGTGAAGTGATTAAGTTACACGGTGTACCTACAACAATCATCTCCGATCGTGACCCTCGATTCGCTTATCGATTCTAGAATTCTCTACAGAAAGCTTTAGGAGCTAAAGTACATCTTAGTACAGCCTTCCATCCTCAATCGGATGGCCAATCTGAGAGAATCATGCAAGTGTTAGAAGATATGCTACTAGCTTGTGTTATCGACTTCGGGAAGAATTGGGAGAAATCCCTACCTCTTGTAGAGTTTGCCTACAACAATAGCTATCAATCTTCTATTCAAATGGCACCATTCGAAGCTCTATATGGTAGAAGATGTAGAACTCCTCTATGTTGGACCGAATTAGGAGAGAACAAGATTCTAGGACCTCAATTGCTTCGAGAAATCGAAGAACAAATCAAGATCATTCATGATCGATTGAAGGCAACTTTCGATAGACAAAAAGCGTTTGCTGATTTGAAAAGGAGAGATATCCAGTATGCTATTGGAGACAAAGTCTTCCTAAAGGTCTCACCTAGGAAAAAAGTGCTCAGATTTGGAAGAAAAGGGAAGCTCAGTCTCTGATACATCAGACCATTTGTAGTTGTTGAAAGAATTGGTCCAATGGCCTATCGACTAGCTCTTCCTAGAGAGTTCGATAGAATATATAATGTTTTCCATGTTTCAATGCTTAGAAGGTATCGATTTGATCCTTCACACATCCTTGAGCCCGAAGAAGTAGAATTGAATCCCGATTTGTCCTACGAAGAAGAACCTATTCAGATTCTTGACCGGGAAGTAAGAAAGCTTTGAAACAAGATTGTTCCCCTTGTTAAGATATTATGGAGAAACCATAAGGTGGAAGAAGCTACCTGGGAATCTAAAAAATTCATGAGGAAGCAATATCCTCACCTATTCGATTCAGCTAAATTCGAGGATGAATTTAATTTAAGGGGGGAGAATTGTAACACCATAAATCATAGCCTAGAAGTATTGAAGTCAATTGCATAAGTTGATAGCTTAATTGAACCTAGAATTTAAGCTAAATTGATTAGTCAAGGGTCTAATTGAAAGACTAAATGAAATAAGAGACCAATTTAGAAGGACTTAATCGGATAACCTGGAAAACATGGGTAATGCTGGCTAAATTCCTTGTTGCCCCTAATGCCCTTGATTAAGTTAATAATAAGGATTAATTAAGGGACATTTTAGAAAATTCATAAATCCAATAACTTGGATTAAGTGTTATCATCTTCTCCCTTCATCTTTTGTTTCCGATTTGAAGAAGGAAAATAGGGAGAGAGGGTTCTTCTAAGAGAAAGCTTAAATCCATGGTGTTAGAGTTGAAATTGAGCTAAATTCAACTTGGTGGTAGCATTACTAAGGAAAATTTATGCTGTCCAAACTGATTTATGCTTAAAATTCTGATTTAGATGATGTATAATGCTTAGTTGAGTTATTAAGTTGTTTGAAATGAATAGAATGATGAAATTGAACTTTTATACACTATGGATGACTTGAATTAGAGTAGAAATTATGTGTAAGAGATGGTGCAACAAAGTTAGGTTGCTAGAAATTTGAATGGAGATGTTGTTGTAAGAATTGAATGGTTAGAACTTGTAATTGAACTATGGAACTAATGAATTGAATATGATCATGATTAGATAATGTATTAAGGTGTTAAACAAGCTAAATTGTTAGCAACCAATGCTGGAAAAGAAAGATAAAAGTATGAACATAGTCTTATAGCTTAGAAACTGTTTTAGTAAGAACAAACTGTGTAAACATGCAAAATTAAGCAACTTAACCAACTTACTCTATTTTGACCACCTTGAAAAATGAATTAACATTGACTAAAAAGGTTTAGGATTGCATATGAAATGAATTATAGGGCCAAAATATTGGTTAAAATGAATTTAAGGAATTAAAATGTGAATAGGTGCAATCTACCCAGAATTGCTCTGTTTTGGGCAGTAACTTTGAAAATTCACCAAAATTTGTACTGATCAAATTCAGGGATGAAATTTTAGTGACATGATCCTTAGTATGTCTCCTTTCATTAGGTAATTATCCTTAGCTAGGAGTTAGGTGAGTGTAACTATCCTTAGGGTTAAGACTTAGGTCCTAACAAACCTTGTTATTGTCTTAATTCTAGTTAATCCTCGTTGAGGAGTAACTACTCACCGCATGTTTGTTTGAATGTTTGTTCCCTAATAATACCTAATTCAATTTACTCCTAAGTCAGGTTGGGGGTGTTACATTTGGTATAATAACATGATTTAGTCGATTCTCGGTCTAAATCGGGGCTCATCGCATCATTATAAGTCATTGTGCCACCTAGTAGTTAGGTTTGATAAGCATTTGTGATCCGTGTCTGATGGAAGCTTTTATATATGTGTGTACAGATAATTTGTAGGAGTTTCTAAATATATTTTAAATGAGATAATAGGTCCCAGATGGCTTCTCTGTTGAGGGAAGAAATGTTCGGATAGATTATTTATAAGAAAAGATCGTTCTCCATTGATTGGAGAAAGAATTCTTATTCTTGTTAAATAAGAAACCCTCAGAATCAAGTTCCGTAGAAAATTTGAGGATGAATTTTTTTATGGGGGAGAATTGTAACACCCCAAATAAAGACCTAGTAGTATATACCTTATTAATTATATGTATGATTCATTGTGCCGATAGTTTAATTTAATTAAAATGTTACTTAAATCGAATGGATGGGAGCATAGGGATTAATTCGATCAATTGAATAAAATGTGTGGCCATGTTGAGAGGATTAAATTATACAAAAAATTAAAAGATTTGATTTGTATGTTAAACTGTTAATGAGTTAATGACTTAGCCATGTGTCTCTTTGTGATTTCGGTCAAGGGAAGTTAGGAGAACCATTTTCTCCTCCTTGTGCGATAACCGGATATACTTAGAAGAGAGAAAAGTGAGATAATTCTTGAGTTGAGAGAGAGAGAGCAAATCTATGGTGGAAGGAATTCTTAGGCCTAATTTGAATGAAAATCTAAGAAAGGTATGATAATCCTTCTTGCATGTTTGGTTGGTTTCTTAGATTCATGAAAGTCTCCTTGAATTGGATGTTGTATGTTTTGTATCTTGGATTGAAGTTTTGTATCTTGTTCACGGTTGGGTGTTAGGATGAATCTTACAAATTGTTAAAGGAAATGGATGAATTTTCGTTAATTGGGTTGATTGAAGAATTAAGATCTAGTGATAAACCGTATGATAAAAAATACATATAGATATGCCCATGATTGAGCTATTCGAATGTTTTTGATGAATGAAAGAGCTTGTGATTTCTTTAAGAGAATGTAGTTTGTAAATATTCTTGAATGAAGGTATAATCATGATTGATTTGGTTAAGAGAATTAAATTGTAAAGAAATGGGCTGATATCTTTATATATTGAGCTAAGAAGTTAACATTGTTAGAAGAAAATGGAAAATTTGTTTTTGGGTGGTTCGAATTGAATAGAAATAGACATTATAAAGCTGCCCTGTTTTGAATTCAAATATTAGAACATGGATTGTTTATAACATGTTAGGTATATCAAATAAAAACTTGGTTAGATTTACGCTTAAAGCAAGTTAAGGTTCTATTTTGGAGTGGTTTAGATAATTAAATGGGACTAATCTAGCCATATTAAAGCTGGGCAAAGCTACTTTTGTAATACCCCAAATCATGTCCTAGTAACATGTCACAAACTAATTAGAACTTAATTGTAAAAACAATCTACAAATTAGAAGAATTGATTAAACCTAATGACCAAATTAGATGGATTTGATAATTAATGGCCGAATCATGAAGGATAAAATAGTAACAATGTTTAAATGTGGTTTTTCATGCAACTAGAATGTTTAATTGAGGAGTTAATAAACAATTAGACCTTGAATTTCCATGTGGAGGCATTCGGCCAAGCCAAGTGATAACAACTTGGATAGGTGTCCATTTTCCTATCATCTGCTCCACTCATCCTTTCCCCTTCCTTGGCTGAAACCCTCTCAACTCCTTAGGGAAAGAAAAGCCACCATTGTATAGATTTGGAAGCTTGCATGTGATCATATTTTCATGTACTTGGATAAGCTTGGAAAATTGTAAGTCAATTCTTAATCCTTCCTCCCTAGCAACTTGTTCAAATGAATGTTGATGGTAGAAATTGAACTTGAATTCATAGAATTGTATGTTAGATGTTATGCTTGAAAATACCTTGAATTGTAGCTTGAATGTTGTTGGAATGCTATTGAAATTAGGATGAAACTATGCTTGACCGAATGGTATATGTACATAAATGAGACCATTGTTTGATTGATCATGAAATTTGATAGGTAGTTCGAATTGTCCACGAATTAGGAATTGAATTGAGTAAAAAGCTTTCTGGAAATTAGAATCATACTAAATTGAGATGTTAATCAATTGAAAATCATGATTGGATAGTGAAAATTGAGCATAAAGATGAAACTAGTCACATTTTATTGTTAAATGGCTAACTAGGGACTGTTTTGAAAGAATTGATAAATGCTGGACTGTTTTCACAGAATTGAGGGCTGGAATTTATGAACTTAAAACAGGGGAAGGTCAATTTAAATGCTTGATGGATTGAATTTCTTGAATAATGATCAATTGGACTACTATAAGATGCTTGTTGAGATGTATGTGAAATAGGGACTAGAATCGAAACCATGACTGATCTAGGGACTGAATTGTATGAATTAGGGGCTGGAAATAGTGACTTAAAAACAGGGGAAGTTAGATTAAAAGTTTGTTAACATGAATTGTATGAGATAAAAACAATTTGGACTGTTTTGTAGAACAAATATAAAGGTGTAATTGCAAACTATTTTAGTGGACTGTTTTCGCAAAAATTAAGACTGTTAGGGACTGTTTTGTACAACATTATAAATACAGTTAAAATGGGACTGTTTTGGAGAGTTTAAGAGCAGGGCAAAACTGTTGTAATTGATTGAAAGGATAAAATTGTTAGATTGTTGTAAAACAATGCTTGACTCTAGTTTATTGTGAACTTGGAATGCTTTAAATGTATTGTTTGATGGTTGATTTTGATTCCATTATACTGGATGTATGTTAGAACAAAGAGTGGATCTTGTTGAAGAAGATAGAGTTGGGCAACCTAGTAACAAGCAAAAGGGGATTTGGATCAAGGATCAAAACTAGCTTGGAGTATTGTGAGTGTAGCTTTTACATAGGGTTAGGACTTAGGTCCTAACCAAATATGCACAATTACTATTCCATTTATATGTTTATGTTATGAAATGAATCTAAACTATGCTTGAAAATGAATTAAGGGAAGAATGGCTTAAATGGAATCTTTCTAGTAAGATATGCTTGATATATGAGTTGGTAATGTAAATGGATCATGTAACAATGGATTGATCTTCTATGGTTTCTTGTATAGACCTAATCGAATGAATCAAATATGGTTAGACATAATCTTGCTTGATGCTATGATAACTTGAAATGCAAACTTGCTTGAATCATAATGAATGCATGATATATTGAGCTAAGGCTCGAATGGCCTAAGGGCTATCTTGATCTTGATTGATAAACACTTGAAAGGGATGCTTGAATAAGCTACTAACTTGCCATGATCATGCTGTGAGTACTTGCCTTAACTTGAAATCTTGAAACTTACTTAATTTACAAGTAATTCAAATAAAGCCTTGGTTGCTAGTTGGTCATAGGTAGGATGGCATGCCATAGAGTCTAGAGCTCATTGTGATTAGGTGGACTACGGTCCTAGGCCAAGGCCCTTATTTGGCTATAGTAGGAGGGATGTTGTGTTATGGTTACTGGCGATAGTAGGAGGAATATGACCAGTTTCTTGATTTGACGACAACTTGGTTGGTGACTTGATTACCTAGACATAACTATGTACCAAGGCCTAATCTAAAATGAATAAGCAAGAAAGAAATGCATGGCCTAAAGCTTGAATGATACTTGACTTGATATCTTGAAATTGCTTGCTTACATGATACTTGAAAAGTGATCATACTCGAATTGATATGCTTAAACATGCCTCTTGTCTTGATATAGTACTCGATCCAACTTGAAATGGAAACAAACTTCTTGTTAATTGTTGCTTGAATGGTATGGAAGCATGAATTAGTGTATATTACTTGAGATTGAGGCCTAATTATTTGTTCTTGTGCATGTGTTGATGTACATAAATGGTAACAACTATACATGACTACTTGATTCCCTACTTGTCTTGAAACCTTATGTTAGACTTAACTTCACATGCTCAAACCTTAGCTAGGTTGTACTTGATTTAAGACTACCTAAACTTGATAATTGGCTAGTAAATAGTTGCTACCTCACTGAGTACATTATGTACTTATCACCCATGTTTCCATCCTTCCCAAACCACGGGTTTAAAGAGATATTAAAGCTATCTTCCTTGAGCTTGAAGCAAGATACAAGCAGAGCTAGAAGTATGACTTCAATTCTATTTTGTAACTCTCCTAGTTGGTGGCACCTAGATATGTACATATTTAAGCTAGATCATGCATTTTGTTCATTTTGAAGTTTGTATATATATATATATATATGGCCTTGACCATTAGAAGCTTGTAAAGACTTGGTTGGCAATGTTTGATGCCATGATATCCGAATGCTATATGAATGAATTAGGAATGTCTTGTTGAATATGGAGAATAGAACTTGGTTACATGATCTAGTTATACTTGAATGTGCTTAATATTGGGATACTATGTGCTTAACTATTGAATGCCCTATTCGAATTGATTACTTGTCGATTAGGTTGCTTCTAGTTAAAGTAATTAAAGTTATGATAAGTTAGTCATGATTTCTAGATGATGTTAAGCTTGCTTGAAGGCATGTTGAGAGTGATATGATTCGAATGAATACATTGGTGACCATGTCTAGTAACCAACATTATATGTAACCTTGTCTTGAATGTAAAATACTAAAAGATTAAGCTTAGTTAGCTTGACATCCACATGACATTGAAACCATGTTTGATATCATCTTGAAATGGAATAAAGATGTGCATACTTAAATAAACTTGAAATGAATTTTGAGTCTTGCCTTGAGTGTATTCGATTGTCTACATGTATAAAGGATTAGGTTATATCTTCTTAAATGATACTTGGATACTTATGTTTATATTTGGTGAGTTGTAATGTTTGTAAAGCATGATCTTGATGATTGTTAGGCTTTCTTGTTAGGCAAGTAACTCATCTAATAGGTTGAGTTCAAAAGTTTTAAATAGCTTGAATTCTTGTGTGCTTGTTTTAACACTCCTTGGCCGGGTTACTCCTAGCCCGGGTGAGGGGTGTTACAGTTTTATACTTTTATACAAAACTATTTTTATAATTTAAATAAAGGACTGTATTGTAAGTTGTAAAGTGAAACCATATGTGTCAGTTATGATGTATATTTGTGATTATAAGATTAGTTTGGTAGAATTGCATGTATGAGGAGCCTGAGGAACTGATTTAAGCTATAATTTGTACTTATATAAAAAAACTGGACAGCATAGTAGTTATATAATTTGGTATGGGTTGTTTTGAGATTTATGAAGAAATACACATGAAAGGGACCATTTTTATAAAATATGTTTAAGTGTGATGTTTTGATTGCATACATGAGTGCTTGTTGGTGAATTGTTACAGTGAATAATTGAATTTGGATTGATTCTAAAACATAGAAATATTTGTTGTTATAATTAGACCAAGAAGGTGAGTGTAGTTTCAAAGCCTCGGGTTACCTCATGGCTTTCCCGAGCAAAGTTCATGCCTAGTTTACATGCTTTATTTCCAGTATTGATTGTGATACGCTGTAAATGCTAACTTGAGCTAGAAGTAAGTGCTTCGAGGTAAGTACTCTAGACTAGACTCGTTTGCTTGACTTGGAAGATGACATATTGTGAATGACATATGCATGCTTGCATTTTAATGACTTGTGATGTGAAAATTAAACATTGTTATATGATCCTACAACCTTGGATCCTTGTTTAAACTTATTTGAATGAAGCATAAATATTCGATTGAGTACTTGAATATTAATCAAACTCAACTTGTAATTTGGGACGAGAAGATTAAAAAGGAAAGCCTTGGTTTAGAGCCAGTCTTAGGTACAATTGGCATGCCATAGAGTCCATCGAGCTCGTATAAGTTGGACTACGGTCCTGGACTATGGTCCCTTGACAATTAAGATCAAATGATCGATTGGTGCCAATGGTACCCTTGTTTTGGTACCTTGTGTACCCTAATTCCAGTACTTTATGTACCTTTGTTTTGGTACTTGTGTACCCTTGTTGTTATTACCTATTTTGGATTCGAGTATCTAGATTAATTGTTGATCAAGGCTATAATATTGGACTAACTCATACATCTTGAAATTTACCATTAATCAAATTAAATTGGTAACTTGTAAAGCCTTAATAGATTGTTTTCTTGATAGGTCTCATGACCTAAATGGCTTGCTTTGTATGTGAGATGCACATTTAGTAATTCTTGCCAATTTACCTATTCGAATCATTTGATTATGTAAAATATAGATTGGCAATACATATATTGTATGTTCTTGTTGGGGATTGGATTGGGACAAGGTGATCATCCTCCCTCTCGCTTGTAACGAAACTTGTTTGGTACTTCGAGTACCTTTGTTTGACGACAGACGTCATAAGATTTGCGTACCTAGGCTATGTTAAATAACAAACATGAAATTGTAAATCAAACTTGTGAATTGTTTTGATAACTTATGGGATAAGTAAGTTACTTGTAAGATACATGTTGCCCTGATTAGCTTGTATATGATTATGTTGGAATGTTTTGAGTATGTTAAATGTGCATACATGTAATGCTGCCCTGATTAACTTGTATATGATTATGTTGGACTGTTTTGAGTATGTTACATGTACATACATGTAATGTTGCCCTGGTTAGCTTGTATATGGTCATTTTGGATTGTTTTGAGTATGTTAAATGTACACACATGTAATGCTTCCCTAATTAGCTTGTATATGATTATGTTGGACTGTTTTGAGTATATTAAATGCACATACATGTAATGCTACCCTGATTCGCTTGTATATTGTCATGTTGGACTATTTTGAGTATGTTAAATGTACATACATGTAATGCTACCCTGATTACCTTGTATATGGTAATGATGGACTATTTTGAGTATGTTAAATGATGACTGTTTTGAGTATGTTAAATGTACATACATGTAATGTTGCCCTAATTACCTTGTTTATGGTCATGTTGGACTGTTTTGAGTATGTTAAATGTACATACATGTAATGCTTCCCTGATTAGTTTGTGTATGGTCATGTTGGACTGTTTTGAGTATGTTAAATGTACATACATGTAATGCTGCCCTGATTAGCTTGTTTATGATTATGTTGGACTGTTTTGAGTATGTTAAATGTACATACATGTAATGCTGCCCTGATTAGTTTGTATATGATCATGTTGTATTGTTTTGTTATGTACAAATATGTGTACATCTGTAAGGGACTGTTTTGACTTAAACTAAAAATATGTGGACTATTTTGCTATGTATAAACGTGTGTATATGTCTAGAGGACTACCTTTTCTTGAAATGTTTGATCAATCAATTGCTTGTGGTTGGTTGGAATGAGCTTCCAATTGTGTGAATAAATATACTGATTCGATTATTCATTTGTATTTATATTTATGTGTGTTTGTATCCGAACATCCCTATGGGGTGTGAAATTGCCTTGCTTAAGACTCCATGCGTATATGTGCATGTTAAGCTCTAATTGAATGTCTTTCCCTTGACTGGATAATTTCTTAACCAAGTTTAAAATATATGAACATGTCTATTAATATAAGTGAAAGGATGGATTCTTGTTATATACTCTAGATACCCGAAACTACCGCTCTAAGCTTATGCTTACTCTATCCTTTCAATACTTTTCAGGATGAGCTTGTTTGTGATAACATTTGAGCTCGGCCGAGACCACGAGTATCATGTTGTTGAGGGTATTCTTTAAGAACTCCTATGTGGTGGCACATAGTTTGTTAGGATTGCAATGTGCCTCATAATCCACATTGATTTCATATGTTATAAGCCCCATGAGTGTTCAAGGTTTTGTAATGACCTATAATTATTCCTTAATTGCTTGATATATGACTTGTATGGTTAGTATGATCGTATGGATGGTTAAATATTTACTTGTGATTTAAGTTGCTAGACCACCTGGATGACATGCATGTATGAGAACTATAAATATGCATGTCTATTAGATGAATAAGTGGTTGAATGGTTATGTTGATAATTAAATCAAGCAATTGGTAAGTAAATCAAGGAACTCGTGCAAGGCAATGTTAATGTTTAAGATCAAAATATGCTTGAATTGAGTGGTAGTGTGTGAATTAAACATATAGCACATTATAAGTTATATCCTTAAAAAAGAAGAATCCTATGTGGGCGTAAAACCGTGTTAACAATGTGATTTCAATGTGTATTTGTATAAGCTTAAGCCGAATGTACATGTGAATGTGTAGGAATATATATTTATGTTTCGTTAAATATGATAGGATCCTACATGTTAAATGATTTATATTCTTGGTCTATGTGTTGGTTTCTTACATGCCAAGTAACCTATACTCATGATTTGATAAGTTAAGTTAGTATTTGGTGGGATAAGTACTAACCGTATAGGTCACGGTAAATTTGATAACTTGGGTAGTAAGTAAAACGTTGAGTATGCAATGTATGATAACTTGCTAGTTAAGCAATCCTTACTTATGTTAGGCTACCTTGGAAACCTTATGACCTTAGTATGTTATATCTGGAATAAGTCTTTGAGAGTTTGAACCCTTCTTCATCTGGATAAAAAGTTTAAAATTTCCTTGATTTTCTAGTTAATCCTTGTTGAAGAGTAACTACTCGCCGCATGTTTGTTTGAATGTTTGTTCACTAACACTACCTAATTCGGTTTACTCCTAAGCCGGGTTGGGGGTGTTATAAAAATAGTCCTAAAATACATGTAATCACTTATACATTCACAAAACATTCTCTACCATGATTTTGTATAGTCAAAACAACCCACACACTTGTATACATTCTTATCTGCACCAAAACAATTCACTTATTCATTTTAATGCAAAACAGCCCCTAATATGATTGTGTTCACTTATAAATTCTAACAATAGTCCATTTAATACTTATACTTGCACAAAAAAGACCTTATGAAGTATTACAACCCTTCCCCAGTTTTATATTAATCCAAAACTGTCCCCAACTGTTCTCACATATACAAAACAATCTCGATTCATATACATGTTCATATATACTCTCGAAATAGCCTATCGTGCCTTTCTCATATGCCAAGATAATCCATCACACATGTAAATACATTCATATACCTTTAAAATAGGGCATTATCTTGTTAACACTAATTTACTTTAAATTAAACAAGTAATTCACATATCTACCAAGACTACTTAAACATATTTTCAATTGAGCAGGATTAATTCATTCAATTCAATTCAAGCATAACTATAAATTCCAAGGTTCTTATCTCCCAAGCAACAACATATAACCAAGTTTCAAGTACAACTTAAGCACCCAACAATGATTTAAATCATCTTAAAAAAATCCCTAAAACAGAATTTAATGGCAGCATTAGCATTACAACCAGGTTACCATCTCATAGCAGCATGATAATTAGACATATATCTCATTACAATCCAAAGGAACTTGGACTAACTTTTCTAAGAACCTTGACATCACTCAATGACAAGCAATTTCATACATAACTCTCACATAGAAGCTTAAAATTAAGAGAAATGAATAGATTGTTTACCTTCTTTCTCAAGATGCTCGACTAACATAAGAATTTAGCTCAATATACTCCCAAAATCTTGAACTTCCATGGCTATTCTCCTTTTTCTCCCACTCAAGGAAATGTGACTGGATGTAGAAGATTGGGATTATGTTTCCATTATCCCCCCACTAACTGAGACCCCTCTCCCAAACTCTCCCCCAAGGCTGCCAAGTGTAATGATCCCCCAAGAATAATTCAATTAGCATGCAATCCTAGAGTTTTACTAAGAATTCAGTTCAACCCTTCTAGTTTGGTCACATATTTTGTCTTCTTTTAAATTTTGGTCACCTCCCATTAAAATGGTTTAATGAGATACAATTAGACTTCAATTGGCTTGACCAAATTGATATATATATATATATATATACTTCTAAACCAATAATTGGGGTATTACAATTCTCCGCCCTTTAAAAGAAAATTTGTCCTCCAATTTTCCTGAGGTGATCATACGAGAATAAGGCTCTTGTATAGTTGCCTTAGATTTTGAAATTGTTTCTTTGAGAGCAGATCATATAAGGGAATGAGTTAATTCAGAATCAAACAAGATATATACAAGATTTGAATATGATTCAATCGTATTCATGAGGGTATAAAGCTTCGATATTAATCTAACTTATATTATCGAAGTCCTTGGTTGTACAACAAAAAGGAAGAACATGAGGAGTTTGAGAATTTTGCTATTCTTGGTTCATTCATACACTTTTTCCCCCCATTGGAGGAATCAACCGAGCTCTCGATATCCTGACCCTGACAGGTCTCAAATGTTTATAAAGGCTAACAACGCATAAAAGAGAGTTTTTTTCAAACATAGATCACAAGTACTTATCAGATTTAACTCCTAGGTGGCACAATAACTCATGATGATGCAACGAGTCCTGATTTAGTTCGAGAATTGACTAAACCTAGGCTCTGATACCAAAATGTAACACTCCTAACCTAGCTTAGAAGTAAACCAAATTAGGAAGTGTCTCAAAACACACAAGAGATAGCTTACATAATTGTAAGCCACCAGATCGGACGTCAAAAGTAACGAAATCATGCAATTTGTCATCTCATAGACACATTTTCAGGCGATCATGAAAAATTAGAGTAAGGATACAAAAAGGAATACAATAGACCAAAGAATTTACAAACATTCAATTACATAATTTAGGGTAAGTTTTTCTGTTTGTTTCCTTTATTCCATTGATAAACAATCGTTAACCCTGACTTAATTGTAAACCCAGTTTGGAACAATTACTCATGATCAAGTAACCACTGTCATACATAACATCGTGCTTAAATATTAGCATGCTTTAGTTTTAAGCTTATAAACAAAGATAAGAAACTTTGTCCCCCTTTTATTTTATTTTAGGAGCAATTACAAAATAGGGAATACCATTGACTATCATTTAGGAATTTAATCCAATTAAGAATTATGCTAGCACCTAAGATTATTCATTTCTATAAGCAATTTGAAATTCTTGATCAAAGGTTAATATCATAACTGAGACACTTATGATTCTTAAACTAGCATGTCAAAGATATCACAATGTAGCTTATTTTAATTGAGTTGACTTTTCTAGGGGACCTTACTCGGCGGACTAAGTTTTCTAGGGGACCTTACCCGGGGGTTTCTCGACGTTCCCAATCTATTGGCCCGATCCGTTTTGCCAAATTCAAACCTAATAAGCTTTTTTATTCATTTGAACTTGTGAGTTGAATAGAGGATGAATAAAATTAATGTGTTTTCGTATTCGTTTTTATATGAGGGTTATCCGGTGTTGATAACCAGATCAAGTAGAATATTCGGGAAGCTCGGATGAGGATTTTAGTGATAACGGCTTAAGGTTAGTACACCTCGAACTCCTATTACTTCATGAGAATCATAAATGTGATTGCTTTGCGTGTTAGTATCCTTAAAATAGATATATATGATGAATAAGCATGTAACCCATTTAACAAGGCCTAGTCGCAAGACCGAACCGAGCAAGCTACATTAGGTTTGCCGAAGCAAACTGTGAAGAAATAACTCAAATTTACGTCCATTTTTTTATTTACCTTATCTAGGTGCAATATCATAACCTATGTTGAGTGATTCGGCAACAGGTGAAAACTCAATTCAATTGGGTGTCAAATCGACATCTAATTGCACTCAATTGCAATTTAGGGATCAAATTGCAATTTAGGAAAATTATAGGGTCTTATACCATTTTGAGTTTACCAATCTTTAATTAGTTAGGTTACATGCTTGCTCGCCAACTTTCAACTGAAAACAACAATCCAAACTCATATAATTGCATTCACAAATATCATGGATCAAAATATAATGTTTCAAAACATTTCCAAGCTCTGCAGTAATATCCTTTCTGATGATTTCCAGTAACCAAAGTTGCCCTCAAGGTTTCGAAACCTATTCATAAGATTCTGAAACTTACCTACAGATTTGTAGAAATTGCAAACTCGAAACACTTTAGAATGACATTAAACATATCCACATTAGCCCTAAATACTCTAATATTCATCTCATTTAAGATTCACACCTAAAAATGCTTCCATAGACATACGTAACAATTCACATACCAATTCAAACTCGAAATCATCATCTAGAGGCATGCTTCCTAAAATCAATCAACTAAAAGTCTAAAAGCATAAACCAAACTTCAAAGGCCATTTACAAGTTCAAATAGGAACACAAACTTGTGCCAAAATAGGGAGTTTCATAACACAAACTCCCAAACCAAATAGGTACCCGCCCATTGCCAATTATTACTATTGAACTAGTTTAAAACCATACTTGAGCATAATAGTGTATCTTGGAATCTCCTCTTGCTTTCCCGCTGCCTCAACGAGTTATTTCTCTCATTGTTAAGAATAGAGAGCGCAAGCAATAAAGCTTAGTGAGGTTCGCTTGATTGAAAACCAACAACAATGCATTTTAAACTGATTCTCAAATATCTCTCAAACATCATTCTCAAATCTTCTCATGCTTGAAATCTCTTTTCAAAGCAATTACAAATTCTTCCTTTCAACAAGTATCATAAATCCCATACATAAACCTTAAGGCAAATCTCATTTAAAACTTCTCAAGCATGCTCATCACCTAGCATAGTTAAAGCATAATCTCATGTATAAATCACATTATACAAATCATTTTAAAAACCATGATACAGGTTCATCTCATATATTGGCATAACAAGTGACCTGGATGGCACTACCCGCATCCTTGGACAACACTACCCCTATCCAATCAAGTTCGGATATACGGATCCTTTGATGGCACTACCCCCATCAAGTATCATGGTGAAACTACCCTTACCATAATCTCACTTTGGCCGGGATGGCACTATGCCCATTGCCCGTATGTGATAGCACTACCCCTATTGTGTAACCAAAGATTTTATGGCTGAATTCATACTTCTATTCTAGCAAAACAGTCCCTAGCCATCAATTTAACTAGCAATGTGACCACTTTTGTTTCAAGCTTGATCCATTCAATTATACTATCAATTTAACTTAATCTAGGCATTGTTAATTCAATTTACATGTTTTTAACTAGGTAGTTACTTGATAATCACTCCCCCTATTCAAATTAGTACACAAATTATCACATATATCTCCAACTACATTCAGCTATCACCTTGAACATGTTAACTCAATTGTTTGCTAAATTTAACATGATACCTATTGTTCATGCCTTAATTTAACATAGATATAACATCAATTCAAGCATTATTCAAGCTTTAAACAATGGCTATCAACTACTAACATCAAGATTTTACAAATTCATTTCAATCCAGCCACTAGTTACTATTCAAATAGAAAAAAAAGAAGATGGGAGCTTACATTGTTTTGCAAGATAACCTATCTACCAAGGTTGATTCAAGCTCAATTATCATTTTTATGGCTGAATTATCTTCCTCTCTTTCTACAATTTCTTTCTCTATTTCTTTTTTCAACTTGGCAATGGTGAGAAAGAGTGAAGAAGATGACAAGTTGTCATCCTTGTTTATCCATGCATTGCAAATTGGTTAGATGAGATAATACATGTTATTTCATTTAATATACATGTGGCTTATTTGATATTTCCATTGATTTTACGTGCATTTCCCCTAACTTTCAATTTATTCATTTAGTCATCTTATTTTGGTCACCAATCATTTATTTCTTGCATTTAAGTCACTAGATATTCTAATTGGTTTAGGATCAAGCTCAATTAAGCTAGCAAATTGGGTGACTTAGTTTAATTACTTTTAGGGTGTGTTTTAGGGTATTACAACGGTACCTCCTGCAATACAAAGCTTCAAATGGTGCCACTTGTATATCGGCCTCATAACTGTTATACAAATCTATGGATGGCACGAAGTACTGAAACTCAACCGTGCACCTAGAACTCAATGTAAAAATTCCCAAAACCTTGCCATAAATCGCGGATCTCTATCCAAAATTATAGACTAAGGCACACCGTACAAATGGACAATCCCAACAATATACAAATATGCCAACTTATCAAAAGTATATGTCATGTACATTGCACAAAATGTGCGCACTTGTTAAACTGATCAACAAACACCCAAATGGAATCCTTTTTAGTGGGTGTCATTGGCAACCCCGGCACAAAATCCATGGTGATTCTCTCTCACTTCTATTATAGTATCCTCAATGGTTGCAACAACCAGGAAGGAAACTGATGTTTAGCCTTAACATGCTGACAAACCATGCATTTAGCGACAAAAGCAGCCACATTTTTCTTTAAACCAGCTCATTAGTACTCACCCTTCAACCCTTGATACATCTTAGTACTATCGAGATACAAAGCAAAAGGACTAGTATGAGCCTCGATCAAAAACATGCGCCTCAACTTTGTATCACTAGGCACAACTATCTGATCCTTAAAACACAACACTCCATCATCATTAAAATGAAAATCTGAGATTTCCATCCATGATATCTTTAACATGTCTCATAGTCATATTATACTATGCACAGTTCATGCTTTCGTATTCATGTATTACATGTCACATAGTCATATCATAATTATATTGTCATAGCACAATTCATAGGCGCATATCATAATAGTTACCATTGTATACACGGATTCCCCCGTACACCAAAACATATAACGAAGAATTGGTTGTAGCCCTTGAGCCATAGCTCTGGAGATATATCACTTACACAATCCATCCTTATTTCCCCCACATATAAACCGCAGCCCTGGACCGTAGTCCTCCCTTACTTAACCGAGCTCAATAATCCTATGGCATGCCATTTGTATCCAATGTCCATAATTACACAAATTCACATAGTCCATATATTTTTTTAAGCCATATCATATCAAATATCAAAATGAGCCTTAGCTCCATATCATGTCACATTTCATATTAATTTCATATATCACATACGTATAGCACATCATAGTCATATTTGCACATATCAAAGAAATGTAGGTACTTACCAGATTTGCCAATCAAATTCGACATAATTGCTCTACGGGAGCCCTTAAACAAATACAAACATAATCATAAAACAATGCAACAGGATGGCACCGAGCCTATCCCTTGACACAACTACACTCACCTCGACAACCTGACATTTTTAAGACTTTTGGATAACGGCGCCTTTATTCTTGGCTTTCAAAAGAGATGACGGTTATTCTGTATCAACCCCTTGAGCCAATCGATAGCAAAGACTCAAATTTATCGAACTGAAAAACTCGGGCTTACCAACCTATCACTGAACCAAATTGTTTGTTCCCTTATTTTTCCCCTTCTTTGTGCATATCCCCCTTTATATACTCAAGTGGCCGGGCCCCCCTTAATTTCTATTTAATCTCCACGTATTGTGGAGTGTGTGGCACAATTTTTGGGTATAAACACCTTGGCTTGGCCCACGTGGTGGGCATGTTATGCCACAAGGGCCATGTTTATCCTAACATGGGAAACCATGACCCGGGGTATCCTAATTCGTGGAATTGCCCACGGCAATTCCTTCAATTTGAAGGAATTGGACGGCCTTTAGTTGTTTTTTATGAACATAATAATAATAATAAACTAATACCGTTAGCCCGAATAACCTTTACTGCTTCAAATTAGGTACAAGATTGAGCTAATTATTTAACCAGTACAAAATATTCGATCACCGGAACTTAACTCCGACTTGACCAGTTTTCGGGGTGTGACAATTCTCCCCCTTAAGAAAGTTCATCCTCAAATTTTTATTTTAGGCGAATAGATGAGGATACTATTTTTGCATAGTCTCCTCGGGTTCCCATGTTGCGTCTTCAACGGAACGACTTCGCCACAAAACTTTCACTAAGGGCACAGTCTTGTTACGAAGCCTCTTGGTCTCTCGTGCGAGGATATGAACAGGTTCTTCCTTGTACGTCAGATTAGATTGAATCTCCACAGATTTCGATTCAATCACATGGGAAGGGTCTAACCGGTACTTGCATAACATAGACACGTGGAAGACATTGTGAATCCGACTTAACTCCTCAAGGAGGTCTAATCGGTAGGCAACAGGTCTAATCTTTTCAATTACCTCGAATGGACCAATGAAGCGGCGACTTAGCTTTCCTTTCTTTTCGAAACGGAGAATCTTCTTCTGTCGAGATACTTTGAGGAAGGCCTTCTCACCAACCTCGTACTGAATATCTCTCATGCCCAGATCAGCACAGGACTTGTGTCAGTGAAAGGCAGCTTTAAGCCAGTCACGAATAATGGTAGTCCTTTCTTCGGTTTCCCAAAGTAAGTCAGGACCTAGCATCTTGCCTTCACCGAGTTCAATCCAACAAAGAGGAGTCCTTCCACAGATAGCTTCATACGGAGCTATTTGAATTGAATCCTGGTAGCTGTTGTTGTACGCAAACTCAACCAAGAGTAGGGATTTCTCCCATGTATTCCCGAAGTTGATGACATAGGCTCAGAGCATATCTTACAAAATCTGAATAACTCTTTTGGATTAGCTGTCAGTTTGAGGATGGAAAGCTGTGCTAATATACACTCGCGTTCCCAAGGCCTCGTGTAAGGTCCTCCAAAACTGAGACGTAAATCGTGGGTCACGATCAGAGATGATAAATACCAGAATTCCATGTAAACGAATAACTTCACAGATGTACAATTCTGCAAGCTGAAATCCATTCTTACTGGAAGGAAGTGAGCATACTTGGTGAATCGGTCCACAATGACCCAAATGGCATCATTTTTCTTCGGATTCAAATGTAGACCACTTACGAAGTCCATCGTGATACGCTCCCATTTTCATTGCAGAAGTTCAATGGGCCGTAGAAGACCCGAAGGTACCTTGTGCTCGGCCTTGACCTGTTGGCAAGTCAAACACCTAGCTACGTAGTCCGTGATTTCATTCTTCATACCAGACCACCAATAGATCTCTTTGATAGCTCCAGGGTGAATAGAGAAAGGGCTAGAATGAGTTTCACTTAGGATTTGGTTCCGAAGTTCATCCTTATCGAGAACATAAATGCGGTTACGAAAACACAGTAATCCTTTAGAATTTAAAGCAAAGTCGGGATCTTAGCTATCCTTGACCTTAGCAATAAGGGGTTGCAACTCCTCATCAGTTTCTTGGAGTGTCTTAATTCAAGATATAATGGTGGAGTGAACTCTCAGCTCAACTAACAATTTGCCATGCCTTTTGAGTCGGAAGTGAGCATTCAAGCATCTCGGAGTAGAAGTGGGCTTCCGGCTAAGAGCGTCAGCCACCACATTGGCTTTACCGGGATAGTAGTCAATGACTAAATCATAATCTTTCAATAGTTCCATCCATGGGCATTGACGAAGGTTTAACCCTTCTAAGTTAGGAGATATTTCAAGCTTTTGTGATCAATGTATAGATAACATTTCCACCATAGAGATAATGCCGCCAAATATTCAAAGCAAACACAACTGCAGCAAGTTCCAGATCATGAGTTGGGTAATTTAGCTCGTGAGGCTTGAGTTGACGTGATGCATAAGCTATGACTTTTCCTTCTTGCATCAAAACATAGCCTAACCCCATGTGGGACGCATCACTATACACGGTGAAATCTTTTCCATACTCGGGTTGCACCAAGACAGGGGCATGCGTAAGGACTTGCTTGAGCTGGTCAAAACTCCTTTGCTAATCAACAGTCCACACAAAAGAGGTATCCTTACAGAGAAGATTCATTAAGGGTGCTGCAAGCAATGAGAATCCCTTAACAAATCTACGGTAATAGCCTGCAAGGCCCAGAAAACTACGAACTTCTCCCACACTCTTCGGAGGAGTCCAATCAAGGATTGCTTGAATCTTCTTTGGGTCCACTTGAATTCCTGCAGAAGAGATTACGTGGCCAAGAAAGGATACTTCAGACAACCAAAATTCACATTTACTAAACTTGGCATAGAGTTGTTTTTCCCGGAGGGTCTGAAACACAATCCGAAGATGTTCTTTATGAGAATCTGAGTCTTTGGAATAGATCAGAATGTCGTCTATAAAGACAACCACAAACTTATCGAGATAAGGCCGAAATACATGATTCATCAGGTCCATGAAGGTTGTAGGTGCATTCGTGAGCCCAAAAGGCATCACCAGAAATTCATAGTGACCATATCTAGTTCGAATGGCAGTCTTTGGAACATTAGACTCTTTCACCAACATTTGGTTGTATCCGGACTGAAGATCTATCTTGGAAAAGACAAAAGCATCCTTCAACTGGTCAAAGAGGTCATTTATCCTCAGAAGTGTGTACTTGTTATTGATCGTCACTTTATTCAATTGACGATAATCAATGCATAGACGCATTGATCCATCCTTCTTCTTGACAAACAAAACCGATGCTCCCTAGGGTGAGGAACTCGGTTGAATGAATCCCTTATCTTGAAGGTCTTGAATTTGAGCTTTTAACTCCTTCAACTCTATTGGAGCCATTCTATACGGAGCAGTGGAGATCGGAGTTGTTCAAGGTTGCACTTCTATCCCGAACTAAACTTTACGGGTGGGAGGAAGTCCTAGAAGTTCATCGGGAAACACATCGGGAAATTCTTTCACCACAGTTACCTCTTCAATTTTCAAATCTTTCATAGACTCCATAACATACATGAGACTCTTTTTAGACTCGGGTTCGGACTTCATCAAGGTTATGCTCTCCTTGCCAAGTCCACGGAGATATAATTTCTTCTTTCAACAATCCACCCACGCTCGATGTTAAGCTAGCCAATTGAGGCCTAGAATGAGATCGGACTCATGGAAGGGGAAAGCCATTAAGTTGGCCAGAAATAGGATCCCTTGGATCCTTAGGGGACAAGCTCTACAGATTATTGGAATAGCCACACTATCTCCTAGTAGATTTGAGACAAGTATCTCGGGAGCAACACGTTCACATTCTAAAGCATACTTTTCAATCAAGGGTTCACTAATAAAAGAGTGTGTAGAGCTAGGACCTATCAATGCATAAACAAGTTCAAAACATAACTCCACTATACCTGCAATCACATCGGGATCATCTTCTTGCTCACGACCTCGAATGTGGTACATTAGAGCTGAAGTCTGCGGGTCACGACCTGCTGGAGGAGTATTGTTGTTGAGGGGTCTACCTACAGATTCAGATGGTACTGTCTTTGCTCCTCTCCCTTTATTATGATTATTCTGAGAAGCTACAGATGTAGGAGCCTAAGGGTTCTGTGGGCATTGGCGGATGAAGTGGCCAGACTCTCCACAAAGGTAACAAGAACCGGATTGCCCACGACACTGCCCAAGTGCCTCTTCTGGCAGAAGTTACATAAGGGAGTCTGGGAACCCTTTGTAGAACCACCCGTGCTATCCACTGAAGTTGTGTGGGTAACAGTTGTTTCGATAGACTGGAACTGAGGTACATACCCAGATCGAGGCAACTGTTGATAGGTAGCAGACTTTTGGTCCCATTGTCTTCCCTTCTTCTAGGATGTGGGTGACTTGGAATCATCTCAAAACCTCTTATCAGGTTGAGTATGGATCCATTTTCTCCTCTCGGAGGCTTTTTGTGAAGCTTCGGTTGCGATGGCCCGATTATCAAGGGTCTGGAAGTACTCGATTTCCAGGGCAACGAAGAGAGGACGAAGTTCATCACAAAGGCCATCTATAAATATTCTACAATTTTTCTTCTCGGTATGAATGATCTCGGCACCATATCTTGCGTACTTGCAGAAATCGTGGATGTATTGCTCCACTGGTCTTCCCCTTTTGCCTCAGATGGAGAATTTCTTGCACCTTTCTGCAATGTAGTGCTCACTGATATACTTTTTACAGAACTCTTGAATATTAAGCTAACCAAAACCTAAACAAAGGCTAACTCTCGGAAGCTCTTACAAGTTTAGGGCAATAACGAACTATGGACAAAGCATGAAATGAACAAGAAAACAACCAAACATCCATTAAAGCATCAAGCATAACAACCATAACAAGCCTAAGCCACTTAAAATCAGTTCATGGCTTGGAAAATATCAGCCATAATCATTCGTTTAACACAACCCATTCAAAGAAATGAAATGAAATAGCAAAGAAACTAAGAGAGGGAGAAACTCCTGACCTGTGTTAGATTAACGTGCACTAATCTAAGGCCGGTGCTTCTCTCAAAGTCCAACGAGAGCACCCCTTGGGGCTTCAATAATTGAGGACGCTTTGATAGAGGAAGAAGAAGATGAAAGGCAGCCGCCTATTCCTTCTCTTTTTTAGCTCACTATTAACTTTTTCTAGCTCTCCCTTAAATGAGGGTATCTTGTCCTTTATATAGTGGGGCTCCTAGGGTTTTGTGCCCTTGATTCCAAGGGAATATTCCCTTCAAATGTGAGAATAAAGCATGCTGGTAGGTACACATGTAGGGCCACAATAAATATCTTCAGTCTGTTGTCCTCTAGTGGGCCCAAGAATGCTATCCAAAATGCTATGGCATTTCTCCCTGCATCGCTCCTCATTGCTCTGCACATCACCACACCAACCAAAACCCTCCAAAGCAGCACTATTCTTGCAAATAATCAAAGACCACAAAACGGGAAACACCATATGCAACTACATTAGCTAAATGCGTCTATATGCCATGAGATATGATGAATTGGTCTTGATTTCATACAATAACTCAAGTAAAAGGGAATGAAATGCTAACCTTTTGCAAGGTTAACACACCCCCAAACTTAAGCCATTGCTTGTCCTCAAGCAATGAATAGAAATAAGCAGAAAAATGCTACAGCATAAAATCAGTTCAAGACAGAGCTACAGCAAAATTTTAGTCCTCAAACATTTTTGGCTCAAACATGTTAGACAAATATGAGATTTTACGAAGTTTTTCCTTTAGGCCAAGATTCTTCAAATGTGCATGCATGTGACTGCATCCTTCTTATGCTTAAAAAAGTTACAAAATTTTTAGCTAAGTTCTCGAGTTTGCCCTAATTTTTTTCTTAATCAAAATAAGCACAGACTACTCCCATATTCCTTTTTTTCTCTTTATTTTTTTCTTTTTTTATGCCTTGAGGGGTGTCAACTCATCAAAACTACGTCCCTAACTCTAGATGAATATGGAGCAAACATCTCACCCCCGAGTTGGTAAGTAGAGTCATCCCGTGACAACTTTCACTCACTCATATGATGTTGCTGCCATTTATTTTAAGCATAGTAACCAGGCACTACAACACATAGAGGAGTGTCATTTTTCATGCGGGCCATGTCTTTGAAGTTGGGGGAAGTTTGTCAGAGAGTTTAGGGTTTCTTTTTGGGATGATTCTGAAGAGTTGTGGTGAGGAAGATGAAAAAGGTAGGGGGACAAGTGATTAAAGGTGGAGAAGATGAAGTGATGGGGAGTTGAAGTGTAACTGCTACACGTTATGGGAGAGAGAAGGTGTTGATGACAGCTTTGATGTATGGGGAAGAGAAGAGAGAGGGCAAGCTTTTAATGAAAAGTAGGAGAGAGAAGAGAGAGAGTAATCATGAACTAGGGTTTTTGTATTTTTAATATTTTAAAAGGAAAATAACATCCCTCCCTTTTTTCCCTTTTAATGCTGCCCCCAAAAGTTTAGGAAAATATATTTTGTTTCTTCCTTAAAGTGGCAAAAGACAAAAGCATCCCTTAATTCAAAAGCTGCATTATCCTTGTAAGCAACCCTAACTTGGCACTCGTTTCCTTGGGCTTAAGTCTGCCAAAACAAAGCTGAGAAAAGACAGAGATTCGAAATTAAATAAACTATCAAGGGACAAAAGGCAAAGCTAAATAAAAGAAAGAAAAATGTCAGTTATTTATAAACATCAAAAACTTGAAATGCTATAGAAAAATAAAGAAAGAGGGAGATTGTAGAATTCTTATGGATCGTGGAGAAGCTTGGTCGACTTGTCTCTCATGATGGGAGCTCCGTTGTAGATCTTCATCCTTTGTCCATTCACTTTGAAAGCATTGTCATCATCCATCATTTTGATTTCAATAGCACCATGAGGATGGACCTTGTACACAACAAAAGGGACTAACCATCGCGATTTTAGCTTGCCTGCTAAGAGCTTAAGTCGAGACTTGTAAAGGAGGACTTGTTGGCCTTTGGAAAAATGTCGTGGCAAAATATGTTGATCATGCCACTTCTTAGTCTTCTCTTTGTACAAGTGTGCATTCTCATAAGCTTGGGCCATGAATTCCTCCATTTCATTAAGCTCCAAAAGCCTCTTTTCACCAGTTAATTGGGCATCCATATTGAGCTTCTTGATCGCCCAATAAGCTTTGTGTTCAAGTTCCACAGGTAGGTGGCATGCTTTTCCATAGACAAGCTTAAATGGAGACACCCCCAAGGGTATCTTGAAGGTCATACGATAAGCCCATAATGCTTTATAGAGTTTGGGAGACCAGTCCTTCCTTTTGGGGTTTACCACCTTTTCCAAAATTTGCTTGATTTCTCAAATGGGGACTTCAGCGTGGCCATTGGTCTGAGGGTGATATGCTGTAGCAACTTTATGCCTTACCCCATACCTCTGCAATGCTTTAGCAATAAGCTTGTTGTCGAAGTGCTTCCCTTTGTCACTTATGATAGCTCGTGGGGTTCTAAATCTCGTGAAGATGTTCTTGTGAAGGAACTTCAACACTATTTTTTGAGTCATTCTTCGGTGATGCTATAGCTTCCACCTATTTTGACACATAATCGACTGCCAATAGAATGTAGAGATGTCCAAAGAATGATAGAAAATGGGCACATAAAATCTATTCCCCACACATCAAAGAGTTACACCTCCAGAATGCATTGCAATGACATTTCATGTCTTCGAGATATATTCCCCGTCCTTTGCCATCTATCACATGCCTTGCCGAATTCATGTGCATCTTTGAAAAGTGTAGGCCATAAAGAATCTGTGTTGTAGGACCTTTGCAATAGTCCTAGTTCCTCCAAAATGGCCTCCACATGAAGATGAATGGCCACAGAACAAGATTTCCTTTTGCTTTTCTTCGGGGAGACACCTTCGAATCATTTGATCAGCACATTGCTTGAATAGGTAAGGCTCGTCCCAAGAGTAGAATCGCACATCATGCTTGAACTTCTTTTTTCCTGGCTATTCAAATCAGGAGGAAAATACCACTAACAAGAAAATTAACAATGTCAACATACCAAGGAATTGTTGTAGCATATAATATTTTCTCATCAGGGAATTCCTCCTAAATATCTAAGTTCTCATTATTTTCAGCCTTATTTTCTAGCCTAGATAGATGATCGGCAACTTGGTTCTCACAACCCTTTTTATCCTTTACCTCAAAGTCAAACTCTTGCAACATAAGTATCCACCTAATAAGTCTAGGTTTAGTATCCTTTTTAGTCACTAAGTATTTAAAAGCAGAATGATCAGTATGGACAATGACCTTAGTACCTATCAAGTATGCTCTAAACTTATCAAAGGCAAACACAACAGCCAACAATTCTTTTTTGGTGGTAGTGTAGTTGATTTGTGCATCATTTAGGGTGTGACTAGCATAATAAATAACATGAAAAAATTTACCTCGACGTTGTCCAAGTGCTAGCCCCACTGCATAGTCACTTGCATCGCACATCAACTCGAATGGTGAGGTCCAATCTGGGGGAACAACTATGGGTGCTGAGATGAGCTTCTCCTTAAGTTCCTTAAATGCGTTGTAGCATTATGCATCAAAGATGAAGGGCTGGTTTTGCTGAAGCAAATTACACAATGGCTTGGAGATTTTGGAGAAGTCCTTAATGAACCTCATGTAAAAGCCAGCATGCCCCAAGAAACTCTGAATCCCCTCCACTGTGGTGGTTGGTGGTAGCTTCTCAATTACTTCAACCTTGGCCTTGTCCACTTCTATCCCTTGTTGAGAGATTTTGTGACCTAGAACAGTTCCTTCAGTCTCCATAAAATGACATTTCTCCCAATTGAGCACTAAGTCTACTTCTTCGCATCTCTTAAGTACCTTGGCCAAGTTGCCTAAACACGATTCAAAAGTATCTCCAGAGACTGAAAAATCATCCATGAAGATATCCAAAAATTCTTCAACCATATCAGAAAAGATGGCCAACATGCACCTTTGAAAAGTAGCTGGAGCATTGCAAAGCCCAAAGGGCATTCGTCGAAATGCGTAAGTACTTAAGGGCAAGTAAAGGTTGCCTTCTCTTGATCTTCTGGTGCTATAGCAATTTGGTTGTACCCTGAGTATCCATCAAGGAAATAGTAGAATGATTTTCCCGCTAATCGATCTAGCATTTGATCAATGAATGGGAGGGGGTAGTGATTATTCTTGGATGCCTTCTTGAGCTTCCGATAGTCTATGCAAATTCTCCACCCCGTAATAGTCCCTGTTGGTAAGAATTCATTACCTTCATTGCTCACCATGGGCATGCCTCGCTTCTTTGGTACACATTGTACCAGGCTGACCCATGAACTATTGGATATTGGGTAGATAATTCCTGCATCGAGCCATTTGATTATCTCCTTTATCACCACCTTATTCATGACTGGATTGAGCCTTCTTTGGGGTTCAACAGAATTGATATGACAATCATCAAGAAATTTTTTGTGCATACAAATAGTAGGGCTTATACCCTTCAAATCAGCCATAGTCCACCCTAGAGCTTCTTTATGTTGAGAAAGCATATTTATCAAGCTAGATTCTTGCTTAGGGGTTAGACTAGAAGAGATTATCATAGACAAAGTCTCATTACTACCCAAATAAGCATATTTAAGATGTAAATGCAATGGCTTTAATTCTAATGTGGGTGCATGCTCAAGTAAGGGTTTATGAGGGATAAATTCAGCAAAGTCTAAAGGTTCGAAGTGCGTACCTGGTCTAGCGATGATCAAGCTGGATTGTTGCACCTTCGATGGGAATTCCTCAAGCTTTTCATTGTCCTCCTCATTGAGTTTCACATACTCCTTAATTTCCACAAAATTTCTGTAGCATAATTTTGCAACTTCCTCTTCTATCATAGCATCTATGTGTTGACACTCCTCATATTCATCCACATATTTGAGGGTGTTGAAGACATTTATAGTCACCCTCTGGCCAACCACTCGCATGGTGAACTCACCCTTTTCACAGTCGATTAAGATTTGACCAGTTGCCAAGAAAGGTCGTCCCAAGATAATTGGCGCTTCGTCAGCCACTTCACAATCAAGGATGAGGAAGTCAGCTGGGAAAGCAAATTTGCCCACCTTAACCACAACGTCTTCTATCTTTCCTTCAGGTCAGACATGAGATCTATCTGTGAGTTGTAAAATCACTGTGGTGGCTCTTGCATCTCCCATTCCACGCTTCATAAAGATTGACTTGGGCATTAGGTTGACACTAGACCCAAGGTCGCATAGAGTTTTCCCCACGTAATTATCACCTATGGAACATGGAATGATAAAGCTTCTTGGATCACTCCTTTTGGGTGACAAGTCGCTCAATACATAGCAACTATTTTGTTGTAGCAATAGTCTCGTACTTCTCCACCTTCCTTTTCTTGGTGACAATGTCCTTGAGAAACTTAGCATATGTGGCACTTAATCAACGACCTCCAGAAATGGACATTGTTATACAGCTGATCAAGGATATCCACAAATTTCTTGAACTGAAGATCGGCTTTGTACTTCTTCAACCTTTGAGGGAAGGCTAGTAGAGGTCTGACTTCTTCTTCTACTGGTGGTTCTCTCTCTTTTGCTGTAGCAGTACTTGGTACACCATTAATAGGTTCACCTGTCGATCCTTTATTTTTATTCTCGTCTAGAGATAATTCTTTTTGTAAAGATGGTTCTTCATGCACGGTCAGAGGAGTAGAATTATCGAGCTTCTTCCTTCCAAACTTATCTTCTTTGTTAAGTTGGGTGCCACTCCTCAAAATGAGTGCACTACACTGCTCCTTGCCATGATTTTTAGTGACTTCAATATCATTAGGTAAAGTACCTTGAGGTTGGGCATGCAAAGCTTGTGTGATTTGGCCTACTTGAGTCTCCAGGGATCTCAAGGAAGAGCTATGGCTTTGAAGCAATGCACCTTGACTCTTGATAGACATCAAATGGTCTTGGAGCAAAGCCTTGGTGGTTGTCATGAAATCTCGCAAAGTAGCTTCTAAAGAATTACTGGTTGATGAAGAGGTTGTACCTTTGTTGTCATTTTGCCAAGGCATATTCTACTGAAAAGTTTGGGACTCAATCTGATTATGTTGCCTATTCAATCTTCCAGCATTGGGGGTTCATTGATTCCCCCAAGAAAGATTAGGATGCTGACGCCATCCTAGATTATAAGTGCTTGAGTAGGGTTGCGGTTGTTCCTATTGAAGTTCCCCACATAGTTGATAGATTCATGATTTTCAGGGCATTCGCTCACATGATGGTGTTCGTCACATTGAACACAAGTGGTTTCCACCTTTACTTCCTTTACCTCAATTGGGCGTTAGAGATTCTTCAACATGGTGGTAACAGCCGACAACTGGGCTGAAACCGAGTCACTGTTGTCTGATTCTCATGCCCATGTGCTCTTCTACCCATGCTAAGTCTCGAAGTAGGGAATTGGTAGTCATTGTTTGCTATCCTATCAAGGATATCAAATGCTTTTTGCGGTGATTTGTCCAGCAAAGTGCCATTTGCTGAAGCATCCAACATTATTCTTGTAGGAGCAGTGACACCATTGTAGAACATTACAGCCTGTGTTTAGTCTTGAAATCCATGATTCGTACATTTGCGAAGTGGTCCCCTATATCTATCCCAACATTCATACATTGATTCGTCGTCAGCTTGATGAAAGGATGCTATGCCATTTCGTAACTGTGTGGTCATGTTGGGTGGATTATACCGTAGCAAAAATACTACGGCATAAATCTGTCCATGACTCCATTGAACCAGTTGGCACTCCACTCAACCAAGCTCTTGCTCGATCACGCAAAGAATATGGAAATAGCTTGAGCTTCAATACATCTCATGCACACCCTGTTGTCAAAAAGAATCACATACTTCCAAAAATGCTCGAATGTGTTGCCTTGTATCTTCATAAGGTGATCCACCAAACTGCCCAATGGAATTCAACATGTTAAACATGACTGGCTTGAGTTCAAAATGAGCTACTTGAATCTCAAGAGCCACAATTCCAGGATTTAGATCATCTAAGATAGGATTCAAGTGATCCCTAATAGCTCGAGGTCAAACTATTGCTCCAGGATTTGGTGCAGCATTAGGTTCATCCAAATCTTCAACTGGTTGATTCCTTGGTTACCACCTCCATACATTGTTCTTAATGCGTCTTGTATGCGTCTTCTTTGGTGAAATAATTGCTCAATCTCAGGCACGAAAGATGATAATGGTTTGTCGAGTCTTCCTCGGGTCATGCAACAACACAACACCTAAAAAAGTGAAACAAGAAAAACAAATAAAACTAAATAGAAAATTAAGAAAAGATGTAAAGACTAAACTCTAGTAACCAATTGCCAATCCCCAACAACGACGCCAAAAACTTGTTGCGCGTGTAGGTGTACTATAAATGATACACAAATAGTGCAAGTATAGACATCGAACAATTAGTAATGTGATGAGTAAGTATCGTATCCACAGGGATTGGAGGCCAAACTAGTTTAGTCAAAACACACAAATAAGACAGTAAAAAAATGTTGTAGCAATAAGAAAAAATTGTAGAAATGCTATGGCAAAAAGAAACAAGTTTATAAATGTTGAGGCAAACAACTAAAATGTAAACTGAGATGAAATAAGGTCACTTAAAATGTCTACTCACGTATATGAAACTTTATATGGGAATGACTGGCTGGACCTGATATGGACCCTTATACCTAAGCCTAATGAATGTCTATAACTAACTTTCCTTTCTCATGCTCGACAGAGTTCACAAGATTGCTTCTAAAACTATCTCTAGCAAGAAACCTGGTAGAAGGGAATATTAAAGCAATACCTCTTGGCGTAAACTCTTAACATGCAACTATCGATTAAGGCTCTACTCATTTTAGTTATTAAAACTTTATCCTTATCTCTAAGGTGAGTTAGGATTTTGCCTCTCAACATCAAATCCCATTGTCCATTTTAGTCTTAGCCTAACTCTCTCGAATATTAAGCTAACCAAAACCTAAACAAAGGCCAACTCTCGGAAGCTCTTACATGTTTAGGGCAATAACGAACAATGGACAAAGCATGAAATGAAGAAGAAAACAACCAAACATCCATTAAAGCATCAAGCGTAACAACCATAACAAGCCCAAGCCACTTAAAATCAGTTCATGGCTGGGCGAATATCATCTATAATCATTAGTTTAACACAACCCATTCGAAAAAATAAAATGAAACAGCAAAGCAACAAAGAGAGGGAGAAACTCCTGAGCTGTGTTAGATTGTCGTGCACTGATCTAAGCTTATTGCTTATCTCAAAGTACAACAAGAGCACCCCTTGGAGCTTCAACAATAGAGGACGCTTTGATGGAGGAAGAAGAAGATGGAAGGCAGCCGCCTCTTCCTTCTCTTTCTTAGCTCACTATTAACATTTTCCAGCTCTCCTTTAAATGAGGGTATCTTGTCCTTTATATAGTAGGGCTCCTAGGGTTTTGTGCCCTTTATTCCAATGGAATATTTCCTTTACATGTGGGAATAAAGCAGGCTGTCAGATACACGTGTAGGGCCACAATAAATATCTTCAGTCTGTTGTCCTTTAGTCCACAATAAATATAACACGTGAGGGGTTATATGGTACCAAATGTTGTCATTAGTAGATTATGCATCTAATCGACGATTGGGTTGTAATTGTACCCGATTGTGATTGTACCTTGAATTCCGATTGAGATGGCATGAAGTGTTGAGAGGACACTTGTTGAATCTGTGTATCCGATGTAATATTTTGTAAAGTAGAACTTGGTTTATGATCACTTGAAATCCAATATAATTGTTTAATGTATCATGTTGATGGATATTGATGTATAATGTTTATATATACATTTTACTCTATTAGTCTTTGCACATGGGATGTTATGCAATGGAAGGCATAAATTGAGGGTTAGCAAATGAGATTTGTTGTTGATCCATGATACATGTTGCATATGATTTAATATGCTAGTTTTTGAAAGTATTAAGTGCATGGTTTTTCAAGGCATGATGTTTAATAATTTAATTGAAATGGTAATTTCAATGTGGTTTTGGAAAATGGTTTAAAATTGCATTGATGGTGTGTTGTTTGAGAACTCCTCATTAAGCCTTGTGTTTTTAAGCTCTTATTGTCCATCAATGTAGAGAATTAAAGATTTGGAGGCAACAAGCAAGTGTAGGAAATCCAAGGACTTTGGCTAATTGAACGTATGGTTTCAAACTAGACTTGTAGTAATAAAGGCAGGGGTTCATTGTTGTTTTGGGAGGGTTTCACTAAACTTCCCGTTTGAGTAAGTTTGTCATGTTGTTTTGGAGTTGTAAATGGCCTTATATATTAGGTTATTGCTTTGGTTTTAATTTTGGTATGATGGTTGGCTTGGTTATTACGAAGCATTCCTCTAGACATTAGATTGAAGTACGATGCCATGATTTGATTATGTTTTTGTGATGTTTCAACATGGTTTGATCTTTAGAATTGTTGTGTATATGTTTGGGGTTTGATAAAGCATGTTTAGACTGTTGATTGTACGAGAAACCAACAAAATTAGACATTTTAGGTCCAAGTGTACCGATACAGGTAGAGGCGTATCGATACGAGTAAGTGTATTTTTGGCCTGCGTTTTGGTACGAGTAGAGGTGTATCGATACGGTTTTAAGCTACTAGAATTGTGGGAAAATGTTTTGTAACCCGCGTATCGATACGCCTAGGGGCGTATCAATATGCCCCCACATATCTATACACTTTGTGGCAACATTACTCGTGCTAATTCTCAATTTTCCCCTCGGTCGTAACATAACACATTTTCTAAGGCATGATAATTACACCAAAACAAAAACAATTAGGCCAGCTTCAAGCGAGGATCCAATACTTCCTTTCCAAATAAAACATTTCATACTACTCTAGTAATAAGGCAATATGTCCCACATATGTCATCCAACAGACATATAAACAATCACTGTATGTAGCAAACAATAGTAATCAACCAATAACAACATTCCAATAATCATAACCTCGTCCCACTTATCATAAACCTAACTCTGATACCATCAAATATAACCCCCTTGACCCAGTCTAGATGCAAGACCGAACCAAGCGAACTACATCGGGTTTGCCGAAATAAACCCGTAAAGATTAAACTTGAATTACGTCTATTTTTTGTTTTATCTTATATAGATGTAACATTATAACCTATGGTGTGAATACTGATAGCAGGTGAAATTTTAACTCAATCGGGTGTCGAATCGACTTTCAATTGCACACAATTGCAATTTAGGGACCAAATTGCAATTTTGGAAAAATACATGGACTTAATTCATTTTGAAGTTACCAAACCTTAATTAGTCAAGTTTCATGCCACATGTCAAATTTTAGCCTCAAACAATCATTCAAACTCATTCAATTACATATATATCATTCAGGGACCAAAATGGAAGAAACAAAAACTTTCGACATCACATTAACTGTAATAACTTCTGCCTGTATCGGTATAGGAGCAAGTGTATCAGTACGCTTTGCCATTTTCTAAATCCAGCTTCCAGTAGCTCAAATTCGTACTGATACAACTATTCGCGTATTGGTATACCTTGCCAAATTACCCTTGCCCGTACTGAAATAGGTTCTCGAACATCGAAACGTAGTCCCAAATAAAGCTTACTCGTACCGATATAAGGACACGTGTATCGATACGCTTGGACCTGTAATATCCATTTTTGCTTGTTTTACAAGCTTTCAAGGATTCAAGCACACTCTGATATGTTTCACTTAGGTATATAATACCACTAGGAATCAATCATCATCAAGTCATCACAGAATCATCATCAATTTATGGCATTAAGCTTTAAAGGGGTAAACTAGAATCATGTTTCCTAAGATCAAGCCAACTGAAGCATGAATCATAAATCTTAAGCAATACCAAACATTTAAGGCCATTTACAATCTCAAAACAACATAACCAACTTGCCAAAACATGGAGGTTAACAAAACATCTCCCAAAACAACAATGAATGTAACACCTCCTACCCGGTCTAGGAGATAAACCAGTTTAGGAAGTGTTACTAACAACAAAGACAAAACAAATTTCAAACAGTGATGGACTTTTGAGCAAAAATTGAACAATATCAAGACCATGCTTTATAGTTTCTAGGACCAATTTTTTTTATTTGATCCCAAGACGACATTAAACTAGCTTCTAAACTCCAACTGGATTTGAAGGAAGCTATACCATTCCAATTAAGCTTAGTCTATTGAAGAAAAAGACACTTTAAGACCTTAATTTATTAACTTTCTTTCCTTTTTATAAAACCAATTTCAAGATTATTTGAACTAGTGTTTAAACAAAGAAGATCATAGAAATGAGAAATAACACTTTAGTTAATCATCCTTACTACACACTTGCAACTTATGTCATAATAGAATTAGAACAACCATTTGACCCCTTATTTAGATTTTAAACTAATATTTCAATTTAGTGAATCAAATTAATTCTTTTTAACTTATTAACATGTGGACACTTCTCGAACATGACTAAATTGGCATAACATGTTTCATATAACACCTCAACAATTTCTTAGTTTCATTAAGTTAACCTATTAAAAATTTAACAGTCACAAGCAAACAAATGACCTTCTATATTAAGCAAGTTTCTCATGCCTACTTCATTTCATTAGACCTAATCGATCATAACATTCATACATATAATACCCTATCCAATGTCTATCAATTCTTATCTCATTCACATATTGGATTCATAAACATAACCATAGTTCTTCTATCATTTAACAATTACGATCATCGAGGCATCCATTCAAATAGCTTAATAAACATTAGGATACCAACACAATGATACATGGCATGACTTAGGCAACGAACAAGTACACGAACATGTTTCTATCATATCCTAACTATCAATTAACTAACTAGTTACCATATTATCTTATACTTTTATCCATTACTCTTTTTATCCATCAATCCAGTCATGTGAACTATATCACTGTGTTAGGGTTTTAAACATGGTAATAGATATGTTTAAGTCCTTAAATACAGTTACCAACAAGATTATCTATTACTCAAAGCAAAAATAGATTATCTAAACTACCATCTCATAACCACCATATAACTTAAATAGCAAGCAACCATAAAGAAATAATTAAGGGCTCACTACACAACTTTATAAACATATAAGGCTTATATACATAATCAGCCACAAAGAAAAATCTAAATGCACAATACATACTTATCAACTATGTGCCATGATCTAGGAGTATTTAAGAGATTACTACACGTACTTATTTTCACTTGTGATCCCGTCCAAGCTCGATAGATAAACAGAAGCATTGATACCTTGAATGGTAATGAAAGAATAAGGTAAGCTAACACTTAATGAGGTAGTACTATAATTCAAATACAATATCTTAGACCTTACGTAGTCTATTCCTTATTCCTACATCAAATCTAATCAATTTCCATGATGGTACCAATATGATCGAATGATCACATAACCTAGTTATAAGGTTTCATTCAAACAATTTTCACGCTGATTTATTTTAGTATCCCATAAGCAAGTAATGCTTGACACATAAGATATCTTAACAAAGTTTATCATAACAAGGCATGTCGTAATAATTAGCTACTTTTCATATAAGTTATCAAGGTAGTTTTTTATTTTATTTTGGAATTTCGTTATTTCAACTTTTACAAGACTTATGAATAAATTAACCTATTGCACTAACACATCTCTTATTTAAATCATCCATAAAACCTTTAATTCATGAGTATTCATTTAGATTTTCAAAATAGACCATGTACACATGTATTTTATTTCTAAATTGTCCATAAAGCAGGTATATATATGTATTTATACATTCAAAATAGTCCTTATATAATTGTTTTATAATCAAAACTTTCTCCAATTCATGTTTATACGTTTATACATTCAAAATAGTCCTTTTATAATTGTTTTATAATCAAAATTGTCCCCAAATCATGTATATACATTTTTAAATTCAAAACAGTCCTTGTATAATTGTTTTACAATCAAAATTGTCCCCAAATCACGTATATACATTTTTACATTCAAAACAGTCCATGTATAATTGTTCTATAATCAAAACTGTCCCCAAATCATGTATATACATTTTTACATTCAAAACAGTCTTTGTATAATTTTTCTATAATCAAAACTGTCCCCAAATCATGTATATACATTTTTACATTCAAAACAGCTTTTTTACTTTCAAAACAGTCCTTGTATAATTTTTCTATAATCAAAACTGTCCCCAAGTTATGTTTATGCATTTATACATTCAAAACAGTCCTTGAAACTTGTTTTATAATCAAAACTGTCCCCAAATCATGTATATACATTTTTTACATTCAAAACAGTCCTTGTATAATTGTTTTATAATCAAAAATGTCCGCAAATCATGTTTATACATTTATACATTCAAAACAGGCCTTGTATAATTGTTTTATAACCAAAACTGTCCCCAAATCATGTTTACACATTTACACATTGAAAACAGCCCTTGTATAATTGTTTTATAATCAAAACTGTCCCCAAATCATGTATATCCATTTTTACATTCAAAACAGTCCATGGCATTATCAATCCTAGTCAAAACAGTCTACTTAATATGTATATACAATCATACAATCAAAAACAGCCCATGGCATGATCAATCCAAGTCAAAACAGTCCACTTAATATGTATATACAATCATACATTCAAAACAGCCCATGGCATGATCAATTCTAGTCAAAACAGTCCACTTAATATGTATATACAATCATACATTCAAAAATAGCCCATGGCATGATCAATCCTAATCAAAACAGTCCATCATACATTCAAAACAGCCCATGGCATCTCATATACATATGTTACCTAACATATAAAATATCAAGCATAGCATGTTACATGGGTTACTTATCATATAAGCTATCAAACATAGCATATTGTAATCATGGTTTACTTGTCTTAAAAGTTATCAAAATAATTCATTAGTTTGAGTTGCAATCTTATATTTTGTCTTTAACATAGCCTTTCATAAACATGCATTGCTTATTAGATACATATATGTGTGAGGACTATTGATGCCTATTCAGTTCATTTCGGTTTTGCTTATTGTCTTTTGCTACAGCAATTCATTTCATTGCTCATATCAACTCTTTCACCTAATCTTTTAGTTCGTGTTTTGGGTTCTTAAACTAAATAGTGGAATACCTCTAATCCCTGTGGAGACGATAATCACTTACCACTTTATTACTTGTTTCGACGTGTATACTTGCACCAATTGCGTATCATTTATAGTACATCACAGCACGCAACACCCACACTGGATTTTTTGAAGTTCACACATTTGCCCTCAATTTTCTTAATTTTTATGAATTAATCCTTAGATTTTTGTAATATTTAAGACTTGTGCCCACCCTGAAATTTTGAGATTTTATCTGTGCCTACCCTCAAATATATTTCTGGATCCGCCACTGATTGTAAGGAAAAGTACACCAACAGTTTCATTAATGAAATAATAATAAAATGTTTTGTTGACAAAGGGAATTAATAAACCAGTATTCTAACAAGAGTTATTAATTTAAACAACATGGCTCATAAAAATAAATTAAAAATGAAATATGGGTGGGTTCTTTAAAGATCTTTGTTGTTTTTGCTGGCTTGTTAAGATACATCATACATATAGAATTTAGATTCGAAGAAAAAGTTGTAATAACATAAGTTATAGTAATGGTACTAACAACTAAATGAAACTATATATTTCTATTAAATAGAGATGTATTACATTTTCATGTTGGGATTTAAATCATACAAGATGAGACAACATAAGTATCTTTAATCACTAGACCAATTAATGAATTTCAAATAAAATTATAAATCTTATTTTTTAATGTTAATTTTATTGAATAAAAATAAATACAATAAAGTTATAAAAATTAGAATATTTTAATAATATTATCTAGTGATTAATCAATAATTTTGAAAGAAAACCCTAGATGAGTGAAATTCCTAGCAAACTGCAATCTCTTTTTTCGATTGATTACCGAGGCGGTCGGCCACTAGAAGGGTCCATTCATGCCTCCTTGCTGCACGACAGGGAACAAAAAGGTTCTTCTCCTACTGTGGATGTAAGGGACCATGCTCATGATGAGAAAAGTGAAGAACATATGGAGGACGTTGTTACCGGAGTGCTGATTCTTGATGAGTCGATGAAGGTAGAGGAATGTGAGAAGGCACCAGAGGGAACCGAAAAGCTTCAGACAGGGGATTCTAGTCCAGGCATGAAGGGTAAGACATCATATGATAGTATGGTTGCCAAAAACCTAGCCTGAATGGGTTTTCATCATCCAAATTTGATTGTGATAAGGATGTCATAGTGTTGAAGGAAGACTACATTATTGATCACTCTGGCTCTTTTCCAACTATCAAAATCTTGGATCGTGTACATGATCAGATATATAATAATATGTGCAACATTGTGATTGTTCACTTATTAGGATGGGTGATTGGATATAAAACCCTTCTTGCTTGCGCTCATTCAATTTGTAAGCCGATGGGGGATATTTAACTAATTGACCTAGATAATTGTAACGACCCAATTTCTCGGGTTAGTGAATCGGGTCTCGAGGCTGGGTTATGAGGCTTTATCTTGGAAGTTTAAGTAAGTAAAAGTTTTTAGGTTTGGGCCCATTATGTTGGAGAAGAGGGTTTTGAATTTTAAATATGTGTGTTGGTGGAAAAGAGGGGGGAGGTATTATGGAGGAGAGAGAAAAGGAAAAAGTGGATAATGGAGAGAGAAAAGAATAAAGGAGAGAAAGTAAAGAAGATAGTTTAATCTCCTATATACAGAATCGGGCCATCCATTTTTGACACCTCTACCGCTATTGTGTTAATCTCGTCGAGACGATCCAACGGTACTAATGGCACCGCCATCGGAGCTGCCGTCCAAGGAGGGGAGAGAAAAAATTCTAGTTTATTGTGTAGGGGTAGTTCAAGTGCTCAAATTGAGAAATAGATGCCACCATCATGTTCACCAGCTCGAGAACAGTTAGCTGGTGAAGTTTGGTAGGTAGAAGCCGTCAAAATTTGCCACACTCGTTGCCAGCTGCGAGTGGGCATCGTTCTGGGCAGTTGGAACCGAGCCGCTGAGCCGTGTTAACGATCCATTGACCTTGAGCCGAGCCTATCCATTAAACCTAAGCTGAGACGCATTGATGAGCCGCTAACCTAGCTGTAGACTGTGTTGAACGAGTCATTGACCGTTGACCGGGCGCTAATTGTTGACTTTTTTACTCAAGTTGACTTTTGTTGGGGACCCTAACTGAGGTTTCTCAATGTTCCGGGTCCTTTAGCGTAGTCTGTTTTTCCAAATTCAAACCCAACAAGCTGTTTTTATGCATTTGAGATTGTGAGTTGAATAGGGGATGCATGAAATTAATGTGTTTTCGTATTCGTTTTTATATGAGGGTTATTCGGTGTTGGACATCTGATCAAGTGGAATATGCAAGAAACTCAGATGAGGATTTTAGTGATAAAGGCTTAAGGTTAGTACACCTCGAACTCCTATTGCCTCATGAGCATCATAAATGTGATTGCTTTACGTGTTTGTATCCTTAAAATAAGTAGACGATGAATAAGCATGAGTAGAGACCGGTATTATGAGACTCGATATTTATGAGATGCATGATGATGATATGAATATGTTGAGACTTGTGGAGGCCTTAGAGACTGTGTAGGGTTGTTCGAGATGCTCGTATAATTACTTGATGATTGCTTGTTTGATTAATAATCGTGATGCCTTGTGTACTTGTTCGAATAGATTATTGTATTCGATGGAAATTGTGTAAAGGATGAATAATGGTAATATTCAAATAAATGATTATGAAGTCGGCAATTAATATTAAATGGATGAATGCGTTAGTAAACAAACCTTAATGATTTTCATAAGCTTTAGGGATTGAATAAGCTTGGTAATCTCATAATTAAAGGAATTTGTGCGAATACGTGAATAGGGTATCGGTATGAGCTTTAGTCGTACCGGTATACAATTAGGGGTCGAATTTGTACGGATCAACCTGTACAGTTATTTGTGGAAATTAAAGACTCCAAGTGAGCAATTTCAATATCGGTACACGTATGAGTACCGTTACTTTGTGTATCATGTGTTATTACGTGACAAGTAACGACACTTGTGTGGTTGAGTCACCTTTGATTGTTGGGATTCAGATCAATACGGAAAACAAATAATAATAGGCATGTGTCAATGTTTCAATAACAGTATACAATAATCAATATTCAATACCCAATAGCTCAACATGACAATGCTTCAATGCTTTCAATGTCAACAATAACAATGTTTTGGACACGATTTCAATGCAATACTTACCCATGTGGCTTTCAATAGTGTTTTATGCAAAAACCTTCAATACAATGGTTAGCAATGCAATAATCGATAATCAATTATTCGAGTTAGGCACCTATCCAACTCTCGAGACTCCGACTATACTCACCTTGAATTTTGAAACTTCTAACGCTATCGGATTGCAATTCCTTTGTTCTTTTGACTATTTGTTTATGGTGGATTTAATAATTTATCCCCTTGTTGCTTTTGAGCTAGCAAACATGGAGGAAATAGGAATTTCAATAGGTTTCAATATAAATGGTCGATTCTATAGTGTAATTTACCTATAAAAATAATTGAAATTAAACTAAGATGTTCTATGGACAACCCTATAGGGTTCGAAATCCTTAAACATGAAATCATCTATAGCTTAGCTAAAAATTCAATGAATTGCTAGAGGGTTATTGCTTACCCAACTTATAGGAATTGATTGGATTCGATAGTTTGAAGAAAACAAAACTTAATCTCAATCTTTAATGGAGGTGCTTGCTTGGCTATAAACAGTGAAAAAGATGATAGCTATGGTGTCTATTCTATTTTGTGCACGTTCTTCTAAATCTCTTTCTTGCTTTCTTTTACTATCAATAACTAAGGGCTTTCCTTCAATTGAAGGAATTGTGTTTAAACATTCCACGTAGGGTGATAAGCTTAAAGAGGGGTTAATCACAGGATTAACCCTTTAATTTTCATAACTTCCTACTTTTGTCCTTCATGTTTTAGTCTTCACAATTTGGTCACTAAAATTGCCTTTAACAGGTACCGTACCGATACGCCTATGACAGTATCGATACGGCTAGTCAAGGTTCAATAAGTTAGTTAAAAAGTGTTGGACCGTACCGATACGGGTCATACCGTATGGGTACGCTTGGCTAAATTTCAATGTTCAGATCTTTAAATAAGGTTCTTTACTAAGAATTTGACCCAATTGGAGTCCATTATCAGTGAAATTGACCATACGGTCAATACCAATACAATATTTAAACTTTTTTATGTTGGATTTCTGATTGTCGGAACCTAATTCTGACTAGACTAGTCTTTTTTAGGTGTTACAAAGTGGAAGAGTGTTGCAACACCATGGTTAGACTAATGATACTCGAGGAGAGATGTCGAGTATGGGTGTACATTTTTGAGGCTGTGTGACACTGGTACTCACCCAGAGAAAATGTACGTTTCTGAGGTTGTGTGACTCTGGGCCTCACTCCAGGTTTGCAATGATGACAATGTGTGTTTTGCTCAGAGGATCCGGTGGGCCTTGTTTGCCATGTTTGATGTATTGTTGTTGAAAGCATGTGTTTATGCGGCTAGTGGCAGCGCCACATGTTTATTTATTTATCCTTATTGCTCATACTAGCTTGCATTCTTATGTTTATGATTAGCATAATGTATAGTAGAGTAGATGTGTACCACTAAGATTTATGGTCAGCACTCAAAATCATTTTTTCATTCATAGGTTGATCGTCAGATCGTGGGATCAAGGAGAATTATTATTTTGAGATTCTAACATGTGGTGTTTTCCAGAGTACGGTACTTGGGTTTAGTGGGCTATGTATTCATACAAACTTACATGTTGGAGTCTATAATTCTTATTTTGAAATTGTATTAATCAAATCGAATGTTCAAATGTTTTAAATTAAATTGGAGCTCATTTGTACCATTTCGATTGTTGAACTATATTTTCAATTGTGGGCTTTAAATGTTTTGGAAATAACTTGTTTGGGCTAAACCCAGTTTGAGAATTTTATGGTTTTGGATTCGGGAATGAATTGGTACAAAATGTTAAGACATACATGTTGGCTTCTGATTACACCATTTTGACGTGTTGGTTACACAGGTGAAGTGAATTCAGTAGAACTTGGGTTTATCAATTTGTGTGGGAGGTTCTCGCTCTGGCAAGAGAGTTGCAGACTTTGGTTCTGGTGGTGGTTAGTTTAAGAAGCAACATGGTAAGAGGTATTGCCTTCAGTTAAGGTGAGGTATATATAGTAATAGGCAAGGACCATAGGGTCAGACTATCCAGGCTAGAGCAACATTTAATACATGTTGAGTATGTGGATTGTATGATCGCATGAGGCAGGACTATCTACATTTGATTCATAGGGTATAGACTCCTTCGCCTATTATTACTAACACTCGTGGGATTTGTGGTTCGAACGATCATCTCAAAAGTGTTAGATGCGGGAATGCAAGTAGCTAGTTATTCCGTTGAGGCAGATGTTGCGAGCAAGTTGATTAAGAAAAGTCCTTCAATGGTTTAAGGTCATATGTTGCGGTTGATTTAATGAGGTTGTCGTTTTATGGTTTTGATGTAATCCTGAGTATGAATTGGTTGTCTGAGCATAGAGCTATGGTTGTTTTTTAATCCAAGCAAGTTACCTTGAAACTTGCTAATGATTACAAGGTGGTAATCGTAGATGGCAATGCTAATATCTTGCCCCTAGAAGCGAGTCGTTTGATGGATTCGGGATGTCAAGCATTCTTAGCCTATGTTATGAATTCGAGATCGAAATAGATGCGTGTTTAGGATATTTGTATGATATGTGAGTTTTTGGGTGTTTTTCCGGAGGAGTTGCCTGGTTTGCCACGGAATAGAGATGTTGAGTTGGCATTGAGTTGTATGAAAATACAACTCCAGTGTCTATTGCTCCCTACCGTATGTCACTAAAAGAGTTAAAGGAGTTAAAGACATAACTTCATTAGTTTCTTGATTGAGGGTTTATTAAGCCTAGTGTTTTGCCCTAGGGTGCACAGGTGTTGTTTGTGAAAAAGAATGATGGCATAATGCAGATGTACATTGATTATCAGCAACTAAACAAGTTGACAATGAAGAATAAGTATCTTTTGCCAAGGATTGATGGTTTTTTTGATCTGTTTCGAGGTGCTTCGGTGCTTTCTAAGATTGATTTGAGGTTCGGGTACTATCAATTGAAGGTGAAGGATGTGGATGTAACTAAAACTACTTTTTGTACGAGGCACAACCATTATGAGTTTTTTGTGATGTCGTTTTGTTTGACTAATGCCCCTGTTGTGCTCACGGACATGATGAATCGGGTGTTTCCTGAGTTTTTGGATCAATTTGTTGTTGTGTTTATTGATGATATTGTTTTGTACTCTTGTACTGAGGAGGAACATGATAAGCACTTACGGATTGTGCTTCAGACTTTGTTGGATAATCAGTTGTATGCTAAGTTAAGCAAGTGTGAGTTTTGGCTTCGGGAAGTTGTTTTTCTTAGGCATGTTGTGTCGGTCGAAGGAATTCGGGTTGATCCTCACAAGATTAAGACAGTGATGGGTTGGAAATCACCTAAGTCAGTGCAGGAGGTTCGTAGTTTTCTTGGATTGGTTGGTTATTATCATACGTTTGTGGATGGTTTTTCAAAGATTGTTGCTCTATTGACTAAGTTTTTGCAAAAGAATGTTTGCTTTGAGTTGACGAGGGATAGACAATGAGCTTTTGAAAAGTTGAAGGAAGCTTTAACGCAAGCTCTTATCTCGATTCAACCTGAGTTGGGTAAGGAGTTTGTGGTTTATAGTGATGCATCATACGTTGGTTTGGGTTGTGTGTTGATGCAAGAAGGAAAAGTTATGGCTTATGCATCTAGAAAGTTGAAGGTGCACAAGCGTAATTATCCTACCAATGATCTTGAGCTTGCCGCAGTTGTGTTTGCTTTGAAATTTTGGAGACATTACCTTTATGGTGAGAGATGTGTTGTATACACAGATCACAAGAGTTTGAAGTTTTTGATGACTCAAAAGGATTTAAATCTTAGGCAACGTAGATGGTTGGAGTTGCTTAAAGTTTATGATTTGACGATTGAGTATCATCCTGGTAAGGCTAATGTTGTAGCTGATGCTTTGAGTAGAAAGGTTGTGGTGGAGTTGAGGGTGATGTTTGCTCGATTGAGTGTGACGCGAGATGGGGGTTCGTTGGTCAAGTTGCAAGTAAAGCCATCTTTGTCGTAGTTGATTAAAGAGAAAAAACCTTATGATGATATATTTGTGTGGCATGTTAAGGATATCATGAATGGGATTCTGACGAATTTTCATTTTTAATGATATAGAGTATTATGTTTTAAGGATTGAATAGTGGTGCCTAACGATGATGAATTGAGGCGTATGATTTTGACCGAGGCTCATGTTAGTCTTTTTGCTATGCATCCTGGTAGTACTAAGATGTATCAAGGCTTGAAAGGAGTGTAATATTGGGTTTGTTTAAAGAAAGGTTATGGTTGATTTTGTTGCTAGATGCATGGTATTTTACCGTGTCAAAGCTGAGCATCAGTTCCTTCTGGGTTGTTGCAACTGTTGAGGATACCAGAGTAGAAGTGGGAAAGAATCACCATGGATTTTATGTATGGGTTTCCATTGACGCCAACTAAGATGGATTCCATTTGGGTGATTGTTGGCCGTTTTACAAAGTGTGGATATTTTGTGCCAGTGCATATGATGTATACCTTGGATAGATTGGCATATTTATATATTGTTGAGATTGTGCATTTGCACGGAGTGCCTAAATTCATAGTTTCGGATAGAGATCCGCGATTTACAGCGAGGTTTTGGGAGTGCTTACATGGGGCTTTGGGTACGCGGTTGAGTTTTAGTACTTTGTATCATCCTCAGAGGATGGTCAGTCTGAACGTGTAATCCAAGTCTTGGAGGATATGTTGAGATATTGTATCATTGAATTCCAAGGAACCTGAAAGAAACAGTTACCCTTGGTAGAGTTTTCCTATAACAATAGTTAGCAAGCTAGCATATAGATTGCACCGTATGAGGCCTTGTATGGTAGGAAGTGTCGTATGCCTTTGTGTTGGGCTAAGGCGGGGGAAAAGTATGTTTCCTTACCAGATGTGTTAAAGGATGCAAATGAGAAGGTGAAGCTCATTTGTGATCGCTTGAAAGCAACTTTAGATCGTCAAAAATCCTACATGGATTTGAGGAGTAGAGAGATTGAATATGTTGTTGGTAATCGTGTGTTCTTGAAAGTGTCACCTTGGAAGAAGGTGATGCAGTTCGGACGTATGGGTAAGCTTAGTCTGAGGTTTATTGGACCATATGAGGGTGTGTGGCATGTTGATCGTGTTGCTCCTCGTTTGAGGTTACCTCCTGAATTTGGATGTGTTTCATGTGTTGGTGTTGTGGAGGTATCGGTCAGATGCATCGCATGTTATGTCGGTGGGGGCATTGAGTTGCAACAAGATTTGTCTTTTGATAAAGAACCTATTCGGATCCTTAATTTGAGTAGTAAAGTTATTCGTGGCAAAACGATTGAGCTGTGAAATTGTTATGGCGACACCGTGGAGTTAGAAGGCCACATGAGAGAGTAAGGCAGAAATGTTGATATAGTTTCCGCATTTTCTTTTGATAAAATTTCAAGGAAGAAATTTCCTAAGTGGGGGAGAGTTGTAACACCCTGGTTTTGGGCCTATAGATATGTACGCTAATTAGACGGTCTGGTGGACCGGGTTAGAGATTTGAGTCGAATTTGGGATTTAATTTGGATTAAATATTTTTGAGTGGGAAAATATATAAAAATCATTATTTATTATAAGGATATGTTTGGTGAAATCAATTTTGGAAAACGGGTTTTGGAAATGTGATAGTTTGGCTAGTGACCAAAATGTAAAAGTTGAAAACTATTTTTAGTAACTATTTTGTAAAAGAGTCAAAACTTAGAATCTTTAATGAGCTATTTTTCCAATATTTTTAATATACTTATCCATTAATTTAGGCTATTTTAAAATGTGTTTTAATTAAATATTAATTAAGGATAAATGGGATTTAATAAAAAGAGATTTATTAAACCAAAATATTTTCTTACGTAACTTCTTTTGCTCTCAACTTTTTTATCAGCCAAACTATTTTTCCTCTTCTAAAGTCTCAAGAGATTTACTCCTTTTTTATCCAATTTTGATTGCTAAGTGGTTTCCTTGGATTTCTACATCAATCATCATTTGTTTTCTTGAAGATTTCAATCCAATCTTGCCAATTAAGGGAAAAGCAAGGTGTTAGAGGTGATTTTTATTTTTCTCCTCTAATCAAAGGTTCTTTATTGAAATTCCCAAGTTCTTGACTCTTTATATATGTTTTCTAATGTGTTTTGATGATTTAATTATGGAAGATTTGCTTAATCAAGGTTTAATTAATGAAATCTTGTGCTTTTCGAGTTGGATCTGTTTTGAGGGGTTATTGATTGATTTTAGTCATGATTTGGATGTTTAATAATGTTAAGATAATGGTTTTAAAATTAGAATCCCGAAACTATGTGAATCTCTAATTGTTTAGGTTGCTAGATATGGGTTTTTGAGGAGTTGTGGTGGTTTTATGATGGCTGGAGGTATAAGGTTGATATTAGATTGATTTTGGATGTTATTTGATGATAATAAATGATTTAGTTTGTTAGATTATGACTGGGTTAAGTTTGGAAGAAGTGTGCTGATGTTTTCGGTTGTTTTCAGATAGTGATTGATAGCTTTTAGCAAAGTGATGTGGATAAATTGTTTTGTTGGGATTTTGAATGCATTATGATGCATTAATCCTCTTTTATTATGTGGTTAAAATAGGGGAGATCGATCCTATAGCTAGTGGTGAGGCTTTGGACGCTTGAATTCGTATTGGTGATTGAGGTTCCGCGAAGTCGATGAGTGAGAATGAAACGTACAGCTTTTAAAAGGTTTGGAGGTGGTTTTTGGAACTTAGATTGAGCTTGAAACGCTTGTCTAAGCTCGAAAGTAAGTATAAAATGGTTTCTCTCTCGGTTGTGCTTTCACGAAATGGTTTTATACACTTGTTTTAAATGACATGGTACCTACTGTTGAAGCATGTTTTAAAGTATGTTATACATTGTTTTTGATCATATAATATTGATGGATGCATTTGGTAAATGATCCATGTAATAATGTGGAATACTTGTTTTAAAGCATGGTTAGTTGTTTTGTAAATGGTTTTGATTGATGCATATAAAAACAATGAGGTACATGGTTATAATGAATTATATTGGCAAGTGATGTGGTTTAAAATGTTATCGAATATAGTTGGTCGGCCATAGGATTAATAGTGATCTATAAAATTTTGCCTTGGATGTGGAGGGTTTATACGGCATACCGAATACTCCATCCAAGTACCCTAACGGTTGAGGGGTTTATGGGTACCGAAAACTCCTGTTAATTGGTTATGCATCTACAGAATAGTGGTGTTGAGGGGTTTATACGGTGTACCGAATACTCCACCACGAGTGTCACAACGGTGGAGGGGTTTATGTGTACCAAAAACTCCCATGTGTGAACCTTATGTTGTTGGTGAGAAAGTATGAAGTGTTGGGAGAACACTTGTTGAACTTGTGTAGTTCACTTGAAAGCCAATATAATTATGGATGTATCATGTTGATGGTTGTTAATGTATAATGTTGGTTTATACATGTTTACCCTTTAAGCTTTGCATGTAGGTTGTTATGCATGGGAAGGCTTAAATTGAGGGTTAGCAATGGGATTTGTTGTTGATCCATGATACATGTTGAATACGGTTTAATATGCTGGCTTTTGAAAGTGTTAAGTTCATGGTTTTCAAGGTATGATGATTGAAATGATGATTTCAATGTGTTTTGGAAAATGGTTTAAAATGTATTGATGGTGTGTTGTTTTTGAGCACTCCTCACTAAGCTTAGTGTGCTTACGCTCCATTTGTCCATCAATGCAGAGAATTAGAGTTTGGAGGCGACAAACGAGCGAAGGAAGTACAAGGACTTCAGCTATTTGAACGTATGATATCAATCTAGACTTGCAGTAATAAAGGCAATGGGATTCATTGTTGTTTGGGAGTGTGTTTTGTTAAACTCCCTATTTGTGCAAGTTTATTTTGATGTTTTGGAGTCGTAAAAGGGCCTTATAAGTTTGGTGATTGTTTTGGCATGATGGTTTATGCTTTAATTTAGGGTTTGGGGGAAATATAAGCATGTTGGGTAGAAATTATGCCTATAGGACTACCTTTGTTGTCGTAATGCCTATGCTCTTATATCGTAGTGATCTTTGGTTGATATGATGTTTGTATGTTGTTGTGGTATGATGTTTTGAGTGTTAAATGATGTTTGGGGTTAATTCAGATGTGTTTAGGGAGGTTTTAAAGTGTTCCGAATGTGCAAATTTTGTAAACCTACAGGCAAGTTTCGAAACCAGCCAGTAGGTTTCGAAAGCAGGGCAATTTGCTCCAGGCAGGTTTCGAAACCAGTCCCTCGATTTCGAAACCAACAAGCCAATTTTGGTTACTAGAGTGCAGGTTTCGAAACCACCTTGAATGGTTTCGATATTTATCGCGGGGACCCCTTCGTTATGTTAAAAAATAGTTACTAAAGTTATAGTTTGGTCCCTGATTGTTATGTATGCAATTGGATGAGTTTGGATAATCTTTTTATGTTGAAATTTGACATGTATGCATGGAACCTAACTAATTTTTCAGTTTTACGTTTTGGTCCCTAAATATTGGGAATGCTTAATTGATGATGCAAATGAGCTTGGTTTGAGACGAAATTTCACATGTATGTTTTAAATGGACTTAATTAAAGATTGGTAAAATCAAAATGGTATAAGTCCCTCTAATTTTCTAGAATTGTAGTTTGGTCCCTAAATTGCAATTGAGTTAATTATATGTCGTTCTGACGCCCGATTGAGTTGAGTTTTCACTCGCTTCCTAATCTCTCACCATAGGTTATAATATTGCATCTAGGTAAGATAAAAGAAAAAAATGGTCATAATCCGAGCTTAATCTTTACGGTTTACTTCGGTAAACCCAATGTAGCTCACTCGGTTCAATCTGGCGTCTAGACTGGGTCAAGGGGGTTACACACGCATTCTGATTAACCATGTACTCAAAGCTCGATACAAACACTCCCAAATCCTCGCTATAAATCGTGGATCTCAATCCGATACTATGGACTTAGGATCACCGTGCAAACGCACAATCTTAGCAATATACAACTCCGCCAACTTATCTGAGGTATACGTCATATGTCGTGGCACAAAATGTGCACACCTCAAAAACCAATCAAGAATCACCCAAATGGAATCTTTTTTTAGTGGGCGTCAACGACAACCCAAACACAAAATCCATGATCATTCTCTCCCACATCCATTTTGGTATCCTCAATGGTTTCAACAACCCGAAAAGAAGCTGATTGTAACACCCCAAATCCTAGCTTAGAAGCATTGAAACCAAATTGAATAACTTGATAGCTTAATTGAATTTAGAATTAAGCTAAATAAAATAGTCAAGGGTCGAATTGAAAGAATGAATGAATTAAGTGACCAATTTAAAAATGACTACATTGAATTAAAGGAGAAAGATGGGGAATGCATGCTAAATTTATCATTTCCCCTAATGCCCTTGATTAAGTTAATATTAAGGATTAATTAAGGGGCATTTTAGACAATGTACAAATCCAATAACAAGGATTTGTTGTTTTCATCTTGTCCATTATCCTTGTTTGGCCGAAAAAAGGAGAGAAAATAGAGAGAAAGAAGCTTAGGAAAATCAGCCATTGAAGAGAAAAATCAAGCTTGCATGTGTAGGAATTTTTCATTGGAATTAAGCTAGAAGCTAAGTATGAATCTTCTTGTGTTTAATTGAATAGGCAACCATATTGTTGAATTGGACTGATTTTGATGATTATAGATGGAATTAGATATTGAATATGTTGTTAGATGATTGAATGGTTGTTGAATGATACAAATTTTAAGAATGAACATTAGGTACAAAGCTGAAATCATGTGTTTGTGATAATGTAACAAACCTAGGTTGCTGGAAAATTGAATTATGATATTAAAGTGGAAATTGAATGAATAGAACTTAAAATTGAGCTATGGAATTAATGAATTGATGGTGATCATGAATAGGTAATGTAAAGAAGGTGTTAAACAAATTGAATTGTTAGCAAACAATGCTGGAAATGAAGGATAAGAGTATGAACATCGTTACATAACATAGAAACTGTTTTTGTGGAATTGAAATTGAGTAAACATGCAAGATGAGGCTTTGTAACCAACTTGCCTTGTTTTGACAGCCTTGTATAATGGATTAAAATAGACTTAACATGTATAGGATATCATATGAAATGAATTATAAGACCAAAACATAGGTTAAAATGAATTTAAGGCATTGAAATGTAATTAGATGCAATATGCCCAGAATTGCTCTGTTATGGGCAGTCACTTTGAAAATTCACCAAAAATTGTATAGATTGAATTCAGGGCTTTTAATGTCATGATCCTTAGAATGTCTATTTTCATTAGGTGAAAACAGAATTGAAAACTGGTTCCTATACTGAAACTGTAAATAGGAATTGTTGGGCAGTACAAACTGTCTAGGCAGTGTAAATGCCCTGTCTTTGAACAATAAACTGTATTAATTGGATGAGAAATAAAATTAAAGTTTTACATGGCCTTATAGTAAATTTTGTTAGCTTTCCAAGGGTGTATAGAAATCAAAATTCCGACGTACGGATTAAACGATATGGCCATTTTAAGAGACATTGTGCAAACTGCCAGGCATCAGTGTCATGGGCAGCTTGGGACTGTTTTTGCACCAAAATGCAAACGGTTTCTAAAACAGTTTTGGGACATTGTAATCTGTCCAATTATGTATTAAAATGAAGTAATAACAATGTGGAGATAAATTGGTAAGAAATGCTTAAAAGGAATCATAAAAACAGTAGCTAAATGTTAGGTATAATGTGATAACATTGCTACTTTGATTGTGTGACTTAATGTGCTTATTTTGATGAAATGTGTATATGTGTTATGCTTGCTAGACCAAGGGCAGCAAATTGGGGAAGAAGAGGATAGGAGTGGACATCCCAAAGCAAGAGGCAAAGGGATTTGGATTCAAGACACTTGAATTGCTAGGAGTATTGTGAGTGTAACTATCCTTAGGGTTGGGACTTAGGTCCTAACCAACCTTGTTATTGCTTAAGTGAAATGTCAATGCCATGTAACATGACTTAAAGTATATTTGGCTAATTAAGGGAAGAATAAAATGTATAACAACTTGATTGATGCCATGATCTTTGTGTTTACTTGGGTTTTAAGCAAATGTAATGAAATGTATGTCATGTTGCATTGTTTATGCCTAAGGTATGAAATGGCATGCTTGCTTGGAGGATACGGTACGCACAATGCATATATATGCTTGTGTTTGTGAATGTTATGCATGGCTGATTGTAATGAATTGAACAAAGATACTACTTTGTATTCATGTTATTCGAATGGTATGGATAGTTATCTATTGGGAGTTAAGACTCCATAAGCCTAAGGGCTTGGCCTTGAATGGCATATTGTTGAATTGAATAAAAAATTGCATAAAGCTTAAATGAAATGGATAATCAACAGCCTTGGTAGCTAGTTCGGTAGATAGGAGGGCATGCCTTAGAATCTTGAGCTCATATTGGCATTACCGTTCATATTGGCGCTACGGTGCATATTGGTACGATGGTACATATTGGCACGATGGTGCATATAGGCACTACAGTGCATATTGACACTTCGATGCATATTGTTAAGATTTGATTATCTAGTAAGCTACTTACCAAGGATGTTGTAAAAGGACTTAATAAATCAAATGAACATTGCTTGTATTGTAAGATACTTGAATGAACTTTCTTACTTTGTATGATGGCACATGAATGGTTGCAAAACTTGTTACTTGTCATGAAAGAAATGTATGGATGATGACTTTATGCATAAATGCCTACTTGATAATTTGAGTGAATGGTTGCTTGTCCTCTAAGCAATGTTGTTCGAATGGGCTATGAATATCATGATGGATGTTGTTATGTTGATTGTATGATATGTAAAGGTTGCCTAAGTTACCCTATGCAATTCGAATAAGCATGTATCTTATATTGATGGTCTTGATTCTTGAAATATATGTAAACTTTTGCTTATATGCTTTGGAATTGGTTAGATTTAGTGTTACCTCACTAAGTACATAGCTTGTACTTACCACTCTACTCTTCATTCTTCCCATAACATATTAAAGATTACTTCAAGATGATATATTGGGTCTGAAGCAACACTTGAAGCAAGCTTAAAAGTATGAATTCATACTCTTTGTATACTCCTAGTTTGGTGGCACTAGATTTTGTAATAGTTAGCCTAGATCATGCATTTGGGTATGTGTTTAAGACTAGTATGTGTATTGTTTTGATGGGCCTAAAATTTAATCAATTTGGATGATTCAAACTATGTATGTTACTTGGTTGATTTGTATATATAAGATGGTATGATGTTGTGCATAGTATGATAGTATTGCAATGCTTGTTGAACCTTGCATGAATCGTATGCTAAACTAGAAATGGTATGATCATGCATTATTTCCTATGGCTATTGGATGATTCGGCTATATCAAGTTTGAGGCTAAGGTATGTTAAGCATGCATTAACAATGTACAAACTCAATATGCTATGAAATGGGATGACTTGATTGTAAAGAAACAATTGAAATATGATTAGGAATACTATGTTGTTCGAATAGATGCATGAATGTATAACAAGATGTATGTTAGGTGCTTTATGTTGAACTTGTTAATTGGTTGTTTAAGTAGTAACTAGAGATGCAAGTAAGCTAGTTTAAGCATGTTTAGTGATCACCTACATGTTGTTCGAATAAGATGCATGAAATGTAGTAAGAATGAAAGCTATACCATGTTTAATAGTAACTTAAAAGTGAAGTATGCCACACTTGGGTTTGTTGTATGAATGATGTATGTAATTTGATTGAATTAGTAATATGATAATAGTAACTTAGGTTATAAGTATGAAATGAAACAAAAAGGTACCTAAATTAGCATGTTATGTGTGTTGGTTATTGTTTAATGTGGATTGATGAATGTATTGTTTGTATTGAAAGGTTCAGATTGGGTTACTTGTGCTTCAAGGAAAGTATCTTGAGGTTACTTGTTCGATAAGTAACCTATCCATCGCTTCGTTTTCGCTTCGATAATGCTCCGGAACCAGGTTACGGCTAACCCAGGGATGGGGTGTTACATTTATTGGTAATCAGAGCTTTTTTGGTTGATTCTATAAGCTCATTTGCATCATATAGGATATGTGCCACCTATGAGACTTGATATAAGCTTGTGTTGTTGCATAAATGTGTAAATATGATAACTAAGACTTTATTTGTTCTGATTGAACTAGAATGTCAGAAACAAGATCGGGTCGAGATAATGAAAGTCTCGTAGGCTCCTCGAACGAAGGAGATAGTGTGAGGCTGGAATAGAATCCTCCTCAACAGCAAGCTCAACATCGAGCTCAAGCTGCTACTCAATAGGAAGCTCTTGCTATCAATCTTGTGCAGCAAGAATATCTTACAAGTATCAAAGAGATGTTCAATCATCTCGTAACTGCCCTAAAAAAAGATCACCCTATTGCTCCTACTGTTACTGTGCCAATCCGAGCCCATATTGACAAGCTGGCTCAACATCGGGCATATACCTTCACTAGCACCGATGAGGCTAATCCAAAAGTAGCTGAGTACTGGTTAGAGGCCACTACTCGTATTCTGACTAAACAATTGCCATGTCCTGACGAGCATAAACTCGAATGTGCCATCGCTCTGTTGGCAGATGAAGCACTAAGCTGGTGGGAAACCACTACTCTGACTGCTCCTGCAGAGTCTATTACTTGGAAATTCTTCATTGATGAATTCAAGAAGAAGTATATCAGCAAACAATATCTAGTTGAGTGCCGAAAATGATTCTTTTATCTCAAACAAGCTGCCCAACCTATCAAGCAATATGTGAGTGACTTTTGCAAGTATTGCAAGTATGGGCCTGAATATATCAAAACCGAGGCTGACAAGTGTCGAATGTTCATCGACAGGTTAAATGATGAATTAAGCCCGATATTCACTACCTTGGGTATTATCGACTTCCAGAACTTGGTAAACTGGGCCATTACTATTGAGGCAAAGATGAAAGCCTCGGAAAGACACAAGAGCGGACACTCCTGGAAAGACAAACAACCCAGGAACGATGATAAGCCACACTGGCAATCAAAGAAGTCCAAACATTCCAAGGGACACTCTTCGAACTATACCCCTAATCAGAAGAGTGGTTACATTCTAAAACCACAAACGGTTATAAAGACTTCAGCCCCTGTTGTTTATGTTGATAGCTCGGGGAATCAGGCTAAAGCTACTCAATACCCTATTTGCAAGTTCTGCCAGAAACATCATACTGGCCAGTGCAGAGTTCAACAGAATTTATGATTTTCATGTGGAGCCTCTGGTCATTATATTAGGGATTGTCCCTAGAATTCCAACAAGGCTTCAAATCGAGCTTCTGTAATTGCTAGCTCAACTCCTCATAACCGAAATAAAGCACCCGGACAAGCTCAGTCCGGGAATTAGGGGAAACAGAAGGCCCCTATTCGAATGCTCTAACTCATCAGGAGTCTCGAGCCCCTACTCATATGTATCACATTCGTGGTAAAGATGATGAAGAAACTTCTGATGTTATTACAGGTACCGTTGAGTTAAATTCTAGTCCTGCTTATGCTTTAATTGATTTGGGGTCTACCCATTCATTTGCTTGTTCTACCTTGATCAACAAGTTAAAATTGAAACCCGGAATTATTGAATCAAATCTTGTAGTTTCGAATCCATTAGGGGGAAAACACCCATTAACTTGCGCCACAAGCAAGCTCCCTTGACCATTCGAAATATCTCATTTCCTATTGATCTATATGTACTACCTTATTGTGAATTTGACTTGATATTGGGGTTAGATTGGTTAAGTAAACACGAGGCGCCTGGGTAGATTGCCAAAATCGGAGATTATATCTTCGGGGTTTAGGGAAAGAATCCATTCTCTTAATAGACAAGAAACCAACTTCAATATTTTCTAAAATGATCCTTTAAGATAAAATTGAATTTGGTTTGCCTAGCATGCCTGTCGTTTCTGAATTCATTGATGTTTTTCCCAAGGAACTCCCTGGTGTTCCTCCAACCCGAGAAGTAGAGTTCGGGATAGAAGTTCAGCCTGGAACAACTCTGGTGTCCATTACACCCTATAGAATGGAACCTGTTGAGTTGAAAAAATTAAAGAAGCAACTTCAAGAGTTGCAAGATAAAGGTTTCATACGGCCTAGCACTTCTCCTTGGGGTGCACCAGTTTTGTTTGTAAAGAAGAAAGACGGAACTATGCGGCTTTGTATTGACTACTGTCAACTAAACAAGCTCACTATCAAGAATCGGTATCCCCTGCCCAGAATTGAAGATCTTTTTGCTCAACTTAGGGATGCTGTCGTATTCTCTAAAATTGACCTTTGATTGGGGTACTATCAAATGAAAGTGAAAGAATAAGACGTACCCAATACATCCTTTCGTACTCGATATGGCCACTTCAAATTCCTTGTAATGCCATTCGGGTTAACGAATGCTCCGGCTGCTTTCATGGATCCCATGAATCAAGTATTCAAGCCCTATCTTGACAAGTTCATGGTCGTATTCATTGACGACATTCTGGTGTACTCTCGGAATAAGGAGGAACATGCTGAACACCTCTGAATTGTCTTGCAAACACTCCGAGAACATCGACTGTATGCCAAGTTCTCTAAATGTGAATTATGGTTACCAGAAGTTTCTTTCCTTGGCCACGTTATCTCGGCTGAAGGAATCAAAGTTGATCCAAGCAAGATTCAGTCTATTCTAAATTGGAGACCTCCAAAGAATGTAAGCGAGGTCCAAAGTTTTCTCGGTTTAGCCGAGTATTATAGAAGATTTGTTAAAGGCCTTTCCTCTATTGTGCAAGTCTTACCAAGCTTACTCGCAAAGATACGCCTTTCGCTTGGTAGGAGAGCCAAAAACGAAGCTTCGATCAACTTAAGCAAGCTCTGACTCATGCCTCGGTACTCATCCAACCATAATCGGGCAAAGAATTCACTATTTACAGTGATGCTTCTAATCTAGGACTCGGTTGTGTCCTGATGCAAGATGGGAAAGTAATTGCTTACACTTCAAGGTAACTAAAGCCACACGAGTCTAATTATCCAACACACGATCTGGAACTAACAACTATCGTGTTTGCTCTCAAGATATGGAGACACTATCTATACGGAGAGAAATGCAATCTATTTACCGATCACAAAAGTCTCAAGTATCTCCTAACTTAAAAGGACTTGAATCTGAGGGAACAGAGATGGCTTGAATTACTTAAGGATTACGACTTGGTTATCGACTACCATCAAGGAAAACAAACATTGTTGCTGACGCCCTTAGTCGCAGACCATACTTGGGTAACTCCTAAATCTAGAATCCTGATTAAATTCATTTGAATTATGCCTTCTATTGTTTTGCAAACCATGAATTTAGAGCTTTCTTAAGCTACAAGTTACTATTAGAACATTTCTTGAAATACAAGTAACCCATTCGAATAAGAATTGTGCTTAAAATGCTTATAACCATTGAAATCGAATCTTTCTTAGCTTGTAAGAAAGCATTCAAACGATGCCTTGTTCTTCAAGGAACAATTCGAACAATGCCTTGCATAGCAAGAAATCTATTCAAAACCATTCTAATGACTTTGTTAATGCTTTCGTAGGTACTACGGCTATCAATGCTCATTTCTGACTATCCAAGGGCCAGAAATTTTTGTCTGAACTTCAAGTTCAATCCGAATTCATCTCGAGAATTAAAGAACTCCAACAAGTTGATCCAGATCTTCAGAAGATCATATCTAAGCTTGCTTCTGAGTCTAACTCCGACTTCTCCCTAAAGTCAAATGAACTCCTCTATTTTAAAGATAGAGTTTGTGTTCCTAACAATGAGGAATTAACGCAAGAAATGTTGATGAAAGCTCATCAAAGTTCTTTCTTGATCCACCCTGGATCGGTTAAGATGTATAAGGACCTAAAGCCACTATACTGGTGGCCAGGCATGAAATATGCAATCACGAACTTCGTATCCAAGTGCTTAACATGTCAAAGAGTCAAAATCGAGCATCAAGTCCCTACTGGATTGCTTCAACCTATTGAACTTCCCCAGTGGAAGTGGGATCGAATTACTATGGACTTTGTCATCGGTCTTCTTTCTACTCCAAGAAAGAATGATGTTGTATGGGTGATTGTTGATAGATTCACTAAATCTACTCACTTCATCCATGTTCGTATGAACATGGGCTTGGAAACCCTTACCGAATTGTACATTCGTGAAGTGATTTAGTTACACAGTGTACCTACAGCAATTATCTCCGATCGTGACCCTCGATTTACTTCTCGATTCTGGAATTCACTACAGAAAGCTCTAGGAGCTAAAGTACATCTTAGTACGGGCTTTCATCCTCAATCGGATGGCTAATCTGAGAGAATCATTCAAGTGTTAGAAGATATGTTACAAGCTTGTGTTATTGACTTCAGGAAGAATTGGGAGAAATCCCTACTTCTTGTAGAGTTTTCCTACAACAATAGCTATCAATCTTCTATTCAAATGGCACCATTTGAAGCTCTATATGGTAGAAGGTGTAGAACTCCCTTATGCTGGTCTGAATTGGGAGAAAACAAAGTTTTGGGACCTCAATTGCTTCGAGAAACTGAAGAACAAATCAAGATCATTCACGGTCGATTGAAGGCAGCTTTTGATAGAGAGAAAGCGTGTGCTGATTTAAAAAGAAGAGATATTTAGTATGCTATTGGAGACAAAGTCTTCCTAAAGGTCTCACCTTGGAAGAAAGTGCTCAGATTTGGAAGAAAAGGGAAGCTCAGTCCCCGATACATTGGACCATTTGAAGTTATCAAAGAATTGGTCTAGTGGCCTATCGATTAGCTATTCCTAGAGAATTTGATAGAATACATAATGTCTTCCATGTTTCAATGCTCAGAAGGTATTGATCTGATCCTTCACACATTCTCGAGCCCGAAGAAATAGAATTGAATCACAATTTGTCCTACGAAGAAGAACCTATTCAGATTCTTGACTAGGAAGTAAGAAAGCTTCAGAACAAGATTGTTCCCCTTGTTAAGATCCTATGGAGAAATCATAAGGTGGAAGAAGCTACCTGGGAATCTGAAGAAGTTATGAGGAAGTAATATCCTCACCTATTCGATTCAGGTAAATTCGAGGACGAATTTAATTTAAGGGGGGAGAATTGTAACACCCGAAATCCTAGCTTAGAAGTATTGGAACCAAATTGAATAAGTTGATAGCTTAATTGAATTTAGAATTAAGCTAAATGAAATAGTCAAGGGTCGAATTGAAAGAATGAATGAATTAAGTGACCAATTTAAAAGTGACTACATTGAATTAAAGGAGAAAGATGGGGAATGCATGCTAAATTTATCATTTCCCCTAATGCCCTTGATTAAGTTAATATTAAAGAATAATTAAGGGGCATTTTAGACAATGCACAAATCCAATAATAAGGATTTGTTGTTGTCATCTTCTCCATTATCCTTGTTTGGCCGAAAAAAAGATGAGAGAAAATAGAGAGAAAGAAGCTTAGGAAAATCAGCTTGCATGCGTAGGAATTTTTCATTGAAATTAAGCTAGAAGCAAAGTAAGTATGAATCTTCTTGTGTTTAATTGAATAGGCAACCATATTGTTGAATTGGACTAATTTTGACGATTATATATGGGATTAGATATTGAATATGTTGTTAGATGATTGAATTTGAAGAATGAACATTAGGTACAAAGCTGAAATCCTGTGTTTGTGATAGTGTAACAAACCTAGGTTGCTTGAAAATTGAATTGTGATATTGAAGTGGAAATTGAATGAATAGAACTTAAAATTGAGCTATGGAATTAATGAATTGATGATGATCATGAATAGGTAATGTAAAGAAGGTGTTAGAACAAATTGAATTGTTAGCAAAAAATGCTGGAAATGAAGGATAAGAGTATGAACATAGTTACATAACATAGAAACTGTTTCGTATAATTGAAATTGAGTAAACATGCAAGATTAGGCTTTGTAACCAACTTGCCCTATTTTGACAGCCCTGTATAATGGATTAAAATTGACTTAACATGTCTAGGATATCATATGAAATGAATTACAAGACCAAAACATAGGTTAAAATGAATTTAAGGCATTGAAATGTAATTAGATGCACTCTGCCCATAATTGCTCTGTTCTGGGCAGTCACTTTGAAAATTTGCCAAAAATTGTATAGATTGAATTCAGGGCTTTTAATGACATGATCCTTAGAATGTCTATTTTCATTATGTGAAAACAGAATTGAAAACTGGGTCCTATACTGAAAACTGTAAATAGGAATTGCTGGGCAGTGCAAACTGTCCAGGCAGTGTGAATGCCCTGTCTTTGAACAATAAACTGTATTAATTTGCTGAGAACTAAAATTCAAGTTTTACATGGTCTTATATTAAATTTTGTTAGCTTTCCAACGGTGTATAGAAATCAAAATTCCGAGATTAAAAGATATGGCCATTTTAAGAGACAGTGTGCAAACTGCCAGGCAGCAGTGTCCTGGGCAGCTTGGGACTATTTTTGCACCAAAATGCAAACGGTTTCTAAAACAGTTTTGGGACTTTGTAATCTATCCAATTATGTATTAAAATGAAGTAATAACAATGTGGAGATAAATTGGTAAGAAATGCTTAAAAGGAAGCATAAAAACAGTAGCTAAATGTTAGGTATAATGTGATAACATTGCTACTTTGATTGTGTGACTTTATGTGCTTAATTTGATGAAATGTGTATATGTGTTATGCTTGCTAGACCAAGGGCAACATATTGGGGAAGAAGAGGGTAGGAAGTAACATCCCAAAGCTAGAAGCAAAGGGATTTGGATTCAAGACACTTGAATTGCTAGGAGTATTGTGAGTGTAACTATCCTTAGGGTTGGGACTTAGGTCCTAACCAACCTTGTTATTGCTTAATTGAAATGTCAATGCCATGTAACATGACTTAAAGTATATTTGGCTAATTAAGGGAAGAATGAAATGTATAACAACTTGATTGATGTCATGATCTTTGTGTTTACTTGGGTGTTAAGAAAATGTAATGAAATGTATGTCATATTGCATTGCTTATGCCTAAGGTATGAAATGGCATGCTTACTTGGAGAATAAGGTACGCACAATGCATATATATGCTTGTGTTTGTGAATGTTATGCATGGTTGATTGTAATGAATTGAACAAAGATACTACTTTGTATTCATGCTATTCGAATGGCATGGATAGTTCTGTATTGGGAGTTAAGACTCCATAAGCCTAAGGGCTTGGCCTTGAATGGCATATTGTTGAATTGAATAAAGAAATGTATAAAACTTAAATGAAATGGATAATCAACAACCTTGGTAGCTAGTTTGATACATAGGAGGGCATGCCTTAGAATCTTGAGCTCATATTGGCACTACGGTGCATATTGGCACTACGGTGCATATTGGTACGACGGTACATATTGGCACGACGGTCCATATTGGCACTACGGTGCATAATGGCACTTCGGTACATATTTTCACTACGGTGCATATTGGCACTACGGTGCATAATGGCACTTCGGTGCATATTGGCACTTCGGTGCACATTGTTAAGATTTGATTATCTAGTAAGCTACTTACCAAGGATGTTGTAAAAGGACTTAAAAAATCAAATGAGCATTGCTTGTATTGTAAGATACTTGAATGAACTTTCTTACTTTGAAAGATGACACATGAATGGTTGCAAAACTTGTTACTTGTCATGAAAGAAATGTATGGATGGTGACTTTATGCATAAATGCCTACTTGATAATTTAAGTGAATGGTTGCTTGTCCTCTAAGCAATGTTGTTCGAATGGGCTATGAATATCATGGTGGATGTTGTTATGTTGATTGTATGATATGTAAAGGTTGCCTACGTTACCCTATGCAATTCGAATAAGCATGTATCTTATATTGATGGTCTTGATTCTTGAAATATATGTAAACTTGGGCTTATATGTGTTGCGCGTAATAAGTGCTACGCAATTGTGCAAATATACACGTTGCAAGTTATAGTATAAAAGATATCGTCTCCACAGGGATTGGTGCCACTTCAAGAATCTAGTCTCTTGCACTGTAAAAAGTAAAAACACAAATAAAGGATTATAGGAGTTTTAACTAATAACTAATCTAGAAAGCAATAAAGTAAAAGAATAAATGAGATCAAATGAGAGAGATAGGCCAGGTTATCGTGAGTTGAGGTGTGATAGCTGATTGGATCGTCTTGGTAAAAGAGTGCACGGGCAACTCAGTTGCCGTGGCAACTTGCACAACGGGGTTGCCTTGGCAACTAATCGATGGTTGCATGGGCGACTAGTTGGGCAACTACTTGGGCTTCTGGGCATCAACCTTCAAGGTTCGACAGAGCGTTCTTCAATGGTTTCTTCTTATCCCTAAGTCAAAACTCTAGCTACTTGTGCATGCCTTGATAAGACATCCCTGCGTGAATCAAGGGTGAACAACAACCAATCTTGCGCTCCTCTTAGCCATTGAAATCCTTCACTTATTCCTAAGCCGGATTAATCTTCACCATTAATAGATTGAATAAAGATCATATTCATTCGTTTCTTGAATCTAACTCTCCTGATATTAGATAAATGGATGAAGTTACGAGATCCTCTCCCAATTCACTCGCAAACAAGAATAAGAACCAAGAATGAATAAACCTTGAATAGAAAAGTGCAAACTCTTATTACCTAAAAAAAATCCAATAGTTTCTCACAACCACAAAACACAATAACCATAGCCAAATAGATTTATTTCATGGCTAGGTTCCAAAGAAACACAAGATAAATAATCCCTAACATGAACCCAATCGAACAAGAAAGAAAAGGATGAAGAAGGAGGCTTGTCGAAATCCTCCTTGCCCTAGATGCTTGTCGAAAATTCACTCCTCTTGCCCTCCTTGGAGTTGTCAAAATTCCCCTCTCTTTGCTCTCTTTGGAAGTTGACGATATGGCCTTTTATTTATAGGGTTAGGTCAAAGTCCTTCTTTGAGGAGGAAGTTAAGTTGGAATTAAATTATCTTTAAAGAATATAATTCTTTATTATAATTATATTCCCACTAGAACTTCTCCTATCTTCTTGGAATTTAATTCTTCTTTAATCTCTTCATGGAAATCAAATTCCTTTGGGATTGGGCTTTGCTCCACGTCATCTTGGGCTTATCTAGTCATCAATTTCGACTACCATATCACTTTTGCTCTTTGTCGACAATTGCCCTGGCAACTGGCTCGACGCCTCCTTCATGCATTGCCCTGGCAACTAGCTCGGCATCTCCTTCATGCATTGCCCTGGTAACTAGCTCTAGCCTTGCTTTGGCAAGTGATCCTGCACATACACACAAAACACACCAAAGCAACATCTTTCCCCACAAAAACTACCAAGTTATGTAATCAAGCTCAATGATGGAAGGAAACATGGATTAATGCATCAATGGCTAATTATGAAACTAATATGAGCCTAAGTATAACAATAATATGAGTAAAAAGGGTAAGAAAAAATAGTACTTTTGAACACTTATCACACCCCCAAACTCGAACTATTGCTTGTCCTCAAGCAATGCAAACTCATAATTACCTGCCAAGACTTCAATTTTCGCAAACTTAGCTTTGAACTTGATTTCAATTCTCTGAACCGGGGTACAAAGTATGATTGGCTTTTCATTTTTCAGAAAACTTAGGAATTACTCGGAATCAAACTATAATGCTTGTGAATGTGTGCGGAGTTGTGTGCAAGTTGATTTTTCGGATTTTATGCAAACAATAAGTTTTCAAATTACTTCATTGGGTTCTTTTTAACATGTTTTAACTAGAGCCAGTTTTGGGCACCTCTAGTGTTTTGTTTTTAGTTTTATCGACTAGAGCCGGTTTCGTGCACCTCTAGCAAAAAAAAATTTAGCACATACTAGAGCCAGTTTCGGGCAGCTCTAGCGCAAAAAAAAATTTTTAGCACATGCTAGAGCCAATTTCAGGCACCTCTAGCATTCATCCAATTTTTATTCTAATCCCCCAATTTGTTAATTATCAACCTAAGTTCACTAGAATTCCTTAAATCAATCAAACCACAACAGTGTTTCATCAAATTTAGCATCATAGTAAAATTCTAAGTTTTTCCATGGTTATCCTAGAATAAAAATTCTATCAATTAAGTGCATTGGCAAAGTCATCATCAGATATTCCTCAAATCTAAGCAATTCTTGTTCCAATTAAAGGCATGGCAAGCAATTTATGTATCCTAAATGTAATACTTAAGATGAATGTAACTAAACATGGTAACTACTAATAGCAATCCCCCCCAAACTCGAGTGAGGCATTGTCCTCAATGCATGCATTAAAGAAAAATAAAAATAACAGAAAGTAAAATGCATACGAGGACTTACTCCGAGAGTTCGTCATCGTAGATGATTAGTTTCCTTTTGGTCGGTGTCTTGATTCTCTTGCTTGAACGCAATGGTTGTTTTCTTGTTGTCGGTGGTGGAATCGATCCTCGTACGGGGTTGTCCTCATCGTCCTCTTCATCGGTGTCATTGGCTTTTCGCTTGGAGGATTCAATTGGTGCGGTCTTTGTTGCTGCAATGGAGGACTCGTCCGAATCTGAAAAATTAGAAAATGATTCTGTAGGAGTTGATTCGGGCATAGGTGCTTTACCTTTGGCATTTGTAGTGGTTACCGGGATGTCTTTATCTTTGGTTGCCGTGGCATCTTCAGGGTTGGTTGTCGTGGCATCTTCAGGGTTGGTTGTCGTGGCATCAGCTTGTGCAGGCACGATGTAGGTTGCCATGGCATCATCTGTTGCGGTTGCCATGGCGACTGTTTCATTGGTTGCCGGGGCAAGGATCTCGGTAGGAAAGATTGGGAACGGCAGGAGACTGTCCGGGTACCTTTCTAGGATGACTTGGGTGATGGCATTGTTGTGCTCCTTCATGTACCGCATGAACATTAGTTGTCGGTCTTCAATTTGCCTTAGGTGGCTCACCAATGGTTGCAAGAGTGCTTCAAAGTGTCCCGGGGTTGATGGCCGAGTTGCCCGGGTGTTAGGTGCTTGGGTATTAGGGATTGTCGGGGCGGCAGGAGTTGTCGTGGCAATTGGAGGCCTTGAAGAATTTCTCGGTGCCTCTCCCATTAGCTTTCGGATTTGTGCTTGATTCCAACCGGACTTTGGTAGGGCCTTTTCATCGGTGGACTCACTTGGGACATGCATCTCCTTGCAAAGATTAGAAATTAAGCAAGGGAAGAAAAGAGAACCCTTATCTTTTGAGCTACATACAAAAATCTCATCACAAATAATTTTTCCGATGTTAATGATGCGATTATGCAAAATAGAATGTATGAGCAAAAGACGTGGTATATCAATGGTAGTATTGTGTGTGGTGGGCATTAAAGAAGTTTTAACAAACTTATTCCATAGTTTTGCCTCGGGTTTAAGCCGAAGGCGATTTACCGTGCCCTTGTATTTGCCGTCGTTCCAATGAGTTCCCGATTGAGTGAGTTCTTGAAGCACCTTGTCGAGTTGCTTGGGAGTGATTTGATCAACGAAGGCTTGATGCTCGTCCTTCTCAATGTAAAGCCCGTAAAAGGTGTTGACGTTTTCGGGACTTATGAGTATGGCCTTGTCACGAACAAAAACATAAGGATTATTCGGGTTAGGTGAGTGAGCATAGAATTCTCTTACCCATGAGATGTTACCCGGTTCCGGTTGATGGCAAAAGATTTGCCACTTTTGATGTGCAATCCTCTTGAAGATGAATGGTTCAAGGCCGAAATTTTGATGAGAGTTGGAGTATTCAAAGCCTTGTTCTTCATGAATCTTCCGGCTTTCAAACTTGGAGTGAAATCTTTCTTGAACCACCGGTGTAGCAAACTTCTTGTATCTTGGTTCTTTGGAGGAACTTGGATGAACTAAAAATTTAATTTTGGATGCCATGGATGATCTGGGTTGTGAGTTTTGTAAAAACAAATAAAAGAAAGGAAAAGAAACTAAAAAGTTGCAAGATAAAAAGTAGGAATAGGTTAAGGGTGATGGGTTTTATAGAAAAGATAGGTGGTAAATATGGTGGGTGGGATTAGAGGAAAACGAAAAAAGGGTTTTGGTTTAGGGAGAGGGTGACGGCAAGGGGGGTTTGATTAGGGTAAATTGGAGGCTTTATATAAGCCTTAGATTCAGCCCATTAGTTTCCTTGTTGAAGATGTTTTCCTTCTTGGATTAAAATTCCTTTTTATCTTGAACTTTTTTCCTACAATTCAAAGACAAATCAAATAAGGATTAAAATTAAAGATAAACTAATAAAAGAAAATAAATAAAGATGTATAAAGGGATTCTTAAACTTAAAAAATAAAAAAAATAAAATCTATCCTTAAAAAAATAATAATAATCAGAAATAATAAAAAAATAAATAAAAATTCAAAAAAATAAAATAAAAAAATTAATCAAAAATAAAAATAAAAATATCAAAGGGAGAGCATTGTTGCGCGTAATAAGTGCTACGCAAATGTGCAAGTATACACGTCGCAAGTTATAGTATAAAAGATATCGTCTCCACAGGGATTGGTGCCACTTCAAGAATCTAGTCTCTTGCACTGTAAAAAGTAAAAACACAAGTAAAGGATTATAGAAGTTTTAACTAATAACTAATCTAGAAAGTAAAAGAAAAGATGAATTCGAATGAGAGAGATAGGCTAGGTTATCGTGAGTTGAGGTGTGATAGCCAATTGGATTGTCTTGGTAAAAGAGTGCATGGGCAACTCGATTTGCCGTGGCGACTTACAACGGGTTGCCTTGGCAACTAATTGATGGTTGCTTGGGCGACTAGTTGGGCAACTACTTGGGCGTGGGCAGCAACTTCAAGGTTCGGCGGAGCGTTCTTCAATGGTTTCTTCTTATCCCTAAGTCGAAACTCTAGCTACTTGTGCATGCCTTGATAATACATCCCTGCGTGAATCAAGGGTGAACAACAACCAATCTTGCGCTCCTCTTAGCCGTTGAAATCCTTAACTTATTCCTAAGCCGGATTAATCTTCACCATCATTGGATTGCATAAAGATCATATTCATTCGTTTCTTGAATCTAACTCTCCCGATATTAGATAAATGGATAAAATCACGAGATCCTCTCCCAATTCACTCATAAACAAGAATAAAAATCAAGAATGAATAAACCTTGAAATAGAAAAGTGCAAACTCTTATTACCTAAACAAAAACCAATAGTTTCTCACAACCACAAAACACAATAACCATAGCCAAGTAAGTTTAGTTCATAGCTAGGTTCCAAAGAAACACAAGATAATTAATCCCTAGCATGAACCCAATCGAACAAAGATGAAGGAAGAGGCTTGTCGAAATCCTCCTTGCCCTTGATGCTTGTCGAAAATTCTCTCCTCTTGCCCTACTTGGACTTTGCGAAATTTCCCTCTTGCTCTCCCCAATTGTCGAAATCTCCTTGATATTTATAGGGCTAGGCCAAAGTCCTTCTTTGAGGATGAGTTTGAGTTGGAATTAAATTATCTTTAAAGAATATAATTCTTTATTATAATTTTATTCCTATTAGAACTTCTCCTATCCTCTTGGAATTTAATTCTTCTTTAATCTCTGCATGGCAATCAAATTCCTTTGGGCTTGGACCTTGCTCCATGTCATCTTGGGCTTGTAAAATCATGAATTTCGACATCCATATTGCTTTTGGTCTTTGTCGACAAATGCCATGGCAAGCGGCTCAGCGTCTCCTTCATGCCTTGCCACGGCAACTAGCTCGACATATCCTTCATGCATTGCCACGGCAACTAGCTCGGCATTGCTTTGGCAAGTGATCCTGCACATACATACACAAAAACACACCAAAGCAGCATCTATTTCCACAAAAATCACCAAGTTATGTAATCAAGCTCAACAATTGAAGGAATCATGGATTAATGCATGAATAGCTAACTATGCAACTAATATGAGCCTAAGTCTAACAATAATATGAGTAAAAGGGTAAGAAAAATAGTACTTTTGAACACTTATCACACCCCAAACTCGAACTATTGCTTGTCCTCAAGCAATGCAAACTCATAATTACACGCCAAGACTTCAAATTTTCACAAACTTAGCTTTGAACTTGATTTCAATTCTCGAACAGGGGGCACAAAGTATGATTGGCTTTTTATTTTTCAAAACCGATGAATTACTCGGAATCAAACTATAATGCTTGTGAGTGTGTGTGCGGAGTTGTGTGCAAGTTGATTTTTCGGATTCTATGCAAACAATAGGTTTTCAAATTACTTCATTGGGTTCTTTTTAACATGTTTTAACTAGAGCCAATTTGGGCACCTCTAGTGTTTTATTTTTAGTTTTCTTAAGTTAATTTAATCGACTAGAGCGGTTTGGGCACCTCTAGTTAACCAGAAAAAATTTTAACGCCTCCTAGAGCCAGTTTCGGGCACCTCTAGTGATCAATTTTTTTAGCATATGCTAGAGCCAATTTCGGGCACCTCTAGCATTCATCCAATTTTTATTCTAATCCCCCAATTTTTTACCGTGCCCTTGTATTTACCGTCGTTCCAATGAGTTCCTGGTTGAGTGAGTTCTTGAAGCACCTTGTCGAGTTGCTTGGGATTGATTTGGTCAACGAAGGCTTGATGCTCGTCATTCTCAATGTAAAGTCCGTAAAAGGTGTTGATGCTTTCGGGACTTATAAGTATGGCCTTGTCACGAACAAAAACATAAGGATTATCCGGGTTAGGTGAGTGAGCATAGAATTCTCTTACCCATGAGATGTTACCGGTTCGGTTGATGGCAAAAGATTTGTCACTTTTGATGTGCAATCCTTTTGAAGATGAATGGTTCAAGGCGAAATCTTGAGATCTGGAGTATTCAAAGCCTTGTTCTTCATGAATCTTCCGGCTTTCAAACTTGGATTGAAATCTTTCTTGAACGCCGGTGTAGCAAACTTCTTGTATCTTGGTTCTTTGGAGGAACTTGGATGAACTAGAAGTTTAATCTTGGATGCCATGTATGATCTTGGTTGTGAGTAAACACAAAGAAAAGAAAAGAAACTAAAAAGTTGCAAGATAGAAAGTAGGAATAGGTTAAGGGTGATGGGTTTTATAGAAAAGATAGGTGGGTGGGATTAGGGAAATCGACAATTGGGTTAGGGTTTGGTAGGATTTTTTTCGACAAAGGGGTTTTGGTTAGGATGAATTGGAGGCTTTATATAAGCCTTAGATTCAGCCCATTAGTTTCCTTGTTGAAGATGTTTTCCTACTTGGTTTAGAATTCCTTCTTTCTCTTGAACTTCCTTTCCTACAATTCAAAAACAAATCAAATAAGGATTAAAATTAAAGATAAACTAATAAAGAAAATAAATAAAGATGTGTAATAGGATTCTTAGACTTGAATAAAAAAATCTATCCTAAAACTACTAATAATCGGCAAAATAATAAAATAATAAAAAATAATAATCAAAAAAAAAAAAAAATAAATAATTAAATAATCGACAAAAACAAAAATAAAAATAAATAAAAATAAAAATAAAAATATCAAAAGGGAGAGCATGCTCATGCATCTCCTAAATTGACCACTTCCTTGTTACGTTCCACATGGGCACCATTGTAGTGCTTCAATCTTTGTCCATTAACTTTGAATTCATGGTTGTCGAGATGGACTTGATTATCTTTGCACCGTGGGAGAATGGTTTGGCGACTTGAATGGTCCCGACCATCTTGATTTCAACTTTCGGGAAAAGTTTTAGCCGAGAATTGAATAGGAGAACTAGTTGCCCTGGCGTGAATTGCCGTGGCAATAGTTTCTTGTCATGCCATCGCTTTGTTTTCTCCTTGTAGATTCGTGCATTGTTATAGGCGAGTGCACGAAATTCTTCTATCTCATTGAGATCCATCAAGCGCTTTTGTCCGCACTTTCCCAATCCATATTCACGGTCTTGATTGCCCAAGACGCCTTGTGCTCGATTTCCACCGGTAGATGACATGTTTTACCATAGACAAGCGGAAGGGGACATACCTAATGGTGTTTTGAATGCGGTGCGATATGCCCAAAGTCGTCATCTAGTCTTAATGACCAATCCTTCCTTGAGGATTTACAACTTTCTCGAGTATTCCCTTCAACTCCGGTTGGAAATTTACGCTTGCCCGTTGGTTTGTGGGTGATATGCCGTGGCGATCTTGTGTGATATGCGAGCGTTGCAACATCTTGGCAATTAGTACATTGTCAAAATGCTTGCCCCTGTCGCTGATAATTGCTCTCGGCATCCCAAACCGTGTAAATATGTTTTTCTGCAGGAATCGTTGCACGGTCTTGGAATCGTCGTTGGGAACTGCAGCTGCCTCTACCCATTTAGACACATAGTCGACGGCGAGTAAGATGTAGAGGTTGCGAATGAAGATGGGAAAGGTCCCATAAAATCGATCCCCATACATCGAGCAGTTCCACCTCGATGATGTTCGAGTGGCATCTCATGTCGCCTAGAGATATTGCCCGTCCTCGCAACGATCACATTGCTTGTAAAAGTCTTGGGCATCTTTGTACAATGTTGGCCAATACAAACCGGATTGCAAGACTTTGGCATGATACGAGTTCCTCCAAAATGTCCTCCATAGGGTGAAGAATGGCATTGCGGAGTACATTCTGTTGCTCTTCTTGAGGGACACATCGACGTATAACCTGATCTGCACATTGTTTAAACAAAAGAGGCTCGTCCCAAAAGTAATGCTTAGCATTATGGCGGAACCGCTTCTTCCCTTGGTGAGTAATGCCATACGGAAAAATACCACAAACAAGGAAGTTAACTAAATCTGCGTGCGGTATTTGGGGCATGTCTTTGCCGTAGTGTCGCTCCCAAAATTCTTTGAGGCGTGCTCGTCAAAGACTCTGCTGCGGTGTCAAGAGTTGCCGAGGCGTGTGCTTCCATGGTTGCCGAGGCGTCATGGGCTGTCGAGGCGTCAAGGGTTGCCGAGGCGATTAGAATTTGTTCATCCGGGAATGCATCGCATATCTCTAGATCGCGTCCTCTTCCTATTGCGTTCCAAACGTGATAAGTGATCGCCACTTGATTTTTTCATTTCCTTTCTGTCCTTAATTTCAATATCAAATTCTTGTAAAAGTAATATCCAACGAATCAAACGAGGTTTAGCATCCTTTTTAGCAAATAAGTATTTGATTGCCGAATGGTCCGTATGAACAATTACCTTTGTACCAATTAAATAGGATCGGAACTTGTCAAATGCGAAAACTACAGCTAGTAACTCTTTCTCCGTTGTTGTGTAATTCACTTGAGCATCGTTAAGAGTTTTACTAGCGTAGTATATCACATGGAAGGTCTTACTGTGCGTTGGCCTAGGACTGCTCCTACCGCGAAATCACTTGCATCACACATGAGCTCAAAAGGTAGCGCCCAACGGTGGAACAACAATGGGTGCGAGGCAAGCTTTTTCTTTAGGGTTTCAAATGCTTGAGTGCAAGAATCATCAAAATCGAAGACTTTATCTGTTCAAGCAGATTACACAAAGGTTTAGTGATTTTAGAAAAGTTATGAATGAACCTCTGTAAAAACTCGCATGTCCAGAAAACTTGAATTCCTTAAATCGAATTTGGTGGGGTAATCTCTCGATCACGTCCACCTTGGCTTTGTCTACTTCAATTCCCTTGGATGAAATCTTATGGCGAGCACTATTCCTTCATCTACCATAAAGTGGCATTTCTCCCAATTGAGGACTAAATTCGTTTCTTCGCATCTTGCCAACACCCTCTCTAAATTGCCGAGACAGCCGTCGAAGTCATTACAAAAACCGAAAAATCATCCATGAAGATCTCAAGGAAGTCTTGACCATGTCGAAAAAGAGCGCCATCATGCATCTTTGGAAGGTTGCGGGCGTTACATAATCTGAACGGTATCCTTCGGAAGGCATAAGTACCGTATGGGCATGTGAAGGTTGTCTTTTTCTTGATCTTCGGTGCTATGGCAATCTGATTGTAACCTGAATAACCATCAAGAAAAGCAGTAAAAGGTTTTACGCAAGGCGGTCAAGCATTTGATCAATAAAGGGTAATGGGAAGTGATCTTTCCTAGTGGCTTTGTTTAGCTTTCGATAGTCCATACAAACCCTCCAACCGGTCACATCTGGTTTGGATAAGTTCATTATGTTCATTGCTTACCACTGTTATGCCTCCCTTTTTCGGCACACATTGTACCGGACTTACCCACGTACTATCGGAGATAGGGTATATAATGCCGGCGTCAAGCCATTTGATGATTTCTTTCATTACAACCCCTTTCATGGCATGATTCAGTCTCCTCTGGGCCTCAATTGAAGGTTTGTGATCATCTTCCAACAAGATCTTGTGCATGCACACCGCCGGGCTAATTCCCTTCAAGTCGGCAATTGTCCACCCTATTGCCTTTTTATGTAGCTTCAACATGTTGATCAGCTTCTTTTCCTGCTCAGGCTGTAACTTAGAGGAAATAATTACAGGTAATGTATTATCGATCCCTAAGTATACATATTTTAGTTGATCTGGCAATTGTTTCAACTCAAGAATTGGTGGATTTTCGATAGAGGGTTTTTCGATCTTACCTTCCTTACCTGAGTAGTCCAGTGGTTCAAAGTATGTACTGGTCGATTTACTAGCCAATTTACCTCTTCGGGTTGTTCCTCATCGACCGGCTCTTCATACTCCTCAGGTTCCTCTTGATCGGCAATGTAGTTGACGAGGCAACTAAATTCCTCATCGAAGTTAAATTCTGCCGTGGCATGAAGTAGTTGGCATTCTTCTGGATCATCGGCATGCCTTAGTGTTTGGAACACATTTAGTTTTTACCTGCTGGTCATTCACCCTCATTGTGAGTTCTCCTTTTCAACGTCGATCAAGGTTCTCCTGTCGCTAGGAATGGTCTCCGAGAATGATAGGTGCATGCTCATCGCTTCACAATCCAAAACAATAAAGTCAGCGGGGAAAAATGAATTTATCAACTTTTACCCAGTATGTCCTCGATTTTTCCCCTACGGATGCACATAGGATGTCGGCTAGCTGCAGCATAAGCATTGTAGGTCTTGCCTTCCCGATTCCTAGTTTACGAAAAACCGATTTAGGCATCAAGTTTATGCTAGGCCCTAGGTCGCATAGTGCTTTCCCGACATAGTGATTTCCAATAGAACAGGGTATTGTGAAACTTCCGGGATCCTTCAACTTAGGCGGCATGCGATTGTGCAACATTGCCATGCATCCCTCTGTCGCGACAACTGTTTCAAACTCTCCTAGCCTTGTTCTCTTGGACACAATGTCTTTAAGAAACTTGGCATAGTTTGGCATTTGTTCAATTGCTTCCACCAATGGCAAGTTGATGTGGACTTGCTTTAGGATATCAAGAAACTTCTTGAATTGGTATTCTTGCTTTTGTCGCTTCAATCTTTGTGGGAATGGTGGTGGAAGTCGGATATCTTCTATCCTTTCATTGGTTTGAAACCTGATTGGCGGCATTGCCGGGACATCGGAGTTGCCCGATGCGTTATCAATCCAGGGTTCTTTGAGGCATGCTTATCACAAGACGCCGAGGCGTCATCGGTTGTCGAGGCATGTTTATTGCGGTTGCCGCGGCAATTCTGGTTCAGCATCCGAGACTTTGCCGCTAGGTTCGTCTTGATCTTTTTGTGGAGTTTTGTTTGATGAGCGGGTTTGAACCTCTCTAAGTTGTTGGCCACTTCTGGTGGTGATTGCCTTACATTGCTCATGGCAGTTCCTCTTGCGACTTGAGTATCGCTAGGTAAACCTCCTTGTGGTCTAGTGTTGATTTTGAGCAAATTGTCCGACTTGATTTTCCAATGATTTGATTGCCGCCTCTTGGTTACGCAATCTCATCTCGGTCTGTTAATAAAAGCATCGATTCTTTTTATGAAATTACTATTCTCAGCCATATAAGATTCAGTTTTTCATCATAAAAGCATTTAGAGAATTTTCCAAAGAACTAGATGTTGTCGGTTGTTCTTTGCGGCATCATTGCCGTGGCATATTCTCTTTGGAATCCCGATGCTTGTGCATTCTGATTGTTACGGTTTTAGAGCATTGTTGGGATTACTCCATGAAAAAATTCGGGTGCTTCTTCCAAGCTGGATTGTATGTATTTGACATCATGTTGTTGCCCGATTGTAATTCCCCACATAGAAGCTAGATTTCGGATTCTGCATACATTCGGAAGAATTATGGTTATCACCACATAACTCACAAAAAGAATCCATTACCTTGACTTCATGTGTGTTGTTTGGTTTTTGCATGTTCGGACCATCTTGGTTAAAGCGGCCAATTGTGCGAAATTGAATCGATGATCCTAGTTCATGTATTGTGGCTTAGCGTCTAACTCCTCCTCTTCTAGTAGATGGGAATTGATAGTCATTCTTGGCCAGCACTGTTTAAAATTTGCATTGCTTCCTCGGCGACTTATCTAAGAGTATGTCGTTTGCGAGGCGTCTAGCATCATCCTTGTTGGTGTATTCACGGCGTTGTAAAACATTGTTACTTGAGTCCACACCGGGAATCCGTGTAGAGGGCATTTGTGTAGAAGTTCTCTATATCGCTCCCAAGCCTCGTACATGGATTCATCATCACCGCTTTGCGAAAAAGAAGTAATGTCGTTCTGAAGCTTATCAGTTAAATTTGTAGGATTAAATCTAGCAAGGAAATCACGACAAAGATCAGTCCAAGATGCTATGGATCCGGCAGGAATGCTATTTAGCCATGCTTTCGCCCTATCCCTCAGTGAATAGGGGAATAATCTTAATCGTAGGACATCGGGGGTAACTCCGTGTATCTTGAACGAGTTGCAAATCTCGAGGAAAGATTTCAGATGTTGTCGTGCATCTTCAGTTGCTGAGCCGCCAAATTGACCTATTGTGTTGATCATATTAAACATTACCGGTTTCAACTCAAAGTGGTCGGCTTCAATTTCGGGTGCGACAACTCCTGGGTTAAGTCCATCAAGATCTTCTTCAAGATAGTCTCGAATAGTTCTGTTTCGTGCAAGAATCACTCCTCCTCCTGCTCGAACATCTTGATTAATATTGCCGTCTTGATTTGCCATTGCTTCTCTTATCCTTCGTCTAAGTCCTTGTAAGGTTCGTTCGATTTCTGGATCAAAGGGATATTCTGGTGAAGTCGGTCTTGCCCTGGTCATATACCAATGCAAAACCAAAGTTTGTTAGCCCTTTGAATTTTAAACAAGAAAAATAAAAAGAATGTGCAAGAAAGTAAAAACAAAGTCGCTATTGCCAATCCCCGGCAACGGCGCCAAAAACTTGTTATGGTAATAAGTGCTATAAATAAATGTGCAAGTATACACGTCGCAAGTTATAGTATAAAAGATATCGTCTCCACAGGGATTGGTGCCACTTCAAGAATCTAGTCTCTTGCACTGTAAAAAGTAAAAACACAAGTAAAGGATTATAGAAGTTTTAACTAATAACTAATCTAGAAAGTAAAAGAAAAGATGAATTCGAATGAGAGAGATAGGCTAGGTTATCGTGAGTTGAGGTGTGATAGCCAATTGGATTGTCTTGGTAAAAGAGTGCATGGGCAACTCAGTTGCCGTGGCGACTTGCACAACGGGGTTGCCTTGGCAACTAATTGATGGTTGCTTGGGCGACTAGTTGGGCAACTACTTGGGCGTGGGCAGCAACTTCAAGGTTGGCGGGGCGTTCTTCAATGGTTTCTTCTTATCCCTAAGTCGAAACTCTAGCTACTTGTGCATGCCTTGATAATACATCCTGCGTGAATCAAGGGTGAACAACAACCAATCTTGCGCTCCTCTTAGCCGTTGAAATCCTTAACTTATTCCTAAGCGGATTAATCTTCACCATCATTGGATTGCATAAAGATCATATTCATTCGTTTCTTGAATCTAACTCTCCCGATATTAGATAAATGGATAAAATCACGAGATCCTCTCCCAATTCACTCGCAAACAAGAATAAAAATCAAGAATGAATAAACCTTGAAATAGAAAAGTGCAAACTCTTATTACCTAAACAAAAACCAATAGTTTCTCACAACCACAAAACACAATAACCATAGCCAAGTAAGTTTAGTTCATAGCTAGGTTCCAAAGAAACACAAGATAATTAATCCCTAGCATGAACCCAATCGAACAAAGATGAAGGAAGAGGCTTGTCGAAATCCTCCTTGCCCTTGATGCTTGTCGAAAATTCTCTCCTCTTGCCCTACTTGGACTTGCGAAATTTCCCTCTTGCTCTCTCCCTTGAATTGTCGAAATCTCCTTGATATTTATAGGGCTAGGCCAAAGTCCTTCTTTGAGGATGAGTTTGAGTTGGAATTAAATTATCTTTAAAGAATATAATTCTTTATTATAATTTTATTCCTATTAGAACTTCTCTATCCTCTTGGAATTTAATTCTTCTTTAATCTCTGCATGGCAATCAAATTCCTTTGGGCTTGGACCTTGCTCCAAGATGAATGGTTCAAGGCGAAATCTTCTTGAGATGGAGGTATTCAAAGCCTTGTTCTTCATGAATCTTCGGCTTTCAAACTTGGATTGAAATCTTTCTTGAAACCGGTGTAAGGAACTTGGATGAACTAAAGTTTAATCTTGGATGCCATGTATGATCTTGGTTGTGAGTAAAAACAAAGAAAAAGAAAAGAAACTAAAAAGTTGCAAGATAGAAAGTAGGAATAGGTTAAGGGTGATGGGTTTTATAGAAAAGATAGGTGGGTGGGATTGGGGTTTGAAAAAAAGCGAAAAGGGTTTAGGGTTTTGTAGAATTTTTCGACAAAGGGGTTTTGGTTAGGATGAATTGGAGGCTTTATATAAGCCTTAGATTCAGCCCATTAGTTTCCTTGTTGAAGATGTTTTCCTACTTGGTTTAGAATTCCTTCTTTATCTTGAACTTCCTTTCCTACAATTCAAAAACAAATCAAATAAGGATTAAAATTAAAGATAAACTAATAAAGAAAATAAATAAAGATGTGTAATAGGATTCTTAGACTTGAATAAAAAAATCTATCCTAAAACTACTAATAATAAAAAAAATAATAAAAAAAAAAAAAAAAAAAATAATGAAAAATAAATAATTAAATAAAAACAAAAACAAAAAAAAATAAATAAAAATAAAAATAAAAATATCAAAGGGAGAGCATGCTCATGCATCTCTAAATTGACCACTTCCTTATTACGTTCACATGGGCACCATTGTAGTGCTTCAATCTTTGTCCATTAACTTTGAATTCATGGTTTGTCGGAGATGGACTTGATTATCACGGCACCATGGGAGAATGGTTTGGCGACTTCAAATGGTCGACCATCTTGATTTCAACTTTCGGGAAAAGTTTTGGCAGAGAATTGAATAGGAGAACTAGTTGCCCTGGCGTGAATGCCGTGGCAATAGTTTCTTGTCATGCCATCGCTTTGTTTTCTCCTTGTAGATTCGTGCATTGTTATGGCGAGTGCGAAATTCTTCTATCTCATTGAGATCCATCAAGCGCTTTTGTCGGCACTTTCCCAATCCATATTCACGGTCTTGATTGCCCGGTCGCCTTGTGCTCGATTTCCACGGTAGATGACATGTTTTACCATAGACAAGTCGGAAGGGGACATACCTAATGGTGTTTTGAATGCGGTGCGATATGCCCAAAGTCGTCATCTAGTCTTAATGACCAATCCTTCCTTGAGGATTTACAACTTTCTCAGTATTCCCTTCAACTCCGGTTGGAAATTTACCTTGCCCGTTGGTTTGTGGGTGATATGCCGTGGCGATCTTGTGTGATATATGCGAGCGTTGCAACATCTTGGCAATTAGTACATTGTCAAAATGCTTGCCCCGTCGCTGATAATTGCTCTCGGCATCCCAAACCGTGTAAATATGTTTTTGCGAGGAATCGTTTGCGGTCTTGGAATCGTCGTTGGGAGCTGCATTTGCCTCTACCCATTTAGACACATAGTCGGTGGCAAGTAAGATGTAGAGGTTGCGAATGAAGATGGGAAAGGTCCCATAAAATCGATCCCCCATACATCGAACAGTTCCACCTCGATGATGTTGCGGGTGGCATCTCATGTCGTCTAGAGATATTGCCCGTCCTCGCAGCGATCACATTGCTTGTAAAAGTCTTGGGCATCTTTGTACAATGTTGGCCAATACAAACCGGATTGCAAGACTTTGGCGTGATGCGAGTTCCTCAAAATGTCCTCCATAGGGTGAAGAATGGCATTGCGAGTACATTTGTTGCTCTTCTTGAGGACACATCGGCGTATAACTGATCTGCGCATTGTTTAAACAAAGAGGCTCGTCCCAAAGTAATGCTTAGCATCATGGCGGAACCGCTTCTTCCCTTGGTGAGTAATGCCATACGGAAAAATACAAACAAGGAAGTTAACTAAATCTGCGTACCGGGGGTATTGGGGCATGTCTTTGCCGTAGTGTCTGCTCCCAAAATTGCCGCGGCGTGTCGTCAAAGGCTGCTGCTGCGGCGTCGAGTTCCCGGCGTGTGCATCCATGGTTGCCAGGGCGTCATGGTTCGAGCGGCGGGTTGCCGAGGCGTCAAGGGTTGCGAGGCGATTAAATTTGTTCATCGGGAATGCATCGCATATCTCTAGATCGCGCGTCCTCCTCCTATTGCGTTCCAAGCGTGATAAGTGATCGGCCACTTGATTTTTGTTCCTTTCTGTCCTTAATTTCAATATCAAATTCTTGTAAAAGTAATATCCAGCGAATCAAGCGAGGTTTAGCATCCTTTTTAGCAAATAAGTATTTGATTGCGAATGGTCCGTATGAACAATTACCTTTGTACCAATTAAATAGGATCGGAACTTGTCAAATCGAAAACTACTGACTAGTAACTCTTTCTCCGTTGTTGTGTAATTCACTTGAGCATCGTTAAGAGTTTTACTAGCGTAGTATATCACATGGAAGGTCTTACTGTGCGTTGGCCTGGGAATTTGCTCCTCTGGCGAAATCACTTGCATCACATGAGGCTCAAAGGTAGCGTCAATCGGTGGAACAACAATGGGTGCGAGGCAAGCTTTTTCTTTAGGGTTTCAAATGCTTGAGTGCAGAATCATCAAAATCGAAGACTTTATCTGTTCAAGCAGATTACACAAAGGTTTAGTGATTTTAGAAAAATTATGAATGAACCTCTGTAAAAACACTGCATGTCAGAAAACTTGAATTCCTTTAACCGAATTTGGTGGGGTAATCTCTCGATCACGTCCACCTTGGCTGTCTACTTCAATTCCCTTGGATGAAATCTTGTGGCGAGCACTATTCCTTCATCTACCATAAAGTGGCATTTCTCCCAATTGAGGACTAAATCCGTTTCTTCGCATCTTGCCAACACCCTCTCTAAATTGCGAGACAGCCGTCGAAGTCATTACCAAAAACGAAAAATCATCCATGAAGATCTCAAGGAAGTCTTGACCATATGCGAAAAAGCGCCATCATGCATCTTTGGAAGGTTTGCGGGCGTTACACAAATCGAGCGGCATCCGCCGGAAGGCATAAGTACCGTATGGGCATGTGAAGGTTGTCTTTTCTTGATCTTACGGTGCTATGGCAATCTGATTGTAACTGAATAACCATCAAGAAAACATAAAAGGGTTTTTACAAGGCGGTCAAGCATTTGATCAATAAAGGGTAATGGGAAGTGATCTTTCCTAGTGGCTTTGTTTAGCTTTTCGATAGTCCATACAAACCCTCCAGCGGTCACGATCTGGTTGGGATAAGTTCATTATTTTTTTCATTACCACCTTTGTTATACCTCCCTTTTTGGTACACATTGTGCGGACTTACCCGTACTATCGGAGATAGGGTATATAATGCGGCGTCAAGCCATTTGATGATTTCTTTCATTACAACCCCTTTCATGGCATGATTGGTCTCCTCTGGGCCTCAATTGAAGGTTTGTGATCATCTTCCAACAAGATCTTGTGCATGCACACCGCCGGGCTAATTCCCTTCAAGTCGGCAATTGTCACCCTATTGCCTTTTTATGTAGCTTCAACATGTTGATCAGCTTCTTTTCTGCTCAGGCTGTAACTTAGAAGAAATAATTACAGGTAATGTATTATCGATCCCTAAGTATACATATTTTAGTTGCTCGGCAATTGTTTCAACTCAAGAGGTGGTGGATTTTCGATAGAGGGTTTTTCGATCTTACCTTCCTTACAGTAGTCGGTGGTTCAAAGTATGTACACTGGTCGATTGACTAGCCAATTTGCCTCTTCTTGTTGTTCCTCGTGACCGGTTCTTCATACTCCTCTCGGGTTCCTCTTGATCGGCAATGTAGTTTTGCGAGGCAACTAAATTCCTCATCGAAGTTAAACTCTGCCGTGGCATGAAGTAGTTGGCATTCTTACGGATCATCGGCATGCCTTAGTGTTTGGAACACATTTAGTTTTACTTGCTGGTCATTCACCCTCATTGTGAGTTCTCCTTTTCAACATCAATCAAGGTTCTCCTGTTGCTAGGAATGGTCTCCGAGAATGATAGGTGCATGCTCATACCTTCACAATCCAAAACAATAAAGTCAGTGGGAAAAATAAATTTATCAACTTTACCCAGTATGTCCTCGATTTTCCCTCTGGATGCACATAGGATCTCGGCTCATTTGCAGCATAAGCTGTTGTAGGTCTTGCCTTCCCGATTCTAGTTTTTGGAAAACCGATTTAGGCATCAAGTTTATGCTAGCCCCTAGGTCGCATAGTGCTTTCCCGACATAGTGATTTCCAATAGAGCGGTATTGTGAAACTCAGGGATCCTTCAACTTGGGTGGCATACGATTGTGCAACATTGCCATGCATCCCTCTGTCGCGCGGCAATTGTTTCAAACTCTCTAGCCTTGTTCTCTTGGACACAATGTCTTTAGAAACTTGGCATAGTTTGGCATTTGTTCAATTGCTTCCACCAATGGCAAGTTGATGTGGACTTGCTTTAGGATATCAGAAACTTCTTGAATTGGTATTCTTGCTTTTGTCGCTTCAACCTTTGTGGGAATGGTGGTGGAAGTCGGATATCTTGATCCTTTCATTGGTTTTGAAACCTGATTGGCGGCATTATTGAGGGACATGCTGGGTTCCGAGGCGTTATCAAGCCAGGGTTGCGAGGCATGCTTATCACAAGTTTGCGAAGCGTCGTCGTCGGTTTGCGAGGCATGTTTATTGCGGTTGCGCGGCAATTCACAGTTGACATCGAGGCTTTGCCGCTAGGTTCGTCTTGATCTTTTTTGGAGTTTTGTTTTTTTGGCGGGTTTGAACCTCTCTAAGTTGTTGGCCACTTCGGTGGTGATTGCCTTACATTGCTCATGGCAGTTCCTCTTGCGACTTGATATCGCTAGGTAAACCTCCTTGTGGTCTAGTGTTGATTTTGAGCAAATTGTCCGACTTGATTTTCCAATGATTTGATTACCGCCTCTTGGTTTTGCAATCTCATCTCAGTCTGTTAATAAAAGCATCAGTTTTTTTTGTAAATTACTATTCTCAGCCATATAAGATTCAGTTTTCATCATAAAAGCATTTAGAAATTTTCAAAGAACTAGATGTTGTCGGTTGTTCTTTGCGGCATACATTGCCGTGGCATATTCTCTTTGGAATCCGACTTGTGCATTCTGATTGTTACTGGTTTAGAGCATTGTTGGGATTACTCCATGAAAAATTTGGGTGCTTCTTCCAAGCTGGATTGTATGTATTTGACATCATGTTGTTGCCCGATTGTAATTCCCCACATAGAAGCTAGATTCGGATTTGCATACATTGGAAGAATTATGGTTATCACCACATAACTCACAAAAGAATCCATTACCTTGACTTCATGTGTGTTGTTTGGTTTTGCATGTTACGGACCATCTTGGTTAAAGCGGCCAGTGTGCGAAAGTGAATCGATGATCCTAGTTCATGTATTGTGGCAGCGTCTAACTCCTCCTCTTCTAGTAGATGGGAATTGATAATCATTCTTGGCGACTGTTTAAAATTTGCATTGCTTCCTCGGTGACTTATCTAGGAGTATGCCCGTTTTGCGAGGCATCTAGCATCATCCTTGTTGGTGTATTCGGCGTTGTAAAACATTGTTACTTGAGTCCCCACACGGGAATCCGTGTAGGGCATTTGTGTAGAAGTTCTCTATATCGCTCCCAAGCCTCGTACATGGATTCATCATCTGCTGCTGAAAAAAAGTAATGTCGTTCTGAAGCTTATCGATTAAATTTGTAGGATTAAATCTAGCAAGGAAATCACGACAAAGATCAGTCAAGATGCTATGGATCCGGCGGGAATGCTATTCAACCATGCTTTCGCCCTATCCCTCGGTGAATAGGGAATAATCTTAATCGTAGGACATCGGGGTGACTCGTGTATCTTGAGCGAGTTGCAAATCTCGAGGAAAGATTTGAGATGTTGTCGTGCATCTTGATTCTTTGAGCCGCCAAATTGACCTATTGTGTTGATCATATTAAACATTACGGTTTCAACTCAAAGTGGTGGCTTCAATTTGGTGCGACAACTCACAGGTTAAGTCCATCAAGATCTTCTTCAAGATAGTCTCGAATAGTTACATTTCGTGCAAGAATCACTCCTCCTCTGCTCGAACATCTTGATTTAATATTGCCGTCTTGATTTGCCATTGCTTCTCTTATCCTTCGTCTAAGTCTTTGTAAGGTTCGTTCGATTTACGGATCAAAGGGATATTACGGTGAAGTCGGTCTTGCCTGGTCATATACCAATGCAAAACCAAAGTTTGTTAGCCCTTTGAATTTTAAACAAGAAAAATAAAAAGAAAGTGCAAGAAAATAAAAACAAAGTCGCTATTGCCAATCCCGACACGGCGCCAAGCGGCGCCAAAAACTTGTTTGCGTAATAAGTGCTACAAATGTGTGCAAGTATACACGTCGCAAGTTATAGTATAAAATATATCGTCTCCACGAGGATTGGTGCCACTTCAAGAATCTAGTCTCTCTTGCCTTTGTAAAAAGTAAAAACACAAGTAAAGGATTATAGAAGTTTTAACTAATAACTAATCTAGAAAGCAATAAAAGTAAAAAAAAAGATGAATTCAATTGAGAGAGATAGGCTAGGTTATCGTGAGTTGAGGTGTGATAGCCGATTGGATTGTCTTGGTAAAAAGTGTGCGGGCAACTCGGTTGCCGTGGCGACTTACTGTGGGGTTGCCTTGGCAACTAATTGATGGTTGCTTGGCGACTAGTTGGGCAACTACTTGGCGTGGGCAGCAACTTCAAGGTTGGCGGGGCGTTCTTCAATGGTTTCTTCTTATCCTAAGTGAAACTCTGGCTACTTGTGCATGCCTTGATAATACATCCCTGCGTGAATCAAGGGTGAACAACAACCAATCTTGCGCTCCTCTTAGCCGTTGAAATCCTTAACTTATTCTAAGCGGATTAATCTTCACCATCATTGGATTGAATAAAGATCATATTCATTCGTTTCTTGAATCTAACTCTCCCGATATTAGATAAATGGATGAAATCACGAGATCCTCTCCCAATTCACTCATAAACAATAATAAGAATCAGAATGAATAAACCTTGAAATAGAAAAGTGCAAACTCTTATTACCTAAACAAAAACCAATAGTTTCTCACAACCACAAAAACACAATAACCATAGCCAAGTAAATTTAGTTCATGGCTGGGTTCCAAAAAACACAAGATAATTAATCCCTAGCATGAACCCAATCGAACAAAGATGAAGGAAGAAGCTTGCATGAAATCCTCCTTGCCCTTGATGCTTGTCGAAAAATTCTCTCCTCTTGCCCTACTTGGACTTGCAGAAATTTCCCTCTTGCTCTCTCCTCTTTGGATTGTGAAATCTTTGTTTGGCGGCGAGTGCGAATTCTTCTATCTCATTGAGGTCCAACAAGCGCTTTTGTCGGCACTTTCCCAATCCATATTCCACGGTCTTGATTGCCCAATATGCCTTGTGTTCGATTTCCACGGTAGATGGCATGTTTTGCCATAGACAAGTCGGAAGGGGACATACCTAAAGGTGTTTTGAATGCAGTGCGATATGCCCAAAGTCGTCATCTAGTCTTAATGACCAATCCTTCCTAGAGGATTTACAACTTTCTCAAGTATATACCCTTCAATTCGGTTTCTTGTGTGATATGCGAGCGTTGCAACATCTTGGCAATTAGTTTGTTGTCAAAATGCTTGCCTTCGTCGCGGCATGCTCATACCTTCACAATCCAAAACAATAAAGTCAGTGGGAAAAATAAATTTATCAACTTTGTCTCGATTTTTTCCCTACGGATGCACATAGGATCTGTCGGCTATTTGTAGCATAAGCTATTGTAGGTCTTGCCTTCGATTCTAGTTTTTGAAAAACCGATTTAGGCATCAAGTTTATACTAGCCCCAAGGTCGCATAATGCTTTCCCGACATAGTGATTTCCAATGGAGCGGGTATTTGTGAAACTTCAGGGATCCTTCAACTTAGGTGGCATACGATTGTGCAACATTGCCATACATCCCTACATTGCGGCAACTGTTTCAAACTCTCTAGCCTTGTTTGACTTCATGTGTGTTGTTTGGTTTTTGCATGTTGGACCATCTTGGTTAAAGTGGCCAATTGTGCGAAAGTGAATCGATGATCTAGTTCATGTATTGTGGCAGCGTCTAACTCCTCCTCTTCTAGTAGATGGGAATTGATAATCATTCTTGGCCAGCCTGTTTAAAATTTGCATTGCTTCCTCGGTGACTTATCTAGAGTATGCCGTTTGCCGAGGCATCTAGCATCATCCTTGTTGGTGTATTCACGGCGTTGTAAAACATTGTTACTTGAGTCCCACCGGGAATCCGTGTAGGGGCATTTGTGTAGAAGTTCTCTATATCGCTCCCAAGCCTCGTACATGGATTCATCATCTGCCTGCCGAAAAAAAGTAATGTCGTTCTGAAGCTTATCAGTCAAATTTGTAGGATTAAATCGCAAGGAAATCACGACAAAGATCGGTCAAGATGCTATTGATCCGGCGGGAATGCTATTCAACCATGCTTTCGCCTATCCCTCGGTGAATAGGGAATAATCTTGTCGTAAGACATCGGGGGTGACTCAGGTGTATTTTGAGCAGTTGCAAAT